>OU975449.1:4957915-6334341 GCA_918857605.2 Philereme vetulata | reverse complement strand
CTTCTTCATCTGGGTGTGAAGAGGTCGGCGCATATACCTGAACGACCTTCAGCGAATATCGCGTAGATATTCTGAGTGTCAGGTACGCGACCCTGCTCGACACACTGTCGATGGTGATAATGTTGTTGATGAGTGACTTGTGAACGAGAAACCCAACACCACCTTGGGACTGTTGGTCGACCTCCCGGTAGTATAGTAGGTTACCAGACTTAAGGGATATCGTGTCCTCGCCCTCTCTACGGACTTCTGATAACCCCAAAATGTCCCAGTGTAATCTACTAATTTCTTCTTCCAGGTCAACAATCTTTTCGTCTGTCCTCAAAGTGCGGATTTTGTGTGTTACCAGGGCCAGTGGTCGTCGTAGTGTTTGGTAGCCGATCGTCTCCCGGGGATTCTTAGCACCCCTGGCCCCGCCGTTACAGTGACTGCTACCGTAGCCAGGATTAGCGGGGCCGCCGGGGACTCGGGGCCTGGTTTTATGTTGCACTATATCCATAAGGGGGTTGTTGCCATACTCGCCACGCTTGGCAGGCGGGTTGGCGAGCGCAGTATAGGTATTGTAAACACGAAAAGACGCTGCTGCCCATCTTTCGGAGGTATCTATTAGCAGACTCCTACTGCATCCACGGGCAAGAGTGGAGGGGCAACATTCTATTGCCGGCGCCCCACGGCAATGAAAGGGTAATACCCTGCAATTCGCTTATAATGGTACCTAAGAAATGCCTTTTGTACTTTTTCCAAACGGAGAGCGTACGTAACCTCGTGTGGATTCCATACACAGGAGCAGGACTCTAATTTGCTTCGCACCAAGGTGCTGAAGAGAAGTCGTGTTACGTGTTCGCTCTGGAAGTCACGAGCATTTCTTAAAACAAAACCAAGTCTACTGTATGACTCCTTGGCGACAAATGCCAATGTGGTCATGGAACTTAAGCCTTTGGTCGAATAAAATTCCCAAAACCCTCACTACTGTCAATCGAGCAATTGCGCTACCATTGACATTGTAGTCGAAGGGTATTGTATACCACATTCGCCCAAAGGTCCTTCCAAATGAAGGATTATATTCCATCTTGTTTTGCAAACTCCAATGATACACTGCCTCAATGTCCTGTTGAAGCGCCAAACAGTCGGACAGGGATCGAACGGCTGAGTATAGTTTTAGATCGTCTGCGTACAAAAGACACTCCGTGTCTCAAAGAACAGTTGGCAAGTAATTTAACATTATTATAAATAACAATGGTCCTAAGATTGAGCCTTGACTGACTCCGGAGTGCGTCTGATATGGCGAAAACTCGTATATTCCAAGTCTGACATACTGTTGGCGATCACACGAATAGTCAGCCAGAAGCTGTAGAAGATCAGGCGCAAAGCCTAGCACTTAGTTTTTCCAGCAGTATGCAATTATTCACTCTATCAAACGCTTTCCGGAAGTCAAAGTAGAGCACGTCCACTTGCCGACCGAGGTCAAGTTGGGTAGATATATACTCAACTAGAGTTAACAAATTGGTGCTGACCTACCTCTTTTCTTTATAAATCGATCTTACCTCTGCACAGAATGCACCAACCTAGATTTTATTTTCTCGCATAAAGTGTGAAAATTAGAGTATTCTCCTCGTGGATAAAGCTATCTGTACCTTGAGCGTGCTTCTATCCCTCTCTGCACTCAGGATTCTTGTATCTCCTTTGCTTCGCTCGTGAGTTAAGTCTAGAATTCTTCGTTACGTTCTGGTTTCAATATAGCGCCCGTGACGCAAGACACTGCTGTATCGTCGACGAGATCGAATCAGAAATAAGGAGATTGGTAGAAGAAAAAAGTCACTGACATAGCATAAAGGATTAGCAAGCTGAATTGGCAGTGGGTAGGGCACATAGCTCGAAGATCAGAAAGGTTTTCAAATGAAGACCACGCACATAAAACCGCAGCGTAGGACGCCCCCCCCCCCTTGCCCTACTAGATGGAAAGACGACTTGATAAACTTTGCTGGGAGCCATTGGGTGTAGGCCGCATAAGATGGGTTGCTCTGAAAATCTATGGGGGAGGCGTATGTTCAACAGTGGACGTCCTAAGGCTGATATGATGATAATGATTTTCATTATAAAATCACACTAATATTATAATTGCGAAAGTTTGAATGTTTCTTTGTTTTTTACTCAATAACGTCATAATGGCGGAACCAATTTTTTTGAAATTCGGTGTGTCAATAGATATAGACTAATTTTTACAAACCACACGTGCGAAGCGGGCGGACGCTAGTGCACACGGCTACACATCAAACAATACATTTCAAGTATAAGCTGACCTCTCATTCCGCTAAAAGCCTACATAATGCGAGGTCAGCTTATACTGGAAATGTATAGCTTGATGTGTAGCCATGTGTACAACACAAAACAGTAGTAGAGTACTAATGAGGCTTAATTTAAGACTGGTAGATGTCTAGGTACAAGTAGTACTATTGTTTTTTTACACGGTAAGTAAATGTACTTATTTAGATACATAATATTTTGTTTAGCGCTAAGTAATTAGTCTGAGTTGAAATATCATCAGTCATTCTGTTATAATTAAATTTATAAACAAGCATGATGTGATGTACATTTATTTGTTCTATGTTGTGTAAGATTTTTGCCTACCTACCCTTTTTTATTTTTAGAAGCACAAAATTCTGCTAAATATTTCATTGTTTTTATATGATCTCTTTGCGTGGAAAAATTCACGCTGTAAAGCGATGCGTACAACGATGAAAAATAAAAAAATATTGCGCTGCCAAAGCTTGCAAACATTTTGGTGTAATTGTGCGAATTCTTTCTCGATCTGATATTCTTCACACGTACCAGGCGCGTTGCAGCGCGCTCTGAATAAAGTTTTCAACTTTTTTATTTCGGAACTCGTTCGGATGACAAACAAACTTTATTTCCTTTGCTAACAAACAAACATAAGGCCCGATGGCCGTTGTATGGAATTGTAGTAGAGGTTTAAATTTTTTTAGGGTTCCGAACTTCAAACGGAATAAAGGGTTTCCTTTTTCCATAATTATAGTAACTATAGTATTTTTGAGGTGTTTTGGAATAAATGTTTTGGTATAAGTACGCAAAGCTTGCCGCGGGTCAGTTTAAGCTCGGTGAAGCTGCAACGGCCTCAGAAGCCAACAGCGAGATAAGTCCAATCGAAAAAAAAACCGTGGGTCAGTCGACTGCGGTCCGCCAAGCGGAACGGATGTGCGCGTACCTCACCAGTGTAGTAGTATAACTGTGTTTTATTTCATGGACTACCCAACCACACGCACATACCCCGAGATAGGTGAACACAACATTGGCGACGAGAATGGGATGTACAAAAATATCCGGCAGTAGTTTAGTTTCTTACATTTTGTAAAATAATCGGGTCTATTATCGTGTTACGTTTATCGATAGCTACATCCCTATCAGTTTCTTTGACTTTGGTATAACCTTGTACGTGCGTAAGCGTCATATTTGTAGAAAATAATGCATACATAATGTAAAAAAGACGCTTGTTCAAGTTTTCACAGGCGCTGTCATCGAAAAAATAAAGAAATGGAAATAGTATAGATGACCCACCCGCGGCTTTGCTCGCGTGGTTTGTTAATAAAAACATTACCTTCCTTTTGCAAAGTCTTAATAATCTATTTATATACCAAATGTTATCGAAATCGGTCGAACGATTTAGTCGTGAAAGCGTAACAGACAGAGATACAGACAGACAGAGAGATCAAGGACGAGAGTTACTTTCGAATCCTACTAATATTATAAACGCGAAAGTTTGTATGTATGGATGTTTGTTACTCTTTCACGCCGAAACAGCTAAACCGATTACGATCAAATTTGGTATGTACGTAGATCATAAACTGGATTAACACATATGCTACTTTTTATCGGCAAACCACGCGTGCGAAGCCGCGGATTGGTCAGGTAGTATAGGATAGGATCACTTCGGTGTCTATCTGTCCGTCTGTCAAGGCATTCAAAGAAACGCATGGAGGTATCAGGTTGAAATTAATACTCGTAACTAAAAAAATAAGCTAAGTATTTCTTAATTTGCTCTCATATAAATGAAAACCAATAGGATACTTCCCATTGAACTAGAAACATAAAATTTGGCAAGAAGCAAAGTCTCACAGCACTAGTAAAGGAAAATGACAGAATAACTTTCGAGGAATGGAATGTTCCATCAAAGGACAAGTAGGCACACGGCTCAGTACCATCCGTACCTAGTTGATATACCACCCATTCGCACACACCGTTTTGGTTCTACGAGTACGTTCTTGATGCGTACAGCTAAGGTATGGAACACATTGCCGTCATCTGTTTTTCCTAAAGAATACAATGCGAGCCTCTTTACGGTAAGAGTGAATAGGTTTCTTCTAGATATTCGTACTTCATCTTAGACCACATCATCGCCTACCATCAGGTGAGATTGTGGTTAAACGAAGACCTATCTAGTTACAAAAAAAACTTGAAATTGTTAATTTGTTGTAATACAACACAAAAACTATTTATACGGAACCCGTGGTGCGCGAGTCGAACGTGTCCGGTTTTTTAGGGTGCTGGGCATAACGCCGTATTGAACAAATAGTTAGTTTATGACCTGTGAGGTAATTCAGTTGTGGCAACAATTATGTGTGTGTGTGGACTGAATGACCACGTGTTTTTTTATGTAGTTTTAGTAAAAGGTTTAAAAACCTTTATAATTTATAAAACATTTTTAAAACGAATATTGTATTTATAAAGAATTTATTTAAAAACTATATGACCTAACGTGTGGTCTCTCAGTTTGCACACTAGACCTTCCAAATCTGGGTAAGTATATCGTTTACAGACATGTTTTGTACACAAATATTTAGTAAAACATATTTAAACGTACTTACAAGATAATGTGGATATGATTAATGGAATTACAAATTAATTTTGAGAGGCCACATGTAAATACCGTATAAATGGTCAAATATACTTTAGAATAATTTCTACAATATGACTGGCTGAAGTGTAAACACGCGCGTATTTCCCTATTGAAAGAACTCGACGCAATCGTCTCGAAGACGTTCACAAGTCGCCAGTGTGTTGAGGCTCTAAATATTCAATTTTAATGTAGTATTTAAAAAAAGTCAGTATATTGCATTAAACATAATACTGCGACTTGCCTCTGACTACCCCTAGTTTTATATTGACGCGTATGCGTACTGAGTTATATACCTTATTTTTTTAATATCTATCTTAAATCGGAATTTTCGACTTCATAACACACCTCAAAGTCTTTGTTCCCAAATAAGACGTTATTTTAGTCGAACAACTTACGACTTGTTTTGAGAAACTGCTTTCATAGTTTTGTTTTCAAAGACTGCAGCCGGGGTGCTAAGATAATATTTTAATTAAAACTTCTTCACTGCAGGCATCTTAAATTAAAAGGTTAATTAAATTTAAACATGCGTACCTTTTAGCTGAAGCTGCAGTGAGCGGGGTAGCTCGAACACCTGACGGCCTGACGGTGTTAGTGAGCATGCTTCCCATAACCTAAACATGAGACTTTCTACAGGGATGTTCCTACTTGACATCGAAAAGGCCTTTGATACCATATGGCACGAAGGTCTTCTCCATAAGCTTTTACTCAACGAAGTTTCACTTGGACTTGTCAAACTTTTCCAATTTTATCTCTCTGAACGTAAATTTCAGGTTTACATTGGAAATTTGTCTTCTGACCTCCACGTTGTCCCAGCTGGTGTGCCTCAGGGATCTGTCTTGGGACCTCTGTTATTCTTAGCCTACATTAATGACATTCCGAAACAACCCCGTACATACTTGGCATGCTTTGCGGATGACACAGCATCGTACTCCTCAAGCAGCGATGAGGATTTAATTATTGGTAGACTGCAATTTTCTTTTGATTTACTAGCTGTTTATTTCCATAAATGGAAGCTAAAGTTGAACGAAGATAAAACGGAAGCGATTATGTTTTCGCGAAAACGCAAACCTCCTGATAGAAAACTGGTTATTGACAACCATAATATTCCGTGGAAAAAATATGTTAAATACCTTGGAGTTCACATTGACTCAAAATTAAATTGGACCACTCACATAGATTACGCACGTAACAAAACGCTAAAAGCCTTTGGTGCACTTAGCCCTATCATGAACAGGCAGAGTAACCTAAGCCCCAGAACGAAAATCAAAATTTATAGCACTCTAATTCGTCCCTGTATGACATATGCTGCGCCTGTGTGGAGTAGTACTTGTCTTACCAATTACAATAAACTGCAGGCTCTTCAAAACAAAGCATTTATAATTTCATATAATACCCCATTCTACACAAATTTAAATAAGCTACATAAAACAATGAAATTTCCAACAATCATTGATTTTGTAAATAAATTAACGAAATCTTTCTATTTATTGCGTAATAATAATCACAAAAACAAACTGATTTCCTCTCTAGGTAAAACACGCTTGTCGTCCCTTCCATATATCGATACTTACAAGCGGTATCGCTTGCCCCATCACTACGTATTGGACGATAGCAGCGGCAACCCGATGACGTCACTGCGCGCCTAACGTGGGTTCATAGATGTACGTACAGGCGTTCACTTCACTTTAAGATAAAATATGATTAAAATACGTAAAATTCTACAGAATTAATCAAAATAAACTTAATTTACATACACTAAGATACGAGTATATAAAACCCCAATACATTCATTTACAGGAAGAATTTACCTCCCAAGTATTTACACATCAGTTTTTTAAATAAAAAATGATACTTACAGATTAATAACATTAATAATTTATGTCTGATTAATGAATTTATGTATTGAAACGAACCATTTAGTTATCAGATTTAACTTAGCTTAGATAAAATATGAAATAAATGTTATAAAATATCCCTTAATAATGTATGTATGTTATCTTTCTCTTATGCAATGTAAAGAAATACAGAAAGTATTTTATTCAATTAGGTATGTTTTGCAAAAATGGCTGAGTTAGTTTTTACGCATTCAACCTAGCACATAATAGAGTGCCCAGCCGGGCGGGTCCCTGCTTAAACGCGCGGGCGCGGGTAAGTGAGTTCGCATGCCGTCCGCAACGACTTGAAATGTACCCTATGTTTAAGAAAATAATGTTGTTTTGGTTGTATTATGACCAAGTTGTATTATAACCGCAATATCAGCATGGTAGGTTTATCTACCTAAAAATATTTAGAGCTATACTTGTAAACAGGTAGAATAAGCTTCATTTCTTGACCTTGAAAATACACGCTATAAAAAGTGCTCATATCAACTTTTTTTAATAAAAACTTTTAGAAAAATTTAGCTACATAAAATTAAGAAATTTGATTTCAAAAGTGTTACTCTCATAAATACTAATTTTATCAAAAAACTTATAAAGGTGCTATAGCCTGATGAGTTATTCCAGGTTAAGATACTTTTACGCTAAACTGTGTTTAGTTGTAATACGCTGTTTACATTGAAAGATATAGACCTTTTAAAACAAACAAACCTGACGGCCCTCGTGTCAGAAAGGGTTCTCAAGTGGAGATCGTGCACTGAAAAACGCAGCGTAGGACGCCCTCCCCCCACACTAAATGGAAAAGACGACCGAAAGGGTGGCTGGGAACGGTTGGGTGCAGGCCGCAGAAGATTGATTGCCCTGAAAATCAGCAATGATAATGATGATACCTTTTAGCAGTTAATTAGTGCAATTATAAACTATATTATTAAGTATTAATTTTTAGAGTACTTTTTTTCCTTTTTCTCTAGTTTTTTTAAATTATACTTGTTTTTAGTCGTCGACTGAGGTTATAAATAAATCTTATTTTGTTAATCGTAGTCAGGTCCCCGCGATACAGGCTTTGCCTATTGCAGGGATCGTTAGTTAAGATATATCTGTTAACCGTATCTGCATAAACCAGTTTTTGTAATGTTAAAAAAATAAGTTACCTATTACTTAATAGGTAACTTAGTTTTTTTTTGTTTATGTAGCAATAAATACATTTTTCATTTTTTCATTTTCAATATGTCACTGGCTTCACCACCATACGCACAAATCGTTTCTCTTCCATCTTTATTATGCGCACCGCCAAAAAGTTAAACGCTATGCCTGAGTCTGTGTTTCCTGATAATTAAGAGTGTCTTCAAGTCGCGAGAAAACAGATTTATTCTATGCAAGAGTGATCCATTGGAGACTGTATCGTCGCTTACCATCTATAATATATAAAAAAGTAGGTATTGGCGCTGGCTGGATCCTTGACGGGTTAAACTAATCTATCTATATAGATTCGCTGTTCGTTAGTCTCGCTAAAACTCGAGAACGGCTGGACCGATTTGGCTAATGTTAGTATTGAATTATTTGTGAAAGTCCAGAGAAGGTCTACAAGGTGAATAAATATGAAAATGCTCGAAATAAAATAAAAAAAACTATTTGGGTTTTCCTTTGATGTGTCCCCCGTCGTTCAGAAATCAAATTGAAAGAATAGTTTAAAATGAACGACGGCGACGTTTAAAATTAAATGTACCGGCGACGTACATTGGCAGCCCGCGTCATATGCATGTCCAGGGGCGGTACGAAGTTCGGCGGGTCAGCTAGTACCTAATACTAATGGGTTGAAATGTAGAAATTTAGACGCTGTTAGATATGAGAACAAACCAGAAAATGTTGAACATTGCACAAGAAATAAAATATATCAATCATGGAATTCTAGATAGGAACTAGAACGGCAGTGGTAGGTGAGGTACAGTAATAGCACAGCCTACCGGAAACGGAACGCGCCGGGACGCTCGCGCGCACAATGAACGCGAAACAACTACAGCCTGACAATGACGTCACATCTTCGTTGCGTCTATTCAACGTGTCACTTATTGTTCTTCTAGACAACTTGTGGTGGAGTTCTGTGAATGAAAACAACGTGCTGTGGTTTTGCGTAAGTTCGTATGAGCTGGTAGCCAGGAGTCTGAAGTCATTTTAGGCGTTCCCTTATTCAAAAGATGAATAATAAAAAGTTTTAAACCAAAAAAAAAAAGTTAAGTATAAAGTAAGTTAAAAAATTAATAAAATATAAATATTGCTGGACATTTTCATACAGCGCTATGTAGCCCTAAACTAAGCGGAGCTTGTATTATGGGAACAAGATAACTGATAGAATACTTACATACTTTTTTTGTAAATACAGTGTAAACTCTATATAACGACACTCAAGGGACTGACATCGAGACGGACATATTTTGACGTTATAGAGAGTTGTCGTTAAATGGAGAGAAGTAAAATCTGTGTGTGTCACAGTGATGTTCTCTTACTAGCCATGTTTACAATTTGAAAGTGTGTGAGCTACTAAGAATATGACAACGTATAGATAAAATCCATCACTTCTACTAACAACAGTATGCAGCTACACGTGCAAGCAATCCCATTTTGTAAACAAAAGAACGGATTTCTTAGAAAGTTTGGTGTGTATGGTACCGACAGTCGAGTTTATTATGGTCTAGGATAATAAAACGACAAAAGGATATACACAGCTGCGCAGTTTTTACTAATTTGGCAACTTAAAAAGAACTTTTTATTACAAATTGTTGTCGTTATTGAGAGTGGGTGTAATGCTATACAGAGTGTACCATTGTATGCAAGACAAGCTAAACCAACCAAAGCCGAGTGATTTCGACGCTTTAGAGAGTTTGTCATTAAAACGAGTGACGTTACATGGAGTTTACACTGTACATACTTATGGTAGGTATATAGAAAAACATTATATTTATACATATTAAATTTCTATTTTTCACCCAGTCCCTATTTTATTCTCGTTTATTTATTTATTCTTTTTATTTTTTTTATTTTCTGTGTGTTTTAGTTTTAGATATGGGCTTTATTTATGATAGTATTTTATTTATAGTGTTATCCGAACACATACGGAAAATAGTCCGTTCTAGGCTTGAAATTTTTGAGATGATTTAAAAAATCTTGGAATTTTGTTTATGATGCCGTTAATAAAATATTTTTATTTTATGTACAACACGGACGATGGAATATGGAAAAAAATATTAAGGTATTTGTTAGTACACTTCGATACTGCTTTTATTTTTGGTTTAAATCTTGCAGGTTTTAAATTAATAACCATAATAAAAACTGAACTTTAACAAAATTCACAGGGTCCACCAGTGATCCCACAGTGCTGAAATTTGGTACGTGTGTAGCGTTAGTGACACAAATATAGGGAAAAGTTTGAAATCTAGGATAACTGCAATTTCTACCGCAAAAAAAGAACCAATTAACATGTACTCCCGTTACTTGTAATTGGAATGAAACTGTAGGTCAAGTTATATGGTTATGCATTTCGTGGCACTATTCTGATAGTCAAAGATTACAAATAATATATTTTTGTTTTTATGGGAGACTAGCGAGATCTCAGTTTTGAGTAAACCACTAGTTATGAGGACATACAATTTTGTCTTTTTCTAAAACAGTCGCACTCACCCAGTTATGTAGATTTATAAGGAAAGCGATTTTGGAGCCATACAATTATTTAACGATTACGATTGTTCCAGCCAAGTGTTGGCATACAAGATTGTGTTAGTGGAACACTAAAAGGTATCTATAGTGAAGATATCATTGCAATAGTGAAGCGATTGGTTTAGCAGAATTGGCAACTGATGAATTGAACTAAAACATTGTCGGTCGTAACACCAATAAAATGCAATAAAATAATTGACTTTTTCGCACCACTTGCTCAAAAAAGTGATATTCTATGCCACAAAAAGCGAACATAACAATAGTCATTTTTAATCTGCTAAAAACAGGGAAAGAAAACTGTACTGAATTTCATTCATCCTTTTAGGGGGAGAATGTGATTTTAATTTGGAATACTTACCGAAATTTATACTGAACTACATCTGTGTTTACACCATTGAGTTTGTATATAAAGCATTATACATCTTTTTGAAAAAGGAATACGCATTTATTATGCAGTTATGATTATTAAATAATATTACGAAAACCGATGAGGCCGTATGAGCTTGATGCCTTTGCTTTTCCGACAAAAAAATATTAGTCTAGGAATTTGCCGCGTTTTTGTTTTCTTCAAATACATAAACGTTAAGTTTATTTTAATTTTTTTTATAAATAAGTTAATGTTCTAAAATACTCAAATCAACTCATCAACAATAAATGTACCAAACAAAAATGTAACTCTCTCTATCAATAATTGGACCAATGTTTCGAATGTTAACTTTTACTTTTAATTGTCATTATTTTTAATAAATGCTTATTTCATATTATTATTGTGTTAATTTTTTCGCAAATGGTACGAAAAGTAGAGTATTTTCCTCGGTGATAAAGCTGTCTTAGTCTTGGGTGAACATAAATCCCTCGCTACGCTCGGGAGTAAACCTCGAGTCCTTCGCTACGCTCGCGATTTAAATCGTCACCCGCGACAGAAGACACTGCTTTATCCCCTTGGTTAATAATCTACTATTTCCATGCTAATCCGATCCGGTCTTCCGTACTTTTAATTCTTCGCATAAAATTAAAAGCCAAACTATACGTACATTTTTATTACCGCAGCAAAAACCTGCCTTCACCGCCATCGGTATCAATTAATATTGAGATCTGTTTTTTTTATCCTACTGTGGATTTTATAGTGCTCTGGCTAATTGATTTCGCTTTGAGCTAATAATGACTGTTAAACTTACCTAGCTTTATTTAGTACCTACTAGTTGACCCGCCGAACTTCGTACCGCCTTGACATGCATATAACGTGGGCTGTCAATATAGGTCACCCTGGTGGTCAATTGTTGTCCCCGGCCATCATTACTAACCCGATTTATATAAATATATATATTTACAACCATACTTAACCATAGACAAAATTACGTTTAGCTGTCATTTGCGTTTTGTTATTTCATGTCAGATGCGTTTGTGTTATACCACGTTTTATAGTGACTTGTATTCTCTTTGACGTTTTATGTCACGTAACACGGGAACGTGGTCGAACGGGATAAAAAGTATCCTATGTCCGTTTCCTGGTTCTAAGAACGGGATAAAAAGTATCCTTTATTCTTCTCCTGCTTTTAAGCTACCTCCACACCAATTTTCAACCAAATCGGTTCAGCCGTTTTTGAGTTATAAGTAGTGTAATTAACACGACTTTCTTTTGAAGATTGTACTTACCTACTTCTGTTGGTATATTAGGTGTGTGTGTCAATAAATGCCTTTTATTGTTATTATTACTTTTCAAAGCTTGGGTAGCCTCTAGATCTTTTTATAAAATCCTATTTTATATAATCATTTTTACAAAATATTGACGTGTGATATATAGTGTGTTCCGTAACTTGGCTGATAAAAAAATGTATAATATGCCATCGTATCGCTAAAAAATCAATCTCTTCCAGACAACGTTTGGATGATGAGGGTGGTATACTAACGAAGTATGGATAGTACTGAGCCGTTTGTCTGCAAGTCCTTTGGTTTTCTACAAAACCTTTCTCAAACAACTATTATCTAAGCCTCACCTTATTTAATAAATGTATCTAAGTCTCACCTTATTTTGTGTATTGCTTTGGGATTATCAGGACTAATATTAGCTTTTGTTAGATGTGCCGACGATATCGAAAGGATTGCTGATAAGACCTGGATGCGATCTGCCCAAGATATAATTACATAGCACTAAATGGAGGAGGCATATATATCGAAGTGGATGAATACATATCAATACATGATGAAAATTATGCCGAGGTTACTATCTTTAGTAATGGACTGTTGATGACTTATTTTATACTTATACTTGTAAGATTTACAATATTCTTAAATTGGTGATGACAGGTGGTGAAGGGCAGCGACTAAATGGTGGCCGAGGTTATATAAGGGTAGGACGCCCGGCAGCGAGATGGGTGGACGATATCGTTAAAGGCGCAGGCTGTGAATGGGTGAGACTAGCGTAGGATCGTCGTGGAAGGCATACACTTGGGGAGCCCATAACCAACAGTCGGTGAAGTCAGGTTATGGATGATGATTCTCAAATGACCAATTATTATCTGGGTCAACACATAAGCATTGCAATTCAGCGAGGCGATGCAGCCAGTGTCTTGAGGGCACTTCCACCTGGTAGTGATATGGAGCAGTTGAGCTATCTATAGATCGTTTGCGACGGTTTTTAGGTGATTCAAATGTCTTCTTTGTCTGTTTTGTGTCTTGTAAATAATTGTTTCTTCATTCTCTTAATAAATAAATAACCTTCATCACAATATTGGTAAGTAAGCTTCATCCATCATCATCATCAGCCGGAAGACGTCCACTGCTGAACATAGGCCTCCCCTTTAGATCACCACAACGAGCGGTTGGTAGCCGTTTGCGCCCAATGGCTCCCCGCGATTCTTACTAGATCGTCGGTCCACCTTGTGGGGGGCTGGCCTACGCTGCGTCTTACAGTCCGTGGTCTCCACTCTAGAACCTTTCTTCCCCAACAGTTATCGTTTCTACGAGCGATGTGGCCTGCCCATTGCCACTTCAACTTGCTAATTTCGAGAGCTATTTCGGCAACTTTAGTTCTTCTGAGGATTTCCTCATTGCGGATTTTGTCTCGCAAAGAAACCCCGTAAGTAAGCTTAATGAACAAGTTATATTACTAGAAGAGAACTAGTTTCAAGATATGATTTAATGCAGTTCTGTTCTTGGAATCATCAAAGTTTATTATTTACGAGACAACTTAACGGACCGTACCTTGTTTGAAGAAGATACAAGTTACCAACCAAACAATAAATAAAACGGGTAACAATAGGTAACACGCATTTCCGATACAATTTAGCAGAGCAAAACTTTACCCATTTCATTTCTGTATGGTAAGCCTGGTTTTTAAACCAATGGCAGATTTGATTTGTGCATATTTATATAACTTTGTCAATTGTATGATTTAAGTAGATCTTTCTGAAACAAATATTATTTAAGATTTTTAAAATCATCTCAAAAATTTCAAGCCTAGACGGGACTTGAACCCGCGACCTTTCTCTTGATACGAGAATCAACCTCGATCCTCTTCTTGATACGAGAAAGGTTCTCGATCAACGAGAACCTTCAAGAGAAAGGTCGCGGGTTCAAGTCCCGTCTAGGCTTGAAATTTTTGAGATGATTTTAAAAATCTTGGAATTTTCCGCATGTGTTCGGATAACACTATAAATAAAAATACTATTTGAAATATTATTTACTGTTTATTCTCGAAATCCCCACCGCTTCGTCTTGTAATTGAATTTAAAACGGTCAATTTCTTATTAAATTACTTAACAACAAATTGCCCATGCATGTATGTTTGTATTAACTGTAATAATGTAATATGGTGTTATGATAAAAAATAGAATATACTTTATAAGATTTTTGCGTAATAAAAATTAATCTCTAAAACAAAATACACACTGCCAATAGGAAGCTCTTACGGAAGTGGATACTATCGCTTTGGGTGAGAACTTGTGTCCGCTACCCATAAGTTTGGGAGTGCTGTTCAGAATTTAAAACAGAGCCAAACGCTTAAAGCGCATCACATACGGCGAAAACGGTATGATTTTATATGCCCTTTCATACAATCCAATAGAAGATGAAAATATAAATATTATTATTCACCCTGTGTGAGGGTCCATTGCAGCGATATATTATCTATAGCATCTTTACTGTGCGTGATGCCCTTAGCGATAAAAGTTTGCTGAAAAACTAGACAAAAGTGGACACCAAAGTGAAACTACACTAGCTTTAGCGGGTTCGAACCCCAGTGGGTTGAACCACCGGGCCGGCGACTTTAGTGTGTACAGGCCCTTGCCAAGCGGTATCTTGTACATAAATTCCTTTTAAAATTATAACGATGCTTTGTAAATCACGAAGATAGCTTTTTAGCTATATTCGTGATTTACTTTTCTAATCTCACGGTTACCGGAATGAAAGAAATAAAACGTGGGTCACAGGAGAGCCGAATGCGGGTCACTAATTAGGCCTGTACGTGCAGTGTTGACGATTCATTTTCTTTTCCTCCACTCTTCAAACAACAGCATCCATCATGCGTGTACCGCCGTGTTCAATCGTGTTTGTTGAATTTTTGTGTACAGTTAGTAGCAGAAGTGCATTTGTTTTATTAAATATTAAAACCTGCCTTGTAACATTAGAGTATGCCTTCTTTTGTATAACAAACAAACCTTTTTTAAAACTATTTACATTATTTTAAGGTACATACGTCAATATAAATAAATATCTACGCTTGTGTCTCGATTCTCGCTTGGCCACAGTTCTGGAACTAGAGCCACTTAGTATTGTTAATACAACTTACAAATTGCAAAAAAAGGTAACAAAAAACGTAACTACGAGTATGTCCTGGCCATTTTGCGTCAATACCCCATTATCACAGTGAAGCGATTGGTTTGAGCATTGAATATTGTAGAATCTATTTTCATCTGTACGATGTTAATTGTGTGTACAATAGAAATAGGCAGATGTTTCAGTTGGAGCGATATAGATACGCCTTCATTTCCGTGCGCCTGACACGTGGAAATTGCACTCGATCGAATGTCGAAATGTTCACGGCTTTTTGCAGGATTTGTTTTACATTTGGCCGCGATGTCCGTTTCGCGTGTTTATTAGTTCGGTGGACCGCGTAATGTGAATTTAAATTCGATTCAATCCCGCTCTGAATCTCTATTTCCCGAAATGGTTTACAATGCAACTAAATAAATGGTTTTAATGGTTTTTCAGTATTTCGCTGTGAATTTTTTATTCGTTTTTGGGCGTGTTAAATTCGTAGGTTTTTACAGCAAATAATTCTCAGATACTTAAACTATATTAAATAATCCTTTATTGCACATAATAAACAACAAAACAATTCTAAGTAACATTATTCAAATTAATGTTAACAATATAAAAATAATAATAATAATAAATATTGCTGGACATTTCACACAGCGCTATCTAGCCCCAAACTAAGCAGAGCTTGTACTATGGTAGCCAGATAACATAGAGAATACTTATATACATTTTATTTTTAAACACATACGTATAATATATGTATACAGAAATAACCAGACCAGGAACAAATATCTGTAGATCGGGCAAACATTTGTTCCACGGCGGGAATCGAACCCGCTACCTTCTGCATCTCAGCCGGCTATTCGCCCACTGCGCCACTATATAAATGAATGTATGATAAAAAAAAAACATAAAAAACATCTAAAGATTCCGAAAATTAACTGAATATCCTCATATGATTTTTTGATATTCGGTGTTTTACCTTGAACAAACACTTGCTTAAAAACATCTGTGCAACTCAATTATTCACTTATATTTGGTGCATTATCTGAAGATAAATATTCTCTAATACACAAAAATCTTGTGTCACGGTTTTAGTGGTCGCACTCCTCCGAAACGGGTCGACCGATTTAATGATTTTTTTTGTGTAGGTAGGTATGAGAATAGGTCGTAAAGTCGTTCCAACCCCCCATTTTTCAATCGAGATTTTAGTATTTTTTATTAACAATATCCATATAATTTAACCATCGTTTATTGACGTGAAGTCATTTACATGAAGTGTCGCGTCACTTTGACAAGAGTGTTTTATATAGTTTTTGTCCCGAAGTTCCCACGGGAATGGTAAGATTCAAGCGTGCGAAGCCGCGGGCGGGTCAGCTAGTCTTTTATAGTTATTTTACACAATCCAAAACAATCAGCTGATTTGAAGGTGAGCAAGAAAGTTTTTGTTTTAGATTTGCCTTTTGTAGAAAATGTATTTTACTTCTATTGGTAGAATCATTCCCATGGAGTTATTCCGAAGCTTTTGAATTTAATTTTAGTAGTATTTACTTTTAGGGCTTTTAAAGCAAGAAAATATATTCTCGTACGTAATACAAATAGATTGCACTTCATGCACGATCTAACCGACTGTCTGCGATATTTCAAGAAAATTCATTCTCGAGTTGGAATCATATTAATGATAAAATTCAAGTGAAGCGTAGGATTTCCATTTCTCGAAGTGCTCACAATGTCTGCACTTGCTGATATTCAGCGTTTAATATTCATGTCTAGCAGCTTTGCTTCCTTAACCCCGGGTTTGTTGAGATGACGATGTTCGTAACTCGGCGGAAAACTAACAGAAAACACTGTTTTTAACGGCAACGGAAGAGACTGGCCATCTTTTCTGCAAGTTTAGCGTCGATACATACAGTAGTATGATTTAAGTTAGACGCCTCGGCAACTTTCGGCTATCATCGGAAATACGGAATATATATGAATCTTTAGACTTTAAAACACGAGAACTACACGAGCTCACTTGTGTCTTATGGCGCTCTCACAAGCCACGGGACATCCAGACATTGGTTGGATAATAGTACTAATTCTGAAACGCGAACGTTGCCGAGGCATCTTACTTAAATACAACCTATTCATTTATTCAAACCGTAACTAGGGACACAATAGAACATTGGTTACGTCAATAACACTTATATAATTACAAAGGCTTTATCTACCTAGTAGCTCATTGTACCATCATTTTGGAGGTGCCAGAAACCGACAAGCATTTCTTAATAGACATCTAAACACTGATTATTTTTCGCGTGTCTAAAGTAATGCACTTGAACATAAAAAAGTTTTAGAAGCCTGCATCATAACACAATCTGTCATTAGTTTTTTCGCGCGCCATCGCGTTGTTACGTGTTTTCACACGTTTATAAAGAAAAAGGTTTTAATATCTTAGAAAGTGTCCCATAATTAATTGAAAAGGTGTTGAGTTTGCCGCTGAGCGGTATTAACAAATATGCCAAAACGAAAAAGGGACCAGAGTCCGGAGGAAAGAATAAAGAAGTTGGAGAAAAAGATCGAAAGAAATTGCAGACAGACGAAGGTACATAAATCTTATTTATTTAAGTGGAATTTATGTGTAATTTACCCATACAAATAGGTTTATATCCGACCTCAGAATAAAGTTTATCCGAGTCGTACTATAGGTTATGCATGTTATGTAGACATGAGTTTTTGAATATCTTCCTATCGACCATCTTAAACATATTGTGTGACAATAATGTTTCTTTCCGGTAAAAAAAAGATAGTTTTATAGCTGACAAACGGACAACTCCGAGAGAATTGTCATGCTCATTGCATTTTTGCGAGGCAGATTTGGAGAGAGGTAGAACAAGATCATATGGAACCGAGACGTGGTCCTTCACTATTGGCCTTATGAATAAGCTCAGAGTCGCTCAACGAGCTATGGAGAGGGCTATGCTCGGGGTTTCTCTACAGGATCGAATCAGAAATGAAGAGATACGTAGGAGAACTCAAGTCACCGACATAGCCCGACGGTTTAGCACGTTGAAGTGGCAATGGGCAGGCCATATAGCGCGCAGTACAGATGGCCCATGGGGCCGGAAAGTTCTCGAATGGAGGCCACGGACCGGCAAGCGCAGCGTAGGACGTCCACCTACAAGATGGGCAGACGACTTGGTAAGAACCGCAGGTCGGCGTTGGATGCAGGCCGCTTCTAACCGCAGTTCCTGGAAATCAATGAGGGAGGCCTTTGTCCAGCAGTGGACGTCCTACGCCTGATATGATGATTATGAGAACAAGATCACTCATCTGTTGGTGAAATTTTCAGAGCAAGAGTCTGGCCTGGATCCATTTATCATATCGCATGAAATTGATACTCAGATGGTTGAATGTCCGGCAGCTGACATTAAGGAAGATATGTTGGTAGAGGCTTTGGTTGAGCTCGCTATGGACAAGATATATGGAGAGGAAATCCATCCCAATTTGGCTTGCTAATGGGTACACTCCTCAAAGAATGCCTGTCAAAGAAACAGAAAGAGAAACTCGCGGATCTAAGAATTCTAGAGAATTGCAAACTACTAGAAGTGCCTAAACTAAATGTAGAATTGACAGGGATCCTGACTCTGGCTGCTAAGAACTGGGACAAGCTCTTGTAGGGGCGACAACAAGAGTTAAGAAAGTCGGCAGCCAATATAGCTCAAGCTATTAACATTCTGTCAAAGAAAAATTTTGCCAAAATAGAGGCTATGAAGAAACTAAGAAAGGCTAAACGATTATTTTATAACTGGCTTTTAAATCACTGTGTGATTAAGAAGAACGTTAATGAGTTCATTTTTGGACAAGTTTTGATAGAAAATCTAAAAGAAAACCGCAGGAGTGAAAACCTGTATTCAAATTTGGAAGACTGTGAAATTTTTTTCATTCAGAGAGCCCTGAATGTAATAAAGCCAACGGCAGTTGGGAGTAAAATGGAAAATGAGAACAACGCCAGCGAAACAAGACAACCAAATAACTTCCAGCATCCCTGTCGTCAGTACCAGATAAACAAACAAATAATGATATCACAGACCAGTTTTATATTATACTGGTCTGTGATGATACTAAGTTTATAATTTTTTGTCATTGTAAGTTATAATGTTTATTATTATTATTATTTAACCTATATTTTACCACTGCTGGGCAAAGGTCTCCCCCCTGTTCCTCCGGCGTCGAAGCCGGGGCAAGCCGAGGAAGCGTTGGCGTGACGACCTCGAAGCATTCCAAGATATAATGATTATTTAATCTGTATACATATTGAGGAATGTAAAGAAATGTGAAATAGGAACATTACATGAAGAAATTAAATATCAGATCGTAGTTTTTGTGCAATACAACGGCATTTATGTATAAGTAATATTGGTAAAATGACTCAAAAATTCGTATGTATCGCAGTACTGTACATTAGATGGGCGCCAGGTCTTCGCCTTGTCCTCGCCTGACATCTGTTCTGTCTGGCCAGCACTGGGCGGCCTTACCGCTAAAGCTATTTCTCCGAGCTAACCTTTGGATATTTATTATTATGTGCAATGCAAGAAACAGCAACGGATTATTTTATTAGATTTTAATAGCGGTCAGCGCCATTTTAATAACTCTGCATTTTGGCTGAAATTAGATATTCGTTACTCGGCGCCAATAACCGTTGAACAGAGGAACATCGGAGTTTGTGGACCGGTACTTGATTAGAACCACAGTTTGTTCAGGTATTTGTGTTAACTTTCGCACTTAGTTCACGTTGATTTTTCAGAGTAAGTGAGGCATGTGGAATGGTCTCATTGCCGAGGTTTTCATCAGTGTCTAAGGGTTCTACCAAATGGAAGTTTTAAAATGTTTAAAGAATCGGCAACGTGCGAGTGATACCTTTGGTCTAACACCAAAGGTATCACTCGCACGTTGCCGATTCTTTTAACATTTTCGTCCATAGGCTACGCTAACCTCTTACCATGAAATGAGCCGTATTTTTCTTTGGTACCTTAGTGTTATTTAAAAAATGTCATAAGTTATTTATCAAAGTAGTTCGAACATAATAAAAACTACACTATATTGTAAAACTAGTTTGGCAACATACTACAGTACCCCAGTTCATTTAGATCGAGTCGTATATGTCGTAAAAGGTGTTTTTAGGACGGCCTTTATAGATGTAAGGATGACTTAAGAGACTCTAGAAATCTATGAGGGAGACCTATATTCACCAACAACCTTTGGTGATAATAAAGTAATTTTTTGATAATAATTCACACATTTTAATTTTTTCTCATCGGAACTAGTCAATGAAATACTCCCAGTCTAATCAATAAGTAGTAACTACCTAAACACCCAAACCTGGGTCAAATAACTGTAGATTATGCAAACATCAGTTTCGCGAAGGAAATCGAACCCACAACCCCTTGCGTCTCAGCCGGCTATTCACTCACTGCACCTCAGTCTTGCAAATTAATTAAATTTTTTTGTTATGATCTTTTGTTTATGTTATGTATCAAAATATTCAACTTGTCAATAAAACTAGGCATGTTAGTTTCCAGGTCAGGCGGTTGACAGAAAAAGGATTAAAAACAGACAAGTTTGTACCACTAACATACAAGTCAAATCGCAAAAGCTTGTTAAAGTTGTGAGCCCTTGTTAACTAAGTTTTAGTCCTTCTTTGCTCAATCTGCATAACGTAGGAATGGTTGATTGAAAGAAAAATAAGTGGAAACATGTTTTGGTGGTCCTTCACGGGTCATAAAACCAGCGTTACATCTGTTGATAATATACGCACAAAAATGAAAAGGTTTGTTTTGATGAGCTTAATAAATTAATTTGTGAAAATATTATAATTAACCATTATTATAAATACGGGATTTATCACGTACCATCTTATCGTGGTTACGACCGACAATGTTTCGGTTCAATTCGTGAACCTTCATCAGGGTGAGTGCGATCCGCTCCGAATAACGTCTCGCCTCGCACTGCGCGCCGCTGCCCTCTGCGCGCGAGCGGATGGGCGGGGTGGCGGCGATTGGGCCATCAAAATCACAGCGCGTTGACCGACTGTGTCATCATCATTATCATCACTGCTGCTCTTTTCGGTAGCTCTTGGTACAGGCAAACACACAACACTAACTATGTCTCTACCAGGTTCACTCACTCTTCTGTTACTTGCATCATGAAGACATGGCCTCCAGGCTAGCGGTAGAACCCATCCTCTATCCCTGTTAAAGTTCGGCACTCGACTTATTTCTATCGCCTCTCGGATCTTGCGAGGAACGAAGAACTTCTTTCTCACTAAAACCCGGGCCTTGTCGAAACGTGTATTCTTTCTTTATTCTTTATTCTTTATTGTACACAAATAGATTTACAGATAAAAATAGCTTACAAAATGGACATGTACAAAGGCGAGCTTAACCCTAATAAGAGTTTTCTTCCCGCAAACCTTTGAACCTTCGTGTAGTGCGTCGAATCTGCAGAACTGTTTGAGTCGACATTCTTCATTATACGTATGTGTTCAGTCAACCTAGTAGATACGTTTCGTTTTGTTTCACCAATGAAGCATTTCCCGCAGTCACACGATATCATATATACTCCGGGGACGCCCAGAGGGTCTCTGTCCTTCGGCGAACGCAGAAGCTGTCTCAATTGTGTTTGAGGTCTTATCGGTCGAAACACCGATAAGACGGTACGTGATAAATCCCGTATTTATAATAATGATTGAAATTAATCACGAAAGTTTTCTAAGTAAAATTATAATTCACCTTTGCCCAGCAGTGGGACGAGATAGGTAAGGAAAAAAAAATATAATTAAACCATAGAAATGTGATATTTATATTGGCATGTAAAAACACCTTGTGGCGTTTATTTTTGGATGTCGATTGCAAGAGTAGGCAGTAAGTTTTATATCTAATTAATCACCTAAACTTAGTCGATTTTCCTTAAAGTTTGTTAATGTAACTAGTAGTTTTGTTTTCGAGAAGTCTTATTTTATGTTTTGAGAAACAGTCACTTAAATATCGTCAGTATATTACCAAACACCCTGTATAGGTCATTTAGATGTATTTATATTAAACTTCGATATAAAGTAAAATGATGTCAATATTGTGCCTGTGTATCGCAGAACCACTATCCGCAGCCACAGCGACCACGAAAGCCCAACGCTTTGACACAACAAATCTGCCATCGCATATGCTGAGTCACTAGACTAGACATTTTTGTCACTAGATATGTATATTTTCGCTTACGCCTAGTTTTAGGATTTCATTACATTTCTGTGTACATTGGTGACAAAATAAACGTTTTATATCTTTATATAACACAATTGTATTTTGTATTACAAAAAAGTAAATACAATGCAAAATAAGTAGGTATTGCGTACTTTTATGATAATAATCGGTTGATCGGCAGCACAACCATACAAAAAAAGAAATTGGTATAATCCGTGACGGGTCAAAAATAGTTTAAAATACTTCCATTTTTATTATTTTTTTTATGTGTTGCCAAGTAAGTGCGCATTCCTGTGTTCCGGTTTCAAGAGTATTACCGGTGCCAAACTTTATTTTCACTATGTCTCAGGATGCAATTACAAGCAAGCCCAGTTGACCTGTGATGGTATCTAATGGTTTTAGGGAGAGGTAACCGCTTATGGCGAATATAGTAGCTGATTGGTCTTATTTGGAGGCTTTCTCCTCAGGGAGGAATCAGTTTTATGTGCTCAAAAAATATATGTCATTCATTGACCTTTTATCTGCCAAGTGAACGTACAAAAAAGTTCAATCTGTTTATTTACTATGAGAAAAAAATTACAAAACGTAGCTGTTTTTGACTTTCAATTTGATTCAACCTCTAAACAACGTAAAATTTTGTATTTTTTCTTTTACCTAAATGTAGGCAAAGACGATACCTTCAAGTTGAACAAATGATGCTGTGCTGCGACGGTCTTTCACGTGGCAATTAATTATTTTAAATTTTTCCGATTCATTAGCGGGCGTATCCTTAGAAGGTGGTTGTGCGGGCGACGGGCGGCAGTGTACCGCTGACTGTCGTACGGGAGAGTTGTGCTCGTCTGCATCGCGCTCACCTATTTGCTGGTCGATTAGATGCGTGTGGCGGAAGGTGCGGGCCGAAACAATAGCTACGCCCATTCGCTCAAGGTCATCGGCTACGGTTAGCGCCCTAATATTAGGTGCGCCATCAACTTGATCTATGAAAAATACTGCTGAATCAAACATAACGTGGTCGGACTACAGTGTAGATGTCGGTGGAAAAGTCTGACATGCACGAACAAATAATGCAGAGTAAAGTTACCAAAGATATTAGATTTACAGAGACATACTGTGGTCCAGAGATGTTTTATTAAATCGCATATCCTTGGAGTTTTGTAATTGATGGTTCGATTCCTATACAAACAATCAGTGTCTTTGTTTCGTAAAAACTACTTAACCCAAGAAAATGTTTTGCTTAGTAACTTTTAATTAGAGAAACGTCTGATAGTTTCTAAAATAACACTTAAATATCCAGATCGGGTTTCTTACAAAATCCCTAATATTACCTCCGCCTTCCATGTTCAATACCGTCAAAAAATTTGTGTACAAAAGGTCAAGCTAGCACCCAGCACCTCAGCGCGAATAAAAATGCATTCAAGGTATCAAATGGTATGGCCCCAATCGGAAAATTCAATCCACTTTGGCATTCAGTTTCCCTTGGCGTAAATGCGATATTCCGCTCTATTCCAAAGGCCAAAATTTCTACATTTGATATCCTTGTGCTACTTTTTGCTTTCTTATATTTTTGGTTCATGCTGTAAAGTGGATATGAAAGTTCTAGTTACTTCTACAGAGTATTTCGCCGGTACTTTTTGAAAGCATTTTATTGGTATTGTTTTAGGAGGTGGTTGTTTTAGTAGTTGTTTAGACTTGTTGGCACTACAGCGGCTGCATTCTTCACCTAGCGAGGGAATTGGAAACATCTAGGTAGTATTTTTCTTAATTTACCAGTATAAAAACTTCCCTGGTGCTGTAAAAACGATTTTCAAATGTTTTTTACAAGGTTATTTTAGGATAGGCAACGCTTGTTTGTAGAAGTTCGGTTAGTTTGTTTAGGTCAAATCTTGCAACTGAATTTGAAACCAGTTCCCCGCAACTGATTAAGCTAATATTATGAATACATTAACATCGGTGACAATGCAATAAAATGGTATCCTGGAGGTGGTCTATGGTATAGGCGGATGCTAGAGAAGAGAACATCTGAACTTTTAAAATGACTTACTTCAATTTAACAAATTTACTCACTTCTTAATTAATTTTTTATTTTACTTCGTAGCTTCTGCACTACCTTTGCTTCTGATTTCTGGATTGGACTCTGGCACAAACTTGTGAGAAACGAAATAGATTGTCCACAACTAGTTGAGAAAATTAAATATAAGGTACCATTCAGAATCCCTCGCCATGAAATAAAACCACATTCTATTCCTTTCAGGCGCACCGTTTTAAGCGCTAACTCTCCAATACCTCGACTAAGTAAGCTTATTAATGCTCAAACTGATCTGGACATTCACTTTGACTGTCCAGCAAAATTACGATCTTGTGTTTTGGGCCCTAGTACGAGTACGTAGAAACTTTTATAAACAACACGTCGTTGACAACACTGTTACTTTCCGTTTTCATTCTGTATTGTGTTGGAGCTGTCATACGAGTAGTTGCGCTTCCTACTTGTATATTTTACCTTTTACTTTTTAATGCGGCATTATATCTGCAACCCTGTTTTTTGTATACATACATACATATTTTTCTCATAATTTGTACAACTTTTTTGTGAAACAGCTATATCCGCTTGTCAACTTAGTGTTAGTGCATGTTGTGTTCACCTGTAATTAGTTGTGCGTGTAGGTACATATAAGATATAGACATAAGAACTCTAGCATTATATCATGTAACAACTGTTGGTGGACCTAATAAATAAATAAATTGGGTGCTTAACATCCAACACTATGCTGAGCTGAACGCCATGTTTGTACACAGACACACGAGTCGAACTTTTTTTTTGATTCAATTGTATCTACTGTTCCTTATAATTGCTTCATGTTTCATTTTGTGTGTACCAAACAAATGATTATTCTATTCTATTCTATTCTGAACAAATTAAAGTAAGCTACTTGTGTTTTGGCTCATTTAAATTTGCTTGCGGTTCGGAATATGAACTTTATAAAAGCTTCTTTTGAAAGAGTAATTTTTCAACAAAAAAACTTGTTATAAAACCTTAAGTAATGGAGATACTCACAGATGTCACTTTTAAAGAATTAGCCAGAACCATTTTGATGGATATCTACTTAATTTTAATTAAGGACTGTGATTTCAACCCTTTTAATTGTAAAGTTTTCAGTTTTTTAGTATATTCCTTTAAAAAGCAGTGTTACTTAAAGAAAATGCTTTTGAAACCCAAAACCACAGTATAGTTTTAATAATTATTCTGCTTCACAGGTTTCATAAGCTGATATTTTAGGAAATCAAATCAACACGTAGAAAATAGCGATTAATTATTCCACATGATTGATTACCTAACGGTTCTAATAACTTTCGTTTGAATGGTTTCCGTTGGGAACTTGTGAACAATTACGCAGTTTTTCGCTTTATCATTATCAAGTCATTTATAACGGTTCGCTCGGTATCATTGGCGATCATGACGCCAATAAACTATGACGTAATGTACGATTTGCCAGCTAACTTTGGAAATTAATGTTTTGTTTACACGCAACTTTAGTTCCTTTAATCTAACTCGTCCGCATAACCGTAATTCGATACTCATTCGATATCCTAACACTGCGATTCGATAGTCTCGATATAGTTTGACCGGAACCGCTGCCCCGCGCCTGAGGTATGCGCGCGGCGAGACGGGGGGAAGTATCGGCCGCTTCAATCCATCAGTCTGCTGTCCATGAGATAAATATCCAAAGATGTGTCGAGCGCTATCTCGTGATGTCAAGACCTTTATTTTTAAAGTGGCCGAATATTGTTAGAAAAGAAAAGCAGACAGAGAAAGCTTTGAATATAATTGCTGATATTAAAAACAATATAACCCATAACCATATTAATTCTTCTCTAGATGAAAAGATAAACTTATTGAATACATTGTTTTCGGAGTTCACGGCGGAAAAATGGCAGAAATGTGATGATCATGTCCAAAAAAATAAAAACAATTACTGGGATCGCGATAGTAGATTTGATATTATTATAGATCCATTAATAATAAATTTTCAGAACGACTCTGATTCAAGTTCCGATAGTAAAACGGAAGATGATGTAGAAGCAGAATCTATGTCAGAGTATCTGTAGACAATTTAGTTACTTATAAAAATAAAAACATATCGTTATATAATACAAACATATCGTTTACAATATCGTAAGATCTATCCGACAATATCGATCCCATGTGTACCTACTCTTGCTCTTTTTTCCTCGGCCCCCACCTCGCCGCACTTTCCTATGGAGCGGTACAGCGGTTTCGATCGAACTATAGTTCAGACCTCGAACTCATTTACGACTAATGCCCAAAAATTATTAAACTTAAAAAGTTTAAGAAGTCTTAGGCATTTATTTAGTCTGTTTAAAATCGATTCCAATATATCCCCATTTGCTAGCACAATGATCTATTGTATATCTATCTGTGAAGGAATTTCTCATTAAAACCTCACAAAAGTTTCAGCATAGAATCTTGAGAATGATAAGTCGAGATACCAATGTTGTATAAAAGTTATAGACGAAGCTTTGACCACCAACAAGCTTGAGATTAAAACCACAGAATAAACGCGAATAGCTTTGACACATATACAATATATACATATAATATACACATACTTTTCACCAGAACCCACGTTATCGAGAACCTGGTGTTTGGATAAACCTAGTATAGGTTTTAAGATAGTTAGATAAATAGTTAGTATAGATTAATTTTTAGTGTAGGCTTACTGGTGGTAGAGCTTTTGTGAACGGGCTCGAGGAAGTGGGCACTACCACCTTACCTTTATCTGCCGCCAAATAGCAGTACTTGTGCTGCTGTGTTCCGGTTAGATGGTAATGGTATGTTCCTGTAATTACTGGCACATAGGCATAACAGTTAAATTCTATGGTATGGCAACGTATTCACATAGAGATCAAGACAACATAATACCTTGTTTTGAATTCTATGTGGATATCCATGGGCTGCAAACGACCATGCAGTCCACCAGATGTTAAGTGGCTACACTTAACATCTGGTGGACTGCATGGTCGTTTGCCATAATAAGTATATAAAAAAAATAAGACATCATAGAATCAATGTGTAACCAGCTTTTTGAATCTGATGATAAACAATAACAATCAAATAATTAACAGTGGATGCAGCCATTGGGCGCCCGCCACACATGATCGGTGGCTCTGTAAATCCATGGGGAAGGTCTACGTTCAGCAGTGGACCTCTAATGGCTAATAATAATGATGATGTTTCATCATGGCACAATCTAGCTTCAGTGACGACGCTAGCCTATTGAACAGTCACGTTCTGTTTCCAGATTTGTACCTGTCCAAGGGTTCACCTAATTTTGAATTTTGTCAATCAGGTTCTAAGCATTCATTTGTGCCAAGAAATAATTGTGATTATATATTCCTCTTCGGCTTTTTGAGACGTTTATTACTTCATGATTCGATGGTAAAGTGACCTTTATTATAACCGGAACCGCAATGGTCAATATGCAAGGGCATGGAAAGAAAGTCGCAGTAAATACAATTTGATCTAATAATGGGTGCAAACGGGCTGGGATTGTGAGAGTAACTGCAAGATGGCATGGTGTCCAATCCGTGACAGCTGAGTTAGTATAAAATTGTAAAGACGTTTATCACTTCTTGCTAGAATTCGTCTTTAAGAAGGTTTTAAAATGATTGAACTAACTGTGTTTTATTATCTGTGTAAAGCATGTCGTTTCAGTTTTTATGAATTTCATAACATGAACACTGAGGAAGGGAGTGTCAGAGTTCCTTAAATTTAAACTTGAGCAATTTAACTTTTTGTGGCTTCACGATTACTTTGCAGTCGGAGATAAATCTTTATTAGGTTTATGTTCGCGATTTGTCCTCTACTTTGACGGGCAAATCCACAAATTATTTATGGTTTTTCGATGTCACTTCTACATTATTTATGGAATAAGTCGGAACTTTTTTGTTTGCTGAAGTGCTGCCCACATTGGGATATTATTGAACGGGACTGTATGACTAATGAATAAAAATAGATTATGCACTCAGTTATCAGAACCTTGAAGATGTGTGTTTCTCACTTTTTGCATAGAAGTTGAGCATTCACGTACCTAACTAGTTACTAATACATTTTTTATGTATTTGCAATCTATTAAAATGGCAAGTAACTTTACCAAATTTGGTAGGCAGAAATCTAAGTAAAGTAAGTTCTAAAATCTAAGTTCTAAGGCTTTATTCGTTAAAAATTCGACATGCATAGAATTTATAATTGACATATACTTTGTGGCTGATGACATAAGATTTATGGTCAAGTGGATTGAGGTTGTATATCACCCCATTCTCCCGTGGTTAAGAGGTGACATAGTCATGAAAATAAGTTGGTGGGCGTCGCTCTCTTGCTGAACGACGAGGTCTTGGCCTTTGTGCGTTACCAGAATCCGGAGCACTACTAGCTGGCTCAACAGGTACTTGGATATCTGATTCATTATTAGACTCTGCAGAAATCCAACTTGTATCGGATTCTGTTTCGCGATCTTCATTATCAGATGGGGCGTCTCCTGTAGGCGCTAAATGCCGATTTTAAACGACCATCTCTCGTCCATTCTGGAGCCTGATGTGAGAATGCAGAGGATTGGCCTCGATTAACTCTACTTCCTCGACCATAGGATCATATTTGCTTCTTCTTACATTATTCCTCATTAGTGCTGTCTGCGCCTCTGTAAGCCAAGTTGGCATTGACTGTCCGTTTGATGATCTGCGAGGATGTGTGAACATACGCTCATGAGGTGTACATCCAGTTGCAGTGCACAATAAAGATCTGATGGAGTGAAGCGACTGTTCGAGTACAGATTCCCAGCGGTTGATGGACAAATTTAATGATTTCAATGAGAGTTGTACAGTTTTCCGTATTATGTCATTGTACCGCTCAGTTTGGCCATTTCCTTGGGGATTATATGGCGTGGTGTAGCTAGTAGCTACGCCAATTCCATGCAAAAAGTTCTTCAGTTCAGCTGATACAAATGCCGTTCCTCTGTCAGAGTGTACGTATGTTAGTATACCAAATACTGCAAATAAATCTGATAACTTCTTTTTAACAGTTTCTGAACTTAGATCAGAGCATAGGAACGCAAAAGGAAATCTGGAGAATTCATCTATTATAGTTAGCATGTAAACGGTTGCTAGTATCACATGGTAATGTACCCTTGAAGTCTATTGCGATCCTTTCAAATGGAGCAGTTGCCTTGATTAATCTGCCTTTCGTTCTAAGAAATCGTGGATTTATCTCGGCACAAATTGTACTTGATACCGTGATTCGTCGGACATCTTCAACCGAGTATGGTAGATTCTTAGCTCTAACCCAGTGAACCATGCGTGTTATACCAGGATGACAAAGATTTGTATGCAGTTCAAAAAGATTTTCGCTGGCTGATTGTGTTGATGCTGTTATATTCGCACGTGATAGGGCGTCTGCTACTATTTATTGTCTTTGCCTGGTCGATACATGATATCAAAATTATAGTTCGATAGTTACAGACGCTATCGTTGTATCTTATAATTTTTAATTCTTGAGCTGTGTTTTTGATCAAACATGAAAGATACTGATTTCTGATCGGTAATCAGTTGGAATGTCTTAACTATAACAAATTGTCTCCTTTTCTTTATGCTCTCTACGATCGCTGCAGCTTCCTTTTCAATTGCCGGGTGATTGCGTTCGTGAATGCTTAGTGTTCTTGAAAATAAACGCTACTGGTTTCCCTTCTTGGGTAAGAGCAGCAGCTATGGCGTGATCAGAAGCGTCTGTTTCTACAGTTAGTTGTATCTTGGGGTTAATAACATTGATTGCAGACTTCGCAATTTCTGTTTTAAGCGACTGAAATGCTTTTGTAGCTTCAGGCAATTATGGGAATTTCTCCGATTTTGCTAGAAATTTTATTTTGTCTGAGAATTTTGGGATCCATTTTGAATAATGAGCGAAAACGCCCATAGTCCTTTGAAGTGAAGCCCGGTCAACAGGTACTGGCATATCCAAGAGAGGACGAAGTCGCTCAGGATCCGGCTTGATTACTTTGTTGCAGATGTTATAGCCTAGTTAATTTATTTCTGTTATTGAAAATTCACTTTTCTGTAAGTTTAGAGTTAGATTGTGGCGAGTAGCGACTTCTTGAAAGTTGCGTAATTTTCGGTCGTGATCAACCTAGTCATATCCACATACCGTGATGTCGTCTAAATAGGCATACACACCTTGCAATCGCTCTTTATCTATGATCGTATTGATTGCCCGTTGAAAAGCTGCTACGCCGTTGGTGACGCCGAACGGTATGCGTCTAAATTGATATATATTTCCGCATGCTTCAAAAGGTGGCTTATCACCTTCTAAAATTGGAATTTGATGATAGGCGCTGCGTAAATCGATTTTGCTGAATACTTTATGCTTAGCTACTTTAGAAATGAGTTCATCCATCGACGGGAGAGGATAAGCGTCAAGTTCCATGTACCTATTTATCGTCTGAGAGTAATCGATAACCATTCTCTTCTTATGATGTTCACTAGTTGTCACGAGAACCTGTGCTCTCCATGGCGAAAGACTTGGTTCAATAATTTTGTCTTGCAAAAGTTTATGTATTTCCGCTTTGATAAACTGTGAATCCAAATCAGAGTGTCTTCTTGACTTTGTAGCAATTGGTTTCTGAAAAGGCATTAAGTAAGTAAATAGGCTGACTGGGTTGATATTCGCTTCGGAGAGAACGCATAGCTTGAGTGTTGGTTTAGAACCACCGAATTGCATTTCTAGAGCTTGGTGATTCTGCAAAATATCATGTCCAAGTATGATGTCTGAACAAAGTCCGTCTATAATTATAAGAGTAGCGTTGATATCTTGATTTAGCATAGTTATTTTCAGTGTGCATGTTCAGTTCATTTCTGTGCTTAAGTTAGACGTTGCCATGTAATCTTTTGTTTGCAGGGAGTGATGTTCAAATTACATAGATTGACAAGGCTTCGATCGATAAAACTGGAGGTGCTGCCAGTATCGATAAGAGCTCTTGCGGTAGTTTTTCCGTTTATAATAACTGGTACCGTGGCTCGTTTTAGATTTGCTACCGACAAGATGCAAGAAAAGGTTTGTATTGATGTAGATGCCGCATGAATAGCGTGTTCATTTTCAAATGCCTCACTTGCTGCCACTCGAGGGCTCTTGGTAAGGCAAACTTTTGAAAAGTGCCCTTCCTTTCCACAATTTCTGCAAACGATTTTGTTAGCTGGGCATTCAGAGCGAGGGTGGCGTTGATTGCCGCAAAAATAGCATGTTTCATACTTGTTTTCTGGCAGCAGCTGTAGTGTTATTGCTAGTAGTATAATTTACAACCGGCGCTGGTTCTCTTTGGTAATAATCGTTTTGAACCTAAGCCATTTCTAGAGATCGCGCTTGTTCGTATGCTTTGTCTAAAGTAAGAGTGTTGTTTTCTAAAAGTCGTTGGCGTATTACTGATGACGATAGCCCTGCGATAAAGGCGTCTCGCACATATTCACTCTCGTTTTTTTCAGGGTTTACAGATTTAAAATTGCAATTCTTCGATAACAGTTTTAGCGTTTGAATGTACTGATATCTCGACTCTCCAGGCTTTTGTAGTCGTTTGGTCAATCGATATCGCGAGTAAACTTCATTTACTGGTTTAATAAATAGCGCATCTAGTTTTTGTATAGCTAGTGCATATTCTTCGGAATCTTTAATGTGCGTATACAGGAGCGGAGATAGGTCTGCTGGTCAATACCAGCAGCTGATACTTGTAAATGGGACTTACTGCGTTTTTTTTCGATTGTATGGCTTGTATAAAGTTGTCAAAAGTTCGCTTCCAATGTTGATGATTTATACATAGTGTTGATTTGTCAGAGCTCGTTGTTGGATCCGCTTCAAATCTTTCGGGCTTTAGATATTTTTCCATGATGTAGGTATTTTAAAAATATATATTTAACGAATAAATTGTAGTATATAAAACCATTTCAGCATTAGGTAATTATGGCTTTACTCGTTAAAAATTCGAAATGCATAGAATTTATAATTGACATATACGCTGATGACATTATATTTATGGTCAAGTGGATTGAGGTTGTATATATCACCACATAAGTATTTATGTAAACTCACGATAGCACTAACACATTATAGATGCTACTTTCTAATCATTTAACGATATTTTTATGTTAAACTAGTGGACCCCCCGAACTTCGTATCGGCTTGACATGCAAAGGTATAACGCGGGCTGTCAATATAAGTCACCCTGGTAGAATTGTCAATTGTTGTCCCCGGCCATCATTATGTATGAGAACATGAATGACTTCCACAAATAATTCAATACCAAAATTAGCTAAATCGCTCCACCCGTTCTCGAGTTTTAGCGAGACTAACGAACAGCAAATAATTTTTATATATATAGACAATATATCTCGGGATAACTCCTACCGAAGCATCTGTTTCAAACGATATCCTCTTTGACGATATTTGCAGCACGCATTCTGTCAATTCTATGTCAAACGTCATAAGGTTACATTATAAAAGCGCTAAGGTTAGATTATAAATCATTTTATATGGTGGTTAAGTATTCTTAAATTTTCTAATTTTGCGCGCAATTTTCTTAATTTTTTCTTTCATAAAAACCTTCTCCTGACAATAAGAATAACAACAAAAAAAATTGGCCAATTTGGTCCAGGCGTTGTTGAGTTATGCGCTTACCAACACATTTTGCGATTCATTTTTATATAGTTATTATAGAGTTAGTATATAAATATAAAAACGTGACAAGGAAATAAATAATTATTTTATCGATTGCAGATCCATCGTAGGTTAATTAGATTAAACTCTATACTAACCTTGCTTCAATAAGTGAATTGTTTATAAACTAGATTCCGCCCACGGTTTTGCACGCGTGTTACGTCAATAAAAAGTAGCCTATGTCTCAATCCAGGTCATGGATCTATCTGTACAATAAATTAATTTGTAAGCTCATTCACATATCATCGACAATTGGGTATCACGCACCACACGCTTCACGCGACCTTTTCTACCCCATACGCAAGATGTGGAATGAGTTACCATCTAAGGTTTTCCCGATACGCTACGACATGGCATGCTTCAAGAGAAATGTAAAGAGGTTTCTACAGTGTAGGGAACGCATCGACAATACCCCGGGTGTTGCCGGTGTCAATAGGCGACGGTGACCGCTTACCATCAGGTGGGCCGTAAGCCTGTTTCCCCACAAATAACATAAAAAAAAATCAATTAAAATCGGTTAAGCCGTTTAGCCGTGAAAACGTAACAAACAGACAGACAAAGACAAAGTTACTCCCGAATTTATATTATTAGTATTTTAATCACGGTTGCTAGTTTTTAGTTAGTCTCGTACACTGATACATTAAATGTAGTAACTTTGTCTTAAGCATCCTATATATATATCTATCTATAATATAAAAATGAATCGCAAAATGTGTTGGTAAGAGCATAACTCAACAACGCATCGACCAATTTGGCCAATTCTTTTTTTGTTGTATTTCTTATTGTCAGGAGAAGGTTCTTATGAAAGAAAAAATTAAGAAAATTTAAGAATACTTAACCACCATATAAAATGATTTATAATCTAACCTTAGCGCTTTTATAATGTAACCTTATGACGTTTGACATAGAATTGACAGAATGCGTGCTGCAAATATCGTCAAAGAGGATATCGTTTGAAACAGATGCTTCGGTAGGAGTTATCCCGAGATATATTGTCTATATATGTATATAAAAATTAATTGCTGTTCGTTAGTCTCGCTAAAACTCGAGAACGGGTGGAGCGATTTGGCTAATTTTGGTATTGAATTATTTGTGGAAGTCATTCATTTTCTCATACATAATGATGGCCGGGGACAACAATTGACAATTCTACCAGGGTGACTTAAGTTGACAGCCCGCGTTATACCTATGCATGTCAAGCAGATACGAAGTTCGGCGGGACCACTAGTATATACATATATATAAAACCCACCACTTCATCATCTTAAATTCATTAAAATCATTAGAATCATAATAAAACGACTTACTGTGAGTAAACTTACATACAGCAGCGTGCAATTTTATCTAGGTGGTCTCTTCAATCAAAACTGTTGCATTATTGCACCATTGCACCTGCCTTGGAACATAAAATTCATGAATGAAAATGGACCGCACTGCGGGAAATCGCTGTCTCAATTTGTAGATTTTATACAGTGTTTGTGCCTATGAACGTCTAGTGGAAAACCTGGAGCGGAAACTTCTCCAATGTTCAGTAAAATATTCAGACAGTTTCTCCGATGGTGAATAAAATAATTTATTGAAAATTATTGGAATTGGCGCTGCATAGTAAGAATGACATGCAAATGAGGAATCAGCTGTGGTTGGGGGGATAATCACTGAGGAGGACTCTGTGATTGTTATAACGGCTTTACAACAGTATTTTGTGATTCATGAATTTTTGATTCATGGTTTACCTTGGGCAAGTTTACATTTTATCCCACTTTTTAGGGTTTCGTAGTCGAACGAGGAATCCTTATAGTTTCATCATGTTTGTCTATCCGACCAGTTACAGCCGTTTTCCTCGTATACCGTTAGTGGTGAAAAGCATTGTGTAAAGTGGTGAAATTCTGCATGATATTAAATAAATAATAAAAAAAAAGCATTCATTGAGGAACAACATATATAAAACCATTTGAACGGATTGAAGCGATGATGCCTGTATAAGTATGAAAACTGTGTTACAGACACCAACGCCCACCTCCTTTACAGCAATGAGTTCCAATCAGATAAATGGTACATAAACAAAAACTAAACTTAAAATTAAAGTTATATTCCACCAGACCAGAAGGATCTGCGTGGGTGTGTGTTTGTTTCTGTTTGTGGGTGTGTTTTTGTGTTAGAGAGTGTGTGTGTATGTATGTACATATGTGAGTAATTGAGTGTGTGTTTGTGTGTAGGCATTATTAGGGAATCTTTAAGAGGTCCTCAATATCGTAGTTTAAAGATATAAGCTACACGAGACATTTAATTTTACATTTGTTGTAGGGGAGCGGGTAAATGTTAATTTCCTTATTAACTCTGTTGTACAAGAGAGAGCCAATAAAAAAGAAGTGACGACTTGCCACTGCTGTACGACTTTATGCTATTTTGCAAACTTTATCTGATCTCCACTTGAATGGTTAGGGTCATAGAATAAGTTTTAGGAATGCCTAGTATAAAATAAAGTCTAGTAGTCGACCAAATGTGTATATATCAACGTATAGGTGAGTTTGTAAAGAGTATAGATAATGTTCATAAAAATTACCCAATTCAAAATTTTCTTTGTATTTTAAATGTAGCTGACCAATCCGCAGCTTTTGCACGCGTAGTTTCTCAATAAAAGCATGACCCTTCTTCTGCGCAGTTGGGTAAAAAGTAGCCTATGTCACCCGGGGATAGTTTAGCTTCCCAACAGTGAAATAATTTTATTAATCAGTCCAGTAGTTTCAGAGCCTGTTCAATACAAACAAGCAAACAAACAAATCTTTCCTCTTTATAATATTAGTATAGCATATATATATAGATCACTAAGATGACAGTGTACTGACTACGTAACACTTCACTGTGCGTCGTCCAACACGTGCTTAACCAATTTATATTTCAATATGTTTGTAATCAACGTGCAATTCCTCTACATATATTTGTGTTGTCGTTTTGACTAATCGTACTAATCTAGATAATTGGATCTGAAAATTTAATGATCCATTAAATGGCATTTTTTTGTTAACAAAAAACGATAGCGGACCCCTTAGTTTTATCCGCTAAATGTCTAAAAAGCTTGCGAAAAATATCCACAACAAATCAGGTCTCGACAAAACGGAAGCAAGATGTTTTATCCTTTTCAGAGATCCAACGGTGCATATCCAGTTCATTCGCGAGATCACTTCGGAATAAATGACCAGCACGGGACGAAACACATCTGGAGCTTTTAGGATCTCACTACTAAACTGTGTCTTTTAATTTTCAACCGGAAACTAATTTCCGTACTAAAACACTCCATGGCTACGTTCAAAGCAAATAACAGTTTCTGGCAAAAATAGGGACTAAATTTTATTAAAAAATGAAACTATCAACTATGGTATTGGGTAAAATTAAACTAGAATAGTAACTTTACCTTTGTTAGGTATATACTGTAATTTTTGGTGCGTATTTTTGCCCCTTAGGCCCATTGAAATTTTCGTCATTAATATATATTTATTGTCCATTAGAGCAATGATCACACACAAATAAAAATCTCATCTCCTACATAGGCGCGAGTAGGGTGATTCAAGGGAGAGGGATGTGCAGGATTTCTTTTAAAAAACACCTAATGTACTAGGAGTACAATTCCATACCAAATATACCTGCAATTGCATTATACTGGTTTGTCATATATAATAGGTCTTTACTTATGTAATTGGAGATTCTATAACCCGCATTTTTAGATTACATTATCTTTGGATTGGCGCGCAATTTGAAATTCAAATAAATTTTATTCTAAAGCTGTTTTATTACAATTTCAAATTCAGTCATCTGGTTTTAGATAGTCTTTTGTTTTTGTGAAATTATGGTAGTTTTTGACGCCATGTATAAACTGGAAACTTGGAAATACCGCTGCAAAAACCACACGAAACATTAATGACGTGTACGAGCCTAACTCTGCTTGCATAATCACGGTCCATAATGGGTTCAATCGTTTTAAATCTTGAATTGAAGAATCAGCCTCGTGGTTGGCCGGTAACCATTGTCGACAACGACGAATTAAAGACGATAGTGGAAGTGGATCCAACTCAATCTACAGTTGAGCTTGCTGCGGGCCTTGGAATTTGTGTCAAAATAACATTGAAGCACATGCGTCAAATCGGAAAGATAAAAAAAACTAGATGTGCCATGCGAACTAAGCGACCAACAGCGAGACTTACGCGTCGAAGCATGCATAGCACTACTGAATCGGCATAGAAACGAGGAAATTCTAAATCAAATTGTTACCTGCGATGAAAAGTGGATCCTGTACAACAACCGTAAGCGTTCGTCTCAGTGGTTGGACCCGGGTACAGCACCTAATCAATGCGCTAAAAAAAAGATTACTCATAGGAAGATGAAGGTGATTGTCTGGTGGACCAGTACCGGACTTATACATTTCAGTTTCTTATTAAATGGCACAACAGTGACGGCAAATGTCTGTTACCAAGAATTGCAAACAATGATGGAGAAGCTCGCAATTCAACAACCAAGACTTGTCAATCGCTCTTCCCCATTGCTTCTCCACGACAACGCGCGAACTCACACTTCACGACAGACCATCGCAAAGCTACAAGAGCTGGTAGCTATTCATCACCCACCGTTCTTACCGGACCTTGCCCCAACATATTTCTATTTTTTTCAAAATTTAGACAATTTGTTAAGTGGGAAAAAATTCAGCACCCGAGAGGCAGTACAAAACGCTTTTGCTGACTTCATCGCCTCCCGTCCGGCAGACTTATACAGTAAAGAGATAAACAAACTGCCATCAAAATGGCTAAACTCTATAGACAAATTGGGCCAGTATTTTGATTAGCTAAAATAAAAAAAATAACAAATTTTTTATATGTTAAAATTTTCATAAAAATCTCCTATTTCATAGGTGAAGACCTAACATTTCTACAGCTTCATTCAATCCTTATTATAAACTAGCTGTTGCCTGCGAGTTCGTACGCGTTACACTACTAAATGTGTAGATAACCTAGAAATAAAGCTAAACTCGCTGTTGCAACTTGACTTGACACTCCACTATTATCCAATGGGAACTGATTTATGGGATAAAAGGTAATCCAGTATAAAATATACGTATATGCCAAATTTCATCAAAATCGGTTTAGCCGTTACGACGTAATTGAGTAACAAACAAACATCCAAACTTTCACATTTATAATATTAGTGTTATACAGGATTTATCATAAACCGTTTCATCGTTGTGTTTCGACCGACAATGTTTCGGTTCAATTCGTGAACCTTCATCAGGGCGAGAGCGATCCGCTCCGCATTGCATCTCGCCTTGCACTACGTATTTATAATAATGATTGAAATTAATCACGAAAGTTTTCTAAGTAAAACTTAATTCAAAATCCATTATTAATAGTATTGAACAAATATGCAGATAACATGTAATGAGATAAACGAAAACACAATATTTTCGTGACCGAGTTGCAAAAACAATGATTTACGTTCGAAGGCCTTAGAAAACGTCTGACTCAGACTAAGCAATGTATAAACATGAGACATATATTTATACTTTCTAGATGTGCCGATAGACACGCCTTTCGTATTTGGTAATATTTTACCAAAGATTTATGGCATTTGGTATAGTGTTTATATGTTATCTTGGCTTTAAATCCCATTCGCGTGAATAAATATATAAGAGACCTTTTTGTCATTAATATTTATTATTCACAAAAACACGCTTAAACAAAAGAAGCATAGATACCAGCTAACTTTTGGAATTGAAGAAAGAGAGAGTAAAGTCATTCGTTCAAATAGTTTTAGTGAGTATCTATTATGCGGCGGTATTGAACCCTTGAGTCTCAGGAGATATTTTGCCTCTCTGTGTGTGTTTTACCGCTTGTATAATGGGTTGTGTTCTGAAGAGTTGTTCGATGTGGTGCCTGCAGGTTCTTTTTATCATCACACCGCTCGCCATCGGCAGGGATCCATCCACACACCTTGGAGACGATGTGGTCGAGTACCGTGAGGTTCCAGAGGAATTTCCTCTCGCGAACATTTCGCTTGTGGAATGGTCTCCCTGCCGAGATTTTCCCCAGGAACTACAAGGGGTCCTTCAAAAAATGCGTTTTGAAAATTTAAAGGGTCAGCAACGCGCGAGTAACACCTTTGGTATTACAAACGTCCATAGGCTACGGTAACCGCTTACCATCAGGTGGGCCGTATGCTTGTCTGCTACTTTAGTGGTATAAAAAAAATATGTTTTTTTCTCAATTTTGATTTATTATTTTTGAGAAGCTTATCGATTATTTATTCATCGCAATTTTATAACTTTTGTCAAAAACGATGAACCCAGTAGGTAAAACTGGTAGATTCAGATATGTTATATAATAACTTTGTTTTGAAGTTAATTTATAGAGGACTTTCCTTGTCGAAGTTTGTTTTGGGATAGCTAAGTTAAGATTTACTACTATCATCATTATCATTATAGTCTCGAACACCGCCGTAAAGTTGCATGCCTATCGATCTTTTACAGGATACATTTTGGGGAATGTGCCCAGGAACTTTACGATCTAATTCCGCCATCTCCTTTCCATCAATTATTTTCTTAATTATTTATATTTTTTAGATATAGCGTATTAGATTCATTCTGTAAAGTTATACCTATATAAGTGTAATTTGAATCAAAGGACAGGCAGGTGCATGGATCAGTATCTCGTTGATACCCATTCGCAAACACCGTTTTGATTCTACGTTCTTAATACGCACAGCTAAGATATGGAACACATTGCCGTTGTCTGTTTTTCCTAAAGAATACAATTCGGACCTCTTTAAGGTAAGAGTGAACAGGTTTTTTCTAGATCTTCGTGCTTCATCTTAGACCACATCATCGCTTACCATCAGGTGAGATTGTGGTCAAACGAAGACCTCAATCAGTTAAAAAAAATCAGCCACAGGACGTCCACTGCTGCTGAACATAGACCTCCCTCATAGTTCGGTCTTCACCCAACGGCTCCCAGCAACTTATAAAGTCGTCTTTGCATCTAGTGGGGGGGGGGGGGGGGGGGGGGGGGTTACAGTGCTCTTTCCAGTGCGTGGTTTCTACTCTGTGCGTAGTCTGAGTATACCACTTACAATAAGTTAAGATAATGCTTGCAAAAAGTAAAATGGAAGTAAGGCAATACGTGGAAGCCATTTTCATAGCTATAACTTTTTAGTATTCAAATGATTGTCTTTCATAGCGGCGGTCAGTGTCAATATGCCTAAAACAGCTCGGATTTCTTCGCAACTAGATGGTTTAAAGGTTGCTTTTGCATCAGGTCTCAGTATTTTTAGTTGGATTTCAGCATTGGTCCATTTGGTTATTTCCTCCACAATCTCGTCAGTAATAAATATACTGAAGCACTCTATTGGTTCATAAAGGCATTTGTTCATCCGAGTAGGGCCTTTTGATGTCCGTATAATATTACAAGAGGATACCCTGTTACAAGTTCTTCCCTTTGTAGCCGTCCAGCGATGACCATCTTTACCTCTGAGACTTTGACGCTGTGGTACGAGTACTGAATTCGGCACACTGGACGGAGGACTTTCAGATGTCAGGGGTTCAGGATGGGCTTCCTCAGTATTTAGCAATTGTGGAAGACTCACCTCAGCATCCTCGACGTCACTTTGTACTTCGTCGTGCAATAAGTTGTCTTCACATTCGCTGTCCGACCCCAAAGGCTCTTCGTCACTTAATTCCAGCAATAACCGAGAGATTTCACTGTCATTCGCTTGTTTATATGACGCCATAATGTTGTTTTATCATATCCTAAAATGAATTAAAATAATTATAAATACAAGTACACTTTTGACATAAATAAAGCCATAACATCCCACCCACACTCTAGTCCAAAAAGTTACACTAAAGATAACCATACGTCACTTCGACGTGTGGTAAGTAGATATTGACGAAAGTATTGCACTCACCTGATTGACACGCGCATCCTCGGCTAGCTCTACGCGTCAACTGAGATGGCACGAACAATGAGAGCAGTACCGCGAAACACAATCGAGAAATAATAATTTATCAAAGTCGGACACGTCGATTCGGCGTAGGTTATCTTTCTAGGGTTAAAGCAGCTTAAGAACGACAAGGCGCCGGGTGAGGACGGAATCACTTCAGAGCTTCTGAAAGCGGGTGGATCACCGGTACTTAAAGTCCTTCAGAAGCTTTTTAATTCCGCCTTGCTTGAAGGTACGACGCCAAAAGCATGGAACGGGGGCGTGGTGGTTCTGTTCTTCAAGAAAGGTGACAACACCTTGCTTAAGAATTACAGACCCATCTCGCTTTTGAGCCATGTTTATAAGCTGTTTTCGAGGGTCATCGCGAACCGTCTCGAACGCAGGTTTGATGACTTCCAGCCTTCCGAACAAGCCGGGTTCCGTAAAGGCTACAGTACCATAGACCACATACATACGCTGCGGCAAGTCATACAGAAGACCGAAGAGTATAACTTACCGCTATGTCTCGCGTTTGTGGACTATGAGAAAGCCTTCGATTCGATCGAAACATGGGCAGTGCTTGAGTCTCTCCAACGATGCCGTATTGACTATCGGTACATCGAAGTGTTGAAGTGTTTGTATAAAAACGCCACTATGTCAGTCCGAGTACATGAACAGAGCTCGAAGGCGATTCCCTTAAAAAGAGGCGTAAGACAGGGAGATGTCATTTCTCCGAAACTGTTTACGACCGCATTGGAAGATGCCTTCAAGCTTCTGGAATGGAAAGGACTTTGCATCAATATTAACGGCGAATACATCACTCACCTTCGGTTTGCCGACGATATTGTGGTCATGGCAAAGTCGATGGAAGAGCTCAGCACGATGCTCGAAGGCCTCAATCGAGTCTCCCAACGGGTAGAACTTAAAATGAACATGGACAAGACGAAAATCATGTCGAATGTCCATGTCGTCCCTGCCCCAGTTATGGTTGAGAACTCGGCTCTTGAAGTTGTCGACGCGTATGTATACCTAGGACAAACAGTCCAATTAGGTAGGTCCAACTTCGAGAAAGAGGTCAATCGTCGAATCCAACTCGGATGGGCAGCGTTTGGGAAACTTCGCAACGTCTTTTCGTCCAACATACCTCAGTGCCTTAAGACGAAAGTCTACAATCAGTGTGTGTTACCAGTGATGACATATGGAACCGAGACGTGGTCCTTTACTATTGGCCTTATGAATAAGCTCAGAGTCGCTCAACGAGCTATGGAGAGGGCTATGCTCGGGGTTTCTCTACGGGATCGAATCAGAAATGAGGAGATACGTAGGAGAACTCAAGTCACCGACATAGCCTGACGGATTAGCACGTTGAAGTGGCAATGGGCAGGCCATATAGCGCGCAGAACAGATGGCCGATGGGGCCGAAAGGTTCTCGAGTGGAGGCCACGGACCGGCAAGCGCAGCGTAGGACGTCCACCCACAAGATGGGCAGACGACTTGGTAAGAACCGCAGGTCGGCGTTGGATGCAGGCCGCTTCCAACCGCAGTTCCTGGAGATCAATGAGGGAGGCCTTTGTCCAGCAGTGGACGTCCTACGGCTGATATGATGATGATGATATGATGAATTTTTGGATCTACTCGTCCTCGTTCTTAACTGAGAGCCGGCTATAAATTAAAATTTTACACTCGTCTTGTAGTTTTATTTTTTATGAATACCACTCTCTCGTTTCAAATTCTTTGCGATGCTCGTGTGGATTTTCTTTGTACTCTGCCTTTTTATGCACTGCATTCACTGGTATGAAGTCCAAAATTTTAATATGAACTAGTTTAAAAAAAAGTATTACTTTTGCAAAACTTAAATTTAATTACTTTTTTGTGGTACACTAGTAGTAAAAATGCAAAAGTGAATTTATTTGTAACGCTTTCACGGTGTAACGGATAAGAAAAGCTAAGAAGCTAATATGAGATGAAAACTTAAAAAATACCTCATCATCGTCCACAGCTTCGACTGGGTATATGCCTCCCTTGTTTGAGTCACTTACTACGCTCTTTTACTAGTCTCACCCATCGATGGTCCGCGACTTAAACTATTTTATCGTCCACCCATCTCAACTCCCAACGTAGGGCGTCTGCTGGACGCCCTACGTTTCCATATATACTGTTGTTAAACAATTCGTAGCTAATTCGCTCGACTATGTACCAACAGGTGGGTCTTAAAATGAACATGGATAAGACGAAAATCGTGTCAAATATCCATGTTGCGCCCTTACCGGTAGTTGTTGGGGGCGATACTCTCGAAGTTGTCGACGAATATGTATACCTAGGACAAACTGTACAATTAGGTAAGTCCAACTTCAACAAAGAGGTCGCACGAAGAATCCAACTCGGCTGGGCAGCGTTCGGGAAACTTCGCGATATCTTCTCGTCCATAATTCCCCAGAGCCTGAAGACTACAGTATTCAACCAGTGTGTGTTGCCAGTGATGACCTATGGCACTGAAACGTGGTCCTTTACTCATGACCTCATGACCAAGCTCAAGGTCGCTCAACGAGCTATGGAGAGGGCTATGCTCGGGGTTTCTTTGCGTGACAAAATCCGCAATGAGGAAATCCGCAGAAGAACTAAAGTTGCCGACATAGCTCTCAAAATTAGCAAGTTGAAGTGGCAATGGGCAGGCCACATCGCTCGTAGAACCGATAACCGTTGGGGAAGAAAGGTTCTCGAGTGGAGACCACGGACTGGAAGACGCAGCGTAGGCCGTCCCCCCACAAGGTGGACCGACGATCTAGTAAGAATCGCAGGGAGCCGTTGGGCGCAAACGACTACCAACCGCTCGTTGTTGCGATCTAAGGGGGAGGCCTATGTTTAGCAGTGGACGTCTACCGGCTGATGATGATGATGATGTCCCAACAGTCGTGGTGGGCAGACAGGAGTAATCGGAGCTACCGTTGACAAATGACGGTAACTGCAACAACTACCCTCCCTTGGTCCTCAGAAATGTAAATCTTCACGTTCATAGTTAGCTAGCTAGTTTAGTTAGTAGGTTAGTGTGCACACGACACTAACCGAATAACGCACTGTTATAAACTAACACGATGCTCAAACTTGGTAAAAACGGGGTTCTACGATGCGGAGCACCTAGATTTATTCTCGAAACTCCTACCGCTACGTTCCCACTGCTACGAACCAGTGGGGTTGAATCATTTATTTAAAATATTGTGCTCGAAATCCCCACTGCGTAAACGGAAGTGTGTAGCACTGTTACACACCGTTACGCTCCGCTACGTACTGCTACTCACCAGTGAGGATGTGGAACTGCCAGGAACTGCCGTTGCTAAGTTTCCATTTTAATTGCTTCACGAACCATTCTCTCGTAGTAATGGCGCTCACTTTAGGATCGTGAAGTTAAATCCAATTTGGTATCGAGTTCACCCGGTCCACTGTTATTGCCGACTTGTTAACCTGCTGGTTTTTGGCAGCTGCGATGTGCTCTTTGACCTTGCGTTTTGTTTGCCTGATGTATGAACGGCCACAGCTTTAGTCTATCATGTAAACGCTATGCATCTGCAGAGAGAGATGTATAGTGATCCCGAATGTTTGAAAATAATATTGTCACCAAACGCTGTTAAAATCATCTTCAGTTGTGTGGGAAAATTTCAGCAGTTTCAGCACAGATTATATCCGGTTTAGCTATGTACCCTATTTTCTCTATCTTTGTTGTAATACTAACATATTTGTTTTTTTTATTTATTGAAAAGAACAACAGCCACAATTTTAGAACAAAGTGTCTTTAAGAACTAGTTTATGAAATTATGCAACCAATTAAAGGTGAAGGCAAAAAAAATTAAAAGTCTCTCTCAATAGAACAAAACGAAATCCATTTTCTCACAAAAATCTTACATAGACAAACTGAGAATCATTTAAGATTTTGGTAACCGTAAAACTAGAAATAGATATAATGAATTATTGAGAGTCAAATAGTTTACATGACATTTCTTAGAAAAAAAAATTTGTCTATGTCTAGTCAAATATATATGTTTAAAATATTATTTGTTAATTTAAATGTGGAGAACAAGTATTATATAACTTTATTTCCATGTTAAAGTAATTTATGAAAATTCTAAAAAACATTACCTATATAGACGTATAAAAGAAAGATTAGATATCGAAATAGCAAACAATTTTCTATCGTATTAAAATAATATTATCATTCTCAGCGTATAACCATTCAAAGACTACTATAATCTTTACGATGTTATCCTCGTAATTTCATAATTTACCATTAGAAAAATTCCTAGAATCTCATAAACGAAACTATAAAAACAGTCGCCAGTCAAAATAGCCGTACTATAACGACAAATATTTTCGCAAACACTAATTTTCATTTGCTACTGAATGACATTTTACGGCATATAAACCTTGTTATAAAAACAGCCAAACGATAACAAGCCTCTTCATTATGTAGAAACGACCAATTTTATTGACCTATGAGCTTATTATACCCCGACCACATCTTCAAGGCGAAAGGGCAGTTCAGGAGATAGCGAAGGCTCTACGATAGCTGGCCGCTGTAAAGACCATGCAAAGAGAGCCTGAAACTTGAGCGGTTGCAAATCATTTATTTTCTTTTCTTGTTTAATGACGAGTACCAATATACTTTGATCTGACGTTCCGGAATGATAAATGTTAGCTTCAGCTTTTGGGCGTTATAATAAATAGTGCTTAATTTACTCGTAGCTTTACGCTCATTTTGATGTTTTTTCCTAACTTTCTCGACTTAAAAGTAATCGTCATACCTTACTATGTAGAACATTTTAAATCGATTAGTTCTGCGGTGATTTTATACACTTCTGGGGTTGTTATGCTAACTAAAAATACTTCTACTTCTTTTTCTTCTCCTCTAGGGGTTTAGTTCCAGGGAGTTCAGGTCCAGTTCCAGAGGGTCCAGGTCCAAGGGGTCCAGGTTCAGTAGGTCCAGGTCCAGAGAGTTCAGGTCCAGGGGGTCCAGTTCCAGGGGTCCAGATCCAAAGGGTCCAGGTCCAGGGGGTCCAGTTCCAGGGGTCCAGATCCAAAGGGTCCAGGTCCAGGAGGTCCAGGTCCAGAGAGCCCTGGTCTAAAGGGTTCAGGTCCAGGGAGTCCAGGTCCAGGGGGTCCAGATCCAAAGGGTCCAGGTCCAGGAGGTCCAGGTCCAGAGAGCCCTGGTCTAAAGGGTTCAGGTCCAGGGAGTCCAGGTCCAGGGGGTCCAGGTCCAGGTGAAGGGTCTCCAGGTCCAGGGGGTCCAACTTCAGATGCAGGGGGTCTAGGTCCAGGGGAATCTTCTTCTTCTTTTCCTTATTCTTCTCTTTCTAAGTGGACTATTCTGAGTTTTACAACCTAAAAGTCACAAATATTTTTCCAATGCATTTACATTATATTACTTATATATATATATAAATATATTATATACATATTTATATTCAATTCTTTATTAGAAGTTGTATATATATTTATTTATGCATTATAAATTTAGGTTATATTAGTATATAGGTTTTCAATTGTTATTTTAAACTGTTTTATATATATATTTCAAACATTATTAATTTAATTTATTAGTCCGAGGTGTAAACAACTGAATAATCTATATAAGAATTTCAAGGTCTTCACGATACAGGCTTGGCCTAGTGTGAAGACGACTAAACCGTTTAGTTATTAAGCTCTCTCAACAATAATTTAATTTAAAAATTATCTGTTTTAAACATATTATTCATAAGGTGTGCTTTTTGTTGCTAAATAAAATATTTCTCTTTTCTTTCTTTCTTTCTCCTTCTTTTTCTTCTTCTTCTGCTACTTCTTCTTCAATACCTCTAAGGGTTTAAGTATAGGGAGTCCAGGTTCAGGTCAAAGGGGTCCAAGTCCAGGGAGTCAAGGTCCAAGGGGGCATACAGGAGATCCAGGTCCATGGAGAACAGGGCCAGGGGGTCTAAGTGCAGGTCCAGGTCCAGGGCATCCAGGTCCTGATTCAGAAGGTCCAGGTCCGGGGGTCCAGGTTTAGTGAGTCCAAGTCTAGGGACTCCAGGTCCAAAAAAAATCAGGTCTTGGGGATCCAGGCCCAGGTCCAGGGCATCCGGATCCAGGAAGTCCAGGTCCTGATCCTGAAGGGCTATGTCCGGGGTCCAGGTCCAGTGAATCCAAGTCCAGGGGGTCCAGCTCCTAAGAGTCCTGGTCTTGTCGGTCCAGGTCCAGGTCATAAGGGTCGTGATACAGGGGGTCTAAGTCCAGGGCGTCCAGGTCCAGGGGGTCCAGGTTCAGGTCCAGGGAGTCAAGGTCCAGGCCCAAGGGGTCCAGGTCCAGTAGGTTCAGGTTCAAAAAGTCCAGGTCTAGTTGATGCAGGTCCAGGGGTCCAGGTCCAGGTGCAGGGTGTCCAGATCCAGAGGGTCCAGGTCCAGGGGATTCTTCTTCTTCTTCTTCTTCTTTTTCTTCTTCTTTTTCTTCTTCTTCTTCTTAGTCTTCTTCTTTTTCTCCAGGGGTTTAGGTCCAGGGGGTTCAGGTCCAGGTCCAAGGAGTACAGGTCCAGTTCCAGGGGTTCCAGGTCTAATGGGTTCAGGTCCAGGGAGTACAGGTCTAGGGGGTCTAGGTGCAGGGGGTCTAGGCCTAGGGGGTCCATGTCCAGGAGGTCCAGGTCCAGTAAGTCCAAGTCCAGGGGGTCCAGGTCCAAAGAGTCCAGGTCTAGAGCAAGGGGGTTCTGATCAAGGGGGTCCAGGTCCAGGGGGTCTTGGTCCACAGGGTCCAGGTCTAGATCCAGGGGTCCAGAGCCAACGAGTCAAGGTCTTGGGGGTCCAGGTCCAGGTCATGGGGTCCTGATCCAGAGGGTCCAGGTCCAGGGGGTCCAGGTCCTGATCTAGAAGGTCCAGATCCGGGGTCCAGGTCCGGGGTCCAGGTCCGGGGTCCAGGTCCGGGGTCCAGGTCCGGGGTCCAGGTCCGGGGTCCAGGTCCGGGGTCCAGGTCCGGGGTCCAGGTCCAGTGAGTCCAAGTCCAGGGGTCTAGGTCCAAAGATTTCAGGTCAAGGGGGTCCTGATCCAAGGGGTCTACCTTGAAAAAGTCCAGGTCTAGTTGCTGCCGGTCCAGGGGTCTAGGTCCAAGTGCAGGGTGTCCAGATCTAGAGGGTCCAGGTCCAGGGGCAGGGGGTCCAGGTCCAGGGGATTCTTCTTCTGTTTTTTCTTCTTCTTCTTTTTCTCCAGAGGTTTAGGTCCAGGGAGTCCAGGTCCAGGTCCAAGGAGTATAGGTCCAGTTGCAGGGGGTCCAGGTCCAGGAGGTCCAGGTCCAGTGAGTCCAAGTCCAGAGGGTACAGGTCCAAAGAGTCCAGGTCCAGGTCAAGGGGGACCTGATCAAAGGGGTCCAGGTCCAGAGGTACACATGCAACGAATCCAGGTCTTGGGGGTCCAAATACAGGTTCATGAGGGTCCTCATCCAGGGGGTCCAGGTCCAGGGGGTCCAGGTCCTGATCCAGAAGGTCCAGATCCGGGGTCCAGGTCCGGGGTCCAGGTCCAGTGAGTCCAAGTCCAGGGGGTTCAGGTCCAAAGAGCCAGGTCATGGGGGTCCAGATCCAGGTCCAGGGGGTCCTGATCTAGGGAGTCTTTTTTTTTTTTCCTGTCTGGACGCAGTGGTCCGGCCCGCGAGCTATCCTACTTAAATTTTCTCCATCTCAGGGATCGGAGACTTTGTCTACTTGTTCCTTTCTGTTCTATCATTATCTCCTATCTTCCGTTCTACATCACATAATCACTTGTTTATTATATCTTACAATTTGTTATACAATATCCTAGTCTATTCAATTGAATTAAATAAAATACACTATTATATATACCTAGTCAGGTCATAAGTATTGTCATACAGTAAAAACTTTTCTTTTAGAATGCTGGCCACAAAAGAGTTTATTGAATTCGAATTTCGAATTGTTCATGAAAATAAAAATGTATACTTTTTAGAATTTTACTCATTTTTAAGTATGGAGTGGACGCTTAAAGAAGAACGTGTTGCAGTTATTGCGTTGCATCGTTGCAGCTACGCGCCAATTCAAATTTTTGACATACTGAAAAATTTGAATATAGCCAAAAGATTCGTTTATCGCACCATCTAACGATACAATGAAGACTCTAGGGTAGATGACAGGTCAAGAAGTGGTCGCCCACGCTCTGTTAGCACTCCAGCAGTGATAAAAGCTGTGAAGGCGCGAATTCAAAAAAATCCCAAACGCAAGCAGAAACTGTTGGCCCTTAAGATGGGATTAAGCAGAACCACGGTGAAAAGGGTGTTAAATGAAGACTTAGGGCTTCGGGCATATCGAAGAAAAACAGGACATCGTTTAAATGCTAGTCTAATGGACCTGAGACTAAAGAGATGCCGCGCTTTGTTGAAGCGGTACGTGGGAAAAAAATATAGGGAAACTCTTTTTTCGGATGAAAAAATTTTTACCGTAGAACAGAGCTACAACAAACAAAATGATAAGGTGTACGCACACAGTAGTGAAGAAGCGAGCAACCGTATTCTGCGTGTCCAACGAGGTCATTTTCCATCCTCGCTCATGGTATGGTTGGAAGTTTCTTATTGGGGCTTAACAGAGGTACATTTTTGTGAGAAAGGTGTAAAAACGAATGCAGTTGTGTATAAAAATACAGTCTTGACGAACCTTGTGGAACCTGTTTCTCATACCATGTTTAATAACAGGCACTGGGTATTCCAACAAGATTCGGCGCAAGCTCATAGAGCGAAGAGCACACGAGACTGGCTGGCGGCGCATAAAATCAACTTCACCCGGCACGAAGACTGACCCTCCTCCAGTCCAGATTTGAATCCGTTAGATTACAAGATATGGCAACACTTGGAGGAAAAGGCGTGCTCAAATCCTCATCCCAATTTGGAGTCACTCAAGACATCCTTGATTAAGGCAGCCGCCGATATTGACATGGACCTCGTTCGTGCTGCGATAGACGACTGGCCGCGCAGATTGAAGGCCTGTATTCAAAATCACGGAGGTCATTTTGAATAAACTTTAGTGTCATAAGAATCTATGTTTTGTTAAGTTCATTTTGGTATATAAATGGTTACATAATGAATTAACTTGTTTTAATTATTTTATATTAAACATGTGACAGAATTTATGACCTGACTAGGTACATATATATAATATACATATTCACAATACATAACATACTCTTAAAAGTCTAAGGCTTACATTATTAATATACTTGGGGTTTTTTTTAAATGCTTGTTTTGTTTTTATATACTACTTTTTTAACTACCTTAATACAAAATCTTATAAAACTATTTCTTAAATCTATTTCTTCCATTATTTTACTAATATTTGCAATATTGACTGCGTATTTCATCTCACATTTCACGTCGAACCTCATTCTTCCATAGATAGGACATTCCGTAATGACGTGTAAGGCGCTTTCGTCGACTTCTGGGTCGCAGTGGCACGCCGGGCTCTTCTTGCACTTAAATCGGTGTAAGTACGAGGAGAACCCGCCATGTCTTGTCATCAATTGGATGATGAATTTATCTAATTCTAGCTTTTTAATTAGAGGGTACGCTCTTATCACGTTCGGGAAGAAGGTTTTTGTCGTGGAAGCCGTTTCACCATCCGTGTATCGCTGATTCCATTCGTCAAGCGACTGCAACCGTATTTCTCGCTTAGCAAAGGATATTGGGCACTTGCTGTAGTCCGGTTTTGTCTTCTTCTACAGCGCCGCATCTTTTGCCAGTCCGTCCGCTCTCTCGTTTCCTTCCAACCCCGCGTGTGCCTTGATCCAGAATAGTTGTAGTAGTAATTTCTTGCCCGTATGTATGATTTTTCTTAGGTTGGTTTTCGTGTCCACAGCAAGGGGATGGAGGGAACGACAGTCTGTCACTGTTTCAAGGGCAGATCTTGAATCGCAGAATATCCTGTAACTGAGGTTCGCGGATTTCAGTGCGTATTTGGTTACTTCATACAAAGCTAGTAACTCCGCCTGGTAAACGGAGCAGCTCTGGTCCAGCTTTAGCTTACGGGTACTTGTCTTCGTCGCATTGCTCCATACAGACAATGCGGCACTGACTTTTCCCTCCAGCTTGCTGCCGTCAGTAAAGATGTTCAGGCCATTGTTGTTGTAATGTTGTGCCAATGCTGCTGCGTCCACCACGCAGGTGAATTCTGTCCCCGTCTGCTCCGCAGGATGTAGTGCGTCACCGAAAGCAACTGGTCTTTCCATTTCTCGGTCTCCAATTACTCGCTGGGTGTGGCCTTCCCAGGGCTACTTCCATGACCCTAATGTCCATCGAAAGCAACCCAGCGAGCAATAGTGCCGAGTTCAGGGAGACCGTTCTATACGCCTTGACGATTTTTTGTGCAAATCCCCGTTGAACCGTATCCAGCTGTTTCCGGATACCAAATTTGTTGGTTGCAGGCGCCCACACACTCGCTGCATATAGGATTGTAGGCTACACTACCGCCGTGTTAATAATTTTTTCAATCGCCAGGTGCAGGCCCCAGCTTGTTTTTGCAGCTCTCGACAGCTGTTTGTAAAAATTTAACGCTTTACGGCAGACGTTTGCTACGTGCGGATTAAAAGTGAGCTTGTCGTCGATGGTCAAACCGATAACTTTCATCTCTTTAGACGTGCTAATGTCGACCCCACCCATGTTCAGGCGTAGAGTGTCGTACTTGAGCTTCCGAGTTATGGTCATAGCCATGGTTTTTTTTGGAGCAAACTTTAGCTTGTTTTTGACACCCCACGTCCGAACATTCTCAAGAGCGGCATTGGCACGTCCTTCCACTTCCCGCGCCGTCTCCCCATCAAAGACCAACACCACATCGTCTGCAAACGCCTGCGCATAGTGGCTTCTTTGGTCGAGACCTTTCAAAAGTGGATCCAGAATGAGATTCCACAAAATGGGGCCCCCAACGGAGTCTTGTACGCAACCTTTGGTTGTGTCCCTATGGCATTCATCTCCCATATATCTCACTTGAACCCTTCTGTTCGTGAGATAACTATCCATTACCCACCTCAAATTAAGCGGGCAATTCTCCTCCGCCAGACGGACCCTGATAGCTGGCTACCAAGCGCTGTCGAAGGCTCCCTCTATATCCAAGGACACCAGTACAACCGGTTTCTTTTGGTCTAATTTTGTCCTAATGATCTGAATAAGGTTATAGAGGGAGTCTTCGGTGCTCCTCTGGGGTATGAATCCGTACTGACAAGTACTCATCCGGGGTATTAAGTGGAATTTGAGGCGGGCCACCAGCATTTTCTCGTACACCTTGCCCAGCACAGGCAGGAGTCCGATTGGCCTGTAGGATTTCGGATCATTATATTTTTCCTTCCCAGGTTTCCTCAGCACCACGACCACCGCTTGCTTCCATAGTTTGGGGAAATGATGGAGAGCCAAGCACTTGTTTAGCGACCCAGGAAGAAGTTCGGGTAGTTATCTACTGCATGTCTGCATATGTCGGGGGTGAGACCATCGGCACCAGGTGCTTTTTTCGGGTTGAAGGACTTTATTACTACTTCTAGCTCCGTCTTTGTGAACAGAAGATCACATGAATCATCATGTTCTCCCCCGTTTATGTTCTCCGCTAAAACTCTGGTAAGGTGATGCTCAGCATTGTCCTCTTCTATTAAGTCTTCCGGATAAAACCTTTCAGCCAAAAGTTTTACGGAACCTTTTGCGTCCAACACTATTCCCTCCCTTTCTAGTGGCAAGTCCTCTTACCTTTTCCTTGTTCTTCCTATTACCCTATATATACCGTTCCATACTCCCTCCTTGTCCTGTCTTCCACAAAACTCCTTCCAACTCTCAACTTGAGCCTTACGGGCCTCCAACTCATACTCTTCTTTCTTTTTCAGGTACTCTTCGTATACCTTCTTTTTCCGGATCGACGCTGCACATCTGATTCTTCGCTTTCTGGTTGTGACTTCCCGCTTCAACTGTTCAAGTTTCTTAGACCACCACGGCATCGTAAATCTGTCTTTATTATTTTTTACAAGTATTGTTTCTTTGCATGTTTCTGTAATTGCTTTTGTATAATTTACTATTGCTGTTTCTAGGTTTTCTACTGTGTTAATATTATCTAATTCGTCTAAGGTAAATTTGTAGTCTGCTATTAATTGGGTTAGTTTCTTATGAAACGAACCCCAATTCCTTTTTCTGTATTGAATTTTCGTATAGTTCTAATAATGGCTGTTCCTTTGATTTTTTTCAGTCGGATGATAAAGATGATGCCATTGTTGTCTGAGCTTGTGAGGTTTTCCACCACTTTCCAGTCCTCAACCAGGTCTAGCATGTTAGTCGTGCAGGCTGTTACGTCGACATGAGTTTTGTACCGTTGGCCACCTCATATGGTGTCGAAGGTCGGAGTTACCCCTGTGTTGAGGATCTGAAGGTCGAGGTCATCCAGCATTCCCACCATATCCTCGCCTCGGTTATCCACCACTGTACTGCCACACCAGGTGCTCTTCGCATTTGCATCACCGCCTATTATAAGCTTCTTTTGTCCAATGGTTTGCCCAATCAATGTTATATAGTCCAAGTAAGGGCCTATGGGTAAGTCCGGTATGAAATAATAGGATATTAGGGTGAGCTCCCAGGCACTGGTTCGGATCCCCACTACCGTGATGTTGTTTGTAGTGAGTTGCGGGTACTGTATAACGTCAAAATCTGCATTAAAGACGGCGATTGCCGCTTTTACAGTCCCTTCTCCTTGGTCAGTGCTCTGGAAAATTCTTACACCCCGGTGGCTCCTCATTTTCCTTTCCGCACCCACATATGGCTCCTGCAGAAGAGCTAAGGGGCTAAGGTAATACCATGCCTCTTGGCTTCCACAAAAAGCTCGTTAGTGGCCAGTTTCTTTTTTTGCAGGTTTGCTTGTGCTATCATAAATGGGGAAACCGTAAAAACGCCCTCAGCAATACGCTACGGTGGATCTCGCAAGTGGTTCCCACTTGCGCCTCAATGGGCTGTTGATGCTGAAAGCGTTATGCTCCGCTTTACCCACTCCAGACTTGAGGTAATTGGTACAGCTGGGGGGTTCACCTGCGACAAATCTCATCTCCCGCGCTCAGGTCTCTCAACAAGTGACCGTTTTGCCTCCTGATAGCCTTCACTACCTCTTCGTCCTTATGATAGTTGCATATGATTTATGATAGATCCAGAGGGTCGGTCCTGATCCAGAAGGTTTAGGTCCAGGGGTCCAGGTCCAGTGAGTCCAAGTCTTGGGGGTCCAGGTCCAGGGGGTCCTGATCCAGGGGGTCCAGGTTCTGATCCAGAAGGTTTAGGTCCAGGGGTCCAGGTCAAGTAAGTCCAAGTCTTGGGGGTCCAGGTCCAGGTCCAGAGGGTCCTGATACAGGGGGTCCAGGTTCTGATCCAGAAGGTTTAGGTCCAGGGGTCCAGGACCAGTCAGTCCAAGTCCAGGGGGTACAGGTCCAAAGAGTCCAGGTCTTGTAGGTCCAGGTACAGGTCAAGAGAGTCCTGATCCAAGGGGTCCAGGTCCAGGGGGTCCAGGTCCACGGGGTCCAGGTCCAGGGGTCCTCCTCCTTCTCCTCCTCCTGCTCTTCTTCCTCCTCCTCCTCCTCATCCTCCTCCTCCTCCTACTCCTCCTCCTTCTCCTGCTCTTCCTCCTCCATGGGGTTCAGGTCTAGGAGATCCAGGTCCAGGAGCTCCAGGTCCAGAGAGTGCAGGTCCAGGGGGTCCAGGTCCAGGTTCAAGGTGTCTAGGTCCAGGGAGTCCAGGTCTAGGTGCAGGTGGTCTAGGTCCAGGGGATTCTTCTTCTTCTCGAAGGGTTTAGGTCCAGGGAATCCAGGTCCAGGTCCAAGGAGTACAGGTCCAGTTACAGGGGGTCCAGGTCCAGGAGGTCTAGGTCCAGTGAGTCCAAGTCCAGGGGTCCAGGTCCAAAGAGTCCAGGTCCAGGTCAAGGGGGTCCTGATCAAAGGGGTCCAGGTTCAGAGGGTCCAGGCCCAGGTCCAGGGGGTCCAGATCCAACGAGTCCAGGTCTTGGGAGTCCAGATCCAGGTCATGGGGCTCCTGATCCAGGGGGTCCAGGTTCAGGGGGTCCAGGTCCCGATCCAGAAGGTCCAAATCCGGGGTCTAGGTACAGTGAGTCCAAGTACAGGGGGTCCAGGTCCATAGAGTCCAGGTCCAGGTCAAGGGGGTCCTGATCAAAGAGGTAAAGGTCCAGAGGGTCCAGGTCCAGGTCCAGGGGGTCCATATTAAACGATTCCAGGTCTTGGGGGTCCAAATCCAGTCCATGGTGGTCCTGATCCAGGGGGTCCAGGTCCAGGGGGTCCAGGTCCTGATTCAAAAGGTCCAGGTCCGGGGTCCAGGTCCAGTGAGTCCCAAGTCCAGGGGGTCCAGTTTCTTATCCGGGCGGAGCATAAGAGCCGTTGTAGATGATTTTTGCTCGGACTCAATGCCCATTAACTCTGTTGTATCTCAAGGGTCAAAGCTATCGCTCACACTGTTTATTCTTCACATCAATATTAAGCTGCACATAAGCGGCCTTCATTGTTATGCGGATGACAGTACGAGTGATACTTTCTACACTGGCCGCCCTAATGTCTCTCGGTCTGAAGTGGAAGACAACAGACAAAGGCTTGTGTCTGAGGTTGAAGGCTCTTTGGAGCGCGTGCCAGACTGGGGTAACCTTAATCTGGTCACCTTTAACCCAACCAAGACGCAAGTCTGTGCGTTTACCAGAAAGAAGGCCCCTTTCACAATAGCTCCACGGTTCCAGGGCATTCCTCACCCCGTCTCGGCGAGTATAGGGATTCTGGGAGTCGAAATTTCTAATGAGGCAGTATGGGAGTCACTAGAAGCAAAAGCTGTGCTAACCTCCAAAAAACTTGGAGTCCTTTAAAGTGCAAAACAGTATTACGGCACAACAACGGCTATTGCTGTACAAAGCGCAAGTTCGGCCGCACGTAGAATACTGTTCCCATCTTTGGCACGGAGCTCCAAAGTACCAATTGCTTCGTTTTGACTCCCTTTAGAGAAAATCTTTTTCTTCAGAGTCTACTTTTTGCGTATTTGACAATGCCATGATAGGACAAAAAAGATGATGCAATGACTGATATAAAAGTCCGACAGGTGCAAGAACCATGTTCGAAATTCAAAATTGCTCAGAAATACAAAATGTTTTTGAATTGCTCATGAGAGCATAGAGTTCCTAAACTTCTTAATCGCTACAGTATTAATATTTCTTTAATGTGCAATTATATTCTAATAAAATGTTTGTAGAAGGAATTATGTTTGTCCTGTTGTATGAGAATATTTTTTATCAAATTTGACTAATTTTCGCTGTTCAGATTTTTTTTATCCCATACAATAAAATGATCCTTACAAAGGACTGCATCGATCGGCATCAAAAAAAATTTACCAACTTCATTCATTTTAAGGCGCTACTCACACTTGGGCAAAAAAAATTAATGCTAAAATGTTTTTCTTCGAAAAGAAGCTAATGTTTTAAAAGAAACTGCACCTGTATCTCCTCTGGTTATGGGTGCTGCCGTACTGTTACAGTTAAAAAAAACACTCTGTATAGCAAATTTCATAATACTCGGTCCTTCAGTTTAGTCGTGAAAACGTAACAACGAGACTGATTTTGTTCGAATTTGTGATATTAGTATCATCATTAGATATTTGTACATATAGTTTATTTTTTTAATCGAAATCCTCTTGCAGATATATTACTTGAAGGTTTTATTATTTCCTGTAAGGTTAAGTAAGGTTAAGCGTAGGTAATTTAGATAAAAGTGTCACTCGCAACAATGGGAGAGTCGTTCGTATTCATTATTCGTTGGCGAATGCCCGTGTTTGTCGCTGACGGGCGTGATACACTGCGGGAACAAATATTGCCATTTAGTTACACAATTCTATCTAAACTAAATTTGACAGCGCAAAAATATCGGCAAAATTCTAGTATATTTGGTGAATTTTGTGCTGTCAAATGTAGTGAGGAGTTTATCGAGGTGCTTTTATATAAAATAGTAAAATGTTCACGGTAATATGTTGCCGGAGTATTACAAAATAAAATGTTCGTTATTCACGGTAAATAGTGTTTAATTTTCCGGTAATTCCACCGATAACACTAAGTGTCAAATCGTGATTATTTTAGACAGCAAATTATACTTCAGGTCTCGTCCGAATACCATTTCTTACTAGCAGCATTACGAGTTATGGTGTTATCTTTGTCACACTTCAGATCCAAATTGCTAAAATATAATGAAAACAAACTCGCGTCTCACAACAAACTCAAACAAACTCACTCTTCCGCTCGGCATCAGTTGCTGACTTTTATCTCTGTTCGGTCTGCAACCTGTGATTACTGTTTTTTATGTTGTCGAAGTCACACAAATAATTTTATATTATTTACATTATTTAACAGTATTTCTTTAACATTTAGGGACCGTTCGATACGACTTGTCGTTGAAAGCTGCTCGTCCAATCAGTTGGCGATTAACACCGGGGTCCCACAAGGGTCAGTACTTTCCGCAACTCTTTTCTTGCTGCAAATCAACGATCTGCTAAAACCCGGTACCATTGGGTATGCAGATGAAAGCATAGTTGTGGAAAGCTATACATCTAGTGCACGAGCCAGTGGAGCGCAGATGCAGTCACTCAAGGAGGCCATGGTCGAGCATTTAAACTTGTCCTTAAAGGCAATCTCCGACTAGGGTGATGCCAATCTGGCCAAGTTCAATACGAATAAGACCCAAGCGTGTCGTTTATCCGCAAAACGATGTCAATTTAATCTGACTTCTACTTTCCGAAATGTATCCGTGCTGATATCTGACCACCTCGAGCTTCTTGGTATCACATTAACTCCGACTCTCAATTTCAGCACCTACATTGAGTCAAAAGCCCAGTTGGCTCCTAAAAAGCTTGGTATACTCGCAAAGGTGAGGCACTACTTCACACCGGGACAGTTGCTCAACTTGTACCAAGCACAAGTCCGATTGTGTGTGGAGCACTGTTCTCACCTCTGGGACGGATCAGCAAAGTACCAACTTGAAGCTCTGGAATCAATTGAGAGAAGAGCTAAAAAGCTCATAGGCAACGATGGGCTAGTTGATGCAAGGCTCCTCAGCCTGGAGGAAAGACGAAAGGTTGCTACCCTCTCGGTTTTTTATTGAGTACATTTCGGGGAGTGTGCGGCGGAACTTTTCAACCTGATCCCACCATCTCCATTCTATCAAGGGACAACCAGACGCTCTGCGATGCGCCACCGCTATATGGTAGAAATACCTCCCATTCGCACAAAGCGGTTCTCTTCGACCTTTATTATGCAAAGAGTGAAACGCCTTGCCAGAGTATGTGTTTCCTGATAGCTACAGCCTGGGAATCTTTAAGTCGCGAGTGAATAGGTTTCTTCTAGGCAAGCGTGTACCATCGCAGACTGCATCATCGCTTACCATCAGGCGAGAGCGTGGTCAAACGCAAGCCTATAATGTATAAAAAAATTATTTAGTTTTAACATTATTTGTATTCTGCCCGTCCTTACCTATGGTGCCCAAACTTGGTCATTGACAGAATCTCAAAAGTCCAAACTCAAGGTTTTACAAAGAGCCATGGAACGCAGCGTGTTAGGGGTAAAGAGAATCAACAGGATCCGTAATACCACACTGCGTGCGAAGACTGGCATCGCAGATGTTGGTGACAAGACTGCCAGGCTAAAGTGGGACTGGGCGGGTCACGTCAGTCGTATGACTGACGTGACCCGCCCAGTCCCGCTCGGTCACAGACAAATGGATAACAATCGTCACACAATGGGTGCCTGCAGATGGGCGTCGAAGCCGGGGCAGGCCGAAGAAGGGTTGGCGTGACGACCTCGATGCATTCCAAGATGGTTGGTAGGACATGGCGAGTGATCGTGAGATGTGGAGGAACAGGCAGGATCCCTTTGCTCAGCAGTGGGAAAATATAGGTTAAAAAAAAAACATTATTTTTCAGTATTTAGTCCCCCATTTTAATATTAATTGCCAATGGAAATTAAAAATAAACTCACTTCAAAAAATATTAAGTATTATTAAAAAGTGTATATTTAAACGACATTTTCTAAATAATTTACTTTAAATGCCTATCATAAAATGGAGCATCCTTTATAGTGCAAAGCGCACGCACACTCGCATAATAGCTTTGTCGTTATCTTCTAGGTATGAAAGGAGTTTGCAGTTAAGGACACGCTCCATTGTTTTGCAAAGAATGAAGGCAATAGAGATTGGCCGGTAGGTAGTGGGGTCAGCTCTACTACCTTTTTTCGGAACCGGTTGGACATTTGCAAGGTTCCAGGGTGTTGGTACTTTACCGGTATATAAAGAGAGACGAAACAGGCGTGTAAGCATAGGAAACAGCTCAGGTGCGCACCTCTTAAGCACCACTGCAGGTATTCCATCGGGACCATTGGTTTTATTCACGTCAAGCGATAGCAGCACTTTGAGTACCTCCTTTTGCTTAATACGGACTTCAGGCATAACTGCCTCACAACAGGGAAGCGAAGGAGGTATTTCATTAGTGGTAGCGAGACGTGAAGACTCTGCAAAGAGAGATGCAAACAAGTTTGCCTTTTTTTCAGGCGTGTGGGCCAGCGATCCGTCTGGCTTTAACAAGGGCGGCGAAGAAGGGCGACAAAAGTTCGCTTCAACCGACTTAGCTAGAGACCATAACGCTTTGCTTCCCGGTGGATATGAAGCAAGCTTGGTCCCTATTTTTCTAATATGATTGAAACGAGCCGTCTTAAGCACCCTTTTGCAAGACCTTGCAGCCATGTTGAATGCTTGTTTCTTAGACCCTACATCTGTAGCCTTGTTGTTACGAGCTGTTACCCAGGCAAAATATGCATCATGTTTGTATGCATTAGCACATCGACATTCAGCATCAAATCAAGTATCTATTTTTGAAGAAAGTAGTTTCTCAGAATATGGGATAAAATATTCAATAGCCTGACACACCATTTCCGCCACGGCGTTCGCGCAAAATGTAGAGTCGTTTGAAGAGAAACACAGAGGCTGCCAGGGATATGATGCAAAAAAGTGTCGCATCTCGTCCCAGTCTGCTGATTTGTACTTCCACACCCGCCGACTGCCGCTGGGGCTGGGGCCAGGTGGGGAGTGTGATGAAATGGACTTCACCAGACAATGATCAGAACTACCTAAAGGTGATGAAACTAATACATTGTAGCGATCTGGATCAGTTGTCAGCAGGAGGTCAAGGCAGTTGGCAGTATGGGTCTCAACATCAGGCACCCTAGTTGCCTCACTTACCAGCTGACAGAGGTTGGAACGTGAGGGAAAATTTTCGTACCTCTCTTCCAGCGTGGTCGGTGTTTCGGTATGGGTAGAGCTATTCCTGGTGATGGGCATTAAAATCCCCTAAACCACCAATTAAGCGCTAGGGAATTATTACTGAGCCCTGTCGGTCATCTCGCTCAGATACCGGAAGAGGCTAGATGTTTCTTGGTCTCCGATCGATAGACACTGGTGTAGACAATTTTCTCAGTTCCAGTGTCGACCTTAACCCATATGCAAGAAAATTTGGAGTCCTCAAGACCACGAAGACGACGGAAGCAGATGTCTTCGCGAGCATACATGCAGACACCAGCACGCTACTTAAACTTGTGTTCAATCACGTATCCAGGGTACGCAAGGTATGCCGCGTCAGATGGACATTTGATCTGCGTCTCCGTAAGGAATAGCAGGTGAGGTTTAGCAGTTTCGAGGTGGTGGTGAACTGCAGCGATATTTGAGTGGAGTCCTCGGATATTGGTGAGGTGCACTTGAAGAGAAAGGACGTGCTTCCGCTGTTTAACGTTTGTGCTATTTCATTGTCTTTTCATGGAGTTGAGTGTAGTTGGTAAAGAGTACGGCAGTAGGACGCGGCACTGCTCTACAGACCCTGGGACAACCGGCACGAAGCTGCACCTCAGGCGTACTAAGCGGGGAGACTGCGGGGACGCCCGAACTCTCCCGGGAGTGGCCATCGGGTCCACTCATCCGGTCGCCAACCGGCACGATGGAGCACTCCGGGATTTTTCGCGAGGCGGTGGGGCAGCCTTTCACAAGTGGCTAGCTCGCTACTTGGGCCCCCTACAACCTGTGGTCGACCAACGGAGAACCGTGCTTCGGATCCCGCTACACTCCGCGACCAGTCTCCCGGCACAGCTGAACGTCGGCTCGTCCCAATCCGGCCCGACATTGCAGTGCATGAACTGTCCTGACCCGTACTCACTCGGTTCATAGCTGCACCGAACAACGCACCGGAACACGACCAGGTCGTTTGGCGGTGTGGTTTTAATCGGTGGGTGGTGACAAGCCACCCACGAATCCTACCACCAGAAAAAAACTGCTCTTTTGGCACCACCTACGAACGCGAGCTGTCAGACCCCCCAAAACGAAACGTTATCGAGAACCTGGTGTCTGGTTAACCCTAGTATAGGTTTTAAGACATCATAGAATCAATGTGTAACCAGCTTTTTTAATCTGATAATAAACAATAATAATAATATTTTTTTCGTAAACTGTTTTTAGGTCATTTCATAATGGAAAAAACTCTTAGAAAACTCCAGAAATATAAATTATCAAAAAGTTCATCGTAATCGGATTCAGAGGAAGATGTACATGATGATAAATATGATTTAGAGAGTTGTCCGATCATACAAATACGTCAAATTTAATGTTTAGTCGCTAAACACGTTTAGGAATCGTTGTGTAAGCCAGGCTAAGAATGTGATGCCGGACACTGGTGTTTGGCATTACCTGCTATGTCATGAAAAAAATTTACAAGTTTAATTTTGGTGAATGTGCGCAAGATTTTCATGACCTTATCCCTCCTTTCCCGTCCACCACTGACAAGCAGACGTACCAAAAAGTTCTACCCATACTTGGTCGGCATACCATCTTGTCGTACTAAGCGATTTGCTTCAACTTTTCTTGATAGCACAAGCAAGAAGTGGAACTCTTACTTCCGGCGTATGTTTTTCTAAACCAGTATAATCTCGTAGCCTTCAAGTCCAGAGTGAATAGGTTTTAGCGTGCTCCATCTTCGATCATACCTTCACTAACCGTCAGGTAAGGTAGTGGTCAAGCGCTTGGTTATCATAAATAAAAAAAAATTCACTGCGAGCACCTTTATAACCAAATGGAAACATTTTCATAGCCGAAAACTTATATTTTTACAGAAAACGGTTATACAAATATGACACTAGTGCTCATGGCTATTGGTTATTGACATTTCAATAATACATAGTACAAAATGTATGCTAGCTTTTAATAGTCGTTAATTTTCTTGTGTGCAAGATGTGCAAAGCCTAACAATGTTTATAGCTCAGACGATTATATAAGAACATATGACAATTTAGCGTTGAAATACAAACAGAACCCTAAAATTCACGCTGAAATCGGTATATATGATTAGAAAAGCTTGCGACACCACAGACATATAGACAACCAAGAGCTTTAAAGTCATTTTGCATGTTACTTATTTGCTTAAATTTATTTAAGTATTTAAATTTTTACAGTCTAACACTAAAGTGACAATGATAAACTTTAATATCCACTTATTTTTAACTAATTATATTAAAATTTCTGCTGACGTTTTGACGTTAATATTCACGTCCACTCTAATTGTCAGAAAGTGTACCAAAGCCCGCGATCGTACACAAAGGCTAACGGGAGCATGTATGTCACCGTTCCACCCCACAAACCCCTTACAGCTCCATAGTACATTACATTACATATAGGTATATTCATAACACTTTTTTTTTGAACAGAGAATCGACGTCGAACTAAAGTCGAAGATAGGTAGGTATACGAATCGCGAGGCTTGAGTGGATATGGGCAGGAGACACTTGGCTTAGCGGAATGACAATAGGTGCACCAAGGCAGTCACAGGATGTTGGCCAGGAGATGGACGTCGACCGCAGGGCAGACCACCGGCCCGATTGTCTGACGATCTCGTAACGGAAGTTGAACAGCAATGGATGAGACTTGCTCAAGACCGATTGGACTGGCGACAAAGAGAGTAGGCCTATAGCCAACATAATACAAAACAATATACAAAATTGTATACAATGTACTTACGTACAAAACAAGATGTTGACCTATAATTTTTAGTATCAATAAATAACTATTATGACTATTAAGTCAAAGTAATAATAATGAGTTTGTTCATATGCTAGAATCGCAATTTAGTGTTGGGACGCCCACAGACCGCGCTTAGCCGATTCAAAGGCATTGCGCCGCGTCTACGCGCTGATGACGTGCTGTTGGCAAGCCGGCTAAGTTTGGAATTATTTTTGGGAGTTGTCAAATTGTTGTATCTACTATGACATCCCGAGGGCAATTATTATTTAGTGACCGCGCCGGCAACGCTGCTACGAGCTGCTGACATGCTACTGGCAAGCCGGTTAAGTTCTAAATGATTTATATGTATATCGAAGAGATGGAGCTTTGCGGTTAGTGAAATCTTCTAAGAACACATTAACAGACTAGTGCTTACCTTATGAGGACTTACTTAGTGAGGTCCACAGATATGGATTGAACAGATTACGCGAGTTCACTTACTTTGCGTGCCTTTAAGTTCGAACTTAAAGGCAGATTACGCGAGTTCACTTACTTTGCGTGCCTTTAAGTTCGAACTTAAAGGCACGCAAAGTAAGTGAACTCGCGTAATCTGTTCAATCCATATCTGTGGACGTCACTAAGTAAGTGCTCATAAGGTAAGCACTAGTCTGAACTCATTTGTTAATGTGTTCTTAGAAGATTTCACTAACCGATGTGACCAACACAGTAATCTTCAAAGTAAGTTTACGTCCATTCGAGTTTGGAATACAAGTTGGTCAGATGCGACAGTTAATAGAAGAATCAAGACCATCCACAGAGTGCTCGTCTCAGCATAACAAAGTTGAGTTTGAAACTTGCCAGCAAAAGTTGGCAAGTTTCTCGAACTACAACCACTAAACACGAGCTATGTAAAGTTTTTACACTTTGTAGGGCCTGTTTAAATCTACAAACTTATAGGTAATGGGGCATCTTTTAATAACGTGAGGTTCGAAGAGGGGGTTAGAACAACATCACGATTGATCACGATGGGGGGTGAGGGGATGTTCATACCCATACTCATTTATTCAAATCGTAGGGACACAATAGAACACTTAGTTACGTCAATAATATTACATAATTAATTACATCTCATATTTTGGAGGTGCCAGAAACAGACAAGCATTTCGTATAGGTACATTACATCATCTAAACACTGATTAATAAGTATGTAGGTACTTAAGATGGGCATTGCTACTGTAGAGAGGCATTGTCAAAGAAAATTAGTTGTACACAACTACTGTTGTGATAAATAAGTGTATACTTTCTTGACGTATCGTGGAGGGGGGGGGGTAAAAACGGGCCTAAAACATATATATAACAAACACGTGATTACAGGTCGAATGGTTCAGGATTTTTTTTCAATATATAGAGTGCTTCGGAAATTGTAATAAAATTTAATGTTTTCGAAGAAAATACCAATACTACAAATTTTATATATTACTCAGTCTAATTAGATGCAAAACCCGAAGCTTAATATTAGTCACACTAATTATAAATGCAAAAGTTTGGATGTTTGTTTGTTTGTTTGTTACTTAATCACGCCATAACAGCTGAACCGATTTCGATGAAATTTGATATATACGTAGATTGTAACTTCACCACATAGGCTACCATTTATCCCATAAATCAGTTCCCATAGGGTAAAAATGGGGTGTCAAGTCAAGTTGAAATTGCGAGTGCAGCTTTATTTCTAGGTTCGTTACATTTAGTAGTGTAACGCTTACGAAGTCGCGGGCAACAGCTAGTGTATATATAAATTAAATAGTGACATATTTAATAAAAACAGATGTATGAATGTCGGGTTACAAAGTTCATAAGTTATTTTTATGTACCTTACCTACCCTTTTTGAAACAAATTAAGTTCACTACCAAACGTTTACAATGATTTATCTCTGCGAGTATATCCAGGTAATAAGAAAGGCTGATGTTCAGTTATGTCACGTTTATCTCGTAAAACAAAATTATGCCGCCCTTAAATCAACAGCGATAAAACAAGCCAACGACATGAATAATATCAAACGAAACGAAAACAACTGCTTTCAATTTAGTGTCAACGCCCGAAAATATCAAGTAACACGAAGACGAAGTTAAGTTTATGTTATTTTTTCCGCTTTCAATTAGAAGTCGATATAATTATATTATTATCAATTGTATATATTATTATCTTAACATAGAGTTTGTCAAGAGAATATCACAAAAATATGCAGAAGCTCACGGACAAAGACTTCCCATCATGTAAACGTCGAGGCGATCCAGCTCCTCGACAACACGGATATAGTGAGAAGACGGAAAAGGACAAAACCTTTTGAGTTATTTTAGTGTATTATTTTTGTTCATCTTTCTTTAACACCCGAGCCACAGTATTCTTCAAATTTATATATATATACGAGTATATATATAGGCTTGCATTTGACCAAGAAGGTTTGACCTGAAGGTAGGCGATGATGCAGTCTTGGATGGTACACGCTTGCCTAGAAGAAACCTATTCACCCACGACTTGAAGACCCCCAGGTTGTAGTTATCAGGAAACACTGACTCAGGCAAAGCGTTTTACTCCTTGGCGGTGCTCATAATAAAGGTGGAAGAGTACCGTTTTGTGCGTACGGTAGGTACATATGTCTAGCATGTAGCGGTGGCGCATCGCGGAGCGTCTGGTTGTCCGATGACAGAATGGGGATGGTGGAAGTAGCTTCAAAAGCTCCGCAGCACACTCTCCGAAATGTATCCGATAAAAAAACCGAAAGGCTTGCAACCTTTCGACGATGCTCAAGGCTGTGGAGCCTTGCATCTGCTAACTCGTCATTGCAAATGAGCTTCTTAGCTCTTCTCTCAATTGAATCTAGAGCCTGTAGCTGGTATTTTGCTGATCCGTCCCAGAGGTGAGAACAGTACAGACATGATCGGACTTGTGCTTGGTATAAGTTGTGCAACTGTCCCGGTGTGAAGTATTGCCTCACCTTGCAAGTATACCTAGCTTTTTAGCGGCCAGCTGAGCTTTCAACTCAATGTAGGAGCCGAAATTGAGAGTCAGTGTTAATGAGATACCAAGAAGCTTGAGGTGGTCAGTAATCGGCACGGGTACATTACGGAAAGTAGGATGAAATGGGCTCCATTTCGCGGAAAACAGACACGTCTGGGTCATAAAATAAAATAATAAAACTAAGCTAGAACTATAACTTAAACGACTAAGTTAGAATAAAATTGCTTATTAGCATACTTGGCTAGTTTGTAATAGAACTAGTGTACAGTTACGATGTAGATACCTAATTTAAAACAAAAAAGTATATATAACTTTATTGAGAGTTTTATGGACGGCGCACAGTACCAATGTTCCGATATAAAAAGAGCTTAAGAAAAAATAAAGACTGCAAATGCGAGTACTTAAGTTTGTTGGATACGTTGCCCGTAAAGAAGACTCAATGGAACTTCTAGTAGTGCAAGGCTGAGTGGAGGGCCGGAGACCGCGTGGTCGCTCTCCAACGAGATGGTCAGACCTCATCAAGTCCATAACACACTCTACTGAATGACTGAATGTTCTCGCAATGCCTTCAATAGAGCTGTATGGAGACGCATCGCTAGAGCCGCACCAAGACCTGACATTACCACGACCACTCTGCACAGAAGAAGAATTATTATCTTACTATCTTCCATCAGCGGCTTCGCACTCGTTGTTTGTCAACAAAAAGTAGCCTGTGTGTTAATCCAGATAATAATCTACGTACATACCAAACTTCATCGAAAGTGGTTCAGCCGTTACGACGTGATTGAGTAGCACACAAATAAACAAGAATACATACTTTTGCGTTTTTAATATTACTGTGTAAAAAAACCTCCGATACTCTCTCTTTTTATAACAGGGGTAAAAAATCGACATACCTAAGACCCAGCCCAGTTAAACAAGCTGTCTATTAAAAAAAACCGCGACCAAATCGGTCCATTCGTTTTGGAATTACGATGCCACAGACAGACAAACAGACAGACAAACAGATAGACACACAGACAGACATAAGCATCAAACTTAGTCCTATTTTGTGTTGGGGTTTAAAAATAGGCTTACGACTGTATTAATACCCAAGATGGATGTCCTCCACAGATAGTGATGTCCACAGATCTCTCAAAGAGTTATTCAGAGGCAATTTGGTCAAACAATACTTTTGATACGTTCACTTTCTAGAGTTCCGTAGTCCAATTATACGACGTCAATGCACGGCGTTTCTTGGCTTAAAACGAACGCTGAACAAAAAAACTATGATGAAAATTATTTTTTTCATTAAGATCACAAGGACCACTTTGAAACATAAATTTTACTGCCTGTTACTTCGCGACCAAGCCAGGAAAGAAAGGCAAGAAACAAGACTGGTTGTTCTTTTTAATTATCCTTTTACAGATACTTATTACTGTTACTTTAACACAACAATAAAGAAAATAAATTATGTTTAAATTGTAATATTTTTGACAGATTGAAGCAATATCAATCCCAAGCTTCCTTTCATCTAAATAATTTAATATGTTATAGGAGGTTTTTTTATAAAGACTTTCTTTATACAAGTTTTTTATTTGTTAACTAGCTAACCCGCCCGCGGCTTCGCATGCGTGGTATTTCAAGAAAAACTTTACCCTCCTTTTGCGCACTCGGGTAAAAAGTACCAGGATATAATCTTTCTCCTTGCCAAATTTCTTCGATCCGTTCAGCCGTTTAGTTATGGAAGGGTAACAAACAAACTAACAAACAACCAGTTACTTTCGCAGCTACTATGTACGTATTATACATAACTTCCTTCCTCTTGAATGACTCAGCAATAGCTAAAAACTGCATTAAAATCCGTTGAGTAATTTAAAAGGTCTAGACAGTGGAAGCGACTTCACTTTATAATAAGTAAAGATTGTCTTTTTTGTAGGTACATCAATTGAGAGTTTGTTATAAAGGCGTACAATAAAGCGCAAAAAATGTTATTTCACGAACTGCACTAATTAATATTTTAGCTTGCATAATCATAAAAGTTTTAAATTAGAGCTTTTGAGAAGGACAGTGTATAATGACGTGTGACCCGAGAGCTGGCATATTTCTAGATCAACGTATTAGTGTTGCTATTCTGCGGATTATTGCATTAGGTATTAAATACACTACCGCTTGATATTCAAGCTATATAACTATAGATCGTTTGCAACAGTCTTTAGATAGCTCAACTATTCATTTTGTATTTTGCATTCTGCTAGTAATGTTTTATTTTATATTAGCTACATTTAGAGGTAGAGGAAGATATATCAGTAATGCATTATTCAAATTGCTTGTTGATTCCTTCAGGGGTTTTACGTGTAGTGACTTAGATGCGCTTGAGAAATCTCAATTGGTCTTTCAAACTTTATCTGTTTGTAAGAAGATTGGTCGATCCCTGAGGAGTTAAAGCAATCATTTTGAACTGAAATCCATTCCTTGCTTAATAGGTTTTGATTGTCTTAAAGATTATTTGACAATTCCAATAGAAGTTTTCATAAGACCAGCTTAATATATTTAGATATTTTTAACATTAAGTTGGTAAACTAACATACAGCCCACTGATAGATGCACTAAACCTTGCCTGTGACGTTTGGGACAGCAAGACATGACTCCAACACTTTAAATAAATTAAAACTGAACTATTCCATAACATTACACAGTTACATGCTGGAAATGGAATTCAGAACGTCGTAAATGACCTGCCACACTGTATATTCCAAAATTTGCTATGAACCCAAAACCCTAACAAGCTTATAAATAACCATTGCTTTAAAATCAACGATATTAAGACTTATACAATACCGTTGCATTGGTCGGCCCTCATTGACTTACAAAACAAGTGTTGATAGCCCCTGATCAAACCTGACTCTCTCTAAACTAGCTTGTAATATAATATCAACTGTATCACGCTGGTTCTAGATTCAATATGGCTTGAATAATTAATTTACTTCTGGCGCTAATCGTGTAGATTTTACTAATGAAAACTTTTGATAACATCGGCTATGGCTATGATGAAATAGCATCATCACTACATAGTATAAAACAGAGTCGCTTCCCGCTGTCTGTCCCTATGTATGCTTAGACCTTTAAAACTACAAAACGGATTTTGATGCGGTTTTTTCTTTATTGTACACAAGAAAATACATTATAAAGTACAGAAGTAGAGGACATGTACAACGGCGAGCTTAACCCTATGAAGAGTTTTCTTCCAGCAAACCTTTGAGGCTAGAGAGAGAGAGAGAGATGATTTTAAAGGTAGGTGCGTGTACAAGAATCATAAATATGTACATATATCTTAAACAAATAAAACGAAATATACCAAAAGAATATAATAAAATGAATGAATATAATAAATAAAATAAATAGACTAATATATACAAAAATAAATATATACCTACAATAAAATAAAATAACAGAGAAAGATAGTGTTAACTTTCCGTTTGAAAATGTTAAACGTCGGACTGGCGCGAACTTCATGGGGCAGGGCATTCCAAATTTACACCGCAATAATTTTCATTTTCAAATTTTTTATTAAATATTTTTTTTTATTCAAGAGGAAGGTTTATATGTATAATACATGCATAATATAGTAGAGAAACATTTATAATTTTAGAGGTTTCTAATGTGATATCGTAAATACTCATAACACTCTTTCAATTAAATACTCTTTCACGAGTACCCTCTAAAGAAAACATGTCTGTATTGTCTAATGCCAAAAAAACTGTGAACGTTGTACATTCTGTAGTATATTTAGTATAAGCATTGCATCCGTGCGAAGCCGGGGCGGGTCGCTAGTATAGGATATGGCGTCTTATGAGACGTCCAATATTGAACACAGACCTCATCGGTTCGGTTCGTTTATCGTCTTTCCATCTAGTGTGGGCCGTCCTAAACTAAGCTTTCCAAAGCGCGATGTTTGTAGGGAACTGTGTCCCACCCACTTCCTCTCCAGTTTTATAATCCTTTGGGCTATTTCAGTGACTACGGATATCTTCACTTCGAGGTGTTATTTATTTATTGTTCATTGTTTATTCCGTACCATCTGTTTTGGCAATGGTCCGGAGTGAAACATCTGTACGTCAGCAGAGGTTTCGTCCCAATTCGGTTTTCATCTCACGTACCAACTTTACTTTTTCTATCTTCTTTGTTGAATTCAATTACGAGTTACAGACATTGGCGAAGTAAACGCTTTTGTGTGGAAATGACTAGTTTATTCCAGTTCATGAATGGGTCTATGCGCGAGAGGAAACTAAGAAACTGATTGGCAACTTTGATTGGTTCGTCTGATGACTTTGTCGGACTTTTCTGGATTATTGTGTTTTTACGTTGCAGTAAGCACCGTTATCTAGAAGTAATACAAGAAGCTACTAGCATAGATTCTGGCCAGAACTTTTGAAGTACTTGATTTGTCGTTCCATTATCAATCACCTAATAACTAATCAATAAGATTTTCACACTTCACATAAGTATTAAAAATGCGAAATATTGAATGATTGTTTGTTTGTTTTTTTGTTTGTAACTCAATCAGGCCGTAATGGCAGAACCGATTTCGATGAAATTTGGTATATATATATTTGGTATTATAACCTGGATCACCAATAGGCTAACTTTTATCCCATAAATCAGTTCCACTGGGATACAAATGTGGTATCAAAGTTTCTATACAAGAATGATTTTGGTCTTTGTTACCCTTCACACCAAAATTACTGATTGGAATTGATTGGATTGGATTGGAATTTAACTTGCAGAAGTTTAGTTCTAGACCTAGAATAACATATAGGCTACTTTTTATCTCATAAATCAGTTTTCATGAGAGAAAAATAGGGTTTCAAAGTTTATATAGAAAAATGATTTGGGTCTTCGTTACCTCTTTACGCCAAAACTACTGAACGGATTGAGCTCAAACAGTGCAAGAAAAAAACAGTTCAAGAGCTAGAATAACATATAAGATACTTTGTATCTCTTAAATCAGTTCCCATGAGGTAAGACTGAGTCGTTAAAGTTTATATAGAAAATATATTTTGTTCTTTGTTATCCCTTCACGCTAAAACCATTGAAGGGATTGGACACAAACTTTTCAAAAGTTTAGGTTTAGACCTAAAATATCATACAGGCTACTTTTTGTCTCATAAATCAGTTCCCGTGAGAAAATAAATTATTTTTTGTTAATTGTTACCCCTTCACGCCAAAACGACGTAGCAACCGCAGCCTTCTCTCTTCATGTTAGTTAAAGGCGCAATGATGAGTCAAAAAAAATCCGCAAATACGATATTGTTATGCCGAGGCTGTTACAGAATAAGTAATAGTAAAGTAATAGTCAGCTTCACGAAGTTATACCTACTGTGTCACAGAATAGGTACCTAATACTTGGTATAGAATATACCTACATTCCACGTTTTTACCTACAATTGCACAGATTAAGAAATAGTAGTCAGTCAAAATACCTACACTTTTTTAGTAACTAGTAAAAACATTGAGGAGGTTCTAGAAATAATGCTCTATATACCTAGTCAGGTCATAAGTATTGTCACACAGTAAAAACTTTTTTTTTAGAATGCTGGCCACAAAAAAGTTTATTAAATTCGAATTTCGAATTGTTAATGAAAATAAAAATGTATACTTTTTAGAGTTTTACTCATTTTTAAATATGGAGTGGACGCTTAAAGAAGACCGTGTTGCAGTTATTGCGTTGCATCGTTGCGGTTACGCGCCGATTCAAGTTTTTGACATACTGAAAAATTTGAATATAACCAAAAGATTCATTTATCGCACCATCAAACGATACAATGAAGACTCTAGTGTAGATGACAGGTCAAGAAGTGGTCGCTCTCGGTCTGTTAGGACTCCAGCAGTAATAAAAGCTGTGAAGGCGCGAATTCAAAGAAATCCCAAACGTAAGCAGAAACTGTTGGCCCTTCAGATGGGGTTAAGCAGAACCACGGTGAAAAGGGTGTTAAATGAAGACTTAGGGCTTCGGGCATATCGAAAAAAAACAGGACATCGTTTGAATGCTCGTCTAATGGACCTGCTGACGAGATGCCGCGCTTTGTTGAAGCGGTACGCGGGAAAAAAATATCGGGAAATTCTTTTATTGGATGAAAAAATTATTACCGTAGAAGAGCTACAAGAGCTACAACAAACAAAATGATAAGGTGTACGCACACAGTAGTGAAGAAGCGAACAACCGTATTCCGCGTGTCCAACGAGGTCATTTTCCATCCTCGCTCATGGTATGGTTGGGAGTTTCTTATTGGGGCTTAACAGAGGTACATTTTTGTGAGAAAGGTGTAAAAACGAATGCAGTTGTGTATCAAAATACAGTCCTGACGAACCTTGTGGAACCTGTTTCTCATACCATGTTCAATAACAGGCACTGGGTATTCCAACAGGATTCGGCGCCAGCTCATAGAGCGAAGAGCACACAAGACTGGCTGGCGGTGCGTGAAATCGACTTCATCCGGCACGAAGACTGGCCCTCCTCCAGTCCAGATTTGAATCCGTTAGATTACAAGATATGGCAAAACTTGGAGGAAAAGGCGTGCTCAAAGCCTCATCCCAATTTGGAGTCACTCAAGACATCCTTGATTAAGGCAGCCGCCGATATTGACATGGACCTCGTTCGTGCTGCGATAGACGACTGGCCGCGCAGATTGAAGGCCTGTATTCAAAATCACGGAGGTCATTTTACATAAACTTTAGTGTCATAAGAATCTATGTTTTGTTAAGTTCATTTTGGTATATAAATGGTTACATAATGAATAAACTTGTTTCAATTATTTTATATTAAACATGTGACAGAATTTATGACCTGACTAGGTAAATAGTGCGTAGAGACGCTCGAGTAGTCAGTCTTGATTTGGCGATACGTGCGAACATTTCGGTGACTTTTAGTGGTTTATTGTGTAACAGTGGTGTGATTTAGTGTATTGTGAATCCTTGTGATTAAGATCGTGTATTTTATATTTGAGAGTTAAATATAAGTGTTATTTTGGTTAGATTCATTTTTATTATTTTATCCCGAACCCTCAGCTCGTAACAATATTTTCAAAATAACTTTTCTTTTACCAGTCTTTCTTTTAACTGCTAATAAAATATTTATAACAATTGACATCAAGCACCTGTGGTTTAATACAATAATTTTTTTTTGTTAATCACACTATTAATCATTTTAATTTATTGAAAATTATTTTCACCTATTTAATTCGTTATCTACAAAAGCGGATTCTTTAGGTTTTCAAACTATTATTTATTATTGACAAACTACGCGTGCAAAGCCCTGCTCACAAACACTACTCCACACCCTCTGCTCACTCGTCTTCTGGTCCTGGCTGTTGCCTCCAGTATATTTTTCTTGAAGGTTCACTCCTGTTCGCCTTCCGTGCGCCTTTATCGAGCGTAATGGTTTTTTTAGGCAAACCTTTCTGGAAATAATTCATATCCCTCTACCTCTTCCTCCTTCTCCTCCCTGCCTCATGTTCTTCCTAGTACGGGCCTGTGTACGACGATATCACAAAGCAGACGGTACATTATTTTAGTTGGACTATATGTCACTGTCAAGTGTCATACATTTGACACCCACCAAAGACAACATAAATTAGCTCCACCTTTAGTGTAAGGTGGAGCTATTTTATTCTTTCAAGTTTATTTTATTATTTACGTATGTGTATCCATGTATGTCTATGTATATGTTTAATCATTTATTTTTATGCGCTCGTGAGGCTACCCATGGTTCCCATCTGAAAACCAGCGCCGTTTATATTCCTAGGATGGTAGGCAGCAATACGCTGGGACCTGTTTGGCCCACACAGCACGGAGGACTATATTATCTGTACCTACTTATGTATACTTAAGTACAAAATTCTTATCTTGTGCTTTTTCTTTAGTTCTGTACTTAAATAATTTTTCTTTTTATTATTATATTCTGTAGGTAAGTAGGTATGTTTTTTGTATTTGTTCTGTTCTGAATGGTCTGTCCTGTGTGTGTGTCAAACAATTGTATTTTCTTTCTGTCTTTCTTTTCTTTCAAAGCCGCTGGCGGAAGCTAGTATTAAAGTATGACTAGTATCTACCTAATATATTATAATTTAAATGGATATCGATTTCGCAAAATCGATAGAAAGTATACCTAATATTGGAGTTAAAGAATATTTTAGCAATCTTTACAAAATTGCTATGAAAGCCTATTACAGGGCCTTCTGCCTCTTCATATGGAGAAGATAGCAACGATGCCTTCTATTGAGGAGTGGATGGCGAGGTGGGGTTGACCCGATCTGACCTACTCAAACAACGCACATTAGACGATAACACCCCCTCATCATCAGAATTATCCGTTACACAATAAATATTGCTGGACATTGCACACAGCGCTATCTAGCCCCAAACTAAGCAGAGCTTGCACTATGGGAACCAGATAACTGATAGAATACTTATATTCTTTTTTTTTGTAAATACATACTTGTAATATATAAAAAAACAACCAGACCCGGATCAAATATCTGTAGATCATACAAACATTTGTTCCGCGGCGGGAATCGAACCCAGTACCTCCTGCGTCTCAGCCGGTTCTTCGCCCACTGCGCCACGGAGATCGTCATTGATCAAATATTGGATCATATTTACTAACAGGCTTTTCTACTTCACAAACTGGCAGTTTATATATGTGATCAATGTGGCGCCTGTGTTTTTCATCATTTAACTTAATTTCGTACATAATATTTCCTATTTTACTTAAAACTACCCCTTTCGACTAAAACTCTTTACTATTTCGCCATATCTTAAACATAACCATGTCTCCTATCGATAAATCTCTTTGATTACCACCAAATGTTTCAATTTGTTTGGCCTTCTGATATATAACAATGCTTTTAGTGCAAGGTCTCAGTAAATCTAAACAAGATCTTAACCTGCGTCCTAACAACATTTCACTGGTCGACTTTTGAGTCGTGCTCTGTACGGAATTCCGATAATTTAGCAAAAATCTACTCAAAGCAATGTCAGCGGTGATTCCTTCATGTGCGGCCTTTTTTGAGATATTTAGAGTATTTTAGGCCATATCTAGACGTAAATAGTCACCACTATTATATCTGCCATAGGACGTCCAAAGCTGAAAATAGGCCTCCGCCATAGATTTACACAGCGACCTATCTTATGCGGCCTGGGGGGGGGGGGGGGGGGGGTTCCAGTGCGTTGACTCCACTCTAAAACCTTTCTGCCCCAACGACCGTCAGTCCTTTGAGCTACGCAAAAAATATAGTTACCGTTTATTTTTATACAACATGGAAATTGAACAAGCGAATGACCCTGATGTCTAGCATAACAAAACATTGCCTCGTAGGTTAGAAAGAAGAGCAAATAAACAATAATAAGCAGGGTGGTAAAACAATTGAAAAGTTTCGGCATACTCCGTGAAGTTGCTCCGAAGTCAGTGCAGTACGTCAGCGGCAATGTTTAAACGGGCTAATTGCGTTAATTGAAAGTTCTCACTTTAGAACTCAGGTAAGTTTAGATCAGAGCAGAAGTTGGGCGTGGAAACGCAAACAATCACTTATACCGGTGTAATACTTGTCTAATACGAGTAAGTTTTACGGAAAATGCATGAGATAGGACTTTGTTTTGTGTTGGGTACTAATTGTCTCAACTTATTACCTACAATGTATTACATATTTTACTTATAAAACTTTCTTGATGTATATCAATACCTATGTACATATATTGTTTTATTTTATTGTAAGTGTTCAGCGCTCTCCTAAAATTTTGTTTTTGTTTTGTTAATGTAGGTACACCCCCCTCCATTATTGTAATGTCACAAAAGTCCTATCCATCCAAAGGTTGTCTGGAAGAAATCGCTTCTAAGCGATAAGACCGCCCATTGTACTTGTTGCTTTGTGATTTTTTATTTTAAGTCCTGTTTCTTTTGAAGTGTTCAATAAAGTATTTTCATTCATTCATTCATCGATCATTAATAGTACGAGATGAGACGCAGCGCGGAGCGGATCGCACTCACCCTGAAGGTTCACGAATTGAACCGAAACATTGTCGGTACCTAGTAACACCGATAAAACGGGATAAATCTCATATTTATAATAATAATTTATTAAGTATATCTGTGTGTTAAATTTTTTTTCTAGATGTCTGTTCGTCTGTTTCTGATTTTATTATTTATTTTTTTAAATACAGTTTACCTCCAAACCCGACATGATAGAAGTAATTTCTTATTTTGATTCATAATACTTAGTAGAAGTAATATTGTGATCAAATATAACTAAAAAGGATGGCGAACAAATCCATATCATTACCTTGTTCCGGCATGATGCCACGGGGCCAAAAGGAGTGTGTTTCCCACGCGATCAAATAATTATGTATGCTTATTTCTGTATTTTTTACCTTAATGTTTCCGGTGATCTATCAAAGGTCCATTATTGAATGGTAGAGTAGAGACCGTCTCATCTAAAACTGAACGAGTTTTAGAAGTTGACGCACATCAAATCATTTTAAATTGAGCCTTGTGAATACAGTGAATAAAAAACATTTCGCTTTGACGTAACGCAGTAGTGGGGCTTTTTGTTTCAGATTAGGCGTTATCTTTTTTTTTATTCACTAGTAGTTGTTATTCTAGGTATCAAACAGATAAACTATAAAAACTACAAATAAATCAAATAACTAAAACTAAATAAAAAAATGCATTTAAGTCTCCATCTGCAGGTAAGGTGCCTAAAAAACTGGCAACATTCCCTCTTTGAATGGCTAGGCTGATTCGTTGACCGAGGTAAGTTCCAGCTCTTTGGTCACCTGTGGTATCTATGAGCCATCTGGACAGCTCTTTAATGAAGTTTCGGGCACTCGAGCCCCAAGAACCCATAGTTTCGACCCCAAAGGGATGAAATATGTATTGATCTCCCAGGAAATCATATTTCCTCCGTTTGAGGTTCTTCGCAGCCTCTGCTGTCGCACCAGCCACCCGGGAAGTACTATGCAGGTGAGAGGTCGCCAGTGTGTCAACACAAGTTGCATCCAACACCAGCGACCTCCCACGACTCCACTGAATTAACGTTAAACCATCAGGCCTCTTGCCATCGTCTCGTGAAATACCGTTCGGCTCGAGCAGAGCCGGCACGTTGACGGTGACAAACGCTCGACGGATGACATCGTTTAGGGTGGCGTGGCGTGAGAGTCGACAGGCACTGTGGCGTTATCTAATAACACACAATTTTTCCTTAAAAACATCATTTTTTGGAGTCAGATCTCCCAGCCATATCTAACCTAAATATAATTAAAAACTTTAGGCAATTTTCAATGATAGATTTCGTACTTTTCTCTTCGTGTGTTCTTTTTCCAACGCATCATTGATCTATAAAGCTTAATCTTCTAATTGTAATCACACATTCAAATGAGAGGGCACCATTTTTCCCTAAACCTAACGAACCATGAGATGAATTACACAGCACCCGTTTCCACCATGTTATTTATGCCACATGAACGTGTAATGCGAGGTTTACACGAGTACAGTAGCATGTCAGTAAAACGCTCTCTAGTATTTATTGTTATACACTGAAAATAGATACCTACCATTTTGTGGAATATTGCAGTGATCCCTAGGTGAAACCGACCGCGCTTAACCAATAATAGACAGACATTTATTTGCTACCACAGCACACACAAATTCACGCAATACAATCAAAAGGTATAACATCGAAGAGAAAGCACAAGTAAGTAAAAACAGAAAATTACATACAACATACATAGGAACAATAGAATGAAATAATAAATACACAATGTAGTCCGGGAAAAACTAAAAAAGAGGCAAGTAGGTGTGTATGTGCTACTGCAGCAAATGGGCTTCCGCTCAGCATTATGCCTCGCCACCGATCGACAGCACGGCGCTGTTATTCTGCGGAAACCTTTTTTAGGCAAGCCATTAGATCTCGTAAGAACGAATAGGCACTAATTGGTGATTGCATACAATTATGATAGGCATATTTAGATAATTATGTTAAGTAGATGGAAGTAATAAATATATTATGTAAGAAATAATAATAATGATAAGAAATGTTTCAGTCAAAAATATAAATAATAATACGAATAAATATAAATATACTAGAAACTTTACCCTTGCGTCAGCAAGTGAACGGCGCACTGCAACAATTTGTACCAGACAACCCAGTTTTTTGTTTGAATATGAGTGAAACTACAGAAGGCAAATTTGAGTAGTTAACTCAAGTCTAAGGCTGCCTTTCCACCAGAGATGTGCTACGTCACTAAGCTACGGATGAGTGTCGATCTCACTTATAGGATTTTTTCATTTGCCCCGTCTCGCATAACTCAGCTAAACTATTGCAATATTGCAAATCCAAATCGAACCACCGATTTATGTAAGAACATATTTATTGAAAATGTATCAATTACTGGATAAGTCAAAGTCAAAATCTTTTATTCATTAAAATCACAAGGATAACTTTGAAATGTCAGTTTTACTGCCTGTTCCTTCGCGACCAAGCCAGGAAAGAAAGGCAAGAAACAAGGCTGGTTATTTTTTAATGATCCTTTTAGAATACATAACAATACAGGAAATAAATTACGTCTAATTTGTAACATTTTTAACATTTTGATAAATATTCAAGCTACCGGTATTAAACCCACCTCTACAATTAGTTACTATGATTCCGGATGTGTGTTTAAAATTAATGTCGTGCATAACAAAACAGGTTGTAGGTAGCGATGGCACAATCTTGGTGTGACTAAATGAGCTAAAAATGTTGGAGGGTTGTTGAAATATTGGGGTTCAAGAACAAAAAAATATAAAAATTAGACTATTAGGTTAAATTTGATGTTTAATGAAAGGTATTCATTTGTTTTCTACCCCGTTTTTATTTTTTTTAGTTTATGTATTCTGTTGGTGGATTTCTTTCTCGCTCACCACTTAGCTTCGTCGCACTGCTCTGATGGGAAACCACCCTAAGTCTAATCTTAGTGCCTGTAAATGCAATATGTGACGTCACTAAAAGATGATTTTGCTATATTTATTTAAATTCTTTTATCTCAACTCAACTGCTGGATCTGGAAAAATAAGACTGCTCATTGTACTTTTTCCTCTGTGTTTTTTTAGAGAATGTGTTTAATATGTGTGTATACTTATATTTATTTAAAACAATTATTGTAGCTAAGGACACAACACAAAAGGTTACTACGTATAATAAACAATATTTTTTAAAAACATGTCTGTGACAGTAATGTCTGGTGCAGGGGCAGTCTACTTTACCGGATATCAATGCCCAGACGGTGTCGAGCTTGCCAGCAGCCTGCGCACCAGGAACACGGCTCGACGACGTGAAAGCAGTCGATCCGTGCTGCCACAATCATCTCTGATGCACTGCAGTAGCGGCACAGCGCCAGCACCGACCTGGTTTTTGGTTTACAATACAAAGTTGTTCATTAACGCTTAAACAACATTAAATAAAACGAGTGGCAATTGGACTTCAGCCGCTGAAACAACCGCGGAATACTTTATAAAGAGATTAAGCCCCCATTAGTCTCTCTTCTAGTCCCGACTATTGATTATGCTGAAGTTGCCTTTTTAGATATCACTGAGAAACTCCTCAATAAACTCAATCGCCTTCTCAACACCTGTATCCGTTTTATCTTCAACCTGCGCAAGTACGATCATGTTAGTGAGTTTCAGGCACAGCTTAAGTGGCTCCCCATCCGCAAACGTAGGAATTTCAGAATCCTTTGCTTACTTTTTTTGCATTCTTAGAGATCCATTCACCCTCACCTATCTAAAAGATCGCTTCCAGTTTTTAAATGATGCGCACGACCTACAGCTTAGGTCAGCTAACACTTTGCTTCTCAGCACCCCTTCCCATAAGACTTCCTATTTCTCCATCTCTATTTCGGTTGTGGCGGTCCGCCTCTGGAATGACTGGCCATTAAACATTAAAAAAGCTGAAACACGAGAGTCGTTTAGAAGATTGAGGCGTCAGCTCTACCTTGAGAAGTTAAAGATTATTTAGCCACCGATAGATACTATCATTGCGCTTGACTTAGGTTTGCAGTGTAATTTCTATTAAATTAATATTATTATTATTTTTTAGGGGGGCGCCGGCAATAGATTGCCGTGGGGCGCCGGCAATAGAATGTTGCCCCTCCGCTCTTGCCCGTGGATGCAGTAAGAGTTTGCTAAGGGATACCTCCAAAAGATGGGCAGCAGCGTCTTTTCGTGTTTTCAATACCTATACTGCGCTCGCCAACCCGCCTGCCAAGCGTGGCGAGTATGGCAACAACCCCCTCATGGATTTACAACATAAAACCAGGCCCCGAGTCCCCGGCGGCCCCGCTAATCCTGGCTACGGTAGCAGTCACGGTAACGGCGATTCCAGGGAAGCTAAGAATCCCCGGGAGACGATCGGCTACCAAACCCTACGACGACCACTGGCCCTAGTAACACACAACATCCGCACTTTGAGGACTGACGAAAACATTGTTGAGATGGAAAAAGAAATTAGTAGATTACACTGGGACATTTTGGGGTTATCAGAAGTTCGTAGAGAGGGCGAGGACACGATATCCCTTAAGTCTGGTAACCTACTTTACTACCGGGAGGGCGACCAACAGTCCAAAGGTGGTGTTGGGTTTCTCGTTCACAAGTCACTCATCAACAACATAATCACCATCGACAGTGTGTCGGGCAGGGTCGCGTATCTGACACTGAGAACATCTAAGCGATATTCGCTGAAGGTCGTTCAGGTATATGCGCCGACCTCTTCACACTCAGATGAAGAAGTAGAGTCTATGTATGAGGTCATCAGTAGAGCCATACATATGAACAAAACTCACTTTATTGTTGTTATGGGGGACTTCAATGCAAAGCTAGGCATGAGAAGCGATGATGAGTTGAGAGTGGGGCAATTTGGATATGGGCAACGGAACCCCAGGGGACAGAGGCTGGCCGATTTTCTGGAGAAAGAAGGACTCTTTATGATGAATTCTTTTTTCCAGAAGCCGCCTCACAGGAAATGGACCTGGATGAGTCCCAACGGTTCCACGAGAAATGAGATTGATTTCATCTTGACCAACAAGAAACGGATATTCAATGATGTCTCTGTGATTCACAGGGTGAAAACCGGCAGTGATCACCGAATTGTTAGAGCCACATTGAATATGAACGTTAAACTTGAAAGGTCCCGTTTGATGAAATCTACGCTCCGACCCACTCGCGCACATATACAAAACCTCGAGAGCTTTCAACTCGAACTTGCAAATCGCTTTGACTGTCTAGAAGTAGATGCATCAGTGGACGAGATCAATAACAGGTTCGTAGATGCCGTCCATACGGTGGGGTCCCAGTTCTTTAAGACCCCCCGTACCAATAGACCTCAGAAACTCTCTGATGACACCCTTAACCTCATAGCTGAACGACGTTCTTTGCGACTGCAGTCTCCCGATGATGCTCAGTCACATAGGCAGTTCAATAGAAATATTTGGAAATCCTTGCGGCACGATATTCGTACCTTTAATACATCTCGTATTAAAGATACGATAGAACGGAATAAAGGCTCCAAAGTGTTCGCGAGAGATAATTCTATTGGGCAGAGCCGCATGACAAAGCTGAAGAGGAAAGATGGCAGCATAACGTCAAGTAAAGCGGAAGTGTAAAGGGAAGTCGAAAGGTTCTATGGACGGCTCTACGATTCGGTCACTAAACCTGTCTGCAGTGCGGCCAACGACCCAAGAGCCAAACTGACCCGACATTATACCGAAGATATTCCGGACATCAGCCTGTATGAGATCAGGATGGCCTTGAAGCAGCTTAAGAACGACAAGGCGCCGGGTGAGGACGGAATCACTTCAGAGCTTCTGAAAGCGGGTGGATCACCGGTACTTAAAGTCCTTCAGAAGCTCTTTAATTCCGCCTTGCTTGAAGGTACGATGCCAAAAGCATGGAACGGGGGCGTGGTGGTTCTGTTCTTCAAGAAAGGTGACAACACCTTGCTTAAGAATTACAGACCCATCTCGCTTTTGAGCAATGTTTATAAGCTGTTTTCGAGGGTCATCGCGAACCGACTCGAACGCAGGTTTGATGACTTCCAGCCTCCCGAACAAGCCGGGTTCCGTAAAGGCTACAGTACCATAGACCACATACATACGCTGCGGCAAGTCATACAGAAGACCAAAGAATATAACTTGCCGCTATGTCTCGCGTTTGTGGACTATGAGAAAGCCTTCGATTCGATCGAAACATGGGCAGTGCTTGAGTCTCTCCAACGATGCCGTATTGACTATCGGTACATCGAAGTGTTGAAGTGTTTGTATAAAAACGCCACTATGTCAGTCCGAGTACACGAAGAGAGCTCGAAGGCGATTCCCTTAAAAAGAGGCGTAAGACAGGGAGATTTTATCTCTCCAAAACTGTTTACGACCGCATTGGAAGATGCCTTCAAGCTTCTGGAATGGAAAGGACTGGGCATCAATATTAACGGTGAATACATCACACACCTTCGGTTTGCCACGATATTGTGGTCATGGCAAAGTCGATGGAAGAGCTCAGCACGATGCTCGAAGGCCTCAATCGAGTCTCCCAACGGGTAGGACTTAAAATGAACATTGACAAGACGAAAATCATGTCGAATGTCCATGTCGTCCCTGCCCCAGTTATGGTTGAGAACTCGGCTCTTGAAGTTGTCGACGCGAATGTATACCTAGGACAAACAGTCCAATTAGGTAGGTCCAACTTCGAGAAAGAGGTCAATCGTCGAATCCAACTCGGATGGGCAGCGTTTGGGAAACTTCGCAACGTCTTTTCGTCCAACATACCTCAGTGCCTTAAGACGAAAGTATTCAATCAGTGTGTGTTACCAGTGATGACATATGGAACCGAGACGTGGTCCTTTACTATTGGCCTTATGAACAAGCTCAGAGTCGCTCAACGAGCTATGGAAAGGGCTATGCTCGGGGTTTCTCTACGGGATCGAATCAGAAATGAGGAGATACGTAGGAGAACTCAAGTCACTGACATAGCCCGACGGATTAACACGTTGAAGTGGCAATGGGCAGGCCATATAGCGCGCAGAACAGATGGCCGATGGGGCCGGAAAGTTATCGAATGGAGGCCACGGACCGGCAACCGGAGCGTAGGACGTCCACCTACAAGATGTGCAGACGACTTGGTAAGAACCGCAGGTCGGCGTTGGATGCAGGCCGCTTCCAACCGCAGTTCCTGAAGATCAATGAGGGAGGCCTTTGTCCAGCAGTGGACGTCCTACGGCTGATATGATGATGATGCTGATTATTATTTTTTAGAACAAACTTATTTATAGGATTTTAGTTAAGAAAAATGTATATATATTCTTAATAAAATCCTATAAGGCAAGTCATTCCAGAGGCGGACCGCCACAACCGAAAAGGAGATGGAGAAATTGGAAGTCTTATGGGAAGGGATGCTGAAAAGCAAAGTGTCAGCTGACCTAAGCTGTAGGTCATGCGCATCATTTAAAAACTAGAAGTGATTTTTTAGATAGGTGGGGGTGAATGGATCTCTAAGAATGCAAAAAAGTAAGCAAAGGATTCTGAAATTCCCACGTATATATCCTATATGTATATATATATATATATATATATATATATATATATATATATTTATTATAATTATTGTGTTAGGCATTTATTATTACTTTCATAATCAGTTATTCAGAGTATGTATTTATAGTTTCTGTAGGTATGTCTTCATTTTTTTTTGCAGCTTTGAAAAACCATTTTTCTTGTGTCACGCCTTACCTTCTTTTAGCACGACCAGGATGACTGGTAGATAATGCTATTAGCATTAAGTCCTCCTAGGACTATTCTATTTTGTGTGAAAGTATTAAATAAATAAATAAATAAGCTGTCAGAACTAATAAATAGCACTAAGCTCTTGTCAACCTTGCGTTAGTCCATAAAATCACACAGGTTGGAAAAATTCACAACTCTTTCCCCAGCCTATTGGGATTTTACGAGTTTTTGTCCACCATTTAAATTAGTAGGCATTTTATTTACAGTCGGCTTTTTATCTATTTAGAGGTTTTATGTTTTTGTTTACTTAACTATATTATGAGGTTAGCTGACCCACTCCGGCTTCGCAAGGATATTGATCAAAATAATACCAATATAACCTACAAGTTTTTGCCCGCAACTTTACTGCATGGTTGGTCAATTTAAACATTATCCTCCTTCTGCGAAATCGGGTAAAAAGCAGCCTATATCTGAATCCTGATCTTAATCTATTTAAATACCAAATTTCTTTGAAATCGTTTTAGCTAAAAAGGGCGTACTTAAATATACTAGTGTTTCGCCACGAACTGAGATCTCGCGAATAATATTATTATTGTTTATATGGGAGACTTCCCTTATAAATAATAATAATAGTATTCGTAATCTTTGACTATCAAAATAGTGCCACAACATCCACCACTTTACTTGACCTACAGTTTTATTCAAATTACAGATAACAGGAGTTCATGTAATTTGGTTACTCTATTTTGGGGTACATAATGCGTGGTATTATTCTAGATTTCAGACTTTTACCTATATTTGTGTCACTAAAGCTACACGAATACCAAATTTCAGCATTGTGGGGTCACTGGTATACCCTGTAAATTTAGTCAAAGTTTTGTTTCTTTTATGGCTAATAACTTAAAAAGTACAACGATCAAACTAAAAATAAAAACAGCGTTAAAATGTACAAACGAATACCTTTCATTTGACGTCGCACTTGACCTAATAGTCTCATTTTAATTTTTTTACCCCTTTTGAACCCCTTTATCTCAAAAACCCCCCAATATTTTAAGCTCAGTTAGTCACACCAAAATTGTGCCACCAATACCTATTTATTTATCAAATTTCACGATGATCGGTTTAACGCTTCAAAAGTTATCCTCGGACAAACAAACATATATACAACGCCGATTTGCCAAAGTTAATTTGGAGATCTCGATTCGCTCGATCAAAAAAAAAACTCCTCTACTTTAATTATTACACCGTCTATGAGTAAAATGGCAATAATAAAGAAGTATATACAAGTAGACGGACATAACGTAACTTTAAGAGTTCTGTACGCACAAAATACAAAAAGATATTTCCTCAATAGGCCCTAACAACAGCCCTCAAAAATGTTCTCGAAGGATATTAAAATATGCTATAAAAGGATTTCTTTGTTATTGAAACAAGTAAATCAGAAGAAGGATTATGTTATAAACCTTCCTGTGGGGAGCACGTGGCGAAGGGTTTGAAATATAGCGCAATAACTTACCTGCCTTGCTTCGTGAGCCTTCAAACTGTTTCCTAGCCGTAAAATTTTAATGGAACATTTTCATTTTTATCATCAGCCGGAAAAAGAAGCCTAAGTCTTCCATATAAAAAGAATGTAAAAATATTCAATATTTCCCATCTTTCTCTAAGCAGCGGAGACGTGGACCTTTCAAAAAATCGAGAAGAAAAGAATAGATGCTCTCAAAATGGGGTCCTGGAGAAAAATGTTTGAGGTATCATGAACAGAATTCCGTACCAACCAGTCCATATTCCAAGAACTCGGCATCAAGCATCGTCTTTCTCTTACTGTGTAATCTTGGATCCTCAAGTTCTTCGCGCACATGTCGCGACGTGGATAGGTGTTCATTGAAGGCCTTGTGGTGCAGTGGAAGGTTGAGGTTAGACGACCACGTATTAGATCCCCAATGAGATGGACGGACCAAATCATAGCAGCACTTGTCGGTTCCTCACACGTGTGCACCAGAAAAGCGGCAATACTAGAGAAGTGATGACGACAATACTCTGCTAAAAGTGTAACGACTGAGAACAAAAAGAAAAATTTTCGAAAAAGGCGTTGCTATATTTTTGGAAAGGTTCGATAACGAGCGTTTGGTTCCACCACAGCCACTGTTAGGCGACGATAGGCACATAAAGACTTCAAACTTAGAATACCCCCCTTATTAGGGTTCCGTAGTCAAACTAGGAACAGTTGTTGTTGCGGCATGTCCTTCTGTCTGACTGTCTGTTCTACCAGTTAGAACCGTTTATGCGTAAACCATTAATGATGTAAAGCTGAAATTTAGCATAGTGATAGCTAAGGTAAGTACTTAGTAACCTACTCTATTTGAAAGTTTTGATGTTAAGGCACCCTATCGTGTGGGGTATCGTTGAATTTGTATTTTAAAAACACTATAAGGTTTCCTCAACACTTTCTTGTTACAATAGAGTACGTTATCGAAATATTAATTTTAAAGTGGGCATTTTCGTAATAGTCCTAGTCTTAACTAACAGTGTTTCTTTCCCTGAATAAAATAAAATATTAATAACCTTTATTTCTTTTGAAACTATCATGGTTATGAACACTATTTATACTAAAAACGGGATATTTACCATGATTTGTGAGTATTTGAGTATCCGATCAGTTTACCCGTGATCATGGCGCATGCAACTGCGCCGAAATATCGGGATACTCAAATACTCACAAATCATGGTAAATATATATAATATAATTTAGTATAAATAACCTTTATTTCCTCTAAGAGTAACATAGCGATCAGATGTGCCAAGTCACTTGCCATTTTGAAACTTATGCTTAGAGAACACTATCTGAGTATTTGTCGCTAAATATCTATGTATTTATTATTAGTTAATATGTTTCTTATTTAAGTAAGTAGTTATTAATTAGGTTAATTCATATAAGTTATTTTTTTTTTATATTATATGTATAAGTATGGATATAGAATAGAACAGAATATAATAATATTTTACGTGCAACATACTTAAAGTTAATACATAAAAAACAAATAAAATCGAGTAAAGTAAAAAAAACACATAAACAACATATCTTAATTTAAACACAAAGTATAGTTGCAAAATGGTCCTTAACTCAGAATGTGCTGGTTGCAACAATCAGCGCTGGTCTTCCGTTAAGGTCAATTTACTTATTGCGGACATGTTATGTTTAAAAGTATAGCATAACAAAACAAACAAAATAAAATAAAAGTGTGAAATATATATATATATATATATACAGTGTAAACTCCATGTAACATCACTCGTTTTAACGACAAACTCTCTAAAGCGTCGAAATCACTCGGCTTTGGTTGGTTTAGCTTGTCTCGCATACAATAGAACACTCTGTATAGCATTACACCCACTCTCAATAACGACAACAATTTGTAATAAAAAGTTCTTTTTAAGTTGCCAAATTCGTAAAAACTGCGCAGCTGTGTATATCCTTTTGTCGTTTTATTATTCTAGACCATAATAAACTCGACTGTCGGCATCATACACACCAAACGTTCTAAGAAATCCGTTCTTTTATTTACAAAATGGGACTGCTTGCACGTGTAGCTGCAGACTGTTGAAGGTAGAAGTGATGGATTTTATCTATACGTTGTCATATTCTTAGTAGTTCACAAACTTTCAAATTGTAAACATGGCTAGTAAGAGAAAATCACTGTGTATTAACGAAAAAGTTCTCTCCATTTAACGACAACTCTCTATAACGTCAAAATATGCTTAGTCCCTTGAGTGTCGTTATATAGAGTTTACACTGTATATATATATAGTATCCGTATCGTGTAAAAGACCTTCCTGCTTTTTCTGCCAGTTAATCAATTAATTTTTAGTTTTTAATCTTAATCCATAAACATGCTGCAGGTTCCTTATTGGCGTAGGAATATCATTCCAACATTTCGATGCAGCTTAGCAAAAACTTCCTCTGAAAGCAGTCGATGTATGGCGCTGTGTTATGAGCTGCATCGAACTCTGTCGGGGCTCGCAGGACCTCAAATTTGATGCACTTTCTAGTCTGTTAATAAGGTACGTAGGGACATCGTGCTTTAAAACACTAAACAGAGCACATGCTAAGTGAAGCTTCCTGCAATGTTTCATCTTTAAAACACAGTGTGCATTTAGGTAGGGTGTCACATGACTTTTGAACGGTATATCGAAGCAGAAACGAGCACAGGCATTCTGGACGCGTTGTATAAGTCTTTGCGTTTTGGCTAAAAGCTAAAACGCAATGTAGTATTATGTAATATGTAGTATGTTAGGTACACCATTACACGCCAGGTAATGTCCACATATTACCCGTGCGCGATAAGTTGGGACCTGAGCGCGGTGACGTCATATTGGCGTGTTTGTACCGCCCGCAAAAAAGCGAACATAACAAGCAGCCGCCCGCGGCTTCGTCTTTGTTTTTTTTAACCTAATTTATTATGTTACTCAGGGAGGACGCTGCTTTTTATCTAATCTTTTTACACTATTTGAATAAAATAAGAATGCAATGTTTAAGTTTATACTTTTATTTTATCTATTATTTACATTATCCCATCTTCATCACTACTTAGTGGATTTATGCCTTCTAGAGGTTGTTCTTCGTCCTCAGTCTTACTATAATCACTTGACGAAGAGGTATCCGATAAATTTACAATTAATTGCGATTCATTCGTCTCTTGTAAGAGGTCATCGTCCCAATACTTTTGTCGAAGCCTGTCCACATAGTTGACTTCTTTTTTCCAGACAACAAAACAATAACACAAACGAAACCTAAAAGAATTCCAGAGCGCGTCGTTACGTGACGTAGGCCAGTACGAGACTAAAAACCATAGTAAAAAATAGTGATGCGAACGGTACAATACGGGCGCCATCGGGGAAGTGCAGGGGAAGCAGTCCGGGAGTCGCATTCCTAGCAGGTCCCAAGTTATCGCGCACGAGTAATAGTCTATAGTTTTATGGTGTAATTTTTTGCTGTATTGTTTCTTGGTAATTATCTAATCTAATTTAATCTATATACGTAATTAAATTAACATCAGTGATAAATTATTAATTATTCGTAATTATTCGCAAAATCATATACATTTCCAGTATAAGCTGACCTCGCATTGTGTAGGCTTTTCGTAGAATGAGAGGTCAGCTTATACTGGATTTGTTTAGCTTAAAGTGTAGCCGTGTGTACAAGATTCAATTAAATAAAAATATATTGAATTATATTAAATTTTATAAAAAAACTTTTTATTTCCTTAGTAGAATAATAATTTCACACTAACTACTGCGTTATCAGTCATTAAATTGCATACTTAAAATAAGTAGCTCATATCTTAATGGACGTGTTGACCTTAAAACTGTAAACACTCGATGCTTATGACCGTAAACAAATTGTCGATGCCCGTCAATACATCATTTGACTTGTTAACCTTGTTGACCCTATTAAGAAAGAGATCTTGCGTCAAGAGTTAAAAACTGTCATAGCTAAGAACTCAGTTAAACTAGCTTTCTAATAAAACCGCATCCGAATCGGTCCATCTGTAAAGGAACTACGATGCCAAAGATAAAGATGCAGACAGACTGACACATATACAGTCAGACTTTATTAATAGCACCTCTTTTTGATACAAAGATTTTTGTCGTGAATAAGGCTACTTCTCATTAACACTATCACTATTGGGTTTATGGCTTCTCTTGTCAGTTGTTATCACAATTAAGCCAATGTCAAATCGTATCTCGATTATTCTTATTTTTTTATCTAAAGTATACACATCATTATCATCATCATCATCAGCCGGCGACGTCCACTGCTGAACATAGGCCTCCCCCTTAGATCGCCACAACGAGCGGTTGGTAGCCGTTTGCGCCCAACGGCTCCCCGCGATTCTTACTAGATCGTCGGTCCACCTTGTGGGGGGCCAGCCTACGCTGCGTCTTCCAGTCCGTGGTCTCCACTCGAGAACCTTTCTTCCCCAACGGTTATCGGTTCTACGAGCGATGTGGCCTGCCCATTGCCACTTCAACTTGCTAATTTTGAGAGCTATGTCGGCAACTTTAGTTTTTCTGCGGATTTCCTCATTGCGGATTTTGTCACGCAAAGAAACCCCGAGCATAGCCCTCTCCATAGCTCGTTGAGCGACCTTGAGCTTGGTCATGAGGCCATGAGTAAAAGACCACGTTTCAGTGCCATAGGTCATCACAAGTATAGACGGTGTTCTTTAAATCACTGTTTTCCTAGAACAAACGTTGCTCAGACTATGGTCTACTAACTGTTTATTGCATCAAATAAAAGAATAAAAAAAAACAAGTGCGCTTTAGACCACACGACTGAAGGTGCGACTGAAGTACAACTTCTACTGCTGCTGCCTGCCATCTGTTATGGAATAGCTGAACTTTTTCGTAAATCGAAGCTGGTAAATTCAAAATACGAAACGACGTAAATATTTTTTTTATCTATAGCAAAATTAACTCTATTATACAGCACTAGCTGACAAATCCGCAGCTTCGCACGCGTAGTTTTTCCATAAAAACATTACCCTCCTTCTGCACAGTTAGGTAAAAAGTAGCCTATGTCACTCAGGGATAGTGTTGCTTCCGAACAAAGAAAGAATTTTTTATATCGGTCCAGTAGTTTCGGAGCCTATTCAATACAAACAAACAAACAAGCAAAATCTGTCCTTTTTGTATCATTAGTATAGATGAAACAGTATTTAGTTTTTCCAGTTTGTATAATTTAGGCTAATTTGGGATAGGAGATATGCGACAAATCAACTGGCTATGAGAGAAAGAGAAAAAGAAAATGTGTGCTCGCACCTCTCTCTCTCTTGCCCTACAGTAATATACGTAACGTTACTCTCTCTTTCTATCTTCACTAATATTCGCACTTTTCGTAACGCATTCGCCAGCTTACTCCTCAAGTTAAGCATGCATAAAGAAGTTTTACTTAAAAAAAATCTAGACCTTCTCAAATAAGTCAACTTTGTTCAAAAACTAACCGTGACAAAGTTCATGGGTACGCTAGCCGTAGCGTATCGTACCTACTCCTTAGATAGATAACTATAATGAGCTACCTGGTCAGCGCGCTGACTATGTTGTAGGGCGTAACGTTAAAATAGACCTATTAAGTAACTTTTTATGTTTTTCAAAGAACGATTTCGATTTGTTTTTTGATTTGATGTTATAAACTGTTAGTAGACCATGGTCTGTACAACGTTTGTTCTAAGAAAACAGTGATATAAATCACACCGTGTATTCTTTCATAAGTTTGGTTAGTATATGTGCTCCACACCATTGCAGCTTTTCACCCTGTATTTAAAACTACACAGACCTACAACAATGATATGAAATATAGAGTATCAAAGATACTGAACAGTATCAAAGATTCAGCTCAGTGGGGACTAAATGAAGTGTTTGAAAGCGGTCGGAACCGAATCGCCGCTGTCCGATAATGTAGTAATTTACTGGCTCATATTTCACTGCACTCGCTCTGGGACCACGTGACGAAGAGTCCACAGTGAAGTCTAGTTACAGCTTTAGACGTCCATTCCGTCTAAAGCTGTGTTTATGTGATAATTGATATTGCTGTGATATTGGGAGCAATTCTTTCGGAACAAACTAAAATGTTTGACAGCACTAAAACTATTGCCATCTTTTTTTGTTTTTTAAAGACAGAGAGTGATAGCTGTCATGTTAGTTTCTACCAACAGAATGGTCTTCATAACGGCTTAGACTAATTTTGGTTTAAAATAATTTTTAAATACTAGTTTTTCAAAGAGCAAAACGTCACGAGTCGTAATGTTTTGATAGACTTACCAAGTGTTAGGTTATTACGGTCGATGGTTTTATTATAAAGATTCTTCTTCGTAATAACTTAGTTACAAAACTATTTGATTTTGAATAGGTAATGTACATGAATACGTATTGAATACAGGTATTTTGTAGAAAAGAATATTAAACGTAGGTATTTAATGCTACATTTGTTGTCTAATCGCAAAAAAACATACCTGCCTTATTTTTATTTACCTATGAACGCTAAGTAGATGGGTTGAGAGAGACCACACATAGGACAGCAACGTAAGACGGCCCTTGGATGGAAAAACGACCTAATAAAGGTTGTTGGGAGCCGTTGGGTACAGGCCGCACAAGATTTGTCGCTCTGGTATATTCAGACGTCCCCCCTATATACCTAGTCAGGTCATAAGTATTGTCACACAGTAAAAACTTTTCTTTTAGAATGCTGGCCACAAAAAAGTTTATAGAATTCGAATTCCGAATTGTTCATGAAAATAAAAATGTATACTTTTTAGAATTTTACTCATTTTGAAATATGGACTGGACGCTTAAAGAAGACCGTGTTGCAGTTATTGCGTTGCATCGTTGCGGTTACGCGCCAATTCAAATTTTTGACATACTGAAAAATTTCAATATAACCAAAAGATTCGTTTATCGCACCATCAAACGATACAATGAAGACTAGTGTAGATGACAGGTCAAGAAGTGGTCGCCCTCGGTCTGTTAGGACTCCAGCAGTGATATAAGCTGTGAAGGCGCGAATTCAAAGAAATCCCAAACGTAAGCAGAAACTGTTGGCCCTTCAGATGGGGTTAAGCAGAACCACGGTGAAAAGGGTGTTAAATGAAAACTTAGGGCTTCGTGCATATCGAAGAAAAACAGGGCATCGTTTGAATGCTCGTCTAGTGGACCTGAGACTGAAGAGATGCCACACTTTGTTGAAGCGGTACGCGGGAAAATAATTGTTTCGGATGAAATAATTGTTACCGTAGAAGAGATCTACAACAAACAAAATGATAAGGTGTACGCACACAGTAGTGAAGAAGCGAGCAACCGTATTCCGCGTGTCCAACGAGGTCATTTTCCATCTTCGCTCATGGTATGGTTGGGAGTTTCTTATTGGGGCTTAACAGAGGTACATTTTTGTGAGAAAGGTGTAAAAACGAATGCAGTTGTGTATCAAAATACAGTCCTGACGAACCTTGTGGAACCTGTTTCTCATACCATGTTCAATAACAGGCACTGGGTATTCCAACAAGATTCGGCGCCAGATCATAGAGCGAAGAGCACACAAGACTGGCTGGCGGCGCGTGAAATCGACTTCATCCGGCACGAAGACTGGCCCTCCTCCAGTCCAGATTTGAGTCCGTTAGATTACAAGATATGGCAAAACTTGGAGGAAAAAGCGTGCTCAAAGCCTTATCCCAATTTGGAGTCACTCAAGACATCCTTGATTAAGGCAGCCGCCGATATTGACATGGACCTCGTTCGTGCTGCGATAGACGACTGGCCGCGCAGATTGAAGGCCTGTACCTATTCAAAATCACGGAGGTCATTTTGAATAAACTTTAGTGTCATAAGAATCTATGTTTTGTTAAGTTCATTTTGGCATATAAATGGTTACATAATGAATAAACTTGTTTCAATTATTTTATATTAAACATGTGACAGAATTTATGACCTGACTAGGTACATATATTTTCAGCGGTGGACGAATAATAATTTTATGATAATGATGATGCGATATGTTAGCTGTTCCCTTCGTAAGCTGTGACCCAGTTTGTGTTGAAGATATTACCTATATTATTGGAAACACTCGTGAAATATTGCTTCAAACTCACGTTTCGTGTCATTATTATTGAGGAAAAAATAAAAACCTTTTTCGTGTCTTTCTATGTCGCAAAATGGATTTTTCCTGTATTTCTTATATTATTTGCAAACTATTCTCAGATCGAATTATATTTACTTCTAGCTAAGCCGCCGGCCTTTCGCGGATTTTTATCAGGATAAAATATAGCCTGTATCACTTAGGGATAATGTAGCTTGCTATTGGTGAAATAATTTTATGAATCGAATCGGTAGTTCCGGTGATTAACTCTTAATACAAACATAGTTAGCTTATTACTAGTAAAGCTTATTACTTAGTTTGGGGCCAGATAGCGCTGTGGAAAATTTTCTGCATTATTTATTTATTGTTTGTCAAGTTATAGTTTGTTGTGAGGATATAAATGTTAATTGAAACTTATTAATTTTACCTTTGTAAAATCATATAGATTAAATAATACTAGTGGTTCGCCCCGAACTGAGATCTCGCGAGTCTCAGAAAGGAAAAAAACACATTTATTTGTTCCCACAGACAGCGTTCAATAATAAAATAATACAGACAATGGTGGTGTTGCGTGGGGACAAAAAGGTCCCTGTCTCAGCATGGGCTGCTTCGAACCTTGTTGGGTACGATGCAGCGCTGGTTTTCTGACAGGGCCTAAGTGAGGACACGAACACTGGTAAACGAGTACCTATATAATACTAAATAAATATTGCCAGTCACAATTATATAAATTAAACTATATAAAGTTAATATACAGTTATTTATGACGGCGCTTAATAAGATAACAATATATGTTTGGATTTAAAAATAATATAACAACATAAACATACAAACATAAACTACATACCGTGATAGTACATACGAAAAAAGCGTTTTAAACATGGGATAAGTGTTCAGAATGATTAATCTATTTGTGCTGAGGCTGCTGGAAATTATGTGATATTGAATCATCGAGGACTGTAAATAGGTATTATTATTCGTAATCTTTGACTATCAAAATAGTGCTACGAAATAAACAAACCATCTTACTTGACCTACAGTTTCATTTAAATTACAGGTAACAGGAGTTCATATTAATTCTGAATTTCAGACTTTTGCCTATATTTTTGTCACTAAAGCTACAGAAATCTCAAATTTCAGCTTTGTGGGGCCCTGTGAGTTTTGTCAAAGTTTTGTTTTTATTATGGTTAATAACTCAAAAACTACAAGGATTAAACAAAAATAAAATAGGGTTAAAATGTACTAATAGAGACCTTTAATTTGACGTCCTATTTGACCTAATAGTCCCATTTTTTTACCCCTCTTGAACCCCAATATCTCAACAACCCCCCAACATTTTTAGCTCATTTAGTCACACCAAAATTCCCAAAATGGGAATTTCAGCGTTACTGCACTAATAGTTTACGAATAAAACCGCTGCAACTGGTGTTCAACTACGGACTCCTAAAACCAATTCCCCTGTTCTCTGTCTTGAACTTGATTTGACAATTCTTGAGGGGTTGCCACTTACGCTTCCAACGCCTCAAATATTCCCGAAAAAGCTTAACCAAAATAATGGTTTACCAACAATATTAAATGTCGCCATGAAATTTTATCAGACCCTATTAATTTTCAGAAAAACGTAAACAAAGCAACATTAAAATAATTGAAAATTCAATGCGACTAAGTGCTTGCACAAGGAAATGTAAACCCGCGCAGAAACGAAGCGAAAAATCCAGAGCAATATTTGTTCTCACTCAGCTTAATCTCGGATAGGCGATATGAATCGGCCCGCATTAATATTCAGGGGTTTGCAGTTGGAGAAAATCTTATTTAGCATTATGGCCCTTAGTTTATTAGGGCAATAACGTGTCGTCTTCAGACTTGCTCACTAAGACTTGTACTATCAAATTTTCTAAACAGCTTTGTTTTTTCGGATACCGTCAGCATGAGTTGAGATGGGTCACAGAGGGCAGGTACTAGAACCCAACAAGTATTATTTTATTTTTATAAAGATATCAATAAGGTCCTTATGTCTGAGTAAGAACCTAATAACTAGCAGTGATGTAATCATTATCATAAATACGGTATGTATCACATACTGTCTTATCGGTGTTTCGACCGACAATGTTGCCGTAGTGCAAGGCGATACGTTATTCGGAGCGGATCGCACTCACCCTAACGAAGGTTCACGAGTTGAACCGAAATATTGTTGAAACACGATAAGACGGTGCGTGGTAAATCCAGTATTTATATTAATGATTAAAATCAATGATGAAAGTTTTCTAAGCAGTGATTTAGATCTCTGGATGTGTTTTCCTGATATAAGACAACTGTATTTATTCGCTTTTGCACATAAGATGTTGTTGCTGCTGGTACGAAGTCTGTTCAGCAATGAGGCTTTTTTACACCATTAAGCGTCAAATGAGAAGGTTTGCAAAGGTTTGCGCGCCTCTGCAAACAAACATGTTACACTGTAGAAACGTGAACACTGCAACGCGTTATAGATCGAGCCAAGCGAGATCTCCAAATCGAGCCACCGATATATGTAAAAATATGTTTATTGAAACTGCGATTAATGGATAAATATTCAAGCTACCGGTATTAAACCCACCTCTACAATTAGTTACTATGATTCCGGATGTGTGTTTTAAGTTAATGACATAACAAAACAGGTTGTATAGGTAGGTAGTGATGTCACAATTGTGGTGTGACCAAATGAGCTAAAAATACGGGGGGGTTGTTGAAATATTGGGGTTCAAGAGGGCTAAATAAATCAAAATGAGACTTTTAGGTCAAAGATGTTCAATAATGTATTCATTAGTCAATTTCTACCCCGTTTTTAGGGTTCCGTACTTAAAGGGTAAAACGGCACCATATTACTAAGGCTCCGCTGTCTGTCTGACTATCTGTCCGTCTGTCACCAAGCTGTATCTCATGAACCGTGATAGTTATGAAATTTCACAGATGATGTATTTGTTGCCTCTATAACAACAAATACTAAAAATAAAATAAATATTTAAGGGGGGCTCCCATACAACAAACGTGATTTTTTGCTCGTTTTTGAGTTATAACTTTATTAGCCATAATAAAGACTGAACTTACTGAACTGAGTATTATCTAGATGTACCGCTGAACGGAAGAGACACATACACACATCTCCACAATACAGATGACCTAGGGCGGAGGTTAGTGCGCTATCAAATATGCACCCATGTGTATAACACGTACCTACTTTGTATTTCACAATAAATTTGGGTTTTTATGCCTTGTTTTGTACATATGTGTTATGTATATTGTTTAAATACTATTTTTAAATTATAAATTAACTTTGACTAAATTCACAGGGTACATTAGTGACCCAACAGAGCTATAATTTGGTATTCGTATTCAACTGTAGCTTTAGTGACACAAATATAGGGAAAAGTCTGAAATGTAGAATAACTGCAATTTCTACCCCTAAAAATATGGAACCTTTAAATAAACTCCCGTTACTTGTAATCTGAATTAATCTATAGGTCAAGTCAGATGGTTGTTGTATTTCGTGTCACTTTTTTATTAGTCAAAGATTATGAAAAATACTATTTTTGGTTATTATTATAAATATGGCATTTATCACGTACCGTTTTATTGGTGTTTTGACCGACAATGTTTCGGTTCAATTAGTGAACCTTGATCAGGGTGAGTGCGATCCGCTCCGAATAACGACTCGCCTCGATCGTTATTCGAAGCGGATCGAACTCACCCTGATGAAAGTTCACGAATTGAACCAAAACATTATCGGTCGAAACACCGATAAGACGGTACGTGATAAAACCCGTATTTATGATAATGATTGAAATCAATCACGAAAGTTTTCTAAGCAAAATTATTTTTGGTTTTTTGGGAGACTCGCAAGATCTCAGTTCAGGGCAAACCACTAGTTATTTTGGACCCACAGAGCTTGTTGGATACTTGTCTAAACCACAAACATACTGAGCTAAGAGATGTACAGTAGGTACGCTTAGAATAGTGTTCTATACAAGAAAATGATTACATAATGTGGTAGGCAAAAGTAAGTCTCACATCAAATGATTTTATTTTAGCTATAACAGTTATGCAGTAAAATTGACACAAAAAAAATATCTTGTGATTAAATGAATATATTAATATTAAATTTGAATTTGTTATATTATCTACCCTAATCTATTTGAAAAAAATAACTTAATCAAGTCAAGTATTGTTGTAGTTTTTGTAGGTGATCAGCGCTCTCCGAAAAATTTATACACAATACAATACAAATACAATATTATAACATCAGCAAAGAAATAATCCTACAAAAAAGGTTATTAAATAAAAATTTATCAAGTTGTAGAATTGGTAAAAATATATTTCCTCAATAAGATTAATATGAATATTTAATTTTATTAATTAGAATAGTATAATAATAATATTTAATATAATAATTTATGAAGAACACATTACAAATGAAGGCTCAAAATAAAAGTATGATGATTTTTGTTTGATAATTAAAATTTACACACTTCTCAATCGAATAAATGGGGAATCGGCTGACCTCATCCTGACCTTCATCCAGGTGGCAAAAAACCTTCACGTTCGCCGACTTGAAAGAAATGGCGCAAATTCATCGTCGGAGGCCAAGATTGAAAGTTGCCGTAGGTATTCGGGCCTGATGACCAATGGCGTCCTAATATTGTTCAATACACTCACGACCAGTAGATTTTAGTCTAATTATTGCATTTTCTACTGCATAGATTAATGTACCATCACTTTCGATAGCCATCCCGTAAATGTTAATAATACTAGCCATTTTTGTAATTTTAGCATTACTCTTAGAATCAGTTTCAATAGAGAAAATGCCGACGGGAGTTGAAAAGTACAGTTTTCCATTAGGGTCTGTTGCAAAAGCATTAATTGTATAATCTCCAATGCGAGATGTCAGATCGGTATTCTTTATATGGAAGAAGAGACCAGATGAATTTGAAAAGAAAATATTATCTTGATTATCAAAACCAAGCATCAATGCTCTTGTATCGCCGATTCCAGCTACATTGTCCAACTTGCCATTTTTGTAAACGAATGCATTTTCATCAGGATACGTTGTATAATAAATGCCATCCTTAGCAAATACCTGCCAGATATTCGAGCCTGTGATTTGCAGATCTTTTGCTGTTTTTGTCTGGTAGTCAAATTCGTAGATTCCTTGTGCTCCACCGATGTACGTTTTGTGTGTCTTCGGGTCTACGCTGGTGGCGAAACCACCAGGCACTCCAGTGATTATGTAGTTTTCTTTTGTCTTCAAGTTATAGGCAGCTGGGACAAAGGTCGTACCTCGAGGCCCTGTATAGGTGTAGTATAGAACATTGGTATCGTAGTCGACAGACATCATGTAGGGCTTATCGATGTATTCCTTGATAATTTCCTTCTCATGATTGATCCCATTGACTATGACTCCATCGCATCTATCAATTTTGCTATCTACTACTCTAGCAGTTGCTAGAGCGAGAAACGCTGATAAAATGAAGAGTTTCATCTGAAAATAAATGATTACGAATATTAATCAAAGTATACTAAATGGGGTATGACTTTCATAAGGTCACAGGTATAGCGCAAAAGTAGTAGTACCTTCACATTAGTTTTAGAAGAGGTAAATACATTAAATTGCCATAATATTTGTTTAATAACATACAACAAAGTCACAAAATACTATCACCCATATAAGGACACATTATGATTGTTATTAGATGAGTTATTATCGCGATTTTGTAATTAAAACACGCATTATTCATAAAATAGTTACATCGTGTTTTGATTGACTTGAAACCGACAGTGAATGCTATTAACAAATAGATACAATAGAACACTAAACAAAAATATATCAAGGGTAAATAATAGAGTAATTTTAAATTTAAATAAAATATTAAATTAAAATACTCACGGTATTGAAGTACACCGCAATGAAACAACAACACATTAACACTACTAGCGTTGTTTACATTCCTTCTTTTATGTAGAGAGATTAAGGAAGGTTATAACATGTTATCGACTCTGACTTACTGAGAATTTCTATGAAGACTGGCGATGAGTCGATTTTTTAATATCTATATAAAAGTAAGGGTATGTTTGTTGGTGTCATTGCTAATATAAATAGTGTATTATTTATCTGTGCCATTTCATACTTGGCGTTTTTTTTTGTGGTTTAAATATTGGAAACCGAGGTACAGCTGGCGCGATTTAGTCGAGAAAGACCTGTATGAACTTCGTGCCATCGTCGACAAGAATAAAGCGGTCATGGATAGAGAAGCCTGGTGGACCGTGGACTCTAGTTTCGGAAGCCAAGATTCACTTTGGGTTATTTCACCACAGCAGTATGTGAGCATACATATTGGGCATGTTTTTGCTTATGATGCAAATCCATTAGCAGTCGATAAACCAAAATTTGTTTTCAATTAAAAATCTTGATTATATTAGATGAAGATGAATTATACAGTGTCTGATAACAAGTTGACTATATCCGTGGCGCAATGGGCGAATAGCCGGCTGATACGTGGGAGGTAGCGGGTTCAGTTCCCGCCGTGGAACAAATGTTTGCATGATCTACAGATATTTGTACCAGGTATGTAGTATTACATAAGTATGTATGTATTTACAAAAAAAAGTATATAAGTATTCTATCAGTTATCTAGCTCCCATAGTACAAGTGCTTACCCTGCTTAGTTTGCGGCTAGATGGCGCTGTGTGACATGTCTAGCCATATTATTTATTTAAGTTGCAGTATTAGCTTTGTAAGGTGATAACACCGCTATAATGCCTAGGACAGGGGTTTTAAGTAATTTAAAACTCAACTTTATAAAAAAATATATCATCTCGTTTTTTGGTTTAAATATTTTAATAATTAAAGTAAAAATATGTATAGTGAAATATATCACTGAAATCAAGATTACTTGTTACACGATAAGTTTTGTAACGAAGCAACTTTTAAAGACATCCGTTCATCTACATAATGTACTAAATATAAGTTTATAACAGTAACTTTACTAACAAACAAGTGATACCGCTTGGAAAAACTAGTAATACAAAGAAAAATAATTGGATACATCATATTTATGTTGCGGTTATTTCTGAGAACGTTACAAAACATAACTACAATTTTAAATAACAAACTATGCGGTGTTGTGGGTTATCAACAGCTCTTGTGTATTCGTAGGTTATACAAAAACCTATGAATATAAAACAATAAAAATACAAAAGCATATTACAGAAATTAATCATTGATTCAGATTTTCAAGTTCTGGAATGCATTCAGTACCATAATTTGTCAGTCTAATAATACTAATACTGTCGGAATAAATGATACTATCTTCACTTGCTATCACCATTCCATAAATATCCACAATACGGGCTAACTTCACTATTTTCAAAGGTCTTTTAATAGCGTAAATTCCGGTTGGTGTAGCAAAATAAAGTTCGCCATTATAATCTAACGTAAAACCAATCACTACATAATCGCCGGCATAGAAAGTATTCCCTGTAGCGTTCAACTTACAAAACAGTCCAGACGAGTTATAATAGAAGATGTTATCTTCTACATCAACACCGATGAACATCACGTTTGTATCGCCGATTCCGTGGATTTGATTTACTTCATCATTCTGGTAGACAAAAGCTTTTTCTTCAGGAAAGGTGGTGAAGTATATAGCGTCTTTAACAAAGATTTGCTAGATGTTTTTGTCAGTGATGTTTGTTTTAATCCCAGATTTGGTATCATAGTCAAATTCATAGATCCCATCCGTTCCCCCGATGTATAGGGTGCGTGCGCGTGCGTCGTATGCATTGGCAAATCCACCTCGTACACCTCCAATTGTTCCAAACTCGTTATTATTAAGATCAATAAATGAGGAGGCAAAGGTACCATTTCGACGTGTGTAAGAAAAGAAAAGATAGTTGGTGTCATAATCTATAGCCAACTGATAGGCTGCGTCCACGTCTTTTTTCAAGATTTCCTGATTTTGATTGCCCCCATTGACGACTACATCTTTGCATTTCTTGTTGCGAATGTCAAGTGTAGATGCAGACGCTACACTGACTACAGCAAAAACACTCAAAAACTTCATCTGAAAATAGAATAGTTTTTTAACACAAAAAAAACGAAAAAGTAAAAATATAAGTATAATGATTTCCATACTCACATTAGTGGTTTATTCAAACAGTTATAAATGAATACTAACGCTGTTGTTAGCTTTCCTGGTTTTATAGGAAAACCACTATTATTACCAACGGCATGGGTATAGCTCTACTTGTGATTAGTTTACTTGCTATTATTAAGTACGGTTTTAGTGATAAGAGTATGAGTATTGTATTTAAATACAGAAACGTATTCATCATCGTCATATCAGCTAACCACGCAACACATACCTAGTCTATAAAGATTCTCATCATAAGCAAATTAAAACATAAATTTAAATAAGTAATAAATTTTAAATTATTCTGGACGAGTCTTTTCCGTCTTTCATAAATTAAAAAATGTCCATGGGGATACCGGGGCCCATCGCGTTTTAAAAATTCTTTCTGGGCGTTTAGTCGAAGCGACGTGTGATCCAAGAGCTGGTGCTTATCTGGGTCAACGCATATGCATTTCAATTCAGCGGGGCAATGCAGCCAGTTTTTTGAGGACACTTCCGCCTGGTAGTGAGTTGGAGCAGTTGAGCTATCTATAGATCGTTTGCAACGGTCTTTAGATGATTCAACTGTTTCTTCTGTATTTTATTGTAAATAATTGTGTATTCTTTCTGTTATTATATAAAAACATAAAAGCAAATTATAAATAACTGCAAATTATTGGTCACTATTCCTAGCAGTTTTGTAATCCATTGTTGAATAATGTATTTAAAGCTTACTGAAAACAATTACCACTAGTGGTTCGCCCCGAATTGAGATCTCGCAAGTGAGAATAAAAATCCCAATCAATTGGCAGATCATTTCTTTATTATTAATTGATATTTCGTATTACTTGGCTTCAAACTCTTTCGTAAGAGGAAACGAAACATCTATTAAAAAAATTGTGTATTTGGGGTAATTTACCAAACTGTGTATGATCATACACAATTAAAATTACAACAAAAAAAAAACTAAAAACAAATGAAATTAAAAATCTTTTAATGTATCTTTTATTTTTGGTTTTGATGCAGATATTTATGTGTGAATATTTATTTACGACTTTTTAGACAGCGGATCTCATTGTGGCTGGGATGAGAACGTGACTTGAATGTACACCCAACATTTAGCGAGTGACGGTAATGAGAGACAGCTGTCAAGACTTTTATTAGGAAAGGCCTAATAAATATAGGTAAAGCTCCGGTTTCTTTAAAAGTGGTGGCCTACATTAGCCAAGTCTCACGAAATCAGCAACCTGATCTGTATTTTGAAAACCACCCAGTGACTAATACCGCGCTTGTCATCTCTCTGGGTGACTTTCAAGATTTCAAGATTATTCTAGCACTAGTGGGGAGAATAAGATCTGCACTAATGTCCTGCATTGGTGTGTATTGTGAAATATTGCGCAATCCCCCCCCCCCCCCCCCCCCCATTCTAACTCTTTGAAATAACTGAGTAGGACCACTTGTACTTGTACCAACTTGTAGAATTCCTACCCAGGCTTCAAATAAAAAGCTCGGTATTCAGCAGAATGGACTGTATGATCTTTCTTTTTATGCTCTAGGTTTCAAATGAAAAATCAATATATCTTTATTTGGAACAAAAACCAGTGTACAAAAACAAAATGGAAAGGGTTATATCCGCAGGAGTAAAATACTGTGTCGCAGGCATCAACGCCCTCCTCCATACACCTTTACAAAAAAAAGAGTTCCATATTTAGAATAAAGAGAAGCTAAAGTTATTTTTAATGTTAAAGAGACAAATTGAAAGTATCGATCGGTTTTGTTTACAATATATAGGCGCGTACTTAATAATCAACCCAAAGGTTGATGGCAGTAACTTTCCAGGATCCCCTTGGATGTTGTTGTAGCGCTGTTGGAGGAGGATGAAGAATCGATGACCCCTTGCAGGCCCATACTTAGTCTGGCATAATTTGTAGCCGTGCAGTGAGGTATCACGTGCTCCACTGTCTCTTTCTCCCGAAGACATCCGCGACATAAATATAAGATAACGTTTAATAAAGTTCATATATACAACTTTATTACAAAAAATAACAAATAAAACAATATCCACGCGTAAAAATAGAAATAGAACCGAATAAAAGTTATCGTCTTATTAATCGCGGTATCAACAGTGAAGGGAATAAGTTTCTTCTAGGCAAGCGTGGACCATCGTAGACTGCATCATCGCTTGCACAGACGAGATCGTGGTTAAACGCAAGCCTATAATGTATAAAAAAAATAAAAGAAAAATCAGGGCGCCGAATCTCTCTTCTCTGCTGTGAGATTCAACATCGTCGCCGCATCGCTTTGACGCGCGGAAATGCAAATATCATTGTCACGGGATAGTCTAAAAAAGTCAGATAGTAAATATCTGTCACTGTCAGGTGACTGGTAAACAGGTATAAAATAGGGTTTCCTTTCAGGTCAGGTTCCTTCTTAAAAAGTCCAGATACATATTAACCTCTCTATATTCATTTTTATGTATTACACATTAATAGTACAATGAACAGTTTGCCTCCAAAACTTCCTTTCTTTTATTTTTATGTCAGTTGTCATCCGTCAAACAAATATTTTTACAATATATCAAATGAAATAGGCATTGCATGGTTGACAATAAATTTCATCATCGCCAGTCTAAATATTTAATCAAGCAACACGCATCGCATATTAATATTAATTTATTTTATTTAATTAAAATATTTTAATAATTAATTATTAAAATATTAATTTACCCTGATAAAAACCTTTCCTTGTTTTCATGAGCATTTGGTATCACGGCAGCGTTCCCTTAACTATTTCATTAACGCCCTCAATTACACGGCCTACATTTAAATGAATGTCGTTTGTGATCACCAAATTAGTATTTTGGGTGAATTGCGTCTATTGAAGACTTACCTAAGAAGAAACATCGTATCCCACGATGCGTTTGTGGATCTAGAATTTGAATAATAATATGTTTGGAATTTAATAATTTGGAAAGGTCTAATGTCTAATTTAAAAAAAAATTGCATTAATATTATAAAAACGCCATTTATCGATATTTTGTTAAATGTAACTTTATGTTAATATGGGCTCGAGGAAATGGGCACCACCGCCTTACCTTTATCTGCCGCCAAATAGCAGTACTTGTGCTGCTGTGTTCCGGTTAGATGGTAATGGTATGTTCCTGTAATTACTGGCACATAGGCATAACAGCTAAGTCCTATAGTAAGGCAACGTATCCACATAGAGATCAAGACAACATAATAGCTTGTTTTGAATTCTATGTGGATATCCATGGGCTGCAGTAGCCACTTAAAATCTGGTGGACTGCATGCTCGCTTGCCATATAAGTAGTATAAAAAAAATATTTTACAGCTGGTTTATTTGGCATGTGCTTATCTTATGATATTTTTATACCTGTCTATAATCAAAATGTCCTTGTAGGGCTAAAATAGATTTTCCAATAAATTTGGACTCTCATAAAATACGGTTTCGACGTGATTTATCGTTCGCCCTTGTCAATGTTAGGAATGAGAAATATTCTACCCCACTCTTTCAATAAAATTCAGTTATATTACCGTAAATGAAGTAGAATAATTTCATCGTCATTTATTGTTATGTTCATAAAATTTAGAGGTTTACAAGTATTATACGGCCCACGAACTACCTGTGTGACAAAATAATATGTATCGCGTATGTATTTTGTATTTATTTTATTCCTTATTAATACTTTAAATGTATACTGTTGATTTGACGTACAAATACTACTCTTACTATTACCATATTCTATTTCTTATACTTTGTATATAATGTCACTTTGTATTCGTTTAAATCAGAATGAAGCCGCTACTTAGCTGTGAGATCGCTGCGCCGGCCGGCTGTACATTTTGCTTAGTTTTTTTTTATTTTGATTGTTTATATTTCAGGATTAATACAGTGTATTATTATTATTAGATATAAGCTTGTTGTGTCCCACTCTCACTGCAGGGCAAAGGCCTTCCTTCCCTTTTTCCACTCGTTTCTGTTGTTCGAAAGTAAGGGCCAATCTTTGAGGTAGGAGTTTAGCTCCCGCCACCTTCGCCACCCACGCGGGCGTCGTCCTTTGTTTGGGAACCATTCTGTGGTGATCTTCGCCCACATTGTGTCTGACATACGGCAAACGTGTCCGGCCCAGCTCCACTTGAGTCTTCCAGCTTTTAGAGCGATGTCAGCTACCTGTGTTCGAGAGCGTATAGCCGAGTTCCTGATCCGGTCCGTGAGTTTCACACCCAGGATACTTCGCTCCATTGCACGTTGGCATACCCCAAGGGAGGACTTTTGACGGTATAAATAACTTTGACGGTAATGACGGTGTTTTGATTAATTTGCTCTACTCGCAAGCTACTTGAAGCTAACTCATAAATAACTCTTAATTTCTTAAAACCATTTGCCTCAGCAGGCTCTCTGAGACGACTGCGGAACTTTCTCCCAACTACCACCAAAATTGCACTTGCACAATCTCTTCTTCTACAGATATTGGACTACGCGAATTCTTTCTACCTAGATTTGACAGAAGAGCATGTAGATAAGTTTACGTGTCTCCAGAACTTCTGCATCAGGTTTATTTTTGGGTTGCGCAAATATGACCAACGCCTCATTCTCAAATCGCTCCCATTTCTCCTTCGCCGTGATTCTCATATTCTGTCTCTTCTCTATTCTATTCAATCCTTTCTCCCCTTGCTACTTTAAAGAAAGGTTTGCTTATCTCCATTCTTCCAATACTTTTTCTCTCAGGTCATCGGAAAACTTATCCCTCGAAACACCCGTACACTCTTGTTCCTTCTACGGAAAATCATTCACTGTCGAAGCAGTGCGCCTTTAGAATGCTTTGCCTGTGGAAATTAAACAGGCTCCTTCACATCACTCTTTTAAGGTGAGATTAAAGCAGGTTTTACTTGTGGTAGATTTTTTGTGAACGGGCTCGAGGAAGTGAGCACCACCGCCTTACCTTTATCTGCCGCCAAGTAGCAGTACTTATGCTGCTGTGTTCTGGTTAGATGGTAATGGTATGTTCCTGTAATGACTGGCACATAGGCATAACAGCTAAGTCCTATAGTATGGCAACGTATCCACATATAGATCAAGACAACATAATACCTTGTTTTGAATTCTATGTGGATATCCATGGGCTGCAGTAGCCACTTAACATCTGGTGGACTGCATGCTCGTTTGCCATATAAGTAGTATAAAAAAAAGCTTTACTTATATGCCTAGCTTTCTTGTCATTTGAGTAACCTATTTATTAATTTTAATTTTATTGACCTCGTTTTATTAGATTTATAAAAATAATGATTTTGGTTAGTAGTTTGGTATATAGTAGTATATCTTTAGGTATTTATTTATTTATTAGGATTATAAGTATTTCTTTCATTTGTAAATATACCCTGTGCACCGCTGTCCATTACTGCTTCGCTCTTTACTTTCCATCCAAAGGTTGCCTGGAAGAAATCGCTTTCAGCGATAAGGTCGCCCATTTTACTATATTTAATATAAATTAGTATTTTTTTTCAGTATTCCTGGTGTACAATAAAGAATTATTCAATTCTATTCTTAAAATACCTCTACGGTTTCTACAGTAGTAGGTTCTATATTTCTACAGTAGTAATAAAATAAATACAAACATTCCTACATATTGATCATTTTTATATATTTGTACTCAATTGAAAACGTACTAGACATAGACTTTATACCTACACCTGACTACAAGTTACGGTGCGATAAAGAACATTCTCAGACAGTAATTTACATGATGTTTTTCGAAGGCTTCAAAAGCAATTGAAAAGCAATTTACGAACATGAAATAAACACAGACGTGCTATTTACGTAAACAACCCGCATTGCTAATGAAAAAAAGCCTAATAAGATCAAAGTATTTTAAAAACTCGTTAAATTGAGTGATATGGATGACGGCCCTAGGGGATAATCCCAACGGGAGGTAGAACAATACCTCATAATACTAATTATACATCATGTCAAAATTTGAAGGAAGAAATCAAAAGATCGTGACTTTTTATAAAATGTCTATTTGAATACGATATATCTGTATTATATTATAAAGAGGAAAGATTTGTTTGCACAGAACATAAAAAAACAATAGAACTAGCATGATGACTTTTTACTAAGAAAACCAGTGTAGCTAAACTCACATATGTAAAAACTAGCACACTTAGAAATAAAAGTTATAATTGGTTGAAAGAGAACGTTCAAACAGGCCTAAAACCATAAAACCAATTTAACGGATATACAACCTTAGTAACTATGGAACATGGTTTAAAATTCAATAAAATAAACAATAACAAAAAATTTAAGTTTACTTCTTCTACTCGGCAAAAGATGGCGCTTTAGAAAATATTTTTATTTTAGTCTCTATTAGTTAGAAATAAGACTGATAATGCAATGGCTGTTACTTGATTACCCACAAAACAAAGCCACTGAACAACAGATGGCGCTGTCGGTAACGATTTTTGTTATAGTCTCTAACAGCAAAGTATAAGATCGATAATGCATTGGCTGTTATTCGGATGCTCAAATAACAGCGCTACTCACTTAGTGATGTACCAATGAGCATACAAGACGAATGTATCGATATCGATTATCAGCTACCTACTACGGGTAACGAAATAGGTACACCAGGTTATATTTGTGGTGGTCGAAATAAAAAGCTTTTCTTTTCTTTCTTTCTTAACATAATCACAGGTATCCAACTCATAAATACTTACTTAAAAAAATATTATATTACTGGAATATTGTACAGTGTTTTTTAACTGTAACAGTGCGGCAGCACCCATAACCAGAGGAGATACAGGTGCAGTTTCTTTTAAAACATCAGCTCGTTTTCGAAGAAAAACATGTTCGTTATAAAATTTTTTTGGTCAAGTGTGAGTAGCGCCTTAAAATGAATCAAGTTGGTAATTTTTTTTTTGATGCCGATCAACGCAGTCCTTTATAAAGATCATTTTATTGTATCGGATGAAAAAAATCTGAACAGCGGAAGATAGTCAAATTTGATAAAAAGTATTCTCATACAACAGGACAAACAAAATTCCTTCTACAAACATTTTGTGTTACTGTAAAAAAAAACACTCTGTATACTGAATTATTATTTGAGGGGCACGATAAAAGTTTCAGAAATCAATAAAAAAATACTAATAATGGTCAAAAATTAATTTATTGTTTCTCAAAATATTCTCCCTTTGCGTAAGCACTTTTTCATAAGATTGAACAAATTTTGAAAACATTTGTGCCACTCCTCCGGTGGTGACGTCAGATACATGTTATTCATACTCTTCGAAAGCCTCTTCTGGTGATGAAAACCGTTGATCGGGTAATTGGTTCTTAATTTTTGGGAACAAAAAAAAGTCACACGGTGCCAGGTCATGACTCAGTATGCTGGATGACTCATAATTTGTACGTTTATTTAAACTTTTTTTATGTCTTGCGCCTTGGGGAAACTGAAAACAGAAAATATTATATTAGTTCACACCATAGGACTAAAATATATTCAGAAAATCATCAATAAAACAACAAGGAATTAACGCCCTAAAACTTATACACCTTTTAATAGGGGTAACTAATTAAAGCTATCGATAACACATTCATCAGTATATTGGGGTCACATCCCTAATTGAGCAGCTTAAGTTGAGGTTTAAGAGAAACGCGACCTTAAGAAGTATGATTCACAGTTTATTTTGTTTGACGATTTTGCATTTTAAACAAAACTAACAAAAAACAACAAAATAATACTTACCGGTGATAGGATATGCCCCCTTTTGTTTAATTTTTGGTTCGGCTATAATATTTACACTCCAAAACGGCACGGCGTAACTTTAACCCCACAGTAATTTAAACACGACTGAAGTGAGCGAAGCTTGTAGTGCGCGGAACTCCGCGTACTTGGTGTTACGCGGGCCCCGCCTACTTACGACTTCTATTGTTTTTTGTGTTCTGTGTTTGTTTGTTTGTATTGAATAAGCTCCGAAACTACTAGTCCGATTTAAAAAATTATTTCACTGTTTGGAAGCTACACTATCCCCGGGTGACATAGGCTACTTTTTATTCAACTGCGCAGAAGTTGGGTAATATTTTTAATGAAAAACTACGCGTGCGAAGTTGCGGATTGGTCAGTTAGTACCAGATAAAGACGCGAGTAGGTCAGCAGGACTACCACGTCCTCATTGTAATATTGTGACATATTTAATGACGATGCTTTGCAAAATTCAATTTAAAAAAATCAATCCAATTACATTATTTATGTCCTTATGCAGTAACAGTCATCCATATCCATACTAATATTATAAATGCGAAAGCAACACTGTTTGTCTATTTGCTACCTTTTTACGACTAACGGCTGGACCGATTTCGATGAAAATTGGATACCGCAGCATCCTCCAGCCCAATCTTTCAGGATAAATAGGGTCGCAATGATGAGTCATAAAAAAACAGCTACCGCAGCGTCCTGCAGTGATAGGGTCGCAATGATGAGTGGTAAAAGTTTACAGCGTCCCCACTCCCCAGGGTTGAAGTGATGAGCCATATTTTTTTTAGTGTCTGCAGCGTCCCCTAACCAACTCACAACAAGTTAGATGAGGTTGAAATGATTAGTCAAAATAATTTCAGCAATCGCAGCATCCCACAGCCAACTCTTTTCAAGTTATACAGAATGTTTGGTATATACCTGACTACCTCTGTGGCGCAGTGGGCGAATAACCGGCTAAGACGCAAGAGGTAGCAGGTTCGATTCCCGCCGCGGAACAAATGCAAAAAATGTTAGCATGATCTACAGATATTTTTCCGGGTCTGGATGTTTTTCTATATATGATAAGTGTGTTTTTACAAATAAAAGTATATAAGTATTCTATCAGTTATCTGGTTCCCATAGTTCAAGCTCTGCTTGGTTTGGGGTTAGATAGCGCTGTGTGACATGTCCAGCAATATTTGTTTAGTTATACTGACGACATTCAAGTGACGGTTTTAAAAACAATAAAAGATTTCTCGAAAAAAACTACGTTGTATTATCAAATTTTAAAGAAAATAGACTATGTTTAAGTTATTAATTCTATATAAAACTTATTGCTTACTCTTGCAATCGACATCCAAAAATAAAGGCCGATTTGATATCTCTTTCGGAAATGGCTGTGGGTTTTGTGTTAGAAAGGGACAACAAGAGATATCTTAAGAAGTCACCAATCTGTGGTTAGATGGCAAGCATTATGCAATAGCACAACATAAGTTTATTATAGTGTTTGTTTTTACATGCCAAAATAAATTTCACATTTACCTATATGGTAAACATTTCACAAATTTATTTAATATGCTCATCAAAATAACCCCTTTCATTTTTGTGCGTATATTATCAAACACCATTTATAGGGTCGCATCGCAATGATGAGTAATAACAAATTTTAGTTACCGCTGATTTTTCAGCCTGTTCTTTCTAGGTAGGGTCTCACTAAGAATCGCTTAAATATGTTTCGTATGTATTTTTACAATCCAGTACAACGCGGGCGAAGCAGCTGGTAACAGCTAGTATACTTTAAATGCTAAACAACATTTTTTAATATCCCCTGTCTTTATAAAGGAGCAACCCTGCGTTGTAAATTGTGGAGTTTATACCTGCAGGCACCGAAATGAAATATGCATTGCAAATGTGAACATCTCGAGAAAATAACTGTGAGTGTCGGACAAAAGCTTTTAGAAACGTGAGATGGGTGCACATAGTAATATTGTAGACAACTCTTATCTGGTACCAGGTATTATCACACTAATATTATAAATGCGCAAGTTTGGATGTTTGTTTGTTACTCAATCACGTCGTAACGGCTGAACCGATTGCAATTAAATTTGGTATATAGATATAAGACCTGGATTAAAACATAGGCAAATTTTACTGACAAACCACGTGTGCGAAGACTTGGGCGGAAGCTAGTGGGACATAAATGAGAAATAGATATTAATGTATTATAAACAAAATAATAGAAGTTTAATTAAAAATCCATAGGTATAATCCCCGTAAAACCACCCATACCTGGTTGCCAACCAGGTATGGGTGGTTTTACGGGGATTACCACCTTACCGTACCAAAAAAAATTCTTTAACATTCCTTGCTAGCATAAGTAAGGAGTGGAACTCACTTCCGACGTATGTTTTTCCGGACCATTTTAATCTCGCAGTCTTTGAGTCCAGAGGGAACAGGTTCTATTTTTAGGCAAGCATGTTCCATATTTGACATTAGACCATCAGGGAAGGTTGTCAAGCGCTTGACTATCACCAATATTAAAATAAAAAAACTGTTTTAGCTAACAACCGCAAACTAGCTTTCCTTTATTCCTTTATTCTTTATTGCACTCAAGAAAATACATTTAAAAATACAGAAATAGAGGTTATGTACAAAGGCGATCTTAACCCTAAGAAGAGTTTTCTTCCAGCAAACCTTTGAGGATAGAGAGAGAGAGAGAGAGAGAGAGATGATTTTATAGGTAGCTGAGCGTACAAAAACATAAATAAATAAATATATATACCCAAAACTAATATGAACTATACCTAAAGTATGATATAATATAATATTTATAGTTAATAAATTGTATAAGATAATAATACATTATGCTTTCTTTTAAAGAAACAGCGTCGGAATCGATCTATCGGTTAGGGAAAAATATTGTTCGGTTTTGTTTTATGTCCCCTGGTGTGTTTGTTTTGTTTGTTGGTTTGTTCTGTTATTATGATTCACATTACCTAATTTTCAATCATTTTTTTTGTTAGTTACCTCATAACACTGTCATTAATCAACCGATTGGAATACTTTGGTCCCATAAAGTTTCGTCAAAATCGGTTCAATAGTTTTTTTTTCGTTATCTTTATTCCGTTATCTTATATTTTTGTTAAAAAAATATTTGCTCTATTACTTGTACTCGATGAGACAGGACGGATTGCAATGTTCTCTCGGTATGTAGGTTTAGGATGACGGATGGTAATGTCACACGTATGTTGATACATGGATTCATAGTTTCACCACCCGTAGAGCTTGGAAATACAATTTAATTCTGATATACAGTTTTCACTATACAGGAAGCTTATAAATATGTAGTTATAAGCGAAAAGCGCTCATATACCTCACTCCTATCTCATACACACCACCAACACAAGTTTTTTTCTACGACTCTTCGATATTTGGAAGTTTGATAAACATGTTTTGATTTCGATACGGAACTGTGCAACAGTGATTTTGGCTAGGAACAAATAAAGTAGAATTTTTTTATAATCTTGACAAATAAATGTAATCTTTCTACACAAAATGTTATTTTCGACATAAATTCTTCTTCCTGCCCTTTTCCCACATTACGCGATAGAGATAGAGATCCGCTGTCATCTGCTTTGTCAGTTCTTTCCACACATATCATTCTTCACAGTCTATCCATATCTTCTTCGGTCTTCCTCAACTTCTATATCCATCCACACTTATAGGTATATCACTTATCCACACTCGCTTTTTAGCTCTTTTTGCCAGACTTTTACACGTGTCAACTCTGGACAGAGTATACTAAAAAGTCCCATGACAGTATAAGGGTAATATATAATAACATTTTTCGACAACTGATGGGCTTAAAGCGCTACTGTAGTGCCTCCGAAATGTTTAACGAAGCACGCGTTGATACTTTCAACGCTATTCAGCGTAGGAGGATAGCGTCTTTCATGTCCAGAGTTGACACTTGTAATAATGCTATCATTAGAAGTCTGGCAGAAAGGCTTTTACATTCTAAGATGTATAGACGTAGGGTGGGCATGGCCACCTAAACTACTTAAGGTGATTTATTGTGAATTATGTGTATTGTATTGTATTGTGTGTAGTACATGTGTATGGATCTCATGAGTCTGAAATAAAGATTATTATTATTATATCTGACACTCTTTTAGTCACATGATTTTCTTCTCTCCCCATGACATGCCCATCCTACGCTACTCTTACTCCTAATTTTTTCTATCACTGTCGCTACTTTCAAACTTCCTCTGATATACTTATTCCTTATTTTATTTATCTTTATTTATTCTCGACATAAATAACAAATTGTAAATAAGACAATTATAAAAAAAATGTATAAAAACCTGAATCCTCTCTTTTGCAAAAAATGCAAAGAACCAACCCTGTTAAACTATCTTTTTATTAAAAAAAAATCACGTCGGTATCGGTCCTTCAATTGGAAAATACAATGTCACAGAAAGATATATTAACAGGCAGGCTTTCAACACTCGTTTTGCGTAGGGGGATGAAATCAAATGAAATGCTTGCCATAATAACAGTTAAATAGTGAACTAAACTTCGACGGTTCTATTATCATAACCGATATTAATAATATCTTTTTGAATAGTTAAATTAAATCATGTTTAGTGCACGAGACGCTTCTGAATATTTATCTGTCATTGAAAATACGAAATGTCGAATACTGTGCATGCTCGGCGGCCACGCTACATTTTCATGAATCAAGTAAACGGCACTCTCATACGATGAATACCTTTCTCCGTACCTAAGCATAACATATTTGTATTTGTCTGTCTCTGAAATATTTGTCCCACGATGTATTCAAATAGCAACCCGTGCGATTCACTACAAAATCACACTAATATTACAAATGCGAAAGTTTGGATGTTTGTTCATTTATTTGTTTGTTTGTTACTCAATCACGTCTTAATGGCTGAACTGATTTGATGAAATTAATTATGTACGTAGATTATAACCTGGATTAATACAAAGGCTACTTTTTATCTCATAAATCAGTTCCGCTGGGATAAAAATAGGATGTTAACGTTTCTATGTGTATATTTGCACCCCAGATCATCGCAGGCGAAGCCGCTAACAACAGCTAGTAAAATTATAAAATACAAAATATCTAATTGACTCAAAAACACTTTGGAACAGACGTCCTAAGTCTCTGACATCTGAGTTAGGTACAAGCACCTGTGTTACAGAAGTCAGTCGGCTCTCCCATAATTAAGGTCACTTAGAAGTATTCTAATTTAACTGGGTGGTGCTATGACGACCTCCGTGGCGTAGTGGGCGAATAGCCGGCTGAGACGCAGGAGGTAGCGGGTTCGATTCCCGCCGCGGAACAAATGTTTGCACGATCTACAGATATTTGTTCCGGGTCTGGTTGTTTCTCTATATATTATATGTATAAAAAAAATGTATATAAGTATTCTATCAGTTATCTGGTTCCCATAGTACAAGCTCTGCTTAGTTTAGGGCTAGATAGCGCTGTGTGAAATGTCCAGCAATATTTATTTATGATTATTCTATCTGTGAGTGAGTGTTGTTTGTTTGGAGGTGTATGTGTGTGTGTGAGGGTGAGTGTGTGTCAACAATACTTCACTAGTTACGTACGTCCAGACAGATAATTTTGTCACAATGAAAATCATTACCGTTGTAATTGATGAAGGACGGTGATGCTCGAAAATTACAATTTGCTGTCATTTTATAAATATCGGCGGTATCCTACAAATATTATAAATTCTTGTTACATTTTTGCTTATATCTTTCATAATTATTTAACACTGGTGGTGATTCTGTTGTTTACACTGACTAACTTAAATTGTGTAAAATACGAACAGTCTTATATTGTTCACGCTAAAAATCAAATTAGAATGACATTTAAAGTGACTTTACTAAAATTAAGTATTTTGTAATAAGATGGCGTGTTTTTTGGCTAGTTTTGGTCAGCAGTCAAATTGGTGCTGATTAAAACTACCCCGCAAACACGACATCTTAGTAAAAATAACTTAATTTTAGAAATGTCACTTTAAATGTCATTCTAATTTAATCTTTAACGTGAACAAAATAAGACTGTTCGTATTTTATACAATTTTAGTTGGTCAGCGTAAACCACAGAATCAACACCACTGTCTTTCTAATTGGTACACTTAGTCCGGCTTGCACAACCATCCCTGAACGTATTAAGCGACTAAACATGTATAAATTTTACGTATTTGTATGATTGAACAACTCTCTAAATAATATTTAGCCACTAAAATACGTTTAGTCATCGTTGCGTGAGCCTTAATAATATTTAGTAATGATAATGAACTTGTACCTATGTTTCACAATATGAGTTGATTTGATTTAGCGTAATAAATGAGAGAGGACAACATTACAGCGGGATTAGTTATTTAATCGCAACACCCAATTTCGACTCACGAAGAACTAAGCTCTTCACACATACTTAAACACGAATGTAAGCTTTACTTGTTTTCAATCCACTCAACGAATTATTTATCTAAGCTCGAGCAATTCTCTTAAGGTGAGTATAGACTACAACATTTTCTCGAGCATTTCTGTGCAATGTAACGTTCTTACGAATACATACAGGCAAAAGCTCATTTGCCAAAGCATTTCCATGTAATGTAACGTTCCTGCGAATGCTCGGCGTTGTTATGTTACGGGTAAATGATTTTTTCCCCCTATCCCACGACATAGTTGGAAAGAAAATAGTTATTAAGTATAAATAACGAACTAATGCAATGCACGTGATTTTACACGTGTGAACTTGAACAACTAACGACCGCGCGGACCGCGTGCGTCGTTCGTCCTTCCTCCGCGTCACCCCGCACCCGCACATCGCCCGCACTCGTAAAAAGGATCGACGAAATGTTACACCAATACGCTCGACGAAATGCTCACCTATATGCTCATTGGTTTGTACAATAGACTGTAACAAAGAGGCGAGCGTGCTTGACGTTTAGGATGATACACTAGAACATATCACAGAGCGGCTCGTTGTTCTGTTACAAGCAAATGTTGTAGTCTATACTCACCTTAAGACTTTGCGTTTCGGCAGTGTATGCTTTTTCAAAGAGATTCTGTTCACCAACACTTCATAAGGTCTGAGTAGCACTCTTCAATTGAAGGTGGTTCTTTGAACTCGCTTGTAAAGGAGTGTTCCTGAGGGCTTACTTTTGTAAAGAAACGTTCTGACAAAGATTGTAGGAAAGAAGACAATGTTGTGAGGCTTGTGTAACTTGCTTGCAGTTAAACAACCTGCTTTGTTAAGTACGACATTAATTTCAGCGATAAGGCCGCCCATGGTATTACCTTATTTATTGTAGCCTAGTACTTATTTTTGGTATTATTTCTGTTTGTGTGGTAATTCAATAAAGAGTTATCTATCTATCTATCTAGTTTAAATTACACATCTGCAATCATATTAACTTTTTTTTAACCTAGTCACTCTTACCTTAAAAAGACCCGGATCGTATTTGTTATGAAAAACAGACGACGGTAAAGTATTCCATACCTTAGCTGTACGCATAAAGAACGTAGAACCAAAACGGTGTGTGTGAATGGGTGGTAATACAACTAGGTACAGATGCTACTGAGCCGTGCGCCTGCTTGTCCTTTGATGGAAGGAGGATGGTGGGATTAGATCGTATAGTTGCTGGGAACATTCCCCTTAATTTATTCTGTAAAAGATCGATAGGCTTGCAACTTTACGGCGGTGTTCGAGACTTTGGGTCTTAGTTTCTGCCACTTATAAGTCTTAAAGCCCTACGTTCTGATTGTGCAGGTGGGTATAAAACCGGTAGCTTGATTATTTATTCAGTAATCGATAAATTTCCAATAAACAATTTTCAGATGAACGAGTAACAACACACAATATCAAAATTATTTAATATACTAGTGGTTCGCCCCGAACTAATATCTCGCTAGTCTCCCAAAAAAACAAAAAAAAATATATTATTCATAATCTTTGACTAATAAAATAGTGCCACTAAATAACAACCAAATAACATGACCTACAGTTTCATTAAAATTACAAATAACGGGGGTTCGTGTACCTTGGTTATTCTTTTTAGGGGTAGAAAATGCAGTTATTCTAGATTTCAGAATTTTCCCTATCTTTGTGTTACTAAAGCTACACGAATACCAAATTTAAGCACTGTGCGGTCACTGGTGTACCCTGTGAATTTCGTTAAAAATTTTATTAATGGCTAATAAATAACTTAAAAACTACATGGATTAAACTAAAAATTATATTTAAAATCAGGGTCAAAAACTACTAGTAGTACCGAATAGTCTCATTTTGTTTTTTTACCCTTCTTAAATTAATATCTCAATAACCCTCAAAAATTTTAGCTCATTAAGTTACACCAAAATTGCACCAGCACTACCCATATATCAAATTTCACGATGATCGGATTAACGCTTCGTAAGTTATCCTGTGACAAATAAACACACATACGACGCCGATTTGAAGTTGATATGGAGATCTCGCTTCGCTCGATCAAATATATTAAACAATATCCATCCATACTAATATTATAAATGCGAGAGTAACTCTGTTTGTTTGTTTGTTAGTTTGTTTGTTACCTTTGCACGACTATACGGCTAAACGAATCGTAATGTCTATGTCCTTCTCCAGGATATAATCTATCCTTTATAGATTATATCCTGGAGAAGGACATAGAGTATCTTTTGTCACAAAAAATACCTTGAAGGGGGTGAAATAGGGGTTGGAAGTTTGTATGGGTATTCCATAATTCCTCAAATTAGGGATCTCAAGTTAGGGAAGTTAGGGATATTTAGGCTTTTGGTAAGCAATAAAGAAACACGTGTTTCAACTTTTTTTGCAAAATCATCCCTAAATGGTGTAAAAAATAAAATTATGAGATATTCTTTAGATGCACTCCCTATGTACAGTTAGTATAAAGTTAAAGATAGGGGACCGGGATCGGTACATAGGCTACTTTTTACCCGACTGCACAGTAGGGTAATGTTTTACTGACAAACAACTCGTGCGAAGTCGCTGGCGGGTCAGCTAGTTATATATATATATATATAAAATATATATAAACAGTTATATAAATATATATATATATATATATATATATATATATATATATATATATAATTTTATACATTATATTATATGATTATAATATTTTGTCATGTTACTCGTTCATTTAAAAAACTAGAAGAGTTCTGGCAATTGGAATTCAGTGTGTTATATATAATTCAGTCATAAGTATATAAGCGTGCTCAACTTGTACCAAGCACGAGTCCGGTCGTGTTTGGAGTACTGTTCTCACCTCTGGGACGGATCAGAGAAGTACCAACTTGAAGCTCTGGAATCAATTGAGAGAAGAGCCAAAAAGCTCATTGGCAACGATGAGCTAGTTGATGCAAGGCTCCTCAGCCTGGAGCATCGACGAAATGTTGCTAGCCTCTCGGTTTTTTATCGAGTACATTTCGGGGAGTGTGCGGCGGAACTTTTCAACCTGATCCCACCATCTCCATTCTATCAACGGACAACCAGACGCTCTGCGGTGCGCCACCGCTGTATGGTAGAAATACCTCCCATTCGCACAAAGCGGTTCTCTTCGACCTTTGTTATGCGCACCGCCAAAGAGTGGAACGCCTTGCCAGAGTCTGTGTTTCCTGATAGCTACAACCTGGGTATCTTTAAATCGCGAGTGAATAGGTTTCTTCTAGGCAAGCATGTACCATCGTAGACTGCATCATCGCTTACCATCAGGCGAGATCGTGGTCAAACGCAAGCCTATAATATATATAAAAAAAATAAGCGTAGTGGAACTAGCTAGGCTAGGTGCTAGGTGGAGCGATGACTTTAAAAAGGCGGCGGGTAGAAATTAGATGAGAAGAGCCGAAGACCTGGCTCAGTGTCGCCTATTGGGAGAGGCCTATGACTAGCCCTGGACTAATGTAATGATAATGATGAATATACTTAATCATAATTTCAGCGATAAGACGTCCACTGGTGAACATCAGCCACTTCCATTGATTTCCAAGCAATAATTAGTTATTCCATCAAGTAGGAGGCCGTCCTGCGCTTTCTTATGCGTGAAACCAAAGAGTACTAACTATTTTCTACGTAAAGTTGACCATTATAATCATCATCATCATATCCATAGGGCGTTGACGGCTGAACATACGCCTTCCCCATATATATCCAGAGCGACTGATACTTTGCGGCCTGCACCAAACGGCTCCCAGCAACTTTTATCACGTCATCTTTCCATCTTGTGGGGCACGTTCTATTCTGCACTTTTCAGTGTGTATTCTCTACTCTAGAACCTTTCTTTATTGTACACAAATAGATTTACTGACAAAAATAGCTTACATATATAAAACGGGCATGTACAAAGGCGAGCATATTCCTGATAAGAGTTTACCTTTCTGCTTTAACGACCGTCAGCTCTTTCCACTATATGCCCCGCCCTCTGCTACTTTAGCTGGATAATCTTCTTGACTATGTCAGTGACCCTTGGTTAGTCAGCGACCAGCACAACGAAGTAATAAAATCTTTCCAGGCTCCTGGTCTCAGACCGATGTTTCCCACGTGTATAATCCTGTAGAATTTACAGCTGTGTATTGCAAATAATGGCCGCACCTTCTCATTACCCGTAAACAGCTTTTAAATACTTTTAGAGCCTTTTCCACGTAAGCCCCTTGGGGGTGTTTGTAAAGGTTTTTCATTTTATTTCGTTCAAATTTATTCATACGTTTATTTATTACCTACCTTTTTCTGATAAATGTGTACTGCTTAAAGAGAATTTAATTTGATAGCTGAAAAGTACATATTATAATAAACCTCTGTATTCGGTTCATATTTGGCTTGCGCAAGTATGACCATATTTCTGATTTTCGCACAAAGCTCAAATGGATCTCCATCCGTCTTCGCCGGAAGGCACACATACTGTCCCTTTTGTATAACATCCTTTTTAACCCTTCTTCTCCCTTCTATCTTAAGGAGCGTTTTGAGTTTCTCCACCAGGCTAATGATCGCAATTTGCGTTCTTCAGATTCCCTCCAACTTAAAACTCCTGTCCATATGACAGAGTTTTATAGTCGATCCTTCACTGTAACAGCCGTACGATTGTGGAAGGCTTTGCCCCGCTCTATAAGAACATCCAAGTCTATTAGTAATTTTAAAACAAAAGTGCACACCCATTATCTGTCCTTGTGTTGAAGTTGTAGCTGCTTGTTAATTCATCATAACCACTTTTAGAGTTGCTTATTTAAATTAAATTTGTGTTATTACTGGTAATTTAGGTTTATAGTATGTAGATATGTTTTTAAATTTATAAAGATGCACCGCCGTTATGTGTTACATTTTGATCCTGTCCATACAAATGTTGTCTGGAAGTGATCGCTTTTAGCGATAAGACCGCCCATTGTACTAAATCTATTTGTAAGAATTATGTTCTGTATTTTACTTTGGTGTACAATAAAGAGTTATCTTATCTTATCTTATCTTATCTTATAATGAAGATAGACGAGACTGGACGCTAGCAATAAAAAAATCATTTGCGATCATCACCAATAACAATGTTATTTTGGAAATAGAATTGATTCTTCATTTAAATATTGTATATATACCAAAGTTTTCAAATGTATAAAAATTCTTAATTATCGTAAAACTAAACGCAAGTACCGTAGTATATGTCTAATACATACTTTATACATAGTAAAACATTTTCTAAGACTACTTCAGAACTTTAGTCTCAAAAAGTATTTTGTTTTATAATACCCAAAGGGTAATTGAATTTTAGTGAACCAGTTTGAGGCCCACGTTCTTAGTCGTTTGCCAGTCTCTTACATTATTCAAGAAATTTCCAAATTTCAATCGGGATGATGGCTAAAGACTCTCAGCGTCCTGGAACCCGGTGATTACTAGATGTGCGCGTCGTGATCAATCGTCTCAGTGCGTAGATCCGGTTAGTGTAGTGTGTCGTAATATGAACGAGGACATTTATAATTCTGAAGACCTAGTGAGGGTAGTTGCTGCAGCATCACTTCTCGACGGTAGCTCCAAGTACTCCAGTCCACCCGCGACCACGACTGTTGTAACAACAAAAAGATACATACGCGATAATTACCCGTTTTAAGCAATAACTATTTACTGAATTGATTTACTTTACTTGTATTACTCGTGCGCGATAACTTGGAACCTGCTAGGAATGCGACTCCCCGACTGCTTCCCCTGCACTTCCCCGATGGTGCTCGTATTGTACCGTTCGCATCACTATTTTTACTAGGGTTTTTTAGTCTCGTACTGGCCTACGTCACGTAACAACGCGCTCTGGAACTCTTTTAGTTTTCGTTTGTGTTATTCTTTTGTTGTTGTAGTTTTTGTTGTTATAGTAAATGTAAATTTATCGGATACCTCTTCGTCAAGTGATTATTGTGAGACTGAGGACGAAGAACAACCTCTAGAAGGCATAAATCCACTAAATAGGGACGAAGATGAGATAATGTAAATAATAGATAAAATAAATGTATAAACTTAAACATTGTATTTTTATTTTATTCAAATAGTGTAAAAAAGATTAGATAAAAAGCAGCGTCCTCCCTGAGTAACATAATAAATTAGGTTAAAAAAAACAAAGACGAAGCCGAGGGCGGCTGCTTGTTATGTTCGCTTTTTTGCGGGCGGTACAAGCACGCCAATATGACGTCACCGCGCTCAGGTCCCAACTTATCGCGCACGGGTAAAACAATGTTCCAACTCTGTTTTGGATTACCAATTGTCAATAAACATTATGATTATTATGTAATGAAAGTAAAAACATCGTATTAACTGTCAGGATGGTAGCAAGTAAAAATCCATACAAATAACCTCCGTGGCACTGTGGATGAACAGCCGATTGAGACTCAGGAGGTTGTGGGTTCGATTCCTGCCGCGGAACAATTGTTTGCGTGTTCTACATATATTTGTTCCAGGTCTGGTAGTTTCGCTGTATATTATAAGTATACACGGTGTCCTTTAAATCACTGTTTTCCCAGAACAAACGTTGTTCAGACCATGGTCTACTATCAGTTTATAACATCAAATTATAAAACAAAACGAAATCGGTATCTGAAAAATATAAAAGGTTGCAAACTTAAAACGTCTATTTTAACGTTACGCCCTACAACATAGTCAGCGCGCTGACCGGTAGCTACTAGGTACCTACCTATCTAGCTAAGGAGTAGGTATACACTACGGCTAGCGTACCCATGAACTTTATGTCACGGTTAGTATTTGAACAAAGTTGGACTTTTTTAAGAAGGTCTAGATTTTTATATTTTCTTAAATGATGCTACGAACAGTTATTATACCATGGTCTGAACAACGTTTGTTATGGAAAAACAGTTATTTAAAGGACACCGTGTATATTTACAAAAGTAACGTATAAAAGTATTCTATAAGTTATCTGGTTCAAATAGTACAAGCTTCGCTTAGTTTGGGGCTAGAGGGCGCTGTGTGAGAAGTCCAGCATTATTTATTTATTTTAAAGTCATGCTCCTCCGGTAAACAGTCGCTCATTTAACTAAAATAGAAAAAGTAAAAAACAGTCCAAATAATATATAACCAGCTCTTTCACTTCACAGCGCAAAAGGATTTAATTTCTCATTTTAATGTTCTCTCTTAGTAAACCAGAACTCCAGACAGTAATCTAGGCTAAAACCTTAATCTATACTAATATTATAAAAAGGAAAGATTTGTATTTTTGTATTTTTGTGTGTATGTTTGTAATGAATAAACTCAAAAGTTACGAAACCGATTTCCAAAATGCTTTCACCATTGAAAAGCTACATTCACCCTGAGTGACATAGGCTACTTTTTACCCAACTGCGCATAGGAGGGTAATGTTATTATTAAAAAACTACGCGTGCGAAGCTGCGGATTGGTCAGCTAGCATAATAAACTATCTAAATGTCTCGTGATCTGTAAATAAAACATTGCCCTCCCTCTGCGCAGTTGGGTAATAAAGTTGCCTTCTGAATCCCGTTCATTATCTACCTATATACCAAATTTCATCGAAATCTGTCCAGCCGATTACATTAGGCCTAGATTAGAATCGGTAGTAGCCGAAACGTAACAAACAGATAGAGGGACATACAGACAGAGATACTTTCGAATTCATAATATTAGTAAGGATTTAGTAACCACAATTTTCTTATTTTTAATAAATAAAACCAGCCAAGTGCGAGTCAGGCTCGCGCGCGAAGGGTTCCGTACCATTATCTATAAAAACGGAAAGAAAGCATGTCTGTAGTATGGGAGCCCCCCTTAGATATTTGTTTTATTTTAATTGAATTATTCATTTTTAAATTGAATATATAACTAAATATTCTGTGAATATTTCAAGCGTATAGGTACCTGTTGCCGCTATCAATATCGAGATAAAACGAGCAAAAAATCACGATTGTTGTATGGGAAGGCCCCCTTATATATTAATTAAATTCTGTTTTTAGTATTTAACGTTACAGCAGCAACAGAAATACATCATCTATGAAAAATTCAACTGTCTAACTATCACGGTTCATGAGATACAGCATAGTGATAGACGGACAGACAGACAGCGGAGTAATAGGGTCCCGTTTTACTCTTTGGGTACGGAACCCTAAAAAGGATTTATATTTTTGTTTTAATATTCTACGAATACACAGATTTTTTTCTTCATCTTAGACTTCCAAAGCTACCGACATTAGTCGGCCAATAGGTAGAAAGATTATCGAGTGGAAGGAAACCACACACTTGAAAGCGCAGCGTAGGACAGCTCTACTACATGGAAAGATGACCTGATAACGGTTGCTGGGAGCTGTTGGGTGCTGGCCGTTTAAGATCTATCGCTCTAGAAATCTATGGAAGAGACCTATGTATGTCAGGTGACGTCTTAAGACGTCTATGATGATGAATTTAAAATGTGTATTCCGCTACGTATTATCAAAGAGTGAGTGTCATACTCTTTGTTTTCTCTCCTAAACTACTCGTATAAACGTATAAAGTTAGATCGAATCAAATAGAATGGATTCTGCGGTAGTGCCATTGTTTCGACAGTATCGTTTTGTTACTGGCCGCATTGATTCGCATCGATGATGTTAAATGCTATAAGATAGGTTCCATGTATGTATATACTTTGTTACACTTTGTTGGTGCATCGTAAACTGTGTCCAACTTGTAAAATTTATAATAACATATTAGCATAGCTTGCTGAGAGCACGATTGAAAGTCGCGAGCTATGGAAAGGGCTATGCTCGGAATTTCTCTGATGGATAGAATCCGAAACGAGGTTATCCGACAGAGAACCAAGGTGATCGACATAGCTCAGAGGGTCAGCAGGCTGAAATGGCAGTGGGCCGGTCATGTCTGCCGCAGAACCGATAACGTGTTTTGGATTAGAGACCACGTCTAGGCAAGCGAAGTGTAGGACGCCCTGCGGCTAGATGGAGTGACAATTTGCGCGCTGTGGCTGGCAAGGATTGGATGAGAAGAGCTGAGGATCGGGCTCAATGGCACACCCTGGGGGAGACCTACGTCCAGCAGTGGACTGTTATAGGTTAATGATGATGAATAGTATAATATTTATTATACTTAATTAACATCAGTATTAGTACAGTAGCGATAGGACCGCCACTCGTATTTCCACGAGATAGTTACTTGTTTGTACATTTTTATGTAGTTATACAATAAATGTTATTTTTCTAATATTCTTGTCTATTATGTTTATGACACTTACGGCGTTATCAATGGCGGCGTAAAATTCGCTCAAAGTGCAGCTGTTAATGCTGTGAGGTTTTTTCGAGCCCGGGTTTTCGACAACTGCATGAATTGGGAAATACAGGACACAACGTCAGAAAATTAAAAATATTTAATTTTCTTTTGGCATGAAAATTATTTGTCTTCTTGATGATATTCGAGTGCTTTTCAACTTTTGTTTCGTTACATTACAAAATAAAATAAATTAATTAAACAGGGCAAAATAAAATTAATCAGGGTGTTCTAGATTTAAGAGAGGGGCGGGGAAAGGGGGGGGGTTGATTTTTGTCACTTACGAGAATAACAAATGTTCTACAACTTATGTTAAATGAATGAATGAAAATTCTTCATTACCTTACAACAAATAAAGAACAAGAAAATGTTTAATGGACGGTCATATTGCAAAAAGCGATCTTTTCCAGCCAATTTTTGAATGGGGAGGGGTATTATTAAATATAATATACTATTCGATGACTTTCATTGACATTGAAATTATTTTTATCAGCGGTCATTATATTTGTGTATGGTAAATTCTAGGGAAGGCGTAAAATAACAACTGATTTAAATATAATAAAATGTTTGTTTTTATATGAAACGTATATTTTAATTTTAATATTTTTCACATTACGCAATGGTTAACTGGAAAATAATGTTTTGCTATCATTAAGTTCGTATATACAGATATATTATTATACATGTGCAATAAAGAATTTTCATACAATCGATAAATTTTCATGGGTGATAATTTTCGGGGTGATACCGATGTATCACCCCGTTCAGGCTTATTATACCGGTTCCGAGACAAATTATACAATAAAGAATGATAATGATTTTAAAATGAGCCATATGCCCCTGTACTCTCATTTATTATTCCATCCAAGTTGACAGCGTTTAATAGGATCGCAAGATTTTCAAGGAGGTGGCGCGTCTATTATAAAACACCATTGGCTAAAGTCCTTTAAATCGCACAATGTCCCGTTTGAATATTCAATTTGTAAAGCCGTCTCGATCGATTTAATTGAGTTCAATAAGTTTTTATTGTGGCGAAAATTGCTGGGATCATGCAAAATTCTAAGAGGATTTTGAAATAATTGCTGCAAAATTATCATAAAAACTAAATTGGTGAAGGCAATATTTACAAAATATAAAACGTCTTTTATTTAATTTTTAGTTTCGAATGTAATGTGGTAGAAGTTCTAGTTTTTATTTAGTTTATTGTGCGAAAACCGGATGAACGCTAAAGAACGTTTCCTAGTTTGCGGACTTTCATAACCTGGACGTACTAACTGCCTATGTATATTTTATGTTTTCTATTTGTGTTTGTTATATTGTTACTCCTACTGTCGTATTATTTTTGTTACTGTGTTTGTCTTTGTTTTGTTGTGTCTGCAAATAAATGTATCTTCTTTCATTCTTTCTTTCTAAAGTGTCAAAGTAATTCCTACAAACTTGTTAACATAAGTCCGATCTCGCTAATTAGGAGACTTATCTTTCAGAATCTATTTACACTATTCTGAGTAAGGACCCTGAGTCACGAATTCGGAATAACGTGTAGTTTATTATGCGCTTAGCTGACACAGTATTTTTATAATATAATTACTGGTACTGGTGGTAGAGCTTTTGTGAACGGGCTCGAGGAAGTGGGCACCACCGCCTTATCTTTATCTGCCGCCAAATAGCAGTACTTGTGCTGCTGTGTTCCGGTTAGATGGTAATGGTATGTTCCTGTAATTGCTGGCACATAGGCATACCAGCTAAGTCCTATAGTATGGCAACGTATCCACATAGAGATCAAGACAACATACCTTGTTTTGAATTCTATGTGGATATGCATGGGCTGCAGTAGCCACTTAACATCTGGTGGACTGCATGCTCGTTTGCCATAAAGTAGTATAAAAAAAATATCTTATACTTGAAATGATTAAATGTTACATTTAATTTAATTAATATAATACTTATGTAGGTATTTTTGCTGTTGTCATCTTTGCTTTGATATATGTGTCTGAAATTGTGGTGACATTTAGAATTTAATGTAATAAGTGATAAGAACTATATGTTAGTGTTCACCATGTTGATGCACTATCACACTAAAATTATGTACGTGAAAGTTTGAATGTCTGTTTATTTGTTTGTTACTCAATCACGTCGTAATGGCTGAACCGATGAAATTTGGTGTGTTGATAGACGTGTATTCAACAGTTCTCGAATGGATGCCACGGACCGGCAAGCGCAGCGTAGAACGTCCACCTACAAGATGGGCAGACGACTTGGTAAGAACCGCAGGTCGGCGTTGGATGCAGGCCGCTTCCAACCGTAGTTCCTGGAGATCAATGAGGGAGGCCTTTGTCCAGCAGTGGACGTCCTACGGCTGATATGATGATGATTCAAACATTGACTACGCTTTGTTGACAAACAACGTATGCAAAGCCGCTGGTGGAAGCTAGTTAATAAATAAAATAAGTGTCACAATACTACAGTTTGCCAGATAGAACAACTCTAGGATAACCAACCGCACAGACATAATAATCATAGCGGTAACTATAAAAGATAAATACACATTATATAAACAGATATACCAAACGAAATTTAACGCTTTAAACATAATTAGATTACAAATTAACATATAATATTATTTTAAGTTGATACATAATTTAAATTTAAATTTAAATTCAATTGCCAAATACTGCACTATCTTGATTAACCTTTCTTGTGTTTGATCTCCAAAATACACAGCATTGTTATATAATTATTACTTAAGCTGGTATGTATAATTTCCAAATGATTAAGCATACATGAAATACAATGAATTAGGTAATGTATACAATCTGTTTTTTTATGTACCTACAACGTTAATTTAAAACACACATCCGGCATCGTACTAACTGATTTTAGATGTGGGTTTAATACCAGTAGTCTGAATAGGTGGGTTCAATATCAATAGCTTGTTGAATATTTATCCAGTAATCAATACACTTCCAATAAACAATTTTTTACGAAAATCGGCGGTGCCTTTTCGAAGATGCCGCTTAGTCAGTTTAACAGGTACCTACCTATTGAAGTTTACGGGAACGTTAGAAGAGTTTTTAAAAACTAATTTTTTATAATTGTATAAAAGAATTTAATTAAAATAATGTTACAGTGAAACGTCTAAGACTAATTTCATTCTCGAGACGAATGATGAATTTTGTGTTACAATAATAAAGCAAAGAGGCACTTCATGCGTAGGTGGTCGCTGATAAGCGGCCAGCCAGACATCTGAGAATGCAACGTTTGCGTCTTTATGCGTTCAATGTAGTTATGCGTATCTCGGCTGATTGCATAACTCATCCCTCCTCAAGAGGGAAATTATCGGGTCTCGCGGAAACTCTGATCCGATCATTTTGCTTAAGCATAAAACAATAAACAATAAAACCAATAATAAAAATGTTTATGATTAAGTACAATATTAGAGTGCCTAAACTAACACTGTTTACACTGACGCCACTGATATCATTTTCACTTTCACTGACCACACTTTCTTTTTACTTTAGAATACGTGATTTTTTTTTGATTTCCTCCAAATCAATGTTCTTGATGTTAACAGTAGGCAATGAAGTAAAGTTCATCAATTTTAACTTTGAAAACGTAATAATTGGAGTGATCTTATACTGTAGACGTTCTGTAAACGTTCTACGATAATTTAGTTTAATCTCGTCCAGAATAACCTCGCAGTCTTCATTTGTTGTTATAATATATGTACCATAGAGCGACTCTCTTGTGTTATCATGATTACATTTTTCCACCAATACTGTTGGTTTACGTGTAAAAATAATCCAGCTATCCAAACTGATTCTCTGAACGTTGGTGTTTTCGATGTCAACTGCGTATGGTATACATGAGGTAAGATCTGTCTGGAACTCCAGAAGCTGCTCTGCATACGTCAATGTTGTAAACTGAACCACGTTATTCTCGCTGCATAAGAAGTTGTTATCTGCAGAAATTTTCTCGCATGGTCTCGAGACCGGCAGGTATTTTGAATCTTTCACCAAAAGGTAAGGGAATTTGGGAAAAACTACAATTGTCTTGTTTATAGAATCCTTATAAATCGGCAATGAATAAATTTTAAAATAGTGGTAGATATTTTTATCTATTAATGGAACTTCCATTATGAACGTTAACTGGTTTTCCTTTACATTAGCTTTTACAGTGATAATTCTTTTAAATTTTAACAAATTATTCTCATTAACTTCATAAACTAAACTATTTACTTGCTCTATGGATTTTAACACTTGAAGTAATTCATGGTTTACGATAAACTGATGTAGTATAGACACTTTACTAAATGCCAAAGCTGTCTCTATTTCATTAACCGTTGCATACATAATCCTGATCATACTCATAAACGTATCAAACATGCTTAGGGTGTACATCAAAACGAGACTGGCGTTTTCTTTAAAATCTTCATAGTTTAGTAATTCTTCAATTCATTTTAATCTTTTTTTCCAATATTTTCTTGTAAGGTTTCTGTGCTATTCACAAAGTTATCCATTATTCTGTTGATCAAGGTTATCTTTTTACCAATTGCGTTTTCTTTAGAGCCAATTTGCGAAATAAGAGTGTCATATCGAATAGCGTCATCGTTATCTAAATTTCCAGAAACTGCCTTAATTAATGATCCGAGGGGATTAACTAAGCCTCTCTTATATCTATGTGATGGAACCAACTGCCGAAATTTCACAACAGTTATGTTACGCATGTACTCTACTTGAGTCCTAAAATCTAAAATTTATCTAAGAAACTGATTAAACTTTAATATATGATAATCTAAATCGCTACTAATACCGCTTAAATCTAAAATCTTAACTATTAACCACTTATCTTCCTCCTTAAACGCTTGTCCTTCTTTAACGGGTAATATCCCGGGATTGTTTTCAATCCTTTGAAGATGAAGGCCATGGTTTTAGGGAAGCAGGGTCAGTACGACCAAGCACCACCTGTGGAGGACGTTTCAAATTTTAAATCGCTACTTTTGTCTCCTTCTTACCTGTTTGCATTAAAGCTACGTTACGCTCTACTCTGCCTGTCACTTTAGCTTTTCTATACCTTGGTTTATCATTACTGTTCCTAGTGTTGATATCCTTTGCAAACACAGTATCGCCTGGTTCTAAACTACAGTCTCTCCTACTCTTTTTTCTCTAGTCTTTTGCTTTTTATCCAATATTTTATCCAAAAGGTACTGATAGAGGTATTGTGTCCGTTTAGCGTGGACATTCAATAATTGTTGAATGTAAGTCTTTTCAAATTCACCGTCAAACAATTTATTAGAATCTGTGTGCCCAAATACTATCTCAAAAGGAGTCAATTCCGTTGTTTAATGGATCGTGTTATTATAAGCCATTATAGAGTATGTCATTACTGAAGCAGCGTCTGTACATTTTTGATCGTATTTTGCCAAACGATAGATTTCTATTACTGTTGAATGAAAACGTTTAACAATACTTGTCGAATTTGGGTTATTTTATTAGTGGTACAAATGTGTAACTGAATTTTTTACATGTCAGCAAACTTTTTCATCAATTCGTTTTTATATTCAGAACCAGGATCTAAACTAATTTTATTAGGAACACCGTACATCGAAAAGTATTTAATCAGTGCACGAACTACTTCCGGTGTTGGTTTGTATGCTATCTTTATAGCTTTTCCTAATTTACTAAACGCGTCTACTATTGTCAAATAAATCTTATCTTCAATCGAAAAAAGATCAATAAATATTTCTTGAAACGGTGCTAATTGTGTTTTAGTTAACTCTATTGTTGGTTTTAACGGTTTTCTGTTATACTTCATCTTTTGAAAAGCATCACACGAGTTAATCACAGCTGATGTCATTTCCTGCATATTATGCCAAAAGTAATTCCTTTTTATCCTAACCATTGTTTCCTTTATTCCCCGGTGACACGTTTTACTTTCATGATGTTGCTTTATTATCGCTTTCTGTTCATTTTCATCTTCTATATATACTACTCTCTCGGTGCATTTGTAACGTAATTTAAACACAAGTTTAATATAACTTGAATTTATTTACAAAATTAGATCTCAGGGTAGTTACAATATTTGCGTCCGAACCACGCTGAACTTAAAATGTAGTAAGCCACTGGCCTTAGCTGTAGAAGAAGCAGGAAATCCGCCGTAGTCAGGAAGTAGGTACGGGTATCGGGTCTTCAGCTCCCGCAACGGTGTAGCTAGTGGAGCTTGCGCAACGGTGTAGGTAGATAGTGGAGCTCGCGCAACGGCGTAGTAGAGGAACTCCAAAGCAGATAGGCTGGCCTCAGCCCGGTAGAAGGAACCCTGGAATTCCCATCCACTGGTTTAGAAAAATGACCATTTTCCATGTTTGACTGCGACATCCTCCCTTTTTTTTCTAAGCGAAAGCGCAATGGCTACTAGCAAATGGTAGTGATCGATGATGTGGCAGTCAAACAATGGTAGGCTAATAATCGTAGGTATATGCACTTAAATTAGAACAGACAGTAGGTAGGTAGAAGGTTAATGAATCTAATGAGAGAATTTAAATGGTATCTGAATGGTAAGATTGGTTATAAACATGTATATTTGTGACGTATAACGTCACATGGTAACTTGCAAGCTTAGCATTGGCCTTACACTATAATAAGCACTACAAAATTAACGGTATAATGACAACGACAGACTACGCATTGTCCGTTACAATTGAATGATTCAGAACAATAGAACTATAGCTATATACACAAATAAGCAACACTCACCCAATATGGGGTACACACGGCACTGATTTTAGGTTGTACTATAGGTTTGTGTAAGGATTATGTAGCACAAGGTAGGTAGGTACTGAAAAGGTATAAAATATTGTTCCGCGTACAGGCAGTTATTGTAGCTCGCCTCACACGACAATGGCTCACTCGTCGCTCGTGTCACCTTCAGTGACCGCGTCCCCCGTACTTCTTACTCCTGCGCCTTCCCACTTGGGGAGATTGCTAATTGTGGTTACGAAGCTAATTTATAATAGGTTTTATGTTTAAAACACTTAGGTAGGTTTTACAGTAGCAGTTTCCTAATAAATTGGTAATTAGATTTAAATATGTTTAAAAATACTAGATATTTTAAAGTGGTATTTACGTAAATTTTAGACTGTTACATACCCCCCTTTTAAGATCAGAATTTTGCCTAGGGAAAATCCACAAATTAAAGAACTGAAAACAAAAAAAATAAGGCTAAGTAAGCTTAAAGTCCTTGATATGCCATGACCCTAGATTATGGCCGGTCATATCTTCAAGCTCATAAACAAGTTTAGACAATTTTTTTTATAATACGACATTTAATAAATTTGGGTGCTAGCTTCTTACAAAATCTATTATCTTTGTCGCTCTGGTAGAAGGTACGTTTCCATATAAGGTCTCCTATATTAAATTCAACATTTTTACGACGTAAGTTGTAGTTTGTACTGTTTCGGGAATGAGCCTTAATAAGAGCGAGTTGGACCTTATCGAATACCTTTCGAAGTGCTCCCTAGTTTTCGCCATAGCTATCCCGAGGTGTAAAAACAATATTACTCTCTAAATCGGGGTCGATATAGTGTGTTCCACAGCTTACAAGCTCACGCCCAAAAACTAGAAATGACGGAGTAAAACCTGTGACCTCATTGACGGCACTGTTCAAAGCAAACTGCATTTTAGGGATGTTAGTATCACATGCCCGATGGTCGTTATCAACAAAGGTAGAAACAGCAGTAATTATAGTTTTGTTATAGCGTTCCACTGTATTGACTTGGGGAGTATATAAAGGTGTGTAGTGGATATTACGAACGTTGTAAGTTGCGAGAAGGTTGCGCAATGTATTGCTGGTGAACTGTTTTCCGTTATCTATCAGAACAGTGCTCGGCACCCCATGTACAAGAAAAACATTTTCTTCGAGAATACGAGTAATAATGTCAGCCGTAGCACGTCGAATAGGATATATCAAGCAGTACTTAGAGAAACAGCAAGTTACAACGAGCAGAAACGTATTTTGTTTTCTAATAACGGGCAAGGGTCCGACTAGATAGATCGATACTAATCATCTGGAATGGGCGGCTACAGTCTTTAGGACGGCCCATTGTACCGAGGGTAGGATGATTTGGATGCTTATGTGAAAGGCAAGCGTCACAGCGCGATACAAAATCTATTACGTCCTTATGCATGCTAGGCCAGAAGTACTTTAAACAGAGACGTTTGTGAGTTTTGAATATGCCAAGATGGCCAGATGTTGGTACCGAGTGATTTTGTGAGATGATATCGTGGCGGTGTTCCAGCGGTATCACTTCTTTCCACTCAAATTCCCTTGTTAGGGAGTTAAGAGATTTAACATAGCGGAATATTTCCCTTTTTCGATACGGTAATTCAAAAATGATGTCGGTGATGTTTTGCACCCTTGAAAAATGTTTAGAAACCAAGTATCACTTGTCATAATAGCCGGAGAGCCAGGTGAAAAGTCAATAGCTGCAACAGGAACAGAACGAGATAAGCTGTCAGGGCCGGCGTTCTCAGAGCCTTTTCTATGTTTTATTTCGAAATTATAAGCTGATAGTCGTACACCCCATCTAGCCAGTCTTCCAGTTGGGTTATTAATATTTAGGAACCACTTGAGAGAGGAATGGTCCGTGTAAACAGTGAACGTGAGTCCATTTTCTAAATAGCAACGCCAGTGTTCTATGGCAGATAGAACAGCTAATGCCTCGCGTTCAGTAGCGCTGTAATTTCTCTCTTGTTGGGAAAGTGATTTGCTCATGTACGCAATTACTTTTTCCTCACCATCGAGGTTTTGAGTAAGTACAGCACCGATACCATAGTCGCTTGCATCGGTGTGAACCTCGAATGGTTTGGAATAGTCAGGACAAGAAAGTATAGGAGCCGATAAAAGGTGGGATTTTAGCTTTTGAAATGCCTTATCAGCTTCTGGTGACCAGGTAAACGGGGGCGCGTTTTTCTTTTGGGAAGTCAGCATGTTAAGTGGTGAAGCTAAATCACTGAAGTTTGGAATGAATCTGCGGTACCAAGAGGCAGTTCCAAGAAATCGCCTTACCTCTTTGCGGTTATTAGGTGTAGGATAGTTGGTGATAGACTCAACTTTTTCGAGGTCAGGCTGCAGGCCATTTGAGTCTACAATGTAACCCAGATACTTTAGCTGGCTTCTAAAAAACTGACTCTTCTGGAAGTTGATTGTCAGATTGGCAGTCTTTAATTTTTCTAGCACACGTGTAAGTAGGGACAAGTGCTGTTCAAAATTGTTAGAAACGATGATGACATCGTCGACGAAGACAAAAACCCTGTGTTCAAATTCCGGTCCATTAAATAGGGCGTCCACCAGCCGTTGCTGAGTAGCGGGAGCGTTAGTTAGGCCGAATAGCATGGATTTAAATTGGAAGGTACCGCGGGATGGAATGTAAAAAGCCGTCTTTTGACGATCCCTATCGGAAATCAGAATCTGCCAAAAACTTTTGGAGAGATCCAGACTGGAAAGATATCTAGCATCGCGTAAATTGTCGAGAATCTCGGAGATGTAAGGTAAACTGTAGGCATCCTTTTTAGTAACTGCGTTAAGTTTCCTACTATCTAAGCAGAAGCGTAATTCTCCATTCTTTTTCGGCGTTCGGAGCACGGGCGATGACCATGGACTCAACGACATCCTCTTTTAGCATTTGATCTAGTTGTTCAACGAGAATGCGTTGTTTCTCCGGCGCCATTCTGTAGTACCGTTGACGAATAGGGGTAGCATCCCCGGTGTCAATCATGTGTGTGATCAGGTTAGTGCGACCCAGACCGCGTTTCTCATATGAGATTTCGTGAAGTTGCGATATTATATTATCAGCTGTCGACTTTTGCTCATCTGTTAAATAGTCATAGGCACATAGACATTTGGATTGGGCCTTTGGGTTTTCTAAATCAGTAGTGAAAATTGTGTCAGAATCCTTGTAGTAGGTAATACGATCTATATGTTTAGGGAATAGACCAAAAACCCTCCAAAAATCCATGCCTAATATTAAAGAGTGCTTTACGTTAGGAACCACATACACCTTAAGTGTGTGTGTTTGATCGATAAGGTTTATGGGCAAGTGCAAAATTCCTATAGAACTGAGCTTAGCACCCCCAGCAGCCATAAATAATAGATCACACGCTTCCAATTTAAAACCAGCCTGCAGTAGGGGTTCGTGACTACCGTTACCTAAAATAGTTGTAGAGGAGCCAGAATCGAGCAGGCCAATCATAGGTTTATTATTTATAGTAACCTGGACGTAGGGTCTAGCTTTATCAATGTTAGAGGGATCACGGATTGAAGAAATAGCGTTGTAGGTGAAAAATGTGGTTATAAAATTCAGCCAACTATTCCACTCATCTTGATCAAAGTTCTTGTGTTTCAAAGTAGATTTTTTTTGACTATTGTCAGTAGAAGGATTGCAATCGGGACATTTTGGGAAGGTGACGTCCTTTTTCCCACAACGAAAACATATAAGAAATCGCTCTTGCTTGCAGTTCCTCAAAGAATGCTCATCTGACCTGCATCGTGGACAGTAAACTCTTTTCGTCGGAGAAACTGTATTTAGGGCTGCAATAGCTGTAGATTGGTCAGAATTCTCAACTCCCTGTTTATGCTCATCAGAAGTAGGGTTAGTCCTATTATAGTTGTTATTGTAGTAAGAGTTTCGTTTGTAGTTGTTATTTGATGTACTACCACTAGGTTTATAAGCAAACTCAGGAGCGATTGTGCTGCTTGATAATTTCGGTGGTTCATGAAACTGAGAGAACCGCGCTTGAATGTTCTCGTAGTTGCGGCAAATAGATTTAAGTGATTCAACCGTTTTAATTTTAGGAGAGGCAGATAGGGTACTGGCATAGCACGGACGAATATTATGCAGCAATATTTCTAACTGATCGTCCTCTGAGATAGGCTTATCGAGGCGAGAAAACATACCATGCATGATAGCCAGGTAGATGGTAATGTTTTCACTCTAACCCTGAGTACGCGATCGAATTTCCGAAGTGAGTCGATAGTCATAATCACTGCTACTGAAATCTTCTCTAAGTAATTTACACAGGTCACTCCAGGAATTGACACTATCTTTGTTGCAGCGATACCAATGTAAGGCGTCCTCTGTAAATATTTCAAAAGCCAGGGATAGTATTCTATCGTAAAAAATTCCCCTAGAAAGGACAAATTCCTCGACCCTTAAAATGAACGAGCGGACGCATGTCTTGCCAGAAAACTTGAGTTTACCAATGTCAGAAGTTAAACTGCGCTCGCAAGAAACCGCTATGTTGGAAACAGAAGCCTCAGTAGTGATAGCGGTAGTAGTGGCAGCAGGGATAGCCTGGGGGGTATTCGGTCGTAAGGCTGATAGTTCCTTATATTGTGAGTCAAAATTAGTCATTAAACTTTTAGGCCCAGGTTTATCGGACAAATTGCTAATTCTATTTAGTCTATGATAGATATGATGTTATAGTGTTTCTGCACGAGCTTATAGATTTTTGTCAAATTTTTGTCTCAGAGCTGATAAATTACCCTGAGATTTGACAAGACATTCTTGGATACCGATTAAGTCGTCATTCGGTTCGAGATGTGATTCTAAGATGTCTTCAGGTGGCAATTGTAGTGCAAGTTTAACAATCTGCCTGCTCAACTCCTGAACAGAACCTCCAGTACCACCGCGAAGCTCAACTTCATACTCCAGTTCAGCTTTTTGTAGTGACAAATATTTAATAGCGTACGCCATATTAAGTGAATGTTGCAATAGCGAATGGCAAAATAAAAAAAAACAAAGCAACTTAAAATTAAAAAAAAAACATATGTGGGTAGCACTAAAAAAAGCAAGGTTGAAGAAAAACATGAAAAGTATATATCAAATAGAATACGATAACCACATATAAGTCAAAACAGCACAAAATCAACCTTATATCTAAGATTTTTTTAACCAACATCAAAGAAAACTACTAAATGCGGAAAAAGTTAAGCAACGTAATTCGGACACGAATAAAACCTGTATTATAGGGCGCCAATGTAACGTAAAAAATCTACCATACCTGCTTTGAATAATTTTATAATTATACTGTTAAAGTCTTTCCTGTGTTGCTCGTTTTTAAAATAGATAAAGTATTTAGTTTTAGGTTTGATGCATTCTTTTATAAATTGTTTTTTTATAATACCTGGTCATTTATAGGCATAAAAAATTCAAGAACTTTTTGTTTTTCCCTAGATATTTTTTTAACGCTTGTTTCCTTCATAAACCAAGTATAGATAAGGATCTGGTTGGGCTTTGTGTTAACGGCCTCATTCAGAATAGGAATCCTTTTAGATTCAAGATCTGCAGCTGAATGAACTGTTCCTCCTGAGCTACTTGATAATGGTTGTAATGGGTAGTCCTGCTCTCGTTCAAAAATATTACGAATTGTCTCTGTGTCGGAATTATCAGATAATTCTATTGTTTCTATGGGTTCGTCATCAGTGTCATTAGCTAATTCAGTAATTTTGTCATATATGTCCTGAAGGTGTTTTTGAAGTCGCTGTTCCTTTTCGTCTACATTAACTACTATTGATCCGTCCGATGAATCACTATCAATAGCATTTACCTTGATAAGCGATAACGCATGAGCGTTTGTGTTCGGTTTTCCCTTTTTGTACTTAGTTTCATAATCGAATTCCTGAAGTCGCAATCGGCAACGTGTTAATTTGCTATTTGGTTCTTTTAAGCAATCTAACCAAGCCAGAGGGCGATGGTCAGTGTAAATGATGAATGTATTACCATATAGATGTGGTCTAAAGTGTTTTACAGTCCATATCACTGCTAGGAGCTCGCGCTATATAGTGCTGTAGCGCATCTCAGTTTCACTGAGAGTCCTACTCGCATAAGCTATAGGTCGTTCTGTACCTACAGTACCCTGTGATAGTACGGCACCAACAGCGACAGCTGAGGCATCTGTTGTAAGAATGTAAGGCTTTGATGGATTGGGATACTGGAGTAGAGGCGCGAGCGTTAAAAGTTCTTTGCAATGATGAAAAGCGTCCATATATTTCTGATCTATTATTATTTTATTTCCCTTCTTAAGACAATTCGTTAATGGTTTCGTAATTTTGGCAAAGTCTTTGATAAAACGCCTATAATAATAAATTAATCCCAGAAAGCTCTTAATTTCGGTTACAGTTTTTGGTAGTGGGTAATTTAAAACTGCCTTTATCTTGTCATCACTAGGCTTAAGGCCTTGGTCAGTAATAGTATGACCTACGTACAGTACTTCCTTTCGTTAAAACTTGGATTTATCGAGCTGTACATTTAAGTTGGCTTCCCTCAGTCTGACAAAGATGGTTCTTAAGTCTTTTATGTGTTCCTGCATGCTAGTACTGTAAACAAATATGTCGTCCATGTATACAAGGCAATGCAAACCTTGAAGTCCTCTAAGAACATTGTCCCATAGCTCGTTGGAAGGTTGCGGGGGCGGATTTAAGGCCAAAAGGCATCCTTATAAATTCGTAGTGTCCCGCTTCTGTGCTAAAGGCTGTCTTTTGTCTATCAGTCTCGTTGATTTCAATTTGGTGGTAACCGTTAGCTAAATCTTAAGTCGTGAAATATTTACTTTTGCCCAATTTGTTAAATAAGTCCGTGATGTTAGGTAAGGGATATTTGTCATCTGTCGTAATGTTATTGAGTCGTTGGTAGTCAATAACCATTCTAAATTTTGTTTCACCTGAAGCGTCCATTTTCTTGGGTACAAGATGAATTGGTGCATTCCACGGTGAATGTGATTCCTGGATAACATTGTTTTTAATAATTTATCTACTTGAACTTTAATCTTTTGCGCTTGCACAGGATGTTGTCTATATGGCTTTACATAAATTGTATCTTCATTTTTAGTATGTATAAAGTATATATAGTAATAAAATGTTTAACCTGATTTGTGAAACTTAAAGGAATCGGATCACTATAAAAATATCCTTATATTCTTTGCATAACTCAGAAATGCATGTTTGTTCCTCTTGATTCATGTGGTCAAGTCTAAATCTCTTTAAACTTTCCTCTAAAATGTCATCTACTTCCATGTCTTTCATTTCAACGTCGATACAGCATTTTATGTTTATAATATCCTTGTCGATTTCCTCTACCTTAAACGGTGATGTAAATAAGTTTTGAATAACTGTAGTCGCATATCCATTGATACAATGGACTATAGCGGCGGGCATTCTAACACCTTCACAGAATTGTTTGTATGTCATGAGGGCTTCCCCGGAATAAAAGTCAGTGGGTAATTTTACTCGTTGTTCAGAGCGTGCAGCTAATTCTATTAAGTGATTTGTTATATGTTTTACAATAGGTATAGTTGCTGTCTTGGTCCGAAGTTTGTGATGTTTTAAGCCAATAACTGCTTCTAACTGTATGAATGAATGAATGAATGAAATACTCTTTATTGCACACCAAATAAAAATACAATAATGGAAATAAACAATAAATAAAGGTACAATGGGCGGTCTTATCGCTAAAAGCGATCTCTTCCAGACAACCTTTGGATGGACAGGATAAACAAAATCAAAAGACGGCGGTGTAAGATTACCTACAGACATAAACAGAACCCACAAAATAAAATATACCTATTAATTATACTAATAAACATAAACTTAAATACATACAAATAATATAAGAATAAATAAACTACACTACATAAAGAGGATAAATAACATAAACACTAACTAGCAGTTACGAGACAACGAAAGGAAATGGTTGTATACCTTGACTTTGAAAATAGGAAGAGATTGGGACGACCTTCCAGACAAAGGTAAGGCGTTCCACAGTCGCACAGCTTGTACTGTAAAGGAGTCACCATAAAATTGTGAACTATGGATGGAAGTTCGAAGCTGTAGAGCTTCGGAAGAACGAAGGGTTTGAGAGTGTCCCTGATACAGAAACTCGAAACGCTCCTTTAAATAAGAAGGTGAAGTGGGATTATAGAGAATGTTATAAAGAAGTGATACAATATGTGCATTTCGGCGAAGACGTATAGGGAGCCACTTGAGTTTTGCGCGGAATTCTGAGACATGGTCATACTTGCGCAAGCCGAATATGAACCGAATAAAAAGGTTTTGAAGGCGCTCAAGTTTACTCATTTGGACTTCGGAAATGTCGAGGTAGCTGGCGTCGGCGTAATCTAAGATAGGGAGTAGAAGGGATTGTGCAAGCGTAATTTTGGTGGCGGTCGGTAAAAAGTTACGAAGTCTACGCAACGAAGCTGAAGCAGCAAACACTAAGTACCACTGTACCAATAAGTCATTACCTATAAGTCCGTCGTATTGAGAGTCTACGTCGTAAACATAGAATTTGTGGAATTCACTGCAGTTGAAAGATGGCATCAATGGAATTTCAATGACTTGCCTATACTGACTGTTACTTGGAATGCCAAAATTACAGCGTGGGGGTATATTGAAGGTGGGTCTAAAGCCACTAGGCTGCATAAGCACATTCTGAGATGGTGAACCTGTACCAAATTTCATGGATGTTGATGCACCTGATATTTGTAGAGGTCTAAGCATTTTATTACGGAGAGTATACTGCTCATAAAAGTTCACATCCTCTAGTACGAACTCTAAAGCATTTTCCAAAGTGAAGGACATTTTCATTCGCACTGGCCTAATAAGGTTTTCGGGCAAGTTGTATAAGAATACATTAAGTGCCAGGTTGTTATATATGCTAACCTTACTATTCCGTATATCTACATCCAGCAATTGGTTCACTTTTGATATAAGTACTGATCTAACAGACTGTACCCTGTTATAAAACTCTAAATGGCTTTCCCCATGTTTCATTTTCAAAGTTTCCAACTCTATCGCGATACATTCCTCGCTTCTAGGATCACCAAAGTGTTGCACTAAAACAGCTTTTAATTTTTCCCAAGATGTTATGACATTCCGCTCACTAGCCAATGCTGCGGCTTCATCTATCTGACATAATAAGGGCTGTGGATTTTGTGAAATAAATAAAATAAAATCTGTCAATTAACTCGTTATTGTGTGTAATACATAAATATTTTGCTCTGTATTTCCTTTAAATTTTTCTACCACATAATCACATTTCCTTAAAAATAAATTAAGGTGGCGTTTATTGCCATTAAAAAAAGGTACTATATTCACTATTTCTTTTGGTATGGGGGTAAGAGTCGACATTTTCACAATTTATTAATTTATCACAATTTATTATATATATAAACTATTTTTAGGGCTAAAATCGTTAATAAATTAATCACAAAATTTTATGTGGATAAACATGATTTTGATTTAATACTAAACTTATTTCTTTGGCTATTTATGAATTTTAATAAATAATACCAATTACTATAACAGGTATAAATTTTGATTTGCACTGTTTACTTAATTCTACCTTATAATAACAAATTTCTACAATAGGAAACAAGATAACGTTATAACGAAAAAAGTTTCATTCCGAAAATAACAAGATACTAAAACACGAAAAAGGTAGAAAAGGATGGCGAAAATTCTACCAGCCAGTCACCAATATGCTCGTTCAATCCCAGGATGCTTCACTTATTTGTGTGTTCGAACAGATCCGATACGTTCGAAAATTCACGGAAATACGTGAAAAACTACGCAGAAATTCGGAAAATCTGCCCCGCCTGCGCCATTGAAGTTTACGGGAACGTTAGAAGAGTTTTTACAAACTAAACTTGTATAATTGGATAAAATAATTTTATTAGAATAATGTTACGGTGAAACGTCTAAGACTAATTTCATTCTCGAGACGAATGATGAATTTAGTGTTACAATAATAAAGCAAAGAGGCACATCACGCGTTGGTCGCTGATAAGCGGCCAGCCAGACATCTGAGAATGCAACGTTTGCGTCTTTATGCGTTCAATATTATTATGCGTATCTCGGCTGATTGCATAACTACCTACTTACATGATGAATTAATATGATTTGTTTACCTATTTTATACAAGTAATAAGGTTGTATGAAAATTTAAAAATTTCTATGTTGATCAATTTGGAAAATACCCATTTGATCAAATGGGTATATTCTAAATCTAAATTTCTATATCTAAATAATCTATAATAAATTTTATCTAAATAATAAAAATTCTAAATGAGATCTCTAAATCAACTTGGGAAAATCGGCGTTGTATGTATGTAAGTATGTATATAAGTATGTATGTAATGTATGCAAATATGTATGTAATATGTTTGTTTGTCCGAGAATAACTTTCGAAGGGTTTATCCAATTGTCGTGGAATTTGGTATATAAGAAGATAGTGATGGCACAATTTTGGTGTGACTAAATGAGTTAAAAATGTGTGGGATTTATTGAGATATTGGGGTTCAAGAGGGGTAAAAAAAACGAAATTGAACTATCCGGTCAAGTGGCACGTCCAATAAAAGTTCATTGTGAGTACATTTCGATCACGTTTTTATTTTTATTTTCAACTTTGTAGTTGTTAAGTTATTAGCCATAATATAAACTGAACTTTGACAAAATTCACAGGGTACACCAGTGACCCGACAGTGCTGAAATTTGGTATGCGCGCTTGTTTTAGTGACAATTTAGCTTTAGTGACACAATTATAGGCAAAAGTCTAAAATTCAGAATAACTGCAAATCCTATCCCAAAAAATGTATAACTAACGAACTCCCGTTACCAGTAATTTGAATGTGTCAAATGTAGCTCAAGTTCTTAGGACAAAACGGGTTTTTTCGCGCACAGATTTATATCTAAATAATTTTTTTGACTAACCATGAGTATTCAAAAAGTAAACAGTTCTATATGCTTATGATTTTCGTGGCACTATTTTGATAGTCAAAGATCACGAATAATTTTTTTTGTTTTATAGTTTTTTACTTCTTGTAGTACGTAACAAAACACGTAGTATATAGATTTGGTTTTGTGTATTAAATTGCTAACTTAAACATTGGTGTATATATAAATATTATTCCATTCTATTTTACCCGACATTATAAGCTGTAGCAGATGGTATTGCTCATGACGTAAAACATATACCAACTACTAGGCAAGCTTTCTTTGCTTAATGTGGCACTAATGTGGCCACAAAACTTGCGCTCGCTGAGTCTCTCTTACTTCCTATATTAGACCAAGTTGACGTCAGTTTCCCCGATCTTACAGAAGAGCAACATAATAAGCTTGAGAGCTTTCAAAACATTTTAATTCGATTCATATTTCGCTGGCACAAATATGATCATATTTCTGAGTTTTGTGTTGCCAATCTGCTCTCGTCGGGATGCTCATATTCTAACTCTCTTACGTAACATTCTATTTACTACTTCATCGCCGCCATATCTCAAACAATGCTTTGAATTCCTAAATCTATCCCATACCCGCAATTGGAGTTCTTCCACTACTCTCCAGTTGAAATCTCCAGCCCATAATTCCAACTTCTTTAGTAACTCGTTTACGGTACGAGCTGCACGATTATGGAATGACTTGCCCGTTTCCATCAGAAACGCTAATTAATTAGCTATTTTTAAAAGTGAGGTCTACAAACTGTACTTAGCAGCTTCTTTAGAGTAAACATTGTATTTCCTTTCGATATTTGTTGTAAAAGTTAAGTATATATTTTTGTAAGTATATTTCAGATTTAGGTATTTATTTATTTTTATCCTACATAAATAGGTATTTATTGTAACACCGCCTCTTCACACATTATTCAATCCAGACCATTCAACGGTTGTCTGGAAGAGATCGCTTTGAGCGATAAGGCCGCCCACTGTACCACCATGTATTAGTCTAAGTTTTCTAGGTTAAGTTATTTTAATTGGGTGTAACAATAAAGAATTTTCTCACTCTCTCTAACCAAAGTTACGTAGTTTTTATTCAATATTTCAATTACTTATTATAATTCGACAGCATCAAAAACTGAATTTTCTAAAATACACCTTCGTTTTATTTTAAATGTAATAATATTGAAGTAAAATATTTTCTCTCCTATCTTGATTTAAATTATAAAGTAATCACTTGGTCGCTCCCAACTGCGGCTTATTTCATTTCAAAGCTACGATTTCTCAGTGTTAATTATTACCGTCCGGCTAGACTGGCCACAGAATGCATAGATCAGTAAGACTCGTTGTGAAAATCAGCTCATACAAACTACTTATTCCTCAGGTAAATGTTTAGCTAAATAATTGTAGTGCTCCTTGTGAAAGAGTTCGTCCGGGGAATATCGTACTGCTGGTGGTAGAGCTTTTGTACACAGGCTCGAGGAAGTGGGCACCACCGCCTTACCTTTATCTGCCGCCAAATAGCAGTACTTGTGCTGCTGTTTTCCGGGTAGATGGTAATGGTATGTTCCTGTAATTACGGACACATAGGCATAACAGCTAAGTCCTATAGTATGGCAACGTATCCACATAGAGATCAAGGCAACATAATAGCTTGTTTTGAATTCTATGTGGATATCCATGGGCTGTAGTAGCCACTTAACATCTGGTGGACTGCATGCTCGTTTGCCATATTAGTAGTTTAATAAAAAAAAAGTCGTAGCAATAATCTCTCTCGCTGCTATGCAATGCAATGCCTTTTTACACCAGTTACATCATGCCATGCCATAACATCAGATAAACGATTTGTGCCGTTGTTAAAAAAACTTGAAAATTAGTCATTTTTTTATTGTGTTTAGCCAAGCGCTTGACCACTACCTCACCTGATGGTAAGTGATGGTGTGATCGAAGATGGAGCACGCTTGCCTAGAAAGAACCTATTCACTCTGGACTTGAAGACGCCAAGAGTATACTGATTGAAAAACAACTACTAACTAACTAATTTAATACTAATTTAAAACAAACTTGAGACATAAGTTGAGTTGTCACACTTGCCACATTTGAGTTGTCACAAATAAGTTTAAACGATTGTCAGAATTCAGCGTGGCAATGCTGCCTGCATTTTTCTGATGTTTCTTAGAGCAACTGCCTAATAGTGATCTGGAGCAGTTGATTTAATTTAATTTAAGTTATCGAAGATTCATATGTATATTATTTCTTTAATAAATTTATTATTTAATAAAGTAGTATGTCTTTGTTTTGTTGCACTACTGGACCGAGATCCACTTTAGTCCAGTGATGAAGATGTTCCAGCAGAGTTAATGGGCCGCCTGCAACAACCTCGGCCTAGTACGTAATTCAGCGGAATGTATATTTACACTGACATCAAGGGAATTAGAAAGTTGGATGTTGACCTAAGGCAATTTTTTGATTTTCTTGCTGCGGAATAACTTTTAAGTATTCTCTACTGATTTGATGATTCCTCACAAGATATACTTGATTTTATGTTCACTTTTTTATACTTAGGAGCATCAATGTTATTTAACAATTTTTGTGTAATTATGTTTTAATCTTAATATTACTTAATGTAGGCGCCTACAGAAATTTGCGATGTGTGAAAGGATAATTAATTCTAAAGTGCCATTACCTAGCTTTTAAGACCTTATAAAAGAAAATAAATATGTTGAATCTTGTAGATGTTTTAAGCACAGTGCCATAAATGGAAATGGGCAAGTGATATAGTGTGCCTACAAGACCAAAGTTGGACACGATGATATAAGTCTGTTTTTTCCGATATTTACAACTTGGGAGTCTTCATGACACGAATGAACTAGTTTTCCCTGGAAAAGTGTGTTTCAGCGTAGACTTTATCATTGTTTAGCATCAATCGATATTGTAATCAAATCGAGTCGTATTATTAATAAAACACAGATCAAAAGTCGCAGGACAAAATTGGATAAAAAACCAAATGAAAGAATAGTATGTCAAAAACAATTCAAACTATTCATCTAAGTAGGTAGGTGCTACACATATCTAACCTTCACTCAATCCCCGAGAGCAATGCAAGATCCTGACGTCCGTGACAATACTATTTGGGATCAGCAGAATACCAGCGTTAAGTAGCTAGGTCCTAGCCTACCTACTTACAACATGCTGAGCTGACGCCATTTTGGCAAGACTCAAATTTGTGATTATGATGGAAGTTGCGTGGGATATTCCTGTTTTTTTATTAATCTGCAATATTGGACTTTTGGCATTTTTGTACCTACTTATACTACTATTTACCTACTTATTAGAGCCAGGAGTCAAGATTTGTCATTTTTCATTACTTCTGTCTTGTCTTGTGTTTTATTTTGGCCATGTGCAGTGTCAAAAAAAGTTTACATTTTAATTTTTATTTGAAGACTGTCACGGAAGACTGGTAGAAAATACTGTTTGTTGATTTTTCTGTTTTTGCCATTAAGAATTAAAACATTTTTTTTATACTACCTGGAGATGAAACAAGCATAATATGGCCCACCTGTTGATAAGTGGTAACCATCGCCTGTAACAAAGTATTACCTACGAAATAGTTGGTAATACTTCCCCGGTCGAGCCCTTTCACAAGGATCTGTACTACTCCTTAACTAAGCCAGCAACTATAAATATAATTAGTAGGAAGGAATCTCTTTGATGGCTTATGTTTAGCAGTGAACATTATATCTATATAAAGATGATGATTATAGATAGGTATTGATAGATAGTTCATTGTTGATATAAGCACAAATGCACTTTCGCATTTTTTTTACTTTATTGTGAATTATGAAACGGACAAGCTGTTATAGTATGAGCTGTAAGAGCGAGACGGCACGTCGCGGCGCATCCTCGGATAGGCGCGTTCCGCATGCACAAAATTTCACAAGTACCTGGCCTTAAGAAATTACAAAATTCTCGGTTCAATGTTTTCCACGGTCGTCCGAAAACAATCAGCATATATTTTTGCTACTGGTCTGGTCGTTAGACTTTATAATTAGTTGAACCGCCAACCTTAGGCTTTCCACAAATGTTTATTCATTAGCCATTGACTATCAGGCAGCTCCTCAAAATATAAATACCAACTATCGAATAATACATTAAAATATATGTATTCTCTTTTTACAGTCAGTGCTTTGTGAATATCGAAAATTGTGAAAATCAAAAAGGGATTAGGGAGATTTATCTTTGCGAATTAAAAAAACCTATTTTATAATCTTACTTGTACATAGAGTCAACAATCAATTAAAAATGTAATTCAAAAGTAAAGTGCCTATATATTAGGCCTTTATGAAAACAGGTAATCAAAAGTACGTGACAACGTATCGCGATAAAAACACGCTTAGATCAAAGCAGTAGAGATACCTATAATCTGTAAATATTCCAGCTTTCTTCTGTCTATGTTGAGTGAAAAGGGCTCATTGATCCTATTACAAAGTATTCTTTTAAATTTTCCGATCACTATACATTATTATAAATGTTATACGCCATAAATACTCGTTTAATCATCATCATCATTATCCACAGCCTGACTTCACCCATTGTTGGGTATAGGCCTCCCCAAGTTTGTGCCATCCACCACGATCCTGCGCTAGTCTCACCCACTGACGGCCCGCGACCTTTACGATGTCGTCCACCCATCTCGTTGCTGGTCGACCTACCCTTCTATACCCGCTCCTCGGCCATCATTCAGTCACTGTCCTGATCCATCTGTCATCACCACGTCTAGCCAAGTATCCCGCCCAAGACCATTTGAGCTCCATAACTCGAAGCCCAACGTCATGAACTTTCGTTCGTGTACGGATCTCGACGTTTGGAACTCGATCTAACAGTCTGATGCCGGGCATGTTACGCTCCATGGCTCTCTGTGCAACTCTTAACCTGTACACAGTCAGCGTCTATGTCTCGGCACCGTAGGTCATGGCGGGCAGAACACTTAACGCGTTTAATAATAACCATTTAATAAACTAATAACTATGTATTTTTTCGGAAATTTATGTAACAAATTATAATTGAATGTTCATTTGTTATTGTATTTAATAAACATGAGTACCTTCCAAAAACATGTGCCTATCATTCAATGTAGGTACTACTACCTCATGGGTAGGTTAAAAATGTAGTTTTAATGCCTAAAATTGTTGCATTACTTGGAAATCAATGTATGTAGTTTTTTTTATATTACCTTTTGATGGAGCAAACATATGGCCCACCTGATATTAAGTGGTAACCATCGCCTATAACAAAGTAATCCATATAGGTCACTATCAGTTGAGGTAGCAGTCAAGCGCTTGACTATCATCAATAAAAAAACGCACCTTAGAAACGTGCCCTACCTTGAATCCATCAACTTGAGGCATACAGATATAAAGCTTCATTCAACCTGAAACACAGCAAGGCTCCATGGTGGCAAAAATAGGTATGTTAGTACTTCACTAGTGGTAGTGGTAGTTTTTAATTGATCAATATATATAACATTGGTCGGGAGTTATGGTTGGTGGTATGCAGGCGCGACGAAAGTTATAAAGTAAAATATTGTCTAAATATATAAATAGTATAAGTTAATATTATAACATTTGCCTTAGGATAATAAAATAATAACCCTGTGGTGATCTCTCAAGATTTCATTGAACAGTGAAAGTTTTTAAGTCAGAGTCAGAGAGAGTTTTTAAGTTGATCTCGTTCAGATATCAGAATATTGATTGACATCCTAGTCGATACCAGAGCTCGCCGAAGGCTAACTTATATTCGTACAATGCGAGAAATTGGATTGTCAATCTGGTTTGAAAACTTTTGTAAATGTTTACTATTCACTTAATAAAAACTAAAAATGGTCTACGTGCATTTCTATATACATATAGTATAGAACTGCACGTAAAAGAAAAGGATGTTGAACATAGTACATAATTATTATTTATTATATTATGTTTAGGGGGAGGGGTCCAAACCCCTCATTGACATGTGTATTCTGCCTGTCCTAACCTACGGTGCCCAGTCTTGGTCATTGACCGAGTCTCAGAAGTTCAAACTAGGAGTTTGCCAAAGAGCGATGGAGCGCAGCATTTTGGATGTAAAGCGGATCGACCAGATTCCAAACTCCTGGCTGCGCTCGAAGACCGGCATCGCTGACGTGGGCATCAAGGCTGCAAAGCTGAAATGGGAGTGGGCGGGTCATGTCTCCCGTATGCAAACCGATAGGTGGGCCAAAAAGGCAAGCATATGGACTCCTAAAGACGGAAAGCGACGTCGAGGAAGGCCTAAAAAGCGCTGGAGCGATGACTTGGACGCCTTCCAAATAGACTGGCGGGATATGTGGAAGAAAGAGGGAGAGGCCTTTGCCCGGTATGGCCCTTTACAGTATGGGCTAGTAACAAAAAAATATTATGTTTGAGTCTATTGAGATATAATTCACCATCTTTATTTTAAATAAAAGTTATATAAACAAAAGTAAATTCGTATATTTGTATCAAAATTATATATTCATAAATTTAGATAAAATATAAAGATAGTTAAGGTAGATTACATACAAACACTTTTAGCCCCCACACTGGGATACGGTTTGGTTTACAATTTTGAAATTTTATATTATATATAATTAAACTTTAAAAACTAAAGGTTGTTAAGGCAGGCAACATAAAAACGCTACTCATATATATCTATACATGTATATGAAGAGATAAATAAATAAAATCAGAACATTTTACCAATTGATAGTATCAGATAGATAAATAAATAAAATCAGAACATTTTACCAATTGATAGTATCAGATAGATAAATAAATAAAATCAGAACATTTTACCAATTGATAGTATCAGATAGATAAATAAATAAAATCAGAACATTTTACCAATTGATAGTATCAGATAGATAAATAAATAAAATCAGAACATTTTACCAATTGATAGTATCAGATAAACAATATTTATAGACGGTACTTATAATTAGGCTTAGTGTTGATACAATTTTGATAGGTAGTAATACAATCTGGTGTAGTAATATGATCTGAATTTTAAATTTATTTTCTTAGCCAAATAATAAACTATACTATACAGTACAGGTGATTGTAATCAATCAACACTTTTTGAAGAATAGGTCCGTAATCTAACACAATTAAGAACCTGTATTTATTTAATATATTTATTTAATCCCATATTGGTGTTAAACATCCAGACCCAACATAACAAACAGACAGAGAGACACAGTTACTTAGTTTTAAATTTGTGATACTAGTGTGTAGTAAAAAAAATATACAATTACCTAATTATTTATTTGTATCACATGCAATATGCCTGCCTCAGTCCTACATAAAACATTATTTTTGGCTATCTGTCAAAATTTCAGAAAAGTGATAGACAAACTACAATCTAGTAGGTACGAACAGTCGAGCACACTGTTGACAAAACTTGCCTAGTCATCATCTTTTAAAACTTTCGGTTCTCTCTTCAACGTCATCGCCATCTGTCCAATAACCACATCCATTGCAGTTGTCGTCTGGAACTTTGCCTTGAACTTTTCACAGTGTTCGAAGAACACTGGGTATAAGTAGGGGAGGACGGCGTGGTCTAACGTAGGGAAGAAATGGTGCATAGCATGGTCTCCAAAGAACGTCATCACTTTGAAGAGGTTACCGTTGATGTCAGTACGGTCTATAACGGATACCATCTCATGTATACCCCAGTCAACGGTCTCGCTCCTATAAAAAACATACCATTAATATTTTTTATTTCAGTTAAAATCCTTATGAATACATCTTATTCTAAAATTACAAAATAACACATGAAAATACACAATTAATAACTATTAATTAATAAATCAATCAAAATATAAAAGTTTTAAAAAAGATTATAAAAACATTAATAAAAATCGTGGCGCAGTAGAGTCGTTAAATTTTATTTTTTAGGATATTAACATCATCAGCATTATCTGAATAAAATAATTCCAAAAGTTTAATGCTTAGCTAGTAAATCGTATAAAGGGGCAAAGTACATTTTTATAACAAACTCCCAAGTTATATACAACAATAAACAATGTACACTAAAACGTAAATAAACAAAGATTATTATAAAGCTTACGGATTATTTAGATGTCAAAAAAGCTTTGAATTTAAATTGTTCCAATTTGATAAAATATAGACGTAACGTAGAGGATTCGCCATGACATGATGACCACGATCACTGACCAAGTAGCTGATGGAGGCCACTCAAGTAACGGTTTCTTTGCGCAAGTTTTGTGCAAGCTTTTGTTGGAAGAATTAGTTTAAATTTGTAGGCTTGCGCAAGGCTTGACGTATGTGGGGTTCATAAGTGAAGCACGTCGGTCGCGAAACAACCGCCGTATTAATAAAATATGATATGGGTGTAAAACCAATCATAATGACCTTCTTAGGAATCTAATCACTCTAAACTTTATCACACCTAACCCTTTCACGAAAATATAAACAACACCACACATCAAACTAAGGAGCTTGCTATCCAGCTTGCTATCAGTGCATCAATAGTAAACCCGAAGCGGTTTTACGACAGAGCCGTAAAGATTCCTCGAGAGTTCTGTGCACTGCGTGATCAAGTGATTTACTGCCAGATATGGAAGGGACGTTTTTGTTTTGCTCCCAGTAAACCTTTTAGAACGAAAATAAGAATAAAACAGGACTAGGACAGTAGTAGTCAGTATACATTTAAAGGCATGATATCTTTTTCACTTAAGCGATCTCAGCGCAAAATAAGAAGTTAGGTTTAGTACAACGCATACGCATGTGAAGATCTCTCTGATCAAGTCATTCGAAGCTTCGGCCAAATGGATTCCAGGGCGCGTAGCCAAATTACATTCGCTTAGAGTCGATTCGATTTCCAAATAGGTTTGTTGTCGATAGATCACGTGATATTTCCACAGCATGTGTCAAATCCCATACATTTTCGGATTTATCGACTAGCGTCATCGATAATCGCCTGTAACTTGACTATGCCCACAGATCCTCGTATGAGCGCGTGCGGCTCTTTTTACATAAATGATTACCTGACTTGGTCTCCATCTTTCCAGACATCTGGGTGATGATGAGCAGCGTTCACTCCAATCCAGAAGAATATGAAACTGGCTGTGCAGAAGACCCAGAGCCACATGTTGACGGCATCGGTAAAGGATGTACCACTGGCGAGCCACATCCATACGGGTAGTAAAAATCCTATTCCATCATGCCAACGGTAGTGTTCAGTGAAGAATCCTTTCAGCATAAAGATGCAGAGAAACCTGAAAGCATTTTTGTACTTACTTATAATGTAAGTAAAATTAAAATACTATTTATATTCAGTACATCAGGTCGTTATAATATAACTTCCTGCGATATCTAGCATGTACGGTATAAAATGTAAAGATGCTGCACAAACCTTTTAATGAAGTTTAAAAAGAAGAAAAACGGAAATACTATTTGTTGGAAGAAAATGGCAAACTGTGACAGAAATGGCTTATCCTTTCTCGGATTCCATACCACAACCGGTTCAAAATCGCTGGTTTCGAAGTCCATCAGCGTATTTGGATACAGGTGGTGTGAGAATACATGAGATACACGGAAATCCCTGAAAAGTAATAAAATATGATTGCTCTGAACAAAACGTACAAGAAAATAAATTAGAGGTTATTTCAGAAATTAAACCATATGACTAACATGTAATCCTAAACTCAAACTAACTAGGGCTTGAAGTACGTTAATATTCTGATTACGTACCTATAGGACCAAAGGGCCAAGTTGAACAGATACATTCTCCAATTCGTTCTTCTATGAATATAGTTATGTGCGGCAACCATCATCCAAGCGAAAGATAATGATGCTATCATATAGGAAGCCATTGACGTCCAATAATGCGATGAACGAGTATAACACGCAAATGCTGAGGACAAAAGTAACGTTGCAAAGAGTCCATCAATGATCATGTCAGCTCGTTTGTGCACATGTGCTGGGACTTTCTTCAGTTCCTCGCGCGCGGCTCTTTTAAATGTTTTGTAAAATCCATCTTCATGAAAAGTGAATGGTGAATTTCTAGGCGTCTTCGCTTCTCTAACGTAGAATGTGTGCAACATCTTCTCGGCTATTGTGTTTATGTGGTGGCATTCAAACGCTTCCGTGATGTCAGTGCCCTAAAAAGTGAGTTATTCTTTGAGCAATGCTTACCGCAGATGAAACTTGTTTTGCAGTTTTTATAATCCACATAATGTTATAGTATATTATTAAAGATTTTTTAAATACAAGTAATGATCGCATTACATTTTCACAAAAAAAAACTTCTACCTCCTCTTTTGGCGTCGGGGGTAAAAAGCTGACATTGTTAATAACTAACCCAATTATACTATCTTTCACTAAAAAAATAAACAAATCCAAATCGCTTCATCCGTTCGGGAATTACGACGCCAAATACAGATAGACAGACACTTAGAGAGACATAATATGAATCATATGATACGTCCAAACTTATACCACCCCTCTTTTTGCATCAGGTGTCATCAAAAACAGTACAAAATGTTTTGTTTTCTAAATAAATTTTCTTAGAGTGCACTATATTTTATTTTTCAGCGTTGATATGGAACTAGCATTTGGCTCACTTTATGTTAACTCATTATCAATGTAATTACCTTAGAAAGTTCCAGCCACTCGGCTCCACCGGGGTGCTTTTTAACGAAATCTGTCAAGTCGTAGATCCCATTATGCACTCGCCACAAGCCCTCTGCCCCATCGTCCATTGCCTTCCCCACCATCCATTTTACCGGATGCTTAAAACCTTCATCTCTTAACGATGGATATTTAAGCTGAGGGAAGCTTACGTGAGTTTTTTTTTCAGCCGCTCTTTGATATGCTATTTCTAAGTAGTCGTTTTGATTTGGAGGCATTTTGGATACCCTTACTTGAGTGTAATGCTACACTCGCACGAGGTAACCACTAAACTAAATGAAATCGAACGTTGCTAAAACATTTTATTAGCCACCTATCTCTTCAGTCATTATATAACACTGATAAAAAATTATGTAAACATTAATTTACTAGTGGTTCGCCCCTAACTCTGATTTCGCGAGACTATACATATATATGCTCTTCAATCTGCTATTTTTACTTGGCTGCAAACTCAATAATAAAATTATCCATAATCTTTGCCCATTAAAATAGTGCCCTGTTAATTTTACAGTGTAAAGAATCCACGAAATGCGCGACCAGTTGACGTACAGTTGCATTCAAATTACAAGTAGATTAGATTTTTTAGATTTATTTATTAGGTCCACCAACAGTTGTTATATGATATAATGCTAGAGTTCTTATGTCTATATATTATAGCTACATGCACAACCAATTACAGGTGAACACAACGTGCACTAAAATTAAGTTGATAAGTTGATAGCTGTTTCACAAAAAAGTTGTACAAATTATGAGAAAAATATATATTTATATATATATGTATAAGAAAACAGGGTTGCAGATATAATGCCGCATTAAAAAGTAAAAGGTAACGGAAAGTAACAGTGCACGGACAAGTAGTACAACAAGTAACGGAAGTTCATATTAAATCCTATGGTTACCTTTTTTGGGGGTAGGAATTGCAATGATTCCAATGATTATTCTGAATTTCTGACTTTTCCCTTTATTTGTGTTGCTAAAGACCAAATTTGAGCACTGTGATGTTATTGGTGTACCCTGTGAATTTCGTCGAAGTTAGAATTGTAAATAAACTACTTTAAAATTCCACGGCTAAAACTATAAATAAAAACCAGGCGAGTCAGACTAGCGCACGAAGGGTTCCGTATCTATAAAAACGAAAAAAAAATATTCGTTTTATGGGAGCCCTCCTTAAATATTTGTTTTATTTTAATTTAATTATTTATTTTTAAATTGAATATATTAGTTACTATTCTGTGAATATTTCAAGCGTCTACCTCTTGCCGTTATCAATATCGAGCTAAAACTAGCAAAAAAATCACGTTTGTGGTATTTTTGCCCCCCTTAATTATTTCTTTTATTCTATTATTATCATCTGTGAGAACTTCAACTGTCAAATATCACGGTTTATGAGATACAACCGGGTGATGGACGGACAGACAGACGGTCAGACAGACAGACAGACAGCGGAGCCTTAGTAATAGGGTGCCGGTTTACCCTTTGGGTACGGAACCCTAAAAATGGGGTTTAAATGCCCTGACAAAGATTTAAAACATAAATTCGTAACCTCTTTAATGTGTGGGTCGAAGATTGGCCTACTGTTTATAGTTTATAATTATTTATTATATATTTTGCAATGGGTGTTAGTTTTGCATTTTAGTTTCAAAACATAAGCCCCGCTGGGGTACTAGAATAATATTAAAATGCACTTATTAAGTAACTTGTATCTATCAGCAGGTTACAGTATTTAGTTACTAGTAAGTAGTTACATAATTCACCATTTCATTACATTTCATATTAATGGTATGTCAAAAATACAGTGTAAACTCCATGTAACGTCACTCGTTTTAACGACAAACTCTCTAAAGCGTCGAAATCACTCTTTGGCTTTGGTTGGTTTAGCTTGTCTTGCATACAATGGTACACTCTGTATAACATTATACCCACTCTCAATAACGACAACAATTTGTAATAAAAAGTTCTTTTTAAGTTGCCAAATTAGTAAAAACTGCGCAGCTGTATATATCCTTTTGTCGTTTTATTATCCTAGACCATAATAAACTCGACTGTCGGCATCATACACACCAAACTTTCTAAGAAATCCGTTCTTTTGCTTACAAAATAGGATTGCTTGCACGTGTAGCTGCAGATTGTTGTTAGTAGAAGTGATGGATTTTATCTATACGTTGTCATATTCTTAGTAGCTCACAAACTTTCAAATTGTAAACATGGCTAGTAAGAGAAAATCACTGTGATACACACAGATTTTACTTCTCTCCATTTAACGACAACTCTTTATAACGTCAAAATATGCTCAGTTCCTTGAGTGTCGTTATATAGAGTTTACACTGTATATAACAAACTAGCTGTTGCCCGAGGCTTTGTACGCGTTACACTATTAAACGTGTAGGTAACCTAGAAATAAAGCTAAACTGGCTGTTACAATTTGACTTGGCACCCCATTTTTATCCCATGGGAACTGATTTATGGGACAAAAGGTAGCCTATGTGGTAATCTTGGTTATAATCTACGTATATAACAAATTTCATCGAAATCGGTTTAGCCGTTTCGTCGTGATTGAGTAACAATATAATAAATATCCAAACTTTCACATTTATAATTTAAGTGTGATGTCAGTTATAGAAATATATAAAAATTAACTAATTACAACTAAGCAGAGAGGCTAAGAGCTAAGCTAACTAAGCTGAAAACTTACTTTAGATATTAGTTCTTTTGTCTTGTGGTTACTTACATAACGAACTTTTTTTTCAATGATATGTTGCAGCATTGACAAAAGGTTATCAAAACTTATCAGAGTATTATTTTGCTACTGAATATCCAAACCAGTTCTGATATAAAGTTAATTTTATGTTCATGTTTACACAAAGTACAGCATCTTATGAAATTATGAATACCTACTAGGACTTCATTTTTTTTTCTTTTCGCCTAATATTAGCTTTTGCCTCTTCTCCATATTAACTTGAACTATGCTAAGTAACACACTCCTCCGTGCGGGCATTAAGCTTAATAAGGGGAACAAAGTTTTGACTTCAAGTTTTAATCTAAAGATAAGGGTAGAATATTATTACTTTGGTATTGCATTGCAACTAGGGCATCCAATCTCGCTATTCCGAGATCTCGAAATACCGAGATCCCGCAGGAAGCGAGTTTACCTATGCGGGATCCGCGGGATTTGCGGGATTAGTGAGTTGCATACAAACGTCATCCCACAGGCGCTGGCACGGGAGTACTGTCAAGACGAGTATTGGTCATTTGCATATAATGCCCTTAAATCTATATCATCTACTAGCGTGGAAGCGGAAAGGGCTTTCTATGCTGCAGGCTATTTAGCGTCGCAAATTCGAAACAGTCTGGCCGACGAGACATTAGTCACTTTGTTTCCTTCGTAAACATTTTCAACAATTTATACAGATTGTTTATTAATATATTTTAATTTCCTAAGTAGTAAGTAATTTTTCTATTTAAAAGTACTAAAAGTATACCTTATGATTTTTATTTTAACATATAAATATACAACACTTAGTTGACAGTTTATGTAACACTTGCGAGATCCCGTGAATTCCGAGATCCCGCGGGATCGTAAATCATCGCTCCCGCAAATACCGAGATCACAAATAACATACGGGATTGGATGCCTTAATTGCAACATTCGGCAACATGAGCTAATCTAACATGAGATGCTGTTTTTTTTGTGTTTACTAACAAAACAAACCTGGGTGTATGGTCTGAAATTAACGTTTTGTTATTATTCTTTTAGACCTGGACATTTAGATTAGATATGTTTAATTCACAACTTATAACAACACTAATAATAAATTTACATGGTATTATTTATTATATTATTTAAGACTAGCGGCCCGTCCCGGCTTCGCACAAGTGGATTTGGTTTTTTTTTATTTCGGCAATTTTTTACACCTTGGGTTACATCAATGAAGTTTTATTAGGGACCCCTAACTTATTCTCGTAATAAAAATTAGATATTTTTATCTTTTGATAATACTGATTATAAAATGTATTTTAATGTAAATTAACCTTTATTTAGAATTATAATGGCGATGCTTTGTGTGGCTACTAGACATGTTTTATAAACATTCAATCTGAGACGCAGGGGGTAGTGGGTTCGATTCCCGCCGCGGAACAAATATTTGCATGATCTATAAATATTTGTTCCGGGTCCGGATGTTTTTCTATGTATTATAAGTATGTATTTACAAAAAAAAAAGGTATATGAGTATTATATCAGTAATCTGGTTCTCATAGTACAAGCTCTGCTTAGTTTGCGGCTAGATAGCGCTGTGTGAAATGTCTATCAATATGTATTATTTATTATTATTAATCTTCGCGCTATATGGCCTGCCCTTTGCCACTTCAACGTGCTAATCCGTCGGGCTTTGTCGGTGACTTGAGTTCTCCTACGTAACTCCTCATTTCTGATTCGATCCCGTAAAACCCCGAGCATAGCCCTTTCCATAGCTGAACAGATGGCCGATGGGGCCGGAAAGTTATCGAATGGAGGCCACGGACCGGCAAGCGCAGCGTAGGATATCCATCCACAAGATGGTCAGACGACTTAGTAAGAACCGCAGATCAGCGTTGGATGCAGGCCGCTTCCAACCGCAGTTCCTGGAGATCAATGAGGGAGGCCTTTGTCCAGCAGTGGACGTCCTACGGCTAATATGATGATGATGATAATTATTAATCTAACAGATAAACTACAGTGTCCCATTCAAATAAGGGCTACATAAAAATGTCTCCTCAATCTGAGACTCAGTAACGAAAGTGCGTTTAATTACTGATTTTGATGTTTTTAGGATTCCATTCCCCTAAAAGGAAAAACGGAACCCTTATAGAATCACTTTTTAATTATTTATCACTTTTTTTACAAACAGATAAGTATAAAAATAGCACTTAAACCGCTGAGGTTTGTAGGGATAATGCTATAATAATAAGAGCCAAGTGCAATTCGGACTCGCGCACGAAGGGTTCCATAACATTATCTATAAAACAGGCAAAAAAATCACGTTTGTTGTATGGGAAATTATATACTTATAATGTTTGTTTTATTTTAATTTAATTATTTATTTTCAAATTAGATATATAACTAAATATTTTGTGAATATTTCAAGCGGCAACAGGTAGACTGTTGTCGTTATCAATATCGAGCTAAATCGAGCAAAAAAATCACGTACTTATTTTATTCTGTTTTAGTATTTATTTATTATAGCGGCAATTAAAATACATCATCTGTGAAAATTTCAACTATTTAACTATCACGGTTCATGAGATGGTCACAGCCTGGTGACAGACGGACAGACAGCGGGGCCTTAGCAATAGGGTGCCGTTTTACCATTTGGGTACGGAACCCAAAAAACTGAAGCTCAGAAGTGCTCAGTCCAGCACAAATATTTTTTCTGCTAGGTATTTAGTACTGTAGATAAATAATGTAATATAGACTTGGGTGGAACCAGGTATATACAAGGAATTTATAATTGGGGCAACTCTAAATTAGATAAAAAATACGTTTTGTTGTTCGTCTGTGTGTCTGTCTGAAATTGGAATTAATATCAAATACTTAGATCTACGGCTGTTAAAAAGTCAAAGCAATCAAAAAATGTTGTTACGTTACATATTTTGCTCGCAAATAAATCAAAACCTATAGGGTACTTCTCGTTGACCTAGAATCATGAAATTTGGCAAGAAGCAAGGAAGGAAGCAAGGAAGCAAGCACAAGCAAAGGAAAAAAACCTAAAAATTTAATCATACAAATAAATTTGTCTACTGAACCATTGGTGCGTGAGCCAGACTAGCACTTGTCACCTTTTTTTATAATATAACATTTTATAATAATTAAATTTATAAAATATATTTGCATTTCCAAAATAAATATTAAACTAAATTATTTATTTATTTGTAGACTATTAGGTATTTTATTTTATTATTTTTTTGGAAAACAAATTATAGCCTGCCTACGTAAAGGCAGATTATTAACTATACTTAATGCTAGCTGTTGCCCGCGACTTCGTACGCGTTATACTACTAAATGTGTAGGTAACCTAGAAAAAATGCTAAACTCGCTGTTGGAACTTGACTTGACACCCGATTTATATCCCATGGGACCTGATTTATTGGATAAAAAGTAGATTATGTTGTAATCCAGGTGATAATCTACGTACATACTAAATTTCATCAAAATCGGTTAAGCCGTTATGACGTGATTGAGTAACAAACAAACAAATTAATTAATAAACACACATTCAATTTTTTTGCATTTATAATATTAGTGTGATACATTTGAAAGTCACAAGTTTCAGTCTAATTTCAATTTGAATAAAAGTCTCAATTTAAGTAGTATTGCTGATAAGTCTATATCACACATGTTATAAGTATCTTAACGATAAGGAAAACTATGAGCGTCATTAAAATTTATCAATATTTTATAAAGAACAAATAATTTAATTAGCTGTTATTTTAAATATCGATTGTATCAAGCTTATGTATATTTCCATACAACACAGATTAAAATGTTTACTAAGTATCAAAGTACAACTAAATTAACGTAAAAAACCCAACTTCAACCTATCTCAATCACCAGGTCAAAAATGCACCAGAGAGATAGTAGTTATTTCAAAACTGCATACTTATTGTACTTCTGTGTCAACGCTATATTTCTGTTGTGTAAATTTAATTATTTTATGTCGTTAGCGCCACAATGGATGGTTTCCTGATATTAAGTGTATTTCCAAGAATTGTTATCAATTTGCTACCTTTTCTAAATAATTGCATATACGAATATCCAGAGAAATTTGAAGAAAAACAAGTGAGCAGCTATTCTCATACCAGGAAAGCTAGTGGCAAATTTGTTTAGCATGAAAGACGCAGATTTTCCAGAAGTATTTAGTACCAATAATTGCTATAAATTAGCTCATAATCATCATATCATCATCATCAACATATCAGCCGTAGGACGTCCACTGCTGGACAAAGACCTCCCTCATTGATCTCCAGGAACTGCGGTTGGAAGCGGCCTGCATCCAACGCCGACCTGCGGTTCTTACCAAGTCGTCTGCCCATCTTGTGGGTGGACGTCCTACGCTGCGCTTGCCGGTCCGTGGCCTCCACTCGAGAACCTTTCGGCCCCATCGGCCATCTGTTCTGCGCGCTATATGGCCTGCCCATTGCCACTTCAACGTGCTAATCCGTCGGGCTATGTCGGTGACTTGAGTTCTCCTACGTATCTCCTCATTTCTGATTCGATCCCGTAGAGAAACCCCGAGCATAACCCTTTCCATAGCTCGTTGAGCGACTCTGAGCTTATTCATAAGGCCAATAGTGAAGGACCACGTCTCGGTTCCATAAGTCATCACTGGTAACACACACTGATTGAAGACTTTCGTCTTAAGGCACTGAGGTATGTTGGACGAAAATACGTTGCGAAGTTTCCCAAACGCTGCCCATCCGAGTTGGATTCGACGATTGACCTCTTTCTCGAAGTTGGACCTACCTACCTAGCTATAATTTCGTAGACTACATAATCGCTTACCATCAGGCGAGATCGTGGTCAAACGCAAGCTTATAATGTATAAAAAAGAAAGAAAAAGTTTCAGGAATTAAAGTTTTAGCTTTGTATGTACCTTGGGTAAAAAATATAATTGATTGAATATTTTACAAAGAAGCGCTCGATTAAATTATAAAAGCAAACAGTAGTGGTTTTAGTTTCAGCAATTATTTGATCTCACAGGTCTTCCTCGTTTGGGTGCCTATGTTTTCCAACTAGGTTCTAACATCTAACTCAAGTACTAGAGTAGTGAAGTTTGTTACTAAAATAAACTTATATTTATCCATAACTTTATAAAAATTTTTATGCCACTAAGGCCCACCTGATTGTAAGCGGTTACCCTATGGACGTTTGTAACACCAAAGGTATTACTCGCTCGTTGCCGACCCTTTAAAAATTTTAAAACGCTCTTTTTGAAGAACCCCACACTGTAGTCTCTAGGGAAAACCTCGGCAGGGAGACCATTCCACAAATGAAGTGTTCGCGGGAGGAAATTCCTCTGGATCCTCAGAGATCCTCAGACTGGAGGTGTTTGATATGGTGCCTGCAGGTTAGTTTTATAATCGCACCGCTCGCCATCGGTAGGTACCGATGGCGAGCGGTGCGATTATAAAACTAACCTGCAGGCACCATACCGATGGCGAGCGGTGCGATTATAAAACTAACCTGCAGGCACCATATCAAACAACTCCTCAGAACACAACCCATTAAACAAGCGGTAGAACACACACAGGGAGGCAAAATCTCTCCTGAGACTTAAGGGCTCAATACCGCTTGTGAGAATGGGATCGTCAACGATTCTCACAGCTCATCTTTAAACGGAGTCAAATAGCCCTAGTTGATATCCAGATGCTCCTGCCCAAAATTGACAGCAATACTGTATGTGAGGCCGGATTTGCACCTTATACAGAAGCAGTCTTTGCCCCGCACTGACGTACTGCCCCGTACTTGCCCCGTACTACTTTGCCCTGTTGAGCACACCGAGCTTTTTGAATGCCAACTTTGCCTTGTCTATATCTTATTTAAATCAATTAAAGTTTACTAAAATACAACTCATCGGCGGGCTGCACTATTGTAGCGTGGGGGGGGGGGGAATCCTCACTATGAAGTTCACATCAAGCGTTTGGAGCGTATTCAAAAGCGTTTTTTATGGCATCTAATTTTTTCATGCCACTTAGGAAACTAATCCTTGAGCTATGAAGATGGGTTGGTTCATTTTAAAATGTAAACTCAAGGATCGAAATCGTATGCTGGATACCGTTTTTTTTCTGGATTAGTCGCTATATAGATGATGATATTATAATCATATATTATATGCATTTATTATATGAGATAGATAGTGCGTAGATTAGTTGATTGAATGAATGAATGAAAATTATTTATTATACCTTACAAGTTAGACACAACAGACATAAAGAAATTTAAAAAAAAAGTAAGCTAGAAGCTTCTAGACTGTTAGCTTCCCTTTCATTATCTGCTCCTAGCAAATTACCACGTGCTTCTAGTTTCAATATTTTTCAACTGGTTCCTAAATTAGATTGGGACCCATTCAGGTCCCAATCTAATTTGGGAACCAGATAACTAATAGAATATTCATAGAATAATATTTACTGTAATTACAAATTTTTTAATATTTATATGGAGAAACACAGCCCCAAAACAAATATCAGTAGATCATGCATAAATTTGTTCAGCAACTTTTGAATCGCAGTCGTTAGGGCGGTTTTTGGTTAATGGGAATTTTTAAGCATATTTTTAGGGTTTCAGACCAAAACGGTAAAACAAATTATTATCTTTTTTATCTAGCCTATGCTGTCACACTGCTGGGCAAAGGCATCCCCCTCATCTTTCCACTTTTTTCGATCTTGTACTAAATCCCGCCAGTCCCTATAAAAAGCGTCCAAATCATCGCGCCACCGCTTTTTAGGTTTTCCACGGTGTCGCTTTCCATCCACAAGGCTACATCCAGTTACGACCTTAGCCCACCTATTTGGTTACATGCGGGAGACATGACCGTTTATTATCTTAAGCAATAAAAAAACCTAGATAGATAAGGCACTAATAAATCGACATTAACATTAAAATAATTGTTTATAATTTTTAATTTTGTACTTGATAGTTATTATCAAGTACAAAAAAGTTATAAACACCTAATATACGTAATCAAAAGGTCAAAATATTAAAATTAATTACCAACGTTTTTTATGAAGCTAAACCGGTTATAGCTTTATTGGTAAAGCGAAAGTAGCGAAGCGATTGTCACGAAAACGCAATGCAGTCGCTGAAACACGCGATCTAACGCTACACTGATATTAACAAGCAATATAAGTAGCGGCACGAAACTTTAGCGCTGACGGTTATTGCGCAGAAGTAAAAAATAAGGTACCTAAGGGGGGCTAGCGGGTGAAGGGCGGGCGTGCGTAGCACCGATTGACTCTCCAGTCGCATTCCATCCCCCGCACTGATACGACACCCCACGTACATCCAGTGAACAGTTGCGTTCTTAATTGTATTGTTATTGCTGTTATTTGAATTTGTTTGTTAAGTTCAGTTTTTTAAGTTTGTTTGTGACTTTAAAGTGAATACGCCTAAAAGAAATACTGTTTTGAAAAGACAGGCAAGGAAAATGGTTTATGACGTGAATTGTTTTTTAAAAAGGGAATCTAATGAATTAATTGATCCTTTGAAACAAATCAAAAGTAAGATTAATGAAGCTACTAGTACTTTACTCAGTCATTCAGACAGCAACACTATAAATTAGAGCTAGATAAAATAAACTGCCGAAATTATTATGGCGGGAAAAATTTAATTAAATGGCGATTTAGGGAAAATCCAAATAAGGACAGCAGAGCCTACAAATACGTCAACTGCAACGCCAAGGAACACCTCCAATTAAGCCAATAGTGGCTATTGGCTATTGTATTACTTGCGCGACAGTACCCATGCGCAGCTATCCCTTCCGCGTATCGTTCAGCGCTAGACTTATATGCCGCGACTTATACCCATGTCGATAGTAGCCATATCACCCGGACCGTAATAACAAATCGGTTGACTTCTCACTCATTAAAATCGGATGAGTAGCTTAGACGCCAAGGTGGAACATACATTCACTTATAGATGTCCCTTTTGGCTTCCCGTAGTTGGGTAAAAACAGGTAAAGTTAGTTGTTTGTATATTCGTAGGGAATAATCTCAGTAATTACTGAACCGATTCTTAAAATTATTTCACTGATAAAAATCTACACGGTGCGTATTTTTCACAGATTTCAAAACAAGGTTCTCTATTCATCGGAATCGCAATGTTTAATTTTGAAATCACTAAAAAATATTTATTTTTTAGTATAGATACATCCTCAGAATCATTAGGATCAGGTGACAAAATGTCTAACTGAATTACCTCATATTCTTTGAAAGTTGTGATTAACTTCTCTTTACGAGCCTCTAGCATGTCTGTACTAGAAACAGCAATGTTTATAGGATCATTTATAAAGTTTTCATGCTCCCCGATTACTCGAAGACGCCTGGACCGATTCGAGAATTTTTTTTTTGTTAATAAAGGTATACTCCCCAGGTGGTCCCGCTGGCACCAAGCCAAGATCTGATGATGGGATCCAAAAAAAAATCGAGGGCAACCCTCAAATTTATAGGGTCGCATAACTGTTTTTTTTTTGTTTTTACCTTAGAACTCCGTTATTTATCAACCGATTTGGAAAATTCTTTATTATACCATCTAATTGGTGTCATAAAAATTTCATCAAAATCAGCTAAGTTGTTTGGTTAAGTATATTTTTGTTAAAAAGTTTCTTGTATTCAAATACATACTACCCGTGTAAATTTGGGGCGGGTCAGCAAGTAAAGGACAATTGTAAACAGTCAACCATTTTTGAGGAATAGGTATGTCTGTAATCCAAAAAAACCGGCTAAGTGTGAGTTGGACTCGCACACGAAGGGTTCCGTACCAACAACTATAAAAACGGCAAAAAAATCACGTTTGTTGCAGAGCCCCCCATAAATATTAATTTTATATTAATTATTTATTTATAAAGTGAATATATAACTCAATATTCTGTGAATATTTCAAGCGTCTACCTATTGCCGTTATTAGTATCGAGCAAAAACGAGCAAAAAAATCACGTTTGTTGTATGGGAGCCCCCTTAAATATTTATTTTATTCTGTTACTAGTATTTGTTATTATAGCGGCAACAGAAATACATCATTTGTGAAAATTTCACCTGTTAAACTATCACGGTTCATGAGATACAGCCTGGTGACAGACGGACAGACAGACAGCGGAGTCTTAGTAATAGGATCCCGTTTTACCCTTTGAGTACGGAACCCTAAGAATAAAGTTATCTGTACTATTTTAATTATTATTGGAGTCAAAAATCCAGATTTAACCTTATGATATTGAACCAAGGTCAGATGTTTTCGGACAGCCCATGAGATTTGTATAAAATGCCATATATCGCCACTATATAAGTTCAAATAGGTTATTTTAAATTGATAAAACTTTAGGTAGGTATCTATTATAAATCGATAGTCTGATCATTTCCACCAATATGTTTTTGAAACGATTCTCAAAGAGGTCAAAGGGGTCTCTACAGATAAAGCAGTAAGTGGAAACAATATAGATATCATATCAAGCAAGCTTTTAAAACAATAACAAGTATCTTATTGAACTTAAGATGAACTAAAACAATCATACTCAATATCGTATTTTTATATCTATCCATCCATATAAATACCAGTTACACTAATATTATAAATGTGAAAGTTTGGATGTTTGTTTATTTATTTGTGGGACGCCACGTGCGTCGATACCCTTGCGCCATTTCTATCTGGTAGAGCAGTTGGGGCCGGTGCGGCGGCAAATTCAGCTGAAGATCTCAAGCGGCGCAAATATGGAAGTATCGAGAGAGCTTACGTATTTGAGCCATTTGGGGTCGAGACCCTGGATCCATAAGGTTCCGGGTCCATCGCGTTTTCATAATTCTTTCTGGGCGTCTGGTCGAAACGACGTGCGAGAGCTGGCGCTTATCTGGTCAACGCATAAGAATTACAATTCAGCGTGGCAATGCAGCCAGTGTCGTGGGAACACTTCCGCCTGGTAGTGATCTGGAGCAGTTATAGTTCGCTTGCTTGCTTTAATTAAGTCTACTTTTTGCGTATTTGACAATGCCATGATAGGACAAATACGATGATGCAATGACTGATATAAAAGTCCGACAGGTGCAAGAACCATGTTCGAAATTCAAAATTGTTCTGAAATACGAAATGTTTTTGAATTGCTCATCAGAGCATGGAGTTCCTAAACTTCTTAATCGCTACAGTATTAATACTTCTTTAATGTGCAATTAGAATCTAATAGAAGGAAGAAGGAAGGAAGAAGGAGGTTTGTAGAAGGAATTTTGTTTGTCCTGTTGTATGAGAATACTTTTTATCAAATTTGACTAACTTTCGCTGTTCAGATTTTTTTAATCCGATACAATAAATTGATCCTTACATAGGACTGCATCGATCGGCATTAAAAAAAATTACCAACTTGATTCATTTTAAGGCGCTTCTCACACTTTTAATGCCAAAATGTTTTTCTTCGAAAACGAGCTGATGTTTTAAAAGAAACTGCACCTGTGGTTATGTGTGTCTCCTCTGGTTATGGGTGCTGCCGTACTGTTACAGTTAAAAAAACACTCTGTATAACTTTTCTTTTGTAGTTAGAATGTAATGTTCATAGGAAACTATGGGTTGATTAAAAAAATAACTGCATTTGATGTTTAAAAAAAATGTACCATCTACCTAGTAAATAACATTTGTCAAGAAAAATGATTTGGGTTCAATTAACTTCAATTCACCAGTTTAGGTACTGTTATATAGCTAACTACTTTTATCCACAAAATAGATACAGAAGTTGACTCTATTTCCTATCAGGAACACTTTTCCCAAGGTCAAATACAACAATTTTTGTGTGCTTGCATATTGCTAACAAAGAGCTCTAGTTACCTTATGCAACTGTCTGCAGACTGTTCTGCCAACTGAGCTCTGACTAATGTTCACATTAAAAACTGGCTAGATTTTCATATATTTTCAATCTATGCAGAGATTTACTTTACAGCTATGTAAAATTTAAATTGTGGTTAATGAATAAAATGCTATTTTCTTTTGATATACTAACTTTCGCTTGTGGCTTTGCACACAACTATGTCTCAATCCAGTTCATAATCTATCTACGTACCAAATTTCATCAAAATCGGTCCAGCGTTTCAGTCGTCAAAACGTAACAAAGAGATTTATTTCGATAAAGAGTTGTCATGAAATTTACCTATTGTTGCCAATTTTCTAGACTTACCTTATAATTTACTTGTATTATCTATTCCTAAAAAGGTCTTTTTTTTTTGCTTTCTGGGTAAATCTTATAGAAGAGATAAAATAAACTACAATCTAGTAGATACGAAAAGTCGAATATATTTTTCTCTGAAAACCTACTCATCTTTTAATAGATTCGGTTCTTTTTTCAACGTCATCTTTATCTGTCCAATCACCAAATCCATTTGAGTTGTCATCCTGAAGTTTGCCTTGAACTTCTCACAGTGTTCTAAGAACACAGGGTATAAGTAGGGGAGGACTGCGTGGTCTAACGTAGGGAAGAGATGGTGCAAGGCATGGTCTCCAAAGAACGTCATCACTTTGAAAAGGTTACCGTTTATGTCATGGCGGTCCATCACAGCTTCTAGTTCATGCATACCCCAATCGACGGTCTCGCTCCTGTAAAAAGCACCATCGTTATGGCTATTAGCTGATAATGATCAATGTATTATTTATTTAAAATAGGGACGCCAAAACCTTAAGTTTCAATACATAGATTTTTACATTATGGTGGCTTGACTTTATACTAATATTACTTATGCCAATTATAGGTGAACTTAACATTGACATTAACATCAAGTCCTAATCTGGCATGGATAAGGCCGGTTGGCTGAAGGCCGGTTGGCAGAAGGTCAACTCCTGGCAGAGATTTCATAATCTTCCAATTGTAATTTTTAGAAACTAGCCACTTGTTTTCGACAGTATGGGCCCGCTTGCACCAATTACGCGTTGTTATCGTCAGGTAACAATGACGTAAAGTAAGGACGTTGTTAATTTTATTTTTCACTTAAATTATTACCTGACTTGGTCACCATCTTTGAATATCTCAGGGTGATGATGAGCAGCGTTAGATCCAATCGAAAAAAATATGAAACTGGCTGTGCAGATGATCCAGAGCCACATGATAAAGACATCGAAGAAGGAGTTACCACTAACGAGCCACATCCATAAAGGCAGTAAGAATGCGACTCCATCATGCCAACGGTAGTGATCGGTGAAGAATCCTTTACGCAAAAAGTTGGAAATAAATCTGAAAGTATTGGTATACCTTATATTAATCAAATTGAAAGGTTTTACTGTTATAGTTATTATTGAGAACAAAAACCAGGCATGTTCTATGATTTGAAGTAACTGAATGCCTAGAACAAGGTCAGTTTTGACTTTGACTTTCAGATATAGGCTTTGAATGAAGGGTTCATGTCATTAACTTTATAATTTAGAACACCTTTACCTACCTACGTACGTAAGATGATGTCATCATCTTCTTCTTGCCCTTTTCCCATATTACGTGGGGTCTATATCAGTCGTCATTCAGTAGTTACTACTTTCTTACCCATAACATCTTTCACAGTCCATCCATCTCTTCTATGGCCTTCCTATACTTCTATATTCATCCATGTTCATACACATAACACTCGTTAGTTTTAGTCACATTATTTTACCTACCTACACGCTAAAATATTCATATTCAGTATTTTGATATATCAGTAACAAGAAGCAAGTTATATTAATTCCTAGTATACCTCGAATACAAAGAAATAAATGTAAAGATACTGCACAAACCTTTTGAAGAAGTTTATACAGAAACAGAAGGGAAATACGATCTGTTCGATTAAAAAGGCAAACTGTGATAGACAAGTCTTTTGTTGTCTCGGGTTCCATACCACAATCGGTTCAAAGGCGCTGACTTCCAAGTCCATCAGCGTATTTGGATACAGATGGTGTGAGAGCACATGAGATACACGAAAATCTCTGAAAAGTAAAGAAAATATGATTTCTCTGAAATGTACAAATATGCGACACGTTATTTCAGATATTAAACCAAATAGCAAACATGTATTCTATAGCTATACTCAAAAAAATTATGCAACCCAAATTGGATACAACACTTGTATTAAAAATTTATAAGTAAATTTTTAATACAAGTGTTGTATCCAATTTGTTAATATTCTGATTACGTACCTGTAGGACCAAAGGCTCAAGCTGAAGAGATACATCCTCCAATTAGTTTTCCTATGAATATAATTATGTGACGCAATCACCACCCAAGCGAGGGATAGCGATGCTATCATATAGGAAGCCATTGATACCCAATAATGCGATGAACGAGTATAACACGCAAACGCTGAGGACAAAAGTAACGTTGCAAACAGTCCGTCGATGATCATGTCAGCTCGTTTGGGTACATGTGTTGGGACTTTCTTCAGTTCCTCGTATACAGCTGTCTTCAATGTGTTGTAAAATCCATCTTTATTAAATGTGAATGGTGAATTTCTAGGCGTCTTTGCTTCTCTAACGTAGAATTTGTCCAACAACTTCCTGACTGTTGGGCTTAGATGGTGGCATTCGAAGGCTTCTGTGATGTCCGTGCCCTAGAAAGTGAATCTTTTTTGAGAAATTGATCTAAATTAGTTTGTTGCGATAAGGAATAGAATAGAATTATCATTTATTTGCTACACACAAAATAAGATAAGAAATAATTACGAAGAATCTCTGTTCTTCGTAATTATTTCTTATCTTATTTTGTGTACAATTACATTTTAAGGGTTCCGTACCACAAAAAGGAAATAAATGAACCCTTATAAGAATCACTCTCTTGTCCGTCTGTCCGTCAATCTGTCCGTGTGTCACCACCAATTTTCTCAGGAACGGATGGACCTAGCAAGTTGAAATTTATACCAGATACTGAGGTCTATAGTCCCTATAAGGTATATAAAATCAACGCCCTGAGTCAACACGATAAAAATATATGGGTCAATTAAGATATTTTTTTATATTTTGGAATTTTCCCTTTACTTGTGCTGCTTGCTTTTAACCAAAATTGACAATTCTAGGTCAACCGAAAGTAGTTACCGTTGACCTAGAATCACGAAATTGGAAAAAAACAGTACAAATAAAGAAAAAATTAAAGGGTATCCCCATTCATACTTACATAGTTGACGCCAATTATGATAGTCATCTGAGTTGTATGGGCGCTCATACAAATTAGAGGACTAGTTCAATCGGCACCAGCCTCAAATAAGGTAAATAAATAAAATTGTGCTTTTGCCGTTTTTATAGATAATGGTACGGAACCCTTCGTGCGCGACTCCGACACGCACTTGGCTGGTTTTTTTCATTAGACAGTACGACTAATGTATATTCGTACTAAATTAGCGTTCATCTCAGCATAATGGATATAAACTGAAATGTGATAATAGTTTTTCTATTCCACATAACTTAATAGGTTTTCGTTAAAGAATTTTTAAAAATACACTTACTGTTTAACTTGAAAAAACAGCACCAAATGTTTTCTTTTCTGAATAAATTTTCTCTGAGTGCACAATTCATTCACAATTAAATTACCTTGGAAAGTTCCAGCCACTCGGCACCACCGGGGTGCCTTTGAACGAAATCTCTCAAGTCGTAGATCCCATTATGCACTCGCCACAAGCCCTCTGCCCCATCGTCCATTGCCTTCCCCATCAGCCATTGTACCGGATCCTTAAAGCCTTCATCTCTTAACGATGGGTATTTAAGCTGTGGGAAGCTTACATGAGTTTTTTTTTCAACCGCTCTTTGATGTGCTAGTTCTAAGTATTTTTTATTAGGAGTCATTTTGAACCCCTGTATATTTGAGTGTGAAGCTATACTGTTGTTATCGAAAGTTACCACTAAACTAAATGAAATCGACGCCCAGACATTGCGTTGTGCCCCTATCTCTCCAGTCATTAATTAACACTAATTTATTATTGTAAATAGTATAATTATTTATAATTTAATATAATATATATATATATATATACTTAAACATATATCCATTACTAGCTGACCCAGCGAACTTTGTACCGCTTTGACATGCATGTGACGCGGGCTGCCAATGTACGATGCCGGTATAATTGTCAATAGGCCAACATTAGCTGCATCTACACTACGTAAGACAAGGGCGTGATCGGCCTATTTTAAGAAAAAAATGATGCTTAGCATTTGAAAACAATTAACGCAAAGTTATACGTACTAGGATCCTTCATTATTAATAAGGTGTCCAGTCTTCTCCCTTGTCTACAATGACCTTGCATCTTCGAGGCATACTTTCGGCTAATTTTTCCGCGTAGTCACGGGATAATGATATCCTTATGGCTTTTACATTGCGTTGTGAGTAAGATCAGCGGTGGTTAGTGTTTTTTTTTCCTCTAAGCTCATCCAGGCCCAAACGTTATCAATTTTCCGGTATTTTAATAGTTATTCTGCCATTTGGGGCTGAGACAAATCGAAAATCAAAAGATCATCAAAATCTTTCTTAAATAAGTCTAAGTATGTATATATAAATTGTTATGAGTAGTTTTATTAATTAGGTTCATTAATTTTTTTTTTTTTTTTTTTTTTTTTTTATATTATTAGTATGTATGTACATGTGGTATGTTAGGTACACCATTGCACCCCAGGTAATGTCCATACAGTCCATTCCATCCCAAGTGTGTCTGGTAGAGATCGCTATTTAGCGATAATACCGCCAAATGTATTCATAGATTTACGTTATTTCTTATTTCTATTTGTTTCATGGTGTGCAATAAAGAATTATTTAATCTAATCTAGTCCTAGAGATTTACTATATTTATCGACAGAAGGTTATCATGACATTATTTTGTAACTGAACATCCAAACAAGATTTGATATTAAGCTCCATTTACATTCAATATACTATTAAATGAAATTTTTATGAAATTATGAATCAATATCTAAATTATATTAACCAATTTGTTTTGATTTTTTTATTGTTCACTTCACATTTGTTTTATTACGTTGTTAAGTCGTGAAAACCTATTCTTATATATTGACTTTCTTTTATCTATTGTGATTCATATTATGTATAATTAGCTGTTGGTTTTCCAAATAAATAAATATATAAGGGTTGATTATTCTTACAGCAGTTATCCATGTTTGATAAAATGTCTCAAAATCTATTTCTAATTGTGATGCTTTTTAAAGCCACTGGTTATAATTTTAGTTCAGTTAAATCTCACAGACAACCACAGAATCCACTTCCGTTCCAAATAAATGTTAAATAAAAATGCCCCCTCAAACCTCAATCCGAGTGGATAGTACCGGCCCAAAAACGGCAATCGAAAAGAAAACACACGTCAGTTTCGCCCAGTTAAAATATCCGTCACTGAGGGATAATGGTCTGTGAGATCCGGTGCAATGGTTGAAGGGGAAAGCCGTAGACGATGGTGCGGAAGGGTTCTGGAGGGTTCATGATAAATGGTACGACTTACATCATGCCATCATAATAGTAATAAGCAATAATAAAACTAACATCATCGTTTGCGTCAGTATATATTATGTATCTATACAAATATTAAAAGTTCGCAAGTAACTATGTCTGTCTATTTTTACGTTTTCACGAATGAACGGCAGAACCGATTTCGATAAAGTTTGGTGTAAGTATAGATTGATTATGACCAGAATTAAGAAAGGTTACTTTATACTCGACTGAACTAATGAAGGCTAAGGTTTTATTGACAAGCAACGCGTGCAAAGCCGCTGGCTGTAACTTGTATTGGTATAAAGAGCGAATCATTCAATAGCTGTTATGTTTAATATCCATAAATAAACACCAATCAACACGAAACTGACTGATTGGAATATTTTAATCACAGCAGTCTATTGAAATATTGACGGTATAATAAATATAAATTTTAATATATCCTCAACTTCCTTAGTTTATGCCGGGGGTTCAAAACTACCAAAGCTAATAACTAGAATATAATATAATAGAAAACGCTTTATTGTATATCACATATAAATTAACAATCATACTTAAAACATATTACTAAATACGCGATATTACAATTAGCAGTCTTATCGCTGAAAGCAATCTTTTTACTTACAACCGTCGCAAACTGGGCGACTAGTCGCTGCGTCTAGTCGCCGCGACTAGACGCGGAGCTGTCGCTTGTGTCGGCGACCAGTCGTTATGACAGACGTCGTGCAGGAAGCGATCATTAGTAGTAAAGTATTTATTTATTTATTAGGTCCACCAACAGTTGTTACATGATATAATGCTAGAGTTCTTATGTCTATATTTTATAGCTATATGCGCAACCAATTACAGGTGAACACAACATGCACTAAAACTAAGTTGACAAGCGGGATATAGCTGTTTCACAAAAAATATGTACAAACTATGAGAAAAATATATATATATATGTATATGTATACAGAAAACAGGGTTGCAGATATAATGCCACATTAAAAAGTAAAAGGTAAAATATACAAGTAGGAAGCGCAACTACTCGTATGACAGCTCCAACACAATACAGAATGAAAACAGAAAGTAACAGTGTTGTCAACGACGTGTTGTTTATAAAATTTTCTACGTACTCGTACTAGGGCCCAAAACACAAGATCGTAATTTTGTTGGACAGTCAAAGTGAATGTCCAGATCAGTTTGAGCATTAATAAGCTTACTTAGTCGAGGTATTGGAGAGTTAGCGCTTAAAACGGTGCGCCTGAAAAGAATAGAAAGTGGTTTTATTTCATAGCGAGGGATTCTGAATGGTACCTTATATTTAACTTTTTCAAGTAGTTGTGGGCAATCTATTTGATTTTTCACAAGTTAGTGTTGTTAGTTAGTTTAGTAAGTGTGTAAGAATTTCAAATCCACAAACTTCCACCTAGTTTCAAGAGACGCCATTGAAAAGTGTTGTAGTCTATCTTCATATGAAACCGTCCTACGTGCAAGAGGTGTTCGTTGCAACAGATGCCATAAGAATCTTTTTTGAATTCACTCAAGTCTCAGGATGTGCGTACTAAAGTGAGGTCGCCAAACAACACTATTATATTCTAGTGTGCTCCGTACTAAAGAGTTGTACAACAGTATTTTTGTAGAAATATTTTTGAAAACTCTTCCATTTCTGATAATGAATCCGAGCATCCCGGAAGCTTTCTTGAGAACCTTATCAATGTGCAGAATAAAAGTGGGTTTGTTATCCAATATAACCCAAAGGTCTTTAATAAAAGTAACTTCTTGTATTTGCCCTTGTTTGATGAGATATTGGGAAATTAGGTTGTTTATTTTTCGAGAAAATTTTATATGATGGCATTTCTTACTGTTAAGTAACATGTCATTGTTATCACACCATTGTATCAATATATCTAGGTTGGATTGAAGCAACATGACATCGTTTACTGTTTCGATGACTCTAGATAATTTTAGGTCATCCGCATAAAGAAATGGCGATGAATTTATAAAACATTTTGTAATGTCATTAATAAATACATTAAAAAGGATGGGGCCCAAATGTGAGGGCACGCCCGAGACAATTTCAATATGATTAGAGCTGTATTCGAGAGTTACGGCCGTGTTGTTCATCTTGTGAGTGAATATGGAGCCTCTACTCGTAGCTGCACTTGCCTTGGTGCTTATCTTGTGAATGCGAAGGCGCAGAGTGCGACGAATCCATTGCTGTTATTGGGTTCATCCAATATTAACCTCTCGCCAGTTCTCTATCGAACGTGGGCAGTTTTCTCTGCTTTTTGATGAGCTCCAAATGCAACACCAAATTTTTTTCAAATACTTATTATAATAGCGAGCACGCGCGACTCCCCTAGCTTGTCGTCGCGACTCCGCGACTCTGACGCTGTCGCGTGTCGCCTAGTGTGCGCCTACACTTAACTACCCCAGAGAAGCAATCGCGCTAATTTTCAACGATACAACTATAGTAAAACAAAAACGTTACGTTATGCAAATTTTGTATCGCGCTGACACGCGTCACATCAGTCAAACCAACGTAAAAGCCAAACCAAACACGTTACGATCCAACGTTAGACACGTACACGTTAAATTATCATTCTTTTAAAAAAACCGCGTCTATCCGTTTGGGAACTACGATTCTACAGACAGACCGACAAGTTGTTATAGGAGTCAATTCAAACTAATAACCCTCATTTTGCGTAGACAGTTAAAACAATTTTTTGTTCTACTCTATAGAGCTCTTATCGTACAAATAAATATCCCTGTAATACATAAGTATCCTTTATTGTCATACCGATTTTTTTTCGGTCAAACATTATAATGATTATTTAATTATAAATAAAATTAGTACCACTGAGCCCAGCTGGATATCATAAAGCTCAATTTCACATTTTTATTTTCAATTTATGAGTACGGATATCACAGAAGCGTTCGAAGCCCATCCTCAGAGAAAACTCTAAGCAAGTTCTACATTAGAGACGCGAATGCGGCAAGGAATTCTCCATTCACATTCAACGAAGATAGTTTCTATAGAACCCTGAAAGGAGCAGCTTACGAAGAAAAAAAAGATACCGAAAGATACACCCAAAACAGCCAACAGTATAACGGGTGGGTTGTTTTTCTCGCTTATAAGCAGCTGTGCTCTATCTTGCTGGTTTTAAAATTACCTTTTCCGTTTCTGGCATGTTTTTGCATCCGTAAACCTAGCCTTTCTGACTGCGACCTGCCACAACTTTATACATAGAAGAACTAACTAGCGAATGTTCCTGTAAAATAAGAGCATGTGTTCCTAAATGTGAGGTTTTAGCTATTTCTACTGGCTTGTAAAAGCTATTTTGGCTACATTTTCCTACTGGTTTATCTATACTCAGCGGGGAGTAGACTTAACAGTTTATGCACTGGTGGTTTTTTGCTCACAGTTCTAGTTAAAAGCTTGTCCAGAAAGGGCGAATTCGCCGCGATTCTCTCGCACGTATTACGCGCGACTGTTGCGTCCAGAAGGAGCGTACCATTGCGCGAGCATTTGGGGATGGATAAACAATTCAGTATCAAAATTTTGGCGCTCCATTTCTCTTGATACATGTACTCGCTCTGAAGTTCGCGCTTAATCTGAATGCAACAAGGCGTCTCTAGTATCTCGACTCGCGCGCAACACGCGCGTATAACGCGCGAGTCAAGAGTCTGGCGAAGTACACGTCATTTACGCGCGTATTTTAAATTCGCGCAATGCTTGTGGACGCAGTGTATTGGCGCCAAGTATCTCGCCAACGCGCGTATGCGTATGCATACAGCTATGAACCTATATTTTTATCAGTAATACTGCATCATTTACTTTGTATTTAAAATTTAAGAAACAGTATACAAGTTATGTGACGACCTCCGTGGCGCAGTGGGCGAATAGCCGGCTGAGACGCAGGAGGTAGCGGGTTCGATTCCCACCGCGGATCAAATGGTTACATGATCTACAGATATTTGTTCCGGGTCTGGATGTTTTTTTTATATATTATAAGTATGTATTTTCAAAACAAAAGTATATAAGTATTCTAGTTTGGGGCTAGATAGCGCTGTGTGGAATGTCCACCAATATTTATTTATTTATGTACTATGTGTACGATGAAAACACGATTAATCCTGTAGTATTTAATTATCCTAGGTAATATAAATGCGAAAGTGGGTTTTATATTTGTTTGTCTGTTAAGCTGTCATGTTGTAACGGCTCAACCGATTTTGATGAAATTTAAAATAATTTAATAATATATTGCTGGACATTTTATACAACGTTACCTAGCCCCAAACTAAGCAGAGCTTGTAAAATGGTAACCAAATTACTGATAGCATACATTTTTTTTATTAATTTTTTTTGTTAATACATACTTATAATATACTATCTGACCAATCCGCAGCTTCGCACGCGTAGTTTTTTAATAAAAACATTACCCTCCTTCTCCGCAGTTGGGTAAAAAGTAGCCTGTGTCACCCGGGGATAGTGTAGCTTCCCAACAGTGAAATAATGTTTTAAATCTGTCCAGTAGTTTCGGAACCTATTCAATACAAACAAACAAATCTTTCCTCTTTATAAAATTGCAATTTTTTTTGTAGATATCGATATGTTTTTTAATATTGTAGAACATACTTTTATTCTATCATCAATAGTTTCCGCAGCGCATGCGACGAAAGACGTTTTAGGGCTCTTTTTTACACCTTGGGTTACGTTACTTAAGTTTTAGTAAGGATTCCTAATCTTTTTTAACAACAGATATAGCCTATGTCACTCAGGGTGAATGTAGCTTTCCAATGGTTAAAGAATTTTTTGTGAATATATGTAGAATCAATCATACCCGGAACAAATATCTGTAGATCATGCAAACATTTGTTCCGCGGCGGGAATCGAACCCGCTTCTGCGTTTCAACCGGCTATTCTTCCACTGCACCACAGTGGTCGTCAGTCATTTGGTACCTACAATATACAATGTGACCCACCTATGGCCATGGTACATGGAGGGCAAGTACTTTAAATATTAAAGTTAGGAAGTTTTAATAACAGACTTTCTTTAATTTGGAAAATCATCATCATCATATCAGCCATAGGACGTTCACTGCTGAACAAAGGCCTCCCTCATTGATTTCCAGGAACTGCGGTTGGAAGCGGCCTGCATCCAACGCCGACCTGCGGTTCTTACCAAGTCGTCTGCCCATCTTGTGGGTGGACGTCCTACGCTGCGCTTGCCGGTCCGTGGCCTCCACTCGAGAACCTTTCGGCCCCATCGGCCATCTGTTCTGCGCGCTATATGACCTGCCCATTGCCACTTCAACGTGCTAATCCGTTGGGCTATGTCGGTGACTTGAGTTCTCCTACGTATCTCCTCATTTCTGATTCGATCCCGTAGAGAAACCCCGAGCATAGCCCTCTCCATAGCTCGTTGAGCGACTCTGAGCTTATTCATAAGGCCAATAGTGAAGGACCACGTCTCGGTTCCATATGTCATCAGTGGTAACACACACTGATTGTAGACTTTCGTCTTAAGGCACTGAGGTATGTTGGACGAAAAGACGTTGCGAAGTTTCCCAAACGCTGCCCATCCGAGTTGGATTCGACGATTGACCTCTTTCTCGAAGTTGGACCTACCTAATTGGACTGTTTGTCCTAGGTATACATACGCGTCGACAACTTCAAGAGCCGAGTTCTCAATCATAACTGGGGCAGGGACGACATGGACATTCGACATGATTTTCGTCTTGTCCATGTTCATTTTAAGTCCTACCCGTTGGGAGACTCGATTGAGGCCTTCGAGCATCGTGCTGAGCTCTTCCATCGACTTTGCCATGACCACAATATCGTCAGCAAACCGAAGGTGAGTGATGTGTTCGCCGTTAATATTGATGCCCAGTCCTTTCCATTCCAGAAGCTTGAAGGCATCTTCCAATGCGGTCGTAAACAGTTTCGGAGAGATGACATCTCCCTGTCTTACGCCTCTTTTTAAGGGAATCGCCTTCGAGCTCTGTTCATGTACTCGGACTGACATAGTGGCGTTTTTATACAAACACTTCAACACTTCGATGTACCGATAGTCAATACGGCATCGTTGGAGAGACTCAAGCACTGCCCATGTTTCGATCGAATCGAAGGCTTTCTCATAGTCCACAAACGCGAGACATAGCGGCAAGTTATACTCTTCGGTCTTCTGTATGACTTGCCGCAGCGTATGTATGTGGTCTATGGTACTGTAGCCTTTACGGAACCCGGCTTGTTCGGGAGGCTGGAAGTCATCAAACCTGCGTTCGAGACGGTTCGCGATGACCCTCGAAAACAGCTTATAAACATGGCTCAAAAGCGAGATGGGTCTGTAATTCTTAAGCAAGGTGTTGTCACCTTTCTTGAAGAACAGAACCACCACGCCCCCGTTCCATGCTTTTGGCGTCGTACCTTCAAGCAAGGCGGAATTAAAAAGCTTCTGAAGGACTTTAAGTACCGGTGATCCACCCGCTTCCAGAAGCTCTGAAGTGATTCCGTCCTCACCTGGCGCCTTGTCGTTCTTAAGCTGCTTCAAGGCCATCCTGATCTCATACAGGCTGATGTCCGGAATATCTTCGGTATAATGTCGGGTCAGTTTGGCTCTTGGGTCGTTGGCCGCACTGCAAACAGGTTTAGTGACCGAATCGTAGAGCCGTCCATAGAACCTTTCGACTTCCCTTAACACTTCCGCTTTACTTGACGTTATGCTGCCATCTTCCCTCTTCAGCTTCGTCATGCGGCTCTGCCCAATAGAATTATCTCTCGCGAACACTTTGGAGCCTTTATTCCGCTCTATCGTATCTTTAATACGAGATGTATTAAAGGTACGAATATCGTGCCGCAAGGATTTCCAAATCTTTCTATTGAGCTGCCTATGTGACTGAGCATCATCGGGAGACTGCAGTTGTAAAGAACGTCGTTCAGCCATGAGGTTAAGGGTGTCATCAGAGAGTTTCTGAGGTCTATTAGTACGGGGGGTCTTAAAGAACTGGGACCCCACCGTATGGACGGTTTCTACGAACCTGTTATTGATCTCGTCCACTGATGCATCTACTTCTAGACAGTCAAAGCGATTTGCAAGTTCGAGTTGAAAGCTCTCGAGGTTTTGGATATGTGCGCGAGTGGGTCGGAGCGTAGATTTCATCAAACGGGACCTTTCAAGTTTAACGTTCATATTCAATGTGGCTCTAACAATTCGGTGATCACTGCCGGTTTTCACCCTGTGAATCACAGAGACATCATTGAATATCCGTTTCTTGTTGGTCAAGATGAAATCAATCTCATTTCTCGTGGAACCGTTGGGACTCATCCAGGTCCATTTCCTGTGAGGCGGCTTCTGGAAAAAAGAATTCATCATAAAGAGTCCTTCTTTCTCCAGAAAATCGGCCAGCCTCTGTCCCCTGGGGTTCCGTTGCCCATATCCAAATTGCCCCACTCTCAACTCATCATCGCTTCTCATGCCTAGCTTTGCATTGAAGTCCCCCATAACAACAATAAAGTGAGTTTTGTTCGTATGTATGGCTCTACTGATGTCCTCATACATAGACTCTACTTCTTCATCTGGGTGTGAAGAGGTCGGCGCATATACCTGAACGACCTTCAGCGAATATCGCTTAGATATTCTGAGTGTCAGGTACGCGACCCTGCTCGACACACTGTCGATGGTGATAATGTTGTTGATGAGTGACTTGTGAACGAGAAACCCAACACCACCTTGGGACTGTTGGTCGCCCTCCCGGTAGTATAGTAGGTTACCAGACTTAAGGGATATCGTGTCCTCGCCATCTCTACGGACTTCTGATAACCCCAAAATGTCCCAGTGTAATCTACTAATTTCTTCTTCCAGCTCAACAATCTTTTCGTCTGTCCTCAAAGTGCGGATGTTGTGTGTTACCAGGGCCAGTGGTCGTCGTAGGGTTTGGTAGCCGATCGTCTCCCGGGGATTCTTAGCACCCCTGGCCCCGCCGTTACCGTGACTGCTACCGTAGCCAAGATTAGCGGGGCCGCCGGGGACTCGGGGCCTGGTTTTATGTTGCAATATCATGAGGGGGTTGTTGCCATACTCGCCACGCTTGGCAGGCGGGTTGGCGAGCGCAGTATAGGTATTGAAAACACGAAAAGACGCTGCTGCCCATCTTTCGGAAGTATCCCTTAGCAGACTCCTACTGCATCCACGGGCAAGAGCGGAGGGGCAACATTCTATTGCCGGCGCCCCACGGCAATGTAAATATACGGCAATATATATTATATATATATATATATATTTATGTTATATTTCTCATATATATATTCTATGTATTATTATTGTTATATCAAGTAGGTTTATGTATTTATTCTAACTGTAATCGGAGTTTATTGTTATTTGTGTTTCTTTTGTTTTTTTTTAATAAACATTAATATTGTTAAAAGTTAGCACGCCAACCTTTTTTGTTACCTCTGAGGTTGGCAGGTAGAAAATGCTATTAGCATTAAGCCCACCTTTTGTACATGTAATTTGTATTTTTGTGCAATAAAGTATTAAATAAATAAATAAAATAAACTCGCTGTTTCCATATGTAGACTCCGTAAAGCTGTAAATCTTTTAAAGGGCAAGGCGTACGATTTTATAACAAACTCCCAGGTGATGTACAAAAATTGACAATTAACATAATTTAAAAACGTAACTAAACAAAATCTTTATAAAAGGCCCACTATAAAATATCGGATTATTTAGATGATAGAGAAGCTTGGGATTAAAATTGCTTCAACTCGTTCAAAAATGTTACAATTTAGACGTAATTTATTTTATATATTGTTATGCATTCTAAAAGGATCCATCGGCTTGGTCGCGAAAGAACAGGCAATAAAAATGACATTTCAAACTGATCCTTGTGATTTTAATGAAAAAAATACTTTAATTTTGCGAAACTGCAGACGGAATGTTATTAATTATTATACATAAATTCAAGCAAGATATATGTTTTCATAGTTTTAATACCAGACTCATGATTAGTGAAAGATACCAGACTAGGGCATTCATCAATTAGAGGCACTACTTGACAGAAAGGACATCAACAACACTGTCACGAATTTATTCGGTGATCTGATCACGCGCTACACCACATGTGCCCAACGCTAAAGTCTAACTTTTTATTAGCTGCAGTAAAATGACGTTTTGTGGGTTGCCGGTTTTTGAAGAAAAATAAATAGGGATGTAGCTAAATGAGTGAATCATAAATGAATAATCAGTTTGGTTTTTTTTTTTTTGAGATTTAATATTAAGTTGTAATGTATTTTTTTAACCTATTATTACTACTATACTAGAGGATTGATCTTTTTTAGTGGAAGTATAGGGAGGTACATTCAAAATGAAACAAAAACGTCATAATAATGTTATTTAATTAATTTTTGTGAACTGAATCACATCCCTATTGAGATTAGGCTGGCAACATTATTTTACGGAATGACATTTAGAAACGTCATTTTACTGCAGCTAATAAAAAGTTAGACTATAGACCATTCCTTACATACCTACATTCAATATTTCTGGAGCATTGTTACAAGTACAAAGCAAACTACAACGTTTCCACTCAATTTAAAACGGTGCTCGGCCAAATACGAGGAGACTGTGCGCACTGAATTCGGGACCAAGAGTTAAATTACCGAATCGTAATTTTAGGTGAAAGCTGGACAATTGGGTGTATTTCCATCCCGTAAAGTTGTCTAGTGACGGGATTTGCGTTGCACAAACACTTTTGCCTTTCTACTCTGTGGGTAGTTCATCGTCGTCGTTCGATAGACATCATCATATGGATAACGTTTGACAAGTAAAACAATTCATTCGCGTCCAGACGTCCAATATGGCTATATTGGATGCCATATTGCCATACAAAATTCAAAATAAAATATAATTTAGATATATAAAATTTAATTTAGTTACTATTCTTGTTATTATATATTTGTAATCGGATCGATACTCGATACTTTTAATTTGTCCGTTTAACATTAAATTAATTTTATCTTTCTTTAACTTAGCTTCTCTTTTAGTCTAAATATTGAACTCTTTATTTGTTAAGGTTGGAGGAGGGCGTTGATGCCTGCGACACAGTATTTTTTACTCCTGCAAGTATCACCGTTTTCATATTGTTTCTGTACGATGTTTATGTATAAGACATTTTGATTTTGATTTGATTATTTGATAAGCCATATTATACTCCCAACAACCTTTAATAGATTTTTTAAATCGTAGTTTGATCTCGCAACCTCCCTCTTGATACGAAGAGGCGATACCAATTTTACCTGTACTTGCACCTAATTATTCCACCACACTAATTTTGGTTTAACTTTTTTGGGGTACAAATTGCAGTTATTTTGGATTTCAGACTTTAACCTATATGAGTGTCACTTAAGCTACACGCATACCAAATAACAGCACTGTGGGGTCACTGGTGTACCCTGTAAATTTTGTCAAAGTTCAGTTTTTATTGTGGCTAATAACTCAAAAACTATAAAGTCTTTACTAAAAATAAAAACCGAGTATAAATTTATTAATAAAGACCTTTCGTTTGACGTCCCACTTGACCTAATAGTCACATTGAATTTTTTTTTTACCCCTCTTGAACCCCAATATCTCAACAACCCCCTAACATTTTTAACTCATTTAGTCACACTAAAATTGTGCCATTACTACCTACATATGTAATAAACATCACGATAATCGGATTAACGCGTTGAAAGTTATCCTCAGACAAACAAACATACATTGCTGATTTGCCCAAGTTGATTTAGAGATCTTGCTTCGCTCAATCAATCATTATTAGGTTATCTTTTTATCTAGTGACGTCCCACTTGACCTAATAGTCACATTGAATTTTTTTTTTACCCCTCTTGAACCCCAATATTTCAACAACCCCCTAAATTTTTTAGCTCATTTAGTCACACCAAAATTGTGCTATCACTACCTACATATGTATTAAATTTTACGATAATCGGATTAACGCTTCGAAAGTTATCCTCGGACAAACAAACATACATAAATACATACATACATTGCTGATTTGCCTAAGTTGATTTAGAGATCTTGCGTCGCTCAATCAATCATTATTAGGTTATAATTGTCTTACGCATTATACTTTTAAAACACATATGGGTTTAGCCTACAAAAAAATACCTTAATAAATTCCCAAATGAGTTGGTTACTGAGATAAATAGTGGTCTGATCTATCAGCTAAGAATCATGTTATCACGGACGGCTTAGAATTTTATTTTACACAAAGTTTGCCAGTTAACACAATCAAAAAAAAATGCACAATGGCCGGGAAAAAGCCCATTTTATAAAATAGAAATTGTTTAGTGAAAAATATTTTAAGATTAAAAACTAAAATATACACATACACATAAGTAATATGAATATACATTCTTTAAGATTATTTATCATCTATTCAACAGGACTGACCCATGAAATAAACAATGATGTGTTGCTCTGTAAACAAAGTTTTTTATTTTATTGAAATATCTCTAAAATCCTAAACTATTTACACTATTATACAATACCAAAACACCTACCTGTAAACAAAGAAACGACATTAAAGCTTATTCTTCATTATTAGGTAATCCATAACACTTTTAGTTCGGTATTAAATCATATTACAATTTTTATCAAAAGACAAATCACTGTTTGACATTGCAAACTGTCATATTATTTTTTAACACGCCTAACCTGCTTTAAGGATATTCTATACTCACAACCAACCTTCTTTATCGACAGCGCGACACAATTCAAATTCTAAGGAATAGGTACGATTTCTTTACATCTCCCCCCCCCATAAATAGAAAATTTACTGCAAATTTTCGCTAAATTAATCCATCCTCGACTGTATCTTCTTTTTCATCTTCTTCTAAAGTAGTGGCTGGAGTAAGTTTTGTTAGATGAAAAAGGTTTGATTCTGTCTTTTTGTGACCTGTATCTATTCTGTATATGGAGTTAGAAATTTTTTCAACAATCTCATATGGTCCAATTTTCAACTCATCAATTATCTTTTTTTTGAAGAAATTATCGATATAATAGGAAATATCCTATTATATATAGGAAGAAATTATCTTCCTGTTTAGCTTGTTTCCGTTTTCGACATACACCATGTCACCTACATTAAATACGCAGTACTTCCGATTTCTGTCAAATAAGTTCTTGTTGTAGTTATGTGATTTTATTGTATTCTCAAGTGCTGTTTTTCTATCTCTAATCAAATCACTTTTGGACTTTGCCTGTGTTAGTTCACTTGGTAAAATAGTGGCATCTGTACCGTATAGGAGATAACTTGGTGTGAAACCAGTGACTGAGTGATAAGTCTCATTATATTTATTTACGCATTCTTGAGCTATTGTTGTCCAGGCTTTGGTTTTTTCCTTTTCATTTACTTTACATCTAATTTTATTTACTAATGTTTGATTCAGCCTCTCATTAAGACCATTCGAAAAAGGTGCATTTACTGCTGTGAAAACCATTTGTATGCGCCTATCATTTAAGAATTTTTTGAATTCTTTTGAATTGATTCCTGGATATTGGTCTGTGAGTACCATACCAATATCCTCAGTGTCTGTTATTTTCGTTACTAATTTTATAAAATCATTTGCACTTTGTGTTTTTGATGTTTGAATAAATGCATATCTTGTAAAGTGATCTACCAACAGATGTAGATATTTCTTTGTTGATCTTGAACCTCCAAAACCACCAATGGTGTCTATGGAGACTATTTCGAAAGGTTTTTCTGCTGGGCCTAGATGAGACATAAAACCAAATTTGTCGTGTCCTCTCGATTTATTTTTAATGCACGTTTCACAACTTCTACAAATTTTTTTTATGTTTCTTGTCAAATTGCTGACCGCGAAGTACGGACTTATCGTCTTCTGCATCTGTCCAATCCCAATATGACACAGGTTTTCATGTATATTTTTTAGGAGTCTCGTGCTAAATTCTTCTGAAATAATTACTTTTTCTTTTTTATTTACCTTCTTTAAGTATACGTTTTGTTTTACAATCAATTTATTTTTTCTCTTTTGTATATCTTCATTCTTATTTTGATCTTCCAAAATATTTTTCAGTGTAACCAAGTTCACGACTTTCAATTGTTCATCTGTATTTGCATCTGATTCTAATACTGGATTCCTGCTTAAACAATCTGCTTCTAAATTTTGTTTTCCTGGAGAATATTTTATTTTAAACTCATATTGCGATAGATAATATGTTAAATCACCGAGCTCTTCATCGGTTCTAGATTTTAAATTCATATTTTCTAGTGGTTTGTGATCTGAGTAAACTATAAATGATTTACCTATCAGCCAATATTGCCAGTATCTCACCGCTTCTTTTATGGCTAAACATTCTAAATATATGGCTTTCTTCTTCTTCTGGGCTCCATTTAGTTTTTTCGAAAAGTAAGCGACTGGTTTTTCTTTTCCGTCTGGTTGTATCTGTTTTAAAATGGCTCCAATACCCTCTATAGAGGCATCTGTATAAATGTTGATTGGCAAATCTTGATCAAAAATCTCCAGAACTGGTTGCGAGCAAAGCAATTTTTTTATCGTATCAAATGCATTTTGGCACTTGTCGGACCAATCAAATTTTTTATTTTTCCTGAGTAAATTATGCAATGGGTCTAATATTATTGAACTATTTGGTATAAACTCATGGTAAAAGTTTATTTTCCCTAGAAATTGTCTTATATTTTTCTGCGTTTTTGGGACAGGAAAATCCTTAATTGAAATCAAGTTATCTTTGACTGGTTTAATGGAATTATTTTGTATTATATGACCCAGGTATTTTACTGAGTCTGATGCAAATGTGCATTTTGTAAATTTTAATCTGAACCCTTCTGTCTTAATTGCATTCAGCAACTGTGTAAGGTGATCAAGATGTTCAGCAAAAGTTTTAGAAAATATAAGAATATCATCTATATAGTTAACTGTAAATTCCGTAAGTTTATACTTTCTCAATATACTACTCAATATCCTCTGAAAAATGGCTGGCGAGGTCTTAAGTCCAAAAGGAAGACAAGTCCACTGAAAATGCCCTTCTTGTGTAACAAATCCTGTCTTTTTCCTGTCCTCAACTCGTAAAGGAATAGACCAGAATGCAGAGTTTATGTCTAAAGTTGTAAAAAAATTGCAATTTCTGGTTTTTATCATTAGATCTTCAATTAAGGGAAATGGTTGAGCCTGCGGTACTACTATTTTATTCAAGTCTCTAAAGTCTATACATAGCCTTGATTTTCTGTTTTCTTCTTTTTTATATGCCAAAGTGACAGGTGCAGCAAATGGACTGTAGGATTCTTCTATCAGCTTACTATCCAGTAACTTTGCAATCTGTGTTTCAATCTCTTTTTTATCTTCTACAGTGCATCTGTAAGGCCTTTTACTACAATACCTGTCCACACATAAATCTATCTTTGCTTCATATTCATTCACAGTGCCAATATCGTATTTGTCTTTGGCAAAAACTGATTTGTATTTGCAAATCAGTGTATTTATTTCTGACTTTTGATATTCATTTAAATGATTTATTTTCATTTCAAAATCTTCCTCTTTCACATGTTCATTAAAATTTATTTTATATTCTTCCATGTTATTTTTATTTTCTATGTTTTTTATATTAGTATTTGTATCTATATATGTAGAGGTGTCCTCAGTTTTATTTCTTGTTTCATTATTTATACAACATTTCTGTGTTATTCTTAAATCTTCATCTTGGATTAATTTAAAGTCTTTTATTAAATCCAAAGTCATATTTAAAGTTTTGTTCATCGATAATGTATACATCAATTATTTTTTCCAATTCAAAAATCTTTAATTTCAAAGTTGTCAAACCACTTGTCTTTTTAACACCATTAATCGTTACTAAATCTGCTTCATTCAATTCGTTTCCCTTTCCTTTTATTTTTAATAATTTAGAATTAATCAGAGAAACATTTGATCCCGAATCATAAACTCCATATATCTCTAGTTTATCATTCAATAGTAGTTTGACATTTATTAATGGTGTTACTATTAGTTTTTTTGAGCCGTTTCATTTAACTCTGCTTCGATCACCGAATTGTTTACATGTCTAATTATATTTTTCTTTATATTTTCATCCTTGATTGTTTTAAACCAGCATGTAGCCTCAGGGTGATAACGAGTCCCTTTATTTAATTTTTCACATATCTTACATGGGTTTTTAACCCCATTTTTACTACAAGTTCCTAGATTTCCATGTTTTCTCATAGGCAAATAACTTCTTTTATTTACCATATGTTCATACTTACTCACTTCGTTAAACAAATCCACTGTATCCTTTAATGCTTCTCTATCAATATTGTTGCGTATGAATTCCGGTAAACCAGCTGCAATAAGATCTACTAAAGTACCGGTATCAATTGTTCTCCTCATATTCAATAAAAGTTTTTCTTTTCTGATAGCGTAATCCAACAATGAACCATCCTTATATTTAAATAATAATGCATGATTGACTGGGTTCCATCCCTTGTTTACAAATGATTCACAAAATTTGTTTTTCCACTCCGACCATTCTGAGTTCATAGTTAATTTTATAACCATTGAAGCATACCAGTCTACACAACTTTTGTCCAGAAACAATCTAAGTATTTCGATTTTTTTCTCATCCGTAGTCACATCAAAGCGTATGCATTCTTTTTCAAAAATATCAATCCAGTAGTTTGCCAAAAGTTTTTCTTTTCTGATAGCGTAATCCAACAATGAACCATCCTTATATTTAAATAATAATGCATGATTGACTGGGTTCCATCCCTTGTTTACAAATGATTCACAAAATTTGTTTTTCCACTCCGACCATTCTGAGTTCATAGTTAATTTTATAACCATTGAAGCATACCAGTCTACACAACTTTTGTCCAGAAACAATCTAAGTATTTCGATTTTTTTCTCATCCGTAGTCACATCAAAGCGTATGCATTCTTTTTCAAAAATATCAATCCAGTAGTTTGCATTCGAATTTTTGCTTGTAAATTTTTCAATCACAAATTTCTCTGCAATATGCTTTAAACTTTGCTGTTTACTCACCTGTGTATTTTCTACTAATTTCTCAAACAACTTTTCCAGTGTGTCTGTCTCTGTTTGAAGTACACTTGCTACTTTTTCCTGATTTAATTCTTCTAGATATTGATTCCCAAATTGTACATTACCATCTTCATCCGTGTAAGTTTCTTTGAGTTCTTTTGTCATCGTTATCCACACTCTTCTCACATGGTACCTCTTTTTTAAACTATTTTTTACTTTATCAAAAACCGCTGTTTTTATTACTTCCTCATGATGACGAGTTGATTGTAGCTCTCTGGGTATTGCATAAACTTTATCCTCACTTGTGGATATTGTGGTTATAGATAAAACGTTTGATTTTCCATCACTTCCAGGCAATAGAGTAAATTCGAAACGAAGTTTTTCCATTTTCAATTGCGTCTTATAAACAAAAATGTCGTTTTATCAAAAGACAAATCACTGTTTGACATTGCAAACTGTCATATTATTTTTTAACACGCCTAACCTGCTTTAAGGATATTCTATACTCACAACCAACCTTCTTTATCGACAGCGCGACACAATTCAAATTCTAAGGAATAGGTACGATTTTTTTACATATACATAATCACATTTTGTATGACACACATTTTTTTGAGCTAGTGCTCATAAAAATGATTTTGTCTGTCGCTTACTTAGCTGATCTGTGAAGAGAGATTAACTATGAGACAATATGAGCGCTTCGCTCTTTTCTTGAATTAGTTATAATTCCATTGCTGTGCACGGAGACGCTACGCACGTGTACTTAGCTTCCACTGCGATCCAAGGAAGCGTGGCTTGTCGGCGTCACCAACACACAGGTGGCCTCTTGGTATGTTGGTCTCGAATGCATCGCTCACCCAGCCCAACGCAGCACACGCTGTGCATGCTGCACATAGGGACGTTAGCAACACCAAACCTAGGAACTAGAACTATCGTACGCTATACTCGTACGATCAATATACGTGCGGGCAGTGGAAAGACAGGCAAATGGACCAACGCAACTAACGAGCGTAGCTTCTGCGTGCACATCCTACGCAGCAATGAAACTGCGTAATTATAGTTGTTAAGGTTTTTAAATACATCTCATAAAAAAATTCCAGGCAAACGGGACTTGAACCCGCAACTCTTCTCTTGATACGAGAATGCGCTAACCAATTGCACCTCAGGCTTCGTTCCTGTCAGGCGTGAAATTAATGATATGGTTCATTTTACGACTCAAAGGGAAATCTGTACAGGGAAATCTTTACAGTTTTTCACCTGCTTAATGAACAACGTTGCAACGTGCAGTTCATTGACAAGAGCCAAATAGTTGTTGAGGAATAATAATTAGATTTTCTGGAACAATGTATTCTACCGCAATATATCACTTTATCTAGTTCACATTTTGGCTCCAAAGCTAACGCTATGAAATAGAACCCCATTAGTTTTATCGTCCTAATATCGTAACCCCGGTTCATTTTATTTCGATCGTGCACAAGGGTGAAGTTATCTGCAGATCTCTGCAATTCATTTTACCTAAATTGTCTGTTTGTCCCCAGCGTGAGTTATAGAGGCTCGGTTACCTACGAGCGCAGTATAAAGTTGTATAAAGAACCAGGTATAACCTTTTCCACGATGGTTCAAAGCTAAAGCCTTCACGGACAATTTAATTTTTCTATTCTGAGCATTTTTGACGTCCCGACAGACAAATTAAACTAGTTGCGATTTTGCCATAGCTCTGGCTTCATTGTATTAGTCCATAGTCTAGAGCAGTGTTTTTCAATCTGTGGGTCGCAACCCTTAGAGGGGTCGCGAATCTTTACTCGCCGGCAAAATGAAAAAGGCAAGGTTCTACATTACAGTAAAAACACAATTTCAGTGAGAAGATTGTTTATTTTACAACAGTTTGTCAAATAATGGTGCTATTTTTGAAATGTCCGCGCAAGCTGACGTCCAAATCAAAGCCGCACGCGGCCTTACCATCTTGCTTTCAGAGCTTTCGCGGATTCTTGTAGAATGTAGGTCTTAATAATGAATATAGGTATCAAAATAGAGAAAATCATAGACGTAGTCTTTTAAATTACCAACTCTCTCTATGGCCCAAGGGGTTCGCCAAAATTTTTCAACCATTAAAGGGGTCGCGTATTCAAAAAGATTGAAAAACACTGGTCTAGAGAGGACGATTGCACATAAAATTGCCTGTGTAAGACTACTTTAATGAGTTGTTACTTAGTACGTCCTTTTAATGAGTTGTTACTTAGTACGTCCTTTTAATGAGTTGTTACTTAGTACGTCCTTAGCTAAGCCTTATCTCTATCTCTCTCCATCACAGGGGCTTGACATTTGTGTGTGTGATGTGACAGAGACAATGACTTAGATAAATAGATAGATAGATAGATAATTTCTTTATTGCACACCATTAAAAATAAAACAAACAAAAGAGAATACAAAATTAAATCAAAGGTACAATGGGCGGCCTTATCGCTAAAAGCGATCTCTTCCAGGCAACCTTTGGATGGACAGGATCTGTGTGAACAAATGAGAACGGCGGCGTTAATCAAATAATAACTAACAGAATTAGTACATAAATGACTAAAATAAAATATACATATAAATAATTATAAATAATTTTATAATATTAAATAACCTACTTCAAAATACATTAGGTAATTAGTAAAAAACAATAAAAAATTATATACAAAATTTAAAGTTGCAAAGTCTTAGTGAGCGATGGACGACAGATAATGATTATTAACCATGTTTTTAAAAACAGGAAGGGATTTGGCGTTACGAATTGAAACAGGTAGTGCATTCCAGAGTCTGGTAGCCTGAAGAGTGAAGGAGTTAGTATAAAATACTGAGGTATGATGAGGAGTTTTCAATTTAAGGTTTTCAGCGGAGCGTAAGGACCGGGAGTTGGAAACATGAAGAAACTCAAAGCGTTCTTTGAGGTAGGGCGGAGTAGAAGAAATGAAAAGGATGATGTAAAGGAGAGACAGGATGTGAGCATTCCGACAAAGGCGGATGGGTAACCACTTGAGCCTGTGGCGATACTCAGAAATGTGATCGTATTTACGCAAGCTAAATATGAATCTAATAGAGAAATTCTGGAGACGCTCAAGTTTGTTGAGTTGATCTTCAGTTAAATCAAGATAGCTGGCGTCAGCATAGTCGAGAATGGGATGCAACAATGATTGTGCAAGTGCAATTTTGTTGGAAGTCGGAAGGAAGTTTCGCAGCCGTTTAAGAGAGGAAGCTGCAGCAAAGGTCTTTCGGCTTACTGCTGCTAGTTGAGGTCCCCAAGATAGATGGCTATCCATGAGTACCCCCAGATTTTTTACTACCTTGCTGATTGCTATTGAAGTACCGTCAAATTTTACCTGTGGAAGATCAAGCCAATCGATTTGAGTAATCATCCGCGAGCTTCCCATTACTATTACTTGGGTTTTTGATGGATTGACTTTAAGCCCATATGATTTGCTCCACTGTAGTATATTCTGTAAATCACTGTTTATGCTATTAATTGCTTCACCTAACCACCCAACAGGGGCTTGTGTATAAATTTGCAAATCATCTGCATAAAGGTGGTAGGACGAAGAGAGTTGTTCGGAGATAGAATTTATGAAAATAGCAAAAAGAAGAGGAGATAAAACGCCGCCCTGAGGTACACCGGCACTCAATTGACACCAAGAAGAATATGTATTGTCAATACGGATACGTTGCCGGCGTCCAAACAGGTAACTACGAAACCATTCAATTACTGCTGGAGATATGTTAAGAGAGCGAAGAAAAGCTAATAGGATATCAAAATCAACGTTATTGAATGCATTGCTGAAATCCAGCAGAGAGAGAACAGTGACCAGTCCGTTCTCCATACCATGCCTGATGATACCATGCCTGATATATATTAACTATCAACTTTTTTAGGCCATTACTACCCATTATTGATATTGTACAGCATAGTATTTATTCCTATCGAGACAAATATCGTAGATGTGAATTCTAATTGGCGTAAAAAGTTATAAGTACACACGGCTACACATCAAGCTATACATTTCAGTATAAGCTGACCTCTCATTCTACGAAAAGCCAACACAATGCGAGGTCAGCTTATACTGAAAATGTATAGCTAGATGTGTAGCCGTGTGTAAATTTACCGTTTATTATAACTTTTTTATAGTGGCATTGTTGTCCCTTACATCAATTTAAATTTCCGCAATATTCGTATATGAATTACTAGTGGTTTGCCCCGAACTGAGATCTCGCGAGTGTACCATAAAAACAAAAATAATATTATTCGTAATATTTGACTACCAAAATAGCGTCACGAAATAAATAACCAATTAACTTGACCTACAGTTTTATTCAAATATCAGGTAATGGGAGTTCATATAAATTGGTGAGTTTTTTTGGGGTATAAATTGCAGTTGTTCTATATTTCTGAATTTTGCCTATATTTGTGTCACTAAAGCTACTAATACTAGGAGACCCGCCCTGGGTTCAGTCGGATCATTATCAAAATAATATTAAGCACTCAAGGATAGTGTAGTTTTCCATCAAAAAAATAATTTTCAGAATTGGTTCAGTAGTTTATGAGATAACCCCTCTGGACTACTGAGTACTGCTGAATAGTTTAACTGGTAGTAACTAGTGGTTCGCTCCGAACTGAGGAATCTTCCAAAACACAAAAAAAAATATTTTTAGGGCGACTCTCGCAACGATGCCTAAACATATTTAGTGGTCAAATATGATTTAAAAAGTTGTCAAATCTAACAAATACATAAAATTTTAACATGTTCAGTCGCTAAATACGGTTAGGGATCATTGTGAAAGCCGGCTTTAATCTTTGACTAATAAAATAAAGCCACGAAATGAAAAACCAAAAACTTGACCTACAGATTCATTCAAATTACAGGTAACGGGAGTTCATGTATTGTAGTTCACCTTTTTTGAGGTACAAACTGCAGTTATTCTGGATGTCAGACTACTGCCTATATTTCTGTAACTAAAGCTACACGCGTACCAAATTTCAACACTGTGGGTTCACTGGTGTACCCTGTGAATTTTGTCAAAGTTCAGTTTTTATTATGGCTACATACATAACAACTGCAAGGTTTAAACTAAAAATAAAAACGGGATCGAAATGTACTCCTATAGACCTTTTATTAAACGTGCTACCTGACCGGATAGTCTCATTTTGGTTTTTTTACCTTAACTCCCCCACATTTTTAGCTCATTTAGAACACCAAAGTTGTGCCATCACTACCTACCTATATACCAAATTTCACACTGATCGGATAAACGCTTCGAAATTTATCCTCGGAAAAACAAACATACTTACATACAACGCCGATTTGCCCAACTTGATTTAGAGATCTCGCTTCGCTCGATCAAAAATGATACAACTATGTATCTCTAGTACTACTACAAATCGTACACTTAAAACAAACTAACAAACTAAACTTTATTTCTTGATAATATTATATTCTAGTATAGATATTAATATTGTTAAAAAGAGGACGGTAGAAAATATTGAAAACCCGGAGACCTTAAAAGGCTATCATCTTCATTACCTTATACACGTGTACCTACCTTATAATTTTATTATTTATTTGCCGTCCCGTTATAAATGACTATTAGATTTTGACAGAGTATTTTATTAAGTAATAATTTATAGCCCTCGTCTCCAAGTGGGATGATCCTGGACTTCTGATGCAGAGGTTCTATTTAGATTCTCGGCTGTGGATTTACATGTGCTTAAAATGGTGCAGGACATCTGTCACGTGAATGCAAACAAGTATTACTCTGCAAAGGGGGGGGGGGGGGGAGGCGGAGGGAGAGGCTGATAACTGGTGATGAAAAGTGGATCACTTACGACAAGAACGTGCGAAAAAGGTCGTGGTCAAAGGCCGGTCAGGCTTCACAGACTGTGGCGAAACCCGGGTTAACTCGCAACAAGGTGATGTGTGTGTGGTGGGATTGGAAGGGTATTATTCATTATGAGCTGTTACCACCAGACAGGAACATCGATTCTGAACTATACTGCAAACAACTGATGAGATTAAAGCAAGAAGTTGAGAGAAAGCGGCCAGAATTAATCAACAGAAGGGGTGTGGTTTTTCATCATGACAACGCTAGACCTCACACATCTTTAGCCACTCAGCAAAAAATAGGAGTGTTTGGCTGGGAGGTGTTAGTGCATCCGCCGTATAGTCCTCATCTTCAGATTTCCACCTGTTTCGGTCTCTTCAGAAATCTTTAGGCAGTGTCAGGTTAACATCACGAGAGGACTGCCAAAACTACTTGTCGCGGTATTTTGATCAGAAGCCCCAAAATTTCTATAGCAATGAGATCATGTCCCTACCTACAAGATGGCAAAAAGTTATCGAACAAAATGATACCTACATACTTTAGTTAAATGTAAATAAACTATATTAAAAAATGTTTTGAATTTTCTTAAAAAATGCGAAGAAACTTTTTCCCCAACCTAATATGTTCACTTTACAGATAAAAGGTCACGAATGACATATATTTTTTGAGCACATAAAACTGATTGCTGCCTGAGGAGAAAGCCTCCACATAAGACTAATCAGCTACTATATTCGCCTTACGACTGATAATCAAACTTTTGTCAGTTTTATTTGGGTTGGCGTACTGAGAATTATTTTTTCGTATATTGAATTTAGAAACGTTTTTTAGAAACACCTCCAGATAATGCTGTCACAGTGTTTGCTTCTGCAGATAAATAGGTACATAAATGTCACCACTAAGTTGAAAAAAAAAATAGGGATTCTCATAGAACGAAACCTCGAAATAGCTGTCTCTCCATCTATCGTTGTGTCAGTCACATGCAAACATGTTTGGACTGAAATTAAATATTATAAATACGCATTTTTATGTGAATTTCTGTTTAAGTCGCTCTTCCCTTTGACTTTGAGAGCTTTTATAAAAAATATATTCAAAGCTTTTGGTAGTTTTTCATTTATAAAGAAATAATAATATAAGAGTTCACTTATTTTGTGCAAAAAAGCTTAAACTTTGCTGCATCTGAAAATAAATAATAGATAAATGTATCTTCTGTAAATGTGTCATTCTAACCACAGACAGAAACAGATGACCAGCTTTTATTGCTTAAACTGACACGGTTAAAAAGTTCTGTAACAACTTTTTAACCGTGTCAGTTTAAGCTGTTAACGTTACAGTTAAGTAGTAAGTAGATAGTCTTACAGATACGAACCCTGGCATCAGGACGGCAGACCGTCTAAATAGGCATCTAAATAGGCAGGGATACTGTTAACATTATACAATTTGTTCGATATCTTGTATTAGACGTAATTTTGGGCGGTGCGCTGTTTGAAGCATCGTAGTTTCCAACCGGATGGACCCTTTCGAACGATATGTCGGTTTTTAACCCTATACGCAAAAATAGAGGGCCAGAGTTTTCTAATTTTTAGAGTTCCGTACCCAAAGGGTAAAACGGCACCCTATTACTGAGGCTCCGCTGTCTGTTTGTCTGTCTGTCCGTCTGTCACCAGGCTGTATCTCATGAACCGTGATAATTAGACAGTGGAAATTTTCACAAATGATGTATTTTTGTAGTTATTATTGTTGTATGGGAGTATTTGTACGCAACAAATACTAAAAATAGAATAAAATATATATCTAAGGCGGGCTCCCATACAACAAACGTGATTTTATTTGTTTGTTTCAGCTCGATATTGATTACGGCTACAGGAGTAGACGCTTGAAATATTTACAGAATATTGAGGCCGATATTCAATTTAAAAATAAATAATTAAATTAAAATAAAACATATATTTACGGGGGGCTCCCATACAACAAACGTGATTTTTTGCCGTTTTATAATGGTATGGAACCCTTCGTGCGCGCGTCCGACTCGCACTTGTTTAATTTACTTATATATATTATTTTAGGCTTTACTAAGTAGGTAACTCGTCATATTCATCAATCTGAACTCAAAGCTTATTAACACAATGTATTACGCAACTTGAAAGGGACGCTGCCACGTTAAATCAGTACGCAGAAAAATTTTATAGAACTCCAAATTTGAGAATTATTGAAATTCAGAACAGTGTTTATTTGGCAACTCGCGCTTGACCTTACGTTATAATAGTGAAAAAATTCAGTTCGTTTTTCATTCAAGCCGTTTGACATGAAAGCGTCTTTTATATTGTGGAGCAAACAATAAAGAACAGTCCCGCCTGCCCTTTGTCCCTTTGCTTGGCTTCAGTTGCACTCATCGCATTTGTTTATATTTAGGATCCGTTATGTAAAAATATTCCTGCTTATTTGAATTAGCGAGTTACAGCTTTGCTGGAATATCTGTTTTTTTATTGATGATAGCCAAGCGCTTGACCACTACCTCACCTGATGGTAAGTAAAGGTGTGATCGAAGATGGAGCACGCTTGCCTAGAAAGAACCTATTCACTCTGGAGTTGAAAACTCCAAGATTATACTGGTTTAGAAAAACATACGCTGGAAGCAAGTTCCACTCCTTACTAACAAGAAAAGCTGAAGCAAATCGTTTGGTACGGCATGATGGTATATCGACCAGGTATGGGTGGTGGTGGAAGGGGGAAGGAGGGATAAGGTCATGAAGATCTTCTTCACATTCACCAAAAAGAAACTTGCAAAAACAATCTTGGGATATTATTTAAATTATTTCTTAAATAACTACAAAATTTTAAAAAATGCATTTAGGTTAGAAATGACTCAAAACTATGACAAGTTGCTGCTAAAATATATACATATGTCTAAGTTCCACCACATTTATCCATTTTTCTTGTGACTAATTAAATAGGTGTTTATGGCCCGCTAGATGCCAAGACGGAACTTCAAGAAAAATTAACAAAAAAAACCTTTCATGTGCTTTCATAAAAATACGGTCATATTAACGTCTGCAGTACCAGGAGTGATCTTTTTAATAACTGTAGCTACCTATGAAAAGAAAACGTTAGAATTTTAGAATGGAAATCCCTCTATACATTTACTTATCTTTATATAATACTAGCTGTTGCCAGCGGCTTCGCACGCGTGGTTTGCCAATAAAAAGTAGCCTATGTGTTAATCCAGGTTATGATATACGTACATACCAAATTTCATCGCAATCGGTTCAGCCGTTCCGGCGTGAAAGAGTAACAAACATCCATACATCCATACATACAAACTTTCGCGTTTATAATATTAGTAGGATTCCGGTATGCATCTGTTCGTATTTCTCGTACTAAACGGCTTACCGATTTTAATAATTTTTTTTAGTACCTGGATGGTTCTTAGCTATATGTCCCGGTAGGTAGCGCTGTTGTTGAGATCCACATTTGCGGACGAAGTCACGGGCATTCAACTAGTTTACCTATAAATATTAATAATACACGATTTCGGAATAAATCACAACCACAAAGAACTTCGTTCAGTCATTGGCTACTGCTTCGTCACTGTATGTGGCTCATTAAAATCACAGTATAATTTCACACAGCACAGTTGACTATGAATACTTAATTTAAACTGTCATCGGATAATAATAATAAAGCCTGAACAGTGACAAGTGTTTATTTGTAAACTAGTTGTTGACAGTGGTGTCGCCTGCGTTGTTATGGGGTGCAAAATACATATATGTACCTACTGTGCGATGTCAGGTACACACGGCTACACATCAAGCTATACATTTCCAGTATAAGCTGACCTCGCATTGTGTAGGCTTTTAGTAGAATGAGAGGTCAGCTTATACTGGAAGTGTATAGCTTGGTTTGTAGCCGTGTGTACTAATTTTGACGATTGACCTAGTTACTGGATATTTACTTATCTGACCTCGCATTGTGTAGGCTTTTAGTAGAATGAGAGGTCAGCTTATACTGGAAGTGTATAGCTTGATTTGTAGCCGTGTGTACTAATTTTGACGATTGACCTAGTTACTGGATATTTACTTATCTGACCTCGCATTGTGTAGGCTTTTAGTAGAATGAGAGGTCAGCTTATACTGGAAGTGTATAGCTTGATTTGTAGCCGTGTGTACTAATTTTGACGATTGACCTAGTTACTGGATATTTACTTATCTGACCTCGCATTGTGTAGGCTTTTAGGAGAATGAGAGGTCAGCTTATACTGGAAGTGTATAGCTTGATTTGTAGCCGTGTGTACTAATTTTGACGATTGACCTAGTTACTGGATATTTACTTATCTGACCTCGCATTGTGTAGGCTTTTAGTAGAATGAGAGGTCAGCTTATCCTGGAAGTGTATAGCTTGATTTGTAGCCGTGTGTACTAATTTTGACGATTGACCTAGTTACTGGATATTTACTTATCTGACCTCGCATTGTGTAGGCTTTTCGTAGAATGAGAGGTCAGCTTATACTGGAAGTGTATAGCTTGATTTGTAGCCGTGTGTACTAATTTTGACGATTGACCTAGTTACTGGATATTTACTTATCGGATTTCAGGATATTTTAAATTAAAACAGATCTTCGTCTTGTTACCACAATATGTGTAATGGCGTATATCTTAGTACAAAATTCGAAGAGCGGGTAAAAGGAACATTAATATAAAAACCAATAGAAATACGTTTTAAATAATCATGTGATGGTGGCTTGCGTGGATTGGTAGAATAACAACATCGTAAGGAAGAACAATTGAGCCTTGAGTTTAGCGTAATCGCGAACAATATATAAACTTTGACATCCTATTTTTATCCCATGGGAACTGATTTATGGGATAAATGGTAGCTTATATAGTGATCCAGGTTAAATTCTACGAATATACCAAATTTCATCGAAATTGGTTCAGCCGTTACGGTGTGATTGAGTTACAAACAATCAAATAAACATCAAAACAAACATCCAAACTTTCGCGTATGTAATTATAGTGTGATGCAGTGATTCATAACGTATCAATCAATTGAATTATATTTTTGTAATGCAGTTTGACTACCTATTGCATAGTATTTTTGTGACGATCCCTCGTAATGTGGGAAAAAGCCAGGAAAATAGTTTTTGAATAATTATTATATCAGGTCTATGGGTTATCACAACAATAATATGAATGCGAAAGTTTGGATGTTTGTTTATTTATTAGTTTGTTTGTATGTTACACAATCACGTCGGAACGGCTGAACCGATTTTGATGGAATTTGGTATAAACGTAGATGACAACCTAGATTACCACATAAGGTAGAATTTATCCCATAAATCAGTTTCCATGGGATAAAAATGGGGTCAAAGTGTCTATACAAAAATGATTTTGGACTTTGTTACCCCTTCACACCAAAACTACTGAACGGATTGGGCTCAAACTTTGCAAATGTTTAGTTCTAGATCTAGAATTACATATAGGCTACTCTTTATCTCATAAATCAGTTCCCATGGGATAAAAATGGGGTCAAAGTGTCTATACAAAAATGATTTTGAACTTTGTTACCCCTTCACACCAAAACTACTGAACGAATTGGGCTCAAACTTTGCAAATGTTTAGTTCTAGATCTAGAATTACATATAGGCTACTCTTTATTTCATAAATCAGTTCCCATGGGATAAAAATGGGGTCAAAGTGTCTATACAAAAATGATTTTGGACTTTGTTACCCCTTCACACCAAAACTACTAAACGGATTGGGCTCAAACTTTGCAAATGTTTAGTTCTAGATCTATAATTACATATAGGCTACTCTTTATCTCATAAATCAGTTCCCATGGGATAAAAATGGGGTCAAAGTGTCTATACAAAAATGATTTTGGACTTTGTTACCCCTTCACACCAAAACTACTAAACGGATTGGGCTCAAACTTTGCAAATGTTTAGTTCTAGATCTAGAATTACATATAGGCTACTCTTTATCTCATAAATCAGTTCCCATGGGATAAAAATGGGGTCAAAGTGTCTATACAAAAATGATTTTGGACTTTGTTACCCCTTCACACCAAAACTACTGAACGGATTGGGCTCAAACTTTGCAAATGTTTAGTTCTAGATCTAGAATTACATATAGGCTACTTTTTATCTCATAAATCAGTTCCCATGGGATAAAAATGAGGTCAAAGTGTCTATACAAAAATGATTTTGGACTTTGTTACCCCTTCACACCAAAACTACTGAACGGATTAGGCTCAAACTTATCAAATGTTTAGTTCTAGATCTAGAATTACATATAGATTACTTTATATCTCATAAATCAGTTCCCATGGGATAAAAATGCGGTCAAAGTGTCTATACAAAAACGATTTTGGACTTTGTTACCCCTTCACACCAAAACTACTGAACGGATTGGGCTCAAACTTTGCAAATGTTTAAGTCTAGATCTAGAATTACATATAGGCTACTCTTTATCTCATAAATCAGTTTCCATGTGATAAAAATGGGGTGTCAAATTTTGGTCTTCGTTACCACTTTACGCTAAAACTTATTCCACTATGTTTGTTAATCGTTCACGCAAAAACTGCTGAATGTATTTTGATAAAAGTTGGTACGTACGTAAATTATAACCTGGATTAACACACAGGCAACTTTTTGTTGACAAATAACGCGCGCGTAGCTGCTGGCGGGAGCTAGTTTTTCACAAAGAAAAAAACGTAATCTGTTTTATTTTTGCCAATTACCTATACCATTCTTCTGCTTAGTAAGCAAAACCTACTTCATACCTGTCATTACCATTCAGACCAGCGAGTCGCTGTTTTACCTTGCTGAGTTGAAACCCTTTATGTGGCGGCTACTTAATAAAACTTATATTTTATAAATTACTGTTTTGTATTTTTGTGTACTTATAAGTTAAAAGTGGATGTCACAAATAAAAAAAAAATATTTCTTTCTTTCATCTGTAGGCCTGTCCCAGGGAATACGGAAGTTGTGGATTCCACCTAGCTGCAACATACCACCGGCTCCTTATATTAAAAAAACCGGTCAAGTGGAAGGGTTCCGTACCATTATCTATAAAAACGGCAAAAAAATCATGCCTGTTGTATGGGAGCCCCACTTAAATATTTATTTTATACAATAGCACAATTTTATTTATTTACCTCTTATTTGAGGTTGGTGCCGATTAAGCTAGTCCTCTAAATTGTATGGGCGCCCCTACAACTCAGAGGACTATTTTAATCGGCGTCAACTATGTCTGTATGGGGACTCCGTTTTATTTGCAACTTCTTTTTTTTAGAATTTTTCCTTTATTTGTGCTGTAAGTCATTGCTTTTTGCCAAATTTCGTGATTCTAGGTCACCGGGAACTACAACTCAAAACCTATAGGATTTCGACCCAAAACCTATAGGGTACTTCCGGTTGACCTAGAAATGTCAATTTTGGTTAAAAGCAAGGTCTTACAGCAAAAGTTTATGGGAAATTTTGAAAAATTAAGGTAAATTTTGGTACATACATGTTTTCACGGAAATCTAAATTTACCCATATCTTTTTATAATCTTGACTCAAGACCTTGATTATTATACACCTAATAGGGACTATAGACCTCAGTATCTGGTATAAATTTTAAATTGCTAGGTCCACCCGTTCTTGAGAAAATTGGTGGTGAAACACGGAGACGGACAGACGGACAAGAGAGTGATCTTATGAGGGTTCCTTTTTAACTTTTGAGGTACGGAACCCTAAAAATAAACCATACTTTTTTCATATTTATCTATACATTCATTAACATCCAAACTCTCACCTATAAATTACATGAAGTTAAATTGAAACAGTGAAGTTGATCGAAGTTGACAGCGGATGTCTCATTTGGATTAAATAATGTGTATATATTAATAACGAAGAGGCCGTTGTTCCATTGTAAGGTAGCAATTAGTAAAATTAATTCCTACTTAGCATTATACATGCATGGGTACGTTTCCACCATGTGCAAAGTAGCTCGTGGCAATTTATTATGTTAGTGATGATATTTCAGAATACAATGAGGTCTAAAAAGCAAGAAGCCAGAAAGAAGGTGGTATTCTGTTCATCAGTTTAGCTGTGAGAAGTAAGAAAAGACCAGAAAAAGACAGAAAAATTGAAAAACTAGTACGTAGTGTAAGCTTAGCTCAATATCAGGATCCGTAGGAAAAAAGAACGCCAACTCGTATATATTACGAAACAACTTGACCTATAGTTTCATCCAAATTACAGGTGACGGGAGTTCATGTATATTCGAACCTCTTAATTGTGATAGAAATTGCAGTTATTCTGGATTTCAGACTCTTGGCTATATTTGTGTTACCAAAGCTACATGCATACAGCACTAAGAGGTCACTCATGTTCCCCCATGAATTTTGACAAAGTTTAGTTTGTATTATAGATAATAACTGAAATACTACAAAGTTTAAACTAAAAATAAAATGGCGATCGAAATGTATTCATAAAGACCTTTTATTAGACGTGCCATTTGATCGGATGGTCTCATTTTGTTTTTTTTTTTACCCTTCTTAAACCCCAATATCTTAACAACCTCCACCCCCCCCCCCCCCCTCTCCCCCACATTTTTAGCTCATTTAGTCACACCGAAATTGTGTCAGCACTACCTACCTATATACCAAATTTCACGATGATCGGATAAACGCATCGAAAGTTATTCTCGGACAAACAAAATACGCTGATTCGCCCAACTTGATTTGGAGATCTTGCTTCGCTGTATTAATAAATAAAATCTGCACTCAAATGCATTTCTGTGTATCTGAGTACATGTTAGTAAAATCAGTTTATTAGTCAAATGAATAATAAATGATCACACAGCACCAAATTAGAATTTATTTATGGCAGCCTTCAAACTGGCTACTGGATTATAAACCATCATGATCATCACTATATCAGCCTTACGACGTCTACTGCTGAACACAGGTCCCCCCCATAGATTTCTAGAATGACAACGGCTTCTAGCAACCTTTATTAGATCGTCTTTCCATCTAGTGGAGGCCGCCCTGCGCTGCGCTCTCCACTCGAGAACCTAACCTATTATCTAGTAGATGGAATACAAAATCCTTTGATCTATATAACGTGGCTCGATAGGTCAATCCATTAGTGATACTTCCCGGTTATAACCTAATATTCTAAATGCTCTCACTCCTTCGTGACTGGTAACTTTGTTAACCTTTATCAAAAATCGAGACTATTTCCTGATAGATTCTTCATTTACGTATATCTTTACATTTGTTCCTAAAATGTTGGTAGATTATATTTAGAATACCACTTCGTCCACTACTCTACGCAATTCGATCTTATTAGTTAAAAGGGCACAAAAGACGCTTCTAACCCAGATAATACAATCTATTATTCAGTAACAAAGATTTACTTTAGTTAATTGCTTACTTATCGCTCATCGTGAGCTGTGGTCGATCTATATTTACTAATCGTCAATCGATCTTCTATCCATTGTTGTTTAGGATAGAAAAGAACAAAGTCAAATTTGTCTTGTCTAAATAGATACTAATTAAAATAATGAATGGAATCTTTAGTGTTTTCCACGTGGATCTAGTAAATTAGAAATTAATCATGTAATTTTTCCCAGACATCATTTTTACTGTAATCTTTTATAAATACAAATATACTAGTTGTTTGGGAAAAAAACTTACAAGCAACATAAACTCCAAGCAAAACCATTATTGGTTACTGGTTATATGAATTTAAAAAATATAAAGTTCATTTTGCAGTTGGTTTTGGTCACTTTATATGAACATTATAGAACTGTTTAAAACCCCAACTATATACTTATCTCCGACTCTCAATTTCGGCTCCTACATTGAGTCGAAAGCCCAGTTGGCTGCACAAGTCCGATCATGTTTGGAGTATTGTTCTTACCTCTGGGACGGATCAGCAAACTACCAACTTGAAGCTCTGGAAACAATTGAGAGAAGAGCCAAGATGCTCATAGGCAACGATGAGCTAGTTGATGCAAGGCTCCTCAGCCTGGAGCATCGACGAAAGGTTGCTACTAATAGCCTCTCAGTTTTTTATCGAGTACATTTCGGGGCACTCCCCGGAAATTTTCAACCTAATCCCACCTCTCTCTCATCTCCATTATATCATCGAGCGACAAGACGCTCTGCGGTGCGCCACCGCTATATGGTAGAAATACCTCCCATTCGCACAAAGCGGTTCTCTTAGACCTTTAATATGCGCACCACCAAAGAGTGGAATGACTTGCCAGATTCTGTGTTTCCTGATAGCTATAGCCTGACTATCTTTAATTCGCGAGTGAATAGGTCGCAGTCTGCTACTGCTCGTGAACTAGAAGAGTCTACTGAGCTTTGATAAAAAGTGTTGAGGAAGTGTTTAGAAGACCTATTTTTAATCATACCACACGATGGGTTACGTGAGGGAAAATAAAATCACCCCAAACATCCATTTAGGTAACCTAAAAAATTGTGTTTATAGTTTTTATTTCATACCTTACTAGGCGTTACCAAAACGTATCATCATGTCCTGATTTACAGCGCTAAGTATACGAATTGAACGGCTGCAACTGGTCGGATGGGCAGACAGAGAGACAGAGAAGGACATTACCCCCTCAAGTAAACATATTTACAAAACATTACTCCTTTAAAAAATTACACTGTTTTTTAATAATTCTCTCTAGGTGACTAATTTCTTAAAAGCTATGTCTATACAAGCAACCTTTTAACAAAAATATAACCGACTTCAGATAACAGAAAAAATAAACTACTAAACCGATTTTGATGAAATTTCTATGGGACTAATCTGAAAGTAATAATAAAAATCCTTTCAAATAAATAAATAATTTTGAAAATCAGTCCACAATTGACGGAGAAATCGGTAAACATACATAATATATATATATATATACAGTCGAACATAGAACTTCCTCCTTTTTTGAAGTCAGTTAAAAATGAGAATCTGTCATTGGAAAGCTTTAAGAATTTATTTGCATTTATATCAAGTGCTGTTGATTTTGTAATGAACGAAATAAAAAAAGGGTTGAAAAAACAACTATAAGGGTTCCTAGTTCGACTACGGAACCCTTTTTTTTAAACTAAATATATCTTCGTTTGACCACAATCTCACCCGATGGTAAGCGATGATGTGGTCTAAGATCAAGCACGAAGATCTAGAAGAAACCTATTCACTCTTACCTTAAAGAGGCCCGGATTGTATTCTTTAGGAAAAACAGACGACGGCAAAGCGTTTCATACCTTAGCTGTACTCATCAAGAACGTAGAACCAAAACGGTGTGTGCGAATGGGTGGTATATCAACTAGGTACGGATGGTACTGAGCCGTGCGCCTGCTTGTCATTTGATGGAAAGGAGATGGCGGAACCAGATTGTAAAGCTCCTGGGCACATTCCCCGAAATGTATTAATGTGTAACACTAAAAAATTGCAAAATGATCAACTCTTTTTTAGACCTTTTAAAAAAGTATCTCCCTCTCCCTTATGATAGTAAATTGTTTTATTGATATCCTGATGAGGGTAGCGAACCCATGCGTAATCAAATTTGCGATGCGGGCTTCCGGAGCGGAAACTAAATTATTCGTACAATGTACACCGGCACACGGTTTAATCTTGATGTAACTCTCTGTACACCTTATAAAGGCATAAAGACTTTGAACAAAAAAAAATATTTATACGTAAAAGCAGGTCAAAGACTTTTATATTAAGATCTAAATATAAGGATGCATATCGATACTAATATTATAAAGAGGAAAGATTTGTATTATTGTATTTTTGTGTGTATGTTTGTAATGAACAAAATCAAAAACTACTGGTCCGATTTCAAAAATTCTTTCACTATTGGAAAGCTACATTCACCCTGAATAACATAGGCTCCTTTTTACCCAACTGCGCAAAGAAGGGTAATGTTTTTTATTGAAAAACTACGCGTGAGAAGCTGCGGATTGGTCAGCTAGTATAACATAAAAACGAATAAGGTTGCTTGTTTGAGATGTCCATTCCGGCGGTTATCACATCATCATAATGATCATCATAGAACAACCACTCCTGAACATAAACCTCTCCCATAAATTTCCAGAGCGACCGATCTTCTGCGGCCTTCACCCAATGGTTGTCATGTCAAGGCTTCTTTCGATCAGATCTAGTGGGGGTCGTCCTGCTTTCCAGTACGTAGTCTCGATAACCTTTCGGCCCCAAAGACTTGATATGTTCCCCGTCTATTGTCAATTAAACTTGCTAATCCTCTGGGCTATGCCAGTGAGTTTGGTCTATCTAACCTTTACCTTATTAACCCCCAACTCAAATATAACGGTGTTATAAGTTCGATACTTATATATTTCTGTGTCTGGCTGTAGCATCGCAGTTTCCAAAAGGATGGATCGATTCGGACGCGGTGTGACTAGAAAGATAATTTAACTGTGATGGTTCTTAGTACTGTTAGGTTTTGAAAGGGGACTTTTTGCGTCACGGGTACTCTACTAAAAACGATTACGGATGTTTTAAAAACTTAGTAAAAAATAACTTTTTTTTGATTCGGCCCGGCATGTACAACGACCCCTAAATGTATTAAACGATGTTTAAATTGGACGTATTCTATGAATTTATTATTTCTTAAACATATTGTGGCACTAAATAGTATTTTAATGCCGTTTTGGTATTTGATTTGTCTAACAGTATGTATTTAATTATTTTTTGTTATGTAATATTTGCGCGTTTTAATTAACACAAGCATGCACGCATGGATAGAGCTTCGCACGACTGCACGTTCAATAAAAAGGCTGTTTTAAAGCCACTTTAATTATACTTGAAAGACACTGCTATACTTATTATCGGTGCTGTCTTGTAAAGTGGAGGTACCTTTCATCCTCAGTGAGAAGAGCATGAATCATGAAATAACATTGAAAAGTGAATGCATGTGGTAAGTGCGACTTAAATATTTTTTTCGACCTTATGATTATTTTTACCCTTCGCCACTGCTAAATACGATCTCGTAAAGAAGTACTAAGAACAGCTCTCTCTATAGCACGCTGAGCGACCTTGAGCCTTGTTATAAGGCACATACGATAGTGAGGCAGAACTAGTTACCGCGGCATCTCTTCTTCTTCTAACGTATCATCAGTAAACCTAATCTTTCAAGCTCCTGTCAAGCTACCTTTGGTACATGGCCGAGATTCAAACCCCGGACCAGAAGTCTGGGTTGAATTCCATACGCCAACACAACTTGGCACAGCGAAGTTCAAGCCAAGTCGATAATTAAGGCTTTAAACTTTTCTAAGCTTCACTAAAAGTTAAATCTCTTTTTCATTAGTTTAATTCTAAGTTATTAATATTGAGCATTGAATTTTAAATGATTTTGAACTCTGTGTAAGTTAAACGAGGCTTAATGATCGTTAAATTACCCAGTAAAATGTTTGTAGAGTCAATTGAAGTATTTAGAGTACCCATCGATTTATCTGAAATAGCATAATAATATATAACATAAAGGCATGGTCAATTTAAATACTTGTAATGTTTTTAATGCAATTAACGGCTATTCTATCTGCAATTATAATTTTAAAAAAATTGTCAACTAGCTAACTTTATTTTTATACATTATAGGCTTGCATTTGACCATGATCTCGCCTGATGGTAAGCGATGATGCAGTCTACGATGGTACACGCTTGCCTAGAAGAAACCTATTCACTCGCGACTTAAAGATACCCAGGCTGTAGCTATCTGGAAACAGAGACTCTGGCAAGGCGTTCCACTCTTTGGCGGTGCGCATAATAAAGGTCGAACAGAACCGCTTTGTGCGAATGGGAGGTATATCTACCATATAGTGGTGGCGCACCGCAGAGCGTCTGGTTGTCCGTTGATAGAATGGAGATGGTGGGATCAGGTTGAAAACTTCCGCCGCACACTCCCCGAAATGTACTCGATAAAAAACCGAGAGGCTAGCAACCTTTCGTCAATGCTCCAGGCTGAGGAGCCTTGCATCAACTAGCTCATCGTTGCCTATGAGCTGCTTGGCTCTTTTTTCAATTGATTCCAGAGCTTCAAGTTGGTACTTCGCTTATCCGTCCCAGAGGTGAGAACAGTACTCCAAACACGATCGGACTTGTGCTTTGTACAAGTTGAGCAACTGTCCCGGTGTGAAGTAGTGCCTTACCTTTGCGAGTATACCAAGCTTTTTAGCAGCCAACTGGGCTTTCGACTCAATGTAGGAGTCGAAATTGAGAGTCGGAGTTAATGTGATACCAAAGAAGCTCGAGGTGGTCAGATATCGGCACGGATACTTTTCGGAAAGTAGGAGTCAGATTAAATTGATTTAGTTTTGCGGAGAACAGACACGCCTGGGTCTTATTCGCATTGAACTTGACCAGATTGGCATCACCCCAGTCGGAGATTGCCTTCAAGGACAAGTTTAAGCGCTCGACCATGGCCTCCCTGAGTGACTGAATCTGCGCTCCACTGGCTCGTGCACTATATGTATAGCTTTCCACAACTGTGCGGTACCATTGGGTATGCAGATGATCTGCATACCCAATGGTACCGGGTTTTAGCAGATCGTTGATATGCAGCAAGAAAAGAGTTGCGGAAAGTACTGACCCTTGTGGGACCCCGGCGTTAATCGCCAATTGATCGGACAAGCAGCCTTCAACGACAACTCGTATCGAACGGTCCCTTAAGAAGTCCGATATTCAGACACACAGAACAGTGGGCAAACCGTATGATGGAAGCTTGCTAATAAGGCTATCATGCCAAACCCTATCAAAGGCCTTTGAGATGTCAAGATTAACAGCCAGTGCTTCTCCGTGTTTCTAAACGGCCTCGCTCCATATGTGCGTGGAATACGCTAGAAGGTCCCCATTGGACCGATTTCGGCGAAAGCCATATTGTAGATCACTGAGGAGATTATGCGACTCATCTCTGTTTTTATTGTTTCAGAAAGATTTGATCTACGGCTCCTCGGGAACTTGGGGGCCTCAAGCTGGGAGACCACTTCGCGGGAGGTACCAGGTATTGTTTTCCACACCGGGCACAGTCTCACCTCTCCAAAAATCTAAAAGGTAGTTTCATTCCTTGTTGTTTGTTTTAGTTTTTTTTGACATAAGACTAAGACTGTTATTTTTTGTGTCAACAGGAGGAAGCGCGGTTGTCGTGGTGCCAAGACACCCACTACGATTGCGCTGCGCCTGTCTTCCCGAAGTCTTTCTAGGTTTATTTTCATCATGCACGCAACCAATAAATTCAAATAGTATCAACGCTGTTGTGTCTGTGCCCAACCTAGTGGAGTGCAGGGTATGTTCCCAGGTTCGCTTTTCAAGAGACAGAGAGGCCTCAAAACTCACCAAAAAAGGTATCACAACAACCTAATCATCCCACTGACTGCTCCAGATGCAGGTTCGGTAGATATTTCGGTGCAAGATTTGAATTCTTCGCCTGATCTACACCCGTTTTGGAAAGTGATTAGCCAGTACAAAATCACAACCCCTGTTTTGAAACGTTTTCCTCGGGGGAACATTTACTAATTTTCCCCTACAGTGTACTACCCAAGTAATAGTAGTGGGAAGCTCGCGGATGATTACTCAAATCGATTGGCTTGATCTTCCACAGGTAAAATTTGAAGGTACTTCAATAGCAATCAGCAAGGTAGTAAAAAATCTGGGGGTACTCATGGATAGCCATCTATCTTGGGGACCTCAACTAGCAGCAGTAAGCCGAAAGACCTTTGCTGCAGCTTCCTCTCTTAAACGGCTGCGAAACTTCCTTCCGACTTCCACCAAAATTGCACTTGCACAATCATTGTTGCATCCCATTCTCGACTATGCTGACGCCAGCTATCTTGATTTAACTGAAGATCAACTCAACAAGCTTGAGCGTCTCCAGAATTTCTCTATTAGATTCATATTTGGCTTGCGTAAATACGATCACATTTCTGAGTATCGCCACAGGCTCAAGTGGTTACCCATCCGCCTTCGTCGGAATGCTCACATCCTGTCCCTTCTTTACACCATCCTTTTCATTTCTTCTACTCCGCCCTACCTCAAAGAACGCTTTGAGTTTCTTCATGTTTCCAACTCCCGGTCCTTACGCTCCTCTGAAAACCTTAAATTGAAAACTCCTCATCATACCTCAGTATTTTATACTAACTCCTTCACTCTTCAGGCTACCAGACTCTGGAATGCACTACCTGTTTCAATTCGTAACGCCAAATCCCTTCCTGTTTTTAAAAACATGGTTAATAATCATTATCTGTCGTCCATCGCTCACTAAGACTTTGCAACTTAAATTTTGTATATAATTTTTTATTGTTTTTTTCTAATTACCTATGTATTTTGAAGTAGGTTATTTAATATTATAAAATTATTTATATTTATTTATATGTATATTTTATTTTAATCATTTATGTACTAATTCTGTTAGTTATTATTTGATTAACGCCGCCGTTCTCATTTGTTCACACAGATCCTGTCCATCCAAAGGTTGCCTGGAAGAGATCGCTTTTAGCGATAAGGCCGCCCATTGTACCTTTGATTTAATTTTGTATTCTCTTTTGTTTGTTTTATTTTTAATGGTGTGCAATAAAGAAATTATCTATCTATCTATCTACTTCAAGTAAAAAAAAGAATTAGGCAACAAATCTTCCCTCACTGCTCGGATCAAACAAAATTGTGTGAGGTACACAGCTCGCAATGAGCGCACACCTTTTTCGTACATTAATCAGGACTCAAAAATAAATTCGAAATCTGTCAAGCCAACCGCTGAGTCTGCTATCTACAAACTTAAGGACAGCAAACATAGTGATGGTGATATCAAGGGTGCCTCCTGTGTCCTTTTGATGGCGCTGTCGAGGCGACATGTGCTGAGGATATGTGACGACCTCCGTGGTGCAGTGGGCGAACAGCCGGCTGAGACGCAGGGGGTAGCGGGTTCGATTCCCGCCGCGGAACAAATGTTTGCATGATCTTCAGATATTTTTTCCGGGTCTGGTTGTTTTTCTATATATTATAAGTATGTATTTACAAAAAAAAGTATATAAGTATGTTATCAGTTATCTGGTTCCCATAATACAAGCTCCGCTTAGTTTGGGGCTAGATAGCGCTGTGTGAAATGTTCAGCATTATTTATTTATTTATTTATGCTTAGTGCTGTCATGTCATTTCAGAGTGGCTCTGCTGGCGACCTGGATGCTTTGACTCCACAGAGACGTGTAATCCGAGAGCTGGCGCTCATCTGGGTATAAGCTTAAGCATGGCAATTCAGTGGGGAAATGCAGCCAGTGTCTTGGGGACACTTCCGCCTGGTAGTGATCTGGAGCAGTTGAGGTATCTATGGATCGCTTGCAATGGTATTTAGATGCTTCAAATGTCTCTTCTGTTTTTTTATTGTATAATTGTACATTCTTTTTGTTATTGAAAAAATAATTAAAAAATATTTTTATATAAATAATTTTTTCAAACATCATCATCAGCATCATACCAGCCATAGGAACACTGCTGAACATAGGCGTCCCCAAAATATATCTATAGCGATCGATCTTAGGCGGGCTGCACCCTAAGGCTTCTAGCAACCTTTATCAGGTCATATTTCCATATAGCAAGGGGTCCTACGCTGCGTAGTCTCCACTCTAGAAGCCCCAACGGCCGTCAGTTCTTCGAGCTATGTGGCCCATTATTCAAAAGTAATATTGCTGTGTTCCGGATTGAAGGGTATTTATTTATTTATTTTGTAAAATGCTTGCACACTCACAGCAGTGCCATGGCGTGTAACGAGCCACAATATACACATTACAGAACAATACAACATAAAAACAATAGTCAACAGTTTTTGCTACTAAATACAAAATGTCAAATTAAATTATTAATAATGTAATAATTTTAATATTCAAATTAAGAATAAGTTAATTTATTAGGTAGCTAAGTATAATAAACATTAAAAATTCAATATAATAAATATCATGTCAAATTATTAATACATAAACTAACAAACACACAAAATTTTACATATAATACCTAAGTAAAAATGAGGGTGATGAGCAACCATGGCGTTGACCAGAGATACAAGTGTTTGGGTGCCGGTGACACTACAGGCACAAAAGACTTGTAAAATGTATCTCTTACTGTGACGCAATGTTGCCCTGTTGGCCAAGTTGGTGGACGTAATTTAATGAGTTATAATTGTAATTTTTACAGGCAATGCAGTTGTAACCATTCAGATAGGCCATAGGGTTTTATCGTCACTCATCTTATAAAAACTTATTTGTTTCCTTAAAGAAGATGTAAATACTCAAATGAGAACCATACGGAATAGAAGGGGAAATATAGTTAGGCATCTTATACGACATGACAAGGACAATCATCGAAGGTAAAAGAAGAAGAGGAGGGCTGAAAATAAGCCTGATAAATAAGATGGTTGCTGCCATCCAGACCTATAAGAACGTAAACGAGAGAAGAACGAGACAAATGTAGGGAGTTTCATCAGTTGCACTGACAAGAGCAAAGCTTGTATTATTGGAACCAGATAACTCATAGAATACTTATATACTTTTTTGTGCAAAAATTTGTTGCACGGCGGGAATCAAACCCGCTACCTCCTGCGTCTCAGCCGGCAATTCATCCACTGCGTCACGGAGGTCGTCTTAGTAGTTTAACTAGTACAATAATTACCTATACTCTATAAAATATATCTAACACTTTTAAAACACCAACTTGTACTAAAAAAACTCGTACTGTACAACACCTCGTAGCTACTTTACGAGTCTATCTCGTAGAGTAGCTACGAGGTGCGATAGACTGCGTAGCACATCGTTACGGTTTACGTACAGGAGCCTGCAATTACGTCTACGATAAATCATCCGGCCGCCGTGTTAGCAACTTTACGAAAGCAATTCCTGCCGAATATATCATTACCGCGGGAATATATCCGCACCGGGCTTACCCTTTTTATAAAAAAAAACTAACTTTACTTCTATCAATTTAAGATGATTTATACTGTGTCTAGTGTCCAGTTATAATATTTGCTGGGCGAAGGACGCAGCCCTTGTTATTCCCGGGACAGGATTTTTTATTGATATTGTTTCCCCTGCGATTATCTAAATGTGCAAGTATTTTACAGTTTGTAAAGCAGTCGGGTTTTTTTATGAAAATATAATAATTCATATTTTACGTTATTACGGGTGTAGTTTATGTCTCGCTGAACATTTCTTGAAATGTTACAAGTAAAATCTATGTGACTCATATACATGTCACCGCAGGGTGGGCAACGGGATACAGGGGCCATGTATTCTCGTCGGGTTTTGACATGGTAGGGAGTCTCAAGCAATAACCAAAACAACAAAATACTACTTAAAAAAAACGAGTGCGCTTTAGACCACACGACTGAAGTAAAACTTCTGCTGCTGCCTGCCATCTGTTGTGGAACAGCTGAACTTTTCATAAATCAAAGCTGGTAGATTCAAGATACGAAACGTCGAAAAATTTTTTTTATCCATAGCAAAATTAACTCTATTATACAGCATGAAGGTGTGTTTTGTTTTTGCAGTTTGTATAATTTAAGCTAATTTGGAATAAGAGATATGCGATAAATCAACTGGCTACGAGAGAAAGAGAGATAAAAATGTGTACTCGCACCTATCTCTCTTGCCCCTACAGTAATATACGAAACATAACTCTCTCTCTCTCTTTCTATCTTCACTAACTTAAATCTCCCTTTCAACTTCCGTTCGCACTTTTCGTAATGCATTCACCAGCTTACTCCCCAAGTCAAGCGTGCGTAAAGAAGTTTTACTTCAAAAAAAGTATGCAAGTGTAAACAATTCAATTCAAATAATATACAATATTCTTCATAATCAATAGACATTACGTACAAATTAATCCTCACGATTTAAAATAAAACACAATCTACGAACTCATTAACGCCTCTCCCGATTTACAAGACCGAAAATAGGAGCAATCCCGAATAAACGTTAAATAAAAGGTTCTGGTTTGCGTTCACTTACAAGTTACGAGTCTATTATCAACGTCCACCTTATCACTATCAACCTGCAGCAGTGTACTTCTGAACACAAAATTGGACTCTGCTTTTCCAGTTCCTGCTATCTATAGCAGGTAAATTGTCGCTACATCTATTTAGGTGGCGAATGTTCTGCGTGGTGTCACCATTATGACAAACATACTCTAATGATTATCGATTCTGCGGTAGATAACATCGACCTGCTGGCACTGCAGTTTGCTGACCCTTTGAGCGATGTTGGCACTAGAATATAACATCTAGGAGAGATGTAGGTGTACGCGATTTTAGTAGGCACATTGCTAATAGCTCACCACTGGCAGAACATTTCCATCAGGTCCACGGAGTTGGCAATAATGGTTTTTCCTTAGTTATCAGCAAATAAGCTAAAAGAGAATCAGAAATGAGGAGATACGTAGGAGAACTCAAGTCATCGACATAGCCCGACGGATTAGTACGTTGAAGTGGCAATGGGCAGGCCATATAGCGCGCAGAACAGATTGCCGATGGGGCCGGAAAGTTATCGAATGGAGGCTACGGACCGGCAAGCGCAGCGTAGGACGTCCACCTACAAGATGGGCAGACGACTTGGTAAGAACCGCAGGTCGGCGTTTGATGCAGGCCGCTTCCAACCGCAGCTCCTGGAGATCAATGAGGGAGGCCTTTGTCCAGCAGTGGACGTCCTACGGCTGATACGATGATGATGAAGATGAAGCTAAAAGAATAAGTTAGGTTAACTTACTTAGACACAAGATCTACAGATGTAATATCTGCTGTTTATTTTGTATTTTCCAAACACTTCATTTTTTATGAAAACAATCTATATAATTAAAGCATAGGTTTACTGATTGATTGAAAATTCTTTATTGCACAAAATACATAAATCTGTACTAAGGCGAACTTAATGCTAGCAAGCATTCTCTTCCAGTTAACCTTTGCACAGTGTTAAAAAAATATTGTTGTAGGTAGTGCATGACACAATGTAGCAGGAAAAGTTATATATCAAAAAATAAAACTAAGATATATTGAGAATACGAACGAAACATCAAATATATATAGAGTATTTTCAATAAACGTACTTTCAAATATTACATCTCAATAAACACTAGTTGAAAAATAATAGATAAACTAATAAATAGGTAGTTACAATAAACCTAAATAAACTCATATGATATAAAGATAACAGAGTGGATAAATGACAGAGCATCTACAGGACACCACTCATTTTTGTTTATGTTATTTTTCAAAATACTGTTTTTTTTATAGAAACCTAAGATAAAATAACATAAATTCTAAGTCTATTAGTAATTAACAAAAGTGCACACCCACTAACTGTCCCTGTGTTGAAGTTGTAACTGCTTGTTAATTCACCATAACCATTTTTATAGTTGCTTATTTTAAATTAAACTTGTGTTATTACTAGTATTTTAGGTTTATTGTATGTAGATATGTTTTTAATTTTACATAGATGCACCGCCGACATGTGTTACATTATAATCCCGTCCATACAAAGGTTTTAAAATTTTCGCGAACTATACTCATGTTTGTAGGACAAAACGGATGTTTTGCGCGCACAGATTTATATCAAAATCATAATTTTGACTAACCTCGACGTTTCGGCCAAGTTACATCGGCCGTCGTCACGAGAGACTGAAAGCGGGCGGGTGTTATTGCCGAGAAGCGTACCGTTGTCACCAACTACCCGCACTTGGTTTTCTGAATCGCACGTATCACTGTTTCGAAATACAATACTAACAGTATCTGAAGTTACGCGTGGATCTAAATAGAAGATAAAGTCAGAAGTTATAAAGTAGAGTATAAAGTCAGGAGATAAAGTCAAAATTATGATTTTGATATAAATCTGTGCGCGAAAAGACCCGTTTTGTCTTAAAACCATACAAAGGTTGTCTGGGAGAGATCGCTTTTAGCGATAAGACCGCCCATTCTACTAAATCTATTTGTAAGAATTATGTTCTGTATTTTACTTTGATGTACAATAAATAGTTATCTTATTTAGAGCAGATTGTTGAAGAAGCTCTGTTAACTACAATCTGGGTCTCTGGAAGGTATGAGTGAATAGGTACCCCTAGATCTTCGTGCTTCATATCGTTTAATTAGATTAGGTCTAAACAAATCTATGGCAAAAAGGAAACATTTTGTTTGTGTATGATCTGACTAGTGAACGCAAAGCTTTAATGTAAAATACAAGCGTCATAACCTCGCGGCAACAATAAGCCGACGCGGGCTGAATATTTATATACTCGGTGTTTAATTGTAAGGTTATCTGCGTAATGTGGCATTTTACTCCAGGAATTGCGTAATTATTCTCTCGAAATTGTGATCTTGTGATCAAATCAACACCTATACATTGTGAATCCTCACAATGTATAGGCGTAGCGTTCTTTGCGTAGGAGGACAGTACCGAATAAAATTTATGGCAAAAATATGTTTAAACACACAGCAAACATGAATATCAATGTATATGTAATATGTATGTATTTTTTTTTGTAGCTTTTATATACCATTTTCCTGTGTCACGCCTTACCTTCTTTTAGCACGACCAGGATGACTGGTAGATAATGCTATTAGCATTAAGTCCTCCTAGCACTAATCTATTTTGTGTGAAAGTATCAAATAAATAAATAAATCAATAAATATGCAAAGTTTCATGATCTTATTTATTATTCAGTTCTCTTCCACCTTTATTGTGCGCACCGCGAAGGAGTGAAATGCCTTGCCGGAATCTGTGTCTTCTCATAATTATTTCTTACGTTGCTTCATAAAGAATCGCTACCAAGTTAAAATCCTACAAAGATCCTTCTAGGTTAACTAACAACCGCAACGCATAGTTTATTAATAACATTTTTAAAACGGCTGACTCAGATAGAGCTATTCGCACACTGAAAGTGCATTTCGTCTAGTAAGCGTTTTGATTTTAAGGTTTTGAAAGCTATTGCAAACGTTCCAAAAAAATAATACCTAGGGTTGCTAATTTCTGTCGAAATAGATAATATAATGTCATATTTATTTTTTTCTACCTGGTCATCGCCACTTACGAGAACCACTTTTCCAAATACGAAATCAATCAATCTTTATTTGAAGATAAGCCCAAAGGAACAGCTGATCTATAGAAAACCAATAAAATTGTCATGTCTGATTTTTTTTAATCCACTTACTTCTTATAGCAAGTTATTCATGTGTGGAATATGTATGTTAACCCGAAAGGGAGGCCTTCGGATTAACAAGTTCAGTTTTTATTATGGCTATTATCTTAAAAACTACAAGGTTCAAAACTAAAATTAAAAACAGTGTCGAAATATACATTGTCAGTTTTTTTTCTCCTTTTGAACCCCAATATCTCAAAAACGCCCAAGTTTTGTTAGCTCGTTTAGTCACACCAAAATTGTGCTATCACTACCTACTCATATACCAATTTTCACGAATCTCGGGTAAACGATTTGAAAATTATCCTCGGCCAAACAAACATACATACAACGCTGATTTGCCCAAGTTGATTTGGAGATATCGCTTCGCTCGATCAATGATCATGTCATATTCTTAAGAAGGCATAAAACAAAGTTCTAGTTCATTTTGAGGGTTCCGTACCCAAAGGGTAAAACGGGACCCTATTACTAAAACTCCGCTGTCTGTCTGTCCGTCTCTCTCTCTGTCTGTTTGAGTGTTACCAGGCTGACAGGCAGAAATTTTCACACATGATAAATTTCTTTATTTTGAAATAAATGAATTACAAATTCTGTTGCCGTTATAACAACAAATACTAAAAACCGAATAAAATAAAAATTTAAGAGGGGCAACAAACGTGATTTTTTTGCTCGTTTTTTCTTGATATTGATAACAGCAACAGGTAGACGCTTGAAATATTCATAGAATATTTAAATATATATTCACATTAAAAATACATAATTAAATTAAAATACAACAAGTATTTACGGGGGGCTTCCATACAACAAACGTGTTTTTTTTGCCGTTTTAATAGATAATGGTACGGAACCCTTCGTGCGTGATTTCGACTCGCTCTTATCCGGTTTTTATTTTTATAAACAGCCTTAAGTTGGTACTTTTAGGGTTTTGTAAAATTTTCTCTTTTAGATACGTATATGAGATATTAGTTGTGAATAAATTTATGGTCATAAATATTTAAAACACGATCACGTTTAAAATCAATCTGTATTCGAGAGATAATCCGCAATTTGAATAAAGTTATCATTGAAAACAAAAGCCAATGATCATAACGTTCCAAATTTTATAAAAAAATACTTTTTTTACTGTTTATGGGTGCAATTTGGTAATAAATTTTGCAAACAACCTGCTAGTATCTTTTTGGAACCTGCAGCTTTTAATTCAATCCAAAACAATCGAATGAATCAATCGAACCTTTTGTACGATAGATTGCTCATTGTTTTGCGATCGCCCGCTACATTGTGATGTAAGTGACACATACGAGTAAATTTAAGAGAACGCCGTAATCATATAACCATAGAATCTAGACCGTAATTACTATGTAACAAAGCAAGTTTTATTACTGCAGGATAAAAAAATTCGGGACTAGAGCTCCATCATAATTTGCCTATTGTATTTTAGCGACAGCCCTAATTGTAGGTACCTACTATTTGAAGCTTTCGAATTGGCACGTGCTGCTCACATTTACATAATTATATTAGTCTGGGTCAGGACCTCTGTCACAGAGTAAGTATTGCACAGAGAAGAAATTTCAAACAAAAGTCCCCAAAAATGCACATTGAAACAGACAACGCGTTCGCGTTCAGTACAAGCTCGCGTGGAAAACGTGGTGTACATATAACGATTAGCTTTGGGTTTTTAAGATAAGCTTAACTGAAAAGTAATGCGTGCACAATGTCCTCTATGTTGTCCTTGGAACGGTGCATGGTCTTGGGTACCCATTAAGATAATCTATTGAATAGTTCCTTGCCCGGTGGCCAACATTATCGGGTAACCATTTTTTGACTTGTCCATTGCATACTAACTCAGTTTACTTTCCTGAGTTTATGGGTGGTATATTCATATTTTCAATTCAATTCATATATTATTTTCAAATGTCAAAGATCCATATTTGTTAGTAAAAAACTTATCTCAAACATGTCACATGGGTTAGTACAAAGTATAGGCACAATAAAACAAATGAAATTCAAATAGTAACAATTTTAATTTGGACCTGAAATAGTACCCGAGGTCTACCTTAACAGACAGCCCGTAAGAACAGTTGAGCAGTTCAGATACCTTGGACATCGTTACTTAAAGGACGACGCTAACATAGAGCGGCAACGTAGGGCTTTGTGTGTAATAGGCAATATGATAGCCAGAAAGTTCTTTAAGTCATCGTCTGACGTAAAAATAACACTCTTCAGATCCTTCTGCCAGTCGTTCTATACATGCCAACTCTAGACAGATTATACTTAGAAGTCGCACAGCGGTATACGAGTGGCTTACAATAACATCTTCAAACACGTGATGGGTCTAAGGCGCTATTGTAGCACTTCGGAAATGTACGCAGAGGCTGGGGTTGACTCTTTCAATGCTATCCAAAGAAAGAGGATTGCCTCCTTCATGTCCAGAGTCGACATGTATAGAAACACAATCATCAAGAGTCTGGCGGACAGACTGATGCTGACGGCAGCGTATCTACGTTGGGTGGAAATAGCCACCTAACCTAAGTACCTAATTTTTAAATAAATTTTATTGTATTTTAATTATTATGTAATAGATTAAATTTGCTTTTTTTAATTTTAGTTAAGTGTAGATTATAAAGTCCCTGACTCAAATACTGAGCCAATAGTCTCTCAAAAAGACTATTCGATCAGAACCTGATTGAAGAACTTCATAATCGGTGAGTCGTATTTCCCAGCTATGACCTGCGGGATGTAACGCTTTAACGCGGGCAATTTCTTACTAAAGCATTTGAAAACAAATTGTCTGTGTTACATAAACATACGCACTTACTCAATGCTATCGGCAAAAAATAATATAAATGGAGTACCAAGCAATGGTTATAATATTTCTTTGTTATGAAGCTTCGGCTCTGTACCTATTCCAGTCTGGGGCAGAACTACTGACCGTATAAATCTGCTAATTGACATTGACACGTCATTGCTTTGTTATTACCAACCCTAGACTCCAATCTAGGTTTCCAGTGACTTTTTGCGCACAATTTTAACAATAAAGTTAAACTACTTTTTCACGAACTGTTAAATTCATTGTAATTGGATACGTTTTGTTTTATTTTTATGTCCTATAATTTTTATTAAGTAGAAAGTATTATTTTTTTTTAAAGTTATAAGATAAGATAACTCTTTGTTGTACACCAAAGTAAAATACAGAACATAATTCTTACAAATAGTTTTAGTACAATGGGTGGTCTTATCGCTAAAAGCGATCTCTTCCAGACAACCTTTGTATGGACAGGATCAAAATGTAACACATGACGGCGGTGCATCTATATAAATTTAAAAACATATCTACATACTATAAACCTAAATTACCAGTAATAACACAAATTTAATTTAAATAAGCAACTCTAAAAGTGGTTATGATGAATTAACAAGCAGCTACAACTTCAACACAAGGACAGATAATGGGTGTGCACTTTTGTTTTAAAATTACTAATAGACTTGGATGTTCTTATAGAGAGGGGCAAAGCGTTCCACAATCGTACGGCTGTTACAGTGAAGGATCAACTATAAAACTCTGTCATATGGACAGGAGTTTTAAGTTGGAGGGAATCTGAAGAACGCAAATTACGATCATTAGCCTGGTGAAGAAACTTAAAAAGCTCCTTAAGATAGAAGGGAGAAGAAAGGTTAAAAAGGATGTTATACAAAAGGGACAGTATGTGTGCATTCCAGCGAAGACGGGTCGGGAGCCACTTGAGCTTTGTGCGAAAATCAGAAATATGGTCATACTTGCGCAAGCCAAATATGAACCAAGTACAGAGGTTTTGAAGGCGCTCAAGTTTGCTCAGTTGGGTTTCAGTGATGTCAAGATAGCAGGCGTCGGCGTAGTCCAGGATTGGAAGTAAAAGGGTCTGTGCAAGCGTCGGCAAGAAGTTACGAAGTCTCCGTAAAGATTCAGATGATGCAAATACCCTGCGGCTAATTTCATTGATACAGGGAACCCAGGTTAAACCGGTATCCATCTGTATTCCTAGATTTTTCACTGACTGGGTGATGTCTATAGGGGTTCCGTCAAAAACTATGGATGATAGTTGTGCAAAATTGATTTTGGAGATTTGTATGGAGCTACCAATTATAATGGCCTGTGTTTTGTTTGGGTTGACTGTAAGGCCAAAGAATTTACTCCAGTCACATATCCGGTCAAGGTCAGTATTTAGTAAGCTAATGGCTCCGTCAATATTTTCAACTGTAGCTTGAGTATAAATTTGCAAGTCATCTGCGTACAGGTGGTAGGAAGAAGTTAAATTTTGTGAGATAGAATGAATGAACATAGCGAATAGGAGAGGGGATAAAACGCGACCTTGTGGGACACCGGCAGAAAGATTGCACCACGAAGAGTAAAACTCTTCAACACGGATGCGCTGACGGCGCCCAAACAAGTAACTATGAAACCAGTCAATTGACATTGGAGATATGTTAAAGGAGCATAAAATACCCAGAAGTAGGTCGAAGTCCACATTATTGAAAGCGCTGCTGAAGTCAAGTAAGTTATGTTATTGGTAAGTAGAGTTATGATCCTATAACATCAATTAGTATCTTTTTACAGGTGCTCCTAATTTTTTTTTTTCATTGTTTATGGGGGCTAATGTTACAAACCTCGGTATAGCTCGTCATTTGGACACTGGTGCATACTACAGTAGTTGTGTTTTGTAGGTGTAATTTTTTGTTGCCAAAAAACTCGGATAAACGTTAATGAATTAATTGATCGAGCGAAGCGAGATCTTCAAATCAACTTGGGCAAATCGGCGTTGTATGTATGTATGTATGTTTGTTTGTCCGAGAATAACTTTCGAAGCGTTGATCCAATCATCGAAAAATTTGATATATAGGTAGGTAGTGATGGCACAATTTTGATGATACATAGGTAGGTAGTGATGGCACAATTTTGGTGTGACTAAATGAGCTAAAAATGTTGGGGGGTTGTTGAGATATTGAGGTACAAGAAGGGTAAAAAGATTTAAATGGGACTATCCGGTCAAGTAGCATGTACAATAAAAGGTATTTGTGAGTACATTTTGATCCCGTTTTTATGTGTAGTTTAAACTTTTAATTAAAAGTTATTAGCCATAACAAAAACTGAACTTTAACAAACATCATAGAGTACACCAGTGACCCCACAGTGCTGAAATTTGGTATGCGTGTAGCTTTGGTAACACCAATATAGACAAAAGTCTGAAATCCAGAATAACTGCAATTTCTACTCCAAAAAAACCAATGTACACGAACTCCCGTTACCTGTAATTTGAATGAAACTGTGGATCAGTTTTTTGGTTATGCATTTCGTGGCACTATTTTGATAGTCAAAGATTACAAATAATATTTTTCTGTTTTTATGGGAGACTCGCTAGATCTCAGTACGGGGCGAACCACTAGTTTAGTTGAGTTTTAAGTGTCTGTATTTCTTGAAGATAGATTTTACAACACACTGAAAGGATCTGTGTGCGGGAACTAAATAAAGTTCTAGCACATACATATGTATACCTAAAATAAGTGACATGATCGTCGACGGACCGTTTGCAACTTTGCAACCTTACTTTTGTCCCCAGCGTTTGCGTGTTGTAGACATCAGATTATTGGGCGTCAATGGTTTCCTATATGGTAGCGCCTTTATCCTTCGCTTGCATAATGGTTCATCATCATCATCATCATCATATCAGCCGTAGGACGTCCACTGCTGGACAAAGGCCTCCCTCATTGATCTCCAGGAACTGCGGTTGGAAGCGGCCTGCATCCAACGCCGACATGCGGTTCTTACCATGATGGTTTCGTCTATAGAAATAGAAATTAAAGATAATTATTTATCTGAATACTTTGGAAGTAAAGAGAAAAAACTCCATAAAAAAATACTGACACCAAAAACACAACTTACATAATCTTCTGAACATTAATAAATAAATAATAAATAAATATTGCTGGACATTTCACACAACGCTATCTAGCCCCAAACTAAGCAGAGCAGTACTATGGGAACCATTTAACTGATAGAATACTTATATACATATTATTTTTGTAAATACATACTTATAATAATATATAAAGAAACAACCAGACCAGGAACAAATATCTGTAGATCATGCAAACATTTGTTCCGCGGCGGGAATCGAACCCGCTACTTCCTGCGTCTCAGCCGACTATTCGCTCACTGCACCAAGGAGGTCGTCATACTTGTTGCAATAATATTTTGGATATTTTTAAAGTATTCTCCGCAGTTTTGACGCATAAAACTGAAATGTTTTGCTAAAATTGAAGATTGGTAAACATTGCCAATCACGTAAACTGCTTACTATGTAGTCCGTAAAATATGCACCAGTCTGTACATAAAATAACAGCGTAGTAAATTCATAGTATCTACGCTCTGGAAAGTGCAGCGTATAACTACTCGAAACAAGATTGAAAGACGACCTGATAAGGTTGCAGGTTACTGGGAGCCGTTGGGTGCAGGCTTCACAAAATCGGTCGCTCTGAAAATGGGGGAGGCCTATGTTCAGCAGTCGGCGTCCAATAGCTAATAATTACAATGATTTAGACACAGCATCAGTAAGAGCTTACGACTATATTCCATTTCGACCTAACCATAGGCTGAATCAAACACTAACTATAATGATCCGATTTGCACAGAATACAGCTCACAGTAAATAACCTCGATGTTATGGTTTGGCATGTGTAGATGGACTTTACGTTTCATCATCATCATCACATAGCACGTGAACATAGACCTCCCCCTTAGATCGCCACAATGAGCGGTTGGCAGCCGTTTGCGCCCAACGGCTCCCCGCGATTCTTACTAGATCGTCGGTCCACCTTGTGGGGGGCCGGCCTACGCTGCTTCTTCCAGTCCGTGGTCTCCACTCGAGAACCTTTCTTCCCCAACGGTTATCCGTTCTACGAGCGATGTGGCTTGCCCATTGCCACTTCAACTTGCTAATTTTGAGAGCTATGTCGGCAACTTTAGTTCTTCTGCGGATTTCCTCATTACGGATTTTGTCACGCAAAGAAACCCCGAGCATAGCCCTCTCCATAGCTCGTTGAGCGACCTTGAGCTTGGTCATGAAGGCATGAGTAAAGGACCACGTTTCAGTGCCATAAGTCATCACTGGCAACACACACTGGTTGAAGGCTTTAGTCTTCAGGCTCTGGGGAATTTTGGACGAGAAGATATCGCGAAGTTTCCCGAACGTTGCCCAGCCGAGTTGGACAGTTTGTCCTAGGTATACATATTCGTCGACAACTTCGAGAGTATCACCCCCAACAACTACCGGTACGGGTGCAACATGAATATTTGACATGATTTTTGTATTTACGTTTGCAGTCAAATAACGCATCTAAAAATTTTGAAAAAGCTGCAGAATTTGTACCATTCGTATCCACAAATTCAACTGAATTTCTATAAAAACCTTAAATCAACGTCACTTTTCAAGTCTCAGAATTACTCGAAATTCGAAAATACACCTGTGACTTTAAATTTACTTTATTACGAGTAATACCAATCTTAATTTCAAGAATGTCTGTGACGGATTGACACTTTGACATTGAAATCTCACAGAGGGAGTTGAGATAAAATTTATTTGAAAATATCGAAAATACGATTTCTGTCGAGTCTCTGAAAGAGCCCATCTAAAGAGATACGAATATTATGTAGGTACATGTGCGTCAGGATCTAAATTTTGATACATGTGCTTCCAGTTTTCAAGGCTTATCATATATAATATAACATTTTGAAATCAATTTGTATATTATGACGTTATCCGAAGAATAAATGTTTTACATAGTTTACTAGTTGACCCGCCGAACTTCGTACCGCCTTGGCATGCATATAACGCGAGCTGTCAATAAACGTCACCCTGGTAGAATTGTCAATTGTTGTCCCCGGCCATCATTTCACAACCATACTTAACCATAGACAAAATTACGTTTAGCTGTCATTTGCGTTTTGTTATTCCATGTCAGATGCGTCTTTGACGTTTTATGTCATGTCACACGGGAACGCGGTCGAACGGGATAAAAAGTATCCTTTGTCCGTCTCCTGGTTCTAAGCTATCTCCTCACCAATTTTCAGTCAAATCGGTTAAGCCTTTCTTGAGTTATAAATAGTGTAACAAACACGACTTTCTTTTGTATGTATAGATATTTATAGATGTAATAGTAAGCATTCTTAGGTTTTACGAAAACATGTTACTACAATTTTCTCAAATATTCCTCAAATCTGTCAGCAATATTTGGTTGCAGAAGATGGCAAAAAATGTGTGGCTTGGCAAATTATAACAACAGTTGCCTATAATTTCATCGATGTCATAGATGAGACACTATGGCAAATATCTTTTCTGCGCCTTTTTGATGCAATTTACCCGGCCCTTACCATAACATATCCGGAAAATATGGCTCATTTACCGACTCCAAAAAAAGGAGGAGGATGTTCCCCAATTCCTCGAAGATGCCTGAAAAATTTTTTTTTTGCTTAAAAGGGTGTACTTCCCTGGTGGTCCCATTAGTATCAAGTCAGGATCTGATGAAAGTTTCCCAAAAAAATGAGGGCAACCCCCAACTTTTATAGGGACACAATTCGGTTTTATGTTTTTACCTCAGAACTCTGTCATTTATCAACCGATTTGGAAAATACTTTTTTTTAAAGAAATTACTTTAATAATGGTCTCATAAACATTTCATCAAAATCAATTTAGAGTTTGGTTAAGTTGGTTATATTTTTGTCAAAAAGTTGCTTGTTTAGAGGCACCTGTTAACTTTCTACGTACATAAAATTTAATAACAATAAACTTTATAACTTGTAATTTACTGCTTTTGATTTGGTATTTTTTTTTCTTATTTAAATTGAAGTCTATCAGTCCTAATTGTAATTCCATTTACAAGGTAAGTTATTGTTCCAGGGTCGTCTAAAGCTAAAGATAATTAAAAATTTAGAAGCTAGATAGAAGAATTACTTATCTATTTATACTAAAGCTAAATAATTTAAGGCAAAATTACATAGAGTCAATTACTGGCTTCAAATTCAAGACAAATCAGTCCTTACACAAAAAAATATTTTTATTGTTGAAAAATTACTCTTTCAAAACAAGCTTCTATAAAATTTATAATCAGAACCGCAAGCAGATTCAAATAAGCACAAACGCACGCACGGCACGCCGTGGAAGCAAACCTATCAAAAATTTAATTTGTAAGCACAAAGTATAGGCGTTTTGGCCGCTTCTGTATTGGGCTTTATAGCAATATCCTTCTCCTAGAATTCCTAGATAGATTGCAAACCAATGCTGTTAAGGCTTATCTCGCCAAATTACACAAGTCAAAGTATGAAGTCGACCAAGGCATACTTTTGTTAAAATTCAGCTGTTATCAGACTACAGAAAACCAGAAAACATTCTCCCCATCTTGGAGGTCCCGCCATAAGTCAAAGTCAAAGTCAAAATCTGTTATTCATTAAAATCACCAGGATCACTTTGAAACGTCAATTTTACTGCCTGTTCTTTCGCGACCAAGCCAGGAAGGAAAGGCAAGAAACAAGACTGGTTGTTTCTTTTAATGATCCCTTTACAATACATAACAATACAGGATATAAATTACGTCTTAATTGTAACATTTTGAACGAGTTGAAGCAATTTCAATCCCAAGCTTCTCTATCATCTAAATAATCCGATATTTTATAGTAGGCTATTTTATAAAGATTTTGTTTAATTGCGTTTTTAAATTTGTTAATTGTCAATTTTTGTACATCACTTGGGAGTTAGTTATAAAAACGAATACCTTGCCCTTTAAACTATTAACTAACTTTATGGAGTCTACAAAGAGCAACAGCGAGTTTATTTTTATTTATAGTATTAAAATTATGATTATCGCTATTTTTCTTAAACAAATTAACATTTTTGTGAACATACATCAGATTTTCATAGATGTATTGACAAGAGAATGTCATAATATTTATTTCTTTAAACTTATTGCGTAATGATTCTCTGGGGTTCATATTATAAATTGCACGAACAGCCCTCTTCTGCAGCACAAAAACGGTGTTTATATCTGCAGCACTCCCCCACAGCAGTATACCGTATGACATAATGCTGTGGAAGTAGTTGAAGTAAACTAGTCTAGATGTGTCTACGTCTGTAAAAAGACGGATCTTTTTGACTCCTTATGCCGCAGAACTAAGTCTCATATTGGATTTATAGTATAAATCTTGGATGGTCTCCCATATTTTAGATGTAATGTGACGTTGTATTAGTTTTCGTGTTCTCCTTAGCAATCCCTTTCATTTGATACCAATACTGTGGTAGTGCGGAAAAAATAACTAGCCCGTCGTCTTGGATGATCCACCGTATTCGAATTAGAATGACGTCACATAGCTAAGCATGCATTGTCATCCAAAATAAGCGTGTATACCAAATTTCATCTCAATCTGTTAAAGATAACTGATTTAAAAATCAGTTGCAAGATACCACCCGGACAAACATACATACATTGCAAGTTAAATAAAAGCTTGTAAATATTGTAAATTGCATTTAAGTCAGTATAGTGCTGTTCCGTCAGTGCTGACTTAGGGGCCGCACACGCGTCAACGATTTATTTGCGCAAGTCTTGTGCAAGCCCGGCCTGTGCAATACCTGCGCAAGCCTCTGTTGAAATAATTTGTTCAATTTCTAGGCTATAAAATATGACGACCAACTATGAAAGCAGCGGTGCAGTAAAAGAGCCATCGTTGCACATCTTGTAAGTAAATAATCTGAGAATAACTTTTACAATACCCGTAGGTTTAAACGGTACATCTTTAAATTTCTGCTTCTTATGCAAAAATATGTAATGTTGTTTAATTGTCTGAATGTTTTTGTTAAATTAATTATGTCTTGTCTAAATTTGCGGTTTCTAGTTTTAGGGTAATTTAATTTTAATGCATGCTATACTTTTTATCGTATTTACATTGTAACAATTTAGATTAAATAAATAAATATAAGTAAAACGAGATATGTGTTTTAATACATATAATTGTGGAATATAAGAAAGTCGGTAGAGAGGGTAGGATCGTTACGTTAATTCCTTATACTTGCGGCAAGTCAACAGAGGTAGACGATAAACAACTTGGTCTACCGATGGTACACACTTAGATTATAGATTACAATATGATATGTTACAATGAGGTTGGTACGAACAGGTGTTGGCTAGAAGAACACAGAAATCTTGAGGCTTATGGCCTATAGCGCAGCAATAGACCACGTGTTGAGTAAACCTAGTACAATAGATATAATTTAGTATAATAAAGTGGGGTTGGTACAAAAAGGCGTCGGCTAGAAGAGCACAGGGTCCTGAGGCTTATGGCCTATAGCACAGGAATTACAATGTGTTGAGCACACCTAGTACAATAGATATAATTTAGTATGATAAAGTGGGGTTGGTACAAAAAGGCGTCGGCTAGAAGAGCACAGGGTCCTGAGGCTTATGGCCTATAGCGCAGGAATTACAATGTGTTGAGCACACCTTGTATAATAGATATAATTAGTACAATAAAGTGGGCGCCATCTGACGAGAGAGCGTCAGAAAAGAGAGAAATGTTTGTGGGGTTCAACCCGGATAGAATTATGGATTAGATACACCTCGTGTTATATTTCGTCGACCGTTCCTGGCGTCTGCTCGGATTGAAGAAGCGGGCTTGAGCTGCGGCGGTAGGTTTCGTGGGAAGGCGTGGTCCCGGTGTGCGTCAAGGCAGCTAGCAGGGTGGCTGACGATCGACCTTGTGGTGGTAGACTTCGTGGGAAGGCGTGATCCTGGGGTGCGTCAAAGCAGCTAGCAGGGTGACTGACGACCAACCACGCTTCTCGACGGCTCAGATGATAGGTTTGACGGGTGTCAGGTGTAGATACGGAGAAGTAGGAAAAAACCAGGAGCGAAGACCGAAAACGACTTCAGACTTAGAAGTACGTAGCACCGAATTTACAAGAAAAGTATCAGGGATACACTGTCCAGCAAACTTAGAGATTAATTCTGTAGGACGTTGGTTAGAAGTTCTCACTGATGTGTCCAGGTGTGGAAAAGAGGTTGAGAAAGATCGACTCTGCCTTTATATAGGTGAGCACGTCCACCCTCTTTTAATAATTACTAAAAAACCGATTATTTAAAGACATTCTAGAACATAGTGACGCAATAAATTTTCGGTGATGCCATAAAAGAAAATTTGACGCATCCAGCGTCACTCAAGACAAAATATTGTTTTCTTATTTTGCATCAGTCAAAGACAATAATTGAATGCGGTATTACTATTATTTAAGCAAGGGATTATTTAACTTAAGTTTACAAGAACGTTTAATTACTAAGAATTAAAATCGATATTCAATCAAAAAAAAAATGTAGTCTGTTTCTTTGAGAGATCACGTACAACGCCATCTGCCGTAAACATGGCGAACTATGATGAGAACACGCTTGGATTTCAGTGAATTGGAAAATGAGGTATCAAGTATTTGTGCAGTTAGTATGCCGCCATGTCGCTAGATGTCGTGGCATGTAGTGTTTTATAAGTGCAGCGTTATGTTAAATCGAAGATGTAACATGTCGTGAAATCGTACACGTTACAACATATGTGAATACAATCTAGATATAAAATTGTATGTTTGATTTAATTAGTGCTAAGTGGATTGTAATCTGTTTTGTTGAATAACAAATAAAATAAAAAAAGTGAAATCCTCATTTTCTAGACTTGATTATCTCTGTGAAGAGGGTCAGTAGCTGACTTATGTTGCAGGTTCGATACTCGTTGCGGAACATATTTTTGCATTATCATATCACATACAGCCATAGGATAGCTTTTGTTGTGGAAACATCAGTTACAGACCGGTGGCCTAATGCTGAGTATATCAAAAACCCAGTTCATGTCGTTCAAAGAACTAGACCCAAGCAACAATAGCCCAATCAACATCGATGGGCAATTGGTCACCTTGTGTGATCAATATATTTAGTATCTGGGTAGTATGATGCATAACTCTGGGAACGTGGAATGTAATATTCAGCACCGAATAGCCGCAGCATGGCTAAAATGGCAAGAAGTAACCGGTGTCACCTGCGACAAAAGCATGCCAGTAAAACTTAAAGGTCATATTTATAAGACGATCATAAATAAGACCAGTCTTAACGTATGGAAGCGAAACTTGCGCCCTAACGCAGAAGAACATACATACCATCCAAGTCGCCGAAATGAAGATGCTGAGGTGGACGTCAGGCGTCACCAGGCTCGATAAAATCCGTAACGAGTACGTGCAAGGAAGCCTGGGGGTGCGCGACATCACTAACAAGATGCAGGTGAGTCGGTTGCGATGGTACGGTCACGTGAAGAGGAGGGCACCTGACTACGTAGGGAATTTGGCACTACAACTTTCCATCCCCGGTCGAAGATCTAGAGGTAGACCCAAGACAAGGTGGAGAGATGTAGTGTCAAAAGACATGAGAGAGTGCCAAGTTTCTGATGACGACGTCAAGGATAGAGCGAAGTATAGAAAAACGACCAGGATAGCAGACCCCACCACCATGTGTGATACATAGCTGGGAAAAGAGAGAGAGAGAGAGATACAGTCATAAGATGTCCCCTGCTGAAAATAGGCCTCTCCTATGATTTTCCAGAGTGACCAGTCTTTTGCGGTCTGCATTCAACAGCTCCCAGCGGTCTTTAGTGGGACATCTTTCCATCTTGTGCGGTGGCGGTTGCGTTTTCCAATGAGTGTGCTCCAGCGAAGGGTCCAGATGCATGTGGTAATTGGTGTATTTTGCATTGTGATGCTCCGTTTGCTTGACTGAATGAATAATAACTTTAGAAACTAGTCTAGATATAAACACATGTACATTATGATTTTACTCTATCCGCGCAAGTCCATCACTAAGCACTTTTAAGCTTATAGTCAAAGAGCTAATTACCTGTCCTTGTAAACTTTTAGGTTATTATGTATAAGTAGGTATATTATTTATATTTTGTATAATGTGTTTGTCTATAATATAGGTATAGTATAAAGGTTTTATTATTTTTTTATTTATTATGGTTAAGTGTTGTATTTCTTAAAGTATATATTATATATTAGTATTTTACTCCAATGCCCTTCTCTGTGCACGTACCCACCACTATTATGAAATATCTCTATCTTCAAAGGTTTGCTGGAAGAAAACTCGTATAAGGGTTAAGCTCGCCTTTGTACATGTCCATTTTGTAAGCTGTCTTTATTTTATCTGTAAATCTATTTATGTACAATAAAGAATAAAGTATGATTTATGAGTAATGTCCCATTAACACGATAAGTGCGAAACAGGGCTTCAAACACCCTGTCCGTGTCTCGTCTTTATAGCGGTGAGAAAAAACTTAAACGTCTCTGTCGTGCGGGAGGCATAACTTCCATCTGGTTCAGTGTAGGAAAGAGATTACTATATATCTGAGATTTGCTATGGATTCCTAGTTCTATGGTATACAAACCGCAATGCCGGGTTTCTTAGACCACGTGCCGCACACAAAAAAACCGTACACTTTATCTTATTTGGCGCCAAAAAAAAGATTTTGGTCTTTTACGGGCGGTGGGGTCTAATATGCCTCGTGCCGCCACAATCTCTGGCTTCGGTCAAGGTTTAAAACGACCCGTAACGCAGTAATGGAAAGTACAGAAAAATCTGTGCCGCTGGGAACGTGTTAATATCCGTGCATGCAACTGTGACAAAATATCGATAAACTCAAAAACTCATAAATCATGAAAACACCCCTTTTTAGTAAATATTGTATCTATCATATTCTTCCAAAGACTCACAATTTACAGTTAGTAGAACCCTTTGGTAGAAACTGGAAAGATTTTTACCCTGTACCACCCTCTAATACCTTCTGGATGTCTCCCATTTTTTAACAGGAATTAAGCCTTTTTACACTCACAGATTTTATAGGCCCTTAAGACGACAGGTATGAAAATTGAGAGCTTCCAGGGCACATTTACTAATAAAACTGATTTAAGCAGGTTGTCGGTGCAAACTTTAAATTTTACAAACTCAAAATTAATAAAACCACCTACCTAACCAGTTGATATCAACCCGCTTCGTGCATTGAGTAGCGACACAGGTCCTAACTCAGCTATATGCTGCTTCACATGATACCATGCAAAGAAGCACTATTTTTCAGACTAGACGCAGGTGAGAGTTCGACTGGAGATCTCATCATCATCATATTAGCTGTAGGATGGCAACAACTGAAGACTTCGCTCATAGATCTCCAGAATAACTTATGCGGCCTTCATCCATTGACGACCTCCGTGGTGCAGTGGACGAATAGCCGGCTGAGACGCAGGAGGTGAAATGTTTGCTGATCTACAGATATTTGTTCCGGGTCTGGTTGTTTCTCTATATATTATAAATATAAGTATGTATTTACAAAAAAATATAAGCTCTGCTTAGTTTGGGGCTAGGTAGCGCTGTGTGAAATTTATTTATTAATTGGCTTCCACAAATATTTCTTAGGTTAGGGGCCGTTCAAGTATTACGTAAGCAGATTTATTACAATTACCCCCCCCCCCCCCCCCCCCCCCCCCCCACTTATGCTTACATAAACATTGGTATATGCAGTTTTCTTTTAAAGCGGTTATAATTCTAGAAATAAGAAATCAAGCTTAGGATAGAGGACTTCAACGCACATAATATTCATTTAAACAAACTTTATTGACACGGTATTCAACATAGAGTAAGAAACAAATGTTATAATCATATATAGGTATAATATTACGAACAATATTACTGCTGACGTAATCACCATCTAGATAACATGGGAGGGGGAGTCCATGTCATCAAAAATAAGCAAAGCATATAATCCCCCGGCCCCATATAGTGCTTACGTAAAACGGTCCCTTACCATCTAGTTGGGGACCATCCTACGCTGCAAAAGTGCACTAATGCACACTGCGCGTTCTCCGCTTTAGAACCTCTCTGCCCCACTAGCCGTCAGTTCTTCGAGATATGTGCCGGGTCACTTCAGCTTGGTTATCCTCTATGCTATGTCAGTTTGCAGTTGACTTTAGTGTGTCTACGAATTTCTGAATTATTGATTCGATCTCGCAGAAGAATACGAAGCATAGCCCTCTCTATAGCATAAATAGGCTTTAGACATGAAATGCGTCCTAAGATTTTTATGGTAAAGCTTCAGCAGTAAGCGGCTTAAAGTGTCGCAGAGTCGAAATCCGGAGACTTCACTCTCTTCGGATCAACTTGTAACAATGTTTTGCTTGTTTTTGAATGTCTCGGGATTATGAATCAGGAACAGAAGTTGTTATTTCGTTGGTTAGCTACGTGACTGAGTAAAACTTATAGTTTTTATAGGGAACCTGGGACGTATTTGACATAAAAGATGTTTAGTATTTTTAATTGATCGAGCAAAGCGAGATCTTTAAATCAACTTGGGCAATTCGGCGTTGTATGTATGTATGTTTGTCCGAGGATAACTTTTGAAGCGTTGATCCGATCATCGTGAACTTTAATACATAGGTAGGTAGTGATGACACAATTTTGGCGTGACTAAATGAGCTAAAAATGTTGGGGGGGGGGGGTTGTTGAGATATTGGGGTTCAAGAGGGGTAAAAAAATTAAAATGAGGCTAACTGGTCAAGTGGGACGTTAAATGAAAGGTATTCATTAGTACATTTAGACCACGTTTTTATTTTTCTGTAATTTAATATGCTTGTAGTTTTAGTGACACAAATATAGACAAAAAGTCTGAAATTCAAAATAACTGCAATTTTTAACCCAAAAAAACCAAATTCATGAACTCCCATTACCTGTAATTTGAATGAAACTGTAGGTCATGTAATTTTGTTATTCATTTCGTGACACTATTTTATTGGTCAAAGATTAAGGCCGGCTTGCACAACGATCCCTAAACGTATTTAGCTACTAAAAATGTTTAAATTGTAGGTATTTGTATGATTTGACAAATCCTTAAATCATATTTAGCCACTAAATACGTTTAGGCATCGTTGCGCAAGTCGCCCTACGAATATTTTTTTGTGTTTTGGGAGACTCGCGAGATCTCAGTTCGGGGCGAACAACTAGTTTTAACAGAATCCTTATTTTCAATACATGCATAAAACCTCATAACCGCAAAGTATGATCAATGCATGCATTTTACCATCTCCGATAGATAATGGAAATGCATTCTAGTCACACACGCTCAATTGTTGATTTATACGCGATCCGATAAACGTATAATTCAGTTACTGCACGAATTTACGACTCGACCTCGTAAACCTGGGAGCCTGTGACGATTTTATTACGACATTTGTTTATGAAACATGAAGGTAAATATGCTCATTATTCTGTCCCTTGTTAGAGATTGGCACGTGCTAAAACTTTGGTTTACTATGAAACTGTGACCGTACGTCTGGGTTCATACATAGGCACTTCTATACTAAGCTACGTAGCTAAGTTCATACACTGTAAGACCGAATAGAACTCCATAATATTAAATCCATTTATAAAAACGGCAATTAAATCACGTTTGCTGTATGGGAGCCCCCCTTAAATATTTGTTTTATTTTAATTTAAATATTTATCCTTAAAGTAAATATATAACTAAATATTATGTGAATATTTCAAGCGTCTACCTGTTGCTGTTATCAATATCGACCTAAAAAGAGGCAAAAAAATTACGTTTGTTGTATGGGAGCCCCCCTTAAATATTTATTTTATTCTGTGTTTAGTATTTGTTGTTATAGCGGCAACAGAAATACATTATCTGTGAAAATTTCAACTGTCTAACTATCACGGTTCATGATATACAGCATGGTGACAGACGGACAGACAGACAGAAAGACGTACAAATAGCAGAGCCTTAGTAATATGGTTCCGTTTTACCCTTTGGGTACGGAACCCTAAAAACTGAAACTGAAAATTCTTGACATGCAAACTTCGATGCCTTCCGGGAAGATTGATAAAACATAAACCAGAAAAACAAATATAATCGTCAAACTCATCTCGAATAATTTCCAAAAGGCCTTTCGTTTTGACAATTAACTGAAACTACATGTCTGTACCTGACTTCACCTTCACTGAGTGTAGGCCTTTTATTGCCTGTGCTATCTCCCATAGTTCAGTATTGCAATGTGCCAAGCACTGATCCTGGATGCATATCTGGAGAACCCATCTATCAACGTAACCTGATAACGTTCTGCCTTTTCAGGTGACTTGCCCAACTCCATATTATGGAGTATTCCATATTCAGCACCTATTTTTTGAGCATCAATTGACTCAGCTCCAATTCTATTCCATATTCAGCACTTGCATCTGGAATAAGATTGGTGCGAAATATAAAAGGCTCTTTAATATGGAGTTGGTCAGTTGACCTGAAAAAGCAGAATGATAACAGGCTAATAGTTAATTCAAATTCCAACATATTTGACCTACGTCTGACTTCAAATCTCGTTATTGGGAATATGGTCCTTTAGCTCAGATACGTTCACAATCGCAAAACAAACGAGTGATTTTGTTAAAATTAACCTAGCTTAAGAAGCCGGCGAACCCAAAGCGCAACTTCAATTCGGCCGCGTCAAAAACTTCGGCCTGAATATCGCTATCCCTGTTTAGTGACGAAGTTTGGCCACGCAGAGCGACAGTGATAGCAATAGAACTATTCTAATTAGATTAGATTTTGACCGTGTTCCGTAATACCAAAAATGATGACTGAAAACTTGTTGTATTTTTCTCAATGTGCTGTTATTCTGTAACTAAACGGTATAATCTGTTTCCATGACTAGGATACGTAAAATGTTGTTGTTTTTAATACGAAACAATTAGGTTGAAAACAGGTCTTTCATGACGTAAAAACATGCAGAATGCGATACGCTTCTATTTCATTTTAGGTAAGTATTTTGATCTAATATATGGTGTGGAACCTAGATAAATACTATTCAAATTAAAATAATACCTTACTAAGGTAGAAATATGCTCCAATTAGAAATGATCTTAGTATTACGTGTTGTATGGGCGATTCCCCTCCAGTCTCCCCTTAATGTTTAAGTCAATGGTAATTCAAATTTATTTTGTCAGCTCTTATCGGTTACTCAGGTTCAGTTCTCCTAATTCAATGGCGGCATTAGTTCGATACGCCGCTTGGTGTCCTCCATGATTTTTAAGACATTCATCAAACCATTTGCTTTGACCAATCCAAATAATAAAGATAAGTAATGATAATTGCCACTGTCTCCGGAGCTATCCGGGACATTTCGGTTTATATCAAACTTAAAACAGATTAGTTTTCTATCTCCTATAACTCTTCTAATGGAGTCTGCGTCATGTGTCATAAAACACTTATTGTTGTGGTTTTACGACAGCCACCGATGTTCTAGGGTTCTATGCTTATAAGATATTCTGAAAACCCGTATAGCCACTTAAAATAACAGTCTTTAAATATTGGTAGTATTAAGTTCGGACTATATGACATCTGGGCTTGTCAGGAACCGTTTTTTCCCTGACCAATCCGTCGCACAACCAAACATTTGAATTTTTTCTGCATCGACTACACACGATCCGAGGCCATCCGACTCCGATTTTTACCTGGAAGCAACCGGGACGCTTCGCAGGATCGCAGAGATTCGGATGCCATAATATAGTCCGAGCCTTAACTAGTAACAAGATCGATCGCTCTGTAAATTTAAGAGGGAAGCCTATGTTCTGCAGTAGATATCTCATGGCTGATAAATTGTTGATTAATAAAAAATTGGTAATGGCTTGTTTTAAGCAAAATTCTAGAAATTACGCAACATACATAATAATGTATAAGACTTAATACAAATAAAAAATACATATATTAATAAAAAGGATACACAATACCTCTTACAAAAATATAAAAGAAATAGACATCATTAGATCCGAGAGCTGCCGATTGTTATTGCAATTCAACGAGGCAATGCAGCCAGTCTCTTGGAGACACTTCCGCCTGGTAGTATCTGGAGCAGTTGAACTCTCTTTTTTTATACCTTGTCTTGCATTTGATCACAATCTCGCCTGATGGTAAGCGATGAATCAGTCTGCGATGTATGATTCTATGATCTATATATATCTTACAACTGTCTTTAGATGAAGAACTGTATCTTTTGTGCTTTATGACCGGTGCCAATGATTTTGGAACAAACTGCTCCAGGATAACTACCAGGTGGAAGTGTCCCAAAGACAATAATACTTGTTTTTTCAATTAGAACTATTTGGTACTTAGTCGTTTCAATAGTCGGCCCGGTTCATATGAACGCGCGGTACAAGATCAAACTAAATAGTGTTTATCGTCTACATTAATAATACGGTAATGTAAACGATAAGCACTAGTTTGTTTGATCTTGTACCGCGCGGTCGCGGTACCGCGCGTTCATAAGGACCGGGCTTTAATGTCTTAACTTTATGTTATACGAGAATATAGATGCGTCAAGACGTTTCGCTAATTAGTCGGTTCACGGATTAGCACGTGTTGCCACTTAGACGTATAGAGGCGTAAGAAATTATCCTTCACGCCAGGTAAATTTTCCTGTGGTTAGAACTCCAACGCGAATGTTCGACTCGCACCTAGCTGTTTTTATATTTCATTCCACGCTTCATAGGGTACGTTAATTGAACTTTAACGGTCCAAGAAATGGGACATTATTGACTTTCGGTCCTGTACACAGACACTAAATTGTAAGGGTCAGGGTACCCGTGTGATGTGTAATTCAGTCTTTGTTTGAGTTTCGTCCCAAGTCCCAACCAATTGTGGTTGTGCTGTATGTATTTGTGTTGCCCGAATAATGTTGAATTCATTGATCTTGGATTTTAATCTTTTTGAAGTAGATACTATATTTGTTGTGTCCCTATTTTGCCAATATTTTTACCGTATTGTTTTTAATATATTACGCTTGGGCAGCGCACGCAAAATTCTTTTTTGAATGATCATATTTCTCCCACATGCCTGACTAAGTTCCTAATAGCATAGGTACGTATAGTAACTTAAACGATAATATTTGTTTACAAGGGTAAACAAGGGTTCCGTACTACGGTAAAAGTTTAAAAAAATCTACAAAAAGATTTGGTAACCCATACAATTATGACCGCGCATACCGTTGCTTAACCTCGACGATTGATTACGTACTTTAAATAAAGACTATATTTTTATGATTTAATTACATATGTATAGTTTTCAGATTTTTCCCTGATTTTTTCCTTTATAAGTCGATATTACTTGCCAAATTTCATAGGCAACTCCACGGAAAAAAAATTTCCCTATAAATTTTGATTCCCTTGAGAGTGTCGAAATATTACCCGAATTTTATATATTATATCTATCCGCCGTATCTGTTTTTTACATTAACGTTAAGTTAGGTGTTTAACTAGTTTCAAGACCTGATTAAAACCATATACCTAATATGGTTTTAATTTCAACTCGATACCTCCACGCGTTCCCGATATATATGGTCTTGACAGACAGACAGACGGTCAACAAAGTGATCCTATAAGGGTAGGGGGTAGGTAAGGGGTTTTTGTTTCCTTTTGAGGTACTAAACCCTAAAAATGCATAATAGAATAGATATTTTACTTAAAATAAAATAAGGGTGGTTTAGTTATATGTTTTTTTTTAATAAATAAAGCATATATTTGTACACAGAGAGAACACAATATCATATATGACTATTTGAATGTGTAGGTTAGGTAGGTAAGTGGAAGTATGAAAGTACCAACTAAAGCCCAGTAAAATACTAGCACCTATTTTTTTTTTTAAATCCTTGTGTCCCAGTCAGGCAAATAAAGTGCATCCAATTGCTCACGTTTCGTATCCAAGTGGGTATACTCGTGTTAAGCTAGGGCTGTCCACCTCTGAGACATGGCTCCATTTGTGCTGGCTTACCGTTAAATCTTTAAAGCTGAAGCCTTTTTTCAACGGTCACGACATCTTCACTAAATTCTGATCCTCGATTTAATAATAACTACTGGACCGATTTAAAAAATTATTTCACTGTTGGGAAGCTACACTATCCCCGGGTGACATAGGCTACTTTTTACCCAACTGCACAGAAGAAGGGTAATGTTTTTATTGGAAAACTACGTGTGTGAAGCTGCGGATTGGTCAGCTAGTCTCTACTAATATTATAAAGAGGAAAGATTTGTTCCGAAACTACTGGACCATTCTGAATAATTATTCCAATGCTATACTATCTCCGGGTGACATAGGCTACCTTTTACCCAACTGCGCAGCAAGAGGGTAATGTTTTATTGGAAAACTACGCGTGCGATGCTGCGGATTGGTCAGCTTGTAATATTATAAAGAGTAAAGATATGTATTTTTGTATGTTTGTAACGAATAAACTCAAAAACTACGGATCAGATTTCAAAAATATTTTCACCATTAGAATGCTACATTACAACATTGTAACATAGGCTATATTTATTACTAGATAAAATAGGGATCTTTAATAAAACTTCAATATTGTGACCCAAGGTGTAAAAAAATTAGCCAAAAAAAATGTTTAAAAAATAAATGTCCACCCGTGCGAAGCCGGGACGAGCCGCTAGTAAGTAATAAATAAATTAAGAAAACAGTTCACACGCGTGGTTTGTCTATTAACCCCTCCCTCCTCCTCTTCTTTTAACATAGTCTCAATGCCACTCATAATCATATCACATCATATGTATATACTTATCAAATTTAATAAAAATCGGACCAACCGTATAGTCCTGAAATCGCAACAAACAGACGGAGGGACAAACGGACAGATAGATAGAGTTACTTTCGAATTTATAATATTAGTTTGAATAGTGACAACCCTAAGACCCTGTGAACACTAGACTTTTTTCACTATACGAGTACCGACGTGTTTGACACTAGCACGTGCATTTTAATTACGTGGAATAAGTCACTTGTAACAGTTTCACCGTTTCGTGTCAATAAAAGGTACCTCCATCGAAATATTCCGCTGAGCTAACAAGTGCAACGTAAGATTTTCTCACGCTTGCCACGAGTTTGTCGATATCGATTAATTTCCCGTTACCCTAACACGCACGCCAGTAGAGAAGTTTGTCGCTATTCTCTGTCATTCAACTATTTTCACGCTCAAGAAACGAACAACAGATATAGATTCCGTGTCAGTAAAAGAGACACGTATATTAATAGATGATCGCTGGCCGTTCACACTGCCGGTGAGAACTCGCTCTCCACTATTTTATCGCAGCGACTACAAGGGTACACGAAACAAAGTGCTATGCTATAGCCCAGCAAGCCAACTATAGGAACTACACACTCGCTTCTCGTTGCTCGCCAACTCGTTTCTAGTTTCTAGCTCTACTCACTTCTCGCTCATCACTGGCGGTGAGACAAGTGCCTAACGCGCGTGGTTCTCTTCTGTGGCAATCGATGCGTTAAACGCAATGCGATTAACGCACACTATAAAGAAACTATCTGATCAATCCGCAGCTTCGCACGCGTATTTTTTGAATAAAAACATTACCCTCCTTCTGCGCAGTTGGGTAAAAAGTAGCCTATGTCCCCCGGTGATAGTGTAGCTTCCCAACAGTGAAATAATTATTCAAATCGGTCCAGTAGTTTCGGAGCATATTCAATAGAAACAAACAAATATTTCCTTTTTATAATATTAGTATAGATTATTTGCCTTGTTTTTATATTGAATGCAGCGGAAATCACAACAAAATAATTTATATGAAGCATCCTTGTTTATTGCGTTATCCGTTTCCATTCAACGCATACGGTTATCACTTGTGCTAGTGCATAGCGCTAATAAATACGTGTTGTGTATAAATGTCTGAAGGTTTATGTTTATGTGTGTGCGTACATGTCTATATGTATACTTACAGACGTGTTTATAGTACCAAATATTGTCGTATTTTCGCAACGCAGAAAATACGACAATATTTGAGTGCGTTTGCCGCACGCGTCATCCGCAGCGATTGCCGCAAAAAAACAACTGCGCGTCACGTCTATACATTGAGTCCAAAAAAATACGATTACAAAATACTCGCGCAGAAGCGTCAAAATTCTTAAGCATGTTATAACAAGAGATATCTCTATTTTGCACGAGAAAACGAGTTCAGAAATATTATTTTGCATATGTTACGCTTATTTGGCTCCACAGGTTTTTAATTTCTAATTTTTTTTTATACTATATGGAGATGGAACAAGCATGGCCCACCTGATGTTAAGTGGTAACCATCGCCTGTAGAAAAGTATTGCCTAGAAGGTCATGCACCTTAGAAACGTGCCCTACGATGCACTGCCCTGCGTCCATTAACTTGAGGCATACAGGTGTAAAGTTCATACCGAAACACAGCAATGCTGCTTGGCGGCAGAAATAGGTATTTGTGGTAGTACTTCCCCGAGTGAGCCCTTTAACAAGGAACTCTACTACTCTAAAAAAGTTGTTTTAATACTTTTTATCTTAATATAAATATTGCTGGACATTTCACACAGCGCTATCTAGCCTCAAACTAAGCAGAACTTGTACTATGGGAACCAGATAACTGAACATTTTTTTTTTGTAAATACATACTTATAATATATAGAGAAACAACCAGACCCGTAATAAATATCTGTAGATCATGCAAACATTTGTTCCGCGGCGGGAATCGAACCTGCTACCTCCTGCGTCTGAGCCGGCTATATGTATTCATTCAATTTGTGACTTATTGATTATACACAATTGTCAGTTTCAAAAATTCCAAAAAGATTCCAAAACTAGAATAACAAGTATAAAAATAAAAATGTAAACTACCCCCGACCCCTTCTTTTTGCGGTGGGGGTTAAAAGCTGTCACAGCTTTTTTTATATTTATTTATTTTTAAAAAACATATATGTACTTATAAAATTATTACACATAAAAAACCTTAGTAGGTTTGTCCTAAGTGCAAATTCGACATTCCTCTTTAGTATATTTATAACTATTTGTATACTTACATCTCTGAAATTTTTATAGATATGTTTTGTTCTGTACGTCGTACATAGCCAGCTGTGCTCCGGCTCACATTCCATCGTTATCTGCACAAACATACAGGTTGCTCTAAAATGGTAAACATTATGGAACAATTATTCAAATAGCTAAGAACCATCTCAGACAAACTAGCTATCTATAAAAATAGAGTTCAAATCGGTCCATCCGTTTAGGAACTAACGATGCCACAGTCAGACAGATACACAAATATACAGAAATAGGCGTCAAATTTATAACACCCCATTTATATGTCGGGGTTAAAAACATCTAACAATACCAATCAGGTTCCTAGCAAAATGCATATAGATACGGCTTAAGTCACCGATAATCTTCCCAATGTAACCGTTAATTGGAAACTAATCCTCGGGGAATGGTATTATGTTCGATCCTCGAAGTACCCAATGCTTTAACTATGAACTATAACTTTCCTGTTTAGTAGCAGAATCTTAGTTTAGAAGAATCACTGTTGGTTATATGTATGGTGTCATCATCATCATCATCCGCAGCCTGAATTCACCCACTGCTGGGTATAGACCTCCCCAAGTTTGTGACATCCACCACGATTCTGCGCTAGTCTCACCCACTGACGGCCAGCGACCTTTACGATGTCGTCCACCCATCTCGCTGCCGGACGTCCTACCCTTCTACACCATTCAGTAACTGCCCTGCTCCATCTATCATCACCACGCCAAGTGTCCCGCCCAAGACCATTTGAGTTTCATAACTCGAATCCCAACGCCATGAACTTTCGTTTGTCTACGGATCTCGACGGTTGGAATTCGATCTAACAATATGATGCCGAGCGTAGTACGCTCCACTCCATGGCTCTCTGTTTAACTCTTAAATGGTATAATGGTTTTTTTTTTATTTATTTAGTGGCACAAACAAAGTGAACACCAGTTCATGCAAGCAAAAAACTAGCTTGGATTAGGAGGAGTCAATTATAGGTACAAACAGCATGGAACTATCTATCCCTTGATAAAATAAATAATAAAACTATAATTGATAAGATATTTAGATATTATACAATTAAAACAATGAAAATAAACTAGTGGTTCTGAAAGAACAGTAGACCTCGCGAGCCCTTGAACCATGGCTCATGATAACCATGAAATAACCGTCACTTTCCCTTTTCCCTTCGCTTAGCGATTACTCGCGTTCTCATAGTCCTAGGAGATCGAATCTGGTGTCTACGGGCTTGTTTCGTGAAGGCGGAGAGGACTGCGTAGTTTAATGGTATATAGGTTTTATAATATTTACATAATTGGTTTAAAGGTAGGTACAGATTTTCCTAAAAAAAATATTAAATTGAAATCTGGCCATATACCTATAATGATGATACAGCACACTTCCACTCTCCCCTTTTGGAATTTTTTTCGCAACATTTTGCGAAGAATGAAGTCCCTAATGTGTCTCTCAAATTTGATTGAAATCCGTTGATAAATAACTCTACAGCAAACTTTCCCATTTTCCCCCAATCAAAAGTCGTCAGACAAAAAAAAATTAAATAACTCAAGGAACTTGTTTGCCTATTTTCATCAAAATCGGTTGTAAAATGCGATTTGTAGGCGAAAACAGACAGACTGACAGATGGACAAAAGAAAAGGACAAAGATTGTATAATTATTTACTAACAAAATGGATTACATACTCGTATTTGAAAAATAAATGAATTGTATTGATAAGCATTTTTGGGCAATCTCGAAACTAAGTATGTATTACACTATAACTAAGAGGTTTAAAACTCGAGCATAATTATGACTAAAACAGGGATATTATCATGTAATATCCCATAATGTGTCCAAAGGTCCCAAGGTGGCCAAGCATGCCACCAAGCACACATTACCTTCCAAGCAATGAACTAAAATAATTAATATTGTAGTTTTATTTAATTAATTTAAAAAAATCAGTTATCGAATTAACCATGTAATTTCAGAAAAAAAGGAGCTTTAAAACACTCCTTGCTTATCTATATTTGAATCATTATTATTCTATTGTGATTTAGTTCCTGATAAAATTTGTTATATCGGTTAAAAGTGACTTTATTATGACACTGTACTGTTGTCGTATCTCCACGACAACAGTACAGTGTCATAATAAAGTCACTGATTATATTAATATCTAGGTTTGAACCTACATATTAAAATAATCTAACTCTGCCTAATAATAACATACGTCTAGGTATTCATTTAGAAGCTCTATGATTACGGAGCACGAAGAAATTATGAAATTACGAAATTTTGGATTTAAGTTATATATTTCAGATTTATTGAAGCATATGCCCAGGCTTCAATGTTAGTAATCGATCGTTCTAAACCCGACAAAATCGGTATAAAGCCCCTTCATCATCATCACCATCATATCAGCTGTAGGACGTCCACTGCTGGACAAAGGCCTCCCTCATTGATCTCCAGGAACTGCGGTTGGAAGCGGCCTGCATCCAACGCCGACCTGCGGTTCTTACCAAGTCGTCTGCCCATCTTGTGGGTGGACGTCCTACGCTTCGCTTGCCGGTCCGTGGCCTCCACACCTTTCGGCCCCTCGGCCTTCTGTTCTGCGCGCTATATGGCCTGCCCATTGCCACTTCAACGTGCTAATCCGTCGGGCTATGTCGGTGACTTGAGTTCTCCTACGTATCTCCTCATTTCTGATTCGATCCCGTAGAGAAACCCCGAGCATAGCCCTTTCCATAGCTCGTTGAGCGACTCTGAGCTTATTCATAAGGCCAATAGTGAAGGACCACGTCTCGGTTCCATATGTCATCACTGGTAACACACACTGATTGAAGACTTATATCTTAGTAAATCTTTAGTAAGAGATTAATAATAATGAAAAACACTTAGGTTCCATCTTGAGCTTCCTTTTCTACCAATTGAGGTTTCGAAGAATAATCTCATTGATTTATTCTAAAGTCCAACATGATTCAAAAGCACCGTAGTCCTGGACTTGACCCCAACCTTCAAACCGCAAATATTTTATTTTAAAATATTTATAACAAAATAATATGAACACTTGTTAATTTTTTTTGTATTTAATTTGTTTGTGATAAGTTGATACGTATTACAAAAATAATTTTATATAATTTGGCTAACGAATATGCCATAAAAAGATGCTATGAACTTAGTCAATATGCGTCATTTTTTGTTGTTTTTTTTTGTTCTGAGAGATTTGTTATGAAAATTTATTGAATTATACTATTTGATCTGTGAAACGTTGAGACGATAATATATGTTTTGTGATTATATTGTTGCTGATTTGTTATTTAAAATACTTTTTTGTCTATCCGTCGGCAAAATGAGCACTAGTGTGCAAGATTTCAAGAAGATGTGGGAAGAAAACAGCTCTGGACGATATACAAAAACAATATGAATATAATGTTTTGTTACGAGAGCTGGCATTAAAATGTTCTATTACCTAAACTAAAGTTTCAATACAAAACCCTTATTGCTACTGAGTAAATAAGCTTCGCAAAAATGGAAATATGCCGATTTATGGATTAGCCCCCTTAAAATATTCATACAAATTCAAAGTGCCGGTTATAATGATTCCCAACTTTCAAGCGAACCGATTAAAATTTCGGTTCGTGGAGAGTTCAAAACTTTGAACGGTACGAAACAGTGGTTTTACCATCATCATGTTAGCCATAGGATGTCCACTGCTAAACAAAGACCAACTTTAATCTCTTTAAATCTTCAATTATGAACCTGCATCCAACGGGTACCTTTGAATCGCCTTTCCAGCTAGTGGGAGGCGGGAATTAACCCGCAACCTCCTGCGTCTCAGCCAGCTATTCACCCACTGCGTCACAGAGATCATTGATATATTAAAATGAACATTTAGAATTTTTAAGTTTGTAAATAAAAAGTAATTGAAGACAGGTTATCTAAAGTTTAATTAAAATTAAGGGCAAACAATATTTATAACACTAGTGGTTCGCCCCGAACTGAGATCTCGCGAGTCTCCGATTAAAACAAAAGAATATTATTTGTAATCTTTGACTATCAAACTAGTGTCACGAAATAAATAACCAAATAACTTGGCCTACAGTTTCATTCAAATTACAGGTAACAGGAGTTCATGTAATTTGAGACCTCTTTTTTGGGCTACAAATTGCAGTTATTATGGATTTCAGACCTGTGCCTATATTTGTGTCACTTAAGCTACACGCATACTAAATTACAGCACTGTGGGGTCACTGGTGTACCCTGTGAATTTTGTCAAAGTTCAGTTTGTATTATGACTAATAACTTAAAAACTATAAAGAGTTTGCGAAAAATAAAAAAACAGAGTCTAAATGTACTAATGAAGACCTTTCATTCGACGTCCCATTTGACCAGTTAGCCTCATTTTCATTTTTTGTACCCCTCTTGAACCCCGATATCTCAACAACCCCCCAACATTTTTAGCTAATTTAGTCACATCAAAATTGTGCCATCACTACCTACCTGTATCAAATTTCACGATGATCGGATCAACGCTTTGAAAGTTGTCCCCGGACAAACATACATTCTTACAACGCCGATTTGCCCAAGTTAATTTAGAGATCTCGCTTCGGTCGATCAATGACAAATTTAAAAACGTAATTAAACAAAATCTTTATAAAAAAAACCTACTATAACATATCGGGTTATTTAGATGGCAGAGAAGCTTGAGATTGAAATTGCTCCAACTCGTTCAAAAATGTTACACGTAATTAATTTTCTTTCACAACTTTATTTGCGACTAGTGTTGGTCATGTGGAGGAGCTACTTCTAAAGATGGAGCGTGTGAGCCTTGAGTTCGGATTAAAGATCAATCGGAGCAAAACCAAAATGATGATAGTGGATCGCTGTGATAACAACTCGCCAGAAGTGACACAGATCGCGAACTGCACAGTAGTCCAATCCTACGTTTACCTTGGAACTTTAATTTCGAATAATGGTGGTTGCATAGAAGAAGTCAAACGTCGTATGGCAATAACCAGAACTGCAATGGACAAGATGAGGAAAGTATGGAGAAATCGACATATCACCAAATCTACTAAGATCCGGCTCGTTCGAACCCTTATTTTCCCCATATTTCTGTACGCTGCAGAGACGTGGACGCTGCGAGAAGTTGAAAAGAAAAAGATAGACGCTCTGGAAATGTGGTGCTGGAGAAGGCTTCTTGGAATATCATGGACCGATTTTCGTACTAATGCTTCTATACTCCAGGAGCTCGGCATAAAACAACGTCTGTCAGCTTTAGTACAAACTCGCATTCTGAAGTTCTTCGGCCACGTCTCGAGGCGGGACACGGACTCTATTGAGCGTCTTGTCGTACAAGGACGAGTGGAGGGCATCAGACCGCGCGGAAGGTCGCCCATGCGGTGGACCGATCAAATAAAAGCTGCAGTGGGCGGCCAACTGCATGAATGCACGAGAATGTCTGTCAACAGAGACAAATGGCGAGATATCGTGAGGCGTGTAACATCTGCCCCAAAAAACAATGATACAACATGTTGACCACGACCGCTCTGTCAAGAGCGTTACGATTAAGAAGAAGAAGAAGAATTTTCTTTATTGTTATGTATTCTAAAAGAACAACCAGCCTTGTTTCTTGCCTTTCGTTCTCGGCTTGGTCACGGAGTAAAATCGACGTTTCAAAGTGATCCATGTGATTATAATAAATAAAAAGATTTTGATTTTGACAAAACTATGTATGTAGATAATATTTGAATATATAAATTAATGTTTGCTTTTGCTATTAGTCAGTGACCTTGGTTTCTCTACGAATCTCCTCATTTATTTATTTATTAGGTCCACCAACAGTTGTTACATGATATAATGCTAGAGTTCTTATGTCTATATCCTATAGCTACACGCACAACTAATTACAGGTGAACACAACATGCACTAAACCTAAGTTGACAAGCGGGATATAGCTGTTTCACAAAAAATATGTACAAACTATGAGAAAAATATATATTTATATATATGTATATGTATAAGAAAACAGGGTTGCAGATATAATGCCACATTAAAAAGTAAAAGGTAAAATATACAAGTAGGAAGCGCAACTACTCGTATGACAGCTCCAACACAATACAGAATGAAAACGGAAAGTAACAGTGTTGTCAACGACGTGTTGTTTATAAAAGTTTCTACGTACTCGTACTATTGTACTATTTTGTTGGACAGTCAAAGTGAATGTCCAGATCAGTTTGAGCATTGAGAGATCATTGAGAGTTAGCGCCTAAAACGGTGCGCCTGAAAGGAATAAAATGTGGTTTTATTTCATGGCGAGGGATTCTGAATGGTACCTTATATTTAATTTTCTCAACTAGTTGTGGGCAATCTATTTGATTTGATTTGATCATGTACCCTCTATTTACGACTAATAATATGTTTTTTGCCATTATTCCAACGAGTCTCCCAACGGGTAGGGCTTAAAATGAACATGGACAAGACGAAAATTATGTCGAATGTCCATGTCGTCCCTGCCCCAGTTATGGTTGAGAACTCGGCTCTTGAAGTTGTCGACGCGTATGTATACCTAGGACAAACAGTCCAATTAGGTAGGTCCAACTTCGAGAAAGAGGTCAATCGTTGAATCCAACTCGGATGGGCAGCGTTTGGGAAACTTCGCAACGTCTTTTCGTCCAACATACCTCAGTGCCTTATGACGAAAGTCTTCAATCAGTGTGTTTTACCAGTGATGACATATGGAACCGAGACGTGGTCCTTCACTATTGGCCTTATGAATAAGCTCAGAGTCGCTCAATGAGCTATGGAAAGGGCTATGCTCGGGGTTTCTCTACGGGATCGAATCAGAAATGAGGAGATACGTAGGAGAACTCAAGTCACCGACATAGCCCGACGGATTAGCACGTTTAAGTGGCAATGGGCAGGCCATATAGCGCGCCGAACAGATGGCCGATGGGGCCGGAAAGTTATCGAATGGCGGCCACGGACCGGCAAGCGCAGCGTAGGACGTCCACCTACAAGATGGGCAGACGACTTGGTAAGAACCGCAGGTCGGCGTTGGATGCAGGCCGCTTCCAACCGCAGTTCCTGGAGATCAATGAGGGAGGCCTTTGTCCAGCAGTGGACGTCCTACGGCTGATATGATGATGATGATGATTTGCCATATATAATAAAACTAGTCGATAATTACAATAAGATTAGAAAGTACTTACAATATCTTATAGATTGATGTTAATTATTCTGTACCTAAGTACTTTATTCTTGTTGAAACAATAGCAATTTGCAGGATTGTTCCTAAAGTTGAAACATCAGTAATAATTCACCAAAGCCAAAGGTAGCGAGAACATAGCCCGTTCGTCAATGTCCGGCGGTAATCCAGTTACATAGTCCAGTTTGGCCAATTTGGTTAGTACTACGGCTGTTTTACGTAATTGTACCTACTTGTTCTACGACGAATACTTACTGTAGATGCCTTCTAGGAATAAGGTAAGGGAGTATGTTCGCACAAAATTACCAAAATCAACTGTAAAATTAACTTAGAAAATGGATAATATCGAGATCACACGTACTAGTGTGATCTCATAGCCGCAGTGATACAAAAGCCGCAAAAAGCTAATATAATATATCAAGAGGACACTAAAAGTTAGCATTAAAACGCTAGTAATACCTATATTTCAAGTATAAAATTAAGGTACCTACTAATACCAATCTATTTGGCTTCAATCACGTGAACGCGGACAAAGCAATGACGGAAGATCGGTATAATCGTGTTAAAACTCGAGTTTATCTTTACAGTGAATTCACTAGAAACTACCTAACAAAACTTGGTTCCTAATTAACGCCTCACTGTTTACATATGAAAATCGTGAAACAGCCAAAAACCTAATGTAAATGCCGAGGCTCTAACGGGAAGTTTTCGTTAAATTTGAATTTCAAATTAAGTAGTACAAATAAGTTTATGAAATCACAATTTTGAGGGTCCTAATGGACTGGAGTGAATCTCACCTTTCCTCTGTAAACATTTTAGAGTCACCTTATGGTAATTTTGTTACAACCTTGTCTGTTGTTTTAACATCTGCTTGGAAATGTTATGAATTAGTGCTCATGAACGTGTGAAAGTTAGATACATAGATCGACATAAAGAAAGCATATTTTTTGTTAATAAATAATTACCTGACCGGAATGGAATTTCCAACCAACTTTAAAGCCGGTATAAATAAGAAATAAACAGTGAATCGGTTTTTCAACTGTTAGGGTCATACTATACGGGCGGTTTTCCCGCCGCGGGAATCCGCTTCTGAACCGCATTAGTCACAATTTAACATGAAAGTTGTATTCTGCATACTACACTGCGCTATTACGTCATTCTGCGCGGGACCTTGGCGCATAATTCTATTATATAAGAGCTGCAAGCGCAGTTATCATTGGCGGATCCATGTTGAAATGAACAAAAGACAGCGATAAACCGCGTCCCGTGTATCGTGTGACCATTAGTGCTGTGCACTCCCTGAGGTATGCGCGCGGCGAGACGGGGGGGAGAATCGGCTGCTGCGCTCTGTCAGTTCGCCGTCAACGCTCATGGCGGTAGGTAGTGTTATTTGTATCGGACTGTCTATGTCAGACGCACATGAGATAGACAGTCCGATACTAATAACACTACTTGCCGCCACGAGCGTTGACGGCGAACTGACAGAGCGCAGCAGCCGATTCTCCCCCCACCCCGTCTCGCCGCGCGCATACCTCAGGGAGTGCACAGCACTAATGGTCACACTGTAGTTGATGGTCTGCGGCAGCTTTGTCGAGCAGATTCCCGCAGCGGGAGAACCGCCCGTGTAGTATGACCCTTTATTCGTTATTGCACAGAAAAATATGTATAAGCATTTTCTACCTTTTTCCAACTTCGGTCGTAGTTTATAGCTAGTAAGTAATTACTACTATTTGAGCACTGTAATAGAAGATTTACGAGTAGAGTGCAGCTCAAATGAATTTCAACACGCAAGGCGCATCGGAAAAAAGGTGAGCTCCTATCCTTTCTTATCCCTATCAACGTGGGTTTTACCACATACGATGCATGTGTTGAAGTTATTAAGTTATTGAATAAACAGGTTTTTTTATTTTATTTTTTATTAAGTAATAACGAGTCTTGTAAGTTCTTAGATGTACTTTGACTTTATTTATTGGGTACCTATTGAAGATAGGCAAATTATGTAATTACCTAGCTGGCAAAATAAAGACAAAAAGGCACAATAATCATGATTCCCTGAGATGGTCCATCCATCGCTTAATCTCTGAATGTTTTGTTAATTAATCTATCAAAACTCACAAAATTTGTGAATATTCATCACTTACCTATATTTATCTTGCTTATTTTAATAACAGAATATAAGAAGTCAAATTAATAAGATTTATGATATTCATAAAAATATCACCGTGATCTAATAACACTCGTGCAAAATATTTGAAAGTGGGTAATTAAATTCCGCCTTTTTCCCGTCCAACTTTGAAGCCTACAAAGTTAGAACGAGAAACTTTTCTCAAGTTCGTTCTTGTATTTTTTACCGTCTCACAGCTCCCTATTATGAGCAAAATGAACGACAAAAACTGAGTTGGCATAATAATGAATTATTAATGACCACAAAATAAAAAGAGGAAATGTTCCTATTTTTCCAATGTTTTTTGAATGACGAGTGAACCATGTTAATTTATGGGAGTGCTTAAAATGTTCAGCCTAATAAACGAGTACTCCCTGACCTAATAAATTAAAATAATGACCCTGTAAGGGACACAAATTAGAAAACCTCTTAGCGAATAACCATTGACAGTGCTATTATTGTTACGAGCTGAGGGTTCGGGATAAAATAATGAAAATCAATCAAAATAACACTTTTCTACAATACTAAATGGATAAATACAAAATCTCAATCACAAGGATTCACAACACGCTAAATCACACCACTGTTACACAATAAACCACTAAAAGTCACCGAAATGTTCACACGTATCGCCAAATCAATACTGCCTCCTTCGAGCGTCTCTACGCACTATTTATACCGTGCATTATTTCCAGAACCTTCTCGATGTTTCTACTAGTTACTAAAAAAGTTTAGGTATTTCGACCGACTACTATTTCTTAATCTGTGCAACTGTAGGTAAAAACGAGGTATGTAGGTATATTCCTTACCAAGTATTACGTATTCTGTGACACAGTAGGTATAAATTCGAGAAGCTGACTATTACTTTACTATTACTTAGTCTGTAACAGCCTCGGCGTAACAATATATTAGACCTAGTGCTGGTGAAATACACCTCTGAGTAAGGCTACTTGTAGACGCTAAGAAAATTCACCGAGTTTATAATCAGATTTTTTATTCCGTAGGACTCTGACAGCTGTAATTTTTTGACATATCAGAGATTACAAACCTTTTTGGTATGGCACGTTTTTTTTCAATACGAGTTTGATTATCTGAGTCTATACGTTGTATTTGTTAGTGAATGTAACCAATTTATTAAGTGCGGCGCTCCAAATCAAAAAACCTTAAGCCGCCACGCCGCGGTTTAAACCACCTTTATACCGCCGTTTCTTTCTGGGAGAAAGAAAGTCTGACCCTTGTGCTCTGTCAGATGAGTCTGCCGTCTGGGAAGGGCTAGATTGTGGCTCCATAACGTTTATAAAAATCAACAAATGGTCACAACACGAAAAGTCAACAAGAAAAAAATTTAGACAATAACAAAAACTTAACAAATATAACAAGATAATAACAACAAATAGCAGCAAACATCGAGAACACATGAGCGCATTCGAGCAAGCAGAGAAGTCAATCAATCAATCCCGTCATCTACAGGCTTGATCGCGTAGTAGCGTGCGTGGCGGACGCACAACTATTGCGTTTGAGCTGCAGGTAAGGACCTCAGGTGAGTAGCCCATCGCTCTGGCTTCAACTCGCGGAGACTACAATTTCCAGGTCTCTGGGCTCAACTCTTTGGGGACTTCCTGGCTTGTGGCAGGTGGCTCTTCGGAGCTTTTCGTTGGCCTATTTTGCGGCGCGGTGTAAGCGGCCGCGTCTTAGATTGCTATTTTTTTTTTTTTTATTGATCTTCGCCGGTGACGCTGCCGATGATCTGTGAAGTCAGAGAAGTCGAACTGCCTGGTAATGCCCCCTACAAGATCGACGACCGTAAGAAATTAATGAAAGATCGATGCAATAGTCCGGATGACAGAAAAACGCTAAATGTCCTAATCTGTGACCTGTGCGATTTTTTCCATTCATTCATTCAATCCATTCGCCGGATCCGGAGACGTTTTGTAATTTTTGAAAACAGACCGATTTGTTGTTTAATGAAATAGCTGCCATTACATTTCTGTTTGTTCGTGTTGATTAATTTGTTATTGTTTATTAATTTCTGCTACAATATTCAGTAATTTCACAGTTCAATCCATTCGCCGGATCCGGAGACGTTTTGTAATTTTTGAACACAGACCGATTTTTTGTTTAATGAAATAGCTGCCTTTACATTTCTGTTTGTTCATGTTGATTAATTTGTTATTGTTTATTAATTTCTGATACAATATTCAGTAATTTCACAGTTCAATCCATTCGCCGGATCCGGAGACGTTTTGTAATTTTTGAACACAGACCGATTTTTTGTTTAATGAAATAGCTGCCTTTACATTTCTGTTTGTTCATGTTGATTAATTTATAATTGTTTATTAATTTCTGCTACAATATTCAGTAATTTCACAGTTCAACCCATTCGCCGGATCCGGAGAAGTTTTGTAATTTTTGAACACAAACCGATTTGTTGTTTAATGAAATAGCTGCCATTACATTTCTGTTTGTTCGTGTTGATTAATTTGTTATTGTTTATTAATTTCTGCTACAATATTCAGTAATTTCACAGTTCAATAAGTTCAGTTCATGAAGTTTCCATTTGCATTGAAACAGGTAAAACATAATAATATGTACAGTTTGTTTGTGAATCATGGCCTCTAAAGTTAATGTTATTCGGCGGCGCAGCATGAAATAATAAAATTCATTGTTATTTTCAGTGCCGCAAGCCCACATAGACCACAGGTAGCCTCACCGTGATCACACTTATTGTGCATCAAACAGCACTCAAAGCGAGACACCATTGATCAACAGTTCAGCTTACGAAACTCATATTTGCATTGAATCAGGTAAAACATACTCGTAGTTTTGTTGGTTTGGTGAATCATGGCATCTTGAAATTATTGTTTCTACCTGTTGTTCCAATCATTAAGTTTATCACTCAGTTCAGTATGCCTCTTGGTGAAGACCCCTTTTAGTGTTTTCAATTGTGATCTGTTTCAGTCAATTCTGACAAATGTATATCTTGATAAATTAAATATTAGGTTGGGGAAAAAGTTTTTTCGCAGTTTTTAAATTCAAAACCTTTTTAATATAGTTTATTTACATTTAACTAAAGTATGTAGGCACCATTTTGTTCGATAACTTTTTGTCATCTTGTCGGTAGGGACATGATCCCATTGCTATAGAAATTTTGGGGCTTCTGATCAAAACACCACGACTAGTAGTTTTGGCAGTCCTCTCGTGATGTTAACCTGACACTGCCTAAAGAATTCTGAAGAGACCGAAACAGGTGGAAATCTGTAGGTGCAAGGTCAGGACTATACGGCGTATGCATTAACACCTTCCAACCAAACTCTCTTAATTTTTGCTGAGTGGCTAAAGATGTGTGAGATCTAGCGTTATCATAATGAAAAACCACACCCCTTCTGTTGATTAATTCCGGCCGCTTTCTCTCAACTTCTTGCTTTAATCTCATCAGTTGTTCGCAGTAGAGTCCAGAATCGATGGTCCTGACTGGTGGTAACAGCTCATAATGAATAATGCCCTTCCAATCCCACCAAACACACAGCATCACCTTGTTGCGAGTTAACCCGGGTTTCGCCACAGTCTGTGAAGCCTGACCGGCCTTTGACCACGACTTTTTTCGCACATTCTTGTCGTACGTGATCCACTTTTCAGTTATCAGCTTCTTCAAAAATTGTTCGTTTTATTTTTTTACGTATTTCGTCGTATAAAGAATCACAAATGAGTACATGGTTCATTAGGTTTCTTTCAGTGAGCTGGTGGGGTACCCAAATATCGAGCTTTTTTGTGTACCCAGTTTTTTTCAAATGCTCCAAAACTGTTTTGTGGTCAACTCCCAGTTCTTCTGCTACGTTGTAACTACTGATATGCCGATCTTGCTCCACTTTTTCAAAAATGACATCAATTTTATCCGTAATAGGGCGACCAGAGCGACGTGCATCTTTGACATCAAAATTTCCGGATTGAAAACGCTTATACCAAATTTGCGCTACTCTCACAGCCACTGCACTAGGTCCATAAACATCGCAAATTTGTTTCGCGGCTTGCGTTGATTATGAGAAGATTATGTATCTACTCTATTAATAAAAAATGTACCAATGCAATTTTTATGTTATGATTGAATAAAATAGTTTGACTGCTTTGCTTGTTTTGTTGATGTCAAGTAATATTGGTAGTGCAACATAATATGGATGTAGGTATGTATGTATAATAAAACCTCGTTCGCTGGTAGAATGCGCATGCTGACAGTTGCCATAAAAGAGTGACCGAAAAGGAAAAAAAAGAATGAGTGAAGATGATATTAAAAAAAAACACGTTAAAATCTATTGTGGCATCGGTCCATTCGATTATTTACGCTCCAACTCCACTGTACGTCACATGACCGTCTGTATGTAGTACATCTAAGTCGTCTGTGAAGTCCATACAGGTGAAAGTCGTGACGTGACAGCTGACAGCGGCATACATTAATTTTTATTTTTTCTTGATGAATTATCAAAGACATTTTAATTATATTTAAAATTTCCCTGTGAATTACAAAAATAATAATTTTGTAATGCTTTGACTAAAAAGGTTTAATATAAGTACGTGAGTTAGTACGGAGTGATGTCAGCTATAGAAAAATAACCTGCTAACTTAAAAATATAACTTTGATAATTCGATACTCGTATTAAAAAATGTCATTACATTTTAAATATACCCGAAAGTTTAAAGTTTATTTTATTCTTGGTAAAATATAAAAATTAATCGAGCATTTTATTTTTTATTGCCTTTTTAGTAGCAACACATATGAAATGTCAGAATTCTACGGAATAAAAAATCAGAGTATAGGCAAGTGTTTGTGTCGTTTCTACACACCACACACTACATAGCTCCGGCGCTGACCAAGAAAAAATCTTTTCTGCGCTATAGTGTGACCATTAGTGCTGTGCACTCCCTGAGGTTTGCGCGCGGCGAGACGGGGGGAGAATCGGCTGCTGCGCTCTGTCAGTACGCCGTCAACGCTCGTGGCGGCAGGTAGTGTTATTTGTAACGGACTGTCTATGTCAGACGCACATGACATAGACAGTCCGATACAAATAACACTACCTGCTGCCACGAGCGTTGACGGCGAACTGACAGAGCGCAGTAGCCGATTCTCCCCCCCGTCTCGCCGCGCGCATACCTCAGGGAGTGCACAGCACTAATGGTCACACTATAGACACGACGTGCTCTGTGTTGTTGCGGCGAAGGGAGGGGTGGAGTGGTGAGGTGTAGTAATGTGGTGTGTCGCCAAACTTGACTAGTGCACCCTACCATACCCTACGCACGACTGCCCGAATAAAATCTCATCGAATACACGTTTCTATTTATCTTGTCTGGAGCAGACACGACAAATTTTCGTGGCTAGATCCGACTACATTCTAAACGTGTAATGATAAATTCGTCCTATCTGCCGAAGACACGGTGACATTTATTAGTGTATACAAGGGCCCTAACGCTATCTAATGGATAAAAAATATATACGTCTTTTTTTGACATGAAGACAGATAAAGAGAGAATGATGTTTGTCTTTCATTTAAAGTTACGTGGAAGTCGTGAAATAGGCACCTAGTCTATCAATATAACATCTCTACAAAATGAAGACCGGTCAAGTAAGAGCGCAGCGAGGGTTTCGAACCTTCCATGATTTTTGAGCGCCATCTTATGTGAGCCGTTCACAAAGAAAACTTTTGAGGCAGATATCTAAAACACAGTTCTAGACAGGGACTTTTATTTTTTTCTGTAATCTTTGCATATATTTCTATAAATCATATAAATTTCAGATTTTTTGCTGTGCAAATTTTGGAGGTAATGTGGGGAGCAGCGGTAGTTTTCGTCATTTTTCAACATAACCCCAAAACAAACGATCTAAATTGAAATGATATTGGAATGTGTATATTAAGAAAAAGTTGAATACAGTATGGGGTTCTTCAAAAAGAGCGTTTTGAAAATTTTAAAGGATCGGCAACGCGCGAGTAATATTTTTAGTGTTACAAACGTCCATAGGCTACGATAACCGCTTACTATCAGGTGGGTCGTATGCTTGGTTGCTACCTTAGTGGTATATAATAAAAGCTTTTTTTTATATGAAGTCTACCCCACTTGACCACATCTATTTTGAAAATGGACCCGCACTAATAAGGCTCATATGGCCAAATAAAAATATTGTGACTTGCAATAAATGTGGGTCAGTATTATTTATAACTTTACCTAATTTGAAATCGTTAGCTTCAGTAGTTGCTGAGATAATCAGCTATGACAAACAAACGGAGGACGGACAAAGTGCGTCTCCATAAGGGTTCCGTTTTTACTATTTTGGACCGGAGCCCTAAAAATAGAAAGGAAAACGAAAAATGTAATAAAACCGCCAAGTGCGAGTCATACTCGCGCACGAAGGGTTCCGTACCATTATCTATTTGTTGTATGGGAGATATTAAATATTTGTTTTATTTTAATTTAGTTATTTATTTTTAAAGTGAATATATAACTCGATATTCTGTGAATATTTCAAGCGTCTAGCTGTTGCTGCTTTCAATATCGAGCAAAAATAAGCAAAAAAATCACGTTTGTTGTATGGGAGCCCCCTTAAATATTTATTTTATTCTGTTTTTAGTATTTGTTGTTATAGGCAACAGAAATACATTATTTGTGAAAATTTCAACTGTCTAACTATCATGGTTCATGAGATACAGCCTGGTGACAGACGGACAGACAGACAGACAGACCGCGGAGCCTTAGTAATAGCAGAGACTAGTAATATCAATAGACTGTCAATGTCCATATAAGAAATCGTAGCCCGCAAAAAGCTCAAAATCCCGCATTGTTTGTAGATGGCGCTGTCTCATAGCCTTGAAACTTTAATTGCGGCCATTGCACCCAACAAATAAAAATAAACTTCCACTAAAACACACCAAAGTTTTTCAATATTTGTCAATATGTGGTAATATTGTCCATAAAATACGATTTAACGATTTTATTTTATATTGATGATTTACCACTTTCATATGCTTAATCACAGATGGCGTGGGAAGGTAGCACATCGTTTTTACCTAGATGGCGTTTAACACAAAGTCCGAAACAAAGGGAACGAAAGAGAACCGTGAACTGACTAACATTGACAGCCAGGAAGCAAGCAAAGTCACGCTTTTTGTACCTAATTTTGTTACATGCTGTGTTGCCAAACCTCACTTCTCAAAAGTCGCGACTAGTAAGTCGATATTTTGTTGTACATAATGTATGTACATATTGTGTATGTATTGAGTTCATTATTTTAGTAGTTATGTTTCCAGTTCAAATTAATAGAACGTATTATCTTGTAGTAGGTATGCATTTGCCGAGTACTTACAAATTAATTTAATTTTCTTTCAAAAAGTGTTCTACTTATCTGTACATCACTATAAATATGTACCTATTCTTATTTTATAAATATGAAGGTATTTCCGCATTTCAGTGGTAATGGTACCATCATAAACGTATGTAATGAATAAAAGATATCTATCTTTTCCTGTCCTAAAAAATCCCTATTTTGACGGAAACTTTCATGTTCTGGCAATTCTGAGAAAATGTACGCAAATCTCTAAAAATTGCTATAGAGACTAAAGTTTTAACGAAACTGACGATCGGCAACCTCGCACAACGTAAAGGTCACAACGTCGCAATAATATTATCGCGCACGAGTAATTGGAAATAGCGCCACCTATTTTTCTTCGTACCATTATGAGCGGTAGTAAGCTAAAGGTTGGCATATATTTAACGATTTGTAACTCTTAGCGACATCTCACGTCCTAGCAGGTAATCAAATATCGAGTTACATTATCTTGTTTGAGACTGTCAGTCTATTTAAATTATATTAGTCTATGGTAATAGGTTGCCGTTTTACCTTTTGTAAACGGAATTCTAAAAACAGGTATGAAGCAAAATTTTGTAAGAATCTTGAAGCTAGTGAGAAGCTAACCTTGAAGTCAAAATCTTTAGACTAATGGCCGCAGTGTTCTGCTAGATGCTTAGCAAAAGATTCATAAAAAACCAGAAAAAATATAAAACTGTCAAATCAGCAGTTTTTATTCATAAATTGACGACCTCCGTGGCGCAGTGAGCGAATAGCCGGCTGAGAAGCAGGAGGTAGCGCACAGAACACAAAAAACAAAGCGGGTTCGATTCCAACCGCGGAACAAATGTTTGCATGATCTACAGATACTTATTTGTTCCCGGTCTCGTGTTTCTCTAAATAAGTATGTAAGTATTTACAAAAAAAATGTATACAAATACAAGTATCAGTTATCTGGTTCCCATAGTACAAGCTCTGTTTAGTTTGGAGCTAGATAGCGCTGTGTGAAATGTCCAGCAATATTTATTTATTATTTATATAATTGAATTATGTAGGCTCGTTTTGACCACAATCTCGCCAGATGTAAACGATGATGTAGTCTACGATGGCTACATCATCGTTTGTCACGCTTGCCTTGAAGAAACCTGTTCATCTGTGTTTCTTTAACTGCTCCCTCTGTGTAAGACTTAGCTTAATAAAATGTAGGAAAGATTTTAGGTATACCTAGACTTGTTTGGTGGAAGCTCAAATGATTTTTTAAAAAACATAAAAATGATTAAAATTAATTTATTTATATATTTTAATGTCTAATACATTTGGCGACTTGATACAGAATGAATCTCTCTAGGTTAAAAGTACTGCAGTTGAATTTAAACATAAGCAAAATCTTATCTGGCTAGCCCGGCGACCATGCGTGGGCGCTTGTGTGAATAAGCTATAATATGATTAGTTGGCTGAAAATATGGAAGGGGCAGTTATGCCAGCATCTGTAACTCCTCCCTCCGTAAGTTCGAAATTATCCGAAGGATGAGGATCATTTCGGGTTTTCCCCATAATACAAATATTTTTAAATTTATGCTTAAATGCTAACAATAAAAGACAAATTACAATAATAAAGCAAAACACAAAATTTCCTATACTAACACTTTTATAATCTAGAGCACTATCACTAATAATTTCACTTCCACTTTTCTGTAGTATATAGTTCAGCGACTGAACGTCGGTGAGGTCGATTCCATTGAGATTGGCAGGTTTTCTCTGCATATCTGACGGATCGGTCGATATTTGAGGTAAGTTGATTACTGGAAGTTTCATGAAATTTACGTCATTTCCTTGAGTTTGGTGTCTTTTAAATGACAGTCCCTTTATCTTTACTAGACAATCATCATCCATGGTCAACAGGTATGTTCCAATGATAGATTCTTGTGTTATATCGTCTTTGCAATACTTGGTGAGTAAGGTTTCTGTTCTTACGTGGATGATCCAGCGATTGGGCTGTATAGAGTCAGCCTTTACATCGTCGATGGTAACTGGAATCGGGTGACAGCTCGAGATATTTGTGGAAAAGCTCATAAGTTCGGTAATGCAATCATCTTTGATTAGTAACGTGACATCGTTCTCATGGCATAGAAAACGGTATTCATCAATCTCGCGGCATGACTGGGAGAGCGGCATCGCTTTTAACCCTTTCACAAGGACATATGGGTATTTAGGTAGGATAATAGAGGTAAGGTTATTGGCTCTATCGTGGATAGGTAATGGAATCATTTTAAAATAATTAAAAAGCTCATTCCTGATTAAAGGAATGTGCATAATGAATTTTATCTGATTTTGTTTTACATATGCTTTTATCTTTATACATTGCTCTATTTTTAAAATATTTTCAATACTAACTGGAAAAACTAATCTGTCTGTGTTCTCAATTTCCTGCAACAATGCCACTAACTCTTCAGTGTCTATAATTGATTGATGTAACAAATTAATTTTAGCAAAGGCAATAGCTGTCTCAATTTCATTCAGTCGAATGTAGAGTGTTTGAAAGTTATGTATAAACGCGTTATATATGTGAATAATCTTATTACTGATTTGGGATACGTTTAATTTATTTAAGCTACGATTGATATCTTGGATACTGTCTTCAATCTGAATGAAATTGTATTTGGTAAAGTTGGCTATTTTTGTGAACGTACCCACCATTTCGGCAACGATAGTCATTTTACTATTTATGGCGTCTTGTTTTGTATTTATTTTATTAATTAATTTTTCATACATTACAGCGTCATCATTATCTAGATTTCCTGTGATCGCTTTGATAAATGAACCGAGAGGATTTATTAAACCACGTTTAGATCTTACAGTTGGAATCAGCTGTTTGTACTTAAATATAGTTATGTTAATAGTGTAATCCGTTTGTAACTCCACATCAGTAAAGTCTGTGTCAAAAGCTTTAATATCGAAACATTTTTGAATGTGCGTTTTAAATCTTTCATAACTACCTAAATTGAATTCCAATTCCTTGTATAAAAGTTTTAAATCCAACACCTTTATAACAGTCCATGTACCATGACTGATGACAGCTTGACCTTCTTTGACGGGTAGCAGTCCCGGGTTCTTATTAATAGGGTGTAGTTGAAGGGCCTGGTTTTGGATCACTAGGACCGCCAGAAGAATTAACCTGTGGAGGACGTTTTATGTCTTTAATAGGAACTTTAGTATGTCGACTATGTGTTATAACGGGTACAACGTTTCTTTGTATGGCTCCGGTAACCTGAGCTTTCTGATATCGCGGTTTATCCTTACTACGTCTAGTGTTTACTCCTTTGATATATACTGTATCGCCTACATCTATATCGAATTCTTTCTCGCCACCACGTTTCTCTATTACAGCTTTCTTTTTGTCAATTATTTTATCTGTTAGGTACTCATACAAATGCTTAGTCCTTCTAACGTGTTCTTTAACCAATTGTTGAGTAAATTGTTTGTTAAAATCTACATAAAAAGCGCTATTAGACTCGGTATGACCGAAAACTACTTCAAATGGGGTAAGACCTGTAGTAGAATGAATTGTGTGGTTATATGACATAACAGCGTAACTCATAACAGATGCAGCGTCAGTTATTTTTTGTTCGTATTTAGCTATCCGATATATTTCTATGATGGTTGAGTGAAATCGTTCAACTATTCCCATAGAGTTAGGATTATGAGGGGTACCAATGTGAAGGTCGATTTTATAAAATGATAACATTTCCTTCATTAATGTATTATTAAATTCTGTGCCTGGATCTGAACTGATTCTACTAGGTGTTCCATACAAAGAGAAATACTTAATTAAGGCTCTAACTGCTTCGGGCGTGGATTTCGTGTTAATCTCGAATGCTTGGCCTAACTTGCTGAAGGCATCGACTATTGTTAGGTAATGTTTTCCGTCAATTGAAAATGTGTCAATAAAAAGTTCTTGGAATGGCTTTATTTGAGTTTGTGATAACTGTAATTCCGGTTTAAATGGTTTTCTATCATATTTCATTTTCTTGCAGAGTTCGCAAGCATTTATAATGCTAGCCACCGTTTGGTCCATGCTATTCCAATAATAGGTGCGTCTTATGTGCGCTAACGTTTCTTTTATTCCCCTGTGACTATTTTTTCCTACATGATATTTGAGTACAACGTCTCGTTGCTCCTGTTCGTTATCAACATAAACAACTCGCTTGGTACATTCATAAAATTTTACTGTTCCTTTTTGAAAAAGTAATATGGTAGCCTCCGAAAACTGCTTTCGATGTAACGGGTCTTCAAAATAAAAGAAATATTTTATTTTAGGCCTAATGTAATTTTTCAGGAATCTTTTGATTAGATCTGGATGATCTAAAGGTAAGTGAACCTGTAAAACCTTTTGTTTGTCCCTAGATAAGTCTTTAACTGATATTTCGTCCCTGTTCCAGGTATGTACGAGTATTTGATTCGGCTTGGTATCTACAGCTTCTTGCAATATAAGCATACCATCTGTATCTAAATCGCGGGCTGAATGTACTGTCCCCATACTAGCGTCGTCTTGACGACCTTCAGATGCAGATGCAGTAGTACTACCTCCAGATGGAATTGAGTAGGGAGATCGACGTCGACCTTTACCAGCTTTCGATGTATTACTTTTCTCAGAACCGGATGATATAACTATCGGAGATGGCGTTCGCTCGCGCGGTGTAGAGGTACGGGTGGTGTCCTTATTACTCAAACGTATAATATCATTAGTTACTTTTTTAATATGGCGTTTTAGTTTTTGTTCCTTTTTATCTAAATTCACCTTCATCGAATCGTCATCATCGTCACTTAGGGCGTTAATCCTAATTCGCGACAATGCATCGGCATTACAATTTTGTTTTCCTTCTTTATATTTAATGTCATAATCAAACTCCGATAAGCGTAATTTCCATCTAGTTAGCTTGCTGTTAGGTTCCGTAATGGATTTAATCCAAGTTAAAGGTCTGTGATCCGTATAAATCATAAATTTCTTTCCGTATAAATAAGGTCTAAAATGTTTCGTAGCCCATACTATGGCTAAAAGCTCTTTTTCTATTGTACTATATCGCGTTTCGGCGTCGTTCAAAGTACGACTAGCATAAGCTATCGGCCTATCGCTGCCTATAGGACCCTGCGAAAGGACAGCTCCTATAGCGAAGTTTGAGGCATCCGTCGTAAGGACGAATGGTTTTGAAAAGTCGGGAAACTGTAAAAGCGGTGCGTTAGTTAAAAGTTCTTTACACTTTTCAAATGCATCTATGTATTCCTGTTTTGTACAATCTATCTTATTTTTCTTTTTTAAACATGAAGTTAATGGTTGTGTGAGTTTAGCAAAGTCTTTGATGAATTTCCTATAATAACCAACTAAACCCAGAAAGCTTTTAATTTCAGTTGGTGTTCGAGGTAACGGAAAATTTAAGACTGCCTTTATTTTATCGTTGTTAGGCATAAGGCCATTTTTGGTGATGGTATGACCAAGATAAAGGACCTCTTTTCTCAGAAATTCGCATTTGTCGAGAGTTACCTTAAGGTTAGTTTCCCTTAACCGATTGAATATTTTACGGAGTTTATCGACGTGTTCCTCTAGACTAGAAGAAAATACTATAATGTTGTCAAGATATACCAGACAGTGAATACCCTGAAGTCCTCGTAGTACGTTGTCCATAGCCCTCTGGAACGTCGCAGGTGCCGTTTTTAAGCCAAACGGCATCCTTTTAAACTCATAATGGCCCGATTGTGTTGTAAATGCTGTTTTTGACCTATCTGCCTCATTTACCTCAATCTGATGATACCCGCTAGCAAGATCTATTGTGCTAAAGTACTGAGATTTACCTATCTTATCAAAAAGGTCGGTAATATTAGGTAACGGATATTTGTCGTCGACTGTGATTTCGTTAAGTCGTCGATAATCGATCACCATCCTAAACTTCTTTTCACCAGATGCGTCTACTTTCTTTGGAACCAGGTGGACTGGTGCACTCCAAGGTGAGTGAGAATCTGCTATTACGTTATCTGTTAGAAGTTTATCTACCTGATTTTGTATTTCCTGGTTAATGACAGGCGGGTGTCGATAAGGTCGAATATAAATCGGGTCTTCATTTGTCGTTCTGATGTTATGTTTAACTTGATTTGTGAAGGACAAAGTTAGTTTATCACAATAAAATATATCACGATATTCGTAACACAATCTGTAAATCCTATCACGTTCCTCTTTACTAGTGTGATCTAATCGCAATTTTCCTAAATTCTCTTTCAAATATTCATCATTCATGCCGTAATTGTTCACAAAATTTACCTGACATTCTTCATTATTAAATGCCGTAACATCGAATGGTTCTTTAAACGTGATAACAGCTTTCACATCGGATGTATTTTGTATAACCGTTTCCGCAAAGTAGTTCTCACACCTAACAAGAGCGGTAGGCATACGGACGCCTTCCTGATATTCAAGATATTCTAATATCGCATCACCGTGATGTAAATTGGTTGGAATTTTCACTCTTGTTTCAGATCGCGGAGCTACGTGAATTTCATATGGCGGAGTATAAATGATTGGAATTCTCGCATTGTGTGTCATAAGGACTTGGTTTCTCATGTCAATATTAGCTCCTAATTTGGATAAAAGGTCAGATCCTATTAATCCGTCGTATCGTCCATCAACATCATAGATGTAAAATTTATGAGGTAATGTGCTTTTAAAGGTCTTTAACAATGGAATGTAAATTATCTCATTGTGCATGCTCTGAGCATGTGTACTGACCACTGTGAATGGTTCGATGTGTTTGAACTCACTGAAAAACTCATTAGCTTTAGATGGGCTAATAAAAGATCTGCTACTACCAGTATCGATGAGAAACTTTGATTTTATTTCAGGAATCACCACGTGAGGTAATTTTAATATACTATCATAACAATTTAAACTAATCACTTCACCACGTTCTTCGAGGCTGTTTTCTGAAAATTTTCCGGCATGGTTTCCACACAGATGTTTTCCGTATTAGTGGAATTTGTCCCTTCGACATATTCCATATAATTACACTCGGTAGAGGGGTACACTACATTATCATTCGCATTATAAACGTCATAATCGTTGTAATCAGGGGTGTATTCGTTATAAGGGGATGGATCCTCTATATAATATAGATCGTCCGCAATCATATTCTGTCTAACCGGCGCTGTGCGCATCGAAATGTCACTATCCTGTAACCTTGGTTCTTGTACTTGTCGGGGTGGTACACCAAATTTATACTGGTTGCCTGAGTGAGGTTGGTTCGAAACACCGAACTTATAACCTTGTTGTTGGGGGATACCAAACCTAAAACCACCGTGTTGGAAAGGCGCGCGAGGCGCGGGCGCTTGAGCAAAATTTCGTTGAGGCTGAGTTTGAGTCCCAAATCGAGAACCTTGCGCGGGCGGCGCGAATCGCATTTGCTGAATAAAGTTTGGTCTATATCCACCTTGATTTTGTGGTATACCGTATTTGAAGCTATTTTGTGGGATGCCAAATTTAAGATTTGAGTTAGGCACCGAATTAAATGTAGTTTTGAAACCTTGAGAGACCGGAAATGGTTTTGGTGTATTATTTGATGGCATCTGAGGGAATGTTTGTTTTAGTGCTTTATTTTTAGCGTCGTACTGAAACTTAAAATTAACTTCCTCTGTAACAATGCTTAAGGCATTTTCTAACGTCGAGCAACCTTTTAACCTTACTATCCGAATCATGTCCTCAGGTAAATTATATAAAAATACATTTAGTGCAGTATTGTTGTACACGATCATTTTTGCTGCCTTGATGCCCTCGTCGGTCAGTCTATTTACCTTCGCGAACAAGGAACTTCTAGTGTTTTGAATTCTATGGCAAAGCTGTATGTATGACTCGCCCTGTTTATGTTTTATTGTCTCGAGTTCTATGGCAATACACTCCTCTGATCTGGGATCACCGAAATGCTGGGTAAGAATTTGCTTTAACTCCTCGTATGAGTTAATATTTGGGTGGTCACTGAGTAGAGTCGCAGCTCTACCAGTAAGTCTACTAGACACGGCATGAAATAAGTAAACATTTTGTGCCGCGTTTCCAACGATCTTACTACCACTCACGACATAATCACATTTGGAAATAAATAAATTTAAAAGATTTTCATCCCCATCATATTTAGGGATGAGACTAAGGGTCTCTTTCGGAATTGCTTTAAATTCCATTATAAAATTTATTTATTTTTAACACAATTATATTTTTCAATGTAAGTAAAAATCAATGTGTCTATTCTATTCTTAACTACTCTATGGTAAACTATAGTGCACTGATTTAACCGATTTAAGGGTCAATCAATATGCCTATTTTATATACCTCCCTAACTAATCTATAATAAACTATATAGTCACTGACTTAACCAATTTAAGTGTCAATCAATATGCCTATTTTACTAATTACTATACACTAATTAAATACGTCTAAACAGTCTGCCTATTTATGTGCAAACAAAATCAGATAAACGCAATTAACTAGGTGAACTTCGATAGCTCAATAAAAGTGGAAAAGACACAGGAATATGAAAATACAGGAAGTGAAAAGGTTTACTCACAAGCTGCTCGATCCCATGTCCTCCTGAAACTGCACCAAGTCACTATTTCACGCTTTACCGAATAGTCGTATTTATTTGGTTTTTCGTTTCCGCGTCCGCTAATAGTCGGTTTCTTATAAAACAATACTCTCTCGTGAGACTGATTTTGAATCTTCACGAGTGTATGGCTTCGAAAATCGTGGAAATCCTACCGGCTGCGCCAGACTTGTTTGGTGGAAGCTCAAATGATTTTTTAAAAAACATAAAAATGATTAAAATTAATTTATTTATATATTTTAATGTCTAATACATTTGGCGACTTGATACAGAATGAATCTCTCTAGGTTAAAAGTACTGCAGTTGAATTTAAACATAAGCAAAATCTTATCTGGCTAGCCCGGCGACCATGCGTGGGCGCTTGTGTGAATAAGCTATAATATGATTAGTTGGCTGAAAATATGGAAGGGGCAGTTATGCCAGCATCTGTAACTACCTACCTAACATTTGAATAACAGTTTTTGTCCACTGGCAATAAACTGTAACTAATCATCATCATCATCATATCAGCCGTAGGACGTCCACTGCTGGACAAAGGCCTCCCTCATTGATCTCCAGGAATTGCGGTTGGAAGCGGCCTGCATCCAACGCCGACCTGCTGCGGTTCTTACCAAGTCGTCTGCCCATCTTGTAGGTGGACGTTCTACGCTGCGCTTGCCGGTCCGTGGCCTCCATTCGACAACTTTCCGGCCCCAGCGGCCATCTGTTCTGCGCGCTATATGGCCTGCCCATTGGCACTTCAACTTGCTAATCCGTCGGGCTATGTCGGTGACTTGAGTTCTCCTACGTATCTCCTCATTTCTGATTCGATCCCGTAGAGAAACCCCGAGCATAGCTCTCCATAGCTCGTTAAGCGACTCTGAGCTTATTCATAAGGCCAATAGTGAAGGACCACGTCTCGGTTCCATATGTCATCACTGGTAACACACACTGATTGAAGGCTTTCGTCTTAAGGCCGTCTTTAACAAATTCACAATGAAAAAAAGTCTTGCTGAAATAGAAAAGACCGAGCTACCTACACTAATAAACACTAAACAGAATAAATTGTTATTTGAAACGGCGCCTTTCCATAAAACTCTCATCAATCACGCCTGAAAAAAGAACCAACTCAACGTTTTATTATAATCTCTCTCAAGTGTTATTGCTATTATGTTTGAGAAGGCGTTTTATCGCGAGGAAATTCGAGCGACCGAAAATTCTTTTCGTTATTTTACAAGGCGACCCCGATAACAAGCATCGTCGAAGTGCTGAATGTTGTACAGTTTATCAAAGTTGGTTGTCTCCGAAGGGGTGGCCACGTTGAAAGAGTCAAGGAGACAATACCTAACCGTAATTACTAGGCAAACCAAACAGCCAATATATAAATAGTATTTCAAAGCATCGTTAAAGTGCTAAATGTAGCACAGTTTATAAAATGTTATCGTCTCCAGAGGGATCGCCACGTTAAATGAATTGATGAGACCAGAACACCTAAGCGTTATAAAATATACGAGGCACACCAAACGGCCAATATATGAGTAGTATTTCAAAGCATGGTCACGTAGCTAAGTGTTGTACCTACAGCTTAACAAAGTAGGTCGTCTCCGAAAGGGTAGCCAAGCCACGTTGAATGAATAGATGAGACCAGAACATTTAAGCGTCTTAAACGAGGGAAACCAAACGGCAAATAAGAACTTAGTATTTTTAAAGAACACAAGTTTAAGTACATTTAAGAAAACCCCGGTCCCCTGTTTTGAGTTGGGGGTTAAATACCGACAAACAAAGCTAAGAACCACCTACTTACACTAGCTTTCTAAAAAAACCTCGTTCGAATCGGTCTATCCGATTGGGAACTACGATGCCACAGACAGACAGAAAAGCGTAGGCGCCAAACTTATGATACACATTTTTTTGCGTCGTATGTTAAATAATAAATTGTAGTACACATGCCATATTTTATTTAATTAAAAATACATTTTCTTATTACTTGAGCAATTAACAGAGCATCTAAAATTCCCTAAATGTCCGAAGATAGCTTTTTATACTATTACCAAAGAGTCTTTAGCGAAAAAGAACACAAATTTAAAAATACTGTTTATACTCGTGTTTAAGTGTAAAATAGACAGCTTTTAATCTTATACTGATATTTTTATAGCCTATCCAATATTGACATTATTATTATTATTTCGTAGTTCCACTTAGAAAACTGTCGAGGTTTATTTAAATCATAATTAAAAATAATTACGAAAAAACGATACCTAAGGTGCGTTGGGGTAAGATCGTAAATGGGGGAAGACCGTATTTGTTAAATATATTCCGAATTAGTAGTTATTTTTCTAATCTAGCAACAAAGTGTGAAACGCCATTTTGTATTGCCCCGCGTCCCAGTCCGTGTTCAGTGTTGCCATATATACAGATTTATCTGTACCTATACAGAATTAGGACTTCGGATACAGATGAAAGATTTGGTACTTGTTTTATACAGATTTTTTGGTGAGTATTAGCTGTTTTTTCAAATCATACATATTTGAGTTATCAGGATATGTAGTGTCTTTTGATATTTCTGTTTAAAAAAGGCTAAATAGGGTTGTAGGCTGAGATCCAGGCTTTCCCCAAGCAGATATTAATAGATGAAGTTCGGGCTAAAATAATGCGATCATAAACTGGAGTGAAAATGCATGTGGTTGTCAAACTATATTTTAATCCGAACTTTAACCTCCATGTTTCGTGGTGTTGCAATCTATCGTTATGTAGCTGAGCTGGTTTAGAAACAAAACTTCTCATGAAGTTGGTGTGTATTTTGTTTATTTTATAACGTGAATTTATTGCTTTTAATTAAGTTTTATTAAATTATTATTGTTAATAGATTATTAAGATGCCTTTTACGGGCCGAACATAAAATTGTGTGTTTTATATAGATAATTCGTTTTATAAATATAAGGTCTGTACTTATTAAAGCATTTGTTGTAGGGTTATAATGCCGCGTCAATACGAGAGAAAGTCACTGCGGGCAACATCGTATTCGCAGGAGGATTTAAGATGTTATTTTAATGTCTAAGGACACATAATTGGTCTCAATACCTAAGACTAATTAGTAATATAAATAAGCAGTTTAATAAAAGTTTGATCAACAATAAATTGTAAGGTTTTATTGATAACTCCAACACATAAAAGTATAACCTATCCAGGCTTCAATATGCTTATAGATAAATAGTTTTGACTAAAAGAAATCTGAAAGAATCTTATCAGGATCAGGAACACGAAAGTTTGAGAGACACGGCAATTTGAGATTTGGTCTAGTGGGGTAAAGTCGGACTTCCGAAACAAAAAAAAATTAAAATTACTGTTCCAGGTGACTTTTTTTACAATATCAAAATTTCCAAGGATAATCTTGTAGAACATATAAGAACGGATATTTTCTTTCTATGAACTCTGTGTTCTAAGCCTCAATGGCGATTTTAGAAGGTATTCCGATCTTTACCCATGAATGTCCGTTGTTTCACAAGGTTTTAAAATTTTATTCATATTTTAAACACCCGACAAATAGTAGTTGTTTCATTTATAACTACATAAAACACATTCTATCTATAGCTTATATATTTGCAATAAATTTTCAGTATAATTTATTGTGCTATCTATTGTAACTTTCGTGCAAAATAAATTTTGCCAACATCTTCCAAATACAACTAAAAACCGTCCGAACTTACCCCAACGCACTTACGTGATAAATCTCGTATTTTATAAATATGATTTCGTAGTTTCTTATTTTTTTTAATAACATGTATATTGCATGCTAATACGGATAATAACGGTAATAATTACTCTTTGTTTCTGTGACCTCTATCCATACTAATATTATAAATGCGAAAGTTACCCCGTTGGTTTGTTTGTTTGTCACCTTTCCACTCAACGGCTGAACGGATCGAAATGAAATTTGGCAAGAAGATAGATTATGTTCCGGGAAAGGACATAGGCTATATTTTGTCTCAAAAAATAATCCTTAAGGGGGTGAAATAGGGATTGAAAGTTTGTATGGGCAATCCATACGCAAAGGCGTTAAAGCGTTGCTTTCCCTATGATTTACCAGCTCGTTGATGAACTACTCTCGTATTATCACTTGTTACCCGCACCGCAACTCTGACGAAACTGTTTTGCGTGTGATTTAGATCCTTGTATCTCCTTGTAAAGCTTTGTAATAGTTTATTAAAACATGTCAGGATAATATTAACGGCCGAACCCTATAATCATTTTGGTTTGTTACCTTGTAACTAATAACTAAACGGCTGAACGGATAGTAATGAAGTTTGGCTAGGAGATAGATTATATCTTAGGGAAGGACATGTGCTATCTATTATCTCAAAAAGTAATCTTTAAGGGGTTGAAAGTTTGTATGGGCAATCCGTAATTCCTCAAGTTAGGGATCTGAAAATTCATGTTTATGCTTTTGGTAAGAAATAAAGAAATACGTGTATCAACTTTTTTGCATCATCATCCCTAAAGGGGGCAAAGTTAGGGGTTAATTTATGAGGTACCTACCTAACTATTCTTTGGGCGCACTCCATATGTACAGACCCTTACAATAAGAATATGCTATCACCAAGGTATTTTGATGTAGATATTAATATTAATTATAAGGTTCAACGTGTATGAGGTGTGATTGTGAGTGTAAGGAGCAAGTAGTTGTGATATTTCTCATACCTAGTTACTTGCTAATTATGGTTTTATAATTGCAATTGAAATATTATTTATTGCATGTATGCAACATTCTAAATAATGTGTATGCCATAAAATTTATTTAAAGGAGAACGGGCATCCTGGTCTACAGTCCAATAAAAATGAGCAGCACATTTTCGAATTGGCATACAATAGTACATCAAAATATACTATTGGAACTCTCCCCAAAAGTCTGTCCGTTTTGAGTTACAGCCATGCAAACACCAGCATTTTTTGTTTTAAAGAACATAAAATAACGGTTTCACGATTACTATATCCATACATAAAGGCTCCTATACAATGCAGTAGCAAGAGCGAGAAGGGAGAAGAGCGATGTAAGGGCCGTGGGGAGAGGGATGCGTACGTGGGGGAGGGGAACAGTTGTGTACGCGCCGCGCCGGACGGCTACAATAATCAGTCGCATCGCATCAAGTGAGTGGCTACGTCACGTCTTGTTACGATAGTGCTGTGTTTGAACTTCTTTCTCTGTTTTTACTGACCCTGGCTTGCTTTTGGACCCTGTTTCTTTCCCTAATGTGTTAACTTTGGCTCGACTTATTGACTTTTGAACTGCCTACCGATAATGGAAGTTTTTCGAAACTGTGTGATGTGTCGTCGAGGACTTTACCGCGGACGGTACCAGCAGCATATCTTGGCTGATAACCTGCAAAGGGAACGACCAGAATTCGCCGCGTTTATACAACAACATGCTGTGTTGGAGGTTAGTTACCTTTTATTTTTATTATATTGAGTAGTTAGGCATAGGATTTATTTATTTTAAGTATTAATTGTTATTATTTTCAGGTGGTGTCCGACAGTACTCGAAGCTTGTGTCACCGATGTTGGCAGAGGACTGAGCGTGATCATAGACCTGCACAGCAAGCGGCGCGAGCGCCTGGTACATTGCACTCTCAAAAATACACGAGGGCACCGAACACTTCGGTGCATTGTATTTACAACAACTGTGCTAATATTACCCGTAATCATATACCAAACGCGATAAGAATTAATGTATTTTGTGAGAGCAAGCTTTTTATTCCTGATAGCGCTAGGGTGTGTACAGAACACTTACAAAATAATGAATGGAGCAACCTGCCGCAAATGTGTAATGTGACACATGATTTTAATGACGCTCAGTTTACATCGCTCTGTGACTTGATGAGAATGGCTGCTAACAACCAGCCCAGAATCGACTTCGAAAACAGAGGCACCTTGTCTAATGAAGAGATGCACTTATGGACTGGGCGCACTTACGATCAGTTCGAAGCTATATTAGAACAAACTCCGTCACTAAGTGAACGTTGTAACCAGCCTAGAACTGCATTAGGCATCTATTTAACAAAACTTAGAACTCTAATGAGAGACTGGCAACGTTATTTCATATGTCTCGTCGAAAACTAGAACGTTTTTTGCCTATAGTTCGAGAATGTCTGAGCAACGATTACGTTGTGCTGCATCTAGGTGTGGACCACATTACCATGTACTGTCAATTATATGGTACGTAGGTTATGCCCGTCATGAAGGGTTCAATGAACCTGCATTGTTCCTTAACAGTATTCTCATCGATGATGATGATGATGATAATGTTTAATAACATATTGTTTTGATTTTTTAAGAAGATGTTGTTTTTATTTGTATTACTACTTAACTAACTTAAATAAAATCATTACATTACACAAAATGTTTTTTTAATTACCACGATATTCAATGTTTGGCACTAAATATTATCAGATTCAATTTTTAGTAGAACTCAGATCGGACAATACTTAGAGAAATGCGACTTTCTACATATGAAAATACATAGAATTACCTTTATATTGACATATGACTCATTTTTATTGCAAGGTAGACCAGCTTCCATACACTTATGCCCGTTCTCCTTTAAACTAGGTAGGAGTTCGCCTAAGGAGTATGTTTAAATTTATTTTTCAAAAAGTATTTTATTAGGTAGTTTTTACTTACTAGGTACGTTTTGATTCGGTTTCGATCTCGACACCTTCGTAAGAATATGATAAAGGTCATTGGGCATTTTGTTCGGACATATGACCCACGGCGCACAAAAACGAAACAGGGCCTAGGTATGTAGTTAAATGTATATGTTACTTAATGGTATGGGTCGCATTATTGCAGGATATGGGAGAACCGCAAAAAAAATTTTTTTAATTAATATTATAGCATTTTTAAAATAATTATTATAGCATTTTTAAATTATTATTATAGCATTTTTATAATGAACTAAGTAAAAACTATTGGCCTGACTGTAAAAATACTTTGTAAAACAGTTGTTTTGAACAATTTCCAGGAATACGAAAATAAAATCCATTTTGCGGTAATAATATTTTTATTCTGCATTATCAAAATCTATAGTTAATTCATCTAAAAAGGCTGCAGGCGCGTCTATCACGTCTTGATGCCTGGCCCATGACAGAAAGTATACGACGCTTACAACATGTGCACAGCTTCCGACAGTGCGACGGCCGTGTATACACGAGCAGTAATACTGTTGGATGCTATTTCTTCCAATATGGGTAGGATCTACTAAAATATAGGTGTAGTACTGCTTTGCACGGACGTGTCGTGACTGTATTCTGCCTCTTATCAATATCTTATTTTCAATCATTTCTTGGTGCCGGTATAGTTCGATAGTGTATACACCATCCTCACGCATGTGCTCGTGGCAATACGATCTTGCGATTCTCAAGTGGTATGATCCCAACGTAAACAATATTAATTCGTCAAATGTAAGCCGAGGAAAGTCATCAAAATCCGGATCATTGCCATCGAGTCGCACAAACGCTACTCTCTGCCTGTTTAAATTATGGTTAATCACATATTCTGCCATCTCATTGGGTTCATTCATTCGTTCATTTATAATTCTTATGAATTGTTCCGCATACATATGGTCCTCATATGGATGGCGAGTAGCATTAATTATGGCCGCAGTTATTTTGAAGTCGACCATCATGTTTCTCATGGCAACGTTAAAATATACATGGCGGAAGATTTTAAAATCTTTTTTGAATCTGCCGTTAATGGTTTCCACTACCCACCGGATCATTGTTATTAATCTAGATTTATTAGCATCTAGTGTCGTCAGTTGTTCTCCTCTTACTCTTGTAGGCGGCATGTGAGGATTATACCCGCATTCCTCAATTTTATCAATCGAATCCCGAAATCCACGATCCAATATAAAAACATCATTAACTCTCAAGAACCCATGAATCGGAGAATCTTCTTGCATCAGGTCACGCATAATGCTTGCGTCCGAAGTAGTCGCAGTGTAAGGCCCCGTAACATCTACTATGTAGCCGTCGGTACATACTATAAGGAAGGGTTTTACTAAGTTCCGAAACTTATGAAGACTGTAAGTTTTGCGCTGGAAAAGGAAATTCGAACTCTTTTGTAGATAAATATATGTTCCATCACATACGAGAATGGCCGCCGGTTCATTATAGTTACCACCAAAAAAATGGCTTGGAATTGCAAGATTCTTGGCCACCACATCTTCCCTAGTAATATGATTTAAGCCCAAATGCTGTGGAACAAAATCATTACTTAAGCATTCTCTTGCTATCGCCAACTTCCTTTCTAGGGTTCTCCTCGACATATTGAATTTAGTGGCTAATCGCTCATCTGGTTCACCGGTTCTTATTTTTGTTAAAAAAATTCCAAGAACTGTGGCAGGATGAACTGATCGATCACCCAGTGAAGGCGTTTGGTTCAAAATAACATTAAATTGATATTTTGTTAGTCCCGTCCAAAAGTGAAATTCATTGTCCTCTATTTCTTCAATATTTTCGAAATCAAGGTTGCTTCTTTGTTCGATACCCCATTTATATAAATTCATCATACCAACAACATGAGTACTGTCAAAGTTTTCGTGGGATGTAGTGTTGAGCAAGTCTACCCAATCATTCCTCATAAAATGAGCATTGCAAACCCGAGCTAATTCTGGTATATAAAAATTGTGATTGTGTAAGAGTTGGAACTTAGCATATAGTGGAACATTATGGGCCACTACATTTCTACAGTTTGTAAAAATACAATGTCTCGCTGTATTCGATGCTCGCTTATATCCTCTAGGCGTAACAAAACTAGGCTGCAATTGTACTTGATCTTGCACTGGTTGCTCTTCAACTGGCTGATCTTGTACTGGTATATTTTGTACTTGTTCATTTTGTACGGGTTGATTCCGTAAACGACGATCTAACCTTGACCAAGAAGCATGGCACATGGCCCGTGAGCCATTAAAAGTAATCTGAAACAATTGAAAAAAAAAAATATATATTCCTCCATTTATCAAGAAGTAAAATGAGCCATTACATTGAGCAAAGCAACATTTGTACAATCAAGAGCACGCGACGAGTCATACACATACGATGACAGTGTAGTGTACTTACCTCACGTGGTATTATTTCTTGCAATAATAAATCTACAAGATCCCTTTGTCTTTCCAAAAAGAGAACTGTCAATATGTGTTTTCGTCGACGTAAAACAGATCGATTACACGACACGCAACTATTTTGTCTTTCCATGTTAATGTAAACCAATCGTCAAGCAAAATCAGGGGTCCATAAAACACGCTCAAGTAATCAATAAAATGCAAAAATCGGAAACACGAGTTTAAACGCACAGATCGAAACGAAGGATGACGTACGACTGCGGGGCGGTCAGAGCGGGTGGGGCGCAGGCGGCGCGTCGCACGCGCACTTCGATACCTTACTGTTATTTTCTACCTGTCGAAAGTGCGAGCGAGAGAGACATACAATCTGTTATGCGATACAAACATTTTTCTTATGCTTGTACATACATTTTCACAATGCTGACAGTAAAATCTTTAGTTTTTAGTCTAATAGAATTATAGTTAGACTCACATACATACTGTTACATAACATTTTTCCTCCAGCAGATACATAAAAAAAATTTACATATTTAGAAAAGTGGAATTGAATACTTTACTTTAAAAGTGATTTGAACACTGTGCGCGAAAAAAAAAAGTGGGTCAAAACCGCCCAATGATCTTTCGACGGATAGGGATGGTTTGAAAGACTTGATGAGGCAGTGGGACGAGATAGGTTAGATAAAAAAAAATTAGGTACGTGTTAGTACATACTATCTTACCTATTTTTTTATCTTCTTCTACCTATCTTTTATCGTTTGGTTTGGTTTAGTGCGAGATACTTTTATTTAGGTTCATTTGAAGCTATACAATTTTAATCTGTAAATTCGAAAGTAACAACGTAACAAAGTAACTGTCTCTGTGTTTTGTTACGTTTTAACGACTAAACGGCTGAACCGATTTCGATAAAATTTAGTATACCTACTTACTTATAGATTGTTACCGGGATAAGGACATAGGCTGCTTTTTACTCGACTGGGCAGGAGGGTAATGTGTTTTATGACAAACGGATCAGCTAGTATAAAATACAATAGGTACGACTTTTTAACAGAACGAAGGGCGACATAATTAAAAATAATAAAATTAAATTAAAGGATTTCGACCACTGATACCTATGTTCTGGCAAATATATATATTCTATCTGTGTATTTATTGTATATCAATGTATTTATTTATATAGTACATTATTCTAGGACATCCCGTATTTCAGAGGTTAAAACGTGAACAGCAAAAATGCACTAAATTTCCACAACCTCCCGCGGATTTACGACGCTGCTGCCATTTAAGTGAAAAATAGTTTTCTGCTACTTATTTTAACTTCTTATTTATTTTTAATAACTTGATTATGTAACTAGGTGATTTTTAGGGATCCGTATCTAAAAAGGTAAAATGGAAACCTTATAGGATCACTTCGTTGTCCGCCTGTCTCGTCTTCTAGGACAGGAGAAAACATCTCCCGTTCCTCTCACTTTAAGTTACTGGCTTTTTGTTTTTGTTGTCAAAATCAGACAATATTATTTTATTCTTTTTAATGTGTTTTAGGTCTGAGGAATGGAATATTATGACGAACAAATTTAAATAAATAAATAAATATTGCTGGCCATTTCACAAAGCGCTATCTAGCCCCTAACTAAGTAGAGCTTGTACTATGGTAACCAGTTAACTGATACAATAATACTTATATACATTTTTTTTGTAATTACATACTTATAATTTATAAAAAAAACCACCAGATCCGGAACAAATATCTGTAGATCATGCAAAAATTTGTTCCGCGGCGGGAATCGAACCCTCTACCTCCAACGTCTCAGTCGGCTATTCGTCTACTGCACCACAGAAGTCGCCAAGAGGTTTGATTGGATACCTATCGAATAGTTGGTCTAACAACCAAACCTAACCTTTTAACACAAGAGTTCCCTAAGTAAGGTCGTGAGCCACTGGTGGGTCGCGAGCAAATATCGAGTGGGCCCTGAAATATGAGATAACCCAACCAATCGGGTTAACAGCCAGACGGCCACTGATAGGCGCTCGCATTCCTTTCTATTCAATTCTAAAATAGTGGTTCGCCCTCGGCTAGTGGTTAAACTAGTGGTGGTACCTACACGAATACCAAATTTCAGTATTGTGGGGTCACTGGTAAACCCTGTGAATTTTGTCAAAGTTTTGTTTATATTATGGATAATAACTCAAAAACTACAAAGATTACAATAAAAATAAAAACGGAGTCTAAATGTACCAATGAAGACATTTCATTTGACGTTCCACTTGACCTAATAGTCTCATTTTCATTGTTTTTACTCCTCTTGAACCCCAATATCTTAACAACCCCCCCAATATTTTTAGTTCATTTAGTCACACCAAAATTGTACTACCTACCTATGTATCAAATGTCACGATGATCGGATCAACGCTTCAAAAGTTATCCTCGGACAAACAAACATACATACATACTTACATACACACATACATACAACGCCGATTTGTGATGAAGTTGATTTGGAGATCTTGCTTCGCTCGATCAATTAAAGTTGTTTTTCTTATGTGAACAGTCCTTCATCCATATTAATGACGCTTAAATTTTCTATAATTATATGTTGCCTGTGATGATAATAAATTATAATGTCAAATGAAAAAAATAGGTACTTTAAAACAAACTCTCAGTCGGTCAGTCATTTTCTTCCCCCTGACCACAGAAACTAGGGAATCTGAACGTTACCAATATTCTATGCCAAGACTGCCTAGAGGTGGATCCCGAATTCGGCAGTTTTTGTAAGGTGGGTCGGAGCTCAAACAAGTTGGGAACCACTGTTCAAACAAATCACGATAGGTCCATATCGAGAAAGCCGCTTTTATGATCACAGTTAATTTCTACTATATAAAAAGTGGACTCGTGTATTTATCAATTCGTCCAAACATTCAGATTACATTAGTGTTTGAACGGGATCGAGAAAATGAATAGCCTACTCTTCCTGCGAAATTAGCCGCCTGTGTCACTCCCGACTATTAATGTAAAACTGATTGTGCTTCGGGGGCTTAGATAAGAACTATTATGTTGGAGCTAAAGTTATGAATAACTACTGTCAGCATGCTGTCGGTGCCAATGTTTCGGTTCAATTCGTGAACCTTCACAACGGTGAGTGCCATCCGCTCCTAATAACGTCTCACCTCGCACTCAGTAATTAAAGTACTTATCCAAAATTAGGTCTTAAATGTCCCTTACAATGTTTGTTTACGAAATAATACATATATTCTGGTGTTTTTCATTGGCCACATCAGCTGGTTTAAATGATCTTGTTCAAAAATTCGTTAGTTATTTAGATGCATACCTGGAAGTTAAACACATTTATTAAAATATGGTTATAAAAAAGTGAAAGTTTATGAAACCTATAAACGTATAGACGTGCCTTAGTACCGTTGACATAAAAAATAAAATATTCTCGTAAAAAAATATCAACATATTTTCAAAAACATTTTCGTGTTCTATTTACAAAATAAATGTTATCAAGTAATAGAATTGAAAGTCACATGATTTTTTATTATTATAAACTGGATATATACTATAATAAGATTTAATTAATGAATTTTCTTTAATATACCTTACAAGCAGATGTAGATACAAAATAATGAGAAACAAGAAAGTTCATAATGGCAATCTTATCGCTAAAAAAACATCGATCTTTTTCAGGCAACCTTTGTATGGAGAGAAGACTTTAACACACTGCCACGCACCACGCTGCATGTTGCGTGTCGACGCACCTACGCGCGTACTTGCGGGAGTGCAGATCTGCATCATCGTGCGGGTTTTGACCACAGAACACAAAAACAATAGAAGTCGTAAGTGTTCCGCGCACTACAAGCTTCGCTCACTTCAGTCGTGTTTCAATTACTGTGGGGTAAACGTACTTCAAAAAAATATAAAAATGCCATATTGTGCCGTTTTGGAGTGTAAATATTATAGCCGAACCAAAAATTTTACGAAAGGGGGCATATCCTATCACCGGTAAATATTTTTTTTTTTTTTGTTAGTTTTGTTTAAAATGCAAAATCGTCAAACACAATAGACTGTGAATAATACTCCTTAAGGTCGCGTTTCTCTTAAACCTCAACTTACGCTACTCAATTAGGGATGTGACCCCAATATACTGATGAACGTGTTATCGATAGCTTTAATTAGTTACCCCCTATTAAAAGGTGTATAAGTTTTAGGGCGTTAATTCCTTGTTGTTTTATTGATGATTTTCTGAATGTATTTTAGACCTATGGTGTGAAACAATATAATAACTTCTGTTTTCAGTTTCCCCAAGGCGCAAGACATAAAAAAAAATAAAAGTCATGCAGCACCTGGCACCGTGTGATATTTTTCTGTTTCCAAAAATTAAGAACCAATTACCCGATCAATGGTTTTCATCACCAGAAGAAGCTGTCGAAGAGTATGAATAACATGTATCTGACGTCACCACCGGAGGAGTGGCACAAATGTTTTCAAATTTTTTTCAATCTTTTGAAAAAGTGCATTGACGCAAAAGGAAAATATTTTGAGAAACAATAAATTCATTTTTGACCAATATTAGTATTTTTTTATTGATTCCGGAAACTTTTAGTGTGCCCCTCAAATAATAATTCAGTATATAATATTCCAGTAATACATTTTTTTTTAAAGTAAGTATTTATGAGTTGGATACCTGTGATTATGTAAAGAAAGAAAGAAATGAAAAGCTTTTTATTTCGACCACTACAAATATAACCTGACGTACCTATTTCGTTACCCGTAGTAGGTAGGTGATAATCGATAACGATAAATTCGTCTTGTATGCTCATTGGTACATCACTAAGTGAGTAGTTATTGTTATCACTATTATTTGAGCATGCCAATGCAATATCGATTTTATACTTTGCTGTTAAAGACTATAACAAAAATCGTTAGTGACAGCGCCATCTGTTGTTGAGTGGCTTTGTTTTGTAGGTAACCAAGTAACAGCCATTTCATAATCAGTCTTATTTCTAATTAATAGAGACTAAAATAAAAATATTTTCTAAAGCGCCATCTTTTGCCGAGTAGAAGAAGTAAACTTTAATTTTTCGTTACTGTTTATTTTTTTAATATTAAACTATGTTCCATAGTACCTAAGGTTTTATATCCGTTAAATTAGTTTTATGGTTTTAGGCCTCGTTTAACGTTCTCTTTCAACCAATTATAACTTTTATTTCTAAGTCAGCTAGTTTTTACATGTGTGAGTTTAGCTACGCTGGTTTTCATAGTGAAAAGTCATCAGGCTAGTTCTATTGTTTTTTATGTTCTGTGGTTTTGACGCACTCACGCGCGTAGTTGCGTTTTGTGGATTCACGGTAGCTCTGACTCATTTCATTTAAAGCTGTTCGCTAGTGCAGTTCACGTTGAAAATCACGCATGGCACTGCGGGATAATGGCAATCTTATCGCTAAAAAAACATCGATCTTTTCCAGGCAACCTTTGTATGGAGAGAAGACTTAGGCGGTTAACACACTGCCACGCACCACGCTGCATGTTGCGTGTTGACGCACCTACGCGCGTACTTGCGGGAGTGCAGATCTGCATCATCGTGCGGGTTTTGTACGCACTCACGCGCGTAGTTGCGTTTTGTGGATTCACTCATTTCATTCAAAGCTGTTCGCCAGTGCAGTTCATGTTTAAAATCACGCATGGCACTGCGGGACTCGGTGTGCCATACCTTGCATCTCGCCCCGCACCTACGCGCGTTGGTACACCTTTCTCCGCGCTTGAGCGCGTGATCTGCATGAACGCGCGTGGATGCATTTTCGGTGTGTTGGACTGTGCGTGTTTTCTAATCAAACGGAGATACTTACAACTACTACTTAGCAAACGCATTCACGCCTTATTGTGCCAAAATATTGGCACACTCAAGAACTTACAGATCATGGTTATATTTAAGTATTTTAGTATTTTTAGTGATAGAGAAAATAATATTGAATTCACGTTATATTAATAATATCGTGGTATACTCATAGGTAAATAAAGAAATTATTTCAATATCATACATACTCGTATTTTTCGTAAAACTGCGTGAATCGTCTGGTACTGAACTATTCTTTATTCTGTGAATAGGACAAATCCAATAAGGTACGGCAGTAAATCTCAATTGTACTGACTTCATCAAGACACTGTGGACCAGGGATTCGTATTGAGCGGAATAAACTGCGAATGAATGCAGAGAGATCAGCAGCAACTTGATTGTATGTAAATACATAGAATGCAATATACAATTTAGTAAACTTTGAGATAGAGTAGCGATAATTGGCTAATACAGAGAATTTGTACATAGTCGACAAATTATGAGGAACAGCTTTTTTCAATAATCTGTTTATTTCAATCCAGCAATAAAGTTGGTCATTCGATTTTTTGCGGTGTCTTTAGACAGTTAGTATATAAGAGTATAGAACAATGTGGGTTTTTAGTTTCCAAAGTCGTAAATAACAAGTGTGTGAGGAATACTAAAAGAATAATACTGCCAACGAAAATTCAAACCGAACAAGTTAGGTTGTGTAGTTGTTGAGATGTTATGTGATACGACCACTCCATACATTTTTGTTTGGTGTGGTACCTACAAAATTTTGTCTATTTAAGTCGACAGATAGACAGAATTTCTGTTGCAGTACTTAGTGGATAATTAAATACAGTTCATAATATCCTTGTACTTAATCATCTAGACATTTTATTCGCATCTATAGACTAATATTAAATTTGCAAAAAAAATTTCTACAATATATTGATTTGAAACACGGTCTTATATTAGTTAGACAAAGTTTGAAATGTCGAAGTTTGAAGGCGTACAAAGTTCCACGACGTCACATTAACTAAAATGTAAGTAGGTGGGCCCCACAGTGTGGTATGGTGGAGTAAGTTGACGACTGAGTGGTGGCCGATGAAAGTTTAATTAAAGTATTTATTAGGTATGTAAACCCTTTTCTATCTATCCTATTTGCGCATCAAACTGTCGAAAAAGGCGTGGTAAATCATTTATAAGTAGCCGTCTTCAATCATTGATTTTTGACATCTCATCATATTAATACAATATTTTATCCAACCGGTCGCTTACAGATTGCAGCCTGTCCGTTGATTGGTCAGTCAGTCAGTACACAAACTGAGTTATTTTATCATCATCATCATCTTCCAAAGCCCGACTTCGTCTACTGGCTACAAATAAATAAATAAATATTTTTGGACATATCACACAGCGCTATATAGCCTCAAACTAAGCAGAGCTTGTACTATGGGAACCAGATAACTGGTATAATATGATAAAACTATATGATACCCAATGTTCTATTGAAATGACTACATAAATAACCCAAGGTATAACAATTACTTGTATACCTACTTTTTTTGTAAATACATACTTATATTTTACTTAGAAAACTGTCGTGATTGATTTTAATCATTATTATAAATACGGGATTTATCACGTACCGTCTTATCTATACTATATTTGATTATACTATACTATACTTATATATATTAAATAGAGAAACAACCAGATCCGGAACAAATATCTGTAGATCATGCAAACGTTTGTTTCGCAGCGGGAATCGAACCCGCTACCTCCTGCGTCTCAGCCTGCTATTCGCCCACTGCACCACGGAGGTCGTCAATCCATCCATGATCCTTCGCAAGTCTCGCTAGTCTGACCCTCTTCGGCCCGCGATTTTGACGATTTCAGCCCCCTTGTTTGTGACGTCAGCCCTGGTCTTCTAATAATTATTTACTACAAAAATGTTCCTAGTCTACGCATCCGTTTACTTTAGTTTAATACTATTCCGATCACAGAACACAAATATGTTCTGTGATTCCGATAGTAAACTTAAAAACCGATACAGTACCTATACTCGTGCGCGATAACTTGGGACCTGCTAGGAATGCGACTCCCCGACCGCTTCCCCTGCACTTCCCCGATGGCGCCCGTATTGTACCGTTCGCATCACTATTTTTTAATAGGGTTTTTAGTCTCGTACTGGCCTACGTCACGTAACGACGCGCTCTGGAATTCTTTTAGTTTTCGTTTGTGTTATTGTTTTGTTGTTGTAGTTTTTGTTGTTATAGTTTGTGTCATTGTTTTGTTGTTGTAGTTTTTGTTGTTATATGTATAGTTCTTGTTAAGTGTTTTTGTTATCATTATGAAGGGTAAACCTTTGCATAGCGGTGAAAGAAACCTCGTGGTAAAAGTGTTAGAGTTTTTTTCTGACAGTTTTTTTAGACAGGCTTCGACAAAAGTATTGGGACGATGACCTCTTAAAAGAGACGAATGAATCGCAATTAATTGTAAATTTATCGGATACCTCTTCGTCAAGTGATTATAGTGAGACTGAGGACGAAGAACAACCTCTAGAAGGCATAAATCCACTAAGTAGTGACGAAGATGAGATAATGTAAATAATAGATAAAATAAATGTATAAACTTAAACATTGTATTTTTATTTTATTCAAATAGTGTAAAAAAGATATGATAAAAAGCAGCGTCCTCCCTGAGTAAAAAAAACAAGGACGAAGCCGCGGGCGGCTGCTTGTTATGTTCGCTTTTTTGCGGGCGGTACAAGCACGCCAATATGACGTCACCGCGCTCAGGTCCCAACTTATCGCGCACGGGTAATACATATAATTGTCCTAAAAACTACAGAACACTAAGCAGTCATGAAAAACAAGACACTTCTACTGACAATGTTACACTGTCCCCAGGAACGTTGTAAAAAGCTGAACTCGACAAAAACTCGTGCGCATGAACAAGACTAACAGAATAATCAGTCAGGGCCAATCGGGGCCGAGCAATGGACGCCTCCATGACGTATTAAAAACACTGTCTATATGTGATTGGATTTTTGAACGGCAACAATATTTTAAAAGGTATGTTTTTTACTCTTAATTAATCATTTTATACGATAAATGAGTTAAATTTATAGGTTTGTTGTAGTGACCTCTTTTTGTCGCTTTATCTATCGGCCTTTAAATCCGTTAGTCTTTTTTTATTTACAGGAAGCATGATTTTACTGTTACAAACTCGTGTTAAAAATAGATGAATAGGTATAATGAATAAATATCTATTATGTTATGAAGATAACAAAATATATGATAAACTTAACTTAAATCAACTCAACTTAACTAGTCAACTCTTTGCTCCTACCTATAATCGAATATGCGGATATATCGTACCTAGACCTTAATCAGGACCTCCTTAACAAATTGGATCGACTGCTCAATACGTGCATTAGGTTCATCTACGGTCTCCGTAAGTATGATCATGTGTCTGAGAATGGCTCCGAACTGAAATGGATCTCAATTCGTGACAGGCGAAAGTTAAGAGTTGTATGTCTTTTTTTTTCGATCCTTAGGGACCCATTTACTCCCCATTATCTTAAATGCAAATTTTCCTACCTCTCTGACACCCATGACCAAAACTTCAGATCCACTGATTCTCTCCTTCTCGCTACCCCGAAACACTCAACGGCCTTCCGTGGCAACTCTTTTGAGGTGGTAGCTGTCGGTCTGTTGAACTCTCTCCCTACTCATATTAAAAAGGCGCCTAGTAAACCGGTTTTCAGACGACTAGTCTACAGTCATTTCTTGCAATCCTCCACTGGCTGTTAAAATATATGAAAACGTAGTACCTATGTGTGTTGTATGTAATAGTATTTTTATATCTATAAATATATATTTGTTATATTTCTCATATATATATTCTATGTATTATTATTGTTATATCAAGTTGGTATTTGGTTGTAGTTGGTAATGTATTTATTCTAACTGTAATCGGAGTTTATTGTTATTTGTGTTTCTATTGTTTTTTTTTTAATAAACATTAATATTGTTAAAAGTTAGCACGCCAACCTTTTTTCTTACCTCTGAGGTTGGCAGGTAGAAAATGCTATTAGCATTAAGCCCACCTTTTGTACATGTAATTTGTATTTTTGTGCAATAAAGTATTAAATAAATAAATAAACAACTAGTGGTTCGCCCCCGAACTGAGATCTCGCGAGTCTCCCAAAACACAAAAGAAAATATTCTTAGGGCGACTCGCGCAACGATGCCTAAACGTATTAAGTGGCTAAATATGTTTTTAGGAGTTGTCAAATCAAACAAGTACATAAAATTTAAACATCTTTATTCGCTAAATACGGTTAAGGATCGTTGTGCAAGCCAGCCTTAATCATTGACCAATAAAATAGTGCCACGAAATGATTATCCAAATACATGACCTACAGTTTCATTCAAATTACAGGTAACGGGAGTGCATGTAATTTGGTTATACTTTTTTGGGGTACAAATTGCAGTTATTCTGGATTTCAGACTTTTGCCTATATTTGTGCCACTTAAGTTACCCTCATACTAAATTACAGCTCTGTGAGGTCACTGGTGTACCCTGTGAATTTCGACTAAATTCAGTATTTATTATGGCTAATAACTCAAAAACTGTAAGAAATTTACTAAAAACAAATACGGAATCTAAATTTAATGATAAAGAACTTTCATTTGACGTCCCACTTGACCTAATAGTCTCATTTTCATTTTTTTTTACCCCTCTTGAACCTCAATATCTCAATAACCGCGCAACATTTTTAGCTCAACCAAAATTGTGCCACCACTTCCTACCTATGTATTAAATTCTACGATGCTAAGATCAACGCTTCTAAAGTTATCCTCGGTCGGACAAACAAACATACATACATACATACAACGCCGATTTGCCCAAGTTCGTTTAAAGATCGCGCTTTGCTCTATCATTTATGACATATAGGTGGATATTTGTTAACCAATGATTTCAATGGTTAAAAAAGGACCTACCCTTTTCCACACACCAAAATAATCATGTTTTTTCAGCATAATATTTTTTAGCTATTAAAAATACTAATTGGACAGCAAAATGTGCTCGTAAAAAGAAATCAAGCTATTCATATTATAGCAATAAGCAGAACTATTAAGTGTAATGACCTTCTAATATATTTTAATGCATTCTAAATTACTGTTTGTCTCGTCAATATAAAAATAAACATTTTCCGCCCTCAACTTGAAACGATACGAGTTTAAAGTTCCAAATGACCCTCATAATAAGCCCCATGTATTTTTTATGCATGTTAATACCTAGGTATACTTAGTTTTAATCATCTCTTTCTTATAAGACGACATATTCTAAATTCCTTTTTTAGCCATTACTATCCCACTTCTAGGCAAATGCCTTCCTCGAGATATAAAGACCATATATGTATGTAAAATGTTTAACTACTTTATTTTAAAAGCTGTCTCTTTTTCTTCTTCCTCGTTTCCCACATTACGTGGGGTCGGCACAACATGTATTTTTCTTCCATATCCTCTATCAGCCGTCATCTTCGTTGTCCATGTCATTCTTCACACAGTCCATCCATCTCGTCTACTTCCTACTTTTATTCTTTGTTTATTTTAAGGACTATACATAATTCTGAAAATTTCACTGGACAAGTTTTTATGCTATAAAATGATAAAAATGCAAAATTGAGCAACAGAACAGGGATCAGTACCGTAACTGATCTGTTGTTGGTTCATGCTCTTATAAACACATTTTTTTTCCATTACTTGTGCTCTGATACCTTGCTTTTTGATAAATTTCATTATTCTTGATTGACTGTAAGTAATTAATCTATTAAATAGGCTTTGATTGATTTATTTGCGAGTTTGAAAATATGCGTTGACTTAGAAGCTTGATAACTTTACAGCTCCGCGGGACCGTATACTTAAGTACCTGCCTATTAAATATTAATTTCAACTTAAGGGGGCACCGGAGGGACAATCGCCCATACAACACGTACTACCAAGATCATTTCTAATTGGAGCATATTTCTACCTTAATACGGTATTATTTTAATTTTAATAGTATTTATCTAGGTTCCCAACCATATATTAGATCAAAATACTTACCTAAAATGAAATAGAAGCGTATCGCATTCTGCATGTTTTTACGTCATAAAAGACCTGTTTTCAACCTAATTGTTTCGTATTAAAAACAACAACATCTTACATACCCTAGTCACGGGAACATAGATTATATCGTCTAGTTACAGAATAACAACACAATGAGAAAAATACAACAAGGTTTAAGTCATCATTTTTGGTATTACGGAACACGGTCAAAATCTAATCAAAGGAGAACGGGCATAAGTTTATGGAAGCTGGTCTACCTTGCAATAAAAATGAGTCATATGTCAATATAAAGGTAATTCTATGTATTTTCATATGTAGAAAGTCGCATTTCTCTAAGTATTGTCCGATCTGAGTTCTACTAAAAATTGAATCTGATAATATTTAGTGCCAAACATTGAATATCGTGGTAATTAAAAAAACATTTTGTGTAATGTAATGATTTTATTTAAGTTAGGTAAGTAGTAATACAAATAAAAACAACATCTTCTTAAAAAATCAAAACAATATGTTATTAAACATTATCATCATCATCATCATCGATGAGAATACTGTTAAGGAACAATACAGGTTCATTGAACCCTTCATGAAGGGCATAACCTGCGTACCATATAATTGACAGTACATGGGCACAAGTACCTATCAAGCACTGTCAAGCAGGTACAATAATATTGTGTAATATTGTTATTAATATTATTGATTAATATATAACAAAAATATTTCCTGGCTCGGACATGTCGAGACTGTATACGTCCACGTAATAGCCAAGCCTCTTCGTTGATATCATATTGTGCCAAGTCTTCTAGAGCGTTATCTCTATACGTCTCGATTATATAAAGACCATTTTGTAAGTGCTTGCTACAATATGATCGAGCGAGCTTTAACTGGTAATTTCCCAAGGCAAAATGTATGACTTGTTCTTCACTAAGCCTTGGGAAGTTTTCTATTTCATTTGCTTCGATTCGCATGAAGTCTGCTCTCCTTATAATTCAATCTCTTTGCTTCCACATAATTGTGCAATGTGTTTGGTATGTGTATTTTAGCTCTTATTGAATTCAAAAAGGCTGCTGCGTGTGAACTATCTTCGATGGGGGCGTGGAAGTGGTTTAGAATGGCTGCAGCTATTTTGAAGTCAACAAACATTTTTGGCAACGTTTTATTAAAATAGTTTTGACGCAAAAGTTTAAAATCTCGCTTAAATCTCCCATTTACTACTTCCACCACCCATCGGCACATGGTGACCAAACGAGACTGATTAGCTTGTTCTGTAGTGAGTTGATTTTCTCTTCTGTCTTTAGTTGGTGGCACATGATGTTCGTAGCCACAAGCTTCTATATCCTGCAAACTATCTCTAAATCCTCTGTCTAGGATAAACGCATCATTACGTTCGAGTAACCAATGCAGCGGCTCATCTTCGTTATTCATTATTTCACTCATGATCTGGGCATCGGTTCTGGTAGCGGCAAATGGCCCTTTGACATCTAATATATAGCCGTCCGTGAATACCATTAAAAACGGCTTCAACAAGTTTTGATATTTGTGTAAGCTGTATGACAGCCGTTGAAACAAAAAGTTGGAGCTTTTGTTAATATATATATATATGTACCGTCACATATAATTATGGCTTTGATGTTTTCATCGTTTCCAAATAAAGCCCTTGGAATTGTTAAGTTTCTTTGAAGGATATCATTTCTGGTAATGTGGTCCACACCTAGATGCAGCACAACGTAATCGTTGCTCAGACATTCTCGAACTAGAGGCAAAAAACGTTCTAGTTTTCGACGAGACATATGAAATAACGTTGCCAGTCTCTCATCAGAGTCTTTAGTTCTAAGTTTTGTTAAATAGATGCCTAATGCAGTTCTAGGCTGGTTACAACGTTCACTTAGTGACGGAGTTTGTTCTAATATAGCTTCGAACTGATCGTAAGTGCGCCCAGTCCATAAGTGCATCTCTTCATTAGACAAGGTGCCTCTGTTTTCGAAGTCGACTCTGGGCTGGTTGTTAGCAGCCATTCTCATCAAGTCACAGAGCGATGTAAACTGAGCGTCATTAAAATCATGTGTCACATTACACATTTGCGGCAGGTTGCTCCATTTATTATTTTGTAAGTGTTCTGTACACACCCTAGCGCTATCAGGAATAAAAAGCTTGCTCTCACAAAATACATTAATTCTTATCGCGTTTGGTATATGATTACGGGTAATATTAGCACAGTTGTTGTAAATACAATGCACCGAAGTGTTCGGTGCCCTCGTGTATTCTTGAGAGTGCAATGTACCAGGCGCTCGCGCCGCTTGCTGTGCAGGTCTATGATCACGCTCAGTCCTCTGCCAACATCGGTGACACAAGCTTCGAGTACTGTCGAACACCACCTGAAAAAAATAACAATTAATACTTAAAATAAATAAATCCTATGCCTAACTACTCAATATAATAAAAATAAAAGGTAACTAACCTCCAACACAGCATGTTGTTGTATAAACGCGGCGAATTCTGGTCGTTCCCTTTGCAGGTTATCAGCCAAGATATGCTGCTGGTACCGTCCGCGGTAAAGTCCTCGACGACACATCACACAGTTTCGAAAAACTTCCATTATCGGTAGGCAGTTCAAAAGTCAATAAGTCGAGCCAAAGTTAACACATTAGGGAAAGAAACAGGGTCCAAAAGCAAGCCAGGGTCAGTAAAAACAGAGAAAGAAGTTCAAACACAGCACTATCGTAACAAGACGTGACGTAGCCACTCACTTGATGCGATGCGACTGATTATTGTAGCCGTCCGGCGCGGCTCGTACACAACCGTTCCCCTCCCCCGCGTACGCATCCCTCTCCCCACGGCCCTTACATCGCTCTTCTCCCTTCTCGCTCTTGCTACTGCATTGTATAGGAGCCTTTATGCATGGATATAGTAATCGTGAAACCGTTATTTTATGTTCTTTAAAACAAAAAATGCTGGTGTTTGCATGGCTGTAACTCAAAACGGACAGACTTTTGGGGAAAGTTCCAATAGTATATTTTGATGTACTATTGTATGCCAATTCGAAAATGTGCTGCTCATTTTTATTGGACTGTAGACCAGGATGCCCGTTCTCCTTTAGAATCGTTCTATTGCTATCACTGTCGCTCTGCGTGACTAAACTTCGTCACTAAACAGGGATAGCGATATTCAGGACGAAGTTTTTGACGTGGCCGAATTGAAGTTGCGCTCAGTGCTCGCCGGCGCGTTAATACCTCCTCACATTCCTGAGAAAAAGGTCTTAACATCAGGCAAACGGACAACGAAGGATTCCTTTTTTCCTTTATAGTTAAGGAACTCTAAAAATTGAAAATATAATGGCCTTTACAATGTTTTTGTCTTATGTTATAATAATAAGTATGAAAGTTACCGTAGTTATTTCGGCAACCTTGCAGTAAAGACATTTGAATACCTACTTAGTAAACAGTTTATTTAATTAGTTACAAAAATAAACTTATTTCCTTAGAAGTAAGTAAATAGCGTACCTATATATCTGTAGATATAAACATTTGTTCCACGGCGGGAATCAAACCCGAAACAGAATACAGGTGAAAAGTCTCGTGTGGCTGCTCACTGGCACCCATAGTCCCATACCCTTCAAACCGAAACATAGCACTGCAAGCATTCCTGCTTGGTAGCAGAAATATATACGGTGGTAGTACTTTCTTACGAACTCATTCACTACAACGCTCCTAATACTAGTCTTACAAAATAAAATTAATGATATGTTTTGGAACTAATTTGTCACTATGAAGGATGACCTAGTAGTGACAAAGATTATAATCGTTTTTGGTACTAATAATTAATCTTTACTTAATGAAGTTTTAAATGTTGTTGAACGACATGGTAATGTTAGTACAGTCATTGTACCATGATGTTTTTTTCACCCTTTTGTCAAAATATACTGAAACTAGCTGACCAATCCGCGGCTTCGCACGCGTGGTTTGCCAATAAAAAGTAGCCTATTTGTTAATCCAGGTTATGATCCACGTACATACCATATTTCATCGCAATCGGTTCAGCCGTTCCGGCGTGAAAGAGTAACAAACATCCATACATACAAACTTTCGCGTTTATAATATTAGTAGGCCTATTCAGTTTAGCCTCAAAGTAAATATATAAATATTGATTGGACATTTCACACAGCGCTATCTAGCCCCAAATTAAGCAGAGCTTGTACTATGGGAACCAGATAACTGATAGAATACCTACATATATACATTTTTTTTTGTAAATCATACTTATAATATATAGAGAAATAACCAGACCCGGAACAAATATCTGTAGATCATGCCAACATTTGTTCCGCGGCGCGAATCGAACACGCTACCTCCTGCGTCTAAGCCGGCCATTCGCCCACTGCACCACGGAGGTCGTCAGTAGATAGATAAGTAGCAGATAAGTAGATAGGTACAAAAGTTAAATTTAATAAGTGATAACCGGCGCGCGCGTACGAAGATCTCGGATCAAGTTTGTGTGGTTTAGGCGTGAAATTGAATCGCATTATGACGTCAACTCAATAGTTAGGTGAGTTATCAAGCTGGAGGCATCATTCAAGATAACAGCTTAATAGAATTTAAACCAGTTTGATAAAATTAGCTATTTTAAAATGCAACATTGGCTATATAAAATACATTTAAAAGAATACATATACAATTATTTACAAGACTATAAATTACATAAAAGAAAGTTGAATCATCTAAGACCGTTGCAAACGATCTAAAGTTAGCTCAACTGCTCCAGAATGATGATGAATGTGATGATGTGCCGGCGTCTAAGGTAAACTTCCACCTAGCAGTGATCTAAAGCAGTTGAGCTATTAAATAAACTTGGCACTGGTGGCGATTCTGTTGTTCACACTGACTAACTAAAATTGTGTAAAATACGAATTCTCTTATTTTGTTTACACTAAAGATCAAATTAGAAAGATATTTAAAGTGACATTTCTAAAATTAAGTAATTTTTACTAAGATGGCGTGTTTTTGGGCTAGTTTTAGTCAGCAGTCAAATTGGTGTTGATTAGAATTAGCCCGCAAACACGCCATCTTAGTAAAAGTTACTTAATTTTAGAAATATCACTTTAAAATCATTCTAATTTGATCTTTAACGTAAACAAAATAAGACTGTTCGTATTTTACACAATTTTAGTTAGCGTAAACAACAGAATCGCCACCACTGTCGAGTTTACAGATATATTCAAATTTACATGATGCCGCTTTGATTTTTATTTATTTTGACAATTTATCTTTATCTGACTTTCTGAAGATTTGCGCGTTTTGTTACGAGCCGTCTAACTTGTTCATTAAATGTCATTCTTATAAATATGTTAGACAGCATAAATGCATAAAAATAAACAAAAACTTGACTGCAGAATAGCTCCGACAATTTTACTTAGAAAACTTTCGTGATTGATAAAGCTCCGACAATTTAAGCAAAAATATAGTTTCCGCTTAAATTTGCGATCCTGATTTCTCATAAATTTATTATTTAGTACCTATATATGTAGTATGTATTTAGGTTTATGTTTATTAGTATAAACAATAGGTGTATTTTATTTTTTCGGTTATGTTTTATGTATGTACTCCTACACCGCCGTCTTTTCATTTTTGTTTATCCTGTCGCGTTATGTACTTATGTTAGATATGTATTTTAAAAGGATCATTAAAAAGAACAACCATCCTTGGCATCCTCCATTCTTGCCTTTCTTTTCGGGCTTGGTTGCGAAGGAACAGGCAGTAAAATTGATCCTTCTGGTTTTAATTGATCGAGCGAAGCGAGATCTTTAAAGGTAACTTGGCCAATTCGGCGTTGTATGTATGTATGTATGTTTGTTTGTCCGAGGATAACTTTTGAAGCGTTGATCCGATCATCGTGAGGTATATAGATAGTTTGTGATGGCACAATTTTGATGTGACTAAATGAGCTAAAAATGTTAAGGGTGGTTGAAATATTAGTATGATTTATATAGATATTAGTTTAATTCTTGTAGTTTTTGAGTTATTAGCCATAAAAAAAAACTTTGACAAAATTCACAGGGTACACCAGTGACCCCACAATGCTCAAATTTAGTATTCGTGTAGTTTAGTGACACAAATATAGGCAAAAGTCTTTAGCCTATATTTGTGTAACTACACGACGGATCCAGGATAACCACATTTTGTACCCCAAAATTTGAATGAAACTGTAGGTCAAGTAATGTGGTTAATTATATTCTGGCTCTATTTTGATAGTCAAAGATTACGAATAATAATATAATTGTTTTTATGGGAGACTCGCGAGATCTCAGTTCGGGGCGAACCGGGTGCATAAAAGTATTTAGATTTTTATTTATGATTTTATATATAACTAGGGGGCTATATTTAGACAATAGCTAAAACCTGTCTCTCTGTCTATCTGTTTATTACTTTTACATGGCAGAACGGCTGGACCTGCTCCACTGAAATCCATATTATCCATATCCATACTAATTTATTATAAACTAGCTGACCCGCCGAACTTCGTACCGCCTTGACATGCATATGACGCGGGCTGTTAATTTACGTCACCCCGGTAGAATTATTAATCAGCCATCATTAGCTGCATCTATATATGAGAAAATTTATTTCTTTCATAATTTTTATGCGTTAAATGTTCCTATATTTTAATGGTTATTCTTCTGTTCGGGCCAGAGACAAGTTCAACAAATCAAAGATCATCAAAATCAGTCCAGCCGTTCTTGAGTTATAAATGGTGTAACTCTGCCCCACTGTCTCTCTGTTTGTTAGTTTTCTAGACTAAACAACTGGACCAATTTCGATGAAATTTGGTATATAGATATATTAGAATCAGGATTAAGACACAGGCTACCTTTTACTTGACTGCGCAGAAGGATGGTTATGTTTTTATTGACAAACCAAGCGTGCGAAGCCACGGGTGGGTTAGCTAGTAGGTACATTATAAATGCGAAAATAACTCTGTGCCTCTGTCTGTCCCTCTCTCTGTCATGATTTCACGACTAAATGGCTGGACCGATTTCGATGAAATTAGGCATATGTCTAATTTCATCGAATTCGGTCACCTAAGATACCTAATTTCATCGAATATAGATTATAGGGTTTGAGACATAGGAGAGTAGGTAAGTTTTTATTGATAAACCAAGCATGAAAAGCCGCGAGCGGGTCAGCTAGTATCTTAATGAAGAAATTCAAAATCTAGTTTAAATAAACCCGTTGCAAACAGGATGCATATGTGTAGACGTGCACATTCCACTGTATGGTTTGTAATGTATGGGACTGAATTTAATTGATATAATTTGGTTATGTATATATAAATATTCGTCACTACTAAAAGCATTACTTATTTATTTTTCTTATAGAAGGGGATGAAAAGCAGAGTGTGCCACACGATACCAAAATTATTTAACCTCGAGCAGCGTACGTTGAACCCCTCGCTACGCTTAGGATTCTACTCTAGAATCCTTCGCTTCGCTCTAGATTCAAACAATTGCTCTCGCTCTCAATACATTATTTTGGTCCCTTGTGACACAATTTGTTATGGTTGTAGTTTTGTAATAGCGATAAAAGGATATCGTAGTACGTCAGTGCGTGCAAAATTTAGTAGATGTCATCTTATGTCTCCGGAACGAAGATGAAATTTTAGAAAAACTAAAAAAAATACACTGTAAAACATTGCCCACTTTCTGGGCTGCCGTTTAAAATACAAAAAGTCAAATGCCTTTACTAACCTTCACCTTGTAGGTATGTATTTCTGGTTTGCAAATAAAAAGACCTCTACCGCAATTAACAGCAGTACGATTATAGTAAGTTACCGACGCACCTTACGTGAACTTATATCTTTTAATTCTCGAGTTTCGCACTGCATTTTTGCAATCGGTAAAATTCAGATCAAAATTATCAACAAATGCATTCCTCAAAGTAGTCTTCAAATATATAAATAAAAAACCTATTGATTTTATAAATGGGGCTCACTAAAGAAAGAACGAAAATTCATTTATTTGACACACACAGGACCATCTACCAAGGACAAGACAGATAAAAATAAGAAATAAGAAGTAGTAGTGTTAGTGCAAAATAGACTTCGTCTCAGCGTATTGCTGCCTAGCATTTCTGTGAACTATCCAGTCCATCTAAGCGATAAGACTTCCACTTGGGTTTCTGCTTAACTAGTTATTTATTTTAATTTGGAAAGACTTGCGAGAGATCTTTTCCCAGCAATGGAATGGGACAGTAAGTATATCACAGTGCAACATCATCTGATTTTAAACACTGAACCCGTCATTCCGTAATTATAACTTCAGACTAATGTTCGTGCTACGATCTTAAGAAGCAGCATGACCATAATATTGCATAACAGATATTTGTTTCGGGTTTGGGTATTTTTTATAAATATATTATAGGTATGCATTTACAAAAATAAATGTATATAAGTATGTATGGTATCAGTTATCTGGTTCCCATATCTGGTTCCCTAAGCTTTGCTTAGTTTAAGGCTAGATAGCGCTGTATAAAATGTCCAACATATTTTTTTTATTGTTTATTTGCCAGTCCATTCAAAGCACGTCTGAAGAGATCGCTATTAGCGACAAGACTGCCACTTGGTTTTCCGTCTAGTTACAATAAAGCATGTTCTATCCATCTACCTTACTTCAAATATTTCATTGACAGATACATAAAAACTAAAGCATTTTACTGGATTGAATTACGGAAATTGGCTTTTTGTTAACCTGATTGTGATTCTAGAGAACAATGTATTTATCTATGCTCATCCATTAACATATATCTAACCCCCATAACACAGGATTTTCCTAGGGTGGAGGTTAGGAAACTATTATATAAAGTGAGACTATAACTATCTATTTATCTATTCCTACTTTACATTAGTTTTATTTTTTTCTTTTAGCATGCTTAGTTTAGTTATAGTATATTTATTGTTGTATCATGTACTAAATAAAGATTTATTATTATAAACACCGTTTTTGTGCCGCAGAAGAGGGCTGTTCGTGCAATTTATAAAATGGGTCCCAGAGAATCATTACGCAATAAGATTAAAGAAATAAATAATTTATGACATTCCCTTGTCAATACATCTGTGAAAATCTGATGTATGTTCACAAAAATATTAATTTGTTTAAGAAAAATAGCGATAATCATAATTTTAATACTAGAAATAAAGATAAACTCGCGGTTGCCACTAGTAGACTCCATAAAGTTAAGGGTAAGGTGTACGCTTTTATAACAAACTCCCAAGGTATGTACAAATTTTAACAACAATTAACAAATTTAAAAACATAATTTAACAAAATCTTTATAAAAAGCCTACTATAAAGTATGATTATATTAAAATATGATCATATTTAGATGATAAAAAAGCTTGGGATTGAAATTGCTCCAACTGGTTCAAAATGTTATAATTAACAGGCCTTGTGTCTTGCCTTTCTTTTCTGGCTTAGTCGCGAAGGAACAGACGGTAAAATTAACGTTTCAAAGTGATCACTTATGATTTTAATGAATGAAAGATTTTGACTTTGACTACCAAACTTTACCGAATACAAAATATCCAGTGCGCATCTCGTGAACATAATGATATAAGTTCACATGAAGTGGGACAAGGTAATATTTATAATGTCTGAGCCGTATCGCAACCAGTAGTACCTATAAGATAATACCGTCTTATAGTTGGATTTGCCCATGAAACAGATAAATATTAACATTAATTGTTAAAAATAATGTATAATTAGGTACTTTGTTCTAAAAGGTTTAATGTGAGAACTCCTCTCTGAATATTCGCTTTTCATTGATTTCATTATTAAAGGGTGAGTGCGAATAACGCCTCGCCTCACACATGTTATTCGGAGGTTGTTTACGTTTTCACACCCAGTGCGAGGCGAGACGTTATTCAGAGCGGATCGCACTCACTCTGATGAAAGTTCGCGAATTGAACCGAAATATTGTCGGTCGATACACCGATAAGACGTTACGTGATAAATCCCGTGTTTATAGTAATGATGGAAATCAATCACGAAGGTTTTCTAAGTCATTGATTTGTTATAACTAAGGATATAGCACGCCATATTTATTAGATTATATTAATTACATAGTTCGATGAATCGACGGCCGTTGGAGCAGAAAGGTTCTCGAGTAGAGACCGCACTGGAAAGTGCAGGATATGACGACCTCCTACTATATTTAAAAGCGACCTGATAAAGGTCGTCAGATAATGGCAAAATAGCTATCAGGAGGGAGCCTCCAGGGACTAATAATATACAACATGAGGTGAACAATAGTGTAGGATAATCCAAGCTGATTCAAACTCAATAATAGCAGCTTGATTATAATGCAGCGAAACTACCGGGAAATTATTATCGTTGGATAACTACCGACGTGCTTAGGTATAACCAATTTCAATAAAAGGAGGTATTTGATTTGTTGGACCTTTTTGAACGATTAAAATTATATTATTTTAATATTTTATTATTTAATTTATATTATTTTATTACTGGACATTACTGGACATTTCACACAGCGCTATCTAGCCCCAAACTAAGCAGAGCTTGTATTATGGGAACCAGATAACTGATAGAATACTTATATAACATTTTTTTAGTAAATACATACTTATAATATGTATATAAGGAAACAACCAGACCCGGAACAAATATTTGTAGATCATGCAAACATTTGTTCCGCGACGGGAATCGAACCCGCTACCTCCTGCGTCTCAGCCGGCTATTCCCCACTGCCCCACGGAGGTAGTATTAATATTATATTTCTTATTTATTATATTCAAAATTAGCAAGTTGAAGTGGCAATGGGCAGGCCACATCGCTCGTAGAACCGATAACCGTTGGGGAAGAAAGGTTCTCGAGTGGAGACCACGGACTGGAAGACGCAGCGTAGGCCGGCCCCCCACAAGGTGGACCGCCGATCTAGTAAGAATCGCGGGGAGCCGTTGGGCGCAAACGGCTACCAACCGCTCGTTGTGGCGATCTAAGGGGGAGGCCTATGTTCAGCAGTGGACGTCTCCCGGCCGATGATGATGATGAATAATATTACAAGCAACGGCTAATATCACTCACTAATATTATAAATTCGAAAGTTTGAATGTTACTTTATTTTTATTTATGTTTGTTACTCAATCACGTCGTAATGGCTTAACCAATATCGATGAAATTTAGTATGTACGTAGATTATAATAACCTAGATAATAATATAATAGGTTGGGGAAAATGTCTTTTCGCATTATAGTATGTATGAGCTTGTAATAAAATCTCTTTGGCTATACTATTTGTATCTGGCTGGTTTTGGTATCATTCAAAGTTTAAATTTTAAAGAAGATAATTCCAAAATCAAATAAGGAAAATGTATGATTTTTATTTATTTTCGTACTGTAAAGATGAGTGAATCTAATGAAGAAATTAGATACATTTTAAAATTTTACTACAAAAAATGTAAAATGCAACGCAAGCCGCGAAAAAATTTGCGATATTTATGGACCTAGTGCAGTGTCTGTGTGAGTAGCACAAATTTGGTTTAAGCGTTTTCAATCCAGAAATTTTAATGTCAACGATGCACGTCGCTTTGGTCGCCCTATAACAAATAAAATTAATGCCATTTTTGAAAAAGTGGAGCAAGATCGGCAGATCAGTAGTTACGACGTAGCTGAACTGGGAATTGACCACAAACCAGTTTTGGCGTATTTGAAAAAAACTGGGTACACAAAAAAGCTCGATATTTGGGTACCCCACGAGCTCACTGAAAGAAACCTAATGAACCATGTACTCATTTGTGATTCTTTATTAAGACGTAATGAAACCGACCCATTTTTGAAGAAGCTAACTGGTGATGAAAAGTGGATCACGACAAGAACGTGCGAAAAAGGTCGTGGTCAATGGCCGGTCAGGCTTCACAGACTGTGGCGAAACCCGGGTTAACTCGCAACAAGGTGATGCTGTGTGTGTGTGGTGGGATTGGAAGGGCATTATTCATTATGAGCTGTTACCACCAGGCAAAACCATCGATTCTGAACTCTACTGCTAACAACTGATGAGAGTAAAGCAAGAAATTGAGAGAAAGCGGCCGGAATTAATCAACAGAAGGGGTGTGGTTTATCATCATGATAACGCTAGACCTCACACATCTTTAGCCACTCAGCAAAAATTAAGAGAGTTTGGCTGGGAGGTGTTAATACATCCGTCGTATAGTCCTGACCTTGCACCTTCAGATTTCCACCTGTTTCGGTCTCTTCAGAATTCTTTAGGCAGTCTCAGGTTAACATCACGAGAGGACTGCCAAAACTACTTGTCGCGGTACCTAAAAGATGGCATAAAGTTATCAAACAAAATGGTACCTGCATACTTTAGTTAAATGTAAATAAACTATATTAAAAATGTTTTGAATTTTCTTACAAAATGCGAAGAAACTTTTTCCCCAACCTAATACATAGATAACCTGGATTAACACACAGGCTACTTTTTATCTCCTAAATCAATCCTAATTCCATGGGATAAAAATGGGGTGTCAAGTTGAAACAGCGAGTTTAGCTTTATTTCTAGGTTACCGACACATTTAGTAGTGTAACAGCTAATTTAACAATAACTCTGAATGCGCAATTGGTGGTTTAATTGCTATAAAGCTTTCTTAAAAGTAATTTATAGATACTTTTTTTCTAATTGAATTCTGGTAAGACGTTGCCATTTTGGTAAAATTTATAACAATTTGTTATAAAACCGGAAAAAAAATACTGTGACAGATTAGGTCGGACGTATGAACAGGACGGTCAGGCTGGATGATCTATTGTAACCCTAAGAAAGTGACTATGACATTTGTAGTTACCGAAATACCAAACTATAGCAAATACAACAATGAAACGTAATGGTTTATTTCAACATTACATACACTCATCATCATCATCCACAGCCTGACTTCACCCATTGTTAGGTATAGGCCTCCCCAAGTCGTCCACCCATCTCGCTGGTGGTCGCCCTATCCTTCTATACCCACTCCTCGGCCACCATTCAGTCACTGTCCTGCTCCATCTGTCATCACCACGTCTAGCCAAGTCTCCCGCCCAATACCATTACATACATTACAGACAAAGACTATTTACATTAAAATACCAAACACATATGCTTAAAGATAATTTATTTAAATTTAAACAATTATTAGTATTTTTTTATATATATTTATTTATTTAGACGACATAGGTCCAATACATCCACTTACATAAATAAATTAAATCGAATAGACAGCTACATAATCAAAATTCATAAAAAAATATATTAATTAATATAAAATAATAATAAACTAATAATTAAAATACAACAATGGATCTATTTTGTTAGTAAAAAAAGCTTAAATCTAGGGTAGTTAGTACTTAATTACTAATAGCGATTTAGTCCTATGCGTGAGCTTCCACATCAGAGGACAGTCGAGTTTGTTGGCGATGACGTTCAGGATGGTGTTTCTGCTCTCGCGTACCAAATGAGGCTGTTTTTTTACGCCAGATAGCATCAAAGTTGTCTGCGCGTGCTTCGGCGAACATACCTGAGGCACTACAGAAGCGCGGAAGCCGCAACAGCGCCCTGAACGCATTATTAAATTGGACTCGCAGAGAATTGTAATCCCTTTGTGTATACTGAAACCACAGACTCGCGGAGTACAGCGATGTACGGTACGCTTTAAAAAGAGTCACTTTGACTGCGTCTGTACATCGCGCGAATCTGCGGGCCAGCATATTCGCCCGGACTGACAATGCTCTGCGTTCCCTCTCCATATCGGTGTCATCTCGCAAGTCATCAGTTACCAGATGCCCTAGATATTTAAATTGGAATACCCTTTTTAGTGGTGCCCCATTGAGAGTCACGGGGGGAACAAAGGTAGGGCACTTGGTACCCGACTTGAAAACCATGAGCTCCGACTTTTTTACATGATAAATAAGGCCATGTGACGTCACATAAGACTCACAGACCACCAGTAACTTTCGGAGAGCGCTAATCGAGGGAGCCAGCAGCACCATGTCATCGGCATAGCTCAGGTTGTTAACACACACACCGTCTACGTAGCAGCCCACAGGCATGCCGCTGAGAGAGAGTAATGATATGTTATTTTACTTAGAAAACTTTCAAAGTCAAAGTAAAAATCTTTTATTCATTAAAATCACAAGGATCACTTTAAAACGTCAATTTTACTGCCTGTTCCTTCGCGGCCAAACCAGGAAAAAAAGGCAAGAAAACAAGGCCGGCTGTTTTTTTTAATGATCCTTTTAGAATACATAACAATACAGGTAATAAATTACGTCTAAATTGTAACATTTTGAACGAGTTGGAGCAATTTCAATCCCAAGCTTCTCTATCATCTAAATACTCCGATATTTTATAGTAGGCTTTTTCTAAAGATTTTGTTTAATTGCGTTTTTAAATTTTTTAATTGTCAATTTTTGTACATCACTTGGGAGTTTGTTATAAAAGCGTACACCTTGCCCTTTAAACGATTTACTAACTTTATGGAGTCTACAAGTCTTTCGTGATTGATTTCAATCATCCTTATAAATACGGGATTTATCACGTACCCGACGGTCGATACACCGATAAGACGATACGTGATAAATCCCGTATTTATAATAATGAATCAAATGTTATATTACTCCCAGCATAGGAAGATACCATAGGGATTCCGTCCCATGCCTTCCTACTTTTAGTAAAAGAAGAAAAAAATATCCTATTCCGAGACTTCAAAGCTCTTTCAATGTACAATTATAATAACACGATTAGAGAACTTAGCTCCTATACTCTGAAAACAAAAATCATGAATTGGTTAAATATTTTTGATTATGACGGTGTTGAAAAGTTTTTCCTAAAAGTTGTCTGAAACAGCATCGTCACACACATATGTACATAGATTTTGTCTGTCTTGTACTTATTTGTCATTTATACATTGTTGTCTACCTGTACTATGATTCTGCAATTAGTAAAATAACTTACGTGATAATGGTTAAATAACTTATGTGATAGTGGTTAAATAACTTATGTGATAGTGGTTAAATAACTTACGTGATAGTGGTTAAATAACTTACGTGATAGTGGTTAAATAACTTACGTGATAGTGGTTAAATAACTTACGTGATAGTGGTTAAATAACTTACGTGATAGTGGTTAAATAACTTATGTGATAGTGGTTAAATAACTTGCGTGATAGTAGTTAAATAACTTACGTGATAGTGGTTAAATAACTTACGTGATAGTGGTTAAATAACTTACGTGATAGTGGTTAAATAACTTACGTGATAGTGGTTAAATAACTTACGTGATAGTGGTTAAATAACTTACGTGATAGTGGTTAAATAACTTACGTGATAGTGGTTAAATAACTTACGTGATAGTGGTTAAATAACTTACGTGATAGTGGTTAAATAACTTACGTGATAGTGGTTAAATTGTTTAATTATGTATCTTTTAATTATTATGACTTTGTTATGTTTGTGTAGTCTTAAATTAAAACGATGTTAGTCTAGTTTACACCTTCTTACATTAAAAACGTACGTTTAGTCCCTAAGCCCAAACAATCAAGTGTTAGTTTATGATTAATATCATAGTATTGTTTTTAATTTTATGTGTCAGCATTGTATCGGGGGTGAAACTGTCTTATGTAATACAGTTTTTTAACTAAAACAAAATACAGAGAACTCTCTCTTCTTTGTACTCTATTTTCTATTTTTATTTGAAATAAATGATTTGTATTTGTTTGTATTTTGTTATTTAATATTTAGGAATTTTTAGATGACACATTATAATTTTAACTTTGACATCTAGTTTTTATATAATTTATATTTAATTTAATTTTTTTTTATTTTGTTATATTTATAATGATTGAATCTTAAATAATTACCTTTAAATTTTACATTTTCCGTTCTATTGTAATGTGCGTGCTAGATATGGTAATACATAATTGACACTTACGAGTATCTACTTATCTTAAGATAAATTACATAAATTGTTCTGTATTTTATTTTGATGTACAATAAAGAGTAATCTTAACATTATATTTAAGCAAATAAAATTATCAATAGATTTTTAATTTATTTATATTATTAATTTAACAATTTCAGATCATGTCACAAGACTCGGACAGACGTCAGGAAAGTTTTCCACAACTGAAGTACCCCCTCCTCCGCGACACCGAGCCGAGGAGTGCCCAGCAATGGCTGAAGAGTAAGCAGATACAGGATGGCGCCGAAGGTCTGTGGAGGATCCATGATGGACTTTACGACCTGACCAGCTTTGTGAGTTCGCACCCTGGCGGCTCGCAGTGGATCGAGTTTACAAAGGCAAGATTTATTTTTCTGCGACTTTTCTATTGAAAAATCTTATGGCCTTATCTTAAAAATAAAATTAAAAATAAGAAAAGTCTGATGTTAAACGGTAACCATCGCCTATAACAAAGTATTACCTCATTGGTCACGCCACCTTAGACCCTTGCCCTACGATGCCCTAAGCAACTTACGACAATAGGTGTAAAGCCTCATATCCCTGTAATTTCACCGGCAACCCTTCAAACCGAAACACAGCAATGCTTCTTGGCGGTAGAAATAAGTATGGTGATAGAACTTCTCTTTCAGAAGGAACTCTCAACTAAACAAATTGTTCTGAAACACAGGCAAAGAAAATTGGTTTTATAAATCACATGTACGATAATACAAGTGTTATACAATATCTTACCTTAAACTTACTAACTCCATACAGTAATTATAGCTATAATCCAGTTTCCTTATAAGATTCCGTCAAACTAGATGCCATAAATAAAACGAGTTTAGGATGAGGCAACGTAATCCCTGTCTGTTTGCATTATTAATGTATACTTGGATTAGGTACAATAATACTACAGAAAGTTCACTGTTCACCTTCCTCATTTCACCACTAGTTTCGTCTAAAAAGTCCAAAATTAAAATATTTTTTTTTAATTTTTTATCTATACTAATAATAAATAGAGGAAAGATTTGTATTTTTGTATGTTTTCAACGAACAAACACAAAAACTACTGAACCGATTTCAAAAATTCTTTCACCATTAGAATGCTACATTATCCCTGAGTAAGATTAACTACATTTTACCCAACTGCGCAGAAGGAGGGTAATGTTGTTATTGAAAAACTATGCGTGCGAAGCTGCGGATTGGTCGGCTAGTCTTTCATATTTATAACTTTCTGTCGGAACAAATAAACGATTTTTCTTTCTTTCTCTCAAAAATCCAACAAAAGATCACATTCTCAATTAGAACTTACGGTGGTTCGATTTCAATGCAAACAATCAGTTGACATTACTAATTAACTGGACAGCAGAAATGTGTAACGAAACAGTGCAAATCGAAATGGACACATCTTATTATTCCCACAAAATCAATAAAACTGCACATTTTCATTATATTTGATCGAGCTAAGCGAGATCTCTAAGTCAACTTGGGAAAATCGGCATTGTATGTATGTATGTATGTTTGTCCGAGGATAACTTTCGAAGCGTTGATCCGATAATCGTGAAATTTGATACAGGTACTCGTAGATAGTGATGGCACAATTTTGGTGGGACTAAATTAGCTAAAACTGTTGGGGGGTTGTTGAGCGGTGTTCAAGAGGGGAAAAAAAATGAAAATGAGACTATTAGGTCAAATGAGACGTAAAATAAAAGTTCTTCATTAGTAAATTTCTACCCCGTTTTTAGTGTTAGTAAAGTTTTTGCAGTTTTTGAGTTATTAGCCGTAATAAAAACTAAATTTTGACAAAATTCACAGGGTACACCAGTGACACCACAGTGCTGTAATTTGGTATGCGTATAGCTTAAGTATCATAAATTAGGTAAAAGTCTGAAATCTAGAATAACTGCAATTTGTACCCCAAAAAAGAGTAACCATTTACATGAACTCCCGTTACCTGTAATTTGAATGAAACTGTAGGTCAAGTTATTTGGTTATTTATTTCGTGGCACTATTTTGATAGTCAAAGATTACGAATTTTTTTTTTGTTTTTATGGTAGACTCGTGAGATCTTAGTTCGGGGCGAACCACAAGTTTATTGTTATCAAAATAAAATATAACCTCTAGCACACAGGGATAGTGAAGCTTTCTACTAATTAATTAATTTTCAAAATCGGTTAATTAGTTTCGGAGATTACCCATTACATGCAAACTTAATAGGTTGGGGAAAAAGTCTTTTCGCATTTATTAAGAAAATCCAAAACATTTTTTAATATAGTTTGTTTACATTTAACTAAAGTATGTAGGTATTATTTTGTTCGATAACTTTTTGCCATCTTGTAGGTAGAGACATGATCCCATTACCATAGAAATTTTGGGGCTTCTGATCAAAATACCGCGATAAGTAGTTTTGGCAGTCCTTTCGTGATGTTAACCTGACACTGCCTAAAGAATTCTGAAGAGACCGAAACAGGTAGAAATCTGAAGGTGCAAGGTCAGGACTATACGGCGGATGCATTAACACCTCACAGCCAAACTCTCTTAATTTTTGCTGAGTGGCTAAAGATGTGTGAGGTCTAGCGTTATCATGATGAAAAACCACACCCCTTCTGTTGATTAATTCCGGCCGCTTTCTCTCAACTTCTTGCTTTAATCTCATCAAACAAATTTTACTTCTTTATAGTATTAGCATCTTCGTCGTTTGTGAGACGATTTACGCTATAAGTAGTTATTAATCAAATCATTTTAAACTGCTTGTGGTAATTATTTAGATTAATCCTGGTTATTGACGCTGAAGAAGCTCACTAAGGATGTCTTTTAGCTTGTGTTAGTCACGTTACACGCATATCTACATAGTTTTTTCGGTTAGATACGTAACAGTAGGAGTAAGAGGACTCTAGATTTTTCCATTAGACGTCATCGTTTTGGCCACTCTGTATACAACAATGTTAAGGACTCTACACACTAAATCCGCTAGCCCGAATGCACAACCTGCAATGTCAGGCCACTGCCGGGCTTATTTTGAATCAGTCATGCCGGTGGGTTGTGCTCCGCTCGCTTAGTTGCCCACCGGGTTTCAACGAGTAGAACTATGAACGGCAAATGGCGTACACAATGGCATGCTGCAGATGCTGCAGCTCTTCCGCTAAAGTTGTTACGGCATTTAACGTTATGAAGTCACCAGACTAACCCGACGTGCCGGCACTAACCAGGTGTGTTGTGCCGCCGCAGGTTTTAATGTATGCTTTGACTTTCTTTGATGTCTTTACAATCTAGACTCACGTTTATAGGATGTTATGATACCTATTTTATCAACACTAGTTTACTCTAGAATTCTAGATAGTTTTAATTATACCTTGAGCACTACGCTGGCTAACCTTCAATGCATAATTGCAGTAAAGTAGATTGTCTGTTCATTCATAGAAAAACGTTTCTAGGATTATATTAAAAACTAACAGACCCACGCGGCTTCGCACGGACTTAAAAATAAACTATAGCCTGGTATTAAATCCCTTAATACATAAATTCCGTAGAGAAAAAGAACTTTCAGTTTTTACAGAATTTTCCAAAAAAACCTTATTCGGACTAATAAAAAAATGTAAAAACAAATCTGTCTAGCCGTTCTCAAGTGATGTGCTTACCAACGAACACTATTTCATTTTTATTTGAATATTTTATTTGTACCAGTAAAGTTACATTTTAAAATCAAATAAAATGAGACTACAATTACATCGGATCAGTTTCTGATTGATAACACCAAAAAGCAGTATCGTTGGGTCAAAATTATACCCGTAAAACTGCAAATACTTGTATAACTTTTAGTATAGACTGCACTTTTATTTTGAGTATGTACTTACGTAGTGTTCAAAAAATTAAATTCTTTTATACACGGTTATTTTTATATCACTGTTTTCCCAGAACAAACGTTGTTCAGACCATGGTCTACTAAAAGTTTATAGCATCAAACAAGAGAATTTAAAAAAAAACTAGACCTTCTCAAATAAGTCTAACTCTGTCCAAAAACTAGCCGTGACATAAAGTTTATTGGCACACTAGCCGTAGCGTACCTACTATTATTATTTTTGTGGCAATACGGCGGTATGTTGTAAGGCGTTACGTTAAAATACACGTTTTAAGTTGGCAACTTTTAATGTTTTACAAATACCGATTTCATTTTTTTTTTAATTTGATAAACCCTTTGTAGACTATTGTCTGAATAACGGTTGTTCTGGGAAAACATCGATTTAAAGGACACCGTGTATAAAATATATACATTACAAGCTAGTTATAACAAAAAATAAATATTAACAAGTAGGTAAATGTAAATATATTGGGTGTTCTTATCGCTGAAGAAAGTATATATTCCAAACAACCAGATGGTGAAATTCTTTACTTTCTAGATGATACTTATTAGAAAGCTTTAGTATGCATCATAAAACTCTTCAACTACTGTAAAATTCAATTAAATTTAAAGACTATGCGCATTATAAAACTTGTCCATAACTTGGCCTTGACATTCACCCAAACCAAATAACTATTCAAATCAAATCAAATCAAATCAAAAACATTTATTTGTGAACAACACCAATAGTACAACAGAACAAACACACACAGGAGACATAACAAAAAGAACAAAGAACCATTATCTAAAAGATTAAAATTAAATAAAAATGCAAAATATTGCCGTGTGTATGTCTCATCGTACTCACTATTTAAAACTAAGTTCGTACCGTTTCTGTTCAGGGCACGGACATAACAGAAGCATTCGAAACACATCACCTAAAAGGAGTTGCTGAAACTCTACTCCCAATCTACTTCGTCAGAGCAGCCACGGAGCCAAGAAACCAGCCGTTCACATTCAAAGAAAACGGATTCTACAAGACTTTAAAACTAAAAATCTTGGACAAGATAAAAGACATACCACCTGATGCGAGAAAGAAAAGCGATCTCGTTACTGACTCGTTATTGATAGCAGTATTGATACTGGCTCCGGTATGTTGTTGGGCATGGAGAAACAATATCATACTTGGCGCAGCGTTGACAGTTGCAAACGGATATGTTTTGAGTTCTTTGACCACATGCGCGCATAACTATTTCCATAGGTCAGACAATTGGCGGATGTACATATTTAATTTGAGTGGATTATCGTATGCGTAAGTACCTATGCTATAAGTAGTAATCGGTGCAGTGGCTCTGAACAATGTTGATATGATAACACATTATCATTACATAGTATAAAATTAAGTCGTTTCTGCTGTCTATTCGCTTAGATCTTTTAAACTACTCACCGGATTTTAATGCACTTTTCAGCAATAGATTGAGTAATTCAGGAGGAAGGTTTATATGTATAATAAATACATAATGACGACCTCCGTGGCGCAGTGGGCGCATAGCCGGCTGAGACGCAGGAGGTAGCGGGTTCGATTCCCGCCGCGGAACAAATGTTAGCATTATCTACAGATCCGGTAGCCTTATTACCTAAGCCAAATTGCTGTCGTGTCACTATCGCTAGTCAGGCCATCCCTTTCACACGTACAGTACGTACCTCACGTATGAAAGGGATGGCCTGACTAGCAATAGCGACACGGCAGCAATTTGGCTTAGGGAATAAAGGGGCGGGTCTGGATGTTTGTATATATATTATAAGCATGTATTTACAAAAAAAAGTAAATAAGTATTATATCAGTTATCTGGTTCCCATAGTACAAGCTCTGCTTAGTTTGGGGCTAGATATCGCTGTGTGTAATGTCCAGCAATATTTATATTTATTTATAACTCTGTTTGTTTGTTACTTACCTTTACACGACTAAACAGCTGAACGGATCGTAATGAAATTTGGCAAGGAGATACTTTTTCGCCAACTGCGCAAAATAAGGGTAATGTTTTATTGAAAAACCACCCGTGCGAAGCTGCGCGCGGGTCAGCTAGTAACATACAAAAAACAATTTTGTGATTCATTTTAATCATTATTATATACGGGTTTTATTAAGTACCGTTTTACGAAGCGAGACGCGTTGCGGAATGGATCGCACTAAACCTAATCGAGGATCACGAACTGAACTGAAACATTGTCGGTCGAATAACACCGATAAAACGGTACGTGATAAATCCCGTATTCATAATAATTATAGGTTCCACACCTTTATAAAATCAGCCATAAGACGTCCACTGTAGAACATGAACTATTGTGATATTCCCTTGTCAATGCATGTACGAAAATCTGATGTATGTTCACAAAAATATTAATTTGTTTAAGAAAAATAGCGATAATCATAATTTTAATACTAGAAATAAAGATAAACTCGCTGTTGCCCCTTGTAGAGTCCGTAAAGTCAGTAAGGTTTAAAGGGCAAGGTGTTCGCTTATATAACCAACTCCCAAGAGATGTACAAAAATTGACAGTTAACAAATTTAAAACCCAATTAAACAAAATCTTTATGAAAAACCTATTATAAAATATTGGATTATTTAGATGATAGAGAAGCTTGGGATTGAAATTGCTCCAACTCGTTCAAAATGTTACAATTTAGACGTAATTTATTATCTGTATTGTAATGTATTCTAAAAGGATCATTAAAAAAAACAACCAGCCTTCTTGCCTTTCTTTTCTGGCTTGGTCGCGAAGGAACAGGCAGTAAAATTGACGTTTCAAAGTGATCCTTGTCATTTTAATGAATAAAAGATTTTGACTTTGAACATAGGCCTTTTCCATTAATTTCCAGAGCGACCGAACTTATACAGCCTTCATGCCTGCACCTAACGTCTCCTAGCCAGTTTTAATAAAACGTCTTTCGATCTAGTGGGGCCATCCTGCACTTTCCATTGTAGCTCAAATAGTGTTTATTGCTAAGCCGGATGGCTAAAATAAAACAATCTACGCAGTTTCCAATTTAGTTCTAGATCTAGTATCTAATTGTGGTAATAACTCGCTATGCTCAATGCCATATTATAATCGACTAAGAAATCTAGGTAATTAATTCAATATATAACGTGTTTACTACTAACCAGTAATTTCAATCAACTGTTGAACAATAAGGACAATCTGAATAGCTAACTGAGAGACGTGGCCGCTCCTCACCCAACACACATGCATGTTAATTGGACACCAATTTTACCATATTTTTTTGTTATTTATCTGAAGTAGATTTTGTTTTTAGGGTTCCGTATCTCAAAAGGTAAAAAAGGAACCCTTATAAGATAACTAACACTCTTGTCCGTCTGTCCGTGTGACACCAGCACCACCGATATTCTCAGGTATGAGTAGACCTTGCAACTTGAAATTTATACCAGATACTGAGGTTTATAGTCCCTATTAGGTGTATAAAAATCAAGGTTTTAAGTCAACAGGATAAAAAGATACCAAAATTTACCTTAATTTTCAACTTTTTTTTATTTTTCAAAAGTTTTCCTTTACTTGTACTGTAAGACCCTGCTTCTAACCAAAATTGACGATTCTACGTCAACCGGAAGTACCCTATAGGTTTTGGGTCGAAAACCAATATGGTAGTTCCCGTTAACCTAGAATCACAAAATTTGACAAAACGCAAGGTGTTACAGCACAAATAAAGGAAACATTCCAAAAAATAAAAAAACTTAAATTAAAGGGTGTCCCCATACATACATAGTTGAAGCCAATTAAGATAGTCCTGTGAGTTGTATGGGCGCACATGCAATTTAGAGGGCTAGCATAATCGGCACCAACCTCAAATAAGGTAAACAAATAAAATTGTGCTATTGAATAACATAAATATTTAAGTGGGGCTCCCATACAACAGATATGATTTTTTTGCCGTTTTCATAGATGGTATGGAACCCTTCGTGCGCGAGTCCGACTCGCACTGGCCGGTTTTTTTTAATGGAGGTATCTAATAATCTCGATGCCCCGTTTGACATTCTTGAAACATACTGCTGCTTATACCTGCTCTGTTGATCGTAATGCGACCCAAAGTTAATGGCTGGTGTATCACTACATAGTTTATATCAATGTCGCTTCCCGCTGTCTGTCTGTCCCTATGTATGCTTAGATCTTTAAAACTAAGCAACGGATTTTGATGTGGTTTTTTAAATAGGTAGAGTGATTCAAGAGGAAGGTTTATATTATATTTAATAATACTTAGATTCACAGTTACAATACCGTATAACATACATTTATTAACATAATACTGAACTTAAAACAAATTGAACCTACATTATGTAATACTAAACTTTTATAAATTTGACGCGGCAAAGTAGCCCGCCTGTTAACTTTAACATACCGATTAAATAATATACAAGAAATATTAAACATTACGATAAATAATATATAAAATATAATATATATAATATTACTAAATATTTACAAGAAATAGTTATGTTTAGTTATTAGTTAATATGTATTATACATGCATAACATAGTAGAGAAACATAATTTTAGAGGTTTCTAATGTGATGTCGTACACAAGCACATATTTTTACGCTTACATTGCAAACGCTGGCTGAACCCTACGAGATATATCAAAATAATGTACTACAGTATTGTACACCTTAAAAATGTCTACAAAAAAATTTGCAATGGTATATGTCTATCTCTTAGGGATAACCCACAATAACCATTTGTTATCCTTTAATTTTTACGAGAAATAATGGCTTATTTACGAAGTGATTTTAAGCAATACAGCTTTAATCCTTATTCAATTAAGTAAATACATTGTGCATTTAATATACATATATACAAACATTCATTTAATATATAAAGACATTCTGTAGTATATTTAGTATCTGCATTGCATCCGTGCGGAGCCGGGGCTGGTCGCTAGTACTTCATAAAGTAAGTTAATCTTTTTGTCTAGGTATCCTATACGTTTTGTTTGTTTTTTCAGAGACTGGCGGATCTCGCATGCAATGTCTCACCACCTCTACACAAATACAATACAAGATATCGAGCTCAGCATGTTGGAGCCTTTTTTGCAGTTCCTGCCGTATAAGAACAAACCCATTTGGGCCCAAATGGGAGCCTTCTATTGGCCAATCATATACCATATGTCATTTATTGGAATGGCGGTAAAAGAGTAAGTATTCGGCAGTGTAAATGACTGAAAATTATGGACTTTTTATATGACTACCTTGTATTGTTACGTCCTCGTGATTTAAAGAAGATAGCAAAACCATAATAGCTAACATAGAGTATTTAAGTCAGATCACATGAACATTTTCTATCTAATGTAGATAAAGTCGCTGTGGCCAAAATCGATCACAGTGACTGTCTTTTCCCTCATCAAATTCTTTGACAAGAATTTAGCGACGTCTTCTGCATTGGCCACGTCTTCTCACAGGATTTCAGTGTGCAGATAAGATTTTGTGTACACTTTGGATAAGATAGCAAGTAAGGCATCTTCTGTGGATTCATTCAGAGCCAATGGATTCTTGTCGCTATACCTCCATAAGGAGCTTTCTTGTATAGTATACACCTTTTCACCATACTCTTTACATAATTAAATAAATAATGCTGGATATTTCACATACCGCTATCTAGTCCCAAACTAAACATAGCTTGAACTAGGAACCAGATAACTGATTTGATACTTTTTTTTGTAAAAAAAATGCTTGCAATATATTGAGAAATGCCCAGACCCGGAATAAATATGTGTGGGAAATGTAAATATTTGTTCCGCGGATGGAATCGAACAACCTCAACCTCCTGCGTCTTAGCTTCTCTCATGGGTTAGTTCTTGTATTCGCCCACTGTGCCACAGAGATTGTCAATAGATAAAGAGTAGGAAAACATAATCAAGGAATCCTAAATAAGCATATATAATTGATAAATACATTATTTATGTGGGTCAAACAATTCATTACATATTCTGGGGAAAACCGATATCTATTCTAATAATATAAGAAGAAAATATTTGTATTTTTTATTTTTGGTACCAATAAACTCCATACGTCTTTTATTGTAAAATTACTGTTTCAAAACAAGCTTTTATACAATCTATACAAACCAGAAACAATTCTCCGCCATATTGAAGGTCCTGCCATATTGGATTTATAGTATCTATAATCTTGGATGGTACTCCATATTTTGGATTTAATGTGACGTTGTATTAGTTTGCGTATTCTCTTCAGCAAGCCCTATTATTTGATACCCATACCATGTGGCAGTGAAGAAAAAATAACTAGTCCGCCATCTTGGATGATCCGCCATATTGGAATTAGGATAACGTCACATAGCTAAGCATGCATTGTCATCTAAAATAAGCGTGTATACCAAATTTCATATCAATCGGTTAAAGATAACTGATTTAAAATTCAGTTTCAAGATTCCACCCGGACAAACATGTATACATTGCAAGTAAATAAAAGCTTGTAAAAATTACTGCTCAGATTTCAAAATCTCTTTCACCATTAGAATGCTACATTATCCTTGATTAACACAGGCTACTTTTTACCCAACTGCGTGGAAGGAGGGTAATGTTTTTATTGAAAAACTTCGCGTGCGAAGCTGTGGATAAGTCAACTAGTTTTAGGGTTCCGTACCCAAAGGGTAAAACGGGACCCTATTACTAAGCCTCCGCCGTCTGTATGTCCGTCTATCACCAGGTTGTATCTCATGAACCGTGATAGTAAGACAGTTAAATTTTCATACATAATGTATTTCTGTTGCCGCTATAACAACAAATACTAAAAACAGAATAAAACAAATATTTATGGGGAGCTCAGATACAAAAAACGTGGTTTTTTGCCTTTTTTATAGATAATGCTTCGGAACCCGTCGTGCGCGAGTTCGATTCGCACTTGGCCGGTTTTAAAAAAAAATCCCTTAGGTTGCGGGCAATCATATCCTAAAATCTCAATATTATCTGGGAATGAAAAATAAAATGTTTTTACTTTACATTATGTTGAGAAAATTTCCTCAAATAAATCCAGGGTTATATTTGCTACTGTTACGTTTGGGGGAAATATAATATACACAAATGCCAACTTGCTCAATAGCATACTACTTATCCTTATCCCCTTTTGTGTTACTCGATAAAAATAAGTAAATACCAACCCCCCAATAAACTTTTATTAGGCTGCACCCGAAGAAGGTACCATTTAGCAAAATGCAACAATCTTGCGAAGTAATAACGAAAGAGCCTGTAAATTCTTAATAAAGAAGGCACCGCCTGCTTACCGTTTAATTGTCAGATTGTCACAACGAGAAGCACAGCCAAGGCCTATCAAATATTTACTGCATTCTCATAACCTTGAATCTTGATGACTACTTCCTCGTAAGACTGCTTTCACCGATGCGTTACCAATTTCTGACCCAAATTTATTAAAAAGAATACTACTCTTCCAAAGCTGAGGCTTAGGCCGCACCGGTGAGGCGATAGCGACGCATTGGCGACGCGAAAAAACATATCTATTTTTTATACGACCTTGGGATGGAACATGTATATGGCCCACCTGATGATATGTTGTAACCATTGCCTATAACAAAGTACTGCCTCACAGGTCACGCACCTAATAAACGTGCCTTATCACTACCCCATCAACTTGAGGCATACCCTTCAAATTGAAACACAGATAGATTTATTTCGATACAAGTAACAAACACACAGAAACTACATACAGTGGATAATTAAAAACAGACAATTTAATACAGACAATCAAAAACACGTTAACATAAACAATAAATAAAAGTATAACAAAAGATACGTGCCCAGTCACTATGAGCCCTGCGCCGGAACAGGAGAATGGCTCAGCATTATGCTGAACAATACACTTATTGCTCCACGCTGGTTTTCAGCCATCAAACCTGCATTGACGCCACGAAGAACAGTTAAAGTGCCTTATTTAAAAAAAAAATAACAAAAATAATAATTAATAAATAAATAAAACACATTGTCTGCCCAACCAATTGTATCTACCTACCTGAGATGGCGAGTATATATGCTAAGATGCTATATGGTACATTTATGTCATTGTAGTAAAACTCAGCTAACAATAAAGTTATTTATTACCTAATAAAAATAATAGATAGATAGATAACTCTTTATTGAATTACCACACAAACAGAAATAATAAAAAAAATAAGTACTGGGTTAAAATAAATAAGGCAATACAAGGGGCGGCCTTATCGCTAAAAGCGATCTCTTCCAGGCAACCTTTGGATGGAGCGAAATTTTTAAAAATTACGGAGTGCGGTGTACTTTAGCGGATACATTACATTTACACATAATATATTCTAAGATATAATAATAATATGAAGTTTTAATCCTAATACTTAATATACTTATAAAATAGACTAATATATAGGTATATACATATAGCAAACTATACTAACAGTTAAAATAAGTACATAAATAGTAAATAAATAATGCTAGGAAGATGACATCGTCAGGTAATGATGTTTCACCTTCAATTTGAAGACGTGTAAGGACGATGACCGTCTTACTTCTTCGGGCAGAGCATTCCACAGCTGAACAGCCTGGACAGTAAAAGAAGCGCTGTAAAAGGAAGTGCTGTGCGAAGGAGTTCTGAGTATCAAGTTTTCTGATGACCTAAGAGTATAGTTATTTGAAGAATGGAGAAATTCAAATCTATCTTTCAGATAGTGAGGAGAGAAGGGATTGAAAAGAATAGAATAGAGAAGAGAAAGGATATGCGTATTCCGACGAAGACGAATCAGAAGCCATTTAAGCTTTGAACGGAAGGGAGACACATGATCATATTTACGGAGGCCAAATATAAATCTAATACAAAAATTTTGTAAACGCTCGAGCTTGTTAAGCTGTTCCTCAGTGAGGTCCAGATAACAAGCATCAGCATAGTCTAGTACGGGATGTAAAAGCGATTGTGCAAGCGCAGTCTTATAATACAAAAATAAAAACAAGTGATAACTGTGATAAGGACACAAGATTAGACTGTAGAATATTATACTATAGATAAGTACATAGTTATGTGAATATTTAATATATATTATGTATATATATTATAGTTATAGTTTTTGGGTTGAAAGAAGAGGAAAGTTCGACCACAGAACTACTGCAAAAAGAGTGAAGTCATGAAAAACAAAATGAAGTCTAAAGAATTATACGTAACCGAAGACTTTTCTCAAGAAGTACTGGAAAAGCGGAAGGCACTACAATCAAAACTAATGGAAGAAAGGAACAAAGGAAATATCGCTTATCTAAAATATGATAAACTCATAATCAAAGAAACCGCAACTAATAACGACAAAAGAAAGAGGGAACCATCTACCTCCCCGCAAACTAGTTCACAACCACGGAAACAACAAAATATTTCACCTTAAAAAAAATAGAACAAATACATTTGATATAATGAGAAATAGATCTAACTCGCTCTCGACCTTTTTATCAGACAAGAAACAATAACAATTAGATATTGGCGAACGAAAATTACAACAAACTAAGAAAACAAAATTAACTTTCCCAAGCCGGCTAGTCACCTTGGGGAAAGAAGACTACTACCCTCCAAATACCTCACTCAGTAAAACGTTACCTGAGACATACTTGCAAGAAGATAATTACATCCATATATCAACTCACAATACTCTGTCGATTAGGACTAATTAAACCCTGCTTGAACTAACATTAGCATTGAAAAAAATAAGATGGACTATTATTGGACTAAGCGAAGTAAGGTGTCACGGCGAGAAGATTGAAGACCATGGAAAATTCCTATTTTACCACAAAGGAGAAACAAAAGACCAGTATGTTTTATTAAAATACAGCTAAAGTAGCACATAGCAGAAATAATAGGCATATCTGAGAGAATAGCCGTACTAAATATAACAATACCTCCCAGCAAGGAAAAGTGGTATATTGTACAAATTTACTCCCCGACAGAACAATCAAACAAATTAGACATAGAACAATTTTACACCAGCCTCAACAAAGCTTTAAAGGATCTTACATACCGTAACTTAATTGTAATGGGGGTTTTTAACGCCCGAATCGGAAATAGAAGACAAGGAGAAGAACGAATACTGGGACCGCACTGCCACGGAAAAAGAACACGCAATGGAAAAGCTAGTAGAACTAGCGCACGAAAACAATTGAAAAGTACTAAATAGCATGTACAAAAAGCGCACGCAACGCAAATGGACCTGGACCTCCCCAGACGGCGAATACAAAAGCGAAATAGATATTATTCTAACAAACAGATATCCTGCCTTCGACGATTGCAGTGTCATAAACCACCTAAACTTTAATAGGAACCACAGAATGGTGAGATCAAAGATGAAAGTCATAACAAATAACAAACATAGACCCTTTAAAGCTAAACCAATAACAAATATCTTTATAATTCACCAAGTTTTGAAGTAACGGACAAACTTAAAGACTTTAAAAATACATCAAAACAACTAAATATACAGGACAAAATAAATAAACTTCAAAGAATATTAACTACCAAACCAAAAATGTACACAAATCAAACCAATGGTGCTAAAAAGAAAACAGCAGACAATACAAATAAACTTTTAGAAAAAAGAGCTGAACTAATAAGCGTAAAAGCAAAAACTAAAAAAAAGGAAAGAAATTGCTGACCTTAGCAAAAGTATTAAAAAAAGCATGAGGAAAGATAAACAAGATATACGTAGGAAAACGTTTGAAGAACACATTACGAAGACAAGAGGTACCAAAAAAGCTATTAAACAACTATCAGATAAAAAAGACTGGATCACTACCATGAAAGATTACAAAGGAAAACGCACGACCAAAAGACTAGACATAATTTCAATAGCAATAAACTTCTTTAGAGAGCTATACTCCAACGAAAGAGTAACAGAAACAACAGACTCATCATACGAAGAGAATGTACCTGAAATTATAATCCGAGGAGTAGAAAAAGCTATATAAACACAAAAAAGAGACAAATCACCAGGACCGGACAAAATATGTAACGAACTACTAATATTAGGTTGGGAAAAAAGTTTCTTCGCATTTTTCAAAGAAAATTTTTAACATTTTTTAATATAGTTTATTTACATTTAACTAATGTATGTAGCAGTATGTACCATTTTTTTCGATTTTTTTTTTGCCATCTTGAAGGTAGGGACATGATTTCATTGCTATAGAAATTTTGGGGCTTCTGATCAAAATACCGCGACAAGTAGTTTTGGCAGTCCTCTCGTAATGTTAACCTGACACTGCCTAAAAATTTCTGAAGAGACTGAAACAGGTGGAAATCTGAAGGTGCAAGGTCAGGACTATACGGCGGATGCATTAACACCTCCCAGCCAAACTTTCTTAATTTTTGCTGAGTGGCTAAAGATGTTTGAGGTCTAGCGTTATCATGATGAAAAACCACACCCCTTCTGTTGATTAATTCTGGCCGCTTTCTCTCAACTTCTTGCTTTAATCTCATCAGTCGTTCGCAGTAGAGTTCAGAATCAATGGTGCTGCCTGGTGGTAACAGCTCATAATGAATAATGCCCTTCCAATCCCACAACACACACAGGATCACCTTGTTGCGAGTTAACCCGGGTTTCGCCACAGTCTGTAAAGCCTGACCGGCCTTTGACCACGACCTTTTTTGCACGTTCTTGTCGTACGTGATCCACTTTTCATCACAAGTTATCAGATTCTTCAAAAATGGTTCAGTTTCATTACGCCGTAATAAAGAATCACAAATGAGTACACCGTTCATTAGGTTTCTTTCAGTGAGCTCGTGGGGTACCCAAATATCGAGCTTTTTTGTGTACCCAGTTTTTTTTCAAATGCGCCAAAACTGTTTTGTGATCAATTCCCTGTTCTTCAGCTACGGCGTAACTACTGATATGCCGATCTTGCTCCACTTTTTCAAAAATGGCATCAATTTTATCCGTAATAGGGGCGACCAGAATGACGTGCATATTTGACATCAAAATTTCCGGATTGAAAATTTTGTGCTACTCTCACAGACACTGCACTAGGTCCATAAACATCGCAAATTTTTTTCGTGGCTTGCGTTGCACTTTTACCTTTTTTGTAGTAAAATTTTTAAATGTATCGAATTTCTTCATAAGATTTCAATACACATCTTTACAGTACGAAAAACAAATAAAAATCACACAATTTCCTAATTTGAATTAGGAATTATCTTCCTTAAAATTTAAACTTTGAATGATATAAATAGTATAGCCAAAGAGATTTTATTACAAGTTCATACATACTATAATGCGAAAAGACTTTTTCCCCAACCTATTAAATACTAAAAATCAAATAGCACCAATGCTTACAGACATATTCAATGAAATCCTAATAAGTGAAAATATACCGGAACAGTGGACCACATCGACAATCATACTTATACACAAAAAATGCGATTAAAAGGAAATAAACAACTACAGACCCATAATCCTTATGGCGAACATCTACAATGTATTTGCTAAAGTCATCCTCGTCCGTATTACATAAATACTGGATGAGAACCAGCCCAGAGAGCAGGCGGGATTCAGATGTGGTTATTCCACACTAGACCATATCTACGTCGTAAAACAAATTTTTGAAAAAACAATAGAATATAATATACCTTTCTACTGTTGCTTTGTAGATTATAGCAAGGCTTTCGACTCCTTATATCATGAAAAAATTTGGCTGGCACTAAAGAACCAGGGAGTGGATACAAAATATATATGAATTATAAGAAATATATATCAGAATAGCACAGCGAGAGTCAAGCTTGAAAGAGAGGGCGAAGAGATTAAAATCTCCAAAGGAGTAGTACGTCAGGAAGATCCTTTGTCGCTCAAGCTATTTTCGGCAGTGCTGGAGGAAATTTTGCGAAAACTTAATTGGAACAGCTATGGCCTAAGGATAAACGGCGAAACCCTATCTAATCTGAAATTCGCGGACGATCTCATATTATTTGCATCAAAACCAGTAGAATTGCAAACAATTCTGGGCGAACTAGATATGGAGAACCGGAATGTAGGATTGGTCATGAACATGGCAAAAACCAAAATGATGACAAATAGCATAGAGGTACCAGTTGAGGTAAATAATAAATCAATTGAGTACACACAGGAATATACATATCTCGGACAAATAGTTTCACTAACAGACCTAATGAAAAAGGAAATAGAAACAAGAACAGCTAATGCATGGAAAAGGTACTGGGCACATAAAGAAATTATGAAAAACAGAGAATCAAGCATGTTTTTCAAAAGAAAACAGTTTATCACATGTGTGCTTCCTCTGCTAACATATGGATGCCAGACTTGAGCACTTACCAAAGCTCATACTCAAAAATTAGAAGAGTGTCAAAGAGCCATGGAGAGGAGCATGCTCAGTAAAAGGAAAATGGATAAAATTAGGAATACAAAAATAAGAACATACAAAAATAAAAGACGTTACTGTAACAGCGAAAAAACTTAAATGGAGGTGGACAGGACATACAATTCGAGGTATCGCAAAATGAAGTCAACATTTAATGAATTGGTATCCTATTTACAAAACAAGGAACAAGGGACGACAGGAGATGGGAAGACGAAATAAAATCAACAGCTGGTAAAACTTGGAGCAGAACAGCAAGAGACAGAGAAAATTCGAAAAAGTTGGAGAAGACCTTTGCCGAAAAATGGCAAACAGACATATGCGTCGATGTCGACAAAGTCTAATTATTTAAGTAATTATAAGATCAATGTACAATGTGTCTGAATAAAAGTTTATAATAATAATATTAATGTATATGTATATGCATTGCTATATACAGAATTGCTGCTTGGCGGCAGAAATCGATGAAGGGTTGCTAGCCTCTCGGTTTTTTATCGAGTACATTTCGGGGAGTGTGCGGCGGAACTGATCCCACCATCTCCTTTCTATCAACGGACAACCAGACGCTCTGCGGTGCGCCACCGCTTTATGGTAGAAATACCTCCCATTCGCACAAAGCGGTTCTCTTCGACCTTTATTATGCGCCAAAGAGTGGAACACCTTGCCAGAGTCTGTGTTTCCTGGTAGCTACAACCTGGGTATCTTTAAGTCGCGAGTGTATAGGTTTCTTCTAGGCAAGCGTGTACAATCGTAGACTGCATCATCGCTTACCATCAGGCGAGATCGTGGTCAAACGCAAGCCTATAATATATAAAAAAAAAGAAATAGATATGATAGTAGTACTTCCCCGGGCGAATTCTTTCTTATGGAACCATAGGGTTTCGTTTCAACAGAATTGCCAAGGTCGTCTTACTATGGCGGCCTCAGCCTGTCACGGTATCTGGTCATCCTAGGCGGGGAAATACCAGAACCGAGGCCGATTCTGTTTCAGTTTTTATCTTCTACAATCAGGAATACCCATTTGTATTTTGAAGTAAAACTTCTTTACGCACGTTTGATTAGGGGAGTAAGCTGGTGAGTGCGTTACGAAAAGTGCGAACGGAAGTTGGGAGGGAGATATAAGTTAGTGAAGACAAAAAGAGAGAGAATTACGTTTCGTATGGTTTTAAACGTTAGTGTGCGAGTGCGAGTTGCGTCTGTCCAGGATGAACATAGACTGATCGACCTACAGACGTGTGAACAATTTTGTAATTGAACAATTTTATCTATATCTATACTAATATTATAAAGAGGAAAGATTTGTATTTTTGTGTGTATGCTTGTAATGAATAAACTCAAAAACTAGGTACTGGCCCGATTTCAAAAATTCTTTTACCATTGGAAAGCTACATTCACCTTGAGTAACATAGGCTACTTTTTGCCCAACTGCGCAGAAGAAGGGTATTTATTGAAAAACTACGCGTGCGAAGCTGCGGATTGGTCAGCTAGTAATATTATAAAGAGGAAAGATTTGTTTGTTTGTATTGAATAGGCTCCGAAACTACTTGACCGATTTAAAAACATCTTTCACTGTTGGGAAGCTACACTATCCCCGGGTGACATAGGCTACTTTTTACCCAACTGCGCAGAAGGAGGGTAATGTTTTTATTGAAAAACTACGCGTGCGAAGCTGCGGATTGGTCAGCTACTAAATTAATATTTTGAAAAAGAAGTTTTACTTCAGTCTGTGTGGTCTAAAGCACACTCGTTTTTTTTTTATTTGTCATCATTATTAAAACCAGTATTCTGAGCTACGTAGCAACATAACAATGCATAGAATGGTAACATTTAATAATTAGGCCAATTAAACTAACATATCAATGAAATTGACAGCTAGCTCACCGAATCGACGCTAACGATCGGTAATCGGGCTAATGGTCAAAAGTGTCCACTGCTAAGTTAAGGCTTATTTCGCAGCTACCGATTTTGATTAGACTATTTTATCCGCTGAATTGATTCATGGTTCAGTTAGCACCCAAAATCAAAATGCCATCGTTTGATCCGTGGGTCATACTTAAACCAACGCGTCGAAGAATATTACAGAAATTGCAGAATGTGCTTTAACAACTGCCTGGAAACCAAAAAAATCCCTAAAATGTGGAGACGCGCCAAAGTTGTAGCACTTCTGAAGCCTGGAAAACCCCCTACAGAACCTAAAAGTTATAGACCTATTTCCCTGCTATGCCGCCTATACAAAGTATTCGAAAGACTTCTCCTCAACCGTCTTACTCCGATTATAGAGCCACAGCTAATCCCTGAACAAGCAGGATTCAGACCCGGGAAAGCTTGCTGCGGTCAGACGCTCAAGCTTACCCAGCATATTGAAGATGGTTTCGAGGCGAACAGTATCACTGGTTTGGTCCTTGTTGACCTATGTGCCGCATACGATAATGTCAATGTTAAAAGACTTCTTCGCAAAGTTGAAAACCTGACTTGTGATCTTGGGTTCGTTCAAATGCTGGGTGAACTTCTTCATAACCGTCGCTTCCGAGTACATCTTCTATCAGAAAAAAGTAGATGGCGCTGCCTTAAAAACGGTCTTCCTCAAGGGAGCGTCCTTGCACCAACTCTTTTTAACATTTATACGAATGACTAACCCAACAGTCCGTCTACTACACGTTTTCTATATGCGGACGACCTAGCGTTGACGACCCAAACATCAACCTTTGAAGATGCCGAAGACAAGCTAACAAAAGCCTTGACTGAACTAGGGAGTTATTACGAAGAGAATGGCTTGAAGCCAAATCCATCTAAAACCCAATCCTGTGTCTTTCATCTGCGTAACCAACAAGCCAGCCGGACACTAAATATAACCTGGCAAGGAGTTCCTATCCAACACGAAAACCTTCCAAAATACCTGGGGGTAACTCTGGGTAGGTCACTGAACTATAAAGCACAGTGCTATAAAACTAAGATGAAAGTCGGTACCCGAAACAACCTTCTCATAACTACCAAATGGGGTGCAGCTCCAGACGTTCTCCGCACTACAGGCCTGGCACTGGGCTTTTCAGCCGGCGAATATGCTTGCCCAGTCTGGAACCGGTCCGCACATGCAAAGGTCGTCGATGTCACGTTAAATGATACATGCCGGATAATAACAGGATGTCTAAAGCCAACCCCTCTAAACCCTTTGGCAGGCATATCATCCCCTGGAGTGCGACGAGATGTGGCTTGCTCTATTGAAAAGCACAAACAAGAGCATGATTGTCGACACCCCTTATATGACCATCACATCCCACAAAGCCGCCTTAAAAGTCGTAAGAGCTTTCAACGCTTCACAAGGGCCACGAGCGATGACCCGACTGCTGCTAGACGCACACTGTGGATAAAAAGTAACTCCTCACCGCCTAATTTTATCACCCCACAGGAATAGTTACCACCCGGGCACGATCTGCCGTGGCCAGTCTGGAAGTCCTTAAACAGGCTCCGCACCCAGGTTGGCCGTTGCAGACTGAATATGTGCAAATGGGGATTCAGGGACTCTAACTTAACGCAGTGCGCCTGTGGTGATCCCGCGCAGTCGATGCAGCACTTGCTAATGTGCCCCTTGTGTCCGAACACCTGCACGATGGAGGACCTAATAACCGCCTCGCCTAATGCTATGTTTGTGGCCAAACACCTGTTCAACATAGTATAAATGAAAACGTAGAACCTTTGACACGCTAAGAAGAAAAGGACAGAAATTGCATTGTTTCTTCGCGCTGCTGAACTACTAAGAGACCGCCAATTTATGACAAATAAAATACAAATATTGCTGACATTTCACACAGCGCTATCTAGCCCCAAACTAAGCAGAGCTTGTATTATGGGAACCAGATAACTGATAGAATACTTATATGCTTTTTTTTGTAAATACATACTTATAATATATAGAAAAACATCCAGACCCGGAACAAATATTTGTAGATCATGCAAATATTTGTGCCGCGGCGGGAATCGAACCCGCTACCTCCTGCGTCTCAGCCGGCTATTCGCCCACTGTGCCACGGAGATCTTCAATAGCCTGTCTAATTAGCAATATTATCTTAATTTCAGGGTCATAGCCGGACTCACCAAACTAGAAGGCAAACAGTTAACTTGGGCAAATATGCTACCATTGTTGCTTCCAATCTGGATGTACTCAATGGGAAGACTGCCATTGCTGTGGACCGTGGCGCTGTGGCTGGCAATCATCTTAATAAGCAGCTTCTTTTTTACGGTCTTCGGATTAACGGCTGGACACCATTCTCATACAAACTTCTTTGACGGAGATATTCCAAGGTGAGTTAGACTCGGGCCTTACCGCAAAAAAGTTAAACAGCCTTTGAACGCCTGGGAAGGAAAAGGAATAATTGTTAAGGATTTTTTAAGAGGTGTTCAACGGGTGTTTAACTTTTTTGTTATTAAGCCCTGTTCTGTATCGCAATTGATTAGTAATAGATCACACAATTTGGAGGGTACATCAACCCTCATTTTTCATGATATACCTACCCTCATTGGCGAAGTGACATACCAAGGTGACTGTCGATGCGTCTCAACGGCCCGACGAGTCCTCACGCGCCACTCTCAGTGCAAGCACCTACCAAATATCAAATAGTGTACAGCGCCGGCCGATGGCTAAGTGGTAGTTTTCGCTCGTGTTACATCCCTCAAGAAGACGACATACATCAACCATCAACCACAGCAGCCTATGGATAGTGGAGTTCATAGGGCATACAGAACGCAAGACGGAGTAAACCAAGGATAGTCGCTCTCGCATCGGCCTTTTATTGAATTCTCGTACATGCCCTAATAGTCTGTTGTGTGTGCTCATTCGACTTCATACCTCTGATTATAATTATATTTAGGTATTCATTCTGTTTTAGACATAGTAATTATAATTAATCGTAATCATGTAACTAAGACGCAAAAGTAGATTATACTCATTACATATTAGAGTAATATAAAACGTTATAGCTCGTAAACAGTAACTCAACAAATTTTAAAAATTCTGAAATACGAAATGTTTTTGAATTGCTCATGAGAATATGGAGTTCCTTAACTTCTTAATCGCTACATTAATACTTCTTTAATGTGCAATTGGAATCTAATAAAATGTTTGTAGAAGGAATTTTGTTTGTCCTGTTGTATGAGAATACTTTTTATCAAATTTGACTAAATTCCGCTGTTCAGATTTTTTTATCCGATACAATAAATGATCTTTACAAAGGACTGCTTCGATCGGCATCAAAAAAATTTACCAACTTGATTCAATTTATCATACTTGATTAAAAAAATTTTAATGCCAAAATGTTTTTCTTTGAAAACGAGCTGATGTTTTAAAATAAACTGCACCTGTATCTCCTCTGGTTATGGGTGCTGCCGTACTGTTACAGTAAAAAAACACTGTATAATTATAACATTAACATAAGCGAGTCATACTGGTTCTATATTTTCTCAGTAACTCAGTAGTTACTAAAGATATTAAAGATATAATTTTCCACTTAGTAACTTTAAAATAAATCTGTATTCCTGCTTTTTATTTTTCTTTTAAGTTAAATTCCACGTAAGCCCAGCTATGGCGGCTTCAAATGCATTTCCATTTATCCAGCTCAGAACTTGAATTAAATTCCCGGTAAAGTTTTAATTTAGAACACCTATACTGGAGTTCTTAATAGTTTTCTAGGAGCAGTGTAACCGATATAAATGGATTCACAACTTTTAGTTCTGCGCAAGTTTCGGTTAACAAGTCTCCGAGGTACGATTAATTCACAGGTACATTCGACGCCAAAAGACGTTGACCATTTACAAACTTGCAAAAATCCTATACACCTAAAAGATTTTAATTTGGTGATCTGCTATGGCCACATTATTCAGTAAACATAGTAAGGTTACAAATATCGATGAACATCATCGGAACAAAAATTACTGATGGCATAAAAACATAGTACCTACCACCCGTGTCACGGAAACTAAACGTTCTAAGCTAGCAGTGTCTTGGGACTAATGGTAGGTATCAATAAGATCTGCATTTCTGATGATCGCTGTCAAACTTCAAACAGCCGTATCTCGGATAAAAGACGTCTAGGCTAGCGGCGTCTGTCTTCTGTCTACAGCTGTCATCAGATATGCAAATCTTATTGATCATATATCTACCATTTGTCCCAAGACACCACTTGTTTAGGTCTAGTTTCTGAGATACGAGTATTTGAATTTGACAGCTGTCATCAGAAATGCAAATTTCATTGATACCTACCATTTGTCCCAAGACACCACTAGTTTTGGTTTAGTTACCGAGATACGAGTGTTTGAATATGACAGCTGTCATCAGAAATGCAGATTTCATTGATACCTACCATTTGTCCCAAGACACCGATAGCCTAGAACGTCTTGTTTCCGAGATATGGCTGTTCGAAGTTTGACAGTTGTCATCAGATATGCAGATCTTATTGATACCTATCATTTGTCGCAAGACACCGCTAGCTTAAAACGTCTAATTTCGGAAATACAAGTGGTATAATGTTTTTATGCGTTCAGTTTTTTTTTTCCTATGATGTTCACCGATATTTTTAACCTTACTATATTCACTGAATAACGTGCTTGTGATCACCGACTTTTAATCTTTTAGGTGTATAGGATTTTTGGAAGTTTGTAAATGGTCTGCGACTTTTGGCGTTGACTGTACCAAATCTATGCATACATTTGCTTATTATAATCACAGATATCATGACTTAGCAAATTACAAAAATGTAGATAATAGAAAGTGACAGATCGTAGATACGAATTATGTGCATGCAACCTAACATACCTATTGCAATTTTTCCATCCATGTAAGTATAATTGCATTTTATACTTCATACTCTGCTATCTAGCACAAAAATTCAGTGACAAATTTTATTTTATCGATATTAATATTAATAAAAAGAGGTAAACTTCGTTAATTGTATGTTTGTTTGTCTGTAGGGGGCTAGGGGGAAATATTAGAAACTACTGAACCAATTCTGAATTGTTACAGATTTTATTTTATTTTATTAAAATTCAACAATTGACGAAAATTTGTACAGCGTCTTGCAAGTTGCAGCTCTAGCTGGGTAAAGGCCGCACTTGATATTACACACGGCTACACACATCAAGCTATACATATCCATTATAAGCTGACCTCCTATTTTACGGAATATAGTGTAATGTGCGTCTTTACTTAAGTTATATTTTTAGATGAAGTAGGTGTATCCAGCGCCTATACCATTCTCTCAGCTTAGTCAGCTGAGAGAAATACAACATAAAATGTTTAAGCCAACACCAATGTATGGGTAAACTTATGGGTAAACCTTCTCCGCCATTCTTTGCTGATATTGCTGCAACTTATTATCAGGCGCATTCAAATCTTCAAAAACCACGGTATTTCGTAAATACTCACTTGTCGAAGTTCTGACTTTTGAAATTGTGTTCTAATCCTACGTACATAGGAGTTGAGTTGAATACACTATAATACATAATAATTGTAATTCAGCGGGGCAATGCAGCCAGTGTTTTTTTCTTCAAATGGACTAATCTCCCTGTTGACCGTTGCAGCTTAACCGAACTTTTGGCAAGCGCAGAAGGCGCTCAGCCTTGTAATTTTTGATGAGGCAACTAGCGCAAGGGCACCACTTATGTACGAACCTCGGCTTGGGCTGTTGCCAGGGTGGGGATAGGAGAGAAACGCCCGGGTACGTGCTTGTACCTCGTATAGGCGGCGACTAAAGGGACTCGTCGACCTCGCCGGCGAGGTAGGTGTATCTGAAGTGTTTGTGGTGTCTAGTGTAGATGACTCAGAAATCTCTTCCGTATTAGCGGAGGTTATTTCGTCATCCGGGTCTCCGAGAACGTGTCTCGGATGACGGAGGTGCCTTAAGGACACTTCCATTTGGTTATGATCTGGAGCAGGCTTGCAACGATAGATGATTGAACTGTTACCATTGTATTTTTTAAAGAGATTATGTAAATATGTGTTGTTATATTATTTCTGTTAATTGTTATACTACCAGTAGTATAATTGTCGAGACCTCGTACTCGGACGTAGAGAAGATAAATACCTAAATCCCTGATTGGCACATTATTATTTCAATCTGTGTTCATCGGATGATCTAACTCGGTTTGCGGATGGACTATTTGCACTTAGTGATTAAGCTTATAATACCATTTATTGATACAATGACTATTCTATCAACAATGTTGAATTTAGTGATACAATAATCAAGGGATTACTTGCCTACGAGTAATTAATTAATATTGTTAATATTCAGTCGATATTTAACTAACTGTCAGCATTCTGTTTGGCAGATTTTTATAACTATCGGACTTTTAAGTCTAAAATATCTAAACGGATAACAAAATAATAATAACTAGTGATTCGCTCCGAACTGAGATCTCGCGAGTCTCCAATAAAAACAAAAATATATTATTCGTAATCTTTGACTATCAAAATAGTGCCACGAAATAAATAAGCAAATAACTTGACCTACAGTTTCATTAAAATTACGGGTAACACGAGTGTATGTAAATTGGTTACTCTTTTTGGGGTACAAATTGCAGTTATTCTGAATTTCAGACTTTTTACTATATTTGTGTCACTACACGCATACTATGTTACAGCACTGTGGGGTCACTGGTGTACCCCATTAACTTCGTCAAAGTTCAGTTTTTATTATGGCAGATAACTCAAAAACTACAAGGACATAGCTAAAAATAAAAATGGGGTCGAAATGTACTAATAAATACCTTTCATTTGACGTCCCACTTGATCTAATAGTTGAATTTTAATTTATTTTTTACTGGTTTGAACCGCTTCACATTTTTAGCTCATTTAGTCACACCAGAATTGTGCCATCACTACCTAACCTATGTATCAAATTTTTCGATGCATACATACATGCATACGACATGCATACATACATACAACGCCTATTTGTTCAAGTTGATTGGACTTACTCACCAATACTCCCCACCTTATCGCAGATTGTCAAGTACTTACCAAGTTCTTTCTTCATTCTTTTTTCATCTTTAATTTCAGGGAGGAATACCTTGACTGGGGGATCCACGAGCTGGACGCGATCGTGGAACGAATAGACTACGCAGGAAACCACTTTAAATCCCTCACACGATTTGGAGACCACGCTTTGCATCACCTATTCCCGACACTGGACCACGCTGAGCTAAAATACCTCTATCCAACCTTACTCGAACACTGTGAGAAGTTTGAGACGCAACTGAGAACGAATACCTTTTACGAAGCGCTGATCAGTCAAAGTAAACAGTTAATAAGAAAACGACCAAATAATTTCAGGGATAGAAAAGTCAGTCCGTATTCAAAACCTGTATATGTGCTATTTTGATTGCCTGTAGTATGTAAGAATAGTTTTAGTTTTGTGATCCCTACATATAACGTAGCTCAGGTACCTAATAAGTAAGTACAACTTTCTCCTTCTCTATTTTTCCCTCATTGTGGATAATGACTTTTTGGTGAAGCTTGTTCACTGCTTGTCTCCAGTGGTTTCTGGATAGCTGACTGGCATCTCTAGCTGTTCGGATAACTGGTCCACCCATCGTAACGGGCTTGTTCCACGAGGCTTTTAGCCTCTGCTTTTCCCGTAACCATAACCAAAATCAACCTGACTTATATAAAACTAGCTTCCGCCAGCGGCGTCGCACGCGTTGTTTGTCAACAAAAAGTAGCCTATGTTTGAATCCAGGTCATAATCTATTAACACACCAAATTTCATCGAAATTGGTTCAGCCATTACGACGTGATTGAGTAACAAACATCCACATTTAAAATAGTAGTGTGATGGTAGTTTTACGGTTGTACATGTGAACTTTTTCTTGTTTGTTTGTACTCTAGTTTATCGTTTTATAAGCAGTGATTTTTCTGATTTTGTAGTTATAAGTTTGTACCTACCTTGACTTGCAAACAAGTCTGACATGAGCATTCAAGAATACCAAGAACAATATTTAGAGATGTAACCACTCTTGTTTTAACATTGGCTGTGGAATAAAGTTATTTAATGTAAATTATTCACTAATTCCGAAATTTTTATTTATAAAACCAATAATTCTAAGTGTGGAATGAAAGTTTGAATCTTTAACATAGGACTAGTTCCTATCTTCCTATGTTAGTTATGATTTTAAAGTAAGTATTATTTGGAGCCAGTACTGTCCCACTGCAGGGCAAAGAACTCCCTTCCTTCCTTCCACTCCACTCTATCATGCGCGCGTGTAGTCCATTGGCATCGCGGTCGGCCGTGTGGTCGTTTTCTGTCTTTTGGGATCCACTCTGTGGTGGATTTTGACCATAACTCCTCCGACATGCGGCAGAGATAGATTTTTAAATAATAGGAAATAAATAAATAATATCCAGCCAAGTGCGAGTCGGACTCGCGCACGAAGGGTTCCGTACCATTATCTATAAAAATGGCAAAAAAATCACGCTTGTTGTATGGGAGCCCCTCTCAAATATTTGTTTAATTTAATTTAAATATTTTTTGTAAAGTGAATATATAACAAAGTATTCTGTGAATAATTCAAGCTTCTACCTGTTGTCGTTATCAATATCGAGCTAAAACGAGCAAAAAAATCACGTTTGTTGTATGGGAGCCCCCCTTAAATATATTTTTATTCTGTTTTTAGTATTTGTTATTATAGCGGCTACAGAAATACATCATCTGTAAAAATTTCAACTTTCTAACTATCACGGTTCATGAGATCCTCGTACAGCCTGGTGACAGTCGGACAGACAGCCGGGCAGACAGACAGCGGAACCTCAGTAATAGGGTGCATTTTTACCCTTTTCCTAGGATTCCGTACGAAAAGGGTAAAAAAGCACCCTATTACTGAGGTTCCGCTGTCTGTCTGCCGTCTGTCTGTCTGTCCGACTGTGACAGCCTGGTGACAGTCGGACAGACAGACAGGCGGCAGACAGACAGCGGAACCTCAGTAATAGGGTGTTTATTTACCCTTATCCTAGGGTTCCATACGAAAAGGGTAAAAAAGCACCCTATTACTGAGGTTCCGCTGTCTGTCTGCCCGTCTGTCTGTCTGACTGTTACCAGGCTGTATCTCATGAACCGTGATAGTTATACAGTTGAAATTTTCACAGATGATGTATTTCTGTAGCCGCTATAGCTACAGAAATACATCATCTGTGAAAATTTCAATTGTCTAACTACAGTGACAGTCGGACAGACGGGCAGACAGACAGCGGAACCTCTGTAATAGGGTGCTTTTTTACCCTTTTCGTACGGAACCCTAAAAACGGATCCATAATCTTTGTTAGAAAACATAAAAATTTTAAATAAAAATATTTTAGTATACACAAAATGATAAATAATGAATGGAGGTAATATTGGAGCATGAGCACATATATACCGAGGCATGATTATAATAAAACTTTTTGAAACTATCATGTTTAATGAACTAATAAAAACGGAATTCGTCAACTGTGCGGAAATATCGGCAAAATTAAAAACTATCGGAGTAAATATTCCTTTTTAGTAAAAATAGTTTCAAAGCAAATTACCCCAAGGAATAAAGCTGGTTCATATTACATCTGAAAGAGCAGGTTAGATACATATTGCCTGATCATAAGTTTATACTGCAAACAAATAGCGACATTGTTATACATCGAATGCATACCTAAACCTGTACCATTCCATAACTTCAATACTGAAGCTTTATTGAACTTTAATATGAAATTATTCTAGTTCACAGACGAAATGAAATTCTATATTTTACAATTGAATGCGTTTGTATTAGGTACCTTCTATCGAATCATTGTTTTTGATATTCCATTCCTATTATTCAGGGTGTTTTGTAATATACTGACGATATTCAAGTGACGGTTTCTCAAAACATAAAAAACGATTTCTCGAAAAAAAAAACTACTAGGTATATTTTTTTTTCAACCTATGTCATCCCACTGCTGGGCAAAGGTCTCCCCCACAGTCTTCCAAGACTTTTGCTCGCGTGCTAAATCCCACCAATCTGTCTCGAAGGCATCGAGATCGTCACGCCAGCGTCTACTAGGCCTTCCTCGGCGCCGTCGCCGGTCTTCAGGCAACCACTGCGTGACGATCGTTCCCCATATGTCCGGGTGCATTCGTCTTACATGGCCCGCCCAATCCCATTTTAGCCTGGCAGCCTTATTTCCTTTATTACTAGTTATATTATCAACTTTTAAAGAAAACCAAGTTCAGGCGGTTAATTCGTTATAAAACTTGCTGCCTACTCTTGCAATCGACATCTAAAAATAAAGGCCGATTTGATATATGCAATGGCTATTTGTTTGCAGTATAAACTTATGATCAGGCAATATGTATCTAACCTGCTCTTTCAGATGTAATATGAACCAGCTTTATTCCTTGGGGTAATTTGCTTTGAAACTATTTTTACTAAAAAGGAATATTTACTCCGATAGTTTTTAATTTTGCCGATATTTCCGCACAGTTGACGAATTCCGTTTTTATTAGTTCATTAAACATACTTATAGTATTTTATATAATATACCTTTTTTATTATTATTATGGAATATTTATGTACTTATTATGCTATAGTATTATGCACCTAATTTATTTATTTATATATTTGTATATATATAATCATTTATTTTGCTTATGTAAGTACACTGTTATAGGACGACACTGTTATGTTATAGGATGACCTCCGTGGCGCGATGGGCGAATAGTCGGCTGAGACGCAGGAGGTAGCGGGTTCGATTCCCGCCGCAGATCAAATGTTTGCATGATCCTCAGATATTTGTTCCGGGTCTGGATGTTTTTTTATATATTATAAGTATGTATTTACAAAACAAAAGTATTTATGTATTCTCTGGTTCCCATAATACAAGCTCTGCTTAGTTTGGGGCTAGATAGCGCTGTGTGAAATGGCCAGTAATATTTATTTATTATTATTATTTATTACTGTTTATTCAATATTCAATTATTTTTTTATTAATAGCTACCGTTCTATAGCGTTCTCGTGAATTCCAGTCCATCCAAAGGTTGTCTGGAAGAGATCGCTTTTAGCGATAAGACCGCCAATTGTACTATCACGTGTATTTGTTTTTTATTTTAAGTGTGATTTACAATAAAGCGTTTTCTATCTATCTATCCTTTTAGTATACAGTTTTAGGTTCCTCGTCATCATCATCATATCAACCATGGAACGTTTACTGCCCCCATCGATTTCCAGAGCGACCGTTCTTGTTGCGGCCCAACGGCTCCCAGCAATCTTTATCAGTTCTTCTTTTTATCTAGTGAATGGCCGTCCTCCAATGCGCTTTCCAGAGCGTATAACTTGTATACAGCTTGGTTACATCTGCGAATTGTGTACACTGTAGCTGAATACTTATTTATTCAAACCAGGTGGTAGTTCAATGCGCCATAATTTTGGAGAAGAGGTAGAAATAGACAAGCATTTTGCACACACATCTTAAACACTCACATCTTAAACACTCACATCTTAAACACTCACATCTTAAACACTCACATCTTAAACTTTATATTGAAATACCGGTCAGGTTTATCTTTTATTTGCCATATGGGTGAAAATATTGTCTGCAGCGGTTCAGCCATTGCATATATAATAAGTATCTATGCAAAATCATCAAAAGCTAACAATCTTTATGTTCCACGTTCGGGGGCCAGATTGCCCGTGATTTTAGGCTTTTGTAAATCATAACACATTCCAGAACAAGCTTCCGCCTGCGACTTCGCACACGAGGTTTGTCAACTACTGAGATCTCGCGAGTCTCCCATAAAAACAAAAATAATATTCGTAATCTTTGACTATCAAAATAGTGCCACGAAATAAACAACCACCTACTTGACCTACAGTTTTATTCAAATTACAGGTAACGGGAGTTCATGTAATTTGGTTATTCATTTTTGGGGTACAAAATATGTGTGTCATTAAAGCTACACGAATACCAAATTTCAGCATTGTGGAGTCACTGGTGTACCCTGTGAATTTTGTCAGTTTTGTTTTTATTATGGCTAATATAATAATAAAATAAAAATGACCTTTCATTTGACATAATAGCCTCATTTGAATTTTTTTGTTACCCCTCTTGAACTCCAATATCTCAATAACACCCCCCCCCCCCCTCCCCCCCACATTTTTAGCTCATTTAGTCACACCAAAAATGTGCCATAACTACCTACCTATATACTGAATTTCACGATGATCGGATAAATGCTTCGAAAGTTAGACAAACAAACATACATACATACTACATACAACGCCGATTTGTCCAAGTTAATTTGGAGATCTTGCTTTGCTCCATCAATAAAATTAGCCTATGTCTCAATCTAGGTCAAATCGAAATCTCTCCAGCCGTTATACTACGGCCGTTCAGAGAATGTGTTCCTGACACGTCGCGATTGAACTGACGACGTAACTTTGTAATGGCGTTGCAGTTACGATAAAAATATTATTGCTGGTTGTTTACCGTTTTAACAATTGATGAGCATTAAAACAACATCATTATATCAATAATCAATTAATGTTATAATTTTGTGCCAAACTGAGTGTCAAATAACTTGGTAAACAATATTTTTCTAAATCTAAACTGCGCTATTACAAGGTTATGTCAGCGCTTTATATGACTAACTGATAGGTGTCAGGAACGCATTCTCTGAACGGCCGAAGTATAGTCATGAAAATGTAACAAAGGAACAAAGAGACAGTAGGTACATGACTTTATAATTGACGAGGAGATATGTATCAGCGCAGTGGGCGTATAGCCGGCTGAGACGCAGGAGGTAGCGGGTTCGATTACCGCCGCGGAACGAATGTTTGCATGATCTACAGATATTTGTGCCGTGTCTGGGTGTTTTTCTATATGTTATAAGTATGTATGTACAAAAAAAAAGTATATAAGAATTCTATCAGTTATCTATTTCCCATTGTACAAGCTCTGCTTAGTTTGGGGCTAGATAGAGTTTTGTGAAATGTCCAGCAGTATTTATTTATTTATAAGTATTCTATCATATAACTGGTTCATAAACAAGCTTTGCTTAGTTTGGGGCTAGATATCTGTCTAAAATATCTAGCAATAATTATTTATTTATTCCAAAAGCCAACTCAGTCAATCAAGTTTTTGCCTTTATTTGAAATCTGCATAACTACTCTCAGTTCTCATAACAATGATAATTTTCAGAACACGTAAAAGCAACTTATAAATTAGAATATAAAAATTCGGTCCTTTCAGCGCGCCCTTTGTTAAAACTCCTTAATTATTACATATGTAAATTAAAATCGAAACAATGAAAGTGGCGACACTTACCAGGGCACAGTGGAACTGAATATAAGTAGGACACTTCTTGAAAATCCGAATAGTTGATACACCCTCCGTCTTCCGAGACACGTTCTAGGAGACCCGGATGACGAAATCACTTCCGCTAATGCGGAAGAGTCATCCTCATTAGACAGAGCAAACACTCCACAAATACACCGACCTCGCCGGCGAGGTCGACGAGTCCCTTCAGTCGCCGCCTATACGAGGTACAAGCACGTACCCGGGCGTTTCTCTCCTATCCCCGTCCCGGCAACAGCCCAAGCCGAGGTTCGTACCTAAGTGGTGCCCTTGCGCTAGTTGCCTCATCAAACAAACTACAGGGCTGAGCGCCTTCTGCGCTCGCCAAAAGCTCGGTTAAGCTGCAACGGCCTCAGAGGCCAACAGCGAGATTAGTCCATTCGAAAAAAAAAATCCGTATAGTGATGGACAAATTCCTGAACTGTCTGGGTATTATTCATCCGAAAGGACGACCTAGCTATTAAAGGAACAGCTGATTCACAAATAAATTAATAAATAAATAAATACTGCTGGACATTTCACACAGCGCTATCTAGCCCTAAACTAAGACTATGGGAATCAGATAACTGATAGAATATTTATATACTTTTTTGTAAATACAGTCAAACCTGGATAAGCGAGAGTTCAAGGGAGCACAATCTCATTCTCGATTATAGAGGTTTCTCACTAACCCGAGTTTCTCGCTAATGCAGGTACATGGGTACCGTTTCTCTTTTATAGAGGTACGCAGCAATAACAAGTCACAGCAAGTATGAATGTAGTAATTATGTAATATGATAAAATTATGTACATAATATGCACAACATATATGTATTATGTACATATATATTTTAATAGTGTGTATATGTTACTTTCCTTCGCAATTGATTAACTATAAACTGAGTAAGTCCGACAAACAGGACGGTACACAGGCACACGTGTCCATTCGAAAAGAATGCGATAAAATAACAACGTTATTTAGTTCCACGAAATATAATACGGTATAATATTGACGAGAAAACAATACAAAAACAATGGTAGGAAGTTCCACGAAAGTTAAGAATGAGTTATAAAATAGCAGATGTTAAATTTGTAAATAAAACTCGACTGTCGCTTATAGAGGTATAGATAAGTAGCAGTTTCACTTACGGAGGTCCATGAGGGAAAAACTACTCTCTCTTATAGAGGTTTCTGTTTCTCACTAATAGAGGTTTTGGGAGCTTAAAATGACGGGTCCTGGCTATTACTCTCACTTATAGAGTTTTCTCACTTATCCAGTTCTCACTTACCCAGGTTTGACTGTACATACTTATATAATATATAGAAAAACATCCAGACCCGGAACAAATATATGTAGATCATGTAAACATTTGTTCCGCGGCGGGAATCGAACCCGCTACCTCCTGCGTCACAGCCGGATATTCGCCCAATGCACCACGGAGGTCGTCAAAGAGGCGGATCATGCGGATAGAACATTATCTTATAAATACTTTGTACTTTTTTAACATTATAAGAACGCCTATCTATAGTTATTGTCGCCTATAGATGCCTGTAGAACTCGTGGTATCCATGCTAATAAATTCTTCAGTAACTCCTCTTTTTTTAGGGTTCCGTACCCAAATGGCAATAAACGGAACCTTTATGGATTCGTCATGTCTGTCTGTCTGTCCGTCCGTATGTCACAGCTACTTTTTTCCGAAACTATAAGAACTATACTGTGTAAACTTGGTAAGTAGATGTATTCTGTGAACCGCATTATGATTTTCACACAAAAATAGAAAAAAAAACATTTAATTTTGGGGGGTCCCCATACTTAGAACTGAAACACAAAAAAAAAATTTTTCATCGTACCTGTACGTGTGGGTTATCTATGGATAGGTCTTGAAAAATGATATTGAAGTTTAATAATAAATATCATTTTTTTTAAACGGAATAGTTTGCGCGGTAGACAAAAGTGTAAAATGGTAAATTGTGTGCCCCCCCCCCCCCCCCCCCCCTTCAACTGCTAAAATAAGAGAATGATAAAACTAAAAAAAATATATGATGTACATTACCATGCAAACTTTCACCGAAAATTGGTTTGAACGAGATCTAGTAAGTAGTTTTTTTTAATATGTCATAAATCATAAACCGCAATTTACCTTTCATTCAATCAACTCAAATATAAAAAAAGTTACAACGACCTACAAGAACTTATGTTACTTGATACGGAGCCCTTCATGGGCGAGTCCCACACGCATTTGGCCGCTTTTATTTAATACAACCTGGCGATGGAATAAGCATATAGCCCACCTGATGACATGTGGTACCCATCGCCTATAACAAAGTATTGCCTCGTAGGCCACGCGCCTTTGATGCGTGCGTACGTGCCCTACGATGCACTGCTCTGTGTCCATCAACTTCATGCATACAGGTGTAAACCCTCATATGCCTGTAATTTCGCCAGAAACCATACCCTTGGCGGCAGAAACAGGTATACTTCCCCGGGCAGTCTGTCTGTCTGTCGTCAACCTTTCTGTTTAAAAAAGGAGACATACTTTTTACTCGACTGCGCAGAATGAGGGTAATGTTTTTAACATAAGCAGCGAGTTATCATTATGAAGATTCCTTACTGCTCACAGCACTACCGTAAACTGTTTCCATTGTCTCAATGTGAATGGAACAGACCGCAACAACTCAACAAAGTTCCGAAGAAACATCCGTCTAATTTGTAAAGGAAATAAATACGGTACAATGGTTTCCTTTTAGGAGTTCGCGCTGCGATGGAACTTCGACTTCTGCAGGGTACAATTTGGATTTTAGAAATTTCTGAATCAGTATATTTAATTGCATTACCAATAACATAACTAGTGGTTCGCCTCGAACGGAGATCTCGCGAGTCTCTGATTAAAACCAAAAAATATCAGGCATTTGTAATCTTTGACTATCAAAATAGTGCCACGAAATAATAACCATTTAACTTGATCTACAGTTTCATTCAAATTACAGGTAACGGGAATTCATGTTATTTGGTTATTCTTTTTTGGGGTACAAATTGCAGTTATTCTGGATTTCAGACTTTTGCTTTTCCAGACTCAGATTTGTCACTTAAGCTACACGCATACTAAATTACTCTGTGAGGTACCCTGTGAATTTTGTCAAAGTTTAGTTTTTATTATGGCTAATAACTAAAAACTATAAAGAGTTTACAAAAAATAAAAACAGAGTCTAAATGTACTAATGAATACCTTTCATTTGACGTCCCACTTGACCAGTTAGCCTCATTTTCATTTTTTTTACCCCACTTGAACCCCAATATCTCAACAATCCCCCAACATTTTTAGTTCATTTAGTCACACCAAAATTGTGCCATCACTATCTATCTATGTATTAAATTTCACGATGATCGGATCAACTCTTCGAAAGTTATCCTCGGACAAACATACATACATTCATACACCGCCGATTTGCCCAAGTTGATAAATAATACTGGTCACACAGCGCTATTTAGCCCCCAAATGAGAAGTTTTAACGGCTATGTTTTTGACAAAATTGAAGAAAATTAAAATTAGGCTGCATTGCCCCACTGAATTGCAATGTTTATGCGTTGACCCAAACGCCAGCTGACGGATCACTCGTCGCTTCAACCAGACGCCCAAAAAGAATTTTGAAAACGCGATGGGCCCCGGTACCCCATGGACCCAGGATCTTGACCCCAAATGTTTCAAATACGTACGACTTCCATATTTGCGCCGCTTGAGATCTTCGGCTGAATTTGCCGCCGGCCTCAACTGCTGTACCAGACAGATGAGATGACGCAAGGGTATCGACGCACGTGGCGTCTTACACTAATGGCCTACCCTTCTCCCAAGGTACAAGAGTCATACCGTCAGGCCGCTTACCATCATCACGCATCGGACCGTTCGGTTCGAGAACGGCTGGAACGTTGACGCTGCAAAAAGCCCGGCGTATGATATCAATAAGGCTAGCGTGACGGGAAATGCTACAGACGGCCCTGGAACACGATAATCCAGTGACCAAGCTATTCGACTGCCGAACCGCACTGGCACTGATGAGGGTCGCAGCACCGCGCACCCAACCGTAAACAAGTTGCAATATGGAAAGTTATAGGAAAACAATAACTTTTATGAAATCGGATTCCAATATTGTCCTAGAGATCGAGTTACTATTAAAAATGCTGTTAAAGTAAAGCGCCTGTTAACAAATACCTGAGCAATAAACTCAAGAACTTGAGCTAGATATACATTTTCAGGCGCAGTTTCCAACTTTATTTTAACAAGCAGCTGTTGCCTGTGGCTAATCATCTCGCCTTTTAGTGAAAAGCAGTATTTTAAATTAGATTTGATATTTAATTATTGCACACCATAAAACAATACAAATAAAAAGAACAACGTAAATCTATGGATACAACTGGCGGTCTTATCGCTGATAGCGATCTCTACCTGACAACCTTTGGATGGATTGGACTGTGTGGACATTACCTGGGGTGTAATGGTGTACCTACTATATGTACGGTTTACGGTGTAGGTACCTACTATATGTGCATACTAATAGTAATGATATAAAAATAAATATTACATAAATGAGTGAACCTAAATAATAACTACTGGTGGTAGAGCTTTTGTGAACAGGCTCGAGGAAGTGGGCACCACCGCCTTACCTTTATCTGCCGCCAAACAGCAGTACTTGTGCTGCTGTATTCCGGTTTGATGGTAATGGTACGTTCCTGTAATTACTGGCACATAGGCATAACAGCTTAGTCCGTATGGCAACGTATCCACATAGAGATCAAGACAACATAATACCTTGTTTTTAATTGCATGTGGATATCCATGGGCTGCAGTAGCCACTTAACATCTGGTGGACTGCATGCTCGTTTGCCATATAAGTAGTATAAAAAAAACTACTCATAACAGTTTACATATACATACATACTTACACTTATTTTAGTACTTTTAAAGCATATTTTATATATTTTTATACCAATATGTACCATATTTTAATATCACTATATAAAATTTTATCATTTAGTCTTACAAATCACCGCTATAATGTTTAATTAGGTCGGTAGTTTTCTTTCGCAGTTATAAAATTACTAATAAAGGTATTTTACAAAATTTTATTCCTAAAAAGACGGTGCGTGGAAGCAGAGGCGACGTAAGGCATGGGCGACGTGGGCAGTGCATACGGCCTCGCGGACCGAGGGGCCTCGCGCTTCGGAGCTATGTGCATGACAAAGCCGTGAAAGTGACGAAAAAATTTTACTCGTTGTTAAACGATAAATGTCTAGACACACGGCAGCGTGTCAAGCCAAGTTCAAGCTAACAGAAATGACGAGCAGCACCGTTACACGAACCATTTGGAGCCACTTTTGACCACCTCAACTCAAAAACTATTTCACATAAACATGTCAAATTTGGCTGTATTGAGACTTGTAAGTCACATAATCTAAATTTCATTTCATAAATTCTAAACGTCTAAAAATCGCCATTTTTATCACTGACTGACCAGTCAGTCAGTCAGTGATAAAAATGGCGATTTTTAGACGTTAATATCTAAATAACCGTTTGAGGTGTGTTTATGAAATTTAGATATAGAAATTTAGAAATAAGAGCAAAGTTCAATATTATGATACTCGTATATGCCTTGGTTGTTGACTTCAACGCCAAAAGAAGTGAGATCTAAATCAATGCCAAGTTCAATGGACAGTCCTGAAATTTATTGACAACAACATAAAATAACTAGCCAAGTCAGACTTTAGGCTTCAATATATTATCCTAAGTTATAAGAAAAAATAATACTTTAAGTTGTTATAAATACATTTCAGGACTGGCCATTGAACTTGGCACCCATTTAGATCCCACTTCTTTTGCCGTTGAAGTCAACAACCAAGGCATATACGAGTATCATAATATTGAACATTTCACATTTATATTTTCACATTTGTGTATTATGGGATATCATTACTTTTTGTACAGAAATTATTAGAAGGTACTTTATTAATAATAAAATTAATACCAAATGGTATTTATTAATCTACTGTATTTTCCTACGTGTACGGGGAATAATTGTCTATTTTGTTTTAATTTCTATCAGCAATCAATTTTGATTGCTTATTACTGATTACAGGTACTATAAATAAATAAATATTGCTGGACATTTCACACAACGCTATCTAGCCCCAAACTGAGCAGAGCTTGTACTATGGGAACCAGATAACTGATAGAATACTTAAATACTTTTTTATCTTAATATTGAACTTGGCTGTCATTTCACATTTATGTTTTTGATGGGATCATTATTAGACATATCAAATGTATTTTTAGTCTAACAAGCTGCCATTGCATCGCTATCGCGGAGAATCTCACCAATCTAAGATAAGTACCCACCTAATGTGATTTGTTTCCAGAGTGCAGTGATGCGACGTCGGCGAACGACGACGGTTTCGCGCTTATGGAGGCCTCGCAAAAATGTTTTACAAGTTATTAAAAGTTTAGTTATCTATTCCCATATGCGTGAATAGTATTTATCTAGAGTCGCAGAGACTTCGGGCAACACTATAAATGTTATAAAAAATTCTCATTTTCTGGCCATTGGTCGATCTCAATCTCAAAATAACTGGAATCCAGTATATAATTTTAGTTATCATTTGATAAGCAATAAAACTCATATTAGTACTCATACATTAGTATTCAGCTCATTCAATTTAACGTTTTCTTTTTGACTGGGAAATGAAAGGGGCCTCGCAAAATTGATGTCGCCTACATCAACGTTTGGTCTAGCGGCGCCACTGTGTGGAAGGCCCTGGCGGAGTAAGATAACCGAACAGAAGGCTTAGCCAAGATACATTCGATTAGCGATGACGCTAGTCGATAAGTCTGAAAATGTATGGGATTCGACACATGCTATGGAAATATCACGTGATATATCGACAACAAACCTATGTAGAAATCGAATCGATTCGAAGCGAATGTGACTTGGCTAAGCCCTCTGAACGTGTATCTCAAAGAGTGGCCACATTCATCAATGACAGAATAGGGTAGAATATAAATAAACTGGCCAAGTGCGAGTCGGACTCGCGCACGACGAATTCCGTACCATTATCTATAAAAACAGCAAAAAAAATCATGTTTGTTGTATGGAAGCCCCCCGTAAACATTTATTTTATTTTAATTTAATTATTTATTTATAATGTGAATATAAAACTAAATATTACATGAATATTTCAACCGTCTAACTGTTGTCGTTATCAATATCGAGCAAAAACGAACAAAAAAATAACGTTTGTTGTACGGTAGCCCCCCTTTAAATATTTATTTTATTCTATTTTTAGTATTTTTTGTTATAGCGGCAACAGAAATACATCATCTGTGAAAATTTCAAATGTCTACCTATCACGGTTCATGATATACAGCCTGGTGACAGACGGACAGACAGACAGCGGAGTCTTATTTGTCCAATAGGATCCCGTTTGACCCTTTGGGTACGGAACCCTAAAAAGAGAGGCATTTGGCCTGTTGTAAGACTGTACAAGCATGTAACAATACACATACCAAAAAATATTAAATTCATTTATTTGTAATAAAATAACATCGTGTTAGTATTTTAGTACATAACTAGTATGTATTTTAAAGAAATATAATAAATCTATTTTTTAATGCTTGTCAAAGGCCCCTCCATAGAACATTGAGTGAACTTGAGCCTTCATTAGAGACCTATAGTGAGGTCTCGATTCTCTCGATCCACGATTCTGTACCATAATGTCATCATTGGTTACACACACTAATCAAATTCTTTCGTCTTCAAGCACTGAGGTATTCTGAGATGACATCACGTTGTTTCTCGACGCTGCCTAGCCGAGTTAGATTCGTCGACTGACCTCTTTCTCGAAGTTGGACCTACCTAACTGGACGGGTTGTCCTAGATAGACGTATTCGAGATTAGAGTGATACTAGGGTGGCGCCGCATAGATAGAAAATACGATCTAATGAAGGTTGCTGGGAGCTGTTGGGTGCAGGCCGTACAAGATCGGTCGCTCTGGAGATCTATGAAGTCTAGTATTCAGTTTCTGCAGTTGAATCGAGGGTAGTTGATAAACCACTGCCTATCCTTTTTCAACGGTGGAACGCACGCGCCCGCGAACCGTGCCTCGCGGTAAAACAGGAAGCTTTAGCGCGTTGAGGTGAACAGACGTTCTGTTTGCAGATACTGAAAGACAGTATCTATGAAGGCAGTGAAAGTCCTGATGATGGAGATGAGAATGATGATGATTAAACAAATACCACAACGACAATGTATATTAATTTGGCATATATTACGCATTTCAATAACCTTTTTGATTACCAAAATTGTTGCGAAACTGGAAATCAAACCACACGATGTGTTGAAATGTCATTAGCCAAAACACCACATCAATTCAGTAGCTTGAATAGCTGTTGGGCCTGACCAATGCTATCACTCACCTTCTAATGATTTCAAAAGACGCCATTCTATTTTGTGAGGTACCTCATATCAGCACACTTAGATAAATGGACTCTAATAAACAAGTGTTAAATCACCCGTACCTGTTCCACCGGTACCTGTTCCACCGGTACCTGTTCCACCGGTAACAGTACTCTAACAGTTATTTTGACATCATCATTGACGCAAACAATTAGGACAATTTATTATGCCAAAATGATGTGTCTATTCAGAGGGGAGTGAGAGATTCTGGCAATAAATCATGGAAGACCTCATTCGCATGAGAACGTTTCAATTTTGGGGACATTTGTGAGTAAAGCAGGTTGCCAGTATGTCAACCGGCACCGATCCCTGAACCATTATCATCTGATTCTGATGACGTGCATTCACTTGTTAGTAAAAATGCAATGACAAATTACCTGCTTTCTCTTAATTTTGTATGTTAACAACGCACGTGGGCTTAGTAGGAATATTATCAATAGGTACTAACGAAATTTTACCTCATGGCAGCACCGTTCATTTCATTATTACAAACGCGCCAGTAACTGGATACAGATTGCACTGGTAGACAGGCGTCGACCTGCTTTATGTATCAAAGTTTTCCTTTCAGCTTTGAGTAATTAGCGACATACATGCTGGGTGCAAGTGATGACGACGCAATTAGCTATCTTATTGTTTGGGGTCGGCACACATCAATTAGAGTAGACTTTGGCGGAAACTTTTAATAGGTTATGTAATGCGTTTGGAACTTCGCAAGTACAGCCTTGGGCTCTAATGAATGCGTATGTTCTTTAAATATGGAGGATGAGAGCGATGCTGCTAATTTGATTGATTGAGCTTGTCAGCTTTCGTAACTTTATAAATATTAATATTGAGGAGCCATGCTGGCCTAGTGTGAATTATCGCATCATTCGATTTGGAGGTTGTAGGTAAGAATCCCGGTCAATGCACGCATGACACGAGAAATTTAATCATGTCGACTAATTCCTCGTTTACTTTAACAAATGTTTGCATGATTTACAGATTTATGTACTCTATCTGTTATCTGGTTAATTACTTTTTGCCTTTTTATTTAATAATCACTGCCTTCAGGTCAGAACTATTGAATATAAACTAGAATTCTAAGCTGATGTTATTTACTTATAAAATCTCAATTTTTGGCATAGAATTAAAACTTTAGATAGCTAAAGTTAAAAGCGCTAACCCATCTCTAAATCCATAATCAATTAATAAGATAGATGCGATGAAACTTAGTTCAGCCTTCAAAAACTTTCATTATAGATATACATTTACCGTAGAATCATTAGGAATTCTGTAATCTAAAATTAAAAGTTAACCCTTTAATTTCCCCAGACATCAATATATCTCACTAATGGAGCCACCATAACGTGATAAGTCAGTAAGCAGTATTCAGGGTAAGAATTATGAGACAGGATAATAAAGCTAGGCTATACCCATTTTGTTTAAATTAACACTTATAGTCACATCATAATAAGCTGGCCAGAAAACATAACATACAAAGAAGTATTGAACAAGTGAAAGAGAAAAAAACTTTAATGCGAACGAGGTACACAGAATTGAATGGAAAAGATGGTTATTCATCTTATATAACATGGCATCTTTATAAGAATAATCATCAAAGGAAAAATAGAAAGAGAGAGAAGAAAAGGAAGGCCAAAGCTAGACAAGATGACTGACATGATGACATAAAGGTGAATGATACCGTCTTAAAATGAGTCAAATGGAGGAAATTGCATCAGTTTAATCTGATGGAGCCCACACACATCATTGAATTTGATTTCTGATTTCTTTGCACACGCTTATAAATTTAAATAAATTCTTCCCACAGAAGCACGCTAAGAAATTGTTGACGTGTTCAGGAGAATGCGCAGCTCTTAAATGCGAGAAGAAGTCACATCATGCTGACACGTCTACAAATGAATTCCTCAGGGAATGAGATCAGGACTTCAAGCACTATGGTACAGGTACTCTTAACTAAAAGTAGACGCTCCGACGACGTGACCAATTGAATTTAAATCACGGGTAGGAAGTATCAAAATTACCGTTATGATTGCAATGAATAAGGATTTTTTAGCTTTGCTGCAATGAAACAGTGGGGCACACAATTTAAGTCTGAGAGATCTCTTCTGCAAGACACAGACGCGTAAAAAACCCGATAATTTAAACATTTGTAATGCGAAGGAATCGGAGCAGCACCTCACTCTTTTCAGCCAGCTTTTCGAATAGCAAATGTCCGTTGGGCCAGAAAGGTTTTTAAGTGGAGATCGCGCGCTGAAATCGCAGCGTAATATGACCAGGTCCGCTAGATGGAGAAACGACAGCTGCGCATGCCGCACTTCAATTTTCCGAAATCAATCGATTTGGAAATATATAATCTATCTTGTGACGTCGACATCGAAGTGGACCGCTTAAAAACCTTCTTACAAGAATAAATAGTTCCTTACACAGTTTAACTGTGTAAGAATCTGCTTTGGTTTAGAATTCCCCCATACAGTCCCAGTAAAAAACAACCCTGTATAAAAGAGAATATACAATCCATTCTTAGAAAGATTTTTTTATTGTCACGAACAACTCAATTCGAAACAAAACAATTATTCGAAAAAACATTAATGGAATTCTTTTGTTTTTATAGTATCACCACATTATCTCGCTAATAATACAAATGAGTTTCACACTTAACAACCAAAAATTTGGCTAGGAGGTGAGTTTTCTTCAGTGACAAAATACCTAGTCAGGTCATAAGTATTGTCACACAGTAAAAACTTTTCTTTTAGAATGCTGGCCAAAAAAAAGTTTATAGAATTCGAATTTCGAATTGTTCATGAAAATAAAAATGTTTACTTTTTAGAATTTTACTCATTTTTAAATATGGAGTGGACGCTTAAAGAAGACCGTGTTGCAGTTATTGCGTTGCATCGCTGCGGTTACGCGCCAATTCAAATTTTTTACACACTGAAAAATTTGAATATAACCAAAAGATTCGTTTATCGCACCATCAAACGATACAATGAAGACTCTAGTGTAGATGACAGGTCAAGAAGTGGTCGCCCTCGGTCTGTTAGGGCTCCAGCAGTGATAAAAGCTGTGAAGGCGCAAATTCAAAGAAATCCCAAACGTAAGCAGAAACTGTTGGCCCTTCAGATGGGGTTAAGCAGAACCACGGTGAAAAAGAGGTTAAATGAAGACTTAGGGCTTCGGGCATATCGAAGAAAAACAGGACATCGTTTGAATACTCGTCTAATGGTCTGAGACTGAAGAGATGCCGCGCTTTGTTGAAGCGTTACGCGGGAAAAAAATATAGGGAAATTCTTTTTTCGGATGAATAAATTTTTACCGTACTACAACAAACAAAATGATAAGGTGTACGCACACAGTAGTGAAGAAGCGAGCAACCGTATTCCGCGTGTCCAACGAGGTCATTTTCCATCCTCGCTCATGGTATGGTTGGGAGTTTCTTATGGGGGCTTAACAGAGGTACATTTTTGTGAGAAAGGTGTAAAAACGAATGCAGTTGTGTATCAAAATACAGCCCTGACGAACCTTGTGGAACCTGTTTCTCATACCATTTCAATAACAGGCACTGGGTATTCCAACAAGATTCGGCGCCAGCTCATAGAGCGAAGAGCACACAATACTGGCTGGCGGCGCGTGAAATCGACTTCTTCCGGCACGAAGACTGGCCCTCCTCCAGTCCAGATTTGAATCCGTTAGATTACAAGATATGGCAACACTTGGAGGAAAAGGCGTGCTCAAAGCCTCATCCCAATTTGGAGTCACTCAAGACATCCTTGATTAAGGCAGCCGCCGATATTGACATGGACCTCGTTCGTGCTGCGATAGAGGACTGGCCGCGCAGATTGAAGGCCTGTATTCAAAATCACGGAGGTCATTTTGAAAAAACTTTAGTGTCATAAGAATCTATGTTTTGTTAAATTCATTTTGGTATATAAATGGTTACATAATGAATAAACTTGTTTCAATTATTTTATATTAAACATGTGACAGAATTTATGTAGGTATAATATAGTGAAAATTTGCTATTTCCATTCATTTTTCGTAACATATTTATTTGCAAAGATTGATCCTTATCAGCAGCAGAATACATTCGTTCAATAATACAGGATGTAATTTTATTTGAAAAATCATTCTGGTCCATTTCCGTCACAAGAAAAAGATTTTTGAAAAAAAAAATATTCAGTTATTGTTTTCTTATAGATCGAGGGCATGACTCCTTTCACGACTTTTCCCTTACTCTCGTGGGTTGGCCATCACCGCTATTCTCAAAAAACCTGTAGAATATTCTCTTTTTCTACTGATGTTTTGTAAATCACTTTACCGAATATTTGTCTTAATTTGACTTCCCGTGATATAGGTCAATATCTGAATATTCTACAAATACCTTAAATACCAGGATGGAATTCTGCATTGTTATTTAGCACTGCGATGGATCATTTTGATAACAATATCGCATTGGGTATGGCAATAGGATAGGATGATAATTCAAACGAATGATATATGGCGACATCTGGTGACAACTAAATGTACCTAACGATAGATAGAAATTGCCTGACTATAGGCTACATACATTTTGAACTAATGACTCTGTTGTGAAATTGAATTTATGACTGGTTATATTTGCCTATACTTGATGTTTGGAATCGTTTAAAATCGTAATTTATTTGAACCACCCTGGCTTTGCGCGGATTTTTATCAAAATAATTTGTAGCCTTTTCTTTTGTACGACCTGGAGATGGAACGGCTTGTTCCAGCTGATGTTAGGTGAGAAATGTATGTGCCTATGACAAAGTATTGCCCCGTAGGTCACGCACCTTAGAAAGGCACAGCTCTGCGTCTATCAACTTGAGGCATACAGGTGTAAAGCCTCATTTGCCTGTAATTTCACCAGCAACCATACCCTTCAAACCGAAACACAGCAATGCTGCTTGGTGGTAGTACTTCCCCAGGCGAGCCCTTTCCCAAGGAACTCAACTACTCTTAAACAAGGTACATCATGGTGATTATTATAATCGTGAGCAATATTCTTACTAATATTATAAATTGCACGTTGCATACCCCAACGTTGGCATACCCCAACGTTGGGATTGGGCCGGACACGTGTGCGGTAAGCCAGACACAATGTGCGCGAAGACCAGCACAGAAAGGGTCCCAAACGACGGTCGACGCCCACGTGGAAGGCCCAGGCGAAGGTGGCGGTAGCTAAACTCCTATCTCAAGGATTGGCCGTTACTTGTGAACAACAGAGACGAGTGGAGATAGGGAAGGGAGGCCTCTGCTATGAGACACAACAGACTTATAATAATAATTTTCCTCCGTGGTGCAATGGGCGAATAGCCGGCTAAGACCCCGGTGTACCCCGGGTACCAGGTTCGATTCCTGCCGCGGAACAAATGTTTGCATGATCATGAACTACAGACATTTGTTCTGGGTCTGGATGTGTTTCTATATGGCACGCTTCAAGAGAAATGTAAAGAGGTTTTTACAGTGTAGGGAACGCATCGACAATACCCCGGGTGTTGCCGGTGTCAATAGGCGACGGTGACCGCTTACCATCAGGTTTCCCTGTTGCCCCATAAATAACATAATTATTTATTATACTAATTTATTAATTATTTATTGTATTTATTTACTAAAAAAAAGTGTAAGTATAAGTAATCTATCAGTTAACTGGTTCCCATAGTACAAGCTTTGCTTAGTTTGGGGTTAGATAGCGTTGTGTGAAATGTCCAGCAAAGTTTATTTATTTATTATACATTCAAAGGTAACTCTGCCCCTCTTTTTTCTCTGTCTCTTTGTCTTTCTGTCTCTCTGTCTGTTTGTTACGGTTTCACGGCGACCCCACTACACCCATTTCGATGAAATTTGGTATATAAATAGATTAGAACCGGGATTTGGACATAGGCTACTTTTTACCCGACTGCGCAGAAGTATGGTATTGTTTTTACTGACATACCACGCGTGCGAAGCAGTGTACGGTCAGATTGTTAGTTAGACGCAACAAATGTTACCTCTCAACAATGTTAGTAATAAAATAGTCCCATATTTATAATAATGATTGAAGTAAATAACGAAAGTTTTTATGTAAAATTAGTAATATAGCACGTATATATATATATGACTAGCTGACTCGCCCGCGGCTTCGCACGCCTGGTTTGTCAATAAAACATTGCTCTTCTGCGCAGTCTCTACTGCATAATCTAACTTGAGGAATTATGGATTAGGCAATTTAAGATATTTATAATCGAAAATTGCCGTGGGGCGCCGGCAGTAGAATGTTACCCCTCCGCTCTTGCCCGTGGATGCAGTAGGAATCTGCTAAGGGATACCTCCGAAAGATAGGCAGCAGCATCTTTTCGTGTTTTTTCAATACCTTATACTGCGCTCGCCAACACGCCTGCCAAGCGTGGCGAGTATGGCAACAACCCCCTTATGATGATATTGCAACATAAAACCAGGCGGCCCCGCTAATCCTGGCTACGGTAGCAGTCACGGTAACGGCGGGGCCAGGGGTGCTAAGAATCCCCAGGAGACTATCGGCTACCAAACCCTACGACGACCACTGGCCCTGGTAACACACAACATCCGCACTTTGAGGACAGACGAAAAGATTGTTGAGCTGGAAGAAGAAATTAGTAGATTACACTGGGAAATTTTGGGGTTATCAGAAGTCCGTAGAGAGGGCGAGGACACAATATCCCTCAAGTCTGGTAACCTACTATACTACCGGGAGGTCGACCAACAGTCCCAAGGTAGTGTTGGGTTTCTCGTTCATAAGTCACTCATCAACAACATTATCACCATCGACAGTGTGTCGAGCAGGGTCGCGTACCTGACACTCCGAATATCTAAGCGATATTCGCTGAAGGTCGTTCAGGTATATGCGCCGACCTCTTCACACCCAGATGAAGAAGTAGAGTCTATGTATGAGGACATCAGCAGAGCCATACATACAAACAAAACTCACTTTATTGTTGTTATGGGGGACTTGAATGCAAAGCTAGGCATGAGAAGCGATGATGAGTTGAGAGGGGGCAATTTGGATACGGGCAACGGAACCCCAGAGGACAGAGGCTGGCCGATTTTCTAGAGAAAGAAGGACTCTTTACGATGAATTCTTTTTTCCAGAAGCCGCCTCACAGGAAATGGACCTGGATGAGTCCCAATGGTTCCACGAGGAATGAGATTGATGTCATCTTGACCAACAAGAAACGAATATTCAATGATGTCTCTGTGATTCAGAGGGTGAAAACCGGTAGTGATCACCGAATTGTTAGAGCCACATTTAATATGAAAGTTAAACTTGAAAGGTCCCGTTTGATGAAGTCTACGCTCCGACCCACTCGCGCACATATCCAAAATCTCGAGAGCTTTCAACTCAAACTTGCACATTGCTTTGATTGTCTAGAAGTAGATGTATCAGTGGACGAAATCAATAATAGGTTCGTAGAAACCGTCCATACGGTGGGGTCCTAGTTCTTTAAAACTCCCCGAACCAATAGACCTCATAAACTCTCGGATGACACCCTTAACTTCATGGCTGAATGACGTTCTTTGCGACTGCAAGTCTCCCGATGATGTTCAGTCACATAGGTAGCTCAATAGAAAGATTTGGAAATCCTTGCGGCACGATATTCGTACCTTTATTACATCTCGTATTAAAGATACTATAGAGCGGAATAAAGGCTCCAAAGTGTTCGCGAGAGATAATTCTATTGGACAAAGCCGCATGACGAAGCTGAAGAGGGAATATGGCAGCCTAACGTCAAGTAAAGCGGAAGTGTTAAGGGAAGTCGAAAGGTTCTATGGACGGCTTTACGATTCGGTCACTAAACCTGTTTGCAGTGCGGCCAACGACCCAAGAGCCAAACTGACCCGACATTATACCGAAGATATTCCGGACATCAGCCTGTATGAGATCAGGATGGCCTTGAAGCAGCTTAAGAACGACAAGGCGCCGGGTGAGGACGGAATCACTTCAGAGCTTCTGAAAGCGGGTGGATCACCGGTACTTAAAGTCTTTCAGAAGCTCTTTAATTCCGCCTTGCTTGAAGGTACGACGCCAAAAGCACGGAACGAGGGCGTAGTGGTTCTGTTCTTCAAGAAAACAACACACCTTGCTTAAGAATTACAGACCCATCTCGCTTTTGAGCCATGTTTATAAGCTGTTTTCAAGGGTCATCGCGAACCATCTCGAACGCAGGTTTGATGATTTCCAGCCTCCCAAACAAGCCGGGTTCCGTAAAGGCTACAGTACCTCAGACCACATACATACGCTGCGGCAAGTCATACAGAAGACCGAAGAGTATAACTTGCCGCTATGTCTTGCGTTTGTGGACTATGGGAAAGCCTTCAATTCGATCGAAACATGGGCAGTGCTTGAGTCTCTCCAACGATGCCGTATTGACTATCGGTACATCGAAGTGTTGAAGTGTTTGTATAAAAACGCCTCTATCTCAGTCCGAGTACAAAAACAGAGCTCGAAGGCGATTCTCTTAAAAAGAGGCGGAAGACAGGGAGATGTCATCTCTCCGAAACTGTTTACGACCGCTTTGGAAGATGCCTTCAAGTTTCTGGAATGGAAAGGACTGGCCATCAATATTAACGGCGAATACATCACTCACCTTCGGTTTGCCGACGATATTGTGGTCATGGCAAAGTCGATGGAAGAGCTCAGCACGATGCTCGAAGGCCTCAATCGAGTCTCCCAACGGGTAGGGCTTAAAATGAACATGGACAAAACGAAAATTATGTCGAATGTCCATGTTGTGCCTGCCCCAGTTATGGTTGAGAACTCGGCTCTTGAAGTTGTCGACGCGTATGTATACCTAGGACAAACAGTCCAATTAGGTAGGTCCAAGTTCGAGAAAGAGGTCAATCGTCGAATCCAACTCGGATGGGTAGCATTTGGGAAACTTCGCAACGTCTATTCGTGCAACATACCTCAGTGGCTTAAGACGAAAGTCTTCAATCAGTGTGTGTTACCAGTGATGACATATGGAACTGAGACGTGGTCCTTCACTATTGGCCGTATGAATAAGCTCAGATTCGCTCAACGAGCTATGGACAGGGCTATGCTCGGGGTTTCTCTACGGGATCGAATCAGAAATGAGGAGATACGTAGGACAACTCAAGTCACCGACATAGCCCGACGGATTAGCACGTTGAAGTGGCAATGGGCAGACCATATAGCGCGCAGAACAGATGGCCGATGGGACCGGAAATTTCTCGAATGGAGGCCATGGACCGGCAAGCGCAGCGTAGGACGTCCACCTACAAGATGTGAAAACGACTTGGTAAGAACCGCAGGTCGGCGTTGGATGCAGGCCGCTTCCAACCGCAGTTTCTGGAGATCAATGAGGGAGGCCTTTGTCCAGCAGTGGACGTCCTACGGTTGATATGATGATACTCGAAAATGTGTAAGTAATGAAATAATTATGTTTGCATTTATATCTCAAAAGTATTTTATACGAAATTTGCAATGAAACAGTTTGGTCCAAGGAGTTTGGTCGTGGACTTGAGGCCATTCGGATTTTGGAAGCGTGGGTAGACAGAGCCGAAGACAAAAAAAAAATGGATAGATATAGGTCTACCGGAATCTCATGGCATAAAAAATTTATAAAAAATTGTGATTTTCATATGACAATGTCATTTGTCACCAGTCAAATCAAATTACAAGATCTCTGAACCGCTGCTGAAATTTTGTGATTTCTTCTTGTTATTTTGTTGTTTTTGTGATAATGTCGAAAAAGCCCTTTCAATCTCAAGCGAGAAATAATGTTTTCAATGTGTATCTCAAAATAAGCGAAAAAGAAGACGTAAATCAAACTCAATCTTTGATTTTAAAGCGCGTCGTAGAGTTGACTGGTAAGTTGGACTGATTTGTTTTGATACATTTAGTTTATTTTATATATTTCTTACTTAATTGTAGCTTTTTTATAGGGGTTTCCAGCACTACTATACGACGAATCGTAGATGAGGGCACATCGAATGATGGTGACGTTTCACGCCTGGTAAAAAACGGAGAGGGGGGAAGAAGAAAATCAACTTGGACAGCTTCGATTTAGAGTTGATTAGGAATAAAGTAAAAAATTCTATACAGTTCGGAAAGCAATTCCAACAGTAATGAAACTGTTACAAATTCTTTGACGTGATATTGATTTCAACGGAGGGAGAGAATCTTTGAGGTATGAAAAATATAACGTAAATAATCCCTCTCACTCTCACTCGTAAGAGTAGGCCTATGCTCTGCAATGGGACGTATATAGACTGATGATGATAATGATGAATGACTAAGCTATCGTTTGAGTAACATGATATATGTTAAGTATAAGCTATGCTTAGTTTGGGGCTAGATAGCGCTGTGTGAAATGTCCAGCAATATTTATTTTATTTATTTATTTATGTTATTATTTTTTATAGACTTATACTTAAGGAGATTGGTTTTGAATATGTTAAATGCCAATCAAAAAGGACCATTTTGATGGAGAGAGATGACATAAAACTACAAAGATACAAGTTTTTGAAGCGAATGAAGGAAAACCCCGAAGCTGAAGTGCATAATAAATTGGATGTGATTTATTTAGATCAGACTTACATTCACGGTTCATGTTCTGTAAACAAGTGCTGGCAAAGCAAAAATATTGCAGGTCCATCAAAAAGTATTTCACTTGGAGCGATGTAGATCATTGTAAACGCTGGTGGAGAAAATGGCTTTATACCAAATTGTTGTCTGGTGTACAGGTCAACAAGTGTATCTGCTGACTACCACTACGACATGAATAAGGACAATTTTACAAAATGGGTGACAGAGAAGCTAATTCCAAATCTGACAAGACCTTCACTAATTGTTATGGATAATTCTAGTTATCATTCCGTACGGATGAACAAACCGCCCACACAAGCCAATCGTATCGCGTATATAAAAGAATGGCTTCGTGCAAATGATTAACATTATGATGATCTTTGGCGTAAATGTCGATTACTTGAAGTAGTGAAACAAAACACGTCTGCGCCCTTATATGAGATAGATCAAGTATTAAAATCGCATGGTCACGAAGTTTAAAGGCACCTTGAATCCTATAGAAATGTTTTGGGGTATAACGAAGCAAAAGGTTGCTGATAAAAATATAAATAGGCCTGCAAGTGGCATTAAATTATTAACAGAAGAAGCAATCTCACAAATTGGTGCAGAGGAATGGCGAAAATGTTGTGAACATGTATAGAAAATTGAAAACGATTTCATCAAGCAAGATAGAATAATTGAAAGGCTGGAAGAGCGATTTATAATAAATACCTCTTTATCTTCATCATCTGATGATGATAAGAACTGCAAGTGGAGTTCTTGGAATCGTTTTCTAGTTCTGAATGAGGTGTTAAGTTTTATTATGATTTAAATGATATATAATAAACTAGTACATAAAGTAATGTACCTACGATTGATTTATTTTTCATGCCATATTTTCCTATGAAGAACCCGATGTTTAACAGTATATTTCATACACATACCTTATATATTCATGATCATTAAGACTAGACATAAATAAAAATTAAACAGTATCAAGATCTTAGAAAACTTTCGTGATTGATTTCAATCATTATTATAAATACGGGATTTATCACGTACCGTCTTATCGGTGTTTCGACCGACAATGTTCCAGTCGCGCGCAGAGAGCAGCGGCGCGCAGTGCGAGGCGAGACGTTATTCGGAGCGGATCGCACTCACCCTGATAAAGGTTCACGAACTGAACCGAAACATTGTCGGTCGAAACACCGATAAGACGGTACGTGATAAATCCCGTATTTATAATAATGATTAGTATCAAGATCGTTTAATCCAATTTCCCCAGTATTGCACTCAACAAATTTTTATTTCTCCATTTGCCATGACATTCCGGTAGACCTATACTTAGTTCGGGGCCTATTTGGATTCTTTGTATTTTTATTATTGTAACTAGATATTGCACAAAGTCTAAATAAACAGAATAATTAGTCTCTTAATGTTTCATTGATGTAACACTGCATCAACCCATACTAACTTTCAACCCCTATTGTTTTTGAGACAAAAGATAGCCTATATCCTTCCCTAGGATATAATCTATCTCCTTGCCAAATTTCATTACGATCCGTTCAGCGCAGCGGTTCATGGCGGGTTCCTATATCTGTCGGTAACCAACTACAACTCGTATCTCCTTGAAAAAGTGTCAAACTAGTGTCAAACTTTTGACACGTTTTTAAGGAAAAACGAGTCGTAGCTGATTACCGACAGATATAGGAACCCGCCATAAAAAGGTAACAATTAAACAAACAGAGTTACTTTCGCATTTAAAATATTAGTATTGATATAGTGTACCTTCGATAGCCTGTACCCCAAGTCTCGTAATTTTAATTCCAATTAAAGTTCAGTCCCATTATGATCATAGATAAGTATCTATGCGATATGATTCAATTCAATTCATTTATTAGATCAGACAACTTACAAGTCCATTTGTGTAAGGTTAGTTAGGTTAGGTTAAAAAACTTAAATACCATCTACGTTAGTAATATTAGTATATAGTATATTTATTAGCATGTATTTTGTTCAAATTTTCATTCGCATCCCAACCCAATAGCCATAAGGCTATTTGATCAGGATCCGAATGAAAGATTGAATCACAGGCAGGTCATATCTATCAGCTATGACCTGCAAAATGCTGTTGGAGCTGGCCCATACTCTGCTTAGCAATGAGGCCGTTTTCTTACGGATTATGGCATGGAAACCATCGACCCGCGCCTCAGTAAACATGGTAGATGCACTGCAGTATCGAGGCAACCCCAACAACATTCTGAAGCCATTGTTGTATTGGACGCGTAGGGCACTTAGCGATTTTTGAGTATAGCTGAACCAAAGGCTGCTCGTGTAGAATGATTGGCAGTAGGCTTTGAAGAGAGTTATTTTCACTTGCCTACTGCAACGTGCAAACCTTCGAGCCAGCATGTTACTTCTGACCGCCATTGCCCTACGCTCTTTTTCTATATCAGCCAGAGCATTAAGGTCGTCGGTAATATAATGACCGAGGTACTTAAATATATAGATCCTTTTCAGTTCGGCTCCTTCAAGTTTGCTTGCTGGAACCGATTCGGAAACTTTACCGGCGGCCTTGAAAACTAGGTATTCACTTGATTATGCGATACACTTACCTTTCAACATCTCAATGTCTGTCAGTGTAACGTTTGGATCAAGGAATTGCTTTGCATAGTACTAATTCCTTTGCTTGAATGCAGTCAATGGAAACTTAAATGTGACTACATCAAAGAGTTTACAAAAAACTATTTCAAAATCAAACCAATTAAAACCCGGTTTTCTTTTTTTCGGCCGCAAAGTTCAAAACTGATTCCAACTTAGCTTCAACTATCCTCACTGCAATCAGAGAGAAACGGTCCAGAAATTAAGGCGAAAGATTTGAATGTAAAATTACAGCGAACATCTGTCTAACTTACGGCTAAGTAACGAACAGAATGAATTGAGGCTGGATTGCCCTGGCCATCTGTTACGTGAACTGTTTCTGGTTACAGTTTTATTTCCAAAGTGTGAGTTTTAATACAGCAAGTTATTTTTTACTAAAGTATTAATAGTAAATTGGGGTGATAATACTTTAGTAAAAAATATACTTAAGTATTATCAACCCAATTTACTTCTAGGAGATGTACCTTAAAAAGTTTTTGTAGCTTAGCTAACTAGATGACAAAATTTCAGCTTCACAGTCTGAGTAAAATGGTTGTAACTGCAGATAGATGGACATAGCGAAACACTATCTCGTAAATACCAGCTTTCAAACAAAACCCGCATATTATTTCTTCGAAGACTCACTCTGTAAAAATCATGGTTAGGTAAAATGAAGGTCAGGTTAGAATATCGGTTTTAGGTGCATTATGTTTCTTAGCCCCCCAAGACGACCTCCGTGGCGCAGTGGGCGAATAGCCGGCTGAGACGCAGGAGGTAGCGGGTTCGATATTTGTTCGGGGTCTGGTTGTTTCTCTATATATTATAGGTATGTATTTACAAAAAAAAGTATATAATTATTCTATCAGTTATCTGGTTCTCATAGTACAAGCTCTGCTTAGTTTGGTGCTAGATTGCGCTGTGTGAAATGTCCAGCAATATTTATTATTTACATATATTATAAACACAAAAGTTTGTATGGATGTACATATCTGTGGACGTTACTCTTTCACGTCGTAACGGCTAAGCTGATGTTGATGAAATTTGGTATGCACGTAGATTATAACACATAGGCAATTTTTTTGACAAACCACGCGTGCAAAGCCGCTGGCGGAAGCTAGTACATATCATCATAATCAGGTATATGTCTTAGGTATTAGGGTACATTATGTGTATAGGTATATTTATTATTTTATAGTAATCTCTCACGTTCTTTTCAATCTATTCCAACCAAAGGCAAGTGGAAGAGATCTCTTTAAGCGATAAAGCCGGTAATCTACCTTAGTATTAGTTCCCTAGGTTTAAGAATTTCTTGTAATTTTGGTGTAACAAACGCACAGGACGTGAAGGTCAAACATCTTGTATTTTATAGGTAATAGGGAAAAAGTGTTGAAATTCGCAAATTTAGGGCATAAATGAATGAATCAATCAAAAATTATTTATTGCACAAAATAAAAATAATCTATGCATCGGCGAACTTAATGTTTGATAGCATTCTCCTCCAGTTTAACATTGTTATAATGCGGACAAACAGTTATTATAGGACATGGTTAATTATTCCTAAAAACTATTTTAATTCACTTTGTTTAGAAAATGTTATTAATTTTTGTATGTTTTATCAACCTCATACGGGTCAACTTACATAATAGCGCAATGTAGTAGACCCAAGTAATAAAGACGGTGACCAAATTTATGACCAGACCGAGCTACGAGTATTGTTCCACCTATCGTACACCATCAAAACACAACACAACTTTAAAATAAGGCTTAGGGAAGGTATTTGCGCCATAAACTGAGATAACTAGACACCCTCGCCGTCTAATAAAGAACGAGTTTTGAAAACGCAATTTAGCTGGATAAGCAGGGGCTGATTCTGTTGAAAACGAGATATCTCGCATGTGAGATAACCTTTCAGCTATTATGTAAAGTTTTGGGTAATCGTGAATTAACAAAAACGGGATAGCATAGGTCTGCCTTCTGTGTGCTTAGATTGTTAAAATAATATTACCTTCGGATCGTATTAGTAAGTACATGTGGATGACAAAATAATACACCTTATAGATAATATTGACCTTGTAGATATTTGAGACAAAGCAAAGTAACTGACAATTGGCACCCAATTTCGAGATACGAGTATTTATCACAAGTGAGTTATACTTGTATGTATCAAAAAGTTATGTATCTATCCAGCCTCCAGCGCCCACTATTGGGTATAGGCCTTCTGTCTATGTCGCCAGTCCAATCGGTCTTGCTTAAGATCTTCATTGCTGTCCAACTTCCGTTACGAGATCGTCAGACCATCGGGCCGGTGGTCTGCCCTGCGGTCGACGTCCATCTCTTTGCCACCACTCTGTGTCTGCCTTGGTCCACCTGTTGTCATTCCGCCTCGCCAAGTGTCCTGGCCACCTCCACTTACTTTAGTTCGACGTCGAATCTTGACTGGTATACGATCGACGAGGTGGATTCCTAGCATGGTCCGTTCCATTGCTCTTTGAGCAACTTTGATGGTGTATAAATGCTTCATTGTGAGGGGCCATGTTTTGGATCCGTAAGTCAGTATGGACAGCACACATTAGTTAAATACTTTGGTCTTTAGGCATTGTATAAAAAGTTATACCTGTTATAAATTTATTCGCCGTCCTCATCATCATCTTAATACCTCTATGGTTTCCACTGCAGAATTAATCGATATCTATTGACCATGTTAGCTTTAAGACGTCGACTGCAGAAGATTGACCACCTCAATAAATTTTCATTCTGACAATGTGTGCCCTGCACCCTTATCTGTACTAACTGTAAGTGCGAGTCTGATGTCTATATTAATACCTACTATTGTAGTCTTTTAATTAACTAACAGTCTAGATGGATTTCTGTAGTATTTTTTTATTTATATCACCAGCAGGGGCTTCATTCTAAAGGTCTATGTCGAATGCGAAATTTATGAGTCTACGGGCCGTGCCGATCTCGTAATCGCGAGAATTGGTAGCCTTATTACTTAAGACAATTGCTGTTACCGTCGCTACTCAGGCCGTCATTTTCACATCTATAATAGTGAATGTATCACGTCTGTAAATAAATGTAAAAATAAATAATGCTGGACTTTTCACACAACTGATAGAACACTTATATGTATAACTTTTTAATTTAAAACCATATATTTGTCAGCGAGCCATGGAGTGCTGTGTCCTAGGAGTCAAATTAACAGACCGCATTAGAAACAGTGAACTGCGCTCCCAAACACAAATCGCGGTCGTTAGGCACCAAGAAGGCAAGATAAACTGAGACTGGGCGGGTCATCTCTGTCGCATGTCGGAGGAGTTATGGGCAAAATCCACAGAGTGGATCCCAAAAGACAGAAAACGACCACGCGGCAGACCGCGTCGCCGATGGATAGACGAACTCGATTCGTATATGGAAGACTGGACTACACACTTGCATGGTAGAGTGGAGTGGAAGGAAGGAAGGAATGCTATGCAGTGGGACAGTACAGGTTCCAAATAATAACAATAAAATTTATAATATATCGAAAAACATCCAGACCCGGAACAAATATATGTAGATCATGCAAACATTTGTTCCGCAGCGGGAATCGAACCCGCTACCTCCTGTGACTTAGCCGGCTATTCGCCCACTGCGCCACGGAGGTCGGAGGTGTAAGGGACGGTTTGACTAGCGACAGCAACAGCAATTAACTTACGTAATAAGGGTACGGGTCTCCGCGCGCGAGATGAAATGAGAAAAAATAATGGGAGGAATATGCAATTATCCCTTTTTCATTGCCCGAGAGCGCGACGAGCGCGCTAAAGGTGCGTCAAACGGTGCCTTCCCCTCTAATGTTACTACAGCGCTTATTGCGAGGAAGCAGCTAGCAATCTAACTCTATTACCTCTGACATCAAAAAGATAGGAAGTTTTTAACTCCCTCGATTTTCTGCTGAAAGGTTTTAGCAATCAAATTGTGACGTTTAAATCATTAATCAACAAGCTTCTCAGAATGTATACTATCAGTATGGATAGTGGGTGAAATCATCTGTTAACAGATCATGTTGATGAGTTTTATCAGTGTCGCGCATGAAGAAGCTGACCATTTTGGGCATAATTAAGAAAGAAAAGAAGAAAATAAAATTGTTTTATTTGACACACAAGAAAAGCCAAAAAGTACAAAGATAACAAAAAAACACAGGTAAAACACGAGAAAAGAAAGAAAATGCACATGGTAGGCGAGTAGCAAGAATATTCTTCCGTACTGTGTGGCACAAGCAGGTCCCGTCTCAGCGTATTGCTACCAACCGAGGATGGTAAGCGGATCATTCATCATCGCTGACTAAAATTCTGATATTCACTTATGGCACTTCTTATGGTGCCTCTACACATATGTTTATGTTTGATGAGCAAGTATCGGTGTGCTTGACAACGTTTTGACGTTTTGTCAGCTTGGAATAGTCTATAAGATCTGGCTCTGTTAGACATAAAAACGTCGAGCATGTACGCACGTGGAGACATACACACATTAGGTGGCATGTACATACACTAGTAGTTCGCCCCGAACTGAGATCTCGCGAGTCTCCCATAAAAACAAAAAAATATTTTTGTACCTAATCTTTGACAATTAAAATAGTGCCATGAAATGCATTCTTTTTTGGGGTAGTTATTCTGCAGTTAAACTGCAGTTATTATGGATTTTAGACTTCTCTTTATATTTGTATCACTAAAGCTACACGCGTACCAAATTTCAGCACTGTGGGGTCACTGGTGAACCCTGTGAATTTTGTAGTTTAGATTATATTATGGCTAATAACTTAAAAACTACAATATTTAAACATAAAATAAAAACGGGGTCGAAATGTTCTCACAAAGACCTTTTATTAAACGTGCCACTTGATTGGATAGTCCCATTTTGTTTTTTTTTTTACCCATATTGAACCTCAATATCTCAACAACCCCACCATATTTTTAGCTCATTTAATCACACCAAAATTGTGCCATCACTACCTACCTATATATCAAATTTCACTATGATCGGATAAACGCTTCGAAAGTTATCCTCGGTCAAACAAACATACATACATACAACGCCGATTTGTCCAAGTTGATTTATGGCGGATTCCTATATCCGTCAGTAACCGACTACGTCTCGTATCTCCTTGAAAAACTGTCAAACTAGTATCAAACTTTCAACACGTTTTCAAAGTGCAACGAGTTGTAGCTGGTTACTGACGGATATAGGAACCCCCCATTAGAGATCTCGTTTAGCTCGATCAATTAGATGTCGGCTCACTCATATCAATACTCGTGTGTTCTTTGCGATAGGTCTAGAGACTAAAGGTTCGCGAGTGGCGAGTATGAACTGGAAGATGTAGTACCTACAGTGCTACAATGCTATCTATCGAGGAGGACAAATTGTAGCAGACGAGTTTAGTAGGCAATACAAAACCAGTGTAGCGTTCTTTGGGAAAGCCATGTCGAAGACTAAAAGTCTTCTGGCTGATGATGATTAAATTTGTCGACAAAACGTACTGTAACAATACCAATTATTTACATGGGTAGGTAGGTGGGTGCTACACATAGGTGTATACAACCTACCTTCACTCAATCCCCGAGAGCAGTGCAAGCTTCTGACATCCGTGACGACACTATCTGGGGTCAGCAGAATACCAGCGTTAAATAGCTAGGTTCTAGCCTACCTACTTGGCACATGCTGAGCTGACACCATTTTGGCATGACTCGACCTTGTAATTTATGATGGAAGTTGCGTGAGATATTCCTGTATTTTTTTATTAACCCGTAATCTTCGACTTTTGGCATTCTTGTCCTTCTATATCTTCATATCCTTTTATATACACCCACCTACTTCTTAGATCCAGAAGTTATGACCGACATGACAACTTTGTCACCATCTTCTTTTGTGTTTTTATGCTGTACGTCTGTCGTGTCAAATAAATGTTTTCATTTTCATTTACTGTATGAAAGGATCCTTACCAAGGTGCAAGGGATGTTCCGACACGAATAAATCTTACATTCCCTCATTATCACGCCTGTGATGTCGGGAAATTTACCTACAGGAGATTATAAAATGTGTACAAAAATGTTTAAAAAGCCGCCTTTGTGATGAGGTATTGAGTTTACTACCTACCTACGACAGTTATGGTCTAGAGTAAAATGAGATTGTTGTATAACAAAGTAACAATGTGCTCTTTCTCAAAATTAACCTCAATATGGTTTATTGGCCTAAAGGTAAACCATTCTCTTTCATTTTTATTTTCAACATACTTCTAGTCATATAGCATCAAAGTCGATATTAAAATCAAAATTATTTTAAATGTTTAAGGTCCGTACCTCAAAAGGATAAAAGAAACCCTTAAGGTGCTAACCGTAGCCGATGACCTTGAGCGAATGGGCGTAGCTATTGTCATAATGTAATATCACTCAACTATTTATGTAGTATTTGATCGTGATATTTACGTTATTAATTGTAAATAGTTACATGGGGAGATAGATTCTGTGTTTCCTTTTACCATACTTTAACATTTTCATCATAATTTTGGACATAATGTAATATCACTCATCTTTTTATTTAGTCTTTGATCGTGATATTCACGTTATCAATTGTAAATACATACGTACACCTTCATCATTATATTGTAGTTGTTTAACCAAAATAATGATGAAAATGTTATAGTATGGTAAAAGGAAACAGAGAATCTATCTCCCCATGTAAGTATTTACAATTGATAACGTGAATATCACGATCAAAGACTAAATAAAAAGATGAGTGATATTAAAATACACACAGATAGTATTCAAACTGTCCATTCCATTTTCTACTAGATCGAATCAGAAATGGAAATTCGTATACAAACTTAGTTCACTGACATAGCAACGCGGATTAGCGAGCTGAAGTGGCAGTGGGTGGGGCGGGGCACATATGTAGCTCGAAATACTGACAGCTGTTGGGGCAGAAGGTTCTAGAGTGGAGACCACCCGCTGGAAAGCGTAGCGTAGGACGGCCCCCACTAGATGGAAAAACCTTAATAAAGGTTGACCGTACCAGATCGATCACTCTGGAAATCTATTGGGGAGGCATATATTCAGCAGTATAGTACCTATTTATTATTTATTTTAATGTTATTGTCCTCATTTTATTATATTCGTAAGAAAATTGATTTAGGTTATTAGTTTCTTTTAAAACATCAGCTCGTTTTCGAAGAAAAACATTTTGGCATTAAAAATTTTTTGGTCATGCGTGAGTAGCGCCTTAAAATTAATTAAGTTGGTTAAATTTTTTCATAGTCATTGCATCATCGTATTTGTCCTATCATGGCATTGTCAAATACTCAAAAATTAGTCTTATCTGAAGCATACTTCCTCAATCGCGTCTGGGTAGCGTTCCTGATACCACTTCAACGCATTAGTTGGGCTTCGTCGATTGAGGAAGTATGCTTCAATTAAGACTACTTTTTGCGTATTTGACAATGCCATGATAGGACAAAAAAGATGATGCAATGTCTGATATAAAAGTCCGACAGGTGCAAGAACCATGTACGAAATTATAAATAGTTCTGAAATACGAAACGTTTTTGAATTCCTCATGAGAGCATGGAGTTCCTAAACTACTTAATCGCTACAGTATCAACACTTCTTTAATGTGCAATTAGAATCTAATAAAATGTTTGTTGGAGGAATTTTGCTTTGTCCTGTTGTATGAGAATACAACTTTCGCGGCTCAGATTTTTTTCATCCCATATAATAAAATGATCCTTACAAAGGACTGCATAGATTGACATCAAAACAAAGTTTTACCAACTTAATTTATTTTATGGTGCTACACACGCTTGACCAAAAAAATGTAATGCCAAAATGTTTTTCTTCGAAAACGAGCTGATGTTTTAAAAGAAACTGCACCTGTATCTCTTCTGGTTATGGGTGCTGCCGTACTGTCCCAGTTAAAAAAAACACATTGTATTTAGGTCTATCTTTAGGTATTGATTTATGTATTAGGATTATAAGCATTTCTTTCATTTGTAAATATATTATTATATACTCTGTGCACCGCTGTCCATTAATGCTTCGCTCTTTACTTTTCATCCAAAGGTTGCCTGGAAGAAATAGCTTTCAGCGATAAGGTTGCCCATTACATACTAACATAAATTAGTTTTTTTAAGTATTCCTGGTGTACAATAAAGGATTATTCTATTCTATTCTATAGTCTTATAGCTGATATGACCATGATGATTTGTTCCAGATGTTGTCTGTTAGATATACATAGCTTATTAGCAATAAAACCGTTAATTGTATCACATAGATTATATAATTAATAATTATCGCCGGACATTTCACAAAGCGCTATCTAGCCCCAAACTAATCAGAGTACTTAAATTATGGGAACTAGACAACTGATAGAATAATTATATACGTTTTTTTTTGTAAATACATACATATAATACATACATAGAAAAACATCTAGACATGGAATAAATATCTGTAGATCATGCAAACATTTGTTCCGCGGCGGGAATCGAACCCGCTACCCCCTGCGTCTCAGTCGGCTATTCGCCCACTGCGCAACGGATGTCGTCAGGTTCACGTTCATACCTTTTTCAAACAGTGGGTATGGAAGGCCGTCAGATCTTCCCCGCCCACTGTTCCGTAATCAGTAACCAAATCATATTTTGTTATGCATTCACCCATTTTTGCAATAAATTAATGAATTTCATTCACTATAATACAACGTTGCCAACTCGGCAGGTGCTTAAAGTAACATCTACATTAATTTTCCCAACCCACCACTTTCCCATATTTATTTTCAACATAACCTTTCTCGTTAAAACAATGGTTACATCTATTTCGCCGAGGTTATTTCACAGAACATTTGCTGCATCACACGGATAAGTTACGACGAGGTGCGGAAACGACAGATGACCCTGAATCCCTGGAAAGGTTGGTTTATGGGTATTGGGTCAAACCGAGATAAAAGATGTTAAACTCATATTGGAATATGTAGCGTACCCGAAGTAGTGATGAAAAAATTCACCGAATTAAATTAACTGAACATGCAATGTACAAAAAGGGGAAACTTCAAGTTAATTATTGGAATTGAATCATGGTATTTTTATTTTATAATTAGAAAAATACTAAAGTTAACTATATAAAAAATATTATGACAAAAAATCACAGACTAATTGTGATTGTTAATCAATCACAATTAGTCTGTGATTTTTTGTATATTTTGTGATATTTACGTAATGCAAAAATAGGTGTTAAATGAAAAACACTATAAATCGGATATTAATTAACTAACTTCTGCATTTATCATCAGTCATTCGCTGCTTAACATAGTCTTCCACCATAGAGTTTCAGAGCGATCGATCAGGTCGTCTTTCCATCTAATGGGAGGCCGTCCCAGGCTGCGCTTTCCAGTGCGTGGTCTCCGCTCGAGGACTTTTCTGCCCCAACGGCCGTCAGTTCTTCAAGCTACTCGTATGTGGCTTGCCCACTGCCACTTGCTAACCCTTTGTGATACGTCAGTGACTTTGGTGGCCACCCTTTTGTAAAACAAAATTGTGTACCCCATGGTCATTCGGCACAGCAATTCTTTTGACGCAGGGAAGGATTGTGGATTTGAAAATTTTTCAAATGCATAGGATCATTATCATGCATTAGGATCTCTGCATAACAACAGCGCGGACACGGTCGGCGCCTAGGCACGCTGTTGTTATGCAGAGATCGTAAAATTTCGCTGCGTCTTCGGGATATTTCGAGTATCCATCTTTCCCGCTCTATCCGTCTTACCCGCCCTTCCGTTACTCGCGATGAACGTTGAACGAAACACTTTGAAAATTGACGAACCTTTTCATTCCGTCACTGTACATATGTTATATAAACATACATAGAAAAGCGCGAAAAACAAAACCTTCCTTTGGCACTTGGAAATTAAAGCAAAACTAACCAAAGAAGGTATTAAATAAACAGAGTAACATCCCTTCTACACAGTGCCATGGGAATAACCAGAAATAACAATCCCGAAGAATTTTATTCCCTTATAGGTCAGACAAAATATTGAACTCAACCCTTGGCTTAGCTAATATTTGCAAAATTAATTTCAGCTGCCATGCTGTACAGTCCGGAGCAAAAATAGATGTGGTGAACTGTGGTGAAAATGTATACAAGTTGAATTTGCAATCATTCCTCATTTTGTATTCTTTTGCCTGTGATTTCATATGTACCAACCAAGTAAAAAAAATACGGATCAAGTATGAGTAGGACTCGCGAGTGCTCCGATCTTAAATAGGGTTATTTACGTTATTTAAGCAGCGCCATCTAGTTATGTGACCGGTCAACCAAGAAAACTTTTACGGCGTATATCTGAAAAAATGTCATTGATAGAGACTTCGATATAGTTTTCCTGTAATCTTTGGAAATATATTTATCAATCATATTAATATCAGATTTTTCACTTAGCATACTTCGTAGTAAAGGGGAGGGAGAACGGTGTTTTTCCACAACATATAAATTGATAATAATCTGAAGCTACGGCGAGTCAGTCATTTTATAACAAAACAGCTCAATTACTTCTACAGGCGACTGTATCTTTTATGATAATAACGTTGGGTAAATATTGTCTTCCTCTTGATGCACTAATTAATTGTTAATGAAAAACAGAATTCAAGATAAAAATAAATTGAATATAACTACAGTATAGTCTAACTTTTTATTAGCTGCAGTAAAATGACGTTTCTAAATGTCATTCCGTAAAATAATGTTGCCAGCCTAATCTCAATAGGGATGTGATTCAGTTCACAAAAATTAATTAAATAACATTATTATGACGTTTTTGTTTCATTTTGAATGTACCTCCCTATACTTCCACTAAAAAAGATCAATCCTCTAGTATAGTAATAATAATAGGTTAAAAAAATACATTACAACTTAATATTAAATCTCAAAAAAAAAACCAAACTGATTATTCATTTATGATTCACTCATTTAGCTACATCCCTATTTATTTTTCTTCAAAAACCGGCAACCCACAAAACGTCATTTTACTGCAGCTAATAAAAAGTTAGACTTTAGGTATAATTTTCCTGTGGGGCCAAATGACCTCATTTTTTTTCATTATGTGGACTGGGGCCGTGGACCCTGGCCCAGTAAATTATTTTTCTTTCTCTTGGGGCAGGTAGGTTAGCGATTGGAGACTACGCATTGGAACTATTTATATAGAAAGACAGTTTGATAAAGGTTGCTGGGAGCCGTTGGGTCAGGCCGCACAAGATCGGTTTTTAAGACTTTTAAGGGAGGTTGACGTCATATGGCTGATTCGATGATGAAGATACAAAAATAACTATAATCATGTAATCATCCAAGGGTTGTCTGAAAGAGATCGCTTTGTCAAAGTTAAAGTCAAAATCTTTTATTCATTAAAATCACAAGAATCACTTTGAAACGTCAATTTTACTGCCTGTTCCTTCGCGACCAAGCCAGGAAAGAAAGGCAAGAGTCAAGGCGGGTTGTTTTTTGTAACAGTTGTTAAGCGATAAAACCGCCCATTATGCTTACATTTATTAATTTTCTTGTTATTTTTATAACTGTTATGTCTAGCTTGTAAAGTATAATAAAGGATTTTCATTAATACATTCATGTATTCATAAAAAAGGTACAATAAAATTAAATAATCTAAACTTAACTAAGGCAACTAATACAAGAAAATAAGAGTTTTAATATAATTAAAACGATAAAATAAAACATCGACTCAAAAGCCTACAAATAACCTAGCTCATAAGAACCGTGAAACATACAAATTGTTTAGATATTGTGTTTTTTGCTGTTATAATAAATTTTTGTCGTTTTTTATTTTCATTTTAAAAGACTGGATGTTAAATGTTTTAGCTGGTCTGTTTGTTTGTGTGCTGTGGCATCGCTCACAACCGGATGAACCGATTTCAATGCAGTTTGTTTATTTAACTCCTGGGTTTAGTGAGATGGCTTTTGCTAAGTTTGGTAGACTGATGCAGCCCTTGTTTGCCTGTTATGAAATTGTCTAAAATTTACTTGTGAATCCATAAACCGACCTTGGTTTAATTAAACAAAATAATTTTCGTCTACAGTTCAGTTTCCAAGACTTTACAGCCTGAAGTTTGATGAATTATTATTTTGTAGGTACTTACGTAACTAAGATACATCAGTGTTCACAGGTCTCCTAATTCACTAAGAAACTTGACTGAAAACTCGACATGTTTCAGAAAAATTGTACATTAATTTTTTTTATTGATGTTAATAGTGAAAAATTTAAAACATTTAACATTTTTCACTTAGGTGCAATGTAGATATACGGATATAGATACGTAATTTTGAGAAGAAAAAAAGGGAATCCTTATAGTATCACATCGTTTTTCCGTCTGTTTGTCTGTATAGGGAAATGGGGCGTATTTTTTTTTACTCACGCACCTGATCTTGTGGGGTGTCGCTGAACAAGTTATTTGAAAACACTAGTGGTTCGCCCCGAACAGAGATCTCGCGAGTCTACTAAACAAAAAAAAAATATTATTAGGCCGACTCGCGCAACGATGCCTAAAAGTATTTAGTGGATAAATATGATTTAAGAAGTTGTAAAATCATACCTACATAAAATTTCAACATGTTTAGTCGCTAAATACGTTTAGGAATCGTTGTGCAAGTCGGCCTTAATCTTTGACTAATAAAATAGTGCCATGGAAAGCAACCAAATTACTTGACCTACAGTTTCATTCAAATTACAGGTGACGGAAGTTCATTTAATTGATTCCTATATTTTGGGGTACAAATTACAGTTATTTTAGATTTCAGATTTTTGCCTATATTTGTGTTACTAAAGCTACAAGCATACCAAACTTCAGCACTGTGGGGTCACTGGTGTACCCTGTGAATTTTGTCAAAGTTTAGTTTTTACCATGGCTAATAACTCAAAAACTATACAGAATATACAAAAAATAAAAACGGAATCTAAATTTGCTAATAAATACTTTTTTTTTTGACGTCACACTTAACTTGATAGTCTCATTTTAATTTTTTTTTACCCCTCTTGAACCCTTAAAAATATCTCAACAACCTTCCAATATTTTTAGCTTATTTAGTCACACCAAAATTGTGCCATCACTACCTACCTATGTATTCAATTACACGATGATCGGATCAACGCTACGAAAGTTATCTTTGGACAAACATACATACATACTTCACTATTTGAGAAGCACTTGACCAACATATTTAATAATGAATTTGCTGCAAAGTGCGACTTCTTAAAGAAAGAGGGGTTAGTTGTAACGTCTCAGCAACTATTCGCAATTAGTGAAACTACACTACGTGTTGAAAACTTAAATTGAGAGACGTAGTTCACTTGCCTGTATGTAGAACAACTTGTGGGACATCCCTGATGTAAGACTAGTGCACAAGACTATGTGACTATTAACGTAAGCATGAGGAGATTCTTAGACGAACCAAAGTCACCGACATAGCACAAAGAATTAGCAAGTTGAAGTGGCAGTGGGCAGGGCACATAGCTCAAGAACTGACGGCCGTTGGGGCAGAAAGGTTGTCGTGTGGAGACCACTGGAAAACGCAGCGTATGATAGCCCCCCACTATAAGGAAAGACGAACTGTTAAAGGTTGCTGACGCCGTTGGGTGCGGCCGCAGAAGTTCGGTCGCTCTGGAAATCAATGGAGGAGGCTTATGTTTAGCAGTGGAGGTTTTGATATGATGATGAAGGAAGGTTTTTCTAGAGTTAATCGCGTACAGATTGACTTTTTTTCGATTATACTACAGGCGGCCGTAAAAAGTCGTAGATCTAATTGAAAGTTTTTTTTTTTCAATATATGCGCAGCGCAGCCCTATGTTTCCTTATAACTTGAAAAACATAAGAAAATCGACAGGTTCTCGAATAAAAACTAAACACTTACAATTATAAGTAACCAGCTGACCAATCCGCGGCTTCGAACGCGTGGTTTGCCAATAAAAAGTAGCCTATGTGTTAATCCAGGTTATGATCTACGTACATAGCAAATTTCATCGCAATCGGTTTAGCCATTCCGGCGTGAAAGAGTAACAAACATCCATACATCCATACATACAAACTTTCGCGTTTATCATATTAAAAGGACTAGAAAACTTTCTTGATTGATTTCAATTATTATTATAAATACGGGATTTATCACGTTTCGGTTCAATTCGTGAACGTTCATCAGGGTGAGTGCGATCCGCTCCAAATAACGCCTCGCCTCGCCTCAGTACGTGATAAATCCCGTATTTATAGGAATGGTAAAAGTAACTAACGAAACATTCCGATAAAAATACCGATAAACGATAAATTTTAGATTATATGCAATCGTTCCCACAATCGCTCCCGCAAGTCATATGTTGAAATTCGCGCGGAAGGGCTTGTCTAGCTAGTTTGTTCATTAAGCACGGTGGTCAGTGAGGATTCAGGAAAACTTACTCAAGTTATCTTGAATAACATTCTTAATTAACATCGATCTAATGTTAATCAACGTTAGAAGAAAAACTTCTTAGTTAGATAATATGCTCTATCGGACATAGTACCTCTCTCTTCGGACAACATGAAATTGACAGACAACTGTGAGGTACTCAATTCTATTCTTGGGGGCAATCGTGCTAATTTTGAACGGTAAAACCGAAGCAAAACCAGAACCAATGACATTACGTATCGCGCTAACTATTTGAACCTATACGGATCGGCACAACTTAGGGATGCCTATACCCAACAATGGGTTAAGTCAGGCTGTGAGTGATGATGATGAAGATGATTGGCTATTCTTTGGAAGATATGGTATTGTAGCGTACGATCTAACTTTATAAATCGTGCTAGTTTGTTTGTGTGAGCGTGGGCGTGGGCGCACGCCCACGCCCACGCCCACGCCCACGCCCACGCCCACGCCCACGCCCACGCCCACGCCCACGCCCACGCCCACGCCCACGCCCACGCCCACGCCCACGCCCACGCCCACGCCCACGCCCACGCCCACGCCCACGCCCACGCCCACGCCCACGCCCACGCCCACGCCCACGCCCACGCCCACGCCCACGCCCACGCCCACGCCCACGCCCACGCCCACGCCCACGCCCACGCCCACGCCCACGCCCACGCCCACGCCCACGCCCACGCCCACGCCCACGCCCACGCCCACGCCCACGCCCACGCCCACGCCCACGCCCACGCCCACGCCCACGCCCACGCCCACGCCCACGCCCACGCCCACGCCCACGCCCACGCCCACGCCCACGCCCACGCCCACGCCCACGCCCACGCCCACGCCCACGCCCACGCCCACGCCCACGCCCACGCCCACGCCCACGCCCACGCCCACGCCCACGCCCACGCCCACGCCCACGCCCACGCCCACGCCCACGCCCACGCCCACGCCCACGCCCACGCCCACGCCCACGCCCACGCCCACGCCCACGCCCACGCCCACGCCCACGCCCACGCCCACGCCCACGCCCACGCCCACGCCCACGCCCACGCCCACGCCCACGCCCACGCCCACGCCCACGCCCACGCCCACGCCCACGCCCACGCCCACGCCCACGCCCACGCCCACGCCCACGCCCACGCCCACGCCCACGCCCACGCCCACGCCCACGCCCACGCCCACGCCCACGCCCACGCCCACGCCCACGCCCACGCCCACGCCCACGCCCACGCCCACGCCCACGCCCACGCCCACGCCCACGCCCACGCCCACGCCCACGCCCACGCCCACGCCCACGCCCACGCCCACGCCCACGCCCACGCCCACGCCCACGCCCACGCCCACGCCCACGCCCACGCCCACGCCCACGCCCACGCCCACGCCCACGCCCACGCCCACGCCCACGCCCACGCCCACGCCCACGCCCACGCCCACGCCCACGCCCACGCCCACGCCCACGCCCACGCCCACGCCCACGCCCACGCCCACGCCCACGCCCACGCCCACGCCCACGCCCACGCCCACGCCCACGCCCACGCCCACGCCCACGCCCACGCCCACGCCCACGCCCACGCCCACGCCCACGCCCACGCCCACGCCCACGCCCACGCCCACGCCCACGCCCACGCCCACGCCCACGCCCACGCCCACGCCCACGCCCACGCCCACGCCCACGCCCACGCCCACGCCCACGCCCACGCCGACGCCCACGAACGTTGTTACTTATTAGGTTAGGCTTACATGTTAGGCCGCATTTCACTTCGAGTTTGGTTGAAAAATCATATAGCTGCATTAAAAATGTACACCACTTGGCATATTCGAGCTAATGAAACAAATTAAACGAAGAATCGCTAAGCATTCCAATATTATAAAAATATATTTTATTTATTATGGATTCAAAGAGGCAAGTCGAGACATATGTACCTACCTGCTTTTTTGACATTTCATCAATTTTTCGGATGTCAATGAAGCTGAGTTATTTCTTAGGCAATTCGAGATGTCTACAAAAGGGTGTTTCGTTCATCTCGCTTTCGTTTTGACAGGCCCTTACACAATGCGAATTTGACTGTTGATCCTCGAAATGATTGTCAAAGTCGAAATCTGTCAGATAAATCCAACTTGGATTTTTACACACTCACACCGCTGGTGGTACGTAGTATTGAAAACCTTACCAATGACCTCAGTGCTGTCCTACTAGTCTGTTCAAATCCTACTATGACACTAGTGATGATTGTTGGTAGTAAGTATCACATTTCCAGACTAGACATTAGTTCCCTCCACACAGTTAGATACAATAGTTCTGCCTTACAATACTGCACAGAGATAAAAAACCTGGGCCTGTATATCACCAACGACCTATCATGTGACCATCACGTTAGTAAGAGAATGTATGGCTTCATGCATTCCCTGAACTTGACTAAAAACTTTCTGCCTCAATCTGCAAGGAGGACACTGGTGAACACACTACTTTTTCCAATTCTTGACTACGCCGATGTCACTTATTCCGATGCTACAGAGGATGGGTTGAACAAGCTGGAGCGTTTGCAAAACCACTGCATCCATTTACAGTTGGGATTTACATTATACTATGTATACTTTATAACATCCTACATGACCCCAAATCACCTAACTACCTCAAAGAGCGGTTTTCTACTCTGTAGACCGTCTTGTACGTTCCACACAGTTAATGACTCATCAACACAACACAACCTGCTTTTCTAACTCATTTACCATTAAGTACTGCTATCCGACTATGGAATAGTATTCCGCACGAGATTCGGCACGTTTCCTCTATTGAGGTTTTCAGATCCAAAGTGTTCAAACACTACCTCACTCGCATGAACTTAGCCTACAAAGTGAGTGGTGTACTGTAGATGCAATGTTATTTATCCACAATGTTATCCTTATATCATACGAGTTTATTTAGCATCATTGTAACTAACTATATATTAGTTATTCTATTATTTTCAACTAGTGTTTAATGATGTGTAATATTAGAAAGTACTCGTACGTTTATTGAAAATACTCTTAAACTATAGATAAGTAGATATGAGGTTTGGTATGGGTATTATTATCAATATATCTTAGTCTTATTTTTTCTTAACTTTTTCTTGCTACATATGTCATGCAACATCTGTAAAAATATTTTTCCACACTACGAAAGGGTTAACTGGAAGAGAATGCTTGCTAGCATTAGGTTCGCCTGTACAGTTTTATGTATTTTTGTGCAATAAAGAATTTTCAATATATCAATCAAAGTACGTATTTAATTTCCAAAGGCCATTAAATTCTTGTACCGCTAAAAGATTTTTATAATTACACCATTTTAGTAAGCCGAAATTCCAGTGGTTTTAAATGTAGTTGTTCTATATAGTAAAAAAGATTAGTGCCCGAATAAAAAATAATAAGTCCGTAAGCAGACCTTAACTTATGTTTATCCACATTTTTATAGTGAAAACGTGAGTATGGCCTTACATTTTGTAGACGTGGGCAAGGTGCTGTAACTACTGAGTACACAATCGTGAGTGCCGCCATATCGGTTGTTCTGTGACGTTTGGATTAAGATTGTGTCAGTGTCAGTTGAGTCAGTCAGTCGTCAATTTCATTCATCATCAAAGAACATCAACGTCATCAAAGAAATAAACAAAGCAATTATAATGAATGAAATTAGTTAAGTTATATTAAAATTATTAAGATTTAATTTTCTATTTAATAAATGTGTAATAGATGTAGATTTTAACAAAAAAATGCCTTTTTTTAATACGTTTTACCAGAAATTAACTCTATTAAAATTCTCCAAAACAGGCTTACCCCTTTAAAAAAATTGTTTTAGTACAATTGTTTGTGTTTGTTGTGTTTTTATTCGCTAGTGCGTGGCGCATAATGCTGAGCCGGATCCTAGTTTGCGGACGCTCATAACCTGGACGTTACTAACTGCCTATGTATATTTTATGTTTTCTATTTGTGTTTGTTATATTGTTACTCCTACTGTCGTATTATTTTTGTTACTGTGTATGTCTTTGTTTTGTTATCTCTGCAAATAAATGTAAATAATCTTCTTTCTTTTAGTCGTAGGCTGTCTCGTGTCCCGGGACTTTGAAATTGTCTGGAATTCCCAAACCCTATATGTCAGCAACATGTTACCCCAAAGTTGTATTCAACAGGACAATTTTGTCAAGGGTAATTTCCTTGCTCTATTCAGACACAGTATATATATATATAGTTTCTGCAATCAGTAATGAAAGTAATCTTAATATACTCATGCACCAATGCCTCTCGTAAACGCACATGAGTTTTTCCGATAAAATTGACAAGTAACAAAGTTGTTTGTCAACAAAAATAGCCTATGTGTTAATTCAGGTTATAATCCACGTACATACCAAATTTCATCGACAGTGATACAGACAGAAACAAAACAAACAAATTAAAATAAAAGTGATAAAGAAAGACAATTAAAAAAAATATTAAATGAAGTTATATTACATACTTCCGCGTTGTTCTGAGGTGCAAAATACATATATAAATTTTGACATCCCGTTTTTATCCCATGGAAATTGATTTATGGGATAAATGGTAGCCTATGTGGCCCCGTTCTTCTCAACATCTGTTATTCGAGACGCTTGAGCATAAAACTTCTTTCTTCACTAACTCTTTCACTGTGACTGCTATCTGCTTGTGGAACTCTCTTCCAGTGGAAATCCGCAAGGCCGCCTCTATGGGAATCTTCAAATCCAAACTCTTTAAATACTTCATCTCTCTTCAAGATATCCAACAAAATTGAGCACTTTATGTAGATATATTTGTGTATTTCGTTTATGTATGTGTATTTTTATAATTTATATTTTTTGTAAGTTTATTTCTAAGCTAAAGTTTGATTAAATTTCCTTTTTCTGGCACTACCACTTTCTCCACACTACACAAAGGTTAGCTGGAAGAAAATGCTAATTAGCATTAAGTTCGCCTATGTATCATTTTATTAGTGCAATAAAGAATTTTCTAATCTAATCTATGTGGTGATCCAGGTGTATACTAAATTTCATCGAAATCAGTTCAGCCGTTACGACGTGATTGAGTAACAAGCAAACAAATAAACTTACAAATAAACATCCAAACTTTTGAGTTTACAATATTTGTATACCTTAAGAAGTAGTCGTTGAGTAATGAGTACATTTGTTTATAAAAAGCTATTTACGATAATGATAATATTTATTTATCTTTTGACATTTACATGTACTTAGATACGTCATAACAATAATATACTATTATAGAATAACTTATCGTAACTAATCACACTATCACTACACACACCTAATACACCTAATACATTTTCTACAAAACTAACACCAATTAATATTTTAATAGTACCTAATTAATACATAACAGTATTTATTAAATCCACGTCAATTAAGGATAAAAATAAACGTAAGTATAACCTGTTTTTATCCAGGATTATTATGACTACAGAATATGTATTTATCTGTCAAAGCTTCGTCAATTGTATAATAACTTTTAAATAGTAAACATTTTTTTACATACTTTAAAAATTCAATGTCACTCTTATTTCGTATGTCAATTGGAATATTAGCTAATAGATACGTAAACAAAACTTTTTTTTTCTGTTTTAGCCAGTCTTACACATGGCGTTGCAATATTTTTTTTGTATCTTGTGTTATAATTATGTAAAATCTCTTTTAAAGTCATATGTCGTAAGTTTTCGCGTAAATAAACAATATTTTGAAAAATAAATTCACATGTCAAAGTCATAATACCTAATTCTCTAAATCTATCTCTATAAGAATATATTCTTTTCATACCTAAAAAATACCTTATCGAACGCTTTTGTAATACAAATACTCTATAAGACTCGGCTGCTGTGCCCCAAAACATTACCCCATAGGACATACTCGTGCGCGATAACTTGGGACCTGCTAGAAATGCGACTCCCCGACCGCTTCCCCTGCACTTCCCCGATGGCGCCCGTATTGTACCGTTCGCATCACTATTTTTTACTAGGGTTTTTAGTCTCGTACTGGCCTACGTCACGTAACGACGCGCTCTGGAATTCTTTTAGTTTTCATTTGTGTTATTGTTTTGTTGTCTGGAAAAAAGAAGTCAACCATGTGGACAGGCTTCGACAAAAGTATTGGGAAGATGACCTCTTACAAGAGACGAATGAATCGCAATTAATTGTAAATTTATCGGATACCTCTTCGTCAAGTGATTATAGTGAGACTGAGGATGAAGAACAACCTCTAGAAGGCATAAATCCACTAAGTAGTGACGAAGATGAGATAATGTAAATAATAGATAAAATAAATGTATAAACTTAAACATTGTATTTTTATTTTATTCAAATAGTGTAAAAAAGATTAGATAAAAAGCAGCGTCCTCCCTGAGTAACATAATAAATTAGGTTAAAAAAAACAAAGACGAAGCCGCGGGCGGCTGCTTGTTATGTTCGCTTTTTTGCGGGCGGTACAAACACGCCAATATGACGTCACCGCGCTCAGGTCCCAACTTATCGCGCACGGGTAATAATGAATGAAAGTAGGCAAAATACACATCCCTTGCCGCTTTAATACCCCCGAGCTCCTTTATTTTTTCGATAGCATAGGTTGCTGGTCCAAGCCTCTTTGTCAATTCATCTATATGTACTGCCCATGTCAGTTTTTTATCTAGCCAAACTCCCAAAAACTTTATACGACTGAGCACTTGCACTGGGCAAAGACAAATCCTGTAATGTATCTCGTACTGATGTATGCGTCGATATGCTAGTTCCTAACCAAAACTCAATTACATGTGTTTTATAAATATTGAACAACAAATTATTTACTGAAAACCATTTTTCAATATTGGGCATAACATGTCTAAACTTATAACTAATTATTTTTTTTATATATACCTATACTATTTACTAATTAATTATCATTATTAATACGGGATTTATCAAGTACCGTTTTATCGTGTTACGACCTGCAATGTTTCGGTTCAATTCGTGAACCTTCATCAGGGTGAGGTCACCGGTACGTGATAAATACCGTATTAATAAAAATGATTGAAATAAATCATGAAAGTTTTCTATGTACTCGTAAAACTACATGCATTGTATCAAAAATTATATTTAACTTCGGTTAGAGCATGTACAAAAATGTGTGATCGGAACTACAATAAGGAAGTAGAATATAAAAACCGTAACGCTTTTAACAACGAAGGAACAGGTACATAGCAAGAGTCTCCCACGAAATTACTGTCGATTGTCTAATGTTCTTTAGAATCACAATTTACAATGTAATCAGCCGATACTAAATTATTTAAATCAAAGATAATTTGATTATATTTTGAATAAAAGCACAGTTCCTTTGAAATCAGTTTATTTTGTCTTATAAAATTCTACAAAATACCTATTATGATATTTTTGATAATTCAATATTAATAAAATTATTGGGGATAAAATTCAAAACAAAAAAATGGATTGTCTGTAAAGTCGGTTTACTGACGATAATTTTACGTGATAACGAGAGAGATAGAAGCGTCACAAGCCGAACGCTTAAGCCGATCGTATCTCTATCGCTTGTTCCGTGCTCTCGCTTGCACGCTCGGCTCAGGCGGAACGTGACAATGAGCCATGTTTTTTTGTGCAATCAACCGGCGTTCATCGATTATTAAGACATTTATCACGTCAAAATATAGGGGTTATATTAATTTTGAATGAAAACACCATTAAATTTTACAAATTTAATATCTCCGGTATTTATAGGGTTAAGTTTCTTTGTTTCTCATAAGTTTAAAAAAGCAATCACTTACTGAGAAACATTATTATTCTACGTATTCATATTGTTGATACAGTGAGCAGTAAAATTTAACAAGGTATTATAGATTATTGTCTACAACAAACACTGAACTTTAAATATTTACAAGAATAGCAAGAATTGGTCCAACAAAACGAGGGTAGTTTAACATAAAATCAGACAGAGCGCTGACGCACTTACGTAAACAAAAACTGCAACCAGTTTTGGCTGGTATATGCCACCAATATTACGAAAAAGATGATGCAAAGCAGTTAAATGTACATAATTTCATAAAATACAGACACAGCTTGATAAACTTTCAAAATTCCGACGAAATGTGAACTAAAACATAACTTCCCGTTAGGTTCCCTACCACATTCCTAAAACATAATCAAAACTTGTCTACAGTAGCGAAGTAACATAGCCAAATTTGCTAATTTATAGCTTGCGAAATGGCGGATAGCTACCGTACCATAGAAGAAATAGTACTAATGCATTAAGATTTCACTCCAACAGACGTAATCGGGCGACAGGAGTAATAACTTGAAAACTTACTTGAAAAGTGTTGTAGTTGTACCGACATGTTTTGGCGTACGAGCGAATTAAAGAGAGCGAGGACGCTAATGAGTCAAAGGTGCTTTTGATCGTTTACACCCGAAGATAAGACATAACTTTTCATCACAAATGTGAGGATATTAAAAAAAGTCTTTAAGTACAACAGTTTGTTGCTGTCAAGACAATTTGCGTTCCCGGTATTCATTGTTTTTTTTAATACTAAACTACAGACTCTTTTATTTAATACATATAATGATTTTTCATGCAGGTTGTATTTCAATAAAGCATATTATGAATGTGGATCTTTCATTTTTAAATAGAAATAAGGATTCGTCATGGAGGTTGTATTTTATTTCAGCATTTATGAATGTAACCTCTTTTATTTTATATAGAAATAAGGTTTTGTCATAGAGGTTGCATTTCATTTTAGTATAATATATTATTAGTGCAATGAGCTACATTCTGTTTTTAAAATTACTTATGGCCCTAGGGGCGTAATTCGCATTTACGCATCAGGTAGTGACCAACCTTCATAGCATGAGAGATTAAAATGTATTTTACAGAAACACCTATGCAAGAGATGCACAGTATATTGGAGACTGAAGAAACAAGGCATATACCCTGAAAGGTATACCAGGCTGAGATGATGATAATTGACGCGTACGAGTCTGTTGATTCTCAAAAAAATGATAATATAACACAGAATGTTGGTTCACATTAGCCTAAATAAATGCTTCGTTTCTACAAAGGAAGCATCTTTTTTGCTCGGATCTACTAGGAACAAAGATTAGATAAGATCGAACAAAAGTGCTATTGGACAAATTCTTTTATTATATTTTAGTGTTGTTATATTGATTATATATTAGGGCAAAATCAAATTACTCATTAGTCTATATATGCGTAGAATATTATAATACTACTAGAGTATTATGTATATTAAATAAAATAAATAAATAAATATTTCTGAACATTTCACACAGCGCTATCTAGCCCCAAACTAAGCAGAGCTTGTACTATGGGAACTAGATCACTGATAGAATACTTATATACTTTTTTTTTGTAAATACATATTTATAATACATAGAGAAACAACCAGACCCGGAACAAATATCTGTAGATCATGCAAACATTTGTTCCGCAGCGGGAATCGAACCCGCTACCTCCTGCGTCTCAGCCGGCTATTCGCCCACTGCACCACGGAGGTTGTCATATATTAATACATTAATACACATACCTAGTCAGGTCATAAGTTTTGTCACACAGTAAAAACTTTTCTTTTAGAATGCTGGCCACAAAAAAGTTTATAGAATTCGAATTTCGAATTGTTCATGAAAATAAAAATGTATACTTTTTAGAATTTTACTCATTTTTAAATATGGAGTGGACGCTTAAAGAAGACCGTGTTGCAGTTATTGCGTTGCATCGTTGCGGTTACGCGCCAATTCAAATTTTTGACATACTGAAAAATTTGAATATAACCAAAAGATTCGTTTATCGCACCATCAAACGATACAATGAAAACTCTAGTGTAGATGACAGGTCAAGAAGTGGTCGCCCTCGGTCTGTTAGGACTCCAGCAGTGATAAAAGCTGTGAAGGCGCGAATTCAAAGAAATCCCAAACGTAAGCAGAAACTGTTGGCCCTTCAGATGGGGTTAAGCAGAACCACAGTGAAAAGGGTGTTAAATGAAGACTTAGGGCTTCGGGCATATCGAAGAAAAACAGGACATCGTTTGAATGCTCGTCTAATGGACCTGAGACTGAAGAGATGCCGCGCTTTGTTGAAGCGGTACCCGGGAAAAAAATATCGGGAAATTCTTTTTTCGGATGAAAAAATTTTTACCGTAGAAGAGAGCTACAACAAACAAAATGATAAGGTGTACGCACACAGTAGTGAAGCAACCGTATTCCGCATGTCCAACGAGGTCATTTTCCATCCTCGCTCATGGTATGGTTGGGAGTTTCTTATTGGGGCTTAACACAGGTACATTTTTGTGAGAAAGGTGTAAAAACGAATGCAGTTGTGTATCAAAATACAGTCCTGACGAACCTTGTGGAACCTGTTTCTCATACCATGTTCAATAACAGGCACTGGGGTATTCCAACAAGATTCGGCGCCAGCTCATAGAGCGAAGAGCGCACAAGACTGGCTGGCGGCGCGTGAAATCGACTTCATCCGGCACGAAGACTAACCCTCCTCCAGTCCAGATTTGAATCCGTTAGATTACAAGATATGGCAACACTTGGAGAAAAAGGCGTGCTCAAAGCCTCATCCCAATTTGGAGTCACTCAAGACATCCTTGATTAAGGCAGCCGCCGATATTGACATGGACCTCGTTCGTGCTGCGATAGACGACTGGCCGCGCAGATTGAAGGCCTGTATTCAAAATCACGGAGGTCATTTTGAATAAACTTTAGTGTCATAAGAATTTATGTTTTGTTACGTTCATTTTGGTATATAAATGGTTACATAATGAATAAACTTGTTTCAATTATTTTATATTAAACATGTGACAGAATTTATGACCTGACTAGGTATATATTAATACACACACAGGAATAATAGGAAATAAACTACCGTAATTCGAATTTTATCAAAGCCGCGTTGTTATGATATCTGTTGTCAATCATTTACACCTACTAGACTCTCTAAATTTTTCGAAAGAATATGTCGCGTGTTGACTATATTTACGATCTAAAAGTAATGTGATAAAGCTCATTTTACATAAAGCGTTGAATTAAAGTGACACAGATTCTACAAGTGAATAGAATTAGCTAGTCTAATTAGCAAGTAAGACTGGATCCGCAATGATACTAGTTTACTAAACAAATATATTTACGCAATGGGTAGAAATGTGTCATAATAATCTTAAGTTTAAGAGTAGGTTTCTAATAACAAATTATTAACTAATTACTATAAAAACTTGTCTTGACGTCAAAAGATATTTGTTTGTTGAAAATATGTATAAAAATAAAACCGGCCAAGTGCGAGTCGGACTTGTGCACGATCTATAAAAACGAGCAAAAAAAATCACGTTTGTTGTATGGGAGCCCCCCTTAAATATTTGTTTTATTTTAATTTAATTATTCATTTTTACAGTGAAATATATAACTAAACACTGCGGGAAGTCATACAGAAGATCGAAGAGTATATCTTGCCGCTATGTCTCGCGTTTGTGGACTATGAGAAAGCCTTTGATTCGATCGAAACATGGGCAGTGCTTGAGTCTCTCCAACGATGCCGTATTGACTATCGGTACATCAAAGTGTGGAAGTGTTTGTATAAAAACGCCACTATGTCAGTCCGAGTACACGAACAGAGCTCGAAGGCGATTCCCTTAAAAAGAGGCGTAAGACAGGGAGATTTCATATCTCCGAAACTGTTTACGATCGCATTGGAAGATGCCTTCAAGCTTCTGGAATGGAAAGGACTGGGCATCAATATTAACGACGAATACATCACTCACCTTCGGTTTGCCGACGATATTGTGGTCATGGCAAAGTCGATGGAAGAGCTCAGCACGATTCTCGAAAGCCTCAATCGAGTCTCCCAACGGGTAGGACTTAAAATGAACATAGACAAGACAAAAATCATGTCGAATGTCCATGTCGTCCCTGCCCCAGTTATGGTTGAGAACTGGGCTCTTGAAGTTGTCGACGCGTATGTATACCTAGGACAAACAGTCCAATTAGGTAGGTCCAACTTCGACAAAGAGGTCAATCGTCGAATTCAACTCGGATGAGCAGCGTTTGGGAAACTTCGCAACGTCTTTTCGTCCAACATACCTCAGTGCCTTAAGACGAAAGTCTTGGTAAGAACCGCAGGTTGGCGTTGGATGCAGGCCGCTTTCAACCGCAGTTCCTGGAGATCAATGAGGGAGGCCTTTGTCCAGCAGTGGACGTCCTACGGCTGATATGATGATGATGATGATATAACTAAATATTATGTGAATATTTCAAGCGTCTACCTCTTCCCGTTATCAATATCGAGCAAAAAAAAAATTACGTTTGTTGTATGGGAGCCCACCTTAAATATTTGTTTTACTCTGTTTTTAATATTTCTTGTTATAGCGGCAACAGAAATGCATCAAGTGTGAAAATTTCAACTGTCTTACTATCACGGTTAGATACAGCCTGGTGACAGACGGACAGACAGGCAGATGGACAGGCAGACAGCGGAGTCTTAGTAATTGGGTCCCTATTACCCTTTGGCTACGGAACCCTAATTGAAAAAGAAACTGAAATAGCACATGAGTAGGTAGTTAATGGTATAAGGATTTCGAAAATTAAGGGCAGTAGACATTAAAAAACCTACGAGTAAAATGCTTTATTAATAACATTGTTTACATTCTTTTGATACCATGTTGTTACTGCTATATTTTTTTGACCTATGGAGATGAGTTGACAGGTAGCAGAACAATTAATATTTTGGGCAAACCTTTTCCCGGGTTCAAGTTTGGAAAATGAAAAAACATCGAATGAATTGATACGAATTGCGTATAAGGTTAGATTAGATTAGATAACTCTTTATTGTACAACAAAATTTTGACAACCTCTGTGGTGCAGTGGGCGAATAGCCGGCTGAGACGCAGGCGGTTGCGGGTTCGATTCCCGCCGCGGAACAAATGTTTGCACGATCTACAGATCTTTGTTCCGGGTCTGGGTATTTTTGTATGTATTATAAGTAAGCATTTACAAAAAAAAAGTATATACGTATTCTATCAGTTATCTGGTTCCCATAGTACAAGCTTTGCTTAGTTTGGGCTAGATGGCGTTGTGTAAAATGTCCAGCAATATTTATTTATTTAAAATAAAATACAGAAAATAATTTCTTACAAATTGATTCTGTATAATGGGTGGGTTTTATCGCTTAAAGCAATATCTTCCAGAAAACCATTAGCTGGACAGGATAATACATAATCACACATAAGTGATAGGTAAAGCTCATCGAAACACGACTAGAATTCGTTAAAATAGCCACTCTGTGTTACGTTCCACTGATACCACCGAACGGTAACTACATTTCGATGAGTCTTGAACGTATGACGTCACAGCTTTTACCGGCGAAAGTACGGCATTCCTGTCACATATTTAAATCATAATTATATATGATACATATATGAACAGTTTTTTATATATGATCAGATGGTCGATGGGGCCGGAAGGTTCTCGAGTGGAGGCCACGGACCGGTAAGCGCAGCGTAGGACGTCCAAATACAAGATGGGCAGACGACTTGGTAAGAACAGCAGGTCGGCGTTGGATGCAGGCCGCTTCCAACCGCAGTTCCTGTAGATCAATAAGGGAGGCCTTTGTCCAGCAGTGGACGTCCTACGGCTGATATGATGATGATGATGATATATGTATATGATATAAACATTATTTAACTCCATAACTATGAAGAAAAATCTATTTGAATATTATGTAAAGTTTGTTCATTAACAAGGTATAGTTCATATTAAAATATAATGGGGAATGTTCTGTGGAGCTATTTGATCTCATCCCGTCGAGATTTTACCACCGCACTTCTTGACAACGTAATAAAGCTCATCCACATATCATCGACAATTGAGTATCACGCACCACACGCTTCACGCGATCTTTTCTACCACATACTTGCAAGATGTGGAATGAGCTACCATCTGAGGTTTTCCCATTATACTACGACATGGTACGCTTCAAGAGAAATGTATAGAGATTTCTACAGTGTAGGGAACGCATCGACAGTACCCCGGGTGTTGCCGGTGTCAATAGGCGACGGTGGTCGCTTACCATCAGGTGGGCCGTAAGCCTGTTTCCCAACAAACAGCATAAAATAAAATTAAAATTTTTGATACCAAACCGCTCACTTTTTATGACGGCTTTTTAATAACGCGGGGTTTAATTAGACAGTAAAGTATTTTTAACCATCAAATTCACACATACAACAATTTCTGAAGTTAATGTCATTTGACATACAAACTGTCGGTACTCCTCGCCTATTTAGATTCGAACTAGTCAATCTACAGTTACTTGCCTCTACGAAACAGTCGTGGCATACCGAAAAGGTAGATACAACGGCATTTGTCACCTTTTGTTGTCTTGAATGTGTTATTTCATTCCTCAATGGTCAGTCACTGAAGAATCAATTTAGTAGATATTAGTATTTCAAACAATTAAGTTTTCTTAACAGACGCGTGGGACTTTAACGAGAAAAACATATTTCAAGGCTGTCTGACTTTATCAAATCTCTGGAGATTGTTTATTCTGCTATAAAGTATTTTGCTGATGTTATCGTTAGGTATAAACAAATATAGTATGTCACATATTTGGCATATTATTACAAAACATATTATCTCTTCAATAAGAACGTTTTAACTGTCATGCGTTTCTCAAACTAAAGCTCCTATAGCAAACAATACTTACGCAATAGTAATCAAAAGAATCTGGAAAACCTGTTTCGTACGACAATAACATCAATAAAGAGGCCATGCAGGTACCATATCCCAAAAAGTTTTTCAACTATATTAAATATAAGTATTGTCAGATCGCACACAGAGACACCGTAACAGCCTCCGTTTGTCCGTGTGCGTTGTTACCTGCGCTCGCGCTGCCGTCTTGAAGAAAGCCTCAGTGCTGACTCGGCGGCCGACGCGACCACACCGGCCTGCCTATGATGTGGACCCTGTGACTTCAGTGTTGTGAATTTAGTGTTCAAGCACAGTGCCCGTGCGTTAACCCCAACCCTGATAGTGCATAACCGGATTTTGAACTCAGAACGCCCCGCGGCGTGGAAAAGGTGGGTCTTTGATATTATCTAGTCGTGTGTTAATTTAAGGTAATGTGAAAGTTGTGACGACTTGGAGGAGTTGGTTGACACACTTTTGATTCAGGTGTGGTGGCTGGCAGGTGGGCGCGCCGGCTCTGTGTCAGTAATACGTGTGTCCGACCAAAATTCCGATCGAGCGGACCGCTTTCGGTGGAACTTTCTTCCGCATGGGAGAAATGCGAGACTGCAGACGAGTTTCAGACATTGTGCTTACTCCCAGCGATGCCAGTTCTATAAACGTTATTGTCTTTATAATATAAACTTTTAAAGCCCTAGAAAGAGAAACGGCTGTGGTTATTTTCGAAGCTCTACATTCGTATCACACGGAAGACTTCAACGCGCTCTACCGAGTTGTAATCCGTATTCTGTGGCTAGAGTCGAGTGGCTGCACGAGTCAATGACTATTGGAGTCGCCCGTTTAAATTGCTATAACAGTTAATTTTTAATACAATCGAGGTTTTAATCCCTTTTGCAGCTTAAACTTACTTGTCCCAGGATTATTTTATTCTGACTCAGAGATCCGTATATCTGGCCCATTATTTTCACTAATTTTCAGTAATCGTTTATAACAATGATAGTTTCAAAAGTTACATTTGGGACTAACTAGAACTCTTAGTTTTACTTAACTAATAAGTAAAATCTGCTAATTAGACGCGTAGACAAATTATTACCATTTAAGTACCTAAAGTTCACTGCTAATTAACTTTAATTTCATGAAAAACTTCATAAAAGAAACTACGTAAACAATCCGTGTAGGTATCTAAAGGAGGGCAAAGTCGAGTACGGCAGCTAGTGCCGAGGTTGGACCGGTTTACCCCTCCCCCCTCCCTCGCATGTCGCGATGTGCTTGAGTGCATCCCTTGCATCTGCATTTTAATGAATTAATGTCCTGTTTCTCGAAATACAGGTAGATTCATGTTTGTTAGTATGTGATAATTATCTCTGCTACCTATCTTGTTTGGAGAGTTGACTTCGGAGATAGAATTTATATCTTATTTATTAAGATATAGGTACACGATAGGAGTTGTATTAACATTTATTATCTACACCACTAGGATATCAGATCTACCTCTCATCAGAAATAAAATAATAATTATCTTAAAATTAATAAGAAAACTATTTATTATTACTATGACGTATTTCTATCTAGTTTACATAAACTCAACAGCAACAATAGGAATCTTAATAATGATATTGTATAGTATCGAATTCCTAGACCACGAAATGATAATCACAATATTTTAACAGGGACTGTAAAAATATTTAAATACGGAAAAAGACCAAAAGGATTACAAAGAAATCCATTACACACAAATAAAAAGAAACATTAATTAAAATAAATAAGACGCTGTGAGTCAAACACGGAAGTTTTTATATTATTCTTGTACAAAAGCAGCTGCCAAAAACCGGCTTTAAATTCGCCCGAAACGTATACGAATTTAAAATTACGTTTCATTATAACAGAAATACGAAATAAATGAAACGAAAATTGTTTTTTCAGTAAGTACAGCGTGTCCAATGAAAATAGAGCCAATTTATCATCTGTATCAGCTACCATCTGTCTGACAATACAACATGCATTTCCAGAAACGAGTTCGAATCAAGGACGAAATCAGAATCGAATCACTTTGGGGAGCACACTGCAGGCTAACTTTATTTTTGAAAATAATGTATAAATAATCGGTTTCGTCCAACATACCTCAGTGCTTTAAGACGAAAGTCTTCAATCAGTGTGTGTTACCAGTGATGACATATGGAACCGAGACGTGGTCCTTCACTATTGGCCTTATGAATAAGCTTAAAGTCGCTCAACGAGCTATGGAGAGGGCTATGCCGGGGTTTCTCTACGGGATCGAATCAGAAATGAGGAGATACGTAGGAGAACTCAAGTCACCGACATAGCCCGACGGATTAGCACGTTGAAGTGGCAATGGGCAGGCCATATAGCGCGCAGAACAGATGGCCGATGGGGCCGGAAAGTTATCGAATAGAGGCCACGGACCGGCAAGCGCAGCGTAGGACGTCCACCTACAAGATGGGCAGACGACTTGGTAAGTACCGCAGGTCGGCGTTGGATGCAGGCCGCTTCCAACCGCAGTTCCTGGAGATCAATGAGGGAGGCCTTTGTCCAGCAGTGGACGTCTTACGGCTGATATGATAAATCGGCCTCCAAACTATCTTAACATGCATAAATGCGAATTGAAATGTGAATAAATATAATGAAATTTTACTCGTTTCACCGCTGTCCAGCTTCGTCATTACTTTCCATTCAAAAGTCAGCTGAAATAAATCGGTTTCAGCGATAAGGCCACCCATTGTACTACTAAGTATCCCTAGTGTACAAGAAAGCATTATTCTATTCTATCAAGAAATTCCGTGTTTCTCTCCGAGTTTTGATGATGAAGTCGAAAGGACATCTCGCTACGAGTATGAGTAAAAAATATTTTTTAGCATATTATTCTTGGTTTTATAAACTTTTCTCATTTATAATTCAACGATGCTTCAAAATCACATTTAAACCATCCCACGATAGGCTAATTTCTACCTTTTTTTTATTGGTGATAGCCAAGCGTTTGACCACTACCTCACCTAATGGTAAGTGATGTTAAGACTTGCCTAGGAATAATCTTTTCACTCTGAATACCTCTGCTTGAGTACGACTACAGTACTAAAACACTGTTATAACTAGCAATCAAATAATACTCGTAAACGTAGTAATTCCTACGAATATTATAAACGCGAAAGTTTGTATGTATGGATGTATGGATGTTTGTTACTTTCACGCAGGAACGGCTGAACCGATTGCGATGAAATTTGGTATGTACGTAGATCATAACCTGTATTAACACATAGGCTACTTTTTATTGGCAAACCACGCGTGCGAAGCCGCGGATTGGTCAGTTAGTTAATTATAAACTATTCAAGCATTCCCGCTAGTCTCAGACCTACAGTGTTTTAGCGCGATTCTTGTGTTTAAAGTACGAGTAGCTTTTCATTAAAACTGAACAAAGCACATGAAAACTGAATAATATCTGCTACGTTTTGCACTTACTAGTGGGTTTTTTTTATAAGCTAGCAAAATGACCTAAAATTAGACGTTTTGTAAGTATTTGGTCTTTATTTATTATATAAGGATTTTTTATTTAAAACATTGTCGATACCACAATATCATTTATTTTTTTTATGTTATTTGTGGGGAAACAGGCTTACGGCCCACCAGATGGTAAGCGTTCACCGTCACCTATTGACACCAGCAACACCCGGGGTATTGTCGAAACATTCCCTACACTGTAGAAACCTTTTTAAATTTCTCTTGAAGCGTGCCGTGTCGTAGCCTTAAGGGAAAACCTCAGATGGTAGCTCATTCCACATCTTACAAGTATGGGGTAGAAAAGATCGCGTGAAGCGTGTGGTGCGCGATACCCAATGAGTTGATATCTATAAAATATATTATTGTTTATGCAGAGACTCAACTGCTGAGGGTTTTTAAGGTAGGATATACAAGTAGGTAACATTTATACTCATCTTAAATATTATTTTGAGATAAATACCGCATTAAAATTACCCGTTTTAATTAGTAAAAATGTACAGAGATCGCGAAAGTTTGATAAATATTGTTTTGAGATATAGACCAAACAATTACTATGCCCCGAATTACGAGAAATCTGAATAAGGCACATAGACTTTATTATATATTTTATTGACATTTTTCCTTCTTTGAAATAAGATATATTAAGGAAAGCAACAGTACAATACCCTCGTTAATTCAAAAATAGCGTTTATGCAAAATTTCGGAATCACTCTTTAGATTATAAAGTCTGAAGTCCGTGTCGATATTTGTCTACCTAAACTTTGTATATAATAATAATAATAAATATTGCTAGACATTTAACACAGTGCTATCTAGCCCCAAACTAAGCGGAGCTTGTACTATATGATCCAAATAACTGATAGAATACTTATATACTTTTTTTTTGTAAATACATACTTATCTGTAGATCGTGCAAACATTTGTTCCGGGGCAGGAATCGAACCCGCTACCTCCTGTGTCTCAGCCGGCTATGCGCGGACTGCGCGACGGAGGTCGTCCAGGTCACGGAGAATGGTTGGAAATTAAGTATAGATTGTTTTAATGGATGGATTTTATCGAGTTGTCGAAATGAATGATACTTGAACAAAATAAAGTTGTTAAACCATGACAAACTTCGGTAAAAAGAACAAAATACGGAATCAGAAAAATACTGGGACTTGATAAAAGACATACGCATAACAAACAATTCTCTGAGCACGTACCAAACTATGCGAAGTAATCAAATAATTGTACTGTAACACGTCTCCTTATACTTAGTTAACGTATAAAATAGATAGTGATATTGATGGCGATTCTGTTGTTCACACTGACTAACTAAAATTGTGTAAAATACAAACGGTCTTATTTTGTTTACGCTGAAGATCAAATTAGAATGACATTTAAAGTGACATTTCTAAAATTAAGTATTTTTTACTAAGACGGCGTGTTTATGGGCTAGTTTTAGTCAGCAGTCAAATTGGTGCTGATTAAATCTAGCCCGCAAACACGCCATCTTAGTAAATATTACTTAAATTTAGAAATGTCACTTTAAATGTTGTTCTAATTTGATCTTTAGCGAAAACAAAATAAGACCGTTTGTATTTTACACAATTTTAGTTAGTCAACGTAAACAACAGAATCGCCACCTTGTCTCTCTAGAAGGTCATTAAAAAAATAACCGCTTCTTTCTAGAGCATATCACATTCGAATTGATTAAGTATATAATTACGGTACCGAATGTAATGGAGAAAGTGTTTGTCCGAATGGATTATTAGCAGATATATTTTCACTTTATCTGCATAGCAAATGTTTGCCCGTATAGAGAGTGTAGTTATGAAGTTAAATTGCGTTTGCGTAACGAGAGATAAAAACTACCACCTAGAACATCCGGAATGATTCTACAGTCACACAGTACGTGTTTATGAGTTCAATGTTCCTTGCAATATTAATTACTTTTAAACACAGTTAATAATGCACCCTTGCTAATTGTGATCAGTGGTTGACCATGGGAGAATATTGATAGAAGTTACTTGTAATAGTTTTAGGGTTCCGTACCCAAAGGGTAAAACGGCACCCTATTACAGAGGCTCCGCTGTCTGTCTGTCCGTCTGTCACCAGGCTGTATCTCATGAACTGTGATAGTTACACAGTTGAATTTTTTGCAGATAATGTATTTCTATTGCCGCTATAACAACGAATATAAAAAAACAGAATAAAATAAATATTTATAGGGAAAAAACAAACGGATTTTTTTTTGCTCGATATTGATAACGACAACAGGTAGACGTTTGAAATATTCACATAATATTTAGTTATATATTCACTTTTAAAATAAATAATTAAATTATAATATAAGAAATATTTAAGGGGGGCTCCCATACAACAAACGTGATTTTTTTTTGTTGTTTTTATAGATAATGGTACGGAACCCTTCGTGCGCGAGTCCGACTCGCACTTGGCTGGTTTTTGTTTCTTAGTGCCTGTTTCACCAACTCTAAGCGCTATCCAACAGGTAAAAATATTCACGTCCTTGGTTTTGACATGAAAACAGATAAAGAGAGAATGACTCTTATCCGTCAATTAAAGTTATTCAGAGGTCATGAGAAAGGCACTAAATGTATAATACAGTACAGAAGAGAAGTTTATTATTTATATTTATATTGTAGGCTTGCGTTTGATCACGATCACGCCTGATGGTAAGCGATGATGCAGTCTACGATGGTACACGCTTTCCTAAAAGAAACCTATTCACTCGCGACTTAAAGATACCCAGGCTGTCAGCTATCAGGAAACACACAGGCTCTGGCAAGGCGTTCCACTCTTTGGCGGAAGTTGAATTAGATAAATTGCCGTAAGTAGTTTTTTTTTAAATTCAGTGGTGATATTGGATAAAGGTACTTATTAAAACTTGCAAATTCCACGCTTAAATTAAATTCCTCAAATCTCCCACGGCTTAAATTGCCTAACATTACGTACATTGTATGTTTAATCTAAAGTATTGCTTTCTTATATAATGTACTCATCTCGGCGTAATACATCTTCTACTGTAACAAGACTCGTTTCTTTTAATCGCTCGTATAACAATGACGTTAGAGCTGAGATTCAATTGATATGTTACAGTAGATCTTTTCAAGGAACGGTTACCGGCCCGTTATCGGCAAGCGGGTCAGACGCGTGCGCTTGCGCACACTTTCAACGCTTTCAACATTAGTATACGACCTGAAATACGCGCATACCGATGCGGAGACGGATTTCTTAGATTTTTTATATATCCTTTAATAGTCTCCCACATTATATAGTTTTTCAATTTACTGTTCTCAGTTTGGTCGCTACTAATAAGGTAAGTACCTACTTGGTTAGTTTTTACCGACTTCAAAAAAAAGAGTTGGTTCTCAATTCGACTACATATATGTTTTTTTATGTTTGTTACCTCAGAACTTTCGACTGGGTGAACCGATTTTGATGATTCTTTTTTTATTTGAAAGCTGGTGCTGCCCGTGTAGTCCCATTTCCATTTGGAGAAAAACCATATAAGTCTTAAAGTTTAATTTTTATGTTTGTTAGCTCAGAACTCCGTTATAAATCAACCGATTGAGAAAACTAGTTTTTTTATTTGAAAGGATGGAAATTTCATCAAAATTGATAGAGTATTTTGGTTTTTATTTTTACTGTTATCTCAAGTCGATTATATTTATGTTAAAAAGTTACTTGTTATTGAACAGTGTAAGCCCGTGTTGCATAACGATCCCTAAACGTGTTTAGCGACTAAACATGTTTAAATTTGACGTATTTGTATGATTTGACAATAGCACTCAGTTTAAAACCACAGAACTTATTGCTATCGACTTAAACATCTGGGTCTAAAATTAGATTCGTAAAAAAAATACCGAACACGCATACAATATCATTCAAACGAACACAAACGAACGAAACCCCTCGTAAAAAAAGATAGACCTTGCCGAATCAAGAACAAGCTTTTTGTCCATATAGTTTTATAGGCGCACTGAAACGTGTCTGTTAAATTCGTCAGCTTTCTTACGGGTCCTGTGGCGCAACGGATAACGCGTCTGACTACGGATCAGAAGATTCCAGGTTCGAATCCTGGCAGGATCGAAACTTTTTGCACTTTTTATTTTTTAATTTATATATTTTCTTGCGCTTCTACAAATTTTACCAACTATTTTGCATTTTTTTATTACGTAGTACAAAATAAACATAGCCAATCTCAAGCTCCGTTCTACTAAATAATTAAATGATTGTTGTAACACAGTTTGAAGTGAGCAAGCCCGGCTTTCTGCACTATTTACAGTACAAAGACGGCTAATGAATTCGATTATCCAGACAGAATCCGCTCTTCCGCACCGGCTTCCGACAACTCAACGAAACATCCAGGCATCTACCCCTGCGGACCAATCAATTCCCTATTCTCTTTACAACTTGTTAAGGTTCAAATTGTGGTTGTGTCTAATAGAATTTTAGTAACAAAATTTTCGGAGTAAAATGTATGATGTAGCGTGACATTTTTACGAGGCATTCACAAGCGATTGAGCAAACTGCTTCTGTAAGAAAGAATGTATCTAATAATATGATGTATAAACAGATTTTTCAATAGCATTTAGCTTCAATGTTTCAGACTCTTCTGTACGAGACAAGGAAACGTTTCAACTGCATTATATCGTAAAAGTTTGAAGGAACCACCTTTGTGAAATTATTAAGTATCTATTTAAAAATAATATCTGTAAAGGTTTATGCAGACTTAAGAACAAATAATTAAACTAACTGACCCGCCCGCGGCTTCGCACGCTTGAAATTTCCCGTTCCCGTGGGAACTTTGGAATAAGGACTATAAAACACTCTTGTCAAGGTGACGCGACACTTCATGTAAATGACTTCACGTCAATGAACGACTGTTAAATTATTGGATATTATTTAGAAAAAAATACTAAAATCGCGATTTAAAATTTACGAACTATTCTCATATCTACCAAACATACAAAAATTAAAACCGGTCCAACCGTTTTGCAGGAGTGCGACGACCACAAACATCGTGCCACGAGGTTTTTAATAGTATTATGTATAAAGGGTCTTTGAGATAACAAATGTTGTATAGTTTTGATGTCATGGTGATAAATTTAAAAAAAAATACTATTTCCAATTATCTCTGAATTTCGCAAAGCGAAATATATGAAAAACTAGCTGTTGCCTGCGACTTCGTACGTGTTACACTACTAAATGTGTAGGTAACCTAAAAATAAAGCGAAACTCGCTGTTGCAACTTGACTTGACACCCCATTTTTATCCCATGGGAACTGATTTATGGGATAAATAGTAGTAGGTGATCCAAGTTATAATCATATATCAAGTTATAATATACAAAATTTCATCGAATCGGTTCAGTGGTTACGGCGTGATTGAGTAACAAACAAACAAACATCCAAACTTTCGCATTTATAATATTAGCGATGTGATTTGCGGTTTCTAGTTTTGGAGTAATTTAATAATTGTAATGCTACATTTTTTTATCAAACACATATTTGATTACAATAAAATTGTATGTTTGGTTTAATTATCGGATCGCTCAGTGTATTCTACCGCCTGTATAATGGGGAATGTTCTGAGGAGCTATTTGATCTCATCCCGTCGTCGAGATTTGACCACCGCACTTCTCGACAGCGTAATAAAGCTCATCCACATATCATCGACAATTGGGTATCGCGCACCACACGTTTCACGCGATCTTTTCTACCACATACTTGCAAGATGTGGAATGAGCTACCATCTGAGGTTTTCCCATTAGACTACGACATGGCACGCTTCAAGAGAAATGTAAAGAGGTTTCTACAGTGTAGGGAACGCATCGACAATACCCCGGGTGTTGCCGGTGTCAATAGGCGACGGTGACCGCTTACCATCAGGTGGGCCGTAAGCCTGTTTCCCCACAAATAACATAAAAAAACTTAGTTCTAAGTGGATATGTTTTGTGGATTAATAAATAAAATATCTGCATAGCATGTGTGTGTAAAATGTGTCGACAGACTTCAATTCTAAACTATTCTAACGTTTTTTGAGTGAGCCACGTGTCTATCCATATCGTGCCAAACCTACAGTATATTCACCTAACAGGCCACCAGTGACAAGCCACCATTGGTCCACTCCACATTCAAACTTGTTAATTCGCATTCAGCTCACAGTTATGAAACGTGTAACGGTCACACCAGTCACTCGGTTACAGTCGAGATAATATCATATGTATGTTTGATTGGTACACACGGCTACACATCAAGCTATAAATTTCCAGTATAAGCTGACCTCTCATTCTATGAAAATTCTACACAATGCGAGGTCACCTTATACTGGAATTTTATAGCTTGATGTGTAACCGTGTGTACGTGTACAAAACCCATTGGATTGTCTTTGATGCTCAGGACTGAAGAAATTTCGTTGTTGATGCGGAATACTGCAGTTAATGACATTTCGATTCCGCTAGAGCTACCTATTTATTTGTAACTAGCTATTGCCCGCGACTTCGTACGCGTTACACTACTAAATGAGTACTAAGTTACACATATCACATAATTTATGTGATGATGTTCAGTGAGGGTGTTTGTTTATTTGTTACTTAATCACGTCGTAACGGCTGAACCTATTTCGATGAAATTTGGTGTGTATGTAGATTTTAACTTGAGTTAACTTACTATTATTAACTTGCTACTTTTAGTCCCATAAATCGGGTAATAAAATCGCAGCTACATAAACGTCGTCGTGCAGTCCACCCCCTTTAATTTTAATATTGTCGCAATGGTGTGCCCATATGAAGTGCACATACCCATATAAGTGCTCGACTCTTGACTAGTTAATAGGATCTGACTTGTTATATTGTAATATTTTAATCCACTATATAAGAACAAAATAAAATACTGAATACTGAAACTAGGAGGCCAACGTCACAGTTTTCAAGCCCCGCCCACAGCGACTAGATTTATTTATACTGTGGCTTCTAAAAGAAGCCTAAGTAGGTACGTAAGGCAAGAACTGCAAATTCTTGACTATTCTAATTTTAAACTTAGATTTTAATCAAAATTGGGTCTGTCAGCCAATTCAGTGCAGCAAATCGGAATCGCAAGACACTTGAAAAACTTCCGCACTTACTGAAATTAATTCTCAAACTCGTCAAATCTGCAGAATTTAATCCTGGATCTGATTGCTTTTCGGCATAATAGCCTCAACCAGACGCAGCATTTCGCTTGCATGCTCGCACGCCTCTAGGGAAACATTCATATGTAGCAAATCTGAATATTGCACCAAATTGCGCTTTGTGCATTGAGATGAAGTTTGCTCAGCATTAGACTTAGGTACATTTGAGTTATCAACATAGTATTGTTTAAGAAAACGCTGCAGTTTGAGTGTGTAATTCAAAGCTTTAACCATTTATCTACATTGTCCTGTCTGTTTATTCCAACAAAAGCTTCTAAGGTACAAATACAAGCAAAAAATTTGAAAATTTCATAACACTATCTTGTTTTCTCAAGGACAAACTTTGGATATATCAGACAAAGGCCTAAACAAATACAAACACTTTTAAAATAAATAAGTACTAACTCACATCACATCTTTTTGTATTAGCCTTCAAGCAGATGTGCAGGTAGTACTTTTTTGTTCCGCTTCATCCTCATCATCGTTAACGTTAACCCACTAACTTTTTGCAGTTTTAAAACAAGTTTGAGTTAAGGAAGTATAGGTCAAGCAGACGTTGGTTGGTACGAAACGTATTATCTAAAAGCAGATTTAGACACGTAGAGCCAGATCTCCCTTCACAAAATGACCTTGAACGAACGCAAGGCTTGTAGCTCGCCTCGCAGGAATGCGACCACAGCTCTTGGCAGCTCTTTGTTGACGAAGCTTATAGATAAATTCCTTTGATAAAATGTTGACCCCAATAGTAAGGAAGTTTAGATATAGATATAATCTGATAATTTATTGGATTATGACTCAGGCTTTTATCCCGACTCCCGCATACAAACGCTTTCCTTTTAGGCTTCCTAAAAATTACTACTCAAATAGACGTTCATCAGTGACTCTTGGGAACGCTCGATAGAATACAGAATGACGACCTCCGTGGTGCAGTGGGCGAATAGCCGACTGAGACGCAGGGGGTAGCGGGTTCGATTCCCGCTGCGGAACAAATGTTTGCATGATCTACAGATATTTGTTCCGGGTCTGGTTGTTTCTCTATATATTATAAGTATGTATTTACAAAAAAAAAAGTATATAAGTATTCAATAAGTTATTTGGTTCCCATAGTACAAGCTCTGCTTAGTTTGGGGCTAGATAGCGTTGTGTGAAATGTCCAGAAATATTTATTAAATATTTAATACTCTCACATGTAGGAAAACTCACAGCACAAAGTTTAATTTAATACACATAGAAAAATGATTGATTTGGTACAAAATCTGAGCAGTCCTTAAAACCGTGGCTCAATAACCTATAAACGGTTGTAGGTATAGGATTAAAATACAGTACACATTGTAGCATATTATTATAGCTGCTATTTTAAAATTATTGCCTGCAGTTGGCCTTATACAGGAATGCCGTATTGCCAAATGAACCGGTCAGGTGGGAGGCGAAATAAAGTCTCGTGGTAATAATTGGAAACAGAACACAAAGTTGTTGGCGTCAATCTAATTGTGAAATTTGTGTTCAAGATATAACATCAGCATACAGTGTTTTTTTTTAACTGTAACAGTACGGCAGCACCCATAACCAGAGGAGATACAGGTGCAGTTTCCTTTAAAACATCAGCTCGTTTCCAAAGAAAAACATTTTGGCATTAACATTTTTTTGGTCAAGTGTGAGTAGCGTCTTAAAATGAATCAAGTTGGTAAAATTTTTTTTTGATGCCGATCGATGCAATCTTTTGTAAGAATCATTTTCTTGTACGGGATGAAAAAAATCTAAATAGCGGAAGTTAGTCAAATTTGATAAAAAGTATTCTCATACAACAGGACAAACAAAATTCCTTCTACCAACATTTTATTAGATTCTAATTGCACATTAAAGAAGTATTAATACTGTAGCGATTAAGAAGTTTAGGAACTCCATGCAACTCATGAGCAATTCAAAAACATTTCGTATTTCAGAACAATTTTGAATTTCGAACATGGTTCTTGCACCTGTCGGACTTTTATATCAGTCATTGCATCATCTTATTTTCCTATCATGGCATTGTCAAATACGCAAAAAGTAGACTTAATTACTAGTAATAACATAAATTTAATTTTAATACAAAAATCAACTATAAAAATGGTTATGATGAATTAACAAGCAGTTACAACTTCAACACAGGGACAGATAATGGGTGTGAACTTTTGTTTTAAAATTACTAATAGACTTGAATGTAATATGTAAAATATGAATATACATGTAAAATAATATCGTTACTTCAAGAAATTTTACATACTCACAAACATAAATTTAAAAATAGATGGGTATTAGTTATTTTTAGCTATTTACATAAGATCAGTCTAGTTATATAGTAAGTATGTATTCAGATCATAACGTGGCATATTCATCACTAACCAGTTTTGTACCATTCTAGGAAATAGATTGAGGACATCCGGAATGTGCTGAGAATAATAAACAGTTTTCTAACCATAATTGAATGAAGCCTAGACACAAATACAGTAACTGTGTACATATTTATTTAACTTCTACCATCGGTGATGAATGTGTGGTTTGTCAATAAAAAGTACCATACGTTTCAATCTAGGTCACAATCTATCTTTATACCAAATTTAATCTAAATGTATCCAGCCTATTATTAGTGAAAACATAAGCATAACAAACAGACAGAGAGACAAGAGTTACTTTCGAATATATACTATACTACAATTGTATTATAAAGAGGAAATATTTGTTTGTTTGTATTGAATAGGCTCCGAAACTACGATTTATAAAATTCCTTTAATGTTGGGAAGCTACACTATCCTTGGGAGAAATAGGCTACTTTTTACCCAACTACGCAGAAGGAGGGTAATGTTTTTTATTGAAAAAGTTCGCGTGCGATTCAGCGGATTGGTCAACTAGTTTATAACATAACTAGCAGACCCACCCGCGGCTTCACATACATGGTATTTCAATAAAAACTTTACCCTCCTTTTGCGCACTTCGGTAAAAGTTAATCTATGTCCTTCCCTAGAATATAATCTCATCTCATACTACATACATACAATCATACAATCTCATTGCCAAATTTCATTACGATCCGTTCAGCCGTTTAGTTATGAAAAGGTAACAAGCAAACTAACAAAAAAACAGTTACTTTCGCAGTTAGCTCTTGAATCACTGTATCTATTGCTGAAAAATGCATTAAAATCCGTTGAGTAGTTTAAAATATCTAAGCGAACAGACAGCGGAAGCGACTTCGTTTTATACTATGATATATATATTAATAAAGAAGTAGGATACTATGAAAATGGATGATAGGGTAAGCACCAAGCACTTTTAGATAAGATAGTCTAATTATTCATATAGGCTTAGAAATTGAATAGAAGATTACTAGTGGTATTACTAGTGGTATTACCAACTTAGTGACTACTTCCAGTGCACACCTCCATGAGCGAAGCCTTGCCACCTTAAAGGTGGATTTTGCTTGCAGTGACCAAGGCCTATCTAGCCCCAAACTAAGCAGAGCTTGTACTATGGGAACCAGATAACATCAGTTATCCGGTTCCCATAGTACAAGCTCTGTATATAAGTATGTATATAAGTATTCTATCAAGAATACTTATATACATTTTTTTTGTAAATACATACTTATAATATATAGAGAAACAACCAGACCCGGAACAAATATCTGTAGATCATGCAAACATTTGTTCCGCGGTGGGAATCGAACCCGCTACCTCCTGCGTCTCAGCCGGCTATTCGCCCACTGCATCAAGAAGGTCGTCAAGACGTAATAGAAAAGATGGCGCAGTTTTCTTCCTTTGTTCAGCAATTACCCTATTTGAAGAAACTTAAAGAAAGACAAAGCGCCTTTTGTTACAAAAACATCGGAACAACATCTGGCATTACGAGTAAACAGGTAGTTTTTTAGTCAAAGAAATCATTGAGCTGAGAAGAAATATACAAGTATGAACTAAAAAATCAACCCGCTTATTTTTTTAGGGTTCCGTATCCGAAAGGCTGTAAGGGGACTCTGTTACTAAGTCTACAATCTGTGTGTTACACGGTTCTATCTATCTCAGTAACGGTTAGAAGACAAGAAGCCAGTTCACATTATCACAGATAGATTAAAAAATAAATCAAAATTATTTATTTGGAACATTACCAACAGTAGACAAATGAAAACGTTGACAACTGCAAAAGTTAAAAAACTGAGTAGCAGTGTCAGCGCCCACTTCCAAAACCAAACCGAACAACGTTCCAGCTTAAAACAAGTCGATACAAGTAAATGTTTATTCTAAATATGATTACGATTTTAAGTTGAATACTGCGTGTATGTGAGTATGTGTGTGCTGAGTGTTTGTGTGGTGTGTGTGTGTGTAGAAGTGAGTGTTTGCGCGAGTTTGTGTGTGAGTGAGTGAGGGCATACGTGTTCGCGTGTTGTTAATTTTGCTAGGTAGGAGAGATCAAAATATTCTCGTTGTCATCGTACGTTAGTGACTGAATCCAGGTTTTGCATTTAATTTTACATCTGTGGAATGACAGCGGATAAATGTCAATAGCTTTGTTTACTCTGTTGTACAAAGGACAGCTTATATAAAAGTAGTGTCTTCCACCTAGGGCAGTTCTGACAATACATGATGACGATCAATAAACCTGCATGTATTAGCAGAATTATTAGCATAGTACGGAACCCACAGTGCGCAAGTATACTCTCACTTGACCAGTTCTTTAGTCGGTGTCAAATTGTTTAAAGGTTGGTTAATATTGTTAAAACCCTTACGTATGTACCAAAAAGTTTGTAAACTTTCTAAACTGTAAAGTCACCAAAGGTGACCAGCAGCACATATGATCTGACTTAGTCATGACATGAGACTGAGTATATGATGCATTAAACAGTAGACCCCACTTATAACCCGCGATTTCACGCTGTTGTTCGAAGTACAGTCAACACCTTCGAAACGAATACAATAAGATGTTGTAATCGGTGCTACCTATACAAAATTATTATACAATCAGAAATGTCATTGTATCCCAGATGTGTACATAAGGCGGTATGCAGCTCCAACATGGTGTAGGCAAGGCAAGCAATCAAAATACCAAGGTAATATTGCATAAAGTTATCCTAAGGCATGTCCTCACTGTAGATAATATTATAAAGTCAGTACAGACCAGATACCGCAACTTGGGACTTGCAAACTGTATCAGAGATTCGGCATAATTCTTTGACCTTTCTACAATATAGCCTGGATTCTAGCCAAATTTAACGGTTTAGTAGGCAGGCATTTAACGGTTCAATAATGTTTGGATTCTGTATTTTCTTGGTCAAAACAATTTTAAATTTAATTGTGCTTCAACATTATGTTTATGTATTATTATGTATTTAGAATTGGCATGTGTAATAAACGTAACAGGTTGTTATAATTATATCTAAAGAAAGCTGAATATTTTATTACGAAGACTCCATTATGGAATATGTATGTACTAGGGAATGCAATCCCGACTCGAGTTTGCAAATTCAAGATCCCGCGGGATTAGAAATATCAATCCCGCAGGATCCCGGAATTTTCGGGATCCCGTCTAGTTTAAAAAAAATGTTAAATTCGGATGACTGAAAAAGCTAATAACTGCTTGTTTGTGATAGTGAGGTTAACTAAAATAACATATTACTCGAAAGAAAATAAAAATCTTTATTCTTTAATCTTACCAACTAAATAATTATCGCCACCTGTCGCTAATATTCGGAAATAGTCGGAATAGTTTTCTAACGCTGTTTGGCGTTCCTGCCGCTCGCGGCCGTCAGTCAGCGCGCCGCTTTCACCCCGAGTGAACGTGTGTAGCGTCGCTGACCACTGCCGCCCAATCCCGTCAATCTCGAACGGGAGCTCGTCATATGATGCGTCGGGATTGATCCCGAAAAATTACACGAGATCTCGCGGGATCGGGATTGCATTCCCTAGTATGTACTATGCTATATTTTTTTATTGTGTACCTAATCCATTGATGAGTATATATATATATATATATATATATATATATATAGGTTTTCCTAGGGTGGGAGCTAGAGAGCCCGTTTATAAATTATACTGTTATGTTATGATTAAGATGTACTTGTACCTAATTAGGAATATTTCTAAAACCAAATTGTAATTTGTAACTTTATACTATGTACTTGTTACAATGAATAATCTTTTTATATATACATATGTACATATATATTTTGCTTATGTAAGTACTCTGTTAGTTCAATATTTAATTATTTTAGGGTGCCGTACCTAAGGGTAAAACGGCACCCTATTACTAAGGCTCCGCTGTCTGTCCGTATGTATGTCTGTCCGTCTGTCACCAGGCTGTATCTCATGAACATGAGTTATAAAATTGAAATTTTCACAGATGATGTATTTCTGTTGCCGCTATAACAGCAAATACTAAAAACAGAATAAAATAAATATTTAAGGGGGGCTCCCATACAACAAACGTGATTTTTTTTGCCGTTTTTATAGATAATGGTACGGAACCCTTCGTGCGCGAGTCCGACTCGCATTTGACTGGTTTTTTTCTATTAAAAGCTACCGTCCTATAACGTGAAATCCAGTCCAACCAAAGGTTGTCTGGAAGAGATTGCTTTTAGCGATAAGACCACTACTTGTATTTCCGCGTGTATTGTTATTTGTTTCTAATATTGTTTTATAATTTAAGTGGATTTACAATAAAGTGTTTTCTATCTATCTATCTATCCAAAACTTGTCAATAACTATAGTAAAATAAGGAGGTTAAATGAATGTAATGGGTAATCTCCGGAACTACTTAACATTTTTGTAAATTCTTTCACTGAAAACAGGTAAGTACACTTACCATGTGTGTGATACACACGGCTACACATCAAGCTATACATACTCCAGTATAAGCTGACCTCTCATTCTACGAAAAGTCTACACAATGAGAGGTCAGCTTATACTGGAAATGTATAGTTTGACGTGTAGCCGTGTGTACACTAATGCTGTTATAGGCTATGTTTTATTTTGATAACAATCCCCGCGAAGCCGGGGCTGAGGGCTTAGCCAAGTTACATGCGATTAGCGATGACGCTAGTCGATAAGTCCTAAAATGTATGGACTTTGACACATGCTATGGAAATATCCCGTGAATTAACGAAAACATTCTTAATGAGGTACAGTATGGGAGTCACTTAGAAGCAAAAGCTGTGCTCACCTCCAAAAAACTTGGAGTCCTTAACCGTGCCAAACAGTATTTTACGGCACAACAACGGCTATTGCTGTACAAAGCTCAAGTTCGGCCGCACGTAGAATACTGTTCCCATCTTTGGCACGGAGCTCCAAAATACCAATTGCTTAGTTTTGACTCCCTTCAGAGAAGAGCCATTAGAATCATCGGTGATCCCAAACTCGCCGACAGGCTGGAACCGTTGAGTCAACGCCGTGACATCGGATCGCTCAGTGTATTCTACCGCCTGTATAATGGGGAATGGTCTGAGGAGCTATTTGATTTCATCCCGTCGTCAAGATTTTACCACCGCACTTCCCGAAAGCTCATCCACATATCATCGACAATTGGGTATCGCGCACCACACGCTTCACGCGATCTTTTCTACCCCATACTTGCAAGATGTGGAATGACCTACCATCTGAGGTTTTCCCATTAGACTACTACATGGCACGCTTCAAGAGAAATGTAAAGAGGTTTCTACAGCTTAGGGAACGCATCGACAATACCCCGGGTGTTACCGGTGTCAATAGGCGACGGTGACCGCTTACCATCAGGTGGGCCGTAAGCCTGTTGCCCCACAAAAAAAAAAAAAAAACCAACAAACCTATCTAGAAATTGAATGGATTTGAAGCGAATCTAACATGGCCACGGGCCCTGATCAACTAATCAAATAACAGTATATTGCTCCCATTTAGAATCAAAGCATATAACACTAATTCGGAAGACTTGAACCTAAGGTCAGCCGTAAAAGTCGGATTATTTGTACCGTTTCCGATTCTCTATGGCCGTGAATAGCACAGTACAAAATTAGTAGAAAACACACAAAAACTTGAAACGGTTGTTACGAAATGTATCGTGAAATCAAGCGGCTTGAGCCGGTCATCCGTCTTCAAGTACAAACGCTCGTTGCTAGGTTTTCAATGCAATCAAGTTCCTCGCTTAACTTTTCTCCTTTTGCATTAAAAAGTGTTTTCATGTGAAGAATAATAAATACCTGATAACCCTTTTTAGGGTTCCGTACCCACAGGGTAAAACGGCACCCTGTTACTGTGGCTCCGCTGTCTGTCTGTCTGTCCGTCTGTCACCAGGCTGTATCTCATGAACCGTGATAGTTAGACAGTAAAAATTTTCACAGATGATGTACTTCTATTGCCGCTATAACAACAAATACTAAAAACAGAATAAAATTAATATTTAAGGGGGGCTCCCATAACACAAACGTGATTTTTTTGTTCGATATTGATAACTACAACAGGTAAACGCTTGAAATATTTAGTTTTCTATTCACTTTAAAAAATAATAATTAAATGTATATAAAACAAACATTTAAGGGGGGCTCCCATACAACAAACGTGATTTTTTTGCTCGTTTTTATAAATAATGGTACGGAACCCTTCGTTTGCGAGTCCGACTCGCACTTGGCCGGTTTTTATGATCATAATAATGACAACGATTTTATCGTAACAACTCCTACGACCTGAGGTATTAGTAATAGTGTTTTAAAATAAAATAAAAATTAAATACATTTATTTCAAGCAATTATGCAGCTCATATAGGAAAGCGCACAACACAATAGGTAAGCTAAGGTTTATACAGGGTTTTTGAGAGCATGTCTGTGACACCAATATATTAATAACTATGTTTTGGTCTAGATATATTTTCAATGCTAAGTTTTGCTGCAAAATGTGCTAAAGTAAGTAATTGGGTCATAATAATAATTAAAATTCTAAAATACGCGTGTGACGCCAAATAAATCGGAAAGGCATTACCGTGCTCACGTAATATTTCATGCTGTGCTGATTTCGTAAGGCATTCTCTAATGACACCACGCACGCACTTTACCACAGAAAATTGATTTTATACCTTCGTAGGTAAAATATGATGTAAATAATAATACGAAGAACTATATTCCAAAAAACAAAAATTATATGAGGAACTACTTACATATAACTACATCATCATCATCATCATATCAGCCGCAGGACGTCCACTGCTGGACAAAGGCCTCCCTCATTGATCTCCAGGAACTGCGGTTGGAAGCGGCCTGCATCCAACGCCGACCTGCGGTTCTTACCAAGTCGTCTGCCCATCTTGTGGATGGACGTCCTACGCTGCGCTTGCCGGTCCGTGGCCTCCACTCGAGAACCTTTCGGCCGCATCGGCCATCTGTTCTGCGCGCTATATGGCCTGCCCATTGCCACTTCAACGTGCTAATCCGTCGGGCTATGTCGGTGACTTGAGTTCTCCTACGTATCTCCTCATTTCTGATTCGATCCCGTAGAGAAACCCCGGCATAGCCCTCTCCATAGCTCGTTGAGCGATTTTAAGCTTATTCATAAGGCCAATAGTGAAGGACCACGTCTAGGTTCCATATGTCATCACTGGTAATACACACTGATTGAAGACTTTCGTCTTAAGGCACTGAGGTATGTTGGACGAAAAGACGTTGCGAAGTTTCCCAAACGCTGCCCATCCGAGTTGGATTCGACGATTGACCTCTTGCTCGAAGTTGGACCTACCTAATTGGACTGTTTGTCCTAGGTATACATACGCGTCGACAACTTCAAGAGCCGAGTTCTCAACCATAACTGGGGCAGGGACGACATGGACATTCGACATGATTTTCGTCTTGTCCATGTTCATTTTAAGTCCTACCCGTTGGGAGACTCGATTTAGGCCTTCGAGCATCGTGCTGAGCTTTTCAATCGACTTTGCCATGACCACAATATCGTCGGCAAACCGAAGGTGAGTGATGTATTCGCCGTTAATATTGATGCCCAGTCCTTTCCATTCCAGAAGCTTGAAGGCATCTTCCAATGCGGTCGTAAACAGTTTCGGAGAGATTACATCTCCCTGTCTTACGCCTCTTTTTAAGGGAATCGCCTTCGAGCTCTGTTCGTGTACTCGCACTGACATAGTGGCGTTTTTATACAAACACTTCAACACTTCGATGTACCGATAGTCAATACGGCATCGTTGGAGAGACTCAAGCACTGCCCATGTTTCGATCGAATCGAAGGCTTTCTCATAGTCCACAAACGCGAGACATAGCGGCAAGTTATACTCTTTGGTCTTCTGTATGACTTGCCGCAGCGTATGTATGTGGTCTATGGTACTGTAGCCTTTACGGAACCCGGCTTGTTCGGGAGGCTGGAAGTCATCAAACCTGCGTTCGAGACGGTTCGCGATGACCCTCGAAAACAGCTTATAAACATGGCTCAAAAGCGAGATGGGTCTGTAATTCTTAAGCAAGGTGTTGTCACCTTTCTTGAAAAACAGAACCACCACGCCCCTGATCCATGCTTTTGGCGTCGTACCCTCAAACAAGGCGGAATTAAAGAGCTTCTGAAGGACTTTAAGTACCGGTGATCCACCCGCTTTCAGAAGCTCTGAAGTGATTCCGTCCTCACCCGGCGCCTTGTCGTTCTTAAGCTGCTTCAAGGCCATCCTGATCTCATACAGGCTGATGTCCGGAATATCTTCGGTATAATGTCGGGTCAGTTTGACTCTTGGGTCGTTGGCCGCACTGCAAACAGGTTTAGTGACCGAATCGTAGAGCCGTCCATAGAACCCTTCGACTTCCCTTAACACTTCCGCTTTACTTGACGTTATGCTGCCATCTTCCCTCTTCAGCTTCGTCATACGGCTCTGCCCAATAGAATTATCTCTCGCGAACACTTTTTTTATTCCGCTCTATCGTATCTTTAATATCTCGTATTAAAGGTACGAATATCGTGCCGCAAGGATTTCCAAATCTTTCTATTGAGCTGCCTATGTGACTGAGCATCATCGGGAGACCGCAGTCGCAACTATAACTACTAAAATATAACTACAAATATTTTTATATTTTGTCGCACGTAGCTAGATAAAAACTAGTTTTTAGGGTTCCGTACTCAAAGGGTAAAACGGCACCCTATTACTAAGGCTCCGCTGTCTGTCTGTATGTCCGTCTGTCACCAGGCTGTCTCGTGAACCATGGTAAATTTAGGAAAATTTCAAAATGATGTATTTCTGTTGCTGCTATAACAACAAAAAAACAGAATAAAGTAAATATTTAAGGGGGGCTCCCATACAACAAACGCGATTTTTTTGCTCGTTTTTGCTAGATATTGATAACGGCAACAGGTAGACGCTTGAAATATTTACTGAATATTTAGTTATATATTCACTTTAAAGTTAATAATTAAATTAAAGTATAACAAATATTTAAGAGGGCTTCCATACAAAAAACGTGATTTTTTAGCCGATTTTATAGATAATGGTACGGAACCCTTCGTGCGCGAGTCCAAATCGCACTTGGCCGGTTTTAATTATTAAAACTAAGGTGACAGATAAATTCAGATAATATCATAAAGATCTTCTCTTTTGAAACCTCTTCTCTTTTGATTGATAGCCAAGGCATTTTCATTTAGAGGCGTATGTACAAGTTCAAATACTGTCATTTTTGGATTACATTTAAAGTTCATCACATACATGCATCCAATAAAAACCAAATATTCAGGAAGTACGGTGTTTATATTTTTTTTATTGTTGTTTTTAGGAAACTTACAGCTAGGTACACAGAAAACTAAATAAATATACATGCAAAACAAACATGTATGTTTAGGGACAATTACAAATGTCCACAGATAATTTTAAAAAAGATTTATATAAAAACACAGCTACAGTGGACGAAAACCGTTTGAAAATACAATATTCGTTCATAAGAGTTTCAGGTAGGTACATTAATTATTACAGAAGAACTTATCCGCAAGCACATATTAATACTAACAGCATAGAAAACTGGTTGTGATAGACAACTTATAAAATTAGTCATCTAGTTGCCCTACCCACTGGAGCCTTTGTGCTTCGTTTTCACAACACTATGACATTCCTCATCAGTTGTATTATTGTTTAGCAAATAATTAAGAATAGAGAGATGTAAAAGCAAATATTATCACGTATGTAATCGATGGGCACTCCTTGCTGGTACGTGACTTTTCAGTATTGTTTTTGCTATCTTCTGATAGTACTCTGACTGTTTGTATTGTATTCGTACTCTCCGTGTTGGTGTATTTATCAACATTATTATTTTTATTTTTCCCTTCATGTTGGGTATAGGCCTCCCCAAGTTTGTGCCATCCACCTTGATCCTGCGCTAGTCTCACCCACTAACGGCCCACGACCTTTACGATGTCGTCCTACCCTTCTATACCCGGTCCTCGGTCACAATTCAGTAAAATCGTATAACATTTTGTTTTTGTATTGCATCTTACTGTGGCTATTGAATCTTATCTCCATACAACAAAAGTTATTTATTACATAAGCAATAACACAAATAACTGCCTTTTATATTAACAACTGAACGAAGCCTAGTAGATAATATAGAAACTTCTCAAGAAAACTGTACAATTTTAGTTTCTTAGTAAATGTTATTAAAAAAACATGATATGTATATGATAAAGAACGTAGGTAGTTAAATACCTTTTAGTAATTAACTTATCGAGGCTTGAGATAGAAACCACACCTGACCTCTCAAGGAAAATATCTTGAGAAAATAAGATACCTAATGTGTTAAGGAATCTTTTAATTAATTTATATATTATTATATAGTGTCTAAGATTATATAAATAGAGGTAGAGAATTTAGAAAACTAAAGATCAAACCAACTTATATAGAGATCTTCTAGTCTAAGAATGCACGCCCTTCATTGCACCGGATCTATTTAAAATTTACTCACAGCTAGACGTTTTAAAGTTAGCCTTATGTTCGCAAATAATAATGGCCGCAATTTTAGACTGGAATTTCTCTACTAATTTATAAACGTAGTTAGTCTTAACATTGAACTTAGGTACTACCAGATAAAAAAGGTAGGTGTGTAGCAAGTAAGACTACGAAGCGTTGGCCGCATAAAATTATTGAATCCTGAGGCTTTGAATCACGAATGAGTACTCTGATAACATAGCAAGAACCAATCTAAACTAATATAATCTGCACGTTAAAGCTGAAAATGTATTGTAACATTATAACTAGTGTCCAAGCCTCTGCCAAATATTCTAAATACCGGTCAGATTTGAGATTAGACTCATAATGCTTATTATTCCACAAGCGCGTTACAGTGGTCGTCAGAATAATAAAACACTAACACTATACAGCCATTCGCCAGAGAAAACCAAGCGATATCGCCACTTTCTAACGCTGGCGGAATACAAAGTCGATGCAATGCCTAAATATTTTAGCTTAAAGATAAGGCAATTACTGCTTTGAAGGTCTATGTTGAACTAGAAGTAAAATCAAAGCATAATTTAGTTAATTGGTAGATAGTTTTCAATCATTTCATTGTTAATTTAAATAGATAACAAATAGTTTTAAGTAATATTAAGTACTATTATTTAAGTTCGCAATGCTATTGCAACGATTATATTCAGAGGTACACAACGAATATAAATTCATGACTTCTTCGAAACTATGATAAAATAACAAGATCCATAGATCGTTAACAAACTTAGCTATTTGATGTTTCCAAACACTATTAGGTAATAAAACTAATAGTACCCAGTATTAAGCGTGTCCAATCATGTTTTAAATGCAGAAATATAAATTTTAACAACACAATTATTTTCGGAAGACCATTAAACTACGCGTCCTTTCTAAAGACATAAGTAATGAAACATGGGTTCGAAACGAGGTATAAATCCTGTTCATCTAAAGGTTGTCTGGAATAGATCGCTTCTAAGCGATAAGACCACCCATTGTACTATTTGCTTTGTGTTTTCTATTTTGTTTCTGTTTTTTTTTGTTTATATTGTGTACAATAAAGTGTTTTCATTCATTCATTCATTGGTTTTATATATTTTCATTGTCATTGAAATGCTTCTACACAATTTCTAATAAAACAGATACGTGGTAGTATTTAAATGGATTGCAGAAGTTTGTTAGCTTCATCATCATCATCCGGTAGATGTCCACAGCTGAGCATAGGCCTCCCCCTTAGATCACCACAACGAGCGGTTGGTAGCCGTTTGCGCCCAACGGCTCAACGCGATTCTTACTAGATCGTCGGTCCACCTTGTGGGGGGCCGGCCTACGCTGCGTCTTCCAGTCCGTGGTCTCCACTCGAGAACTTTTCTTCCCCAACGGTTATCGGTTCTACGAACGATGTGGCCTGCCTATTGCCACTTAAACTTGCTAATTTTGAGAGCTATGTCGGCAACTTTAGTTAGATTAGATTAGATAATTTCTTTATTGCACACCATTAAATACAAACATATAAAAGAAAAAACAATTTTAAATCATAGGTACAATGGGCGGCCTTATCGCTAAAAGCGATCTCTTCCAGCCAACCTTTGGATGGACAGGATCTATATGAACAAATAAGGACGGCGGCATAAGATTTTTTTTTAGAATCAGTTTTTTTTTTAAAAAAAACAAGCGTATATTACAATTTATAAAAAATATAGTTAATATAAAATAAAATGCTTAATTATATTAAATAATATAATCATAAAATTAAATAAATATTAATATTAAGATACATAATATATATATATATTGTCATACCTACATACATAAATTATAAAAATGTATAAATAAATAAATGGCCTAGTGAGCGATGGATGACAGAAAGTGTTGTCTGACCATGTTTTTAAAGATAGGGAGAGATTTTGCATGACGAATTGAGACAGGTAGGGCATTCCAGAGTCTGGTAGCCTGCAGAGTAAAAGAGGTACTATAAAATACTGAGGTATGGTGGGGAGTTTTTAATTGAAGGGTTTCAGAGGAACGTAAGGATCGAGAGTTGGAAAGGTGAAGAAAGTCAAAGCGTTCTTTGAGGTAGGACGGAGTAGAAGGGATGAAAAGGATGCTGTAAAGGAGGGAAAGGATATGCGCATTCCGGCGAAGGCGGATGGGTAACCACTTAAGTCTGTGGCGATAATCAGAAATGTGGTCGAACTTGCGCAAGCCAAATATGAATCTAATAGAGAAATTCTGGAGACGCTCAAGCTTGTTGAGTTGGTCTTCAGTTAAATCAAGATAGCTGGCGTCAGCGTAATCTTAGTTCTTCTGCGGATTTCCTCATTGCGGATTTTGTCACGCAAAGAGACCCCGAGCATAGCCCTCTTCATAGCTCGTTGAGCGACCTTGAGCTTGGTCATGAGGCCATGAGTAAAATACCACATTTCAGTGCCATTGTTAGCTTGTAAACATGTAAAAGTAGTATTGTACGCTTCTTTCTTTATAGATATGGTTGTCACTTCAACTCTACGAGTACTACTTACTTATGACTAGTACCTTAAAATTAACTAACTAGTACTGGGAGGAATATAAATTAATTTCCAAGACAGGAGAAACAGTTGAATCATCTAAAGACCGTTGCAAACGATATATTGATAGCTCAACTGCTCTAGATCAATACCAGGCGGAAGTGTCCCCAAGACACTGGCTGCATTGCCCCCTGAATTGCAATGCTTATGCATTGACCCTGATAAGCGCCAGCTCTCGGATCTCACGTCGCTTTGACCAGACGCCCAGAAAGAATTTTGATAATGCGATGACCCAGGGTCTCGACCCCTAATGGCTCAAATACGTAAGCTCTGTCGAGACTTCCATATTTACGCCGCTTGAGATTTTCGGCTAATTCTACACCGAAGGCCAACGCTTCTCCCAAGGTAGTCCCAAGTCATAATGTCAGGCCGCTTACCATCGTCATGTATGAGACCGTTCGGTTCGAGAACGGCTGGAACGTTGACGCTGCAAAAAGACCGGCGTATGATATCATTGTATGTACTACTAGACTATTACTAGTACTTATGAGTAGTAAAGTAAATAAAAATTGAGTCGTTCAAAAGAAAAAAAATGACCCTCTGTGTCGAAGTGAACGAATAGTCGTACGCTGACCGTGACGCAAGATGTTGCAGGTCTTATTCCCGTCTAGATGTCTTAGTAATATATATTTGAGTGATTATATATTCATTCCGCTAATAAATGTTTAATATTATATAAGAAAAACTCTTATCGGAATATTTAGATTAAATAGATCTAAAAGTCTTCAATCGAATCAGACTGCACAAAACCAATGACAACCTTCTTTATATATTTCCATCGTTCCTATCCGATCGTGTTTCGAATACCTTCACAATGCACCTTTGCTCCTCTCGCAATCCTTAAGGGCTGGTGTACACGATCGAAGCTCGCTGGCTAAATGCCAATGCGCACTGCATAAACCTTCAGCTAAACTGCAAAACTTTGTTTACCTAAAAGTTGTAAAAACTTTTCCTTTCCGGCTAGGATTGGCGGAGCACCGTGGAATTAGTTTGAATCCAAGCTAAAATTAAATTTGCATATTAAATTGTATCGTAAATTTTATTTATACAGATTATGTACTTTCTCTTAAAAAAAGGAAAATTCGTATTAAAATAAATAAAAGAATAATGCTAGGCATTTCTCACAGCGGTATCTAGCCCCAAACTAAGCAGAGCTTGTACTATGGGAACCAGTTAACTGATAGAATACTTACAAACACTTTTTTAAATACATACTTTATTAGATATAGAAAAATACCTAAACCGGAAACATATATCATTAGAACATGCAAACATTTGTTCGGCAGCGGGAATCGAACCCTCTACCTCCTGCGTCGCAGCCGGCTACTCGGCCACTGCGCCGAGGTCGTTTTGACTTGAAAGTTATCAAAACATGTTTGTATGATCTACCGTTGTCGAAAAGTTTGATGAAGCTAATAACTATAACAAATATGTAAGTATGCCAATATAGGCTCACTATGGCATAAGTTAAAGTTATCGTTATAACTCCCAATCGTGGACGTGGCCTAAGCCCTCCACGACCGATCAAAGACATTGTACTCTCAACAATACAGTGTTGAAACTTTTCCGAACTTCTCTTATCCCGTAATCTCGGCGTTCTTTCTACCACTCAGCAATGCTACGAGCAAGGAACTTTTGTGTTCCAATATTAACAGTCGATTCGAGAAGTTTCGTTAAGTCACTTCATAGTGATTTTATGTCATTTGTGTTGCGCACTACACGTTTGCATCTGATTTTAAATTATATTCTCGCCATGCTCGGTATATCACTTTTGGACCACATACCCAATGTAGAAATCCTACGTCGCATAACGTGGGTATGAGAATCGCAGGGCTGAAGTGGATATGGGCTGGACACTTGGCTAGGAGGGATGACGGGCGTTGGACGAAGGCGATTACAGAGTGATGGGCAAGGGATGCTCGTAGACCAAGAGGCAGACCACCCGCCCAATGGTCGATGACATTGAAAGCGTAGCTGGGTGTCAATGGATGAGACTCGCAAGGGACCGGAAAGAACAGCGTAATAAATAGTAGGTCTGTACCCAACAGTGGGTGCAGACGGGCTGAGATGAATGAATGAATTATGTTCTATTATTTTATTGGTCACGTCTTATACTCGTATAATATATAGTAGCAAATAAATATGTATATGTACAAATAAAGTTCGGTAACTAGGTATCTTTGATGGCATGTGGTGTCAAAACGTCTAACCTCTGACGCAGTTCGAACTTTACCAAAAGCAGTGCAGTCTCGCAGTGCGACTCCAGATGCTAGATGCTGCAGCGTCTAGAAATTCCTGGAGTCGGACTGGGCTGTTGATGTCAGAATATTAGTCATAAGTATAGATATAATCTTACTTATATTTCTCTTTCTTTATCACTGTTTGCCCATACATAAAATAATATTTAAATCAAAATCCTATTTATGTAAATTTGTGGTACAGCATTTTTTTTAAATCTGCCAACTACTCAATTCAAAATGATTTAACCACATCTAAATAGACTTACTCGACAAATACCTTTATCTTGGACATATTCTTTCTTTTGGTAAAAAGCATCAGAACAAGGAGGTATCCAGACGAATACAACTCGGGTTACTCGGCATTTGGAAAGCTTGAAGATGTTTTTTGGTTTAAGAAGATCCCACAAGGCTTAAAAACACATCTGTATAACCAATGTGTCCTGCCAACAGTGACTTACGGTGCCGAAACATGGGCGCTTACCAAGGAAACTGTGTACAGAGTACGAGTCGCACAGAGAGCCATGGAGCACGCCATGCTCGGCATCAACTTGCTGGATCGAGTTCCTAATACCAAAATCCGACGCCAGACGAAAGTCCAAGACGTCGGAACAAGGGTGGTGGAACTCAAGTGGAACTGGGCAGGACACTTGGCTAGACGAGGTGATGGCAGGTGGAGTACCTAAATCTTTGACCGAATGGTGGTCAAAAACAGACCTAAGAAGTCCAGGACGTCCGTCGGTGCGGTGGGTTGACGACATAAAGTAAGTCGCGGGCAACTCCTGGATGCGCGTAGCACTGGACCGGGAAGGGTGACGTTTACAAAGTAGGCCTACAGCAGTGGGTACTTTAGAGCTGTGGATGATGATGAAATAGACTACTGGAAAGTTGTTTTCTTTCTACCGGTCAAAGCAAAAGGAGAGTTTTGCGGGCAGAGGTTAGTCGGTAATCAGGTTTTTAGTTGAAAAATTAACTTCTACACAGCTAATATATCAAGCTCCAACACGTAGCTAAGCACGTTAAGTAAACTCTCCGTTTATAGCAGGTCTAGACACGAAGCCTGCAAGTGGCTATCAACACCAATATTGCTAGTAAACAAAACGTGTCAAATCGCCTACAATAATGTGAATAAAGAAGCTAACACACGCGGAAGATATTGTATCTTTGTAAGCAAGGTCAAGCGATTCGATAAGTCAGCATAAATCATTGATTCAAAGTACAATTGTTGCATAAGGCGTCTTTTTGTTGAAAAATTAATTGTTACTGACTAGTTCCTTAGATTAGTTACTTAGATTTTTGTATAATCTAAAAAGGAAGGTTTTGTAGGGGTTCTAAAGAAAAGTTGTAGTCAAATTAAAACTGAGAGTGGGGGTAGTGCCCTCTGTTGTACAATTCCTCAAAAAAAAATGATTAAAAAATGCATGATCCGTTTATAAAACTGCATGTTTTATTCGTCGATTCGATGCAGAACCCTGTAATAAATTTAATCGAGGACCCAAAGAGAGCTAAAAAGACTCGGCTGCATCTCCGAAACCTTGAACTTTTGCCTTCACCGGTTAGTTTCGAAACCTCGAAACACTTGGATCATTCAGCATAGTAGTATCAAATGAAAATCGCTATAGTGAGGATTCGATTATGTAAACAGGTCAAGTTTAAAATGCTGATATGATTCTGAACTTTGAATCCATCTTATTTAACTATGAATTTTAAGTAAACGAGAAATGACGATTGTTTCCTCAAAAACGATGTACGTAATACAGAAACACATAATATAGCATAGAGTAGGTACATAATACTCTTTATTGTACACAAATAGATTACGACAGAAACAACTTACAAAATGGACATGTACAAAAGCGACCTTAACCCTTAAAAGTACATAATATGATGTACGTATGTATACCAAATGATAGAGAATTGTAAGGAGATGTACGGTTGTACGATTATCTATGCCACGTATAAAATAATAATAATCTTTATATATATATATATATAGTTACACTATTTATAACTCAAGAACGGCTGTACCGATTTGGCTGAAAATTGGTGGGGAGGTAGCTTAGAGCCAGGAGACGGACATAGAATACTATTTATCCCGTACGACCGCGTTCCCGTGTGACGTGATATAAAACGTCAAAGAGAATACAAGTCACTATAAAACGTGGTATAACAAAAACGCGTCTGACATGGAATAACAAAACGCAAAATGACAGCTAAACGTAATTTTGTCTATGGTTAAGTATGGTTGTAAAATGATGGCCGGGGACAACAATTGACAATTCTACCAGGGTGACGTATATTGACAGCCCGCGTTATATGCATGTCAAGGCGGTACGAAGTTCGACGGGTCAACTAGTAATGATATATAAGTATCAATTAACAATAACGTCATTCTACAAGGATGTTTGTGTGACTCATGGCACGATGATAAATAACAATTTTTACCACGACTTATGACAACACAATCATTAGGTACCTATCTACCTAGATATCAAATTACGTGTGTAAGAAGTGTTTATTTTTATTAATTGGTTTTTGGTATGCTAGTAAAGCACTCGGAAAAAATAATCATAAATAATATATTACTCGTGCGCGATAACTTGGGACCTGCTAGGAATGCGACTCCCCGACCGCTTCCTCTGCACTTCCCCGATGGCGCCCGTATTGTACCGTTCGCATCACTATTTTTTACTAGGGTTTTTAGTCTCGTACTGGCCTACGTCACGTAACGACGCGCTCTGGAATTCTTTTAGTTTTCGTTTGTGTTATTGTTTTGTTGTCTGGAATAAAGAAGTCAACCATGTGGACAGGCTTCGACAAAAGTACTGGGACGATGACCTCTTACAAGAGACGAATGAATCGCAATTAATTGTAAATTTATCGGATACCTCTTCGTCAAGTGATTATAGTGAGACTGAGGACGAAGAACAACATCTAGAAGGCATAACTCCACTTAGTAGTGACGAAGATGAGATAATGTAAATAATATATAAAATAAATGTATAAACTTAAACATTGTATTTTTATTTTATTCAAATAGTGTAAAAAAGATTAGATAAAAAGCAGCGTCCTCCTTGAGTAACATAATAAATTATGTTAAAAAGACGAAGCTGCGGGCGGCTGCTTGTTATGTTCGCTTTTTTGCGGGCGGTACAAATACGCCAATATGACGTCACCGCGCTCTGGTCCCAATTTATCGCGCACGGGTAATACACATACGATTTTTGTGAAGCGGAATGCTGGTTTTTAAATCATAGAATCGTCCATCAAAAACGTTAAATCCCCGAACGGTCTCGCACTTCAAAAGCGGAAGTGCCAAATCAAAAACAAAACCGTGCTAAAACGTGAAAGCGCAAATCCTTTCAGTGGCTCCACAAAACACTGGGCATCGTCGGGCTGTCTCGTTAGTTCCATTCACCCTTCTAGCTCTCGAGAGGCACACGACGAGCGAAACCAGTATCGCAGCTTCGAATCTTGACTTACCGAGATTCTAGCAGATTTAGCTAGACAATTTATGAACTCTACCGGTCTTGAAACAGGTAAATTCATAAAGCTATCAGTTAAAATAGGATAGTCAGGCATTAAAATACTCATTTACTTAATTCTTAATTTGAACTCTGTTTAAAAATAATATATTGCTTATGTACATTACATCTTAGTGCTTTTAATAAATAAATAAATATTGCTGGACATTTCACACAGCGCTATCTAGCCCCAAACTAAGCAAAGCTTGTATTATGGGAACCAGATAACTGATAGAATACTTATATACTTTTTTTTTGTAAATATATACTTATAATATACAGAAAACATCCAGACCCGGAACAAATATTTGTAGATCATGCAAACATTTGTTCCGCGGCGGGAATCGAACACGCTACCTCCTGCGGCTCAGCTGGCTATTCGCCTACTGCGCCACGGAGGTCGTTAAAAATCAAAAAATCTCTTTTGCGCCTAAATCATCATCTTATCAGCCACAGGACGTCCACCATTAAACATAAGCGTCCCCCGTATATTTCCAGAGCGACGGTACTTAGGCGGCCTGCACCCAGCGGCTCCTAGCAACCTTTACATGTCGTCTTTCCATCTAGGGGGGGGGGGGGCGTCCTACGCTGCGCTGTCCTGTAGGTGCGTCTACATACTGCAACGCTACCTGTTACTTAAATGTCATGTGGAACGTTACTGTATATTAATTTGTATATTGTGCCCTTACTGGTACAGCTCCCTAGAATACAGGGCTTTTTATGTTGCTCGTTCGACTGCTGGCTTTTATTTACGCTACCCAACTAGGTTTGCTTACTCGGATGAACTGTGTAAAGGCTATCCGTCTTGTCATAGGGGACTCTATTCACATCGACACATTTCACTTTTTTGCCACTATCCTTCAGTAGGGACAGTTTTAATACACGACAAAATGTTTTGGGTATAAAAGCTTCAAGCAAGAATTCTCGATCAAACGGCTAAGATACTTTTTAAGTGTTAGTTAGATTAGTTTGGTTTGATACATTTTGATGATGATTTTAAACATGTGTTTAAGATAATTTGAATAACAGAATAAAATATAAGACATTGCTTTAAACATATCTCTCTATGCTAAAATCAATGTCTTATATTTTATAGTAGAAGGATACAGATCTCATAAAATGCTTGTAAGCACCACGGACTTTTTAAGAACTAGTGAATTGCCGAATTGATATCGGACAATATAGTACCTTGATAATATATAGGTTCAGAAGTATCTATTATGAATACTTCCAAAGTGGAACGTCAACATAAATGATAGATACCCACAACATAAAAGGACATCAGTGATTAATGCGAATGATGCATCGGAAAACCATCCGATGGATGATACATGGCAACGTCAAAATAGATGAATGTAACTATTGGATTACAGCATAACACAACTAAAATTACGAGTATATTGATTATTTATTATTGCGAGTTTTTTTATACACTAGAAATACAAATAATTTAATTTAATTTATTAATCAAGTACATATAATAATAAGCTTTTACCTGAAACCCCTTAGTTAAAAGGTTTGTCTTAATACTTAACTAACATTCAACTTTCGGAAAACATAAGCTAGTACACATTAGATATTTCACTATGTAGAAAGAACTACGAGTATCTCCGACTTCATAAGTCGCTCTTCAGTAAAAGATGTGGGCAGCTAGTATCCAGATAGATCTCATAAAAATCTAAGGGTATCGTAAAAAGCATAGTTGTTAACCTTGTCCGAACTCGAAACCACTTGTATCCTTCTAATTTGGAATACTTGTAAAATCTAAACAGATCGTGAGTGAAGTTGAGTAACTGTATTATAAGAATAGGGAAATAATAACTCAGATTTATGGAAATTAATCTCCTTAAATCTGAGTATAAAGATGAGAAAATAAAGATTAAAGAGGATAAAATCTATGAATCATATTCTTCATTTTAATCATCGATGACTCAGAAATATTTTTAATACCTAAGTAAACTATCAAAGGACTAAAACGAGCAAAACTGAAACTGGTCAAACAAGCTTTACCGGAACTTGACTCTACCAATAAAGGGCCAACAATCAAAACTTTTGAACTGAGGCATAATGCCTTAAAGAATTTAAGGTCAAACGCATTCTCGAAAATCCCAAAGCAGCCAGGTAAAAGGATGTCCTTTTCATTAGGCCAAGGAGTCATGGATCACATAAAAGGATATTTGGTGAGTCAGCCGAAGCAGGTAGAGCCTTTACAAAATCCCGGAGATGATAAGGTATGAAATGAATAGAAATTGAACTATAGATTTTTCGTATAGTGTGAATTCGTTCGATGGAATTGAAATGAATATTAGAATCATCCATGTTTTAGCATGTATAAGTTCGTTTTGGAGAAATTCGGTGACCAGTTGTAAATCTGGTTGGAAACTCAAACCTGTTTGTGGCAAAAAAAGAGTAATTGGACAACTTTCGGAACATTTCGGAATTTCGTTATGTCACTCGCAAACTGCTTGAAATTTTATCTTTATGAGAGTTTATCCCGAATCATCATTAAACTGGTACTTAACCAGTTATAGTTAAAACCTCTGCTTTGCATGTCCAAGCGTCCGTTATTGCTGACACACAGACACGAACATCAATCAACATCTGCGATGAGTTTTTGCGAAGTGTGCATATTCCCGTTCGAAGATAACTGTTCAGTAAATTATGGAACAGAAATTATGATGGTTTGGTTTCTCTACAAAACAATTAACTATATACAACAATTTGGACCACTACCACCATATCAAGCATAAGCCAAAATCAGGTACTTAAAGACACAATACACATGTAAAATACTTACCAAAGTACATAGACAGAGATTTAGGATTGTTAACCTAAAATTTAAACGCCCTTTATAAATTGGTTTGCTGATATATCTCGGTTTTTTGTTCGTAACAAAACGTAGAGATGTAGACAAACCGTCATCGTCGGTCGGGCCGTTAGCTGGGGCACAGGTGCGGAATAGTGGGGTTCGATTTCGTATGTACTCACTCGTAACTTGTCGTACCCCATGAAGTTATTTGTTTTGAAGTATATCTTGGCAAACTTGTTGAAGATATTAGGTAGATGAATGAAAAGTTGCCAATCTTGTTAAAAGTATTAGAAGACCATCAGATAGGTATATTGAACAGAAACTTTGCTACTCGTAGGCCAACTTGGCGGTTTAACTTTTTATTTCCGTGTATCTGTATTCGTTGGCCGAATATTGTCTTCAAGTCTCAGCAATAACGATAGGAAGCTTAGTATACAATTCATTTATAATAGGTAATACCAACTATCTTGTCTTATCATTATGTGTCATCCTTTCACATATGTAGTGCAGTAGCAAAGGTATGTTGTTTATGTCAATCACCCCACAGGTTCATAAGCTGGCTTAATAACATAATTTCCAACTAAGTCGTACCAGTTTATGCTGTTGCTACCTACCGGCAGTTATCAAGCGCGGCTTTTAGACTAAACTAACTTGCTTAATACCAAAACTAGTTTGTCACTCGATCGCGCGACAAGATTTTAGATCAAGTCGGTGTGTTTTACGAAATCTTTGTTGCTTATAATTTTGAGAGAAAAATAGAAAAATAATTTAATCGAAAACCTTTATTTGTCACTGTCATAATAAAAGTTTAACTTGGCCAAATATGTAAATGAAAAATGTTTTGTAAATTTAACATTAACTTCTTAGCAGTTTTTTTTTCTTTCATAGAAGTTCATTTTTGTATGTCTGTCTATCCCTTTGTACTAGTAAAACGCTGTAAATACTGGATGGATTATGATGAAACTTTGTATAATGATATACTAAACGTACTTATACTATTGATTAACATTTAGAATATTTTTTATAATTAGATACTTACAGATCATAGCGTATGGGTAATCTCCAGAATTACAAAACCGATTTTCTAAATAATTTCACTGATAGAAAACTACACTATCTCTGAGTGGTATAGCCTATATTTTATTTTGATAACTAGCTGTGCGAAACCTGGGCAGATCAGCTTGTGATAAAATAAAATCAAAATAAATCTATAACAAATAAATTGTAGAAAGTCTATCTGCTTAGTAGGTGCATCGGTATTATATTAAGGGGGCACTAGAAGCCACTACACTTATTACCGTGTCGTTCAACCTCATCGCGTCATTGTCACGTTTTCACTTTTGCCATAAAACATTTTCCGCAAACTCCTTGTGGTGAGCACAAAATGGCGGCGGTAAAAACGCGCGAAGCTGCATCCGCGAACGTTGCGTTTGAATAACAATGCGGAATATGTTTTATCTCGTTTTTCTCGACTGACAGGCTGGTAACCAATACTTTTCTCTTCTATGTCTTCTTTTTCGACCATAGCTGGTTCTTTTTGAGTTACGCTCTACATAAAAATATTTTTATCTGTCTGTGCAAGTGTATGTTGGATGAATAGCATATTTTCTTTATTAATTTCATAATGACTTTAGACCATATTGCATTGCATGAAATTGTCGAAGAAGTTGACTGCCTTATCGTTTGTTAGCTACAATCTACAGCACATGGAGGCAACAGCAATATCGGAACCACGCCGAACGAGTTCGATAAACATTTCTCAACTTCGCCACAAGTCTGGAATATCACAATACCGATCTCTTACAAGGAAAAGTGTTAAGTAATAGAAACGAAACGCGAACTCGCGTTTTCGTGGATTGCAACGAATACCAACCCGTTATCCTATTTCCGAGACTTCTGAGAGTAGCCGATTGGCCAATTGTTATTTGTGTCATGTAGAGGTGGCGAGAGCTAAATGCGTAAAACTAACGGTGTCGGTTCATTGAACGGAAAGTGCTGCCACTAATAATAATTGCCACCTGCTTTTAAGGGGAGGTTGTGTGCCAAATAAGGGGCTTAAGCACCTATAGAAATGCAGGTAGAGCAGTTTCAATAAGGCTTCGAAATCGTATCAATTTCACCCGAAGTTATGGTGTTAAAATATTGACATTTCTTGTAGGTGTTGTGTCCTTAAAACCCCGTTTTACATGTGACGCACGATTTTCGTGACTCACACAACTATTTGTGGTGGTATTGAGAATAAATTTCCAAACCTACTCTATTTTTGTTTTTTTTTATGTTATTTGTGGGGCAACAGGCTTACGGCCCACCTGATGGTAAGCGGTCACCGTCGCCTATTGACACCGGCAACACCCGGGGTATTGTCGATGCGTTCCCTACACTAGAAACCTCTTTACATTTCTCTTGAAGCGTGCCATGTCGTAGCCTAATGGGAAAACCTCAGATGGTAGCTCATTCTACATCTTGCAAGTATGGGGTAGAAAAGATCGCGTGAAGCGTGTGGTGCGTGATACCCAATTGTCGAACTCTAATAAAAATCTGATTACCTGAAGTAAAAATAAAGCTGTTTAAATAGTTTCTAACAAAACTTAACTGTCTTGGCATGTCTGTAAGACCGCAAAATTATATTCAACTGGGTTTTTGTGCATCCAGGCTAGGCTCTACCAGACAGGCAGACGTTATCAAGCACGATTCTGCACGACTTTTCCTTTCTAACATTTATGATGTGTTACTGTAGTATTTCGCTAAACATCAACTTTTACTTTTTTGGGTCGTGACTCAACCAAATTAACAGAAACGATGTTGGTGTAAATACATTTTCTACGCAACAGTTCACCGCAGGTTGTAGAAAAGAATGTTACGGTCAGCTACCTAAGTGATTACGAGTTCGCTTGCACCATGATACGAATTAGCACAGGTATAAAAGGTTCGTCTTAAGAGTTTACACTCGTTTACTCCTGTTTTACGTCATGCATTGTGGCTTTTCAATCGTGATGTAGTCACTTATCTGTAGATTGAGGCTTTAACTGAACTAAAAATACTTTTACTCCGATCATACCTCGTTCAACTAGTTTCCACTGTTGACTTCCTATTTTCTAACGAGATTTTTTCTGAAACGTGAAGCGCATAAGTTGGTTTGGCCTTCTTTCGCGCAGTGGAAAAATACGCGTTTCAATACGTTGTAGCATAGAAGTTTTATTGACATACATAGAAAGATATATTCATAACCCTTCTTTTGCTTTGTACCAAAATTGTTTGTTAGAAACCACATCTATAGTTAAACCGTAGATTGTATTTTGTTCTCCTAGCTCTGGTGTGACTATCATCTCTGAATGTCAGTTAAAACTTACAGATTTGTCTAATTAACTACTGAACAAAGTGAACCACCGGTAATTTAATGTTCATTACCGAATCGGTTATTTAAAGGCACCGATCGAAAGGTCCCTATTCTGCATACTCGCCACTTTACTAACACTTGAACTATAATATAAATAAAAGACTGGTGGTAGACTTTTGTGTCGAGGAAGTGGGCACCACCGCCTTACCTTTATCTGCCGCCAAATAGCAGTACTTGTGCTGCTGTGTTCCGGTTAGATGGTAATGGTGTGTTCCTATAATTACTGGCACATAGGCATAACAGCTAAGTCCTATAGTATGGCAACGTATCCACATAGAGATCAAGACAACATAATAGCTTGTTTTGAATTCTATGTGGATACCCAAGGGCTGCAGTAGCCACTTAACATCTGGTGGCCTGCATGCTCGTTTGCCATTTAGGTAGTATAAAAAAAATAATAAACAAAAAGATTTGATGATCCCAAGGTTACTGCTGACAGAAACCTCGTCGATGATTTTACTAGGAAACATATGAAAGTGCGCGAACAATACAACACAACGTCTATAACTTTCCCGCGGTTCACTAATCACCAACCGCAGTCAGACACCAAACGTATTCTAGACAAGATAATTATCTGCAATGCTACTTAGTTCGAGCGGAAACGACACACTGACCGACAAAATCCTTTAAACCTTCATGTCTGCGGAAATACCTACTTTATGACCGATGGGAGCTTTCTCATTGTTAATTACCCTTTTCTAAAGTACTTACTCTGCAAACTGACCACCATTTTAAAGAACTTATCTTCTGCCGGTAGCTTCATCGAACTTCGTATAAGTACAAGTTTCTTTTGTAAATGTCCTTTTGTAAATTCCTTTGTAAGTGTATCCGGCAAATCATACGAATTTACAGAAACTTTTAAAATAATAGTTGCTTAAGTAGTAATATTTCTAGTTCCATGCTACAAAGATAAAATTAGACCGTCTGCGCTTTGTCGTACGATTGTGTAATCTTTATCTTGGAGACAGTTACCAAACTACTCTCACCAGCCGTGCAGCCCAAAAATACGAAGATCTTTCCCGAGATACTTGCCCGCTCTTTCACTCGTTATGAATATTGATGTTGCGTCCGTCGCCTTCTAGGGGGGTTAGAAGAAGTCTGTAACTGTATAACAGTCAACGAATGACACTGACAATGAGTCTTCGCTCCGTTTTAGGTGTCACGTATTTGTACGTGTCACCTATGGTTTGTTGGGGACAAAGCCGACACGTACAGACTTTCCACCGCATCGCAAACACAGAAATAAATGAGTCGTCAGTTGCAGGTTTTATTCGTGGCGTATTTACCGCCTTCTCTGTTTCTATGCCTTTTTCTCCAGAAAAACGTCTTGTTTTGTATTCAGTACCTATAGTTATTCCCAGAAATTTACATGCCTCGTGTCGTGTACATTTTATTTCTTTCTTTTTATTGTTATCATGCTGCCAATCTCAATTGGGTAGCCTATTGAATTAGTATACTAAAACGACACCATCGACCTTAATCAGCATATAGAACAAAACATGCTCTAATATAAGCCTAAATTAACTTCGGTAGCTGCCTCCATCCATATTAAGATTATGTCATTTTTGTAATGTATATATGTATAGTGTGATTATGTCATATGGTAATGATTTATACTGAAGCCTATAAACTGTTTCTAATCAATTCTGTTAACCCAGATTTTTCAAATTATCTCCTATGTAAAGGTATTAATGTCGTAACTCGTAATCACTGTAACCGCTTCCGCCATCTTGCTTGCGTTCCGTTACACGCGCGAGCTGATTAACGTATAACGAAGCAACTCTATACACAGCAATGGGATTGCAGTAGGTTGCCGTGAATCACTTGACAATCTTCACATTAACTTATATCATTGTACACAAGTTGCGCACTTGAAAACAGTCGTTAGAGTTTGATGTTAGATATTAAACTAAGAAACTTATACCTTGACTATCAATGTTTAATTACTATTGCACTGTAGATGGTATAAAAACATTACTTTGGTTGTAATTACCTAAGACTAAATTGTCATAACCAAGAGACACTGAACTTCCCAAATGCAAAGTTCCAATGCGTAACTCGTGTACAGATGGACATGAAGTTCACATGAAACGAGGCATGATATATCTGGAATAGTAATTGTCTAGCTGATAACTCATATTATTGAATTATAGCTTTGTTTATGGCCGAACGCTACGGTTCCGACAGGGAAGCGATTTGTGTGATTGGAATCCCGTAGCTCTACTACCTGTTAATAAAATTGGCTATTGATAACTCTCTACACGGTCTCTTCGTTACACTATTAGTAACTATGACAATGGTTAGGCACCGATTATTTATAACTAGCTTCCGGCTCGTGGCTTCGCACCCGTTGTTTGCCAATTTAAAGTAGCTTATGTGTTAATTCAGGTTATAACCTACGTACATACCAAGTTTCATCGAAATCGGTTCAGCCGTTACGATGTGATTCAGTAACAAACAAACAAATAAATAAACAAACAGACAAACTTTCGCAATTATAATATGTACAACTTACATTTTTATTACTCAAATTTATTATGTAAATTTTTACAAAATTTTAAATTCTCTGTCTTAAATCAGGCAGCGCCGTACAAACCATAGCTAAGAACTTAGCTCACAAAATTAAGTGAATGAATGAAAACACTTTATTGTACACAGTATAAATAAAAAAAATACAAGTAAAATGTGTGGGGAGTAGCATTGAACTGGTTCAAGAGCTATTTAACAGATCGGAGACAGTGTGTTAAAATTGGTCAGTATACTAGCAGCTCACAATCAATCAAGTTTGGTGTACCCCAAGGAAGTATTCTGGGGCCTACATTATTTCTGTTGTATATCAATGATATACACGATACGCCTCTAGAAAACGCAGACATTTTGTGCTATGCAGACGATACCGCTATAATATTTCATGGTCTGACTTGGCCTGCGGTATATGCCACTGCAGAACGTGGTATGGTGCTAATCTCACAGTGGCTAGAACAAAATCTCCTCACACTAAATACAAAAAAAACTGTGTACTTGTGCTTTCATAAAACCAAGGCCTCAGCCCCTGTAGAAAACGCATGTCTCAGAATCCACAACAACTGTTGCATTGCAAACTCATGCAATTGTGAACCACTTATACGAACACAGGCTTTAAAATATCTTGGTGTGCAAATTGATGAAAAACTCTCCTTTAAATCTCATATTGCGTTTCTTTCGGCTCGTATTAGAAAAATTATCAGTATAATGAGAAATCTGCGGTATGTTGCAAGTGTCGACACACTTACGTCGGTCTACTATGCTTTATGCCAATCCCTGATAGTTTACTGCATTACGTGCTGGGGCAGTGCCGCTAAATCCATTATCATACAGGCGGAAAGAGCTCAGAGATCTGTTCTTAAGGTGATGTTACGCAAGCCCTATAGATATCCCACGACGTCTCTTTACATAGATGCTGGTGTTCTAAGTGTGCGCAAACTCTTTGTGCTAAAAACATCTCTGATAACGCATAAATCTGTCATAACATCCCCAGAGTACGACTACTTATTAAACCGCAGAGTCTTTAAATTACCAACCCCTCCCGTTAATACAAAATTTGCACAACGTTTAGGTTGTTTTATGAAGTTACACGTCTACAACAATGTCGCAAAATACTGTGACATCAAAAATAAATCAGTTAGTGAAGCAAAACGTATGATTAATATTTGGCTAGCTACAATAACTTACCAAGAAACCGAGGACATTATAATATTCGAAAGTTAACTTCATTGGAATTTTTAAGTTTTACAATATATATTTTTGTTATAAGTACTATATACATACATAATTATTATACAATATTTATTTATCTTGAACTCCCCTATCTATCAAGTAAATCGGTGCATAATTGGCTTTTACAACTATTATTACTGTCTACTGTGCGAGAATTCGTTTATGAAAAGTTGTTTATAATGTTTCCTCGATACAGGCTTAGCCTAGTGAGGAGACGACAGGTACCTCTAAATGTTTACCCTGCTCTACGAATTGTACTTACTAAAACTGTAACCTAAGTTAAGCTATGTACCTACGTGCATTTTGTAGTAAATAAATAATTTCATTTCATTTCATTTTCATTTCATTTCATTTCATTTCAAAATAGAAAATATAAAGCAAATAGTACAATAGGCGGTCTTATCGCTTAGAAGCTATCTCTTCCAGACAACCTTTGGATGGAGAGGATTTTGTTATAACAAAGATAATGGTCGGGAGTGTACATATATGGCCAAACTATTTATTAAGAGAGTGCGTCTAATACCAAAATATGGACTTTTAAAACATAATCGGAGTTGTTATCGGAGCTACGAGGCTTGAACAGTCAGAAATGGACAAACAGACTTTTTTTTTAAACATGATAGAACTTCGTTTGAGCACAATCTCACCTGATAGTAAGCGATGATGTGGTCTAAGATGTAGCACGAAGATCTAGAAGAAACCTATTCACTCTTACCTTAAAGAGGGCCGGATCGTATTTATTAGGAAGAACAGACGACGGTAAAGTGTTCCATACCTTAGCTGTATGCATCAAGAACGTAGAACCAAAACGGTGTGTGTGAATGGGTGGTATATCAACTAGGTACGGATGGTACAGAGCCGTGCGCCTGCTTGTCCTTTGATAGAAGGGGGATGGTGGGATTAGATCGTATAGTTGCTGGGAACATTCCCCAAAATGTATTCTGTAAAAGATCGATAGGCTTGCAACTTTACGGCGGTGTTCGAGACTTTGGGTCTTAGTCTCTGCCATATGTTGCTCACCTATAAGCCTAAAAGCTTTACGTTCTATCGAGTCTAAGGTAGTTAGCTGGTATTTGGCCGAACCATCCCAAAGGTGGCAGAAGTACTCCATACCAGACCGGACATGAACTTATAAAGACTAAGAAGCTGTCCTGGTGTGAAGTATCTCCTAACCTTGTTGAGGATGCCCACGGACATATAATACATATGCTATAAATATAACACTTGCATATTGAGCCTGCGTTAGATTATTATTTACTAGCTGAGCAATCCACGGCTTCGCACGCGTAGTTTTTCAATAAAAACATTACCCTCCTTCTCCGCAGTTGGGTAAAAAGGAGCCTGTCACCCGGGGATAATGTAGCTTCCCAACAGTGAAAGATTTTTTTAAATCGGTCGACTAGTTTCGGAATCTATTCAATACAAAGAAACAAATCTTTTCTCTTTATAATATTAGTATAGATAATAGTATTGAGCATAGAGTTGAAACGTGAAAACAAGTTTTATTAATTAGTGTAGTACCTATTATGTTGACTTGTAAGTAAATTGTATTATTTATTGCGACAATAAACATTCTCTAAACCGAGTTTTAACATGTAGGTTGCATAACTAAAGGTTGGATTATTTCGCTTGGACAAGATAACATCTTCATTGTGTGAGCTTCTTCTCATTGCATAATTGCAGTGGCAATACCTTACCTGTGTTAAAACTGAGGTCAACACATAACAAATTATATCTATTGTTATGCGACTATCTGTTTCAATACCCTATATTTTACACAATATATTAGTAATTAGAATGGACGATTTAACGCCTTTGAGAGAGATTGTTGTAATCTATACTAATAATATACTTATGATTGCCATAAATCTCCAAGGCCCCGTCGGGACATTTACAATTAGGAGTCCTTTTTTTGTATACAGCGTGTAACAGAAATCATGGAAAAAAATCTAGGTATTATCATGTCATACACATCTGTATCTCTAGCTAGATGTAAGGAACCTACACACCTGAAAAAAATACCCAAGATAGATGATAGATTGTGTAGTGTAGGTAGATGATACATAATAGAAAATCTGATCCAAACAGCACAAATAAGAAGAAAAAAAATATTTAAAATTTGCATTAAAATAAAAAAGTCGTCTGTTGGCTGCTTGCGCGTCCTGCGCGGCGCGCTCGATTATTTACGTCGGGACATTTTAGAGCTTGTCGGGACGTCGGGACACCACTGTTAATAACGGTGACATGTCCCGACGTATCGGGACGAAAGGCAACCATAAATATACTACTAATATTATAAAGCGGAAAGATTTGGATTTTTTTGTGTGTGTGTGTATGTTTGTAATAAATAAACTCAAAAACTACTGTGCCGATTTCCTAAATTATTTCACTACATTCACCCTGAGTGACATACATAGGTTATATTTATTTACAGAAAAGATTAAGGATCCATACTAAAACTTAAGTACCGTAACCCAAGGTGTGAAAAAGTGACCTAAAACGTCTTTCGTCGCATGCGCTGCGGGAACTATTGATGATAGAAGAAAAGTATGTTGTACAATATTAAAGAACATATCAATATCTACAAAAATAACATTATAAAGAGGAAAGATTTGTTTGTTAATTCTTTCACCGTTGGGAAGCTACACTATCCCCGGGTGACATAGGCTTCTTTTTACCCAACTGCGCAGGAATGTAATACATATTTTTATTGAAAAACTACGCATGCGAAGCTGCGGATTGGTCAGCTAGTGTTATATATAACACAACGTAGCTACCGACAACACAGCTTTTCCTAAGGTATTCTTCACTTGCACAGATAACTATGTGCATAACTGCTTACGTTTAGAGCTAGTAATTTTTATTTTCTATTACTGTTATACTAATCAAAGCATATATGTATACTAATTTAAGCTATTTGGGGCAATTGGCTCAGCAGTACGACGGACAATATTGTTGTTGACATACGATAAAATGCAGCCCTCAATTTATAAGATACCATAATATAGCAAACTTTATCGTATTTTAATGTAATTTCAAAAACATTCGCGCAATCGTAGTCATTACTAACGTTTTTATTCTCTTTCCAGGTAATTGCCCTCCGCAAGGAAGGGTGTAACAGAACAGGAAACAAAAAAAGAAAAAACAGCTAAACAGGTATCGTAATGTAGGCAGTTAAGGCGTTTAAGCATACCTACTCTGCAAAGAAAACTATACCTACTCACTTATCTTTCATTCGTCTTGTTTCTACTACTTTCCACGATTGAGTCTGGCGATTGTGACTAGCCTAAAAACAAGGGTATTTTTCGGAATATTTACTTATATAGAGACAAAGTTGAAAATGATGAGGTTCAATCATGTTATTTTAATGACAGAATAGGCCAGTTGCTTTATAACTTCTAAACAGTTTCGAGCTAGTAATTAAATAAATAATTAAATATATCTGGACATTTCATACAACGCTATCTAGCCCCAAACCAAGCATAGCTTGTACTATGGGAACCAGATAACTGATAGAATACTTATATACGTTTGTTTCTTTTGTAAATACATACTTATAATATATAGAGAAGCAACCAGACTCGGAACAAATATCTGTAGATAATGCTAACATTTGTTCCGCGGCGGGAATCGAACCCGCTACCTCCTGCGTCTCAGCCGGCTATTCGCCCACTGCACCACGGATGTTGTCAAACATACAATAATCTTATTATAAAAGTTAGTGTTTTAGGAAATGTTGATGTTGGCGTTATTTTTCAAACATGTTCTAAACGGGATTTGAATCCACTATCTCCGCATACTAAACAAGCACTTAGCACGTTCAAACACATAGTGCAAAGAAAAAGCGCTGCCTCTCACTTTCTTTGAATCATCTCAAATTCAGGCCCATGTGAAAGTGAGTTGTACTATTCGGTGTCTCATCCATCATTTATTGGCAACTAGTTATTAAATTTACAATAAACTTTCTTACGAACTCAATCTATTGAAAATATGGTGGCTATTGTAAGCCTTACTTTTCTACTTTTTTAATGACAGTTTAATGAGAACTTTTCATAAAGAACTTTCGTTGCTTAGGTAAAGGTATTGTAATAGGTCCGCCGTAAGAAGATGTAAAGATACAGAAAATATAATCTCTACTAAAAAATTGCTTAAACAATTACCTAAGTCGGATATAATCAACTAAAATTTTGACGACCTCCGTGGCGCAGTGAGCGAACAGCCGGCTGAGACGCAGGAGGTAGCGGGTTCGATTCCCGCCGCGGAACAAATGTTTGCATGATCTACAGATATTTGATCCGGGTCTGGCTGTTTCACTATATATTATAATTATGTATTGCCAAAAAAAAAATATATAAGTATTCTATCAGTTATCGGTTCGCATAATACAAGCTCTGCTTAGTTTGGGGCTAGATAGCGTTGTGTGAATTGTCTAGCAATATTTATTTATTTATTTATTTTTATTTATAAATTAGTATTGAATCAAATAAAGTGTTTCAGATTGTATTTATTTTAAATATATTGTTCTTCACTTTTAATAAGTCAAGTTGATCAGGAAAAAACAAGATTTTCATTATGTTTGTTGTACATAACTCACCAACTGCTCTACATAAATTGTTATATCTAACTGACTTTACCCATGGTCCACGACTCTACCACTTATATTATTGACAAACACTTGAACAAGATCGTGTTAATTGCTGTTTAAGTATTGAAACATTTAAACATGTAGCTAGACTAATGACTATGATGCAAAGTACGAGTAAAGCTTGTTTTAACACTTTACTTATGCCATGACGTAATTTTTTTCTCATTTTGTCTTATCTACCTTGTATAATATAACAAAAAAAAACAATATATACCATACCTATGGTACCATTGCAATCCTTTGCCTTTGCGATTACAAATCATAATTTAAACAAAATTAAGAAAAGAGAAACACAAAATTTGTCATAAGTAATGATGAAGAAACAAATATAATGATACGCCTCATGCCCATTCAAGATTTCTCTACAAACACTTCATATAATCAGCTATCAATCGGTATTTTAAACGAATAGTCTTTAGAAAGCAAAACAAACAGTATGAGCGGAATAACATTAGCAAAGCATCGCACAGACAATACAAATAACTAATTGAATTTTCCGCAGCAATTTAATAAAATCTGCATTCACCGTTTCATTTCCATATTGAAAAATATTCGTCAGAAAATGCTGTTTGTAACGGTAAACAGTCGCCATAATGTACACAGGCTCGGGCCGATGTTATTTGACAAACTGAATTAATATTCTACTGGTATTCAGGACACCTTTGATGACATTCCCGTTGTGGTAATCCTTGTCGATATAACGGGTGGTAATCGAATCGATGGCCCGGTTCGCTGTTTACGACCGCAGAACTAGTATTTGATACCTATCCGTATATCGGATGGTCAGGCGCTTGGTTGAATAAGCAGGACCTAGAAAGGTCTTTGGGTCAAACAACTGTCGTATTATTTAGCATTTTCTCCTTTTCCTTCGTCAGTGCATTTATTCTTTCGTGATTTAGGTCAGTTGCACTACCTAATTTAACAGTTTACGTTCTTTGGTGTTTCCGTTAGATCTGCAAACTTAACCGTGTGGTTGTTTAAAGACATTGACATCGATTAGACCGCGAACAAGGCACTGGCAGAAACTAGCAACAGATATAAGACAGCTTCGGCCATAAAACGACACATTGGACATTGTACGTTTGGGAGACATAACATCTAGGTGTTGTTAAGATTTACTGCAATTGCTCATGTGAAAATAATAGCCTCCATAGGGACATTTCAACACAGTACCAAGTGTGCATTGTATAATTGTGTTCTCTGCTTAGAACAATGCCGGAACAATGATAGGTAGCGGTAAAGACTATTTTAGACCATTCTCAGCAAGATGCAACTTCAAATGTAGTTTTTAAAACTTGTAAGCAATATGATGTAACCTGAAGCTATATTGCAAAGTAAATAATATGATGTATCAATGTTATGTTACCTCTTGCACTGATAACAAATCCTACAAAGAAATATACTCGTATGAAATGTTTAGAGAAGATCTCCACTATAATGATAAACATATTACTTATATAAATAGTATTAAAGTGTCCTAGGAATATTAATACCATATCTAGTACACTATTATACACACAATAAATGAAAAGTTTTTTTTTTTCAAGTCGTTAGAGGTCTTTATTATGCCATTAGCCCGATGTTAGACTGTGACCAAAGCGTGACATATATTTTGACCTAGGTAATCTATTTTCGATAACGATAACATCAGAATCTTTTACTAACCCCTCCTATATTGTGTGTTCTTAGACCAGTTTTGAAATACAATAGATTTACCGAAAACATGTATAAGACGTGCCAAGAAATATATTTTATAAAAAACTCATTTTAGTTCCCAAAGTACCAAAAATTGCCCTCGATACTTCTTCGATAGTATCGTTGAAGCGGTTAAAATACGACACCCGAGCAATTTCTCCAGATTGAATTTCAAGCTCTTATCCAAGTAGAACCCGCAATCCGAAGTAGAACTATTAACAGCGAACCAGGACAGGTCGTTGTTAATAGATCTAATAGGATTTAAGCTAAGTCTGTGTGGCTTCATTTTGAATTGGGAGGTTACGGTCTCAACCGCGCAACGTTGGTTACTTTGTAATCTATACTCGTGTACTTCTACTCTCTTTAGGTATAAATTCCAAGAGACTTATTTGTGACCTAAATATTTATTATAAATTTGTTCGGAATCCATTGTTATGCCTTGTAACACTCAGTGTTATAAAATCAGAAATTCAAAATCAAGTGAAAATATAAAAGATTGGCTGTGGTAATTTTCTCGTGAGTCAATGGCGTAATATTGTTCCTTTATTGTATCTCGGAAAATACCGAAAGAACCTTATAAATCCAAGTTAAATACCAAAGTGTAGACAATTCCATTCTTCGAATTCTCGTCGACGAACCCATTCTTGGAATAATGTTTGCACATTAAATCTCGAATTAGAGATGTTTCTAAAAACGTGGTTTGGAAGTCATATTGGTGATTTGGCGTGGAATAATGCGCATATGAATGAGTATGTAAAACCAGCTATTTTGAAAATTTAGCAGTTATCATTTAAAGCCTATTCTAACGTACCTACTGTGAACTTTGGAAATACCGTGATTAATTTATTCAAATTCCCTGAACTTATAATAATACACTTCAATTATCACAGTACCGCAGAACATCAATTTTAATTAGTTTGCCCACAAACACCTTTACCTATTTGCATAACCGAGCAGTTAATAACAAAAGCGTGAGACGATATTTCGAAAAACACCTGTTATTATTTTTATCATAAAAAATCATAAGCAGGCCAGCACTATAGTTAATTCTCTCATAGTGACAAACAATGGTCAATTAAGTAGAGCGTCTCGAATCTCGACCTGTTTGTAACTCACGTGGGAAAAAGTCTAAATTCTTACAAAAGTTTACGTACACTGCTTGAAGATGCTTATCTTTACACACAGCGTAAATAGCACTTAGTCTAGCTACATTTTAATAATTAACTCCTGTTTCAATCATAGATCTAAGAATGAAAGAGTTGCGTACATAGGAACTTCTTCAATGGAACTGTAATCTGGTAATCCAAATGCATACGTGAAATTCAAATGAATTGCGTGAACTTTCACCTAATAACGATACGTTGACGCCCAATGAATCGGCAATTTGGCGTTCTAATTAAAACCAGCAAAGATACAGTGAGAACAATGAGAGCCCGCATTGGGTAATCCCGCTATCACGATGGAAATGTCGCTGCTGAAGTCACATAGATAAAAACAATGGGCACGGCTGTTATTTCAGCTAATCTCTCTATCTGATATTCCATGTGTGAAGAAGCATTACAGGCACTCTGAATGTGAATGCGGAAATGCAATAACTCTGTTTGTGATACACAGATTAAGGCTTCGAGTTTGTTTTGCCCGTTGATATTTGTAGGTTTTAGGCACAAGGTTTTATTGACATTACGACGTGAACATTTCTGCGGGTTATCTGATAACCTACGGCATTGCAAATTGCAACTGAGAACCTAGATCGAGTCTAGACAAAAACAGATTGTTTTTTATGCAGACCATAATTTATCAAAATAATTTAACTAAGCATTCAACAATTGATTATCGACTGGTTATATAAAACCTTGTTATATCTACTATCAGTAACCAAATATCCGTACGCGGAAACATTTTCGATAACATATAACAATAATGTAGGATCAAATTAAAAGTAAGCTTCAACATTCTCTATTGCGTATAGAACTCAGACAATACCTTGTGGGAGGTCCCAAGCCTGAGAACAGGCCACGAGGGCAGACATAACGAATAACAAGGAACCAGTGTTCCAATAGCTTTTGTTTCCTTCCTACCCTACTTCCTACTAATTTTATAAATGGAGAGTTGGGATAGGCATGAACTAGTTAAACCCACACGTTCTCGGAGACCCGGATGACGAAATCATTTCCGCTAATGCGGAAGATTCATCCACATTAGACAGAGCAAACACTCCACAAATACACCGACTTCGCCAGCGAGGTCGACGAGTCCCTTCAGTCGCCGCCTATACGAGGTACAAGCACGTACCCGGGCGTTTCTCTCCTATCCCCGTCCCGGCAACAGCCCAAGCCGTGGTTCGTACCTAAGTGGTGCCCTTGCGCTAGTTGCCTCATCAAACAAATCACAGAGCTGAGCGCCTTCTGCGCTCGCCAAAAGCTCGGTTAAGCTGCAACGGCCTCAGAGGCCAACAGCGAGATTAGTCCATTCGAAAAAAAATACAAAAAAAATAACTAGTAGAGTCAAAACTCTACTAGTTCACGCCATGTATAATTATAATACTGGCTAAAACAAAAAAAAAGTTTTGTTTACGTATCTATTAACCTGTACAATAATATTCCAATTGACATACGAAATAAGAGTGACATTGAATTTTTAAAGTATGTAAAAAAATGTTTACTATTTAAAAGTTATTATACAATTGACAAAGCTTTGACAGATAATAGTAGATTATTAACCAAGGGGATAAAGCAGTGTCTTCTGTCGCGGGTGACGATTTAAATCGCGAGCGTAACGAAGGACTCGAGGTTTACTCCCGAGCGTAGCGAGGGTGTTAAAAACTTAAATCACGAGCGAAGCGACGGATTTAAGACGAGTCCTGAGTGTAGCGAGGGATTTAAGTTCACCCAAGACTAAGACAGCTTTATCACCGAGGAAAATATTCTACTTTTCGTACCATTTGCGAAAAAAATAACACAATAATAATATGAATTTATTATTACGTTTATGTATTTGAAGAAAACAAAAACGCGGCAAATTCCTAGACTAATATTTTTTTGTCGGAAAAGCAAAGGCATCAAGCTCATACGGCCTCATCGGTTTTCGTAATTTTATTTAATAATCATAACTGCATAATAAATGCGTATTCCTTTTTCAAAAAGATGTATAATGCTTTATATACAAACTCAATGGTGTAAACACAGATGTAGTTCAGTATAAATTTCGGTAAGTATTCCAAATTTAAATCACATTCTCCCCCTAGAGGATGAATGAAATTCAGTACAATTTTCTCTTCCTGTTTTTAACAGATTAAAAATGACTATTGTTATGTTCGCTTTTTGTGGCATAGAATGTCACTTTTTTGAGCAAGTGGTACGAAAATACTGTTATGTATTAATTAGGTACTATTAATATATTAATTGGTGTTAGTTTTGTAGAAAATGTATTAGGTGTATTAGGTGTGTGTAGTGATAGTGTGATTAGTTACGATAAGTTATTCTATAATAGTATATTATTGTTATGACGTATCTAAGTACATGTAAATGTCAAAAAATAAATAAACATTATCATTATCACTAGTTCATCCGATATAATTAAACTAATACTTAGATATCGGGTTTGACCTTAAATAGCTAAAACATTTTTGAAACTGATTAATAAGCTACCAGTTGATTAGTAATAAATAAAGCACCAGGAATTAACCTTTTTGTTATAAGTAAATGTCAACAAGGCAAAATCGCAAGAATAAACGAATGTTACCAACCAATAAGCTTAGGTAATAACTAATAACTAGTGTTGCCAGTTCCAGTATGTCAAATATCGGAACGGAAGGTTGAAATAATCGGGATTTTGATTTACAAATCGGGACAGCTACAATGGCTATTATATTCACAAAAAACAGATTTTTGTAAATAATCATTTAAATATATTTTTTTTCATATTTTTTTTTATATTTTGTCATTATTATTTTTTTTTTATCGAATGGTTAGTTTATTTTAAAAGTCATTTAAATAATGCTGTTAATAAATGTATTTCTATCCCCCCACAGAACTATCCAACAGTTTATGTAGGTACATAGAACAAATAAATAAATACGGACTAAGGCAGTGAGTGAAAAAACGGGACATTTGGCGTCCCGATAAAGGGTGAATTGGGACGTGTCACCTGACCCCTCAAAATTGGGATGTCTCGCGTATATTGGGATACCTGGCAACACTAGTAATAACTAATATCTGTTTCCTTTGAAATTTATTATTTGATGTATACTGTAAAAACTATGTATATTGTACATTACCTCTGTTAATAAATGTATATAATAACATAAAGTGTACCTACATGAAATATCTCGGTTATTATTTATGTTCAAATCCATATTCAAATTCAAAATAATTTATTTCAGAGTGCAGTTGGTAAATTATATTATTTAATTAAATAAACAATTCAAGTCAAATTCAAGTACAGATTAAAAAAAAACAATTAAATTACTGAATTATTTTGAGGATCAGTCCGCCATAATAATTGTATTGTATTGTATAAATTTTGTGTGTGTGTCGGGAAACTTCGCGATATCTTCTCGTCCAAAATTCCCCAGAGACTGAAGACTAAAGTCTTCAACCAGTGTGTGTTGCCAGTGATGACCTATGGCACTGAAACGTGGTCCTTTACTCATGGCCTCATGACCAAGCTCAAGGTCGCTCAACGAGCTATGGAGAGGGCTATGCTCGGGGTTTCTTTGCGTGACAAAATCCGCAATGAGGAAATCCGTAGAAGAACTAAAGTTGCCGACATAGCTCTCAAAATTAGCAAGTTGAAGTGGCAATGGGCAGGCCACATCGCTCGTAGAACCGATAACCGTTGGGGAAGAAAGGTTCTCGAGTGGAGACCACGGACTGGAAGACGCAGCGTAGGCCAGCCCCCCACAAGGTGGACCGACGATCTAATAAGAATCGCGGGGAGCCGTTGGGCGCAAACGGCTACCAACCGCTCGTTGTGGCGATCTAAGGGGGAGGCCTATGTTCAGCAGTGGACGTCTTCCGGCTGATGATGATGATGTATAAATTTTATTTCAGATATTTATAACCCATAATCACAATAATTAAAATAAATTAATTAAATTAAGTACAATCAAAATAAATCAAATCAATATTATAACATAGTAGGTAAGTTAATCCTGTCCATACGACAGAGTTTTATAGTCGATCCTTCACTGTAACAGCCGTACGATTGTGGAACGCTTTGCCCCTCTCTATAAGAACATCCAAGTCTATTAGTAATTTTAAAACGAAAGTGCACACCCATTATATGTCCTTGTGTTGAAGTTGTAGCTGCTTGTTAATTCATCATAACCACTTTTAGAGTTGCTTATTTAAATTAAATTTGTGTTATTACTGGTAATTTAGGTTTATAGTATGTAGATATGTTTTTAAATTATATAGATGCACCGCCGTCATGTGTTACATTTTTATCCTGTCCATACAAAGGTTGTCTGGAAGAGATCGCTTTTAGCGATAAGACCGCCCATTGTACTAAATCTATTTGTAAGAATTATATTCTGTATTTTACTTTGGTGTACAATAAAGAGTTATCTTATCTTAATCTTAAAATAAACAACAGACAAATAAATAAATTAATTAATTACCAAAGTGTTTTATATTGCCAGTAGTTATCCCCACCCAGTGCCTCTGAATAGGGCAATCAAAACGACCAGCAATCATCTTCAGAATACTGTTGGGACTACTGTTCAACCCTTTCGAAACAATTAACAAGAAAAATATATTCCATCACAAAAAGCGCCCGTTTAGGTACAATTGTGTAAACATAAGCGTTTGTGTTATAATGCTACTAGCGACCCACCTCGGCTTCGCACGGGTGCAATGCTGATACTATATACTACAAATGGTCTGTATATACTATTTGTATGTTTGTATATATATATATATATATATATTAAATTCACAATGTATTTAAGGTACTTAATTGGTTAAGGATTAATGCTGTATTGCTTAAAATCGCTTCGTAATTAAGCCATTATTTTTCGTAAAGAGTAATGGATAAAAAATGGTTATTGTGGGTTATCCCTAAGAGATAGACATATACCATGGATTTTTGTAGACCTTTTTAAGGTGTACAATACTGTAGTAAATTATTTTGATCTGTCTCGTAGGGTTCAGCCAGCGTTTGCAATGTAAGCGCAAAAAAAATGTGTTTATTTACGACATCACATTAGAAACCTCTAAAATGATCTGTGTTTCTCTACTATGTTATGCATGTATTATACATATAAACCTTCCTCTTGAATCATTCAATCTATTAAAAAACCCCGCATTAAAATCCTTAGCGTAGTTTTAAAGATCTAAGCATACATAGAGACAGACAGCGCGAAGCGACTTTGTTTTATACCATGTAGTGATAATATCACAAAAGCATAGTACTACTACACAAAGATAACTATTTTCTTTGATGTCACCCTTGTCACTATTCGGCCTAAGGACGTTTGACTTAGCATAGCTATACATCTTTCATATGTCCTTCCTATTTGAACGTAAGGGTCTAGCCCTTAAATTGTGTTCCTGCCTCAACAGTCAAATAATACATCCTGCTACATCCTTATAAAGAAGAGGGTTCACAATTTCCTTCTTTTCCGTCATCCGAAACATTTTTATGTTATTTCTTTACGGGGATTAGGGCGGATTCTCTAGAATAGGTACGTATTACCCATGCGCGATAAGTTGGGACCTGAGCGCGGTGACGTCATATTGGCGTGTTTGTACCGCCCGCAAAAAAGCGAACATAACAAGCAGCCGCCCGCGGCTTCGTCTTTGTTTTTTTTAACCTAATTTATTATGTTACTCAGGGAGGACGCTGCTTTTTATCTAATCTTTTTTACACTATTTGAATAAAATAAAAATACAATGTTTAAGTTTATACATTTATTTTATCTATTATTTACATTATCTCATCTTTGTCACTACTTAGTGGATTTATGCCTTCTAGAGGTTGTTCTTCGTCCTCAGTCTCACTATAATCACTTGACGAAGAGGTATCCGATAAATTTACAATTAATTGCGATTCATTCGTCTCTTGTAAAAGGTCATCGTCCCAATACTTTTGTCGAAGCCTGTCCACATGGTTGACTTCTTTTTTCCATACAACAAAACAATAACACAAACGAAAACTAAAAGAATTCCAGAGCGCGTCGTTACGTGACGTAGGCCAGTACGAGACTAAAAACCCTAGTAAAAAATAGTGATGCGAACGATACAATACGGGCGCCATCGGGGAAGTGCAGGGGAAGCGGTCGGGGAGTCGCATTCCTAGCAGGTCCCAAGTTATCGCGCACGAGTAATACTTCAAGTAATCCTCAGCACTTTTGGTAAAATTTATTTTTTGTCAACTTTAAAAATGTTCAGTAGAGCTTACATTAAAATACGTGGCATTGCAGTACTCTTATTTACATAACTTTAATAATAACTTTCTGTCTCTTAAATCATAATAACAATTTTTATAAATAAGAAAACTTGGATGTTTGTTTATTTATTGAAGTAAAATTTCTTTACGCACGCTTGACTTGAGGGTAGTAAGCTGGTGAATGTGGTACGAAAAGTGCGAACGGAGTTGAGATGAAGATATAAGTTAGTGAAGATAGAAAGATTTTTTTTTCGAATGGACTTATCTCGCTGTTGGCCTCTGAGGCCGTTGCAGCTTAACCGAGCTTTTGGCGAGCGCAGAAGACGGTCAGCCCTTTAATTTTATTTTTGATGAGGCAACTAGCGCAAGGGCACCACTTAGGTACGAACCTCGGCTTGGGCTGTTGCCGGGACGGGGATAGGAGAGAAACGCCTGGGTACGTGCTTGTACCTCGTGTAGGCGGCGACTAAAGGGACTCGTCAACCTCGCCGGCGAGGTCGGTGTATTTGTGGAGTGTTTGCTCTGTCTAATAAGGATGACTCTTCCGCATTAGCGGAAGTGATTTCGTCATCCGGGTCTCCGAGAACGTGTCTCGGACGACGGAGGGTTTAAAGAAGATAGAAAGAGAGAGAGTTACGTATGTTATACTGTAGGGGCAAGAAGGAGAGGTGCACGCGCACATTTTCTTTCTCGCTTCCTCTCATAGTCAATGCATGAAATATATATATATATATATATGTATATATCAGTCAGTAGTTCGTTTGATTATTTTTCGTTCTTGAACAATTTTATAAATTAGTATTTTGAAAACGAAGTTTTACTTCAGTCGTGTGGTCTAATGCACACTCGTTTTTTTGATCTCTTTGTTTGTTACTTAATCACGTCGTAACGGCTGAACCGATTTCGATTTAATTCGGTGAGTACGTAGATTATAATCTGGATTAGCACATAAGCTAATTTGTATCCCATAAATCAGGTCCCATGGGATAAACATGGGGTTTCAAGTCAAGTTGCAACAACGAGTTTAGCTTTATTTCTAGGTTACCTACACATTTGGTAGTGTAACGCGTACGAAGTCGCGGGCAACAACTAGTAACTCATAAATCTAGAAGTAGATTATTTTTTTGTTTAGAAGATGAAGTGACGACAGCTCTTAACATCAAGTGGGTCATAAGGGTAATAAGTTTTGACCTAAATAAGGTTACGTCCAACTAAGACATCACCCTGAGACTGGTGAAAAGTCGGATGTGCATTTTATTTCATCGGAACGGAACACAAACCCTTCAAATCGGAAGATTACAATGTGAGCATTACTGCTTGGCGTCAAAACTTAGGACTTGCAGTCGATTCGGACAAAATAAATTGGGGCGCAATGTCCCAATTGACACTTTAGATTTTAATATTTTTATTACCGTCGATTCGGACACCATTATAAATAGCTGCATTGTACAGTCAGTTAAAAAAAACAGGTTTTTACCGAGGCGCGGCGGCGGCACAGCCAAGATGACAAAATAGATGCATAGCAAGGTCACACTCTCTCTATCTCATTATTTGAGGTAATTTTATGTGATCATTATATAAATGTCTAAGTATACAAGAAGTTGTTTTATACCAAGTATACGCTATGAATGAAACTTGTGGATTTTTTTAACATTAATGTAAGTCACCACACGCTCGCAAACCAATTTGATTAGTTTTTATCACATTATATTATATTTTGCTTAAAGATTTTTACCTGACTGTACTCAACAGCTTCAATAATTTGATAGTGTCCGAATCGACGGTAAAAAAAATATTAAAATCAAGTGTCAGTTGGGACACTGTGTCCTAATAAATTTTGTCTTACGTTGGCTCGTTGGCTGCTAACATTCACCTGTGTTTTAAAGTAAAACCACATAAATATTTTATAATTAAATGGTGTAATATCTAATAGATACCACTTTTACTACAAGATCGGCGATTGCAACATCCCAAATTATGTTACCTCCTGTTGAACCGGTAGCTATGGCTTCCCTCCTTGCAAAACGAATAGGTAACGTCAAGTAAATTAAGTGTTTCATATCCTAATTACCTATCCGCTAAAGCATAACACCGATAAGGCATTTAATATACACGCGACTACGTGTCCTGTGCATTATACGACCACTTTTATCATTTGTATGAGTTAATACCCATAGCTCAGAGGATTGGCAGTGGGCAGGACACATACAGCTCAGTTGGACAGTTGAGGCAGAAAGGGTCTCGAGTGGAGATCACGCAATTAGTGTGGCAGTAGCTGAAGCTTCACACTTCTCGACAACGTAATAAATCTCTTCCACATATCATCGACAATTGGGTATCGCGCACCACACGCTTCACGCGATCTTTTCTACCCCATACTTGCAAGATGTGGAATGAGCTACCATCTGAGGTTTTCCCATTAGGCTACGACATGGTACGCTTCAAGAGAAATGTAAAGAGGTTTCTACAGTGTAGGGAATGCATCGACAATACCCCGAGTGTTGCCGGTGTCAATAGGCGACGGTGACCGCTTACCGTTTCCCCACAAATGACATAAAAAAGCTCTCTCTATCTTCCCGATCGGTTTATGTCATATTCGTCCCGTGGAAGTTCGGCCCACACAAAAAATCTGCTTTTGTCCCACTTTATATGCCTCGTACGTCCCATAAAATATTTTAATTCAAAAAATCTTGTTTCGTCCTACGTATGAGTCGTTCGTATGAGAAAATGAATTTTCTTCATAATTTCTTTTCGCGTTAATTTTTCCGATATTTTAATAGTTATTCTGTTATTCGGGGCGGAGACAAATCCAACAAATCATCAAAATCGGTCAAGCTGTTCTTGAGTTATACCCAAATGGTGTAACTCTCCCGACTTTGTTTATATAGTATTACTAGCTGACCAATCCGCAGCTTCGCATGCGTAGTTTTTCAATAAAAACATTACCCTCCATCTGCGCAGTTAGGTAAAAAGTAACTTATGTTACTAAGGGTGAATGTAGCTATCCAATGGTGAAATAATTTTTGAAATCGGACTAGTAGTTTTTGAGTTTTTTCATTACAAACATACACACAAAAATACAAATCTTTCCTCTTTATAGTATACTAGCAGCCCGTCCCGGCTTCGCACGGGGTAGACAATTATTTATTTATGGAAATTTGGATATAAAACACTTTTTTTCACAAATATTTTTATTTATTAAAAAATTATTAATTATTATTAATTAGGATTAATATAAACACATAAATAGCATGGTTTGAATTTGGTTAGCATTTTCATTATTGTTTAAAATGAAAAAAGTTGTTGTAGTGACATAACTACAATAGTTGGACATATGCTACCGCGGAGTTTTTTGTAGACATTATGATGTTCTTCAATATTGTTATACATTATTTTGTTCTATCGCTAATAGTTTCGGCAGCGCATTCGATGAAAGACATTTTAAGACTCATTTTCTATCTACATCTACACCTTCGGTTACATTGTTCAAATTTTACCAAGGATCCCTAATTTTTTTCAAAATGAAATGTAGCCCATGTCAAATTGGAAGAATGTAGCATTCTATTGGTGAAAGAATTTTTTAAATCGGCCCAGTACTTTTTGAGCCTATTCATTACAAACATACAAACATACAAAAATAGGTACAAATCTTTCCTCTTTATAATATTAGTATAGATAGATATATTTTTTGATGGTTATAAAGTGTTTTCATTAATTCATTCGAGTTTTTAAACCGCCTTCTAGAAAGCCTTTGTTACCGACATGCCTGGAGGACTTTTGTAATAGAGACCGTCATTTTACCGTGATCTCGCAAAAGTGTTAAAAATGCCGTTAGTATAACATATATGCAGCAAACGTGCAACTTAAATTCTTCTAGCTGAACTGCTCGTTATTATTTTACGATATAGTGAATAGTAAACCATAGGATCTTTTAAAACGGATAGCTTTATTATAATCATAGATGTGTAAGTGCATTAAATAAAATCAGTCACAGCAAATAAAACTAACACTAGTGCACTAATATGTGTAATAGTGGTTTTACTTAGAAAACTTTCGTGATTGATTTCAATCATTATTATAAATACGGGATTTATCACGTACCGTCTTATCGGTGTTTCGACCGACAATGTTTCGGTTCAATTCGTGAACCTTCATCAGGGTGAGTGCGATCCGCTCCGAATAACGTCTCGCCTCGCACTCTCTCGCCTCGCACTGACTGAGTGCGAGGCGAGACGTTATTCGGAGCGGATCGCACTCACCCTGATGAAGGTTCACGAATTGAACCGAAACATTGTCGGTCGAAACACCGATAAGACGGTACGTGATAAATCCCGTATTTATAATAATGATTGTAATAGTGGTAATAGTGTACTACGTAGTTTCTTATTTTTCTGTAGTTGGATACTACGTTACTGTTAAACTCGCTTTATGCATGGAAAAGTTAAACCATGTTTTTTTATACTACTAATATGGCAAACGAGCATGCAGTCCACCAGATGTTAAGTGGCTACTGCAGCCCATGGATATCCACGTAGAATTCAAAACAAGCTATTATGTCGTCTTGATCTCTATGTGGATACGTTGCCATACTATAGGACTTAGCTGTAATGCCTATGTGCCAGTAATTACAGGAACATACCATTACCATCTAACCGGAACACAGCAGCACAAGTAGGTACTGCTATTTGGCGGCAGATAAAGGTAAGGCGGTGGTGCCCACTTCCTCGAGGCTGTTCACAAAAGCTCTAACACCAGTAGTTTATCTCCTTCGATCGGGATTGAAAACTCCAAGAGACAGAACTCGATGACCTCCGTGGCGCAGTGGCCGAATAACCGGCTGAGACGCATGTTGCATGTTCAAATCCCGCCGTGGGGCACAATATGTTTCCATGATCTACAGATATTTTTAGGTCATGGTGTTTCATTGTATATTACAGGTATTTAAAACAAGTTTTCTATTAGTTAACTGGTTCCAGTACCAGCTTTGCATAATTTGGGCTAGATAGCGCTGCGTGAAATGTCCAGAAAAAGTATTATTTAGTTGTTCTAGTTTATTCGGATGGTGGGTAGTGAACATATCTGACTAAAGTTAATATATATTATGTTCTGAATTGTATTTTATTTTGATGAAATTGTCAATCGTTGGACCACCTCGCTTACCTCATCAGATAGCTATTGGCTAAGCTTCAACCGAAACCGGACTTGAATATGAACAGTGGTGATATCATCACAAGGTCGAAAGGTTGAAGCTGTCTTAGCCAGACGAGTATTATTTAGTTATATTAAACTAAATCTGTGAACAAAGAGTTCTTTGTTAAATCTTTTTGGAGAAAATAGGATTCTTTTCGGGTTGTTATTACTTGATAAAAATAAGATACAATGTCTCTGATCTTCTGTTTTTATAATACTAGTTGACCCGCCGAACTTCGTACCGCCTTGACATGCATATAACGCGGGCTGTCAATATACGTCATCCTGGTAGAATTGTCAATTGTTGTCCCCGGCCATCATTTTACAACCAACCATACTTAACCATAGACAAAATTACGTTTAGCTGTCATTTGCGTTTTGTTTTCTCTTTGTCGTTTTATCTCACGTCACACGGGAACGCGGTCGAACGGAATAAAAAGTATCCTATGTCCATCTCCTGGTTCTAAAAACGGGATAAAAAGTATCCTATGTCCGTCTCCTGGTTCTAAGCTACCTCCCCACCAATTTTCAGTTACATTGGTTCAGCCGTTCTTGTGTTATAAATACTGTAACTAACACGACTTTCTTTAATATATATATATATAGATTTACTATACAACTGACATAGCTAAGAGGATTATCTTTCAATATTAGAATTGGTTCAGGGCGCACAAGATCATTCGCTCTGGAACTGTATAAGGGAGCCTATTGGCAGCAGTGGATGTCCTCTTACTGATATGATGACGACGACATCAAATTATAATGTACAGGATCCGCTAGCCACAATGTATTACATTATTCCTCCGGTAGGTCCATTAAAGTTCATCATACTACATCTTAACTTGTGATTATGTTATAATCATATACATAACTACGTGAGCACTTAGCTCTACGTACTAATCATACAAACCGTTACAAGGAGCAGTATAAGGCTAGTGTCTACTGAAGCATATCGTGACTAAGATTTCTCATGCCACATTATAGCTGACTAAATCTGTGGGACATACTTCTCCGTGACCTTTCGATGTCGTGATTGTGTTATGTATGCGATCTTGACCCTAATCAATTTGTAGTAGTAAGACCTTATTCCAGAGACCAAAGTGGTTACCATGATGTCTGATTGAAATTTAGTTATAGAACTTAACGAAGATTGATTTTTTTTTATATTCCTGACAAAATACGGGAACTACTTTAGATTAAAATAGTAGTTGTGGTACGCAAGCATACCCGCATTCGTATTATTGTTGATTCACAAATCTGTCATGTCTTGCCGCGTTCTGATTTTCGCCTCAAAGTAAAGAAAAATAGTTTTATTGCTCATAGAAAATATACACTTGTAATCAACTCGAGCTTGTATAGATTTAAGAATAAAAATATTTCTGTATTTATCAGATTAGTTACATGTATGAAGTGACAAGCTCGATAAGACCCTGCCCTCCGAACTAGTTTAAGACTGTATCTCATCAGGCAGTCTTCCATTTGTTGGCTCATATGCATATCCTGTATATGAAATGAATAGAGACTCATGCATTTTTCGGACAGTTTCAATTCAATTAATGCCATAAATCTGTTCTAGAATCGTCGCGATTCAGGCGTATGAGTTTGTTGTTCAGTAACATCTTTCTATTTGACTTGCCATGCTTTAGCAGACGTGCGCCCTTACTCAGTAGTCATTCAAAGTTTCTACAGTCCGAATAATCACGCGTCTTGCAATTATCAACACATTTTACTTCTTAATTCGCCATTTACTCCATCTGTTAATTTTTCGACACGGTAAATAAATAATGAAAACTGAAAGTATTAGTGATAGCGTCATTTCGCCATTTCTCTCGATTTTATGATCGTTTGATGCCGCTCGTAAGAATAATTCTGTCGTTATGAGATTTTATTATTGTTGGGTTAACTGTTTGTTTAAGTATTGGTTAGTTCTATGGCTAAATTAGTCAGTTATGGAGAGAAAGAGAGTAGTTTAAATTATATGACTCTACCATATTATTATTTTTTTATATTTTTTGTATCTCGTCCCACTGCTGGGCAAAGGTCTCCCCCAAGTCCCTCCAAGCATCCCTATCTCCCACCATCCTCTTTGGAAGGTGTCGAAATCGTCCCGCCAATGCTTTCTCGGCCGACCCTGACGTCGCCTTCCGTCTTCAGGCGTCCATGGTGTTACATATGTTACATACATATGGGCCCATTTCTCGGAGTGCATTCGGGCAACGTGGCCCACCCATTCCCACCCGATCTCTTCCCTACATCTGCAATGCCGGTAAGTAAGCGCAGCATGGTGTTACGCACTCGGTCGACACGTTTAAAGCCGAGAATGCTGCGCTCCATTGTCCTTTGACAAATCTTGAGCTTTGACTTTTGGGCTTCAGTCAGAGACCATGTCTGCGCACCGTAAGTTAGAATGGGCAGGATACACATGTCGATGAGGTGACGCTTAAGTGTCAGAGGAAGGTCCCTTCATGTGCCAGTAGTGTTTATTCGTATGTGTCATGCATGAACCAGTAGCACTTCTAGGCATTCTCGATACGGCGATCGATTTCCTTATCTTGCCTGTTTCCAAAGCTTCGAGTAGGTAGCTAACTGGCTCAAGTAAATATACTCATCGTCATACTGTATTACCTGTCCATCTACCATTTTCTTTAAAATAAGTAATATACTAATAATATGGCCCAGTCAATGAAACGCGTTACGGTTTTCAAGCAGGTAGTGCTGCATTTTGCCACCGGATTGCAGTATATGTAATAATTTGATAGATGTAAAGTCATCAGTAAATGTTTTTGTTCTCCACACTTACTATCAATATACTAAGCACAGTGACATATTATAAGGTGTTGCAATTTAAACTAAAAATTATAACGAATAATATTTTTGAGAACATAAATAATAAACAAATGATGTTTTTATATAATCTATAAAATATATTTTTGAACTTTTGTGCTGCCCCGCCGTACGCATCAGACGCGCTCTGTTGTCTGGTTGACCGATTGACCGGGCCGGATTAATGACTGGGCGGGGTCAATGAACAAGCGAGGTAGTTGAATAGTTCGTAGTAGCTTTTTAGTAATCTGTGACATCGTACAACACGCTAATTTTCTAACATTTTGTCGAGCAGCATTATATCGATTTTCTTGAGATTATGATAAAAATACAAGATACATTGTTAATTTTTTGTGCAGAAACCGTCCCATCAATATCATTTCAGCCGTAAAACGTTCACTACTGAACACAGGCCTCCATGGATCTCCATGATGGGTAGTTGCCATACTCACCACGCTTGGCAGGCGGGTTGGCGAGCGCAGTACGGGATGTTGATACGCGGAAAGACGCTGCTGCCCATCTTCCGGAGGTATCCCTTAGCAGGCTCTTACTGCATCCACGGGCATGAGAGGAGGGGTAACATTCTACTGCCGGCACCCCACGGCATCAATATAATTAGTTTAAATCGCAATACATTATATGTAAATAAATAAAATAAATAAATATTGCTGGACATTTCACACAGCGCTATCTAGCCCCAAACTAAGCGGAGGTTTTACTATGGGAACCAGATAACTGATAAAATACTTAATTAATCTATTATACTTAATACATTTTTTTTGTAAATACATACTTATAATATAGAGAAACAACCAGACCCGGACCAAATATCTGTAGATCATGTAGACATTTGTTCCGCGGCGGGAATCGAACCCGCTACCTCCTGCGTCTCAGCCGGCTATTCGCCCACTGCGCCACGGAGGTCGTCGGAGGTTAATGTATGTAAATTACTTCTTGGCTTAGAAAATTAGAAAAAGAACCTCTATCCATACTTATATATATTTATTATATGTATATAACACATCCGTTGTAGGTATAGACACTAGCAATTACAAATCCGATTTAACTTCGGCAATAGGCCAAAGTGGCTATCGAAAGATACCGTTTGACACATATTAGCCTTGTTCCACTTTCGACCAGTGAATAGAATTAGCGTCACTTATATTCGCACGCGCACGATACTTGTGCCACAGATAATATAGAAGGGTCTATAATTAAACATGGTCTTTTATCGTGCACTAGCATCCGCCAGCGGCTTCGCACACGTTATTTGTCAGCAAAAAGTAGCCAATGCGTTAATACAGGTCATAATCTACGTACATACCAAATTTAATCGAACTCTGTTCAGCCGTTACGACGTGATTGAGTAGCAAACATCCAAACTATCGCATTAGTAGCGTGATTTTGTACGGTCTGGTGCATAATTGCAGTCATATTGAAAAAACACCCTGCAGCTTATAATAAATGAGTTCGGAAAATAAAAACTTTTTTGTAAACTGAGTCATAGTTTACACAAAAAGTTTTTATTTTCCGATTATACTTACCTGATCGTGCAGACTACGTTTTCGGTGGTATGTGATTTTCTATAATTGGCGCTGTTACCTATAATGTATGACAGTCATTTACTCAATAATTTAGTTAAACAACTCGTATCAAATATTAACTTTACAGTTCGTTTTAATCTATACTATCTATACTAATATACCTATAATATTATACCTAAAGAGGAAAGATTTGTAATCTTGTATTTTTGTGTGTATGTATGTAATGAATAAACTCAAAAACTACTGGACCGATTTAAAAAAAATATTTCACTGTTGGAAAGCTACACTATCCCCGGGTGATATAGGCTACTTTTTACCCAACTGCAGTGAAGGAGGGTAATGTTTTTATTGAAAAACTACGTGTGTGAAGCTGCGTATTTGTCAGCTAGTTATTTATTAGACCTGAGCGTCTCGCACACATTCTAACGCGACCAAGAAGATGTTAACCTCTTAAAACCTATTTTACCGACTTTAAAAAATGAGGAGGTTCTCAATTCGTCGGATTCTTTTTCTTTTTTATGTTGCCCTGTTACCTGAAAGCGTCTGGACCGATTCGAGAATGTTTTTGTTTAAAACTTCCCAGGTGGTCCAAATCAGGATCTGATGATGGGATCCCAAATCGAGGGCTACCCTCAAATTAGTCTCTATTATTCTCTATAAAGAGACTCAATTCGGTTTTATGTTTTTACCTCAGAACTCCATCATTTATAAACAGATTAATATATAAATAATAAATATTTATATCATTTATAAATAATAAATATTGATAATAAGAATATTAAAATAAGAATGAATAAATATTGATTTTAAAGAATATACTTTTATAATAATATTATTCATCAAAATCAGTTCTGTAGTTTGGTTAAGTCAGTTAAGTATATTTTTGTTAAAACGTTACTTGTATTATTACTTATAACAACTACTGTTTAATCTATGGCGCAGTCTAAGTATTTGAATTGTTCAACATTTTTTTGACAATCTATCATAATTGTCTCAAAAAAAAAATATCCTTAGTCCTTCCTTGTGATACATAGTATTTCCATGTTAAGTTTCATTATCGGACTAGCCGTACAAGATACAAGAATAATATTGCATAATAAAGATGCATTCAAATATTTGATGAGATCGTTTATAAAATCATAGAGCTCAGTTGGTATAAACAAGTGGAAACTAAAAAACCCTATAAAAACGGCAAAAAATCATGTTTGTTGTATGGGAGCCCCACTTAAATATTTTTTTTCTGTTTTAGTATTTGTTTTTATAGCGGCAACAGAAGTACATCATCAAAAAATCACGTTTGTTGTATGGGAGCCTCCCTTAAATATTAATTTTATTTTAATTATTTATATTCAAAATGAATAAATAACTCAATAAATAGTCTGTGGATATTTTAAGCGTCTACCTATTGCCGCTATCAACATCGTGCAAAAACGAGCAAAAAAACACGTTTGCTGTTATAGCAGCAACAGAAATACATCATCTGTGATCCAACTGTCTAACTAACACGGTTCATGAAATACAGTCTCGTGACAGACGGACAGACAGATGGACAGACAGACAGCGGAGTCTTAGTAATACGGTTTTACCTTTTGCGTACGGAACCCTAAAAAACTAGGTATTTTTAACACAAATGAACGGAATATTTTAACATATTTTTTTCTTTTTTCTTACACAAATAGATTAGGTACAGATCAAAAAAGCTTACAAAAAGGACATGAACAAAGGCAAACTTTTTTACTCCCCATATTTCTCCGTGCACGCAACAAGGTTAAGGTTAAAAGGTTTCTCTTTACGTAATAACTATATAGATTCTCATTTTGTTCCCCAATTTTATTCATCAAAAACATTTAAAATCAAACAATCGGAGATTGGTATTGGTATAAGCTGAAATAATTAATTACACAAATACATTTTGGATGAGATATCAGAAATCCGGGTTGCGTAAACTTAATTAATCCATCACAATTAACAAATTATGCCAATATGACTGCATTATGGATTGTACAATTATTCACAGACTCTGCCGATTGAGTGATTTGATGCTACTTTTAATGAATGGCTGAAAGAATGAAATTTCTGTATTGTAGTACAAGAAAGAAACAAAGAGAATCTCTAAGAGCTTGTCCAGAAAAGGTGAACTCGCCGCAATTCTCTCGCGCGTATTACGCGCGACCGTTGCGTCCAGAAGGAGCGTACCAACGCGCTTGGGGACGGATAAACAGTTCAGTAACAAAATTTTGGCGCTCCATTTCTCTTGATACGTGCACTCGCGAAGTTCGCGCGTAATCTGGACGCAACAATGTACGCAACAAGGCGTGTCTAGTATGCGCGCAACACGCGCGTATAACGCGCGATTCGAGTCTTGCGAAGTGCACGCGATTTACGCGCGTCTTTAAATTCGCGCGATGCTTGTGGACGCAGTGTATTGAAGTATCCCGCCAACGCGCGTAACAGGGTCTAAAACAGTAATCTTTTCCATTTTTTTAAATTTTAATGTATTTTATTGTGACTACCATAATCGTATTCTAGGCACTTCAATATTAAACTCTTCTAATCAATAATATTTTTATGTATCTTGAAATGGAGCTACTCGTAGTTTGTCTTTGTCCCCAATTTCAACTAGTCATACTAAATGTGAAGTGTGTCACATCCCAATTGTATCATATTGAATCACATGTCTCGCAGGGCCTCGCCTCTACGACTATCACACAAGGCAATGACAGATGTTACGCCAATATTCACAAATTTAAAGCACCGCACCGCACTGCTATTGCTTCCGGGTATATATTCTGTAATAGTATTTTAATTGATAAATTAATGTAAATCAAAGTAAATATTCGAAGGCAATTTTATTTAAATTGTCTAACAGAAGCCAGATGAATAAATAAATACATAAATAAATATTGCTGGACCTTTCACACAGCGTTATATCAAAATTATAATTTTGACTAACCTCGACGTTTCGGCCAGGTTACATCGGCCGTGGTCTTAAAAATATGAGTATAGTTCGCGAAAATTTAAAGAGTTCTTTCACACAGCGCTATCTAGCCCCAAACTAAGCAGAGCTTGTACTATGGGAACCAGATAACTGATAGAGTACTTATATACTTTGTTTTGTAAATACATACTTATAATATATAGAAAAACATCCAGACCCGGAACAAATATCTGTAGATCATGCAAACATTTGTTCGCGGGCGGGAATCGAACTCGCTACCTCCTGCGTCTCAGCCGGCTATTCGCCCAATGAATCAATGAGAAGTTGAATGGGTACATGGACTTACTAAGCTACTCACTATCTAAACTGTAAATATATAAGTACAAGCAGAATAAATGCTGAAAATAATGAAAAGACTACTTTTAACTCAATTATCCTCACTTAAATCTAATTAGTCATTTTCTTTCTGGAGTCTCGTGTAAATTAATGTCTGTCGTACACTTTATTATATTTTTGATGTTCTGAAATATGTAATGTGAAATCATCGTTGAAATTGGTTCTCAGTTTCAATTCAGTGGTCATAATTAATGATAATTTTTTTTAATTCACTAAACAATATGCCAATAAGGTAATAAAGAAATTTGCACATGGACCAAGCAGAAGGTAAAAGCTCCTTATAAGTCAAAATATTATACACGTACAATCTTGCTAAGTTTATTAAATAATTAACATTATATATAAATATAATGTTTATTTTAACAATAAACATTATTACATAATATACACAATCACAACCAGAATCGAATTATTATATAACCTCAACATGGCTAAAAACCTAACTTTTGTATGGACGGTAAAGCAGTGCCTACAGCACAAGTCCCGAACTTACAAGCCATTATAAAGTTGTATTCTAATTAAGTTTAAATATATTGATTGATCTGAGAAATAAATGATTTTATTTATTTATTTTATTTCATTTGTTATCTCTCGAGTCTTTGTTATCATTCTGCCGCACCGGGTGTCAGCTTTTCGAGCTACACGTATGTACCCCGCCCACTGCAACTTCAGCTTGTTAATCCTCTGATCTACGAAACTGAACACATATTAAAGCATAAAGTTAGGTCTCGACTCTGTATCGACCTCAACCGGCATCTAAAATTTTCAAAATAAAAGCTTTTCTTCGTTGGCGATCGACTTAGGTTAGGGCGACTCATCCTTAAAGGAATCATACTTACCTACTCGAATAAATTATTCTGTGCTTACTTTTAATTGTCTCACCGCAATTTCTCTTTATTTCTAACACACTAGAAAACAATGCGTCACTGTACGAATTCACTTCAAAGAAGCCCAGAGACTAAAGTTCCATTGATCGGTATTGTTTATTCTATGCCCACAAAGCGCTCACAAACTCACAGTGTAGCTTGCAGTGGTCATATTACTTAGTTACTTTATCCACTCGAGAGTACAAAAGGCACGTTGTTTTCGATCTGGCATGCTCTATTTTGCCAATGAGTTTACTTTAAGATTGCAATGTTTAACTTTATTACTGCAGATGCATTGCACGTAAGCAGATTATATTACAATAATTTACCCCCCCCCCCCCCCCCAATTTTCAGCAAAAGTAAGCAAATCTGTTACCCCCCCCCCCCATGCTTACATAAACACATATACATATATGTATATACATTTTTCTTTTAGTAAGTATTCTGTTTTTTTTTTTATTTATAACGCACATAATATTCATTTGAACACGGTATTCAACTGTAACAACTGTGACTGTAACGGAAAAGTGCGTTTAGAACACGAGGTTGTAGGTAGGTATGTTTTTACATATATATATTGGTGGACATTACACACAGCGCTATCTAGCCCAAAACTAAGCAGAGCTATGGCTACTATGGGAACCAGATAACTGATAGAATACTTATATACTTTTATTTTGTAAATACATACTAATAATATATAGAAAAACATCCAGACCCGGAACAAATATAAAACTTATCTCTAAATCATCTACTTCTTTAACGGCATATTTTTACTATAGTATGTACAAATTTATACGACGATAAAATTTATAGCATTGGCATACGAAACCATACTAATTTACCAACAAAAAAGAAACCCAGAACACCTTTTGCTCGCTTCCTTTCAAACATCGCAGATGCCAGAGATCATACGTAACACAACTAGAGTCCATTACAAGCAATAATTAACTCAATTGCTTAAGTAATTAGATCTAAATTTAAATTAAATTAATTGCAGTTTCTAGGAGAAGGTTTGTTGTACTGGAGCAATCAGAGCCTGGAACAGTAACCGTGATAAGTGTATAATTGATTAATTCAATGGCACTATGCTGTTGAATTAATGCAATGGCAGAATGGAATGGCCTTTTTGGCGATATCTACAGATTGCTTCAAAATTATATGTTCTACCAAAATGAGACAATTGACCTCACTTAGGAAAACAATGTTTGTTCCGAAGATAACGAGAAAAAAAACAAGTCCCCGAAATTATTATTTATTTCAAATGAGTGGTAGAGCTTTCGTGAACGGGCTCGAGGAAGTGGGCACCACCTCCTTACCTTTATCTGCCGCCAAATAGCAGTACTTGTGATGTTGTGTTCCGGTTATATGGTAATGGTGGGATACTCATATACTCTGTCTTCTTTATAACATCCTTCAAAATCCTCTGTCCCCTTGCTATCTTAAAGAACGTTTTTCTCCTCTTTTTCCACCTGATCGCCCTTCTCGTTCTTCTCAACATCTGTTATTCAAGACGACTGAGCATAAAACTTCTTTCTTCACTTACTCTTTCACTGTGACTGCTATCTGCTTGTGGAACTCTCTTCCAGTGGAAATCCGCAAGGCCGCCTCTATGGGAATCTTCAAATCCAAACTCTTTAAATACTTCATCTCTCTTCAAGATACCCAACAAAATTGAGCACTTTATGTAGATTTGTGTATTTCGTTTATGTATGTGTATTATTATTATTTTTAATTTTTGTAAGTTTATTTCTAAGCTAAAGTTTGATTAAATTTCCTTTTTCTGGCACTACCACTTTCTCCACACTACACAAAGGTTAGCTGGAAGAAAATGCTAATTAGCATTAAGTTCGCCTATGTATCTTTTTATTAGTGCAATAAAGAATTTTCTAATCTAATGGTATGTTCCTGTAACTAATGGCACATAGGCATAACAGCTAAGTCCTATAGTATGGAAACGTATCCAGATAGAGATCAAGACAACATAATAGCTTGTTTTGAATTCTATGTGGATATCCATGGGCTGCAGTAGCCACTTAACATCTGGTGGACTGCATGCTCGTTTGCCATATAAGTAGTATAAAAAAATGAACACTTTCGAAGCACAAAAGCGCTCACTTAAAATTTCACTCGCGGGCACCCAAGTCGCGGTAAAGAAAGACTGAGTAAACTCAACTACAAGCGCTCTCAAGCAACAATACAAATAGTTCCCCTGGCTACGAGGAAAACGCGTTACAATGAGTGTAAGTTTCTCCACGTGTTTTATTTCATTTTCTAAGCCCCACTCCAAGTAAAGCCAACTTAGCGCCGGTACTGTTACCAAACACTAGCAATATATAAGCTTTTCATGCACAGTAAGTTGTAAACAGTGTTTCATCTCATGTTATCTTGTACATTCAAATGCGGTTGTAAATGTCGCTCACGTTCAGGCATTATAACTACAAGCCAAGAACCTAAATGCTTACTCACCTAACTGGTCTCCTTATTCATCTAACACACACGTGAGAGGCCAATAATGATGATGGTATCACAGTGCCGTCTTTACCATAAGGGCACACGGGGCCCGTGCCCAGGGCCCACCATCATCAAGGGGCCCCGAAGTACCGACAATCTCTCACATATAAGTATATTCTCAAAATATTTTTGTCGAGCACAGTAACAGCGCCACCGTTTAATTTTTTTTGTCGGGTTGTACCTACTAATTAATTAATAATATTTTAGAACGCATCCTAATTTACTAAGTAGGTACGCCATCTAGCGATCACTCATGCAAACCACTCCGATTCCAAAGTCAAGCTGCACAGTCTAAACGAGGCCTAAAATAGATGTTGACATTCTAGTCTATGGTTGGGGGAACCCCCGCATGATGATAAAATGTTAGTAATTCACTTTCTTTGCTTTCCAAAAGGGCCCCCAATTCTTGTGTGCCCACGGGCCCCAGCATAGTTTAAGACGGCCTTGTGTTATCATGTAAAACGTCACTAATTGTTCACCTCAATTCTGTTTTTTTTTTGTAAGCAATACACTTATGTTCATTAAACATACTTACATTCTGATTTTATAGGATCTAAGCTTTTAAAGTTAATTTTCCATTGTCGAGAATTTCAGTTGAGGCCTTCAGGCGGATTGAAACTCATACCCGAGTCCATTTGCGTTACTTATACGTTCTTATTTCAGCAATGAAAATTAAAAATGATTTATTCTGTTCAACAAGAGTAACTACATAAATAAACAAATAAAAGGAACAAAATTGTTACATTTCTGATAAGACATTGGGGTAAAATAATTATTGCATTTTATGTATGTTATATTTGTATGTTTATTTTTATATTATTTTTTTTTTGCATGTTTTATGTACCTATATATATATATATATATATATATATGTTATAAAAAATATATAGAAAAACACCAGACCTAGAACAAATATCTGTAGATAATGCAAACATTCATATCAAATTATTGTTTAATATTATACTAGCTGACCCGCCCGCGGCTTCGCACACGTTTTTACGTAAAACATTACCCTCCTGCGCAGTCAGGTAATCGATCTTTTTAAGATACACTATTCCGTAGTACATTCATTTGATTTATCTCGTAAGGTTTAGCCAGCGTTTGCGATTTAAGCGCACACAAATATATTTTTCTGTTTTTCTGTACCATAATATGTATGCATTATACATATAAACCTTTCTCTTGAATTACTCTATCTATTGCTGAAAACTACATTAAAATCTGTTGAGTAGTTTAAAAGATCTAAGGTAACAGACAGCGGAAGAGACTTCATTTTATACTATGTAAACATTTACTTTATAAGCTACTTTCCTATACTAGAAAAAACATAGCTTGATCTCTGGGACAGCTGTCAGTAAAATCGCGCCTATGAAGTTCTGAATTTAACAGTACGGACAAACGTACGAGTCAATGTCCTACTTTATGGGCATGCTGAGCTAATTATAGTGATGAGCGATGAATCATCGTGACCACAGACTATAAACTATCGATATTTTGTATAAAACTTAATTGTAAATTAATTTATCATTTAATTTCAAAAAATAACATTATTGAATATTTTAAAAAAATAACATTATTTACAATAGTGAGTGAATAAAATCTAAATTCTAACCTACTCGTAACATTCCTTCCGACAACTTTGGGGTTCGAGAGAAGTTTGGCCGCGGCGTGTCTTCTTCCGCAAGATGGCGCCAACGCGCCGCCATCTTGTTTGACATGACCCATTCTCCTCAGTACGAGTGCTAACGCCTTGTATACGCCACGTGTTTTCGTTCTCATCACTTTGTTTTTGTTACTACCTATTGCTGTTAATTTGTTAAGTTTATTTAATATTGTTAGTTTCTTTGTTGTTATTGTTTGTTTTCATTGTTTGTTGGCATAATGCCAAAGAGAACGAAGAAAACTGTTTTGAACAGTCAAAGTCGTGAGTTTGTGATTATCTTGCGTGAATATTTTGAGCGAGAAAACCAAAATGGTGGACCGCTATTAGATGACAGACAGCCTTCGTGGCGAAGCGGTAGTGAACACGACTGCTGCGCAGGAGGTCGCGGGTTCGATCCTCGCTCAGTGCAAATATTTGTATGCATGAATATGGGTTTTTGCACTCGTTTTTGCGTCGTGCCTCGGAAAGTACGTTAAGCCGTCGGTCCCGGCTGCCATACGAAAATCTAATGGCAGTCGTTACGGGTTGTTGGAGCCCTCAAAAGTCCAACAATTGGTCTTACTGCAAAGCTTCTATCGATAATTACTATCGATTTTTTTTTCTGTATCATAACAACCCTAGGAATGTCAGTTTAACAAATGCCGCAGAGATCAAGCTATGTTTTTTCAAGTATAGGTATATGAGTAAAAAGACGCAAAGTAGTCATATAGTGCTTTGCTCGCTTAGCTCTACTCGAGCTTAAAGGAACTAAACGGTTATGTTTTGTCCGCAGATTCACGATGTTGATAAGGTGTTCGGCGGCACTTTGTGTCGTCGTATTCCTGCTCGCTGCAACACCCACTAACTCGGAGGTAAGTGTTTTGATTTGATTTATTTATTTCACCTTAATTATAACATTGGTTGTTACAGGCATGTCAATTTTTACAAGATAAAACTTATAATAATTAAATTAAAATAAATAATTATATTTAGCCCGACGGATTAGCACGTTGAAGTGGCAATGGGCAGGCCATATAGCGCGCAGAACAGATGGCCGATGGAGCCGGAAGGTTCTCGAGTGGAGGCCACGGACCGGCAAGCGCAGCGTAGGACGTCCACCTACAAGATGGGCAGACGACTTGGTAAGAACCGCAGGTCGGCGTTGGATGCAGGCCGCTTCCAACCGCAGTTCCTGGAGATCAATAAGGGAAGCCTTTGTCCAGAAGCGGACTTCCTACGGCTGATATGATGATGATGAATATAATTAAAAACATATCATCTATAAATTATAGGTGTTTGCACTGCTCACTTATTGTAAGTCCTTTGACTAGGATTTAAACATTCATGCAAACCCATATAGGGGTAACAATTTAATTTGTACAGTTCTATTCCTCAATTGAATAAGCCATAATCGACTTTGATAGACAATGTTCAAAATTTATGAAACTTGAAAAATGAATTGACGTAAAGATTCCTCTTTTAATTTTCAATAGGTTCGACGTCATTTGACTTGATAAAGATAAATATTTCAACATTGATAAGTCCGTGTCACTGAGTAAAAACAAGTGTGATTTAGACCACGCGACTGAAGTAAAACTTCTTTTTCAAAATATTAATTTATAAAATTGTCCAAGAACGAAATGAAATTACGAAAAATAATCAAACGAACTACTGACCGAGATATATATATATATATATATATATATACATACATATAATTCATGCACTGGCTATGAGAGGAAGAGAGTAACAAAATGTGCGCGCGCACTTCTCTCTCTTGCTCTTACAGTAATATACGAAACGTAACTCTCTCTCTTTCTATCTTCACTAACTTATACATATCTCCCTCTCAACTTCCGTTCGCACTTTTCGTAACGCATTCACCAACTTACTCCCCAAGATAAGCGGGCGTAAAGAAGTTTTACTTAAAAAAAACTTACTGATCGAATCAATTAAAATCCAATCTAATCTATTATTAAAACTAATATAATGAACATATAACGTAGATTAACGTCGAAGACCTTCAAAATATATCATCAACTTAAGCAATCAAACTAAAAATATCTTATTAGAAATGGGTGTCATAAAACTACTTCCGAAAACTTTGAGGGTCAAAGAAAATGAAAACTTTTAAAAAAGCAACTTTAATAGCGCGAAATATAAATCTTCAAGTCGTATGCTAAAATTATGCAAATGTATCGTCCTCGTTCTCACAATATCAGCTCTGCAGTAATTGCAGTAGGTACCTAGTGTACACACGGCTACACATCAAGCTATAGTTTCCAGTATAAGCTGACCTCTCATTGTGTAGGCTTTTCGTAGAATGTGAGGTCAGCTTATACTGGAAATTATAGCTTGATGTGTAGCCGTGTGTACCTACCCCGAATCTGACAATTCTAATTTCAGTCAACTCAGTACACCCTGTATATCAAAATAATAAGATGTAATAAAAACATTAATGACCTAAGGACTGACTAAGCTGAGAGGTATCTCACTATGAGAAAAATAAACAATTAAATGTACTACGTCCATAAATGACTTGACCATATCTGACTTCAAAAAAGGAGGAGGTTCCCAATTCGACTGTAATTTTTTTTATGTTTGTTTTCTCAGAACTTTCGACTTGGTCTCATTTCCATTTGGTCTAATTCTGACAATGGCATCCATAAGAAAACCATATAAGTCTTAAATTTGTTTAATTTTTAGGGTTCCGTATCCAAATGGTAAAACGGCACCCTATTACTAAGGCTCTGTCTGTCTGTCCGTCTGTTCGTCTGTCACCAGGCTGTCTCATGAACCGTGATAGTTAGATTGTTGAAATTTTCACAGATGATGTATTTCTGTTGCCGCTATAACAACATATACTAAAAACAGAATAAAATAAATATTTAAGGAGGCTCCTATACAACAAACGTGATTTTTTGCCGTTTTTATGATAATGGTTCGGAACTGGATAGTGCTTTGTACGCAAGTCCGACTCTCACTAAGTCTGTTGTTTATGTTAAGTTGTGTTTCTTAGCTCAGAACTCAGTTATACCTATACAGTGCAGGTTTGGAATTTTTTTTTATTTGACTGTTAGATTGATCCCATCCCATCTCATCAAAATTGGTAGAGTAGTTTGGTTTTTACTGTTAACTGAAGTCGGTTAAAACTTTCGTTTAAAGGTTACTTTGTTCATGACCTAAAACGAGATGACCTCTAAGCCCTCTGAGACAGCAAGAAATCAATGTTGTTCTTACAGAAGACGAAACGGATGCGTCTTGTTTCTCAATCATACAACATTGTATGGTTAACAAACAAGATGCAATTCCGCAATGTATGAAGTACAGTGTCAGGTATTGTTTCGTTAATATCAACTTTTACCAATTACCATCTGCTTGGCTTACTGAATTATTTGTTACAAAGAAAGCATTAAACAATGGTAGTGTATAATACTATAATCACGTTATGATCTAACTCTATAGATCTGTATAGACCGAGCTCCAGTGAATTCATGTTATTCTGAAAGAACCGACATATTATTATTCGATCTTATCTTTACAACGGGGTATGTATTACTAATGTACATAATATATTATATATATATATATATATATATATATATATATATATATAATATTTGACGACCTCCGTGGCGCAGTGGGCGAACAGTCGACTTAGACGCAAGAGGTAGTGGGTTCGATTCCCGCCGCGGAACCAATGTTTGCATGATCTACAGATATTTGTTCCGGGTCAGGTCAAAAAAAAGTATATAAGTATTCTATCAGTTATCTAGTTCCCATAGTACAAGCTCTGCTTAGTTTGGGGCTAGATAGCGCTGTGTGAAATGTCCGTACCCAAAGGGTCAAACGGATATTACTAAGACTCCCCTATCTCTCCTGGTTGCCTGGAAGAGATCGCTTTTAGCGATACGGCCGCCCATTGTACCTTTGATTTAATTTTGTATTCTCTTTTGTTTGTTTTATTTTTAATGGTGTGCAATAAAGAAATTATCTATCTATCTATCTCTCTGTCCGTCTGTCACCGGGCTGTATCTCATGAGCCGTGATAGTTAGACAGTTGAAATTTTCACAGATGATGTATTTCTGTTGCCGCTATAACAAAAAAATACTAAAAACAGAACAAAATAAATATATTTAAGGGGGGCTCCCATACAACAAACCTGTATTTTTTGCTCGTTTTTGGTAGATATTGATAACGGCAACAGGTAAATGCTTAAGTTATATATTCACTTTAAAAACAAATAATTAAAATAAAATAAAATTAATATTAACGGGGGGCTCCCGTAAAACAAACGTGATTTTTTTGCCGTTTTTATAGATAATGGTACGGAAGCCTTCGTGCGCGAGTCCGACTCGCACTTGGCCGGTTTTATTTTACCATGTTTTTATTAAGTTGTTTGGTTTGGTTAAGTTTGATTCTGTTTGTAATTTAATTTATGTTTTCCTTTTTTTTCTATATCTATAAGGATGATGTCGCTTGACAAAAACCTTAAATGCATTTAAAAACATATATGTTTGTAGGAGGTAATCTCAGAAACTACTGAACCGTTACTGATAGAAAGTAACATTATTCCAAAAGTGCTATAGACTATTGTATCAAAAATAAATAAATACAAATCATAATGAATTATTTCTCTCGGCATAAAGTTTACAAATATCACTTATATCTAAGGGTTCTTATGTTGAAGTGCCCTGTTTTGCGAGAGACTGGTGCCTGTGACAGGTGTATACAACCTGTGATACAGGTCACCAGCGCCCCACTCCACTGGCTAACTTACATTTATTTTTCTTAAAATAAAAATCCGTGCAAAACCGAGTTGCTGACGATACGGACAAAATTTATTAGGACACAGTGTCCCAAGTTGGGACACTGTGTCCTAATAAATTTTGTCTTATAAAAATATTAAAATCAAAAGTGTCAGTTGGGACTCCCAACTGACACTTTTGATTTTAATATTTTTTTTACTGTCGATTCGGACACCGTCAAATTATTGAAGCTGTTGAGTACATTCATGTAAAAAATGTTTAAGCAAAATAAAATATAATGTGATAAAGCTAATCAAATTGCTTTGCGAGCATGTGGTGACTTGCATTAATGTTAAAAAACCACAAGTTTCATTCATATCGTATATTTAGTATATATCAACATTTTGTATACTTAGGCATGTATATAATGATCATTTAAAAATATCTCAAATAAAGAGATAGAGAGTGTGACCTTCCTATGCATCTATTTCGTCATCTTGCTGTGCCGCCGCAGCACCTCGGTAAAAACCTGTTTTTTTTAACTGACTGTACAATACAGCTATTTTCAATGGTGTCCGAATCGAGAGTAACAAAAATATTAAAATAAAAAGTGTCAAATGGGACATTGCGTCCCAATATATTTTGTCCGAATCGACAGCAAGTCGCAAAACCGCAGGGTTCAGCTTATATTTATCTCCCTGAGGCACGCGAAAAATTCCTTATTTGTTTTGTATAATTCTAAAAACGACGCATTACCTGAGTGCTAAAAAAGTACACACTCTGCTTTTGAAAGACGAGCGAGATCATAAATGTTTAATTTATTTCTTCATTTCCTTAGTTTTGATTATAACATAATTATAATTGGATTGTTGAATTTTTATAAGCTTTTATTTAACTTGCAATGTATGTATGTTTGTCCGGGTGGAATCTTGCAACTGAATTTTAAATCAGCTATCTTTAACCGATTGAGCTGAAGTTTGGTATACACGCTTATTTAGGATGACAATGCATGCTTAGCTATTTGACGTCATTCTAATTCCAATATGGCGGATCATCAAAGATGGCGGAATAGTTATATTTTCTGCATTACCACAGTATGGGTATCGAATGAAAGGGCTTGCTGAGGAGATCACGAAAACTAATACAACGTTACATTAACTCCAAAATATGGGGGACCATCTAAGATGTATACTATAAATCCAATATGGCGGGAGCTCCAAGATGGCGGATGATGTTTTCTGGTGTATATAAATTGTATAAAAGATTGTTTTTAAAACGTAATATTTCAACAAATAACTTAATTCCTAAAAGTGACGTTAACTACTCTTTGGTTAAAAGTCGGTCGAAACGTAACGAAACTTAATCGACCCATGATTATACTTAATCATTACATAATGAATTTTCTTGTTATGATGTCAATGCCACAAAGTTAAATCAATATGACGGTGATTAGTGAATCAAATGAACGATTATTCTGCTGTTGACCACCCGAGCGGAATGAGTACCAAAGTAACAAAGGTCTGTTATGTAAATTCATCCATCCACTAAAAGGATCATAAAATAACAATCTGATTTTTTTCTGGCTTGGTCTTGGAGAAACAGGCAGTAAAATTCAACGTAGCGCTTTTGTACTTGGATGTCTATCCCTACAATAAAAGTCGGCGAACTAAAAACTCTGACACTAGCGTTGACCACGAGCTCATGAACGTTAATTACTTTTATTTTAACTTTAAAATTAATTAAATTAAAATTGTTAAATTGTTTATATCGGTGACTTTAAACTCATGAACATACAGGCAGTGTTAAAACTTAAAACATAGTTCTAATTAACTTGTTGGCATTTTCCTAACAATGAATGAAGTCAGGCTGTGGATGATGATTATGAAACTTAACACTTGTATTCATATTAGAATCAGTGCTAAGTTGTTTGTAATCGGTTTTGTAGATTAATCTTCTATACTATCTAAACTAATCTATACTAATATTATGAAGAGGAAAGATTTGTATTTTTGTGTGTATGTTTGTAATGAATAAACTCAAAAGCGACTGTGCCGATTTCAAAAATATTTTCACCATTAGAAATCTGCATTCACTTTAAGTGATATAGGCTATATTTATTACTAGAAAAAATTAGAAATCCTTACTAAAACTTAAGTAACGCAACCCAAGGTGTAAAAAAGTGCCCTAAAACGTCTTTCGTCGCATGCGCTGCGGTAACTATTGATGATAGAACAAAAGTATGTTCTACAATATTGAAGAACATATCAATATCTACAAAAAACTTTGTAATATAATAAAGAGGAAAGATTTGTTTGTTTGTATTGAATAGGCTCCGAAACTACTGGACCGATTTAAAAAATTCTTTTACTGTTGGGAAGCTACATTATCTCCGGGTGACACAGGCTACTTTTTACTCAACTGCGCAGGAGGGTAATGTTTTTATTGAAAAACTACGCGTGCGAAGCTGCGGATTGGTCAGCTAGTAATATCGGAGGAAAGATTTGTTTGTTTGTTTGTTTGTATTGAATAAGCTTCGAAACTACTGGATCAATTTAAAAAATTATTTCACTGTTGGGAAGCTACACTATCCCCGGGTGACATAGGCTACTTCTTACCCAACTTACCCAACAGCGCAGGAGGGTAATGTTTTTATTGAAAAACTACGCGTGCGAAGCTGCGGATTGGTCAGCTAGTAATTAAATAAATAGACATTTAAAAATGTTGTAACGTGTTGTTTTTAATATTAATATTGAATTAGTCTAGATATACGGGGGCGAAATAAGAGTATTAGGTATAAGTAAAAAAAATGGATGACGCATCATCTCAAGTCTACCTACAATGATTATACTTAATAGTAAAACTGTATAGTAATTTGGAAAGTTCCGCCAAAAAGCCTTAAAAGAAAGCTGCAATCGACATCATGCAAGAAACAGATAAACGTGTATACAAACTATAAACATATTCCCATAACATAAATTAAGTCTCATAACGAGTTTACAGTTATGTAACTGAGTTGACTTCTCTGAAACAAATTACGTTCTATGGCGGTACTAGTGCGTAATCGATTACGAGATGAATACCTTTAGTACAGTCTCACTATCTGTAATTTTAATACTTATGTAATGAGTTGCAGTAGGCAAGTGAAAATAACTCTCTTCAAAGCCTACTGCCAATCTATCTACAGCAGCCGTTGGTTCAGCTATACTCAAAAATCGCAAAGTGCCCTACGTGTCCAGTACAACAATGGCTTCAGAATGTTGTTAAGGTTGCCTCGATACTACAGCGCATCTACAATGTTTACTGAGGCGCGGGTCGATGGTTTCCATGCCATAATCCGTAAGAAAACGGCCTCATTGCTAAGCAGAGTACGGGCCAGCTCCAACAGCATTCTGCAGGTCATACCTGATAGATATGAACTGCCTGTGATTCAATCTTTCATTCGGATCCTGATCAAATAGCCTTATGGCTATTGGGTTGGGATGCGAATGAAAATTTGAACAAAATACATACTACTATAAATACTAATATTACCAATATAGATGGTATTTAAGTTATATAACCTAACCTAACTAACCTTACACAAATGGATCTGTAAATTGTCTGATTTAATAAATGAATCGTATTGTATTATAATACTTAGGCATTTAGAATTAGTGGGGGTTGTTCTGGGCTGCGCTTTTCAGTGCGTGGTCTCCACTCGCACCCTTCTTGCCCCAACGACCGTCAGTTCTTCGAGCTATGTTACCTGCTCACTGTCACTTCAGTTTGCTAATTCTCTGGGCTATGTCAGTGCCTGACGAATCTCCTCATATCTGATTCGTTCTCTTAGATAAATCTTTAGGGCCTATGTTCAGCAGTCGACGTCTTAATCGTCAACGTCAGCGACTTATTTTAGCTGATGATATAATTATGATGATTTGAAATTATAACAGTTTTAAAGAAAAAGAGGATGTGAATTTGTATTGACGGGTGGTCCATATTCTAGACTTCTAGAATCGGTTCCGTGAGTAAAACGTTTCTAGAAAAACGGTACTTGTGTTTGGGCCTAATTTTTCCGGCGATGACGTAAACAACCCTTTTTTAAGAGTAGAAGATTAGCTTTCACATCAATCCTTTGCATCAACGCCTTAACTTTATTTTTTTTGGTCGTTTTTACTTATATTACTTAGTTTTAAACCCAAATTGTTTTTCTTGTTTAGATAAAACTGTTACTTGCTTTAGTATTTTTCAAACTTTCGCGATCACTGTACATAATTATTGATTAAAACGGGTATTTATCGCGTATGTACCTTTTGTTATCCCGACGTTTCGTCTGTGTTGCAACTAGGGAATGCAATCCCGATCCCGCGGGATCCCGATCTCGCGAGAGCTCGTGTAATTTTTCGGGATCAATCCCGACGCATCATATGACGAGATCCCGTTCGAGATTGACGGGATTGGGCGGCAGTGGTCAGCGACGCTACACACGTCCACTCGGGGCGCAAGCGGCGCGCTGACTGACGGCCGCGAGCGGCAGGAACGCCAAACAGCGTTAGAAAACTATTCCGACTATTTCCGAATATTAGCGACAGGTGACGATAATTATTTAGTTGGTAAGATTAAAGAATAAAGATATTTATTTTCTTTCGAGTAATATGTTACTTTAGTTAACCTCACTATCACAAACAAGCAGTTATTGGCTTATTCAGTCATCCGAATTTAGCATTTTTTTTTAAACTAGACGGGATCCCGAAAATTCCGGGATCTTGAATTTGCAATCTCGAGTCGGGATTGCATTCCCTAGTTGCAACAGTCATGGTCTCAGTCAGCCTGAGACCATGACTGTTGCAACACAGCCGAAACGTCGGGATAACAAATAAAAAAGGTACATACGCGATAAATACCCGTTTTAATCAATAATTATGTTACTTGCTTTGTTGTCTGAGAATGTGGGAGTTGAAGCTGGTCCATAATATTTTGAAAATAATTGTTGTTTGTTTTAAATAAATTAATTGGAAATTAATAGAATTGAACTTATATCGTTACCCGCTACCGATTATACTCTTAATCTCGGAGTCTTCAAGTCCAACCAAAGTGTTTCTATCTAGGCCAGCGTGCTGCATCTTCGACCACACAAACACTTATAATCATCATCATTCTTCGTCCAGTATTGGATATAATGTCTCCCCTAACCGCTTCCAATCCGATCTGTACAGTGCTTCACTTCTCCATTGCTGACCAGCTACTGTTTTTATATTATTCCACCATCGTGCCATCCAGTGGCGTAGTGTAGTAGGGGCGGCAGGGGCGGCCCGCCCCGGGCGGCAACTTTAGAGGGCGGCAAAATTACACAATAAATAATAATAATATCTTATATTTAATTGAACCATTACATATTTTTGTTACATAATCCAAGCTGTGAGAGAAATTGATCAAAATTTAAATTGATCAAAAACTATTTAAGATCAACAATGAGTAAATGGCTAACCAATCTGGTAAGCTTGTTTAATGAACAAGAGGTGTGTGATGCTATAAACATTGCTGTCAAATAAGTGACAGTAAAGAGAGTGCAATAAACGTATCTGCTCTTAAAAACAGTAGCCCATTAAAGTTTTTGTTAAAGACAGAATTTATTATAGTCAATTGAAATACCTAAATAAGAGGGTGACAAAATTTTCTTCCGCCCCGGGCGGCTGACACCCACGCCACGCCACTGGTACCATTCGTTCGGTTTTCCAACACCAACACTTGCCAGGGGGTAGTGGTCAAACCTATTTTTAACTGACTTCAAAAAAGAAGGAACTTCTCAATTCATCGGAATAAGTTTTTATGTATGTTCAGCGATAATTCACGTTGTTCGAATCCAATGATTATTTTTTCGTTAGAACATTTAGGTCAGGGGTAGTTCCATATAAATTTGGTCAAGACCTGATGGTGGGATCCATGATAAAATCATCAAACTCTTCATTTTGCAGAGGCACCTGCGCATTTTTTCGATTTTCTTATTGCTGAAGTCGAATATATTTTATTTGAAAAGTAACTTGTCAATTTAAAAATATAAGTATATGATTCGCGGCATTGACATTGAAAAATCAATGCACATTTTGTAATAACGTAGAAAAAGTATATACCGTGATGCACGCAACCATTTACAAAGCTAATGTAACACAATTATGTTACATTGACCGATTTTATGAAATGGAACAGTTTTACTTAGGTACATACTATTGTATAAAGTATGTCCATGTCGTCCCTGCCCCAGTTATGGTTGAGAACTCGGCTCTTGAAGTTGTCAACGCGTATGTATACCTAGGACAAACAGTCCAATTAGGTAGGTCCAACTTCGAGAAAGAGGTCAATCGTCGAATCCAACTCGGATTCGACGATTGACCTTTTGGGAAACTTCGCAACGTCTTTTCGTCCAACATACCTCAGTGCCTTAAGACGAAAGTCTACAATCAGTGTGTGTTACCAGTGATGACATATGGAACCGAGACGTGGTCCTTCACTATTGGCCTTATGAATAAGCTCAGAGTCGCTCAACGAGCTATGGAGAGGGCTATGCTCGGGGTTTCTCTACGGGATCGAATCAGAAATGAGGAGATACGTAGGAGAACTCAAGTCACCGACATAGCCCGACGGATTAGCACGTTGAAGTGGCAATGGGCAGGCCATATAGCGCGCAGAACAGATGGCCGATGGGGCCGAAAGGTTCTCGAGTGGAGGCCACGGACCGGCAAGCGCAGCGTAGGACGTCCACCCACAAGATGGGCAGACGACTTGGTAAGAACCGCAGGTCGGCGTTGGATGCAGGCCGCTTCCAACCGCAGTTCCTGGAGATCAATGAGGGAGGCCTTTGTCCAGCAGTGGACGTCCTACGGCTGATATGATGATGATGATGATGATTGTATAAAGTGGGCCAATCTTTCTCTTTTATAAATAGGCAATACAAGTTACAAATAGTAAATACATAATAATTTTAAATACTATACAGGCTGTAAATAAACTAGTTAGAGATACATACTTCCAAAACCTTTGCGAGTTGAAAACTCATCAATAAGTATAAACACTTTTTCACATCTTGTAATTTTGGCAGAGGAAAGAATGAGGGTGGCCATTACCCAGTATTGGTACATGGAGGGCTAAAAATAATAACAAGAACTTGTAATTTTCAGGACATTAAAAGGTAGTATAGATGAGTTCGCTTTCAGCGATAAAACCACTGCTTTTATTTGCAAGTTCTAGTAGTCATATTTTGTTTATTTATACTTTGTTGTTGCGAATCTTTCGGAAACAGACTTCCTACTAGTGTAGGGTTGCCATCTCCAAATTTTGAAATTCAGGATTTGTAGGTAGTAATACTCGGACATTTTGGTTTAAAACAATGACGGACTATTGTGTTTGGAATCCTCATAAAAGCGGCAAGCTTTTATTGGAGAAGGTACAGAAAGCTGTACCTTTCCAAGTTGCTAATTTGTTTTAAATGTGGCAACGTCCTTCACATGCGAGGCGCAGGCCCAGTGACAAAACAATTCAGTTTTTTACAAGATTCATTTTGGTGAGTATGCGCAAGATCTTCGTGACCTTATCCCTCCTTCCCCCTCTCACTACCCATACCTGGTCGGCATACCACCTTGCCGTACCAAACGATTGTTAGCACAAGTAAGGAGTGGAATTCACTTCCGGCGTATGTTTTTCCGAACCAGTATAATCTTGGAGTCTTCAAGTCCAGAGTGAATAAGTTCTTTCTAAGCAAGCGTGATCCATCTTCGATCACACCATCACTTACCCCAGGTGAAGTAGTGGTCAAGCGCTAGACTATCACCGATAAAAAAAAAATTCGAGAGTAGTGGCGCGCGAATTTTACACAAGACCCTTTAAAAACCTAAAAGCCCAGGACACCCCAAAAAGCAGGACATGTCCTGGGAAAACAGGACGGTTGGCAACACTATACCAGTGTGACACACACGTCATGCCGAATGTCAATAAAACTATTGAATAGTTGGATTGAATTCGTTTATATTGAATCTGTATGCTAACTCCAGCGGTCACGGGTGGCGTGCGTCCTTGTTATACTTTCCCCGATTTGGCAAGCCGCGTAGTTTCATTCTGTCGTGACAACACTATTCCTGAATAGACACTTGTACAACTAACACTCATATAACCTGCTTTATAAGGTGTCACTTATTGTAAAACACACATTTTTCTGTGTAGTCAGGTTCTTTCTCTTTTTTATTCCACCTGGAGATTGAACAAGCATATGGCCCACCTAATATAAAATCATTTCCATAGCCTATAACAAAGTTTTGCCGTATAGGTAACGCACCTAATGAACGTGCCCTACGATGCACTCCTTTCGTCCATCTTGAGGCGTGCAGGTGCATCCTCGTGTGCCTGTAATTTCACCCCGAAACACAGCAGTGCTTGGCAGTAGAAATAAGTATCGCATCCCCGAGCGAGTCCTTTCACAAGGAACTGTGAAAATAATAAATAGATAAATAATAATGCTGGACATTTCACACAACCCCATCTAGCCCCAAACTAAGCAAAGCTTGTATTATGGGAACCATATAACTGATAGAATACTTATATACTTATTTTTTGTAAATACATTCTTTTAATACCTAGAAAAATACCCAAACCCGGAACAAATATCTGTAGATCAAGCAAACATTTGTTCCGCGGCGGGAATCGAACCCGCAACCTCCTGCGTCTCGGCCGGCTATTCTTCCACTGCGCCACCGAGGTTGTCAAAAGGTTTGTCAAAATGCGCTGTTAAGCCACTTCTAATTTTCATACAATATCTAGAAGTGCAGTCGCAACACCACTGTCGCAACATGCGTCTTGAGACGAAACTCCATTAAAAATTAATGAAGCGCTACAGATGCGCGTCATCTGCGCCACAGGCGCTCGACAACGCCGCTTTTGCACCCTATCCAATAAACAAAATAATGTGGTGGTCATCTATAGTGCAAGTTTAAAACTTATCGGGCAACCGTACAAAAGCGTATTGGTGTGGTGATACTTGACACTGCACTTTTTTAGAAGCGGTAGACACAACTTTTTGGCTTCTATAGCGATTGTAGAAGAAATGTTTGCAAGATCTGCAAATATTCGTTCCCATGATGAAAAAATCTCCCCCAGAATTTTATTTGAATTTGAAATTGAGGAAGAAAGGGTGAAGGTGTACCAAAGATATATTCAAACTGGCTTTTAGTAAAACATGGAATGTATTTTTATAATGTTATGTTTTATGGGGTTGAATTTGTGTTACGCATATTTAAATCTGACAGCCACGCTGTATGCACGTTCGGTAGTATGGCCACATCAAAATCAAACCAGTTTGTTGTTCTTTTTCAGAGAAAACAATTAAATTAAACAATCTAGGCATTGTTGATTGGATAAAACCTAGCTGCCAGTGTTGTTATCTATAAAAATGTGTGAAATTGATATGTCTTTCGATTTAATATTGACGTTAGTTATTTTCAGTTTAGGTATTTGTAATAAATATTAAATCTGATATAAAAATGTATAGATAATGGCGGGTTCCTATATCCGTCGGTAACCGACTACGCCTCGTATCTCCTTCAAAAAGTGTCGAACTAGTGTCAAACTTTTGACAGGTTTTCAATGAGAAACGAGTCGTAGCTGGTTACCGACGAATATAGGTACCCGCCATAAAAGGCTAAAGATTATGATAATGATGGATCTATGGTCTATGCTAATTTTTCTATTTTGTTTCAGGGCAACATCTTCACATGTCCAAATGGTAAGTAAAAGTTATTTTATTCCTTGAGCTCAACTTCCACACTCCATCACTTCCAACTTGATAATGATGAGGATGTTTTCTGGCGAAATTCCGCCAGAGTGGCTTATAGTGGCTCTTGCCTGTTTAATGTGTGTCCGTGGAGAACCCAGCATTGGGTGAAGTCGGGCATTGGATGATGATGATGATGATATAATATTAAGTAGTTTGTGTAATAGGTACGGGATCTACACTCTGAAAATATATAAAAGGCCACCAGCATTTATTTCTACACCAGCTTTTAGACTAAACCAAACTGTAACTTTGTTATGTTTGTCCAAAAGCTATCAACTCATTTCAAAGTTAATAATTAGCTTGAAAATCCGCTGAAAATTTCAAAATTCGCTTAACAATTTGCCAGCGCTATAATAGTTGAGTACAATACGTGATGAAACTTGGTTTGCGTTCCGTAAGCTCTTTATGGTTACACGGGCAATTTGTAATGCAACTTTTTCCTACTTTAGTTACTGAACACTTTAGTTAGACACTACGACGGAACAATATACCTAGCATAGTAACAAACATGAGATCCAGTGACGTGAACCGTATTAATCTTAGCCCTACTAAAATAGTTGTTTATTGTCCCTTAATTCCCTCAATAAATAAAATAAAAATGCTTACAATGATCTATGGGCAAAGATAATAACTGATTGGGTCCCTACCGCAACTCGCCCACGCGGCAGACCACCACGGAGATGGCGTGACGACTTGGATGTGCATTTACCAGACTGGCCCACTAAAGCAGGGGACAGAAAAAAAATGGAAAGAAGGGAGGGAGGCCTTTGCTCTGCTGTGGGACAACACAGATTAAAAATAAAAAAAATAATACAATGATATTTGATCTTGGTATAAGTGATTTATTCATTAATTGACATCGACTATTTACAAGTCAAGCCAGAACCCAAATTTATTGTCCTCAATGTAGTCAGAGAATTAAGAGATAAATGCTACTAGCTGCAGAACACCTACACAAAGATTTAGGTAAGTTGCGGCCGGCGGTATGGAAGAGCTGCTTATGCTAAACTGTTGCTCAAAATTGCTAGTATTTAAATTAAGTCGAATTTTAGTCGCTCGTATGCGTAGGAATTTAGAAAGCTGTAGGCAACAATAAATAGAAATGTAATAAGCATTATGACAAAATGTGTTTGTGAATAACTCTGTTTGGTTTAGGCACGTGTTTTGCTGTGAGAGAGTAACAGAGAAAGAAATAGAGTGAGTGAGTAACAAGGTAGCGCTAGAATAGCGATGTACTCGTAGATAATACTAATAGATCAGCGGAAACGGTTTGTTTTACTAGCAATTCATGCTAAGCTAATATTAAAGGTCAAACTTTAATTTTTGTTTTGTCCATAGATATGTATATAGACTTTTTTATATTGGTTATAGCCAAGTGCTTAACATGCCACCTAACCTCGAAGTTAAAGCACGCTGGCCTAGAAATAACCTGTTCACTCTGGACTTGAAGACTCCGAGATTACAGTGGTTACAAGTGGATTCGACCCCCTAAGTCCCTTTTCGTAGGTACCTAAACTAGGTTTTTTGATTTTTTATGTGAAAAACTAGATGTTGCCAGTGACTTCGTACGCGTTACACTACTAAATGTGTAGGTAACCTAGGAATAAAGCTAAACTCGCTGTTGCAACTTGACTTGATACCCCATTTTTATCCCATGGGAACTGATTTATGGATAAATGGTAGCTTATGTGGTGTTCCAGGTTCCAGGATCGAAATCGGTTCAGCGGTTATGGCGTGATTGAGTAACAAAGAAACAAAAAAACAACAAAACTTTCGCATTTATAATATTAGTGTGATGTTATTAGCCTTCTGATGTAAAGTGGTCACCGCCTTTAGCACTTAAGAAGACACGTGCAATTCTAACTACTAGGTATTTTACGCAAAAGTGGGCGAATATCAAACGTAGCTTTGAACTGTTTACTCCACAGAACATAGGAAATTTTCCTATGTTCTGTGGTTTACTCCGACTATCCTCTATTGGGATACTAATACGGTCTGAGTATTGCGTAAGAGATCCAAGGATATTCAGGGGATTAATTAGAGTGACCCATTATTTTATTTTACCTAAGTAATTCTCTGGCCAAATAACTTTGCGGGTGCCAATAGTAACTTCACTCATTTCATGATGCTGGAAAAATTCCCATCCGCTTAGAACGACAAGTGGGTATTTTCATTTCCTCGCCAGCACTAAACAAACTTTCATGAAGCTCGGCGAAATACGAATGAAACGAAAACAGTGGAATACCAAACCGTGAATAAAGTATTAGCTATTGGTATTCACGATTCGAAGAAGTCGTGAGATGGTTTCGCATGTTTGATTTCTAACGACCCTGGCTTGCATATCCGTTTTACTAAATAATAAATAAATATTGGTGGACATTTCACACAGCGCTATCTAGCCCCAAACGAAACTAAACTAACTATGGGAACGAGATAACTGATAGAATACTTATATACGTTTTATTTTGTAAATACATACTTACAATATATAGAAAAACATCCAGACACGGAACAAATACTTGTAGATCATGCAAACATTTGTTCAGCGGCGAGAATTGAACGCGCTACCTCCTGCGTCTCAGCCGGCTATGCGCCCACTGCGCCACGGAGGTCGTCAATTAGTATAGAGTTGGCAGAAAAGCTGCATTAGAAAGTAATGGTTGCATCTGGCTACTAAAATATTTAAGACATAGAATAACATTAATTTGGTTCTATAGCACACAAAATACAGAATAAAAAACAGAATCTATAAAAAAGACATAAAAAAGTTTGTTGTATTTTTAAAGCGAATATATAACTAAATATTATGTGAATATTTCAAGCGTCTACCTCTTGTCGTTATCAATATCGAGCAAAAACACGATTGTTTTATGGGAGCCCCCTTGAATATTTATTTTAGTCTGTTTTCAGTATTTGTTGTTATAGCGGCAACAGAAATACATCATCTGTGGAAATTTCAACTGTCTAACTATCACGGTTCATTAGATACAGCCTGGTGTGGTGACAGACGGACAGACAGACAGACAGCGGAGCCTTAGTAATAGGGTGCCGTTTTACCCTTTGCGTACGGAATCCTAAAAATAAGAAAAGAAATTTAGTTTAGTCTGGGGTACAGTAAAAACACGACGAAGAATGTTGCAGGCGCAATAAAAAATATGGAACCATAAAATATACGTAGAACCTACTCAAACAAAATGCATGACTCATTATGATGTAAGTAATAACAAGATAGAAAATAAACCTAAAATGTTTTAAGGCTTTTTAATAAGTTGCAAAGTTTAAAATGAATATTTTAGTAATTTCATATTTAAAGCATTAGAAGACCAATATCAAAGTCCTTAGGGTCAATAAAAAAGTTTAATTTAATGGATTTTTGGCAAGATAGCTACTTGACCGTTTCACGGAGAATCATTAAAACACAGATAAAACGTCTCAAAGTTACTTTTATAAGACAACCAATCACAAGCCAGAGCACTGTTGCCTATGATTTTATTTTAACAGCCGTGCAGACTAATAAATTTAGATTAGATTAGATTATATAATTTCTAATTCACACCATTAAATACAAACATATAAAAGAAAATACAATTTTAAATCATAGGTACAATGGGCGGCCTTATCGCTAAAAGCGATCTCTTCCAGGCAACCTTTGGATGGACAGGATCTATATGAACAAATAAAGACGGCGGCATAAGATTTTTTTAGAATCAGTTTTTTTTTTAAAAACAAGCATATATTACAATTTATAAAAAATATAGTTAATATAAAATAAAATACTTAATTATATTAAATAATATAATCATAAAATTACATAAATATGAATATTAAGATACATAAAATATATATATATTATCATACCTATGTACATACATGAATTATAAAAATGTATAAATAAATAAATGGCCTAGTGAGCGATGGATTTAACCGTGTTAAAATATGTTATACATATTTTAAAAGCACATTCATTTTGATGAAAGGTTTAAACGTTTTCCTGTGAAATATACGCGTGATTTTTGTTTATTTTTTATACATACGCAGTGACATTTATGTGCTAAATGCTACGGCTACCATCTTTTGTAAGCGACACATTAGATACGCTCATGGTTAATAAGTTTTTTTTGTTGAAAAATTATTTTTTCAAAACAATCTTTTATAAAATTCATAATAAGAACCGCAAGCAGATTTAAATAAACCCAAACGCACGCACGGCACGCCGTGGAAGCAAACCTATCAACATTTTTATTTGTAAGCACAAAGTATAGGCAATTTGACGATTTCCATGTTGGGCTTTAGAGCAATATCCTTCTCCTAGAAAGATTGCAAACCAATGCTGTTGACGCCTATCTCGCCAAATTACACAAGTCAAAGTATGAAGTCGACCACGGCATACTTTTGTTAAAATTCAGCTGTTAATGACTTCAAAAAACCAGAAAACATCCTCCGCCATCTTAGAGGTTCCGCCATATTGGATTTAGAGTATACATCTTGGATGGTCCCCATATTTTAGATTTAATGTGATGTTATATTAGTTTTCGTATTCTCCTCAGCAAGCACTTTCATTTGATACCCATACTGTGGTAGTGCAAAAAAAAACCTAGTCCGCCATCTTGGATAACCCACCATTTTGGAATTAGAATGACGTCACATAGCTAAGCATGCATTGTCATCAAAAATAAGCGTGTATACCAAATTTCAGCTATACTTAACTGATTTAAAATTCAGTTGCAAGATTCCACCCGGACAAACATACAAACATTGCAAGTTAAATTAATGCTTGTAAAAAATAAATGTATGCAAAATTAAATAAAAAATACTGATTAAAATTTGCAATCAGGCCATCAAAAACACTGGGTACACCAATTTATCAGTAATATTTATAGTGATGTGGTTACATCAGTGTGCGATCCAATTTATGGTAATTTTCGCATATATTCATGGGAAATTAATGTTCAGTGTTCAGTGGTTATTAAAAAAAGGCTGTACATTCCAGTACTTCAGTTTAATGAAGCGCTGATAGATGATTACCCGTATCGAATATTATGTTTGCAAATCTCATTGAGGTCAAGGTATACCTGTACCCAGCATTCATTTCGCAAGAGGCTCTCTATGATAATCAGTTCTAAAACAAGTAGGTAAATTTTTACAAAATTTGAAAAACTTCCCTATTTTCGCGTCAGGGATTAAAAACTGACATAGCTGAGAAACATCCCAGTTAAACCAGCTTTTTATTTATAAAACCACGTCCGAATCAGTCAATCTATTTGTGACCTATAATATTACAGACAGACAGGCAGACGCACACACAGACAGACATAGGCGCCAAACTTATAACACCCTTCTTTATGCGTCTGGGGTTTATGATAAAAACAGTGAATTTAAGCTTAGACTTTAGACTAAAATTTATATTGCAATCTAAGATAAATCTGGGTTATTGCAAAATACCTTACTCAAACACATAGTTTCTAACCACGTGTAATAGTACATTGTTATACAAGGGCTGTAAGCGATCTATTATATCCCCGAGATATGTTGGCATGCGAGCAAAGGAAGCTAATCGTAGGGTTTTTTGATTATATTTTTTATTTAAACCTTGTAGTTTTAAATTTGTTAGGCATTATAATTGCCAATTAGCCATAGTAATTTGATATGCGTGTAGCTTAAGTGGCACAAATATAGGCAAAAGTCCTAAACGAAAGTATCTTTTTGAATGCTTTTTTTTTAAACATGTTTTTATAAAGGTTCTTAGTATAGGTTATATTTAGTAGGATTTTTTGCAGTAGTTGCAATTCATCGAGGCAATGCAACCCGTACTAGAAGTAGTGGTCTCGAGCAGTTAAGCTATCTAAGATTTCAACGGTCTGTAGATGATTCAACTGTTACTTTTGTATGTTTTTAGAGACATTTTAATATATGTATTTACTTTCTATTATTAAATATTATGTAATGATAGTATTTCTAAAATAAAGGAAAAGTTAGGCAAACTAAGTTAAAGTATTTTATTATTAAAAAAAAAACGAGTGTGGTAAATCTTCTTTTTCAAAATATTAATTTATAATATTGTTCAAGAACGAAATGAAATTACAAAAAATAATCAAACGAACTACTGACTATATATATATATATATATTATATATTGCATGCACTGGTTATGAGAGGAAGAGAGAAAGAAAATGTGCGCGCGCACTTTTCTCTCTTGCTCCTACAGTTATATACGAAACGTAACTCTCTCTCTTTCTACCTTCACTAACTTATATCTCCCTCTCAACTTCCATTCGCACTTTTCGTAACGTATTCACCAGCTTACTCCCCAAGTCAAGCGGGCGTAAAAACGTTTTACTTCAGAACTCATTGATAAGTTCACCAATTCAAAACAAAATAAACGCCCTCTGTAATCAGTGCCAACATGACGCACATCCAATCTAACCGTTCGTTCGTTATTTTAACGAAGTCGTATGCTAATCCCGATTCGAGATTGAGTCAATCCTTCACCGCACCACATTCTAGGATTGACTGAACACTTAATATCCGCAAACATACAAGATTGCCTTTGATTACTCTGCCTGTGCTCTGTTTTGCTTTGTCTTCATGGTAACGTACAAAGGTTTGGAACCAACGAACCAGGTACGTAGAATCGTTTGATATGTAGAGTATCTAGCTTGTATCCAAATTTCAAGACACACGTGTATTGTTTGTGCGTGACGGACTCATGTTTAATAAATAAATAATGCTGGACATATCCGATACCAGGCAACCAAGTGTTGGAACAATATTCCCCCACCACTTCGACATATAAAATCACAGATAATCTTTAAAAAACGTTTAAAATTCTTAATTATTTGTAAAAAAAACTGGGTTGCCTGGTGCGGGAAGCATTAGTGCACCTTTCACGTGTTAGCCGATTGGCGTATTCCTTTTACCAATTTATCAATTGGTTTTTGTTGGATCTTTGCTCATTAAAAATATAAGGTAGATGAATTCTGTTTGTCATCCGCTTTTTCTGCGACTACCGTCGTTATGAAAAACGTTGGATAGTAACGTCGGCCATAACTGCCGTTCCTCGCCCCGCGCGCCCATCCGCGGCTCCCTGCCAGCGTGGGCGCCGTTTAGTTAACTTGCACGACCGCACCTTGTTGGTCGCGTTCTTACCCCCTGAAGAAACTATTTCGTGAATAGACAAGTTTAACTCTTTTTTGTAACTGCTGTGCTCGAGACGTTCTCGTGAAGTGCTGTGCGTTTTTAATTGTGCCTCAGACGACATTCCATCATCAGGACACTGTGCTGCACAAGTCCACGTCCGTCAAGTCGGTTTGAAGTACCTAATTAAGGTGGATGGCATTCCTTGTTCGTCTACTTTGTATACCTAATTGAGCAAAGATGCTTCTTCTGAGAGCATACCTACATCTATTCTTCACTTATTATATCAATTTAAAATGTCCTTCGATATTATTTAATCTCATTTACCAGCGCCCTGTATTCATCCCCAACAGTTTTAAATATGTTCTGACTTTATTTATTTTATTACATAATGTTACCTCCGTGGCGCAGTGGGCGAACAGCCGGCTGAGACGCAGGAGGTAGTGGGTTCGATTCCCGCCGCGGAACAAATGTTTGCATGATCTACAGATATTTGTTCCGGGTCTGTTTGTTTTTCTATATATTATAAGTATGTATTTACAAAAAAAAGTATATCAGTTATCTGGTTCCCATAGTACAAGCTCTGCTTAGTTTGGGGCTAGATAGCGCTGTGTGAAATATCCAGCAATATTATTTATTTATATAATATTTTGACACAACATGACATATCTACGATGAGTCGATGACACATAATATTCTCACTTGACAACACAATACTCTCAAGGTGTAGTGGCTAAATGGAGTTGTCTCAACAGAATATCAGCGCTTCCCATCACGGCGGGCATAATGCTGAGTCTAGTCCCATTGTTTATGCTTTACATTTATACTGTTTAATTGTTTAATTTTTTTTATATTTACTCTGTCTTAAATTTAACTGTATTGTATATTGTGTGATAATGTAGTGAATAAATTATTGTCTATGTCTATATCACACAGCGATATCCAGCCCCAAACTAAGCAAAGCGTATGGGAACCAGATAACTGATAAAAAACTTATATATATGTATATCTTTTGAATATACATAATTATATTGTGTTGAGAAGTACCAGGACATGAAAAGATTCCTGCGTCTTAGTCAATTAATTCAGCCATTGCGCCTCGGAGGTCGTTATATGCAAAAAAATCGTTTTAACCAAGTAAGTTACGGATTCTTCAAGAGGTTTAATTCATATAGGATTGTCTCAGTGTGCATGCTAGACTAAATTTCTGTTTTTACTTGATATTTTTAAATACTAATTTTTAATAATTAGTGAACACCTTTGCGTCAATTTGTTAAAGACGGTACGAGAAGATGGAATAAATACGTTGGATTGAAATTAACGCAGATTATCATTTGGAATGGAATGTTACATCATCATCATCGTCAGCTTTTCTCATCCCACTGCTGGGCATAGGCCTCTCTTCGTTGTCGCCATTCGCCTCTGTCCTGCGCTGTTCTAACCCACATACGACCTGCGATTTTTATAACGTAGTCGACCCATCTTGCCGGCGGACAACTTGCGTTCCTGGTTCCATCTCGGGGCCACCACTTAGTCAGCACCCTGCTCCGACTGTCATCACCGCGCCTGGTCACATGTCCTGCCCAATTTCATTTGAGTCCCAATATACGGTTGCTAACGTCTTGAACTTTATTCCGCTTGTGAATTTCAGTATTGGGGATTCAGTCTAGTAGTGTGATGCTGAGCATGGCATGGAATGTTTACTTTAGAGAAAAACCTGCTTAAAAAATATAACACTTCTACTAAATTTAGATTACTGTATGAACCTGTTAGTATGAAGCACGTTTTTAAGTAGGTAAAGCGGCTTAGTGGATGCCTGCAGCCTCTCGGTATAACACAATGTCTGTACACGAGCGATTTAATTGAGCAACACTCGATCTTTTACACGGCAACATTAACATCCTAGTCCGTATAAGGGACAACTGTTGATCAGAATTTTAATAGCAACTTAGCAAATGGCTTTATTATCAAGGCATAATCCACAAAACTCACGAAAAAAATATAAATAAATATTGCTGGACATTTCACACAGCGCTATCTAGCCCCAAACTAAGCAGAGCTTGTACTATGGGAACCAGATAACTGATAGAATACTTATACCTATACATTTTTTTTTTGTAAATACATACTTTTATTAAATAGAGAAACCACCAGACTCGGAACAAATAGCTGTAGATCATGCAAACATTTGTTCCGCGGTGGGAATCTAACCCGCCACCTCCTGCGTCTCAGCCGGCTATTCGCCCACTGCACCACGGAGGTCGTCAAAAAAATTGATTAACAATACAACTACGAGTATTTGCACTAAATTGACCCTAATGAATAACGCTAATCTATTATCTTGTGTTGTAATTGTTAGTCGTCGAATCTGAATTACAGACTGTACAACGATAGCCTATTCAAAAACTGTGTTGTCTCGCTCCAAAGGCTTCGGCAACAATTTTAAATGCCTAACAGTGCTTTGTGGTAAAAATGTATCGTGTGTAGAAGCCTTAGAGTGGCTGCAGTCAGGAGTATTAATGTCTCGCCTACACTCGCCTGTTTTCAGAATACAACGGGAATTTTTCACACGGAATTTTACATTGTGCGAATAACTGATGCTCGGTGCTAATTTGAGCTTGACACGAAAATATGCTTTTGTGTTACCTACATTACATAGTTTGCGCAGCTTTTTTAAACAGATGATTAAAGTGGGAAAGTTAATAATTAAAATAATAAACAATGTTATCTGTCGTAGCCGTTTAGTTTTCCTGGTAAGTTTACTTCGAATAAAATGTCGAATATGAAAATATAAATGTAAAATATACGTACACACGGCTACACATCAAGCTAATCATTTCCAGTATAAGCTGGCCTCTCATTCTACGAAATGCCTACACAATGCGAGGTCAGCTTATACTGGAAACGTCTAGCTTGATGTGTAGCCGTGTGTACGTAGGTACATATTTTAGTTAATTTGTCAATAGCCTTACCAAAAAAGGTTCTAAAGTAAAAGTGCATGTCAATCCCAACCCCCATAAAAGTTCAGTTTCGATTAGGGAATTCAACATCCATTAAGTATCTTGATATCTTTGTAAAATCAGCGATTTCTTTTTACTCCCTTCCGATCTGACGTCTCATTAAGTAAACATGAAAGTCGATCTATTCGAAGTAAAACGAGGCATATCTGAATTTACATTGAAATCGAAATTGATCGAGCGTTATCCAACTACCCTCGAGGATCGTGGGTATGACATATGACAATGAAAACGCGATCGAACATACGGCCATGTCTATATTGTGAGGATGGTTGGCTAACAATTTAACATCGAATGGGTTGAAGACGGTCTGCATGACTGAGTTGCGTCATTCTTGCATGCCTGGCTTTTAAGGGTTTATTCTCAAAATCCCCACCGCGACATCCCCACCAGTGCGTAGAGGTCTTCTAATTCTAATTCTAGGGTGGGGGGAATAAAAGATCTGCACTGCCGTCCCGTATTGAAGTGTATTGTGCATTACCCCACTTCTAACTTGACCCCAGCCATCCTAACTCCTTGAAGTAACTGAGTTTAACTTTGGGTTGGTGGCAGCAGCTTTCCAGGGTCCCCGTGGATATTGAAGTTGTGGTGGTGTTAGTGGAACATGAGGATTCGATGACCCTTTGCAGACCCGTTCTTAGTCTTGCGTCGTTTGTGGCAGTGCAGTGGAGTATCACGTGCGTAGAGGTCTTGTAACTAGATAATTACTAGAAACATACATGATTTAACCCGGGCAATTTGTTTACAAATAATTTAATAAGAAATTGTCCACTAGTGATGACGTAGAGGCCTTGTAACTGGACAATCACTACAAGCATACATGCTGCAATTTGTTTACAAATAATTCAATAAGAAATTGCCCTTGTTATAGTATGTGTTTGTATTAATCGTCTAGTAATTAGGCCTATACGCACTGGTGGGGACGTAGTGGTGGGGATTTCGAGAATAAACTACTTTTGGTTCATTCTCGAAATCCCCACAGCTTTTCAGCACTATGTGTGGGGTGTTTGAGAATCTCGCTATTCCGAATATTTTGCGTTTGTGTATTGGACGTCCTCTGCTGAAAATAGACCTGTGTAAATTTTCAAAGCAAGCGAGCTGGTGCGGCCTGCAACCAACGGTTCCCAGCAACCTTTGTCAGGTCGTCCTTTCATTTAGTGACTTTACAATAGGTACTGTGTACATAGATACTATGTACTCATGTATTTTGAAATCTGGCTGTCTTGGAATATGCATGATATCCCGAATATCCTATTTCGTTTATATTTTACAACTAATTTAAACTCTACGTTATAGTGATGGATTTTAAGCGGTTAACACCCCCACTTTAAGTATTTTCATAATTTTCAAACTTGTTACATATCAGTAGCTACCTTTGTAGATAACTTATTATGAATATAGCCAATTATTCATCATCATTATCATCTTATCAGCCATTATGACGTCTACTGCTGAACATAGATTTCCAGAGAGACGAATCCGGTGCAGCCTGCACTGCACCCAACGGCTCCCAGACCCCTTTATTTAGTCTTTAGTCTTTCCATCTAGTGGCCGTTCTACGCTACGTTTTTAAGTACGCCGACGTTCTTCGAGCTATTATTCAATTATTCAGTAACTTTAAGGTACTCGTATCTCCGGAAAAATGCTTTTTGAAAGGTCTACCCAAAAAAGTTTATTAATGAGTGAACAGCCCTCAATCCTACGAGTTTTGGATCCCTTAAAACATTACTAGTATTAATTACTAGCATTGCAACATCCCACACTATTTATTCTGTGGTAACAGCGTGGGATGAACGATCTTCGTTTGATTATGCAACCAAAAACAAATGAATTTAACATTTAGTTGACCTTTTTATTGCGTGTGGTTAGTTCATTACGATCTTGCGTTTTAAAGCTTCTAAAACTCGACATGTACCTTGGAAACTTGTAAGTACCGTTTTGTATGTAAATGTGGTTTTATATAAACATAGATTCCATTCTTTAAGTCCTTTCTATTCTACAATTGTTATTACAGATTTTGTACAATTGGTACAGAAAATAATCTGTATATTAAATTTCATCGAAATCAGTCCAGCTGTTCAGCCATGAAAACGGAACATATATACAGACAGAGACAGAGTTACTTTCGAATTGAAAATATTAGTATTGATCAATTCATAATAGAGAAATGAACTGCTAATTGATTGGGATTTTTATTCACTATAGCGATATCTCATTAGGGTCGAAACACTTTTTTAGACAATTAAATCAGCGTCACACCTTGGGGAAAAAAGGTTGTACCTAATATCACATTGCTGCTCAGGAAAAAAGTTGTACCTAATGACACACTGCTGCTCGGGAAAAAAGTTGTACCTAATGACACACTGCTGCTCGGGAAAAAAGTTGTACCTAATGACACACTGCTGCTCGGGAAAAAAGTTGTACCTAATGACACACTGCTACTCGGGAAAAAAGTTGTACCTAATGACACACTGCTGCTCGGGAAAAAAGTTGTACCTATTGACACACTGCTGCTCGGGAAAAAAGTTGTACCTAATGACACACTGCTGCTCGGGAAAAAAGTTGTACCTAATGACACACTGCTGCTCGGGAAAAAAGTTGTACCTAATGACACACTGCTGCTCGTGAAAAAAGTTGTACCTAATGACACACTGCTGCTCGGGAAAAAAGTTGTACCTAATGACACACTGCTGCTCATTGGAATGATACATTGTATATTCATATTCATCAAATTGCATTGAGGTTTTCTACAAATGTGACCAAATTGATGCACTAGTTTGTTAGAAATTTGATGAATTCCGTAAAAGTGTAGATACTTGCTGATATCTCTCGGTTTTAGAACAACGTTTTCAAGAGTAATAAATGCTACAATATAAAGTTTCAGGTGTTTCAAAGATTCCTCTGAAACCTAAAAGAAACTTCTCCACAATAAAATCTACAACAAAGTTTTACAAAGTTTATCTAACAAAGTATAAGTTTTCAATTTCGCAAAATCTCTTGTTGAAAGTAATAAAGATAATACCGGTGGGTGTCTTGGGTGAGGATTTATCTTAGCGTGTAGATGTGAAACTTAATCCGGCAAGTAAGGTTTTCTTCAAATTGACTTTTTTTTCCTAACTTATCTCGTCCCACTGCTGGGCAAAGGTCTCCCCCAAGTCCCTCCAAGCATCCAAATTGTCTCTAAATGTCTAAATTATTTTGTAATATTACTCGATTCGAATCGAGTTGGGATTCGAACTATCAAAGGTAGAGCTAGTGACAACTTCACCATCAGTGTTCTTAGTTATTTTGTAGAACTAGTGGTTCGCCCCGAACTGAGATCTCGCGAGTCTACCATAAAAACAAAAAAAAATATTACTCGTAATCTTTGACTATCAAAATAGTGCCACGAAATAAATAATCACCTAATTTGACCTACAGTTTCATTCAAATCACAGGTAACCGGAGTTTATGTTAATTAGTTACTCTTTTTTGGGGTACAAATTGCAGTTATTCTAGTCTTCAGACTATTCCCTATATTTGTGATACTTAACCTACACGAATACAGATTACAGCACTGTGGGATCACTGGTGTACCCTGTAAATTTTGCCAAAGGTTAGTTTTTATTATGGCTAATAACTCAAAAACTACAAAAACCTTACTAAAACTAAAAACGCGGTCGAAATTTACTAATGAAGACCTTTCATTTGACGTCTCATTTGACATGATAATCTCATTTTAATTTTTTTACCCCTTTTGAACCCCAATATCTCAACAACCCCCCAACATTTTTACCTCATTTAGTCACACCAAAATTGTACCATCACTACCTACCTATGTATCAAATTTCAAGATGATCGGATCAACGCTTCGAAAGTTATCCTCGGACAAACAAACGTACATACATACATACAATGCCGATTTGCCCAAATTGATTTAGAGATCTCGCTTCGCTCGATCAATAAAACAAAATGAGGTGTGCCATCCGTCAAGGGTAGCAGGATCAAAAGAAAAACATAATTTCGATAGGCAATAAATAAGTCCAGAGCAGTGCTGCAACATACGTTTATAGTTTTGAGATTAGCGCTAAATAAGAGAATGGGAGTTTCTTATCTACCCGCAGTTATTATTAGTTTTATGACGTGTAGAAATGAACTTCGAATGTTAGCCAAACAGAGTGACTATTGTCCAATAAGAGACGAATTCCATCGCTTTCTCCTACCCCGGAGTTGATAAACGTAGGCTTTTTATTCATCAAAATTTCACAGGATGTAACTCTATTTGCGACATTGTAATTTTTTTAAATTGATACCAAGTTTGTTATGCGTGTATGGCTTGTGATTGCACAAGATCTGCCGCTCTGGAAACCCATGGGGAACGGTTCAGCAGTGAGCGCTGTATGCTTGATATGATGATGATAAAGTTTGTTTGCAATTGAAATTTAGAAAACGAATATAATACCCATATTTTAGAACATTTACTACCGATTACATGACAAAGGCTGATGAGTGCGAATATGTAAACTGGTGAAATTGCCGTATTAGCGTTGCCGCACAAGAGCTATGCATCACAGTCACAAAACGCCACCACCTGAAGCTGAAGGCGTCTTCTTAGAAGCGGAAATTCGCGACATCTACTTTTTTCGGTCGGTGGCAGTCACACGTTTTTGTTTTTAAAAAGTCTTTATTAAACATAAATGTTAACAGCGTATTACAACTAAACACAGTTTAGCATAATAGTATCTTAAACTAGAATAACTCAGCAGGCTATTATAGCACCTTTATAAGTTTTTTTAATAAAATTAGTATTTATGAGAGTTACACTTTTTAAATCAGTTTTTCTTAATTTTATGTAGGCATTTTTTTCCTAGAAGTACTTATTAAAAAAAATGATATGAGCTCTTTGTATAGCGCGCATTTTTAAGGTCAAGAAATCAAGCTTAATCTACCTGCTTACAAGTAATAGCCCTTAATATTTTTAGGTTGACAAACCTACCATGCTGATATTGCGGTTATATTAAAACTTGGTCATAAATCATAATACAACCAAAACAACATTATACAGTTCAAGTCGTTGCGGACGGCATGCGAACTCACCTACCCGCGCCCGCGCGTTCAAGCGGGGACCCGCCCGGCCGGGCACTCTATTATGTGCTAGATTGAATGCGCAGACAAACGACCACACGAAGCAAGAAGTGGCGCTTCGTAGCGTGTAGCGACCACCGGCATCAACCGTATTCAGCGAGTTCATATCAAATGTATGAAAAAAAGAATCCGGAAGTCGATGGCAGGCATCGCGACGTATTGTGGCTGTGGGTCGAGTTCAGTCAAGGAATGGTTACTATGTCAAAAAGCCATGTCATTAATAGATATACACGGATCAAACTGTTATGTAGGTTCTAAATTATATTTTAACTGGCTGACCAATCCACATCTTTCCACGCATAGTTTTTCAATAAAAACATTACCCTCCTTCTGCGCAGTTGGGTGAAAAGTAGCCTATGTCATTCAGGAATAGTGTAGCTGCCCAACAGTGAAAGAATTGTTTAATTCGGTCCAGTAGTTTCGGAGCCTGTTCAATACAAACAAACAAATCTCCCCTCTTTATAATATTAGTATAGATAATGAAATTTAAGAATATGGGACGCACTTTGCCGAGATAATTAGGTTTTTCCATCGCCCAAGATAACCTTTTATGTTAAACCGTTTTAAGCTACTACGAAATCGTATTTCTCTAATAAAACCTTTTATTTACTAAAAAAAGGTATACTTAATAAAATTACGTAAACATGCTTGGTAGGTTCATAAAATAATTATCTTACTCCATTTTTTACTTATAAATATATATAAATAAAAAACTTTAACAACAAGTACTAGTATAGGTAAAAATGGGTTATTTCGTCCAACAGAATATTCACAAATTCCAAAATAATGTCGCTACGGTCAAATCCCTAAAATTACTTTTGAATACCCCACTTTCCTGAAATTTATTTTAATTAAAATTATATTACATATTTTTAAATCACAATCTAATAATAAACCTTTCATAACCCAGTAAAAAGGCAAATTAATATACAGGGCGCTTCAAACTTTCAAGTTAACCCTTTTAACATTGCTATCAGCTCATATTGGCCTATTGCTGGGCATTGGCCCATAAATTATGTTAATCTTGAATAAGAAATATCAACCTAGGAAATGGAAACTTTAACCAAAAAATAAAGGATAAAGAAAATCATTAATTTTACTAAAAGTAAGATTGAATCATAACAGTTTTTATTCGGGTTCAAATCCCGTCCGGCTTATCACGTTTGCAATTTTAGATGTCGAAAGATTTTTACCGTAATAACACTTGAAAATAAAAATATTTTTATGTACGAAAAATTTCCTAAACTTTGTAGCCCGGCAAATTTTTTTTTTGTGTCCTTGAATCTTTAACGTCAAAGTGTTAAACTTAAGGCTTTATACTTAACAGCTGATGAATATGATATATGATAAATGAATTTTTACATAAAACGAGCATTATTTTTCCAATACTTTTTTTATTTATAAATTAAACTTCGAATTTCAAAAAGTCTTAGAAAAACATTGTCTCATAACAGAGCTTTTATGTTAACATACTTATTCCAAAACATGCTGTATATCATAAAATAGGTATTTTAATAAGTTATCCATATAATTCGTCTGGAACATTTAGACAGAGTTAATTTCGCTAATGGGTTAGGTGGAACGAAATAATAAGAGTATAATACTGTCTGCATACTTTAATTAATACGTCTAGTTTTAAAACAAACTGGCAATTTGACACCCCATTCGTCAGCTTTTCTAGACATTCAGAATAATTAAGTTGAGGTTTAATTAATTTAAGAAAATGCGATCTTCGTCTTAAATTAATGAGCAAAGCTTATTATCTTTTGGGGTCTAGAATTTAGTATAACCACGTGCCTATGTTTTGGCTGAAATGTCTGGGACCTTTTGCAATAAACATTGATAATAGGAAAAGTTTTAGTTTCATCACCGGGTTCTTAATTTTTTTACAAAGCATTGACATAACAAAAATATATTTTTTAGATATATAAAAAGAACAGAACTATAATAACATAGGTACTTATGTAAGACTCACGCGACCCTAGATTTAAATAAATAAATACTGCTGAATATTTCACACATGGCCCTCTTACCCCAAACCTAGGAAAGCTGGTACTATGGGAAGTAGATGGACTTACATATAATTTTTAAAATAAACCTAATAATACAAAATCACCTTGAACCGAAACAAATATCCGTTTAGATCATGCAAATATTTGTTCCGCAGCGGGAATCGAACCCGATATCTCAGCCGGCTATTCGCTCACTTCGCTTCACGGAGGTCAAACAGACGTTAGCGTTTTATCCGAAAAAATCGGTTTGAGACCCTTTTCCCATGCAATTTTTTGTTCAATAGATGATGATTGCAGAATAGTTATTTAATTAGTGCAGAAGTCCAGTGCATGGAAGTTCAATAATTTAGTAAAAATGGCATATTTTGTATAACTTGGTAACCAACCTCCACAGTTCCGATTTCATTGGACTCATAAATCGTGAGCTGTAAAAGCAGCCACATAATGCAGTTCTATCAATCTAATCGCAAATTGCAGCCCCTTTACTACGTGTTCGCCTGCTCACCGTTACTGGCCTAGTGCCGGCTAATCACACCCACAATAATAACAAGCCTATTAGACAAACACCGCTAACGATAACTGGACTGCATCTGAATATCAACAGGCGATTCTCTTCCAAGAACAGATGATGCATTCTTTAGGTAAATATACAACTTAATATTTCGGACAGAGTAGTCGAAATGTCATTTCTGTGTTTTGTATACCGTCTACGTCTATAAAACCTGTGCCTAGGGCGGACTGAATGCTGAATCTTACTGCATTACGTATTGTCAGGTTTGTTATAGACGATCATCACTATTGCGATATATACAACAAAAATATATACCTATATATATTTATATAAAAAAGTGGCACTCCGGGAGTGCTGACAGAAGTGAAAACTTGAATAAAAGCAGACTATGGATACTTATATACAGAGGTGTCAGTGACAGATGTTAACAGTCAGTGTCAGTAGCCATGACAGGTGTCGGTAACAGTGTCGCGAGTTCAATGGTTTTTTTCCCATCTCAAAAAATGTTCAACACGCCTAAAGAAGTTTTCACTTCAAAAATTATGTTTGTGTGGGATGGTCCCGAGATTTACGAAATGTCTTACAGTCGTTAATTATTACGTTACGTATTTTGCGACTTGCAAAAGGAGCAACATACGATCGATGTTAACATAGCAACTATTTCTTTTTAAACTAAGTAGGTGCCGAGTTTATCAAAGTCTAGATAAAATCATTCCAGAAAACCCAGTACTTGCATGCATACGAATAGTCATACCGAGAAACTGTTAAGCGTAGCATTGTGCTTGTCTCTCTACCACGCGTGTTGTGAGAATATTACAGGGGACAGTCAAATGTCTGGTCTTACTAAAGTTTAGAATGAGTAGTCTTAGTTAAACAATGCTTAGGCACGGGCTAAACCCGTCACTTTGCTAAGCCGTCCTAAGACTTCACTTTAGATACAAAACTGTTAAGAAGCACAGAAACAAAAACAGACAAAAAAGGAAAACGCTGGATTACCTTCATGTTTCTCCCATCCTAAAAGCAATATTTTGAGAAAACACGAACTGGCTTTTAAGTAATTTTATATAGTATTAATGCATAACAAGAGTTAATGACATTTCAGTTACATAATAACGACAAATATTTACACGCCTGAACGCAGGCTAAATACATACTGTAAATTTTGTACATTCTAGCAAATAAACTATTGAGTCGTGAATTAATAAGCTGATTAATATTCATCATTTTTGGGCTTAAAAGTTTATTACTTATCTCACAAATATCGGGAGGTTGTCATCGTAAAATTGATGTGTCCGATTTTGTTCCTTTGCTCTGCTTTTCAGTTTTTCTTTATGTGGTAGCATTTACGTCTTCATATATTCTTTTAATTTTCCAAAAACGAGTACGTATCAGGAAGATCTAGAAGAAATTAAATGTCTACCGAAAATATATTGAAGTAAGGTAGAGCTTCACAAAAATAATTAGTTTATAAAGTCCATTATTGTCGTAATAACGTAAAAAAAAGGTTTTGTCTGGGTACATAATTGTATTATTAAGTTGACCTTTACAAAGGCTTCCTCGTAAATAATTTTTGCGCTCTTTGAATAATATTGTTTTATTTGTATTGTATTTGTCAAAATACTGAGCTGAATTTCGATATGGTTTCTGTGAACTAGCAATACGCTCTAGGTATCAGGTATGGTTTCTGTGAACTAGCAATACGCTCTAGGTATCAGGTATGGTTTCTGTGAACTAGCAATACGCTCTAGGTATCAGGTATGGTTTCTGTGAACTAGCAATACGCTCTAGGTATCAGGTATGGTTTCTGTGAACTAGCAATACGCTCTAGGTATCAGGTATGGTTTCTGTGAACTAGCAATACGCTCTAGGTATCAGGTATGGTTTCTGTGAACTAGCAATACGCTCTAGATATCAGGTATGGTTTCTGTGAACTAGCAATACGCTCTAGGTATCAGGTATGGTTTCTGTGAACCAGCAATACGCTCTAGGTATCAGGTATGGTTTCTGTGAACTAGCAATACGCTCTAGGTATCAGGTATGGTTTCTGTGAACTAGCAATACGCTCTAGGTATCAGGTATGGTTTCTGTGAACTAGCAATACGCTCTAGGTATCAGGTATGGTTTCTGTGAACTAGCAATACGCTCTAGGTATCAGGTATGATATCTGTAAACTATCAATACGCTCTAGGTAACAGGTATAGATATTATCATCATCAACAGCCTCAGGAAGTTCACTGCTGAATGCTGGACATCCTCAGGTCTCTAATTAACTACACAGACCCGTGTACTATCCCACTGGAGGAGGTTAGTCAAAGACAAGTCCAAACAACCACATTTTTGCGTAGTAGGTTTTCGTTTGAGCACTTCGATTCCACTAGATCTATCTTAGGTACAATATTGCTACACCTTTACCTACAGGGCACATACGAAGTGCTAATAAGAACTGACATGTAACATTGTAATATTTTAATCCACTTTGTATTAAGGTAATAAAATACTGAATAAGATGAGGTAATAATGAATATGATATATTGCCATCCTATAACTCCTTGTTAACAATATTTTTAGGGTCTTATAGTAAGTTTTGACACAAAGCGCACTAATTAATTTTAATTATGTTACTTTAATATTTGTTTGTATGTATTATGCTAGTTGGGTTTTAATATAAGTACTTGTTTAGTTGGGTTTTAATACATACTTGTTTATTTTTATATTTTTGTACGTGTTAGCAGACTTCCGTGTACCCACAAAGGTTCCAACGGAAGACCAGCGCTATGTTACCTTGCAGTGACATAGCAAAATGCTGAGTTGGAACCTTTTTGTGGCGGCTACTAATAACTTATAGCAATGTTATATTTTGTTGTAAATGTATTTTGTTTTAGTGTTGTTAATTATTGTTATTAGTGGTTGGCATAATAAATTATATTTTCTTTCTTTCTTTCTTTTCTTTCATGTAAGTTTAAGTAAGTTTTTTTGAACACGGGCGGCTTATTTGTGTGTTGCTTCACACACAGCCACAATTTAAACCACATTAAAATATAATCATAAATATACATAATGAATGAATGAATGAATGAATGAAATACTCTTTATTGCACACCAAATAAAAATACAATAATGGAAATAAACAATAAATAAAGGTACAATGGGCGGTCTTATCGCTAAAAGCGATCTCTTCCAGACAACCTTTGGATGGACAGGATAAACAAAATCAAAAGACGACAATCGAAGACATAAGTATAATGTATATAGGTATACATAAGCCAAACATACGGGTGATAAACATAACTCTGACAGTCGGGCACACACTCATAGTAGGTCTACGAATGGAACCGTAACGAGACATCACAACATTTAGTTTGCTTTAAACTTGGCAACGCTTGAAGCATCACAATCTGGGTCAGTTGGTAAGGCGGCTGACGCAGTAGCATAACACTTCTGTTCAATTATGGAGAGCCGGTTAAACTATGGTTACCTAACGAGCTGTAGAGGAATTGGATGTTTCAATGTCGCTGATGTGGATTTGAACTGTGCTGAACTTGGCCTCATTTTATTATTGTCACACAGATTAAGTTTAGAAAGTCTAATCCGTTCAAAGGTTATCCAGAAAGCTTCAATTGTGTACTAAACGCAAACTCAAATCTATAGTACTCAATTTGTTAGATCATTTTGATAGACATTTTGAATGGTTAGGTACCCGTTCCTCGACGCCAATCACAGGGAAAGAATGTTATTGCTTAGATTTCCGTTTTGCTAATCTTAATTGCTATGTTTTACAATAAAGTATTTTTTAATCTATCTCACCAATCAAAATTTTATGCCTCAAAATTTATTAAATACTAGCCGACCAATTCGCTAGCGTAGTTTTTCAATAAAAACATTACCCTCCTTCTGCGCAGTTGGGTAACAAGTAGCCTATTTCACCCGGTGATAGTGTAGCTTCCCAACAGTGAAATATTTTTTTAAATAGGTCCAGTAGTTTCGGAGCCTATTCAATACAAACAAACAAATACTTCCTCTGTATAATATTATAGTATAGATTGTTACGAACATAACCCAAGGCGATATTTAGGGCAGGTATAGATCAACACGCGTATCTAAGCTAGGCAAGGTACATAACAATGCCAATGTTGTGTTTGTGCTGAAGTATACTTACGTGGCGTTCTATGAAAATAAACCCATTGAATAACAACTTTCCCAACAGCTGTAAATTATTCCAGCCGTAAAACGTCCACTACTGAACACAGGCCTCCATGGATCTCCATGATGGGTAGTTGCCATACTCACCACGCTTGGCAGGCGGGTTGGCGAGCGCAGTACGGGATGTTGATACACGGAAAGACGCTGCTGCCCATCTTCCGGAGGTATCCCTTAGCAGGCTCATACTGCATCCACGGGCATGAGAGGAGGGGTAACATTCTACTGCCGGCACCCCACAGCTGTAAATGTATTTTTATTTTTAATTATGATCAGCCAGTGGATATGGCTGGACGACAACGTCGACAACCTATACATCTCCTATACAGAATCTTTCGATTTGTAGTCACAACTTGCGAACATTTACTTCATTTTCCCAGTTATTAAATAAATAAATATTGCTGGACATTTCACACAGCGCTATCTAGCCCCCAAATAAAGCAGAGCTTGTACTATGGGTACCAGATAACTGATAGAATACTTATAGGTATACTTTTTTTGTAAATACATACTTATAATATAGGTATATATAAAAACAACCAGACCCGGAAGAAATATCTGTAGATCATGCAAACATTTGTTCCGCGGTGGGAATCGAACCCACTACCTTCTGCGTCTCAGTTGGTTATATATAAATAAAATATGACGACTTCCGTGGCGCAGTGGGCAACGGAAGTCGTCATATTTTATTTGGACAATCTCAAGACATAAATTGAGTATCTTCAAGTCCACGAATACAGTCAAAGAAAACAAAAGTCACAAGGCCAGGTTGATTACGATAAAAATATAAAATTGATTGATTGGCTAAGTTTTTATCTCAACACAATGCGTTTGTATTGTACATACGACTTATTGTAAAGACACCTACACAAATGACCTTAACAAATGGTGTATTAATCAAGAAAAAATACACTACAGTCATACTTAAACGACACAAAAGTTCCCCCAACTTTATTTGCAATTGAAAGTAGTAGTTTGCTTTAGTAACAAAAAACTAATTACGTAGTAGATTTTTTGGTTCTGAATTAATGGCGATATTAACTCATCTTCAGTATTATCATGAGTACATAACTAATAAGTAGTACTAACAAATTATTCCCGTAATATTTAGTCGAATTTTGCAAAGGTGGGGCACTACTTCACACCGGGACAGTTGTTCAACTTGTACCAAGCACAAGTCCGATCGTGTTTGGAGTACTGCTCTCACCTCTGAGCCGGATCAGCGAACCAACTTGAAGCTCTGAAATCAATTGAGAGAAAAGCCAAGCAGCTCATAGGCAACAACAACAATGAGCTAGATGATGCAAGGCTCCTCAGACCGGAGCATCGACGAAAGGTTGCTAGTCTCTCGGTTTTTTATCGAGTACATTTCGGGGAGTGTGCGGCGGAACTTTTCAACCTAATCCCACCATCTCCATTCTATTATCGGACAACCAGACACTGCGGTGCGCCACCGCTATATGGTAGAAATACCTCCCATTCGCACAAAGCGTTTCTCCTCGACCTTTATTATGCGCACCGCCAAAGAGTGGAACGCCTTGCCAGAGTCAGTGTTTCCTGATAGCTACAACCTGGGTATCTTTAAGTCGCTAGTGAATAGGATTCTTCTAAGCAAGCGTGTACCATCGTAGACTGCATCATTGCTTACTATCAGGCGAGATCGTGGGCAAACGCAAGTCTATAATGTATAAAAAAAATTAAGTTTCGATCAGATTTTAATTCCACAGTGAATGCAACGTAACTGATTTGATTAGATTACACACTGGACCGAACGACGAATTTTGCATATTAAATCATAATGCTCTTAGTAGAGCTAATGCTCTAGGAAAAGTAGCTTTGAATCTCACATAACCACTAGGGAGAAATGAAAATCGAACGTGCAGCTTTTGTGGCATAAACGCTGCTGTCATTCCATATTACGAATCGTCTCGCTAGTTAACGTATAAATATTCATACTTCCTTGTGAAAGGGCTCGCCCGGGTAAGTACCACAACCATACCTATTTCTGCCGCCAAGCAGCATTGCTGTGTTTCGGTATGAAGGGTATGGTTTCCGGTGAAATTACAGGCGCATGAGGCTTTACACGGGATCGAATCAGAAATGAGGAGATACGTAGGAGAACTCAAGTCACCGACATAGCCCGACGGATTAGCACGTTGAAGTGGCAATGGGCAGGCCATATAGCGCGCAGATCAGATAGCCGATGGGGCCGGAAAGTTCTCGAATGGAGGCCACGGACCGGCAGGCGCAGCGTAGGACGTCCACCTACAAGATGGGCAGACGACTTGGTAAGAACCGCAGGTCGGCGTTGGATGCAGGCCGCTTCCAACCGCAGTTCCTGGAGATCAATGAGGGAGGCCTTTGTCCAGTAGTGGACGTCCTACGGCTGATATGATGATGAGGCTTTACACCTGTATGCCTTAAGTTGATGGACGCAGGGCAGTGAATCGTAGGGCACTTTTCTTAGGTGCGTGACCTATGAGCCAATACTTTGCTATAGGCGATGGTTACCACTTAAAATCAGGTGGGCAATATGTTTGTTCCATCTCCAGGTGGTATAAAAAACAATACACTTTACCCACATGTAGTCTAACTATAGATCGTAGAACTACAAGTGTGTAAGAAGCCTTAGCGTCAATTGAGCGTCAAAGCAGCTTGTAGCCTTGAAGTTCATTCGTAATGAGTGAAAGGCGCCAGAACATAAGAACGTGACTCAGATGACTTTAATATGCGAATATGCCGTAGGTACGTGTTGTAGGCGGGAGATACAAACGAGATGAATGAGTACCTGAATTGTATAATAATATCTTTTATATAGATACACGTATACTTGTACTTATCAGACATTATACTCGTATCTGCAGAGGGCAACATTATGACATGACAAGAAACTTTAAAAATATATATATAACTGACTTCAGATGAAAAGTCACAGGAAAGCAAAATAAGCGATTTCGTTTACATGGATGACACATTTTTCCAGTTATTTACATTTAAAAACCAAACTACTGAACCGATTTTGATGAAATTTCTATGGGATCAATTTGAAAGTATATTCTATCTAATAAAATAAGAATTTTGCAAATCGGTTTGATAAATGACGGAATTCTGAAGTAATAAATAAAATATATATAAACAACCGACATGATAACTTCCTCCTAATTTTAAAGTCAGTTAAAATAGGATCCTTTTTCGAGTGATTTAACTAACCTTAATTCAAAATACTTTGAAGAGATTGAAAAAAAATCTTAACATCCGTGTTCATAAACTTTCTAGCGCGCCTTTAACATAACCATCGAAAGGTATCTAAATGTGGATCTGTAATCTCTTTCAGCGATAAGGCCGACCCTTTTACGATGTTTATATAAGCTAGTTCTTTTAAAAAATCCCAGTGTACAATAAAGTGATAATCAATCATTCGACAAGATTTTTTTTTAGTTATTTATTTTCAGTGAACTTTTTTACATGTGATTAAAAACAATGTGAACACTGGAAACTGCATTAGTAAAATACTGTGTCGCAGTTTCCAGTGCCCGTACATACAATTTGAATGAGTTAGCTGTTCCTGATAATAGGTAGGTTACAATTTGCTAATTTACAAAATTTTGATTTAAATAGGAAAACTTAAATTCAACAAGATGTTTAATGTTACTATATCACAATTATTATTTTACTTTAATTTGATCTTATATTTATTATTGTACAAGCTCCCGCTCGCGGATTCTCCCGCGTGGTTTATCAATAAAAAATAGCACATGTTAATCCAGGTCATAATATATCTATACCAAATTTCAATCAACTACAACTTCGATTCACAATCAATTATTATTGATCAATTGATTATTGTTATGTATTTGTATTTGATATTGGTAGTTATGTCTATCATATAAAGTATTTAAGTAGGTTTATTTATGTAGTGTGTACCCATATTATGCTATTTTTATTAGTCCTGTGCAAATTTTTCATTAGTTCTCTTTCCTGTGCACTACCTACACATCTTTATCTACCACACACAAAGGTTATCTGGAAGAGAATGCTCTTTAGCATTAAGTTCGCCTTTTTACTAGTTTTAAAAATGCAAAAAAGTATTTTTAACGAATTGTTCGACTTCGAATTTTTATTTTCATCAATTAAAACAAAGACGTGGAAAAAACATTGCTCTCATAAAGTGAAGACAGTAACTCTGTTTAATAAACACATCCTGAAGTAGGTGTCCTAAGTAAAACAAGAAATAGTGACGACAGATGCTCTTGTCATTCGGTGAAAGGTATTTCGGCATGCCAAGGCATAGCTCGATAAGGAAATCGTTTATCAATGTTCGATTGACAGCAGTGGACTCCGATTGGTTGGGATATTAGTTGTATTTCTATACGTCCCCCGCCACTTTATAACACTAGTATAAATAAAAAACACCCTCTTTTTGCATAGGGAGTTAAAAACTGACTATTTAGTTTAACCGGTCAAGTACGAGTAGAACTTGCGCATTGAGGGTCCCGAACTTAGATATATTTATTTATGTTATTTAAGCAGCACCGTCTAGTTACGAGTATGTCACCGGTGTAGAGCTAGAGTAAGGGCAGTATAACTATTCCAAATTTAAAGCGGATAAGTTCAGTAGTTTCTGTGATAATCAACTGTGACATACGGACGGACGGACGGACGAAGTCGCGCCATATGGGTTTCGTTTTTACCATTGGGTCCGGAACCCTAAAAACTGCGTCCAATACGGGTCGTCCGTTTCAGAACTACGATGCCACAGACAGACAAACACACACAAAGATAGACATAAGCGTCAAACTTATAACACTCCTCTTTTTGCGTCAGAAGGTTTTTTTAAAAACATTATAGGCTAGCGTTTCACCACGATCTCGCCTGATGGTAAGCGAAGATGCAGTCTACGATGGTACACGCTTGTCTTGAAGAAACCTATTCACTCGCGACTTTAAGATACCCAGGTTGTAGCTATCAGGAAACACAGACTCTGGCAAGGCGTTACACTCTTTAGCGGTGCGCATAATAAAGGTCGAAGAGAACCGCTTTGTGCGATTGGGAGGTATATTTACCATATAGCGGTGGCGCACCGCAGAGCGTCTGGTTGTCCGATGATAGAATGGAGATGTTGGGATTAGGTTGAAAAGTTCCGCCGCACGCTTCCGAAATGTACTCGATAAAAAGAGAAAAAAGAAGAGAAGAATAACCTAACCACCGTATTACTTTAGGTGGCTTATGCAAATTGTTCATATTTACGAGGTCGGGACGAGTGGCATATGCCAAGCAGTGGACGAATGATACAGCCCAAAAATAGGGTAACGAACGGTACTTCTAAGCAAAAACAAAATTTGATTAAACACAAAAACACGTATGATAACCCATAAAACTTACTTCTACTCGGATTAGAAAAGTGCTTACTTACGAAACTAGACTTGCTAAAGAGGTTTTGCGGTCCCCATAAAATTCTATACACCATTCGTTAGTGCTCTTTGTTCTTCGGATATCGGAAGTCATCGTGCCAAGCCTAGAAAGCCTTCGCCACTCGATGGGCAATTCTGAAGTATCGTAAAAGCGAAGCACTCTAAAATAGGATTATTTATACACCCATTTTTTGAAATACGAGATACATTTCTACGAAATGTAGAGTTCTACCTGACAGCTTATTTTTACCGATTTCTATGGATTTGAAAAGGGCGGCGATAATGAATTCATCGGTTAATGCACGTAACCTGAATATTCCTTGGTGACTTGATTTTTCTTTTTTAATTAGTTGGGGTATTTTCCCATGATGATTTAGTATCTAATCCAGTGATTCCTAAAAGGTGGTTCGCGGAACCCTGGAGTTCCGTGGTTGGGTCACAGGAGTTCCGCGGTCTGTCCGAGAGCTAAAGTTGAATGAGAAAGCTGTCCTGGTTCTGATTCAGTTTGTGAAGACTTACCGATGCGAGACTGGTTTGCGTTCAATTGTCAGACATAAAGCCTAATTTTACGGCTATTATAAGAAATAATGTGAAAAAAATTCATTCTTCACAATAAATTATTGCCTAGGTAAGTACATTGTATTTCTTTGTTACAATAAATTATTTGCAATAGTTATAATAATTATTGTCATTTATAATTTGTTCATTCTTCGAGTCTAACATGAATATATTCAAACTACAAGGTAAATACTTTAGTTATCATAATAGCCAGCTAGGGTTCCGCCTAAAAAAATATGATCAATTAAGGTTCCATGGCGAAATAAAATTGGGAACCTCAGATCTTATCTACCTACCATTAATTTAAAGGAATGAAAATTTATCGAAATTGTATATTTCATCACTCATGCTCTAAAAGTAGGTCATAGTTATCTCGAAAACTGCTTCGTAAATGTGATTTACGACCCTAGCCGTAAGTAAATTAGAAATAGAACGAAGTTCATTGTTTTGATTAGAAAACTTTTGTGATTTATTTCAATCATTATTCTAAATACGGGAAACATTGTCGGTCGAAACACCGATAAAACGAGACGTGTTCGATCCTATATTTATAATAATGATTGCGGATCATTATATTCGTAATAATATATTCCAATCTCATTATACTTATATATTCAATAATGAAACTGAAAAAAGCAAGGCGGGAAACCGGGAACGCAAGTTTTTTTTAGCAACAAACTGAACGAGTGAAAATTTATTTGATAAAACTTGTTTTGTTTCCTCGCATTTGTGATGAAAAGTTATGTGTCATTTTCGGGTGTAAGCGATCAATTAGGTACACCCGAGATATTTACAATATACTACTAATAGTAATATACTACCTATAGACGTGTCTGATAATCTACCTTATGTATTTTAATCTACTTTTTATCACTAAAACAATTTGTGATTTCTTGTTTTCGTGGCTATAAAACGAAGTTAAAATAACTAGACCGTGACTCAATTGATTCAGCCGCATGATTTAATTATGTTTTTGGAAACAAGCTCCAATCAAAAAAGCGAATCAAGTGAACTTTATTAAATTGCGCACATAAAGCAAATGATTAAAAAATGGAATTGAAAGTAAATATATAAAATTATAAATACACCTATCCTGATTATTTAAGGACTCAATAAAATATCCATCATTCCACAATCTTCTCTCAAGATGTTCCGTAGATACACATAAATTGAGCCACTCAATAACACGAAAATTTTAAAATATGCGACGTATTTTCGACTATTGATAATATCTGGTTTGAATGGTATTAATTCCAAAACTCTCGAGTTATTACGAGTTAGGATTTGGGGCGGAAAACTTTCTGACGGATATTTGATATTATCTGTGGTATCGGTATTCCGGTAAATGCGAAAGTCTGAAATGATTGAAAAGTCCCTCCAGCTAGCCAAGTAGCTGCAGAGATATTCAAACGAATACATCAAACAGGGTCTTAGAGATGGCTGGTTTTTTTTTGATTACGTTTTCTTTCAAGGCAAGTAATTCAAAATTTCTTTGAAAGTAATTTTTATAAACCGACTGCTTTCAAAAATAAAATTATTGCAAGAACTGAGTTGGAATATTCATTGAGATTATCAAAATCAAGCTAACTAACTACAAGCCTCTTGCAAGTTTTGAGTCAGAATAATCGAAGTTCAGCAACCAATATTAGGAGCTAAACTTACCGCACTGCAGTTGCGTTGCAAACAGAAAGTTGCTAACCGTCTAGCTAGACCTATACCACAAAGTCCTTCCGTCGAACCGACAATGTAGAGCACTACAAAGCCTAAAGCTAGACAGACAGGTATGCCTAGCCTCCGTTCCGTCACAAAGCCAGGTTTAAGTGGCTCACCTAATACCTGTAAGTCAATCTCTGGGACACGGCCGTCGTGATCCTTCACAAGGCTAAGGGTCTCTACAATTGAGTGGCAGACACCGTGACGACACGACAACTGGGTGGCATTGCTCCCGAGACAGGAATTTTATTGGGGATAGAATTCTGTACGTAATTTAACCTGATAAATTCCAATGTAGCTGGCATTCTGATCAATATGCCAGACTACCATCATGTAAGCACATTTACAGTGACCAAGGGTATAATATCTATTTTATAAAATGGTATGAAAAGTAATAAAAATACACATTTTAGATAATCCAAATTAAATTCAAGTCTAGACAAATTTTGCCTTTGGCAAATGGTCTAGTAAATAAAGTAATTTACAAACAAATGATTGGAATGCTACAAGTCGAAATTACTAAAATGTTCAAAGAGATTCTACGGAGCAGATGAAAGGTAAATCCACTATAAATATCAACTCTAAGAGGATTTGAAATGTTTCAAGAAATCATTTCAAGTACAAACAAAAATATATCAGACAGGACCGATAGACATTATTGACTCATACAAAATTGAAAGACGCTAGGATTATTTGCTGGGAAAAATATCGTTAGGAAAGATTCATTGAAAACAAGACCGACACTCGAAACCCTCGTTCTATGGAGCACAGTTACAAATCTATTCGCCCATGACCGGCGACATGGGAACTGCAAGCTGCGATTGAAGATCCATTACGGATGCCTTAGCTCTAGCTACATAACATAGTCTACATCTATTTGCAGATAGGACGAGAGTAGACTAGCACACCTTACATCATTGAGAAACCAGATGGAGGACGGGTGGGATTGAATAGATCAATTCCGTTAGATAGTTCAGTTCCAAGTACCACGTAGATATCATTGTTATCTTGTGTGAAGTTGCGTATGATATAAGGTTTGCCTTAAGTTGTTGAGTATGCCGCATTACTCGACTCTGCGTGATCTTTGGCTTACCAAATACATTTTGATGACTGAGATTAATAGAATGATTCATGAGTGTAACGATCGGGAAGAAATAGACGGCAAACATACCTATATCAAAAATAATTATAACTAAACATGAATTCTAGAGAACTTTTAGAAGAAAAAGTTTTACAGTTAAGAATACAAGTTTGACATTCTGTTACTTCACAGCTCTATCAAACCTCACAATACAAAATAAGCTTTATAAACTGTACCGCAATAATACAATTTGCAGAATTACTTAGATAAATGTGAATTTGAAATTCCAAGCGAGTAAATCTGCGCTAAATTCACATTGTTTCTCATGACATTTGGGCGGATGAGTGTACTTCAACAATGGGATTGGATCCGCGGCGAGCCACGGAAAGCACGCAGCCAATATCAGCAGCAATCTGCTTGCGTGTTCTCGTATTGCACTGTTATTACAGACACATCTGTAAGTAAAGACTATATTGGATGTGTTTAGTGTTGATGTGACTGTTTTGCTCGAGGAAATAAAGGCTTCCCAAACGTTTCGGTTCAAGGACTTTTGTTTCGAGAATATCTTTGTAGTCACATTTATAATTTAAATCGTTTTGTTTTTACTTTTATTAGTGAATTGATAGCACCTTAATGTGATATAAGTTCACTCGTAATAATTTGAGCAGGTAAATCCGCAGTAACTACATATTGCAAGCAAAGTCATATTCTGCAGATGTTAAGCCAAAGTGGAACACATTGCATCGCGTTGTCAGTGAAGCGCGTCGTGCGCGGTCTTCGCGATAGCTCGTCAAATTCGCACGCTCTATTTAATACAATTTACCTTTTAGAGAATGCTGTGAATCAACACCGGTGTTGGTTATTAGTTGCTGACAGTTTATATCTTATCGGAAGGAAGTTGGAAGAACAGAATACTTGAAACTAGAAATTTAAACATATAAATTTACTGCATCGATTACAATCCGTCCGATGACTTCATTATGTCAAACAACCTTTCATTGCAATCATACTGATCATTTTGAAACGTGTTACTCTGATAAATCTTCAAGAAGAACCAGTAGGTAGAGGGCTGCGCAACTTTAAATAAATAAATAAATATTGCTGGACATTTCACACAGCGCTATCTAGCCCCAAACTAAGCAGAGCTTGTATTATGGGAACCAGATAACTGATAGAATACTTATATACTTTTTTTTCGTAAATACATACTTATAATATATAGAAAAATATCCAGACCCGGAACAAACGTCTGTAGATCATGCAAACATTTGTTCCGGCGGGAATCGAACCCGCTACCTCCTGCGTCTCAGCTGACTATTCGCCCACTGCGCCACGGAGGTCGTCAAAGGTTATTTAGCTTTGAATATTGATGAAGTATGGCTGTAGTGGATGGCGGCTCCGGCATAGAATTTTGGCCCCTCCCTTTCTTCCCGTGGATGTCGTAAAAGGCGATTAACGGAATACACCAGGAGATGAGCAGCAGCATCTACCTGTGTCTCTAGACCCGTACTGCGATCACCAATCCGCCTGCCAAGCATGTTGATTATGGCAATTTCCCCCATTGTTACTTACTTTGGGGGAGGCCCATGTCCTGCAGTAGGCTTTTTCAAGCTGTTATGATGATGATGATGATGATGGCTGTAGTTGATATCAGAGCGAATGGAAGTTAAGATTTGGATACACGTAACTTTAAATTTTAAGATCTAGTGCATCGATAATATTTGAGCACTTTGCGTTTTTTGTTGGAGTTATATCTTTCTTGAAAGTCCGCATTACAATTGATTAGGTTTTAAAGACAGTCTAAGAAACAACCTTCTACGACAAAGTCGACAAACGCATTAGGGACGTCATTAATTGCACACCACAATAGCATCAAACATGGGTATTTTCCATTCCAAAACTATCAACATCATTCGTAGCCGTTAAGCGGCAGTCAAAAACTGCTTCCCATTCATCGGGAATGCACAAAGCGTGACAAGTGGCCCTAGGTTTGCACCACGTGAACCTATACCTATATTAATTACGTAGGTACCTTTAGGATACAGTCACACGTAAAGCCGAACCTGATTACCTGACTGCGCAGAAGGAGGGTAATGTTTATAGGGAGAATGTATGATGTAAGTGTGTATGTCTGTTCAGTTGACTTGACAGATTTTTGACTAATGAGTTATCATTGGAATCGTCTAAATCACGGATTTCTGGTTATCAAAATGTGCGATGCGAGCCTGTTTACCTTTTTTCAGGCTGCTTTACTGTTATTACAGATTTTTTTTTATTTATTTATTTGCTGGTATAGTAAACAAAGATAAACTAACTCCGCGCAATTGTGATTGGCCACAGAAATCTGCCTTGTATGTAGAATTTGTTTAGAGGCACGGTGAATTTGAAATCAGTATCGGTGGAGACTTGGTCACTGAGTTATTTGACAATTCTTGAGGGTGTTTAACTTATCAATCGTTAGTTTCAATCGAATACTTTCAGGATGCAGAATAAGAGCAGAACGATTAGTACACACAAGTATCACCTATGTTTAAGCGTTGAGTTGTGGCATTGAATGGTTTCACTTTGGAGTTCTTGACGTTGTGTGCTTTATGTGATAAAGCTATTAACATTAGGAAGGTATTTAATAGCTTGATAAGCTAATGTTGAAGTTCATGAAAACAATCTAAATTATGCTCAGGTATTGGCACTAAGTATGTGAAATAACTGAAACGTAATAAATTATCTAGTTTTAACACACGACTCTCGTAATTAATAAGGCGCTGGCAAATTCACTCGTTACCTACGTTAAGCACAGTTTCATGTCCTTCAGTTAAGTGTAAAGTTTGTAACTTAAGAGGGAACTTTAGGGACGCGTCGGTAACTGTTCCTACTCCTTGAGTTCGATTCGCAAATGTTTAATCTTGGTAGGTAGAACAGTTTTGATATTTTGAAGACAAGCAAAATTATGAGCTCCAACATTAGGTAATCGTCTTTACTTATAAGGGTCTTTAATCAAAAGCGACTGAATAAATGCAAATTAATGTATGAAGTAAAGTAGAACTGAAAACAATCGCAATCATTAAGCAAGCGGTCACAAAAGGCTTGGTTTCGTTAATCAACTATTAATCGCGCGGTAAACTATTTATAAGCGAAATATTGCTCCCATTTTCACCCATTAGTGAAAGTTATTTAAATAGTGGTTGATGAACCATGGGTACCTATGCCTACCTACTCCCTAATTTACACATTTTCATATTCGTCTCAGTATGAACTTGGTAATTTGCTAAGCTTATAAATACGAGTAACTCGCATTAAGTACTGCTCATTTATGTATCGCAGAGATGTATAACTTTTCCTTTTACTGCGGAGTGCAGACTTTATTAACATTATATCCTCGTAAAAGTTTTTAATATTTTATGAACAGCATGTTGAAATTCTAACGTTGGTACGATGTCGTTGTCTATGCATAGGTGCTGTTCTGAGCAATGTCTAGATCAGGTGCTACTTAAGTATTTTATGATTATGATAAAATATTAAAACTACATCTCTTTGTTCGCAGGTTGGGAGCTGAAAGGTTTACACTGTTACAAATTTTTCAACATCAGGCATTCATGGGAAAAAGCAGCAGAATTATGTCGAAGGTAATTTCATACAAGAACATACTTAACCATTTTACATACAGATTAGCGGAATGAGAGATAAAATAGTAATTGTATTAATTCCAGGTACGGAAGCGAACTAATGGTAGTCGATGCATACACAGAAAACAACATGACCGCCAGTATGGTACCATCTAGTCCAAGCAACAACCATTACTGGCTCGGTCTCGCAACCGTCGACGATTTAAGAACAAACACTCTTGAATCTGCTGCTGGAGCGCTGGTCTCGCAATATGCTGGCTTCTGGGACCTCAGACAACCTAACCCTAAGGAAGGAGAATGTGTAGATGTTCATGTTACTTCTGAGAGCCAGTCCTGGGAGTTGACTACTTGTGAAACACTTCTGCCGTTCATGTGTAAAGCCAACGCGTGCCCCGCTGGTAAGTACTACAAATCATTGTGAAACTAATTTAGCAAAACGGAAATTCTAAATTCAATGCTAAGGTTTCAAACAATGCTCAAGCATTTTTTTTTATTTTAGGAACCTTCCATTGTTCAAACGGAAAATGCATCAATTCAGCCTTCAAGTGCGACAAGCAAGACGACTGTGGAGATGCTTCTGATGAAATGGACTGTGCTTCCGAATGCCACTTCTACATGGCCAGCAGCGGTGACGTCGTAGAAAGCCCTAGCTATCCTCACAAATACCCTCCATTCAGCGAATGCAAATGGACCCTCGAAGGACCGCAAGGTCAAAATATTGTCTTACAGTTCCAAGACTTTGAAACTGAAAAGACTTTCGATACTGTTCAGATTTTAGTAGGCGGCAGGACCGAAGATAAATCTGTAAACTTAGCGACTCTCTCGGGGAAACAAGACTTATCCAACAAACTTTACGTATCTGCATCTAATTTTATGATTATAAAATTCAGTACTGATGGATCTGTGGAAAAGAAAGGATTCCGTGCTTCGTGGAAAACCGAATCTTCGAATTGTGGTGGTATCTTACGAGCCACCCCTCAAGGCCAAGTACTGACTTCACCTGGCTATCCAAACGGCTACCCCGGCGGCTTGGAATGCATGTATATCATTGAAGCCCAACCTGGCAGAATAGTCTCTCTAGAAATAGAAGATTTAGAATTGGGAATGAACAGAGACTACATCGTTATCAAGGATGGAAATACTCCTTCTAGTCCCGTGTTGGCTAGGCTTACTGGTCCTGGCGAAGAAAATGAAAAAGTGGTGATTTCAACAACAAACCATCTTTACATGTACTTCCGTACTAGTCTTGGTGATTCTAAAAAGGGATTCAACATGAGATATTCCCAAGGTTGCAGAGCAACAATCATTGCTTCTAATGGCACTTTCACTTCGCCAGCTTACGGGCTTTCGAACTACCCCAATAACCAGGAATGTTTGTACAGAGTCAAGAACCCTAATGGAGGTCCTCTTTCTCTCAAGTTTGACGAATTCAACATTCATCCAACTGATGTTGTCCAAGTTTTTGATGGAGCAAGCACAACTGGACTCAGATTACATTCAGATAATGGATTCAAAGTAAAACCCAGAATCACACTAACTGCTTCCAGCGGCGAGATGCTGATACGATTCTTGTCTGATGCACTGCATAATGGAGAAGGCTGGAAGGCAACGTTCTCGGCAGGTAAGATTATTCAACATACAATTTTAAACAAAAGCATTTCAGCATATAGTTAACTTGCGTAATGTTCAATGTTTCAGATTGCCCACCATTGAATTCCGGATTAGGTGCCCTAGCTTCAAATAGAGATACTGCTTTTGGAACAGCTAGTACTTTCTCTTGTCCTATTGGTCAAGAATTCGCAACTGGAAAGCCCCGAATCACTACAACTTGTCTGGATGGAGGCAAATGGTCAACTACTTACATTCCCAGTTGCCAAGAGGTCTATTGTGGCCCAGTTCCACAAATCGACAATGGATTCTCGATTGGCTCAACGAACGTAACTTATCGTGGAGTTGCAACTTATCAATGTTACGCTGGTTTCGCTTTCCCAACTGGACAACCTATTGAGAAAATATCTTGCTTATCTGATGGCCAATGGGAAAGGACACCGACTTGTCTGGGTAAGTAAGGTCGCGTTATATTATACATTTAATTTAAAATATCCAGTTGTTTGCGTGCCATATTATTAGCAAAGGATTCTAACGTGTTTATAAATTTTACAGCTTCACAATGTGTAGCCCTCCCTGACGTGCAACACGCAAATGTAACGATCCTTAACGGAGGTGGAAGAAGCTATGGTACCATTGTCCGGTATGAATGTGAGCCCGGCTATGTCAGAGCTGGTCAGCCTGTTCTTCTTTGCATGAGCAACGGAACTTGGTCTGGTGATGTACCGACATGTACAAAGGCTATATGTCCCATATTCCCAGAAATTAAGAACGGATTTATTGTTGATCAGACTAGAATCTATATGTATGGAGATGAGGCTCGTGTTCAGTGTTTCAAGGGTAAGTAAAAAATATTCGTTAACCGACTTATCAATACAAATTAAATACTTGTAATTTTATCAGAAAATATTAATAATTATATTTATGATTTAGGATACAAACTCAATGGACCCAACATTCTACGTTGTGGGCCTAACCAAGACTTTGATCCTGCACCAACCTGTGAAGATATCAACGAATGTATGAGCAGCCAATGCGATGGTGCATCAACAGAATGTAAAAATACTCAAGGAGGTTTCTTCTGCCCTTGCAAACCCGGTTTTACGCCCAATATGGACTGCAGACCTGTAGGTGACTTGGGATTAATAAACGGGGCTATCCCTGACGAATCAATTACCACATCAACTCCAGAATCCGGTTACCACAAAGGAGTGAGTTATCACAAAATCTTCTTGGCTTTTTTATTGTTTCTTATACTCGGTCGGTGTTAATGTTATATTACAATTTTCAGATGGTCCGTCTAAACAACGGTGGTGGATGGTGTGGAAACAACTTAGAAGCTGGAGCAAACTGGATACTCGTTGATTTAAGAGCAGCAACAATCATCAGAGGATTTAGAACTATGAGCGTGATGAGAGCTGACGGCAACATCGCATTCACCTCTGCAATCAGAATTCAATACACCAACGATTTGACTGATGCCTTCAAAGATTACACTAACCCTGATGGAACAGCTGTAGAATTCCGTATTTTAGAGCCAACTCTATCCGTTTTGAACTTACCAATGCCCATTGAAGCACAATTCGTGCGATTCAAAATCCAGGACTACGTGGGAGCACCTTGTTTGAAGCTGGAAATCATGGGATGTGCTAGATTAGACTGCTCAGACATCAACGAATGTAGTGAAAATAACGGTGGATGTGATCAGAAATGTCTGAACACGTAAGTTACAATACCAGAACACATATTTCCCTATACGTCAAAGTCCGGTTCACGTTTATAATAATGGTTTATTTTTCAGCCCCGGAAATTACTCATGCGCTTGCAACATTGGCTATGAACTCTATTCTTCAAACGGTACAGCTGGTTTCGCTATCGAGTCTTCGGAAACAGGTGACCGAGATGGTGATACTTATCAGAAAAACAAGTCATGTGTGCCAGTCATGTGCCCACCTCTCGCATCTCCTGAAAACGGCAAACTACTATCAACAAAGAATGCTTACCACTTTGGAGATATTGTACAATTCCAATGTGACTTTGGATTTGTTATGTCTGGCTTCTCCTCTTTACTTTGTACTTCAAGTGGAACCTGGAATGGAACTGCTCCTGAGTGTCAATGTAGGTTTTTTAAATATCTAAACATAAATTACTACTTAAAATAATTTCAGACCTCACCTGTCTGACTGACCCTAAAAACAATTTCAGATGCCCGTTGTGTGACCCTGTCTGATGACAAGAACGATGGTCTTAGAGTGATCAGAGACGACCCTGAAAGTGTCTTGGTACCATACAGAGACAACGTAACAATCACTTGCACTTCTTCTGGGCGACAGTTAAGAAACACCGTGACCTCCGGATTCAGGCAGTGTGTTTATGATCCCAAGCCGGTAAGTTCTTTCCTTTAGTAATATCGTACATAAAACAAATTATTATTTAGTATTTTTCAAACTATTTATAATTTGAATTAGTTAAATTATTATTTGATTAATTATTATTAAAATACCAATTATTTTAATTTCCAGGGTCTACCTGACTATTGGCTTTCTGGTGCTCAACCTCAGTGCCCGAGAAAAGACTGTGGTATCCCTATGCCCACTCCTGGCGCTGAATATGGAAAATATCAAGACACGAGATACCAAAGTTCATTCTTCTTTGGCTGCCAGAATACTTTCAGACTTGCTGGAGAAACAAGCAAACATGACAATGTAGTGAGATGCCAAGGAAACGGTATTTGGGACTTCGGTGACTTGAGATGTGAGGGTCCAGTATGCGACGACCCAGGCAGACCAGCTGATGGTTACCAGATTGCACGTAGCTACGAACAAGGATCAGAAGTATTGTTCGGATGTTCAAAACCAGGCTACATTCTCATCAACCCCAGACCAATCACATGTATGCGTGAACCTGAATGTAAGGTAATAAAGCCATTGGGTTTGGCATCAGGTAGGATTCCTGATTCTGCCATCAATGCAACTTCTGAGCGACCAAACTATGAAGCCAAAAACATCAGGCTTAACTCAGTCACTGGTTGGTGCGGTAAGCAAGAAGCGTTTACCTACGTGAGCGTCGATCTCGGCAAGGTATATAGAGTTAAAGCTATTCTTGTCAAGGGTGTTGTTACTTCTGACATTGTTGGTCGTCCGACGGAAATTAGGTTCTTCTACAAACAAGCTGAAAATGAGAACTATGTAGTATACTTCCCCAACTTTAATCTGACAATGAGAGACCCTGGAAACTACGGTGAATTGGCTATGATAACCTTACCCAAATACGTCCAAGCCAGATTTGTTATTTTGGGAATAGTCAGTTTTATGGACAACGCCTGTCTGAAATTTGAACTGATGGGTTGTGATGAGCCAGCGGCTGAGCCATTACTGGGTTATGATTATGGATATTCTCCTTGTGTTGATAACGAACCACCAGTATTCCAGAACTGTCCACAACAGCCTATCATTGTAGGAACTGACGTAAACGGAGGTCTTCTACCAGTAAACTTCACTGAACCAACAGCTATCGACAACTCTGGAGCCATCGCACGTCTTGAAGTTACCCCGCAACACTTTAGGACTCCCCTCCAAGTATTCCACAATATGGTTGTTCGTTACGTTGCATTCGATTTTGACGGAAATGTTGCTATTTGTGAAGTCAACATCACTGTTCCCGATTACACTCCACCAAAACTGAGCTGCCCACAAAGCTACGTAATAGAGCTTGTAGACAAGCAAGACAGCTATGCAGTGAACTTCAACGACACACGCAGAAGAATAAACGCAACCGATGCTTCTGGAGAAGTTTCGTTGAAGTTTGTGCCTGAAAGAGCAGTGATACCAATCAGAGGTTATGAAAACGTTACTGTGATTGCAACAGACAAGTACGGAAATAAAGCACAGTGCCACTTCCAAGTATCCGTTCAAGCCACGCCATGTGTTGACTGGGAGTTGATGCCACCATCTCACGGTGCTCTAAACTGCCTGCCTGGAGACAGAGGCATTCAATGTATCGCAACTTGCAGTCCGGGATACCGGTTCACTGATGGTGAACCAGTAAAGACTTTCATTTGTGAAAATAAACGCCAATGGGTGCCAACAGCAGTTGTACCTGATTGTGTTTCTGAAAGTAAGTTTATCTTCTTATCTTCTTGGCAAATCGCAATTTAAATGTATGTTTTGAAGTAATAACTATTATTGTTATTTTTTATTTCAGATACCCAACAGGCAGCATATCATGTCGTTGCCAGCGTTCAATACCGTGCCCTGGGTGCGGTCTCAAATGCATGCTTGCCACAATACAAGGACTTGCTTGCCCAATACGATAACGTCCTCAATGAAAGGCTATCGCAACGTTGCTCAGCTGTAAACGTGAACATCAACGTTACCTTTGTCAAAGCAATGCCAAGTCTGCTCGACGAAAATGTTGTGAAGATGGACTTCGTTTTGGCTATTACACCAGCCATCAAACAAACTCAACTGTACGACCTTTGCGGTTCTACACTGAACCTCATATTTGATTTATCCGTGCCATATGCTAGTGCTCTTATTGAGCCAGTTTTGAATGTGTCGTCTATTGGAAACCAATGCCCACCATTGAGGGCGATCAGAAGTTCAATCTCGAGAGGATTCACTTGCAGCGTTGGTGAAGTACTGAACATGGATACAAGTGATGTCCCACGCTGCTGTAAGTATTGATAGAATTGACTTACTCATTTATTTTTATCATGAATGTGACGATGGCCCTAACTTTTGTTATTTTCTTCTATTTTAGTGCACTGCCCTGCTGGTACCTTTGCCGGAGAAAAACAAAAATCTTGTACCATGTGTCCACGAGGATACTTCCAGAACCAAGCTCGACAAGGATCATGCCTCAAGTGTCCTTCGGGAACCTTTACAAGAGAAGAAGGATCTAAGGATATTACCGATTGTGTGCCTGTTTGTGGTTATGGAACTTACTCACCAACTGGATTAGTTCCCTGCTTGGAATGTCCCAGAAACAGTTACACAGGCGAACCACCAGTCGGAGGTTTCAAAGATTGTCAAGCGTGCCCAGTCAACACCTACACATACCAACCAGCTGCTCCTGGTAGAGATAAGTGCAGAGCTAAATGTGCTGCTGGTACTTACTCTCCAACAGGTTTAGCTTCATGCTCACAGTGCCCAAGGAACTTCTACCAAAACGTTATCGGACAAACCAATTGCATGGAATGCCCTACTAACATGAAGACCGTAGGAACAGGAGCCACAGGACTTGAAGAGTGTATACCAGTTGAATGTTCCAATAGTGCTTGTCAACATGGAGGTCTTTGCGTACCTAAAGGACATGGAGTCCAATGCTACTGCCCAGCTGGTTTCTCCGGCCGAAGATGTGAAATAGATATCGATGAATGTGCTAGTCAACCTTGTTACAACGGCGGCATCTGTACTGATCTTCCTCAAGGCTACAGATGTTCATGTCCAACAGGATATGGTGGTATTAACTGTCAAGAAGAAAGGTCCGACTGTAGAAACGACACTTGCCCTGAGCGAGCTATGTGCAAAGATGAACCAGGATTTAATAACTACACTTGTTTATGCAGATCTGGGTACACCGGTATTGATTGTGATATTACGGTATGTTGTTAAACCTTGTAGTAAGTATACTCGCAGTATATAATGTTTTTGATAACTTTAGTATTTAATTTGTTTGCCTGTTCACAGATTGATCCATGCACAGCTAATGGAAACCCCTGCACAAATGGAGCTTCATGCATCGCTTTACAACAAGGCCGCTACAAGTGCGAGTGTCTGCCTGGTTGGGAAGGACAGCTCTGCGAAATCAACACTGACGATTGTATTGAAAAGCCATGTCTTCTTGGCGCAGTGTGTACGGACTTAGTAAATGACTTTAGCTGCGCATGCCCACCAGGCTTTACAGGAAAACGTTGTCACGAAAAGATAAATCTCTGCTCAAACGAACCATGCAAACATGGAGTATGCGTTGATAAACTTTTTATTCATCAATGCATTTGCGACCCTGGCTGGTCAGGACCATCATGCGATATCAACATCAACGAATGTGTTATTTCACCATGTGATAACGGAGGACAATGTATCGATGGTATCGACGATTTCACTTGCAACTGCGAAGCTGGATACACTGGCAAGAGATGCCAACACACTATTGACGATTGCGCTTCAGACCCTTGCCAGAACGGTGCTACATGTGTCGACCAAATAGAAGGATTTGTGTGCAAATGCCGACCAGGATTTATTGGATTACAATGTGAGACAGCAATAGATGAATGTATGACTGAGCCATGCAACCCCGCTGGTACAGAAAAATGCGTAGATCTTGACAACAAATTCCAATGTATGTGCCGCGAAGGCTTCACAGGGGAGATGTGTGAAACTAATATCGATGATTGTTCTTCCAATCCTTGCTTCAACGGCGGATCCTGCAAAGACCAGATAGGCGAATACAAATGTATTTGTCAACCAGGATGGACTGGGTATCGATGTGAAAGAGATATAGGCAATTGCATGAACCAACCGTGTCAAAACAACGCCAAATGTATTGACCTCTTCCAAGACTTCTTCTGCGTGTAAGTATTCGGTTTGTGCGTATTTCGAACACCGCACCGTTTCGTTTAGTTTTATACATCTATTTATACATCTAATTTTACAGATGTCCAAGTGGAACTGATGGCAAGCAATGTGAGACAGCTCCTGAACGTTGCATTGGAAACCCATGTATGCATGACGGAAAGTGCCAAGACTTCGGATCAGGCCTCAATTGCACTTGCTCTGCCGATTACACCGGTATCGGATGTCAGTACGAATTTGATGCTTGCGAGGCAGGTCTTTGCCAAAATGGTGCTACTTGTATCGATGACGGCGTAGACTACACTTGCAAATGCGCTCCAGGATTCAGAGGAAAGAACTGTGATGAAGATATTATCGATTGTAAAGAGAACTCTTGCCCACCATCAGCTACATGCATTGACCTTCCTGGAAGGTTCTACTGCCAATGTCCGTTCAATCTTACCGGTGATGATTGCAGAAAGAGTAAGATATTTTTCTATTGTTCATGTTTGTTCCCTAGTTACTTATGATTTCGAAGTTTTATATTTCTAATTGTCACTTACAGCAATCAGTGTTGACTACGATCTGTACTTCAGCGACCCTCTTCGTTCAGGCGCAGCTCAAGTTGTTCCATTTGACACCGATTCTGCTGACAGTTTGACAATTGCTTTATGGGTTCAGTATACTCAGCAAGACGAAGGTGGCGTGTTTTTCACGGCTTACAGCGTGAGGTATGTTGCTCGATGATCTTTTTGCACATTATTTCTTTATTTGTAGGTTGTCTTATTTCTAAAGTTTTAACAAAACATCATTATATTTTTCAGCAACTCCCACATTGCACTTAACAGAAGACAAATCATCCAAATGCACTCGAACGGCGTCCAAGTATCTCTGTTCTCTGAACTTCAAGATGTGTATCTAAGCTTCGGTGAATTCGCTACAGTAAACGATGGTCAATGGCACCATGTTGCTTTGGTCTGGGACGGTAACAATGGCGGAGAACTGACGCTTATCACTGAAGGTTTAATTGCCAGCAAAATCGAAGGTTATGGTAGCGGAAGAACATTACCTCAGTAGTAAGTATAAAACATGACTTGATTGTTACCCGCTTTGTTGTTTATAAGTAGATAATCCTTTCGTTTTGTTTCATTTTAGTGTTTGGGTAACTTTGGGCAAGCCTCAATCGGATAACCCGAAGGCCTATACAGAAGCTGGCTTCCAGGGCCATCTTACCAAAGTACAAATATGGAACCGTGCTCTTGATGTTACCAATGACATCCAGAAACAAGTCCGTGACTGCAGAACAGAGCCTGTACTGTACAACTCTTTATCTCTCACATGGGCTGGTTATGAAGACCTCCTTGGAGGTGTCGAAAGAATTGTTCCCTCTCATTGCGGACAGCGAGTATGCCCCAACGGTTATTCTGGCTCTAAATGCCAACAGTTGCAAGTTGATAAGGAGCCACCACGTGTTGATCGTTGCCCAGGAGATCTATGGGTTATTGCGAAGAACGGTTCATCACTTGTCAACTGGGATGCACCGGTATTCAGTGACAATGTTGGTGTTGAACGAGTAGTTGAGAAGTCTGGACATAAGCCTGGTCAGAACTTGGTTTGGGGAGCATACGACATCGCTTACATAGCATACGATGCCGCTGGCAACGCAGCCACATGTACTTTTAAAGTAACAGTATTATGTAAGTTTTGTTACTACTCTAATAACTGAAGTTCTATAAAACTGATGTAAGTTTAATTTTTTTTTTATAATTATTTTATTTCAGCTGAATTTTGCCCACCGTTAGCCGATCCGCTCGGCGGTTACCAATCTTGCCGCGATTGGGGCGCAGGTGGTCAATTCAAGGTTTGCGAGATCGCTTGTCGTGACGGTCTTCGATTCTCGCAGGCCGTGCCACCATTCTACACATGCGGTGCTGAAGGGTTCTGGCGCCCAACAACTGATCCAACCCTGCCTTTGGTCTATCCTGCGTGTTCACGTAAGAATCGTCACATTTTTCTGTACTTTGTACTCGTTCTCTCTCATTGTACGAGTTATTCATGTTTCATTTCGTTACAGCGGCGTCACCGGCACAGCGCGTCTTCAAGGTATCAATGTTGTTCCCAAGCTCAGTCCTTTGTAATGATGCTGGACAAGGTGTGCTTCGTCAGAAGGTCCGCACTGCGATCAATCAACTAAACAGAGATTGGAATTTCTGTTCATACGCTGTTGATGGTAAGTTTCTTTACGAACACTCAAACTGAATGATCGTTGATCACCGGAATAACAAATTAACAATGTTTTATTATTTCAGGTACACGCGAGTGTAAGGAGCTTGATATCAATGTGAAATGTGACCACCGAGCCAATGTCAGGCAAACCAGACAAGTATCCTCTCCTCCCTCAGCTCCTGCTGAAGATACGTACGTTCTCAACGCGATTATTCCTGTTGAAGAGTAAGTATCGACCATTAAATAATCTAAATATCATAAGTAGTAATTACGGTAGGGTATTCCTACAGTCTGCTATAAGTAGACGGTGTTGGCGTAGCACATGAAACGATACCGATCTGTAGAGCACATTCAGCATGTGTTACTGTAAACTTTGTAAAGCAATGCCGCACTATCGTACCGAAACATATTTTCTTTGTAGCACTAGTATTATAAACTTAGCATGTCCTTCACATCTGCATGTTTTATGGCACTTAGGACCCGCAGCAGTAGGGAGGGTCGACAAGCTGGAGATACGTACAGCGTTGAAATCGCTTTCCCGGCAGTCAAGTAAGTTGTTTGCATGCTTTTAAGTGGTACTTTTGCACTATTTTATGTAAAATTCTACCTGAGCTTTGCGAGATTCTGAAAGGTGATTAACATATTTCTAGTAGGCGCTGTCTTTGCTGTAAATTATTACTGCCTGAAATTTAGATCTAGAATATGGGGTTGGTGATTATTAGCTGTGTACTTACCTAGTTACTATTTAGATTTGGCTTTATTGGTTGAATAAATCTGCTTGCTGCTTGAAGGAGTAGCTGCGACTAGAGATAAAAATCAACATTTCTCTTGCAGCGACCCGGTAATCAATAACGGAAACAACGAAAGGTCAACCGTGCAAAGGTTACTGGAGAAGCTTATCCTCGAAGACGAACAATTCGACGTACGAAGCATCCTTCCGAATACCGTGCCAGATCCGGCTAGCTTGGAACTGGTATCGGACTACGCTTGCCCAATGGGACAGGTCGTCCAAGCACCTGATTGCGGTAAGTCCTACAGCGAACTTATATGTATTATAAGAATAGGTTTATCGCTGGATTTGTTTTCATAAACGTGTTTGTTATTTCCAGTGGCTTGCGCTGTCGGCACATTCCTCGATGTAGCCAGTGATTCTTGCAAGCTTTGTCCGGCCGGTTCTTACCAATCTGAGGCAGGACAATTGCAATGCACGGCTTGTCCTGCTATCGCTGGCCAACTTGGTGTTACACAAGCAACAGGTGCTAGGAGTGCCGCTGACTGTAAAGGTAAGCTGTCTATTCCAAAAGTATATTATATCTGGAGTATGCAATGCTCCAAACTATCAAATAAATAAACTAATCTCTACTTTTGTGAGATAATTCGTCACATGCTTTTAATTTTGCTTCACTTTTCTGTACACTGTAATAATAATTAGAAATCACTTCCTGTTCATCTTGTAAGTTCTAGTCCAAGAACCATACGGTTTTATTACTCGTTAACTAATACCGTAGTATATAATTTATCTGTGTTAATACCTATCTTATTTCAGAAAAATGTGCTGCCGGAAAATACTACGACGCCGAAGCGGAACTTTGCCGTCCTTGCGGCCACGGTTCCTACCAGCCACGCGAAGGCGCGTTTGCTTGCATGGCCTGCCCTAGGGGACAGACCACCCGAGCTACAGAAGCCGTATCGGCTGCGGAATGCAGGGATGATTGTCCTTCAGGTAACTTTTATAACAAGTCAACCATTTTCATCAATTGAGATAAATAAGAGGCAGTTTTTTTGATGGTAAATCGGAAGGCACTTCCTGTAGTCAGACATCGTGTGACTTTTTTGTCATTACATTTTCGTCTTGTAATCTTGGAATTACATTGGTGTAACTGAGACAATAAGGAAATCGGAAGATTTATTCATCTGCGTTCGTTATAAGTTAACTTTATAGGTAGGTATACAACGTTTAGAGAGGTCCTTTTTAAGAACCAACCTAAATTATCTACATCGGTATCGAAGTTTTGGTGGCCAGCCCTAGAAATGAATTACCTATATAAAATTCCCAAAATTCTCCAACATGCAGATGTATTAATAGCAAATTGTGCTTTCCAGGTGAACAATTAAGCAGCGACGGGGGTTGCGAGCCGTGCCCACAGGGAACGTACAGAGCAAATGGCGCTGGAGCGGCGTGTGCTCCCTGCCCGCCCGGTACTACTACACCTCAGTCTGGCGCGGCGTCCGCCGACCAGTGCTCTTTGCCAGTTTGTAAACCGGGTAAGTTATCTTCTATCCTAATATCTGATCAGATACATGGGTGATTGCAAGTAGTGAACGATACGTGTCGTTTATATGGATACGGGACGTAATTATACTCTGAAGTCAAAGTCAGCAGTAGTTTTTACTTTTCAATTGTTTGACTCTATAATATGGATATTATACTATTCGCTTATAACGTCAACAATGGGCACAAAAACATCAACCTAACATAAAATTTAATATTTCAGGTTCTTACCTCAACGTGACTCTGAACACTTGTATCCAGTGCAGAAAGGGAACGTACCAGTCGGAAGGTCAACAGACAGTCTGCATACCTTGCCCGATCAACACAAGCACACGAGGACCTGGGGCTGTAAGTATAAGAAAATATCTTAGATTTCTTCCCTAGTCGTTACCCTATTGTTTTTTTCGTTGTCGTCAATAATTTTCTTGACAAGGAACTATTTGGGATAAAGCAGCCCCTCAAGTGATTAGCTACCCCAGTTATTTTACAATAGGACCAATGGTACACAAAAATAACTCTAGAAAACTTTATATATTTAAAGCTTTCAAAGAAACTTTTAATTGAACTTAGAGTATGTCTAATTGTTTTTGCTACTATGTAGTCACACTTGTCTTAATCATAATTTTCGACCCGTGTCAACCTACTCTGCTGGGCAAAGCAATAAAATTTTAACTTACCATGAAGAAATAATTATTGACATACTTTTTTCAGTGACTATAACAAAGCCTGTATTTTAGAACCGTGCACAAGCGTGAATCGAGACTCGAGCATAGAATTTAACCGATTCCATTAATCCAGAATCTAATCAAACTGTTAAAAATCTATGCTTGAGTTGAGTCTCGATTCCGTTTTGAGTTTGGTTCTGGCATACGTACGTAAGACTAAAAATCAGCTTTAGGTAGCTTTAGCAAAACAACCATTATGCTGAGCTGAACGCCAATTTGGTACGCAGACACATGAGTCCAGCTGTCCTTATAAATTAATTTGCACCTACCTACTGTTCTTTATGATTTGTATGGGAATTCAATAAAAGGCTGATGCTAGAGCAACTGACCTTGGTTTAATCCGTCTTGCGTTCCGCATGACCTATAAACTCTGCAATTCTTCTGTCCATAGGCTGTTGTGGTTGATGGACGATGTAGGTATGTCGTCTTCTTGAGGGATGTAACACGCGCGAAAACTACCACCACCTGAGCCACCTTGCAATGAGAGGTGCGTGAGAACTGGTCGGCCCGTAGGGACGCTTCGCTCAGCCAATGAGGGTATATCCAGAAAATGAGATTTTAATGTACCCTCCAAATTGCGTAACCTACTTCCAATCAATTCCGATACGGAGCAAAGCTGTTTCATGTGTCATTTTGTGTGTACCAAATAAATGATTATTTTATTCTATGTCACCACGCCTATACTCACGTAACTTCTTTCCCACAGATATCAGAGACAGAATGCACGAACCCATGTGAGATGAGCGGACCAGAAATGCACTGTGACGTCAACGCGTACTGTCTACTTATACCTGAGACCAGCGAGTTCAAATGCCAGTGCAAGCCTGGGTTCAACGGCACTGGAAAAGTTTGCATAAGTAAGACTCAATACCAAAGTTTTCGCCAGAGCAATGGTTTTCTTCAAGTGGTTCTTATTTTCTTCTATTCGGAACTAATTTTGTATTCAAGCATCTTGCCTAAGTTGCCCAAGCAGCCCTAAACTTGTTGGGAATTTCCTAGGTTCTATTTTGAAACAGATTTTGTAAGTGTAGGTTTGTTTGCCTTAACGGCAAATTCGCCGGTGGCCAAGTTCATTCGATTCCTAACCGTATATGCAATGCAGTTTACTGGTTTTTGTTAGGATAGCGCCTCTATCACGTTGTCTCGTCACTTTTTCATTTGACTGTTCGCTATCTGCTAGAAATGATTAGAACTAGCTTGGACTTTGAATTTTAAAACTGTCTTTTAAAGGCATACATACCAGTTTAAAAAAGTTTAGCTGTATTTTTAAGGGCACTATACTAATTACAACGCTCTGTAAATAATATTTAACAGACAAAATATACAAATATTATATTTACATATCACATGGCAAAATACAAATGTGAACCAGTTGAACATGTAAAGACCATTTGCAAATGAATAATATTGTATTTTCCTTGTTTTTCAGATGTCTGCCTGAACTTCTGCGACAACGGCGGCGACTGCGTAAAGGACGCGAGAGGCGAGCCCACGTGTAGATGTACAGGCTCGTTCACAGGCAGGCAATGCAAGGAGAAGAGCGAATTTGCGTACATAGCCAGCGGTGTGGCTGGAGGAGTCATCTTCATTATATTCCTGGTGCTGCTTGTATGGATGATTTGTGCGAGGTAGGTACCTTTGGCAGGAAGGAATTAGCCAAAAGGAGAGATTTCTCACCGAGCGACCTTTGGCTCGGGGTTCTAGGACAAGTATCGTTGAGACTTATGTTCAGATTAATAAAACACATCGTTTGCGCGATCTAGGATAGTTCTTCTATTTGCAGTTAGATGTCACCGTTTCAACGCTACATTGGTGTTAGTTTGATGTCAAAGTAGTTATTTCATGTGGCGATAGATGTCTCTATATACCTAACAGGTCCATAATTTTAGGTAGGTACCTATCTATTTTTTTTTCTAGAAAGCATTACCATCCATTTTACAATACGAAAAATACAAAGATTAACTGGAGAATTTATGTGTAATCTAATCAGCATTACGTTCGGCTATGGTTTACTAGTCCAATAAAGAATTTTTCAAATTTCTTTTAACATCTGCGCCAATTGTTGCTTATTCACGCTAATCGTTCCGGCTCAACCAGAAATAGAACATCTGTAATTTTACTATGTAATTTTGAAGGCTACAAAATGAGTGGTGTCCTGTAGATGCTCTGTCATTTATCCACTCTGTTATCTTTATATCATATGAGTTTATTTAGGTTTATTGTAACTACCTATGTATTTATTAGTTTATCTATTATTTTTCAACTAGTGTTTATTGAGATGTAATATTTGAAAGTACGTTTATTGAAAATACTCTATATATATTTGATGTTTCGTTCGTATTCTCAATATATCTTATTCTTATTTTTATTATAAAATTTTTCCTGCTACATTATGTCATGCACTACTTACAAAAATATTTTTTCAACACTACGCAAAGGTTAACAGGAAGAGAATGCTTGCTAGCATTAAGTTCGCCTGTGTGCAGATTTATGTATTTTGTGCAATAAAGAATTTTCAATCAATCAAACTTTATTCTCTTACAGATCATCAAAGAAGAAGGAACCAAAGAAGACTTTAACGCCAGCAATCGACCAAAACGGATCCCAAGTCAACTTCTACTACGGAGCGCATACGCCATACGCAGAATCAATCGCACCATCCCACCACTCAACCTACGCACACTACTATGACGACGAAGAGGACGGCTGGGAGATGCCTAACTTTTACAACGAGACTTACATGAAAGAGAGTCTGCATAATGGAATGAACGGAAAAATGAACAGCTTAGCGCGATCAAACGCGAGCATATACGGCACGAAAGAGGACCTTTATGACAGATTGAAGAGGCATGCGTATCCGGGTAAGAAAGGTTGGTATTCGAAGCACTTAGATCAGGCACTCTATTGTATTTGCAGCTTACACGGTTAGGAACGCTTTTAGTGTATGATTTTCTGCGTCACAAGGTAATTCCACCTATCTCTTCCCTACTATTTATCCCACATGATGGGGTCCAGCAATCTTGTGATGTTTCTCCACTTCAGTATATTCCTCCTCGGAAACATTGCATGCTAACATAATCCCTGCGCAACACTTCCATATAGGCCGTTAGTCAGCCAAAGCAAGAAAAACTAATTCCATTTCTGATGCCTAGATTTTTACGATACCCTTTATATCTTTCAAATCATCTCTTACCATGCATAAAAGCACAATATGGGATATTTTATTTCTTGGCAACTACAAAAGAAGATAGGACAAGCAAGATCCACCTAAAATTTCCACTGATTAAAATCAGCTGCGCACTATCATAATAAAATACACATTACAGTAATTGATAATGACTCTTGTTGTTTTGCAGATAAGAGCGACAGCGACAGCGAAGGTCAGTAAGCGTAAGAACTACGTTATGTTAATTCTGGTCAACTTTACATAATACTATACTAGTACTACGCGCCACATATCTATAAAAGTGTGAAGTTAGCTGCGATTCCACCGCGCAAATACTCAGAACTGTCTCAGTAACTATTTTCACACCCGCAAAGATAAATGGCGAAGTTTGTATGTTATTTGCGCGCGCCTTCTACAACACTTCCTTGTGAGATTGCAAGGCGCGCAAGAAGTTATGATGTATAATTTTTGTATTCTGTTAGCTTTATTTTTAGTTTAATAACGTAAATGTTGTAAATTAACACACTCACTGTTTGACATTACAGCTCCCACCAAAAAATGTTGAATAAATAAAAAAAAAACATTAATTATTAATTCTTTCTACAAACACGGAATCGGCAGTAGAATGCCAAATTGAAATTCAATTATGTATTCAAGAATATTCATTACCCGTACACAAATGAAATTTGAATACATTTATATTCATAAAACAGTGAATGTGTTGATATTCCATAAGAAATCAAAACGACGAACGTGCTCAAGTATTTTAAGGCGAACACTGCCATATCGGAAAGCAGGACCAAAACTTTGAATACATTCCAAACAAGGTAGCGTTTTTCATGTAAATAAATACTTGTATATTAATGTCAGTTCATAGTGTTAGTATCAATCGCGTCGAGTTTTTACAGTAATTTATATAACGAATTAGATTTTGTATAGTTTAGTATTCTGATTAATGCTAACACTGAGAATGGAGTAGGTTTTAAAAGTAAGCGGTTATGTTTTGTACCTTTAATAAACAGGACTGTTTTAAAGTTAAATGCAGATATTCTGTAAGTAGAATATTATAGCGATATATTGAATGAGCGTGTAAGAATATGTGTGTGTTTTCTATTTTTATGATTGATGCATAATAAGTATGGATAATTAAATCTCCGTCCAATACGTATCTAACTTATAAATTTAATACATATCTACTTGACTATAGCACTAATAACAAATGTTACATTAGATTAAGTGTAAAATACTCAATTGTTACTCCACGAGTGGTCAAATATTCCATCACAATTGTATTACCACATTAGTTAAGACGAAAGTAATATTTTTTACAAAATTTAAATGAAATATACTTTATACATATATTTACTATGAGATTTATTTTCACCCTGACCTGAGCATAGTCGAAAGGTTGCAAGCCTCTCGGTTTTCTATCGGATACATTTCGGAGAGTGTGCTGCGGAGCTCTTCAACCTGATCCCACCATTTCCATTCTAACATCGGACAACCAGACGCTCCGCGGTGCGCCACCGCTACATGGTAGACATACCTCCATACGCACAAAGCGGTACTCTTCCACCTTTATTATGCGCGCCGCCAAGGAATGGAACGCCTTGCCAGAGTCTGTGTTTCCTGATACCTACAACCTAGGGGGCTTCAAGACACGAGTGAATAGGTTTCTTCTAGGCAAGCGTGTACCATCGTAGACTGCATCATCGCTTACCATCAGGCGAGATCGTGGTCAAAAGCTAGTCTATAATTTGTAAAAAAAATACCTATTTACCTATTTTTTTAAACAATAATTAATTTAAGTTTATCAGTTAACAATTTTAAATATTATAAAACTATCAAGTCTTCACTCTTCTTCTGGAGACCTATGGAAAAGTGTCTAACAAGTTGGAAGCCTCACCATGGAATTTGATAGTTTCAACTATGCCAAAAAATTGTGCTGAAATAGTAATAAATAGTGCCCTAAAGCATAGAAGACTCTGTAGTTTAGGAGATATTTAGGTCATTCACTGAGGGTTCTAACTTGACGTCAAACTACATCGGCACTATTTCTCTGCTTTGCGACACTATTTAAGACAATTTCAGCACAGTTTTATGGCATAGTTGAAATTTGAAACCATCGAATTCCATGGTGAGATTCCAATATGATGGACACTAGGAAAGCACATCGTAATACCACGATTTAATAGATAGGATTTTTTGTTTTATCTTGAATGTTCTTCGTTTGGCCTCAATCTCACCTGATCATAAGCGATGATGAAGCACGAAGATCTATAAGAAACCTATTCACTCTTACCTTAAAGAGGCACGGATTGTATTCTTTAGGAAAAACGGACGACGGCAAAGTGTTCCATACTTTAGCTGTACGCATCAAGAACGTAGAGCCAAAACGGTGTGTTCGAATGGGTATAATATCAACTAGGTACGGATGGTACTGAGCTAGGTTCAAGTCGGCCGAACGTTCGACCGAGATCGTTGTACCTACTACACCTAACTTCTGTTCGTATTCTGTGGTAGGACGGCCAGTAGTTTGAAGGATGACCTAATAAAGGTTAAAAAACGAGTACGCTTTAGACCACACGACTGAAGTAAAACTTCTTTTTCAAAATATTAATTTATAAAATTGTTCAAGAACGAAATTAAATTACGAAAAATAATTAAGAAATCACCGTTCGCGTAACGCTAGCAAACTCACAAACGAACTACTGACTGAGCTATATATATATGTATATATTTCATGCACTGGCTATGAGAGGAAGAGAGAAAGAAAATGTACGAAACGTAACTCTCTCTCTCTCTCTTTTTCTATCTTCACTAACTTATATCTCTCCCTCTCAACGTCCGTTTGCCTAACCCGATCACACTTTTCGTAACGCTCACGTCATGCATTCGCCAGCTTACTCCCCACGTTAAGCGTGCGTACCTAAAGAAGTTTTACTTCAATAAAGGGGCCCGTTGGGTGCAGGCCGCATGAGAACGAACGCTCTACAACACGGTGTTGGACATGTTCGGTGGTGGACGTCCTACTGCTGATTGATATAATAATGATGATGGCAAAATCTAGGTCCACTCCGCTTTGGTAAACGTCCGACTTAGTAATAACTTACAAGGTTCAAGTTATTTTTACAAAATATACTTAACGCCCATGTAAAGTAAAAAAAAAACATTTTTGACACGACACATGACATGACAACATGACCTTCCCCCCGGAGGTTTAAAGGCCTTCAAGAGAGGTATAAATAAGGTATTAAGTGCTAGGTACTACTGCAGTACCACGAGTGCTGCAGGAGTTTAAAGGCGACGGTGACCACTTAGGACCGTCAGCTTGTGCGTAAATTTGCAGCGTTTCACCAAAAGGCAAAAGTGTTGATAGTCTTCGGACCGGCTAATCTAATCTTAATCACTATGCGTGATGTGCTAAGAAGCACCCAATGAAACTAGCCATCTATAAAAAATGCGCCCAAATCGATCCATCCATTTGGTCACTACGATGCCACAGACAGACATAGGCAGGCGTCAAACTTATAATACTCCTCGTTTTAAGTCGAGGGTTAAAAATGTGAAAGATTTAAAAAAATTCCCGCTTTGTGGAGTTGCTGACGATACGGACAAAATTTATTAGGACACAGTGTCCCAAATGACACTTGATTTTAATATTTTTTTTACCGTCGATCCGGACACCATCAAATTATTGAAGCTGTTGAATACAGTCAGGTAAAAAATGTTTAAGCAAAATATAATATAATGTGATAAAGCTAATCAAATTGCTTTGCGAGCGTGTGGTGACTTACATTAATGTTAAAAAAACAAGTTTCATTCATAGCGTATATTTGGGATAAATCAACATCTTGTATACTTAGGCATGTATATAATGATCACTTATAAATATCTCAAATAAAGAGATAGAGAAAGTGTGACCTTGCTATGCATCTATTTCGTCATCTTGCTGTGCCGCCGCCGCGCCTCGGTAAAAACCTGTTTTTAACTGACTGTACAATGCAGCTATTTTTAATAGTGTCCGAATCGACAGTAACAAAAATATTAAAATCAAGTGTCAATTGGGACATTCCGATATATGTATTTTGTCCGAATCGACAGCAAGTCGCTTTGTGTGGCTCTCGAGTTATCACTATCATTTATTTACACGCGTGCAATAAATTGCAACTGTCAATTATCATTACAAATATTTGTTGACTATTGACTGATAACATACTGACACTTGACATCTGAAGATACAGGCCCCTATTTCATGATAGATGACTCAATATGAGATGATTCAATAAATTATCAGCTGTTTTTGTTACCACATAAAGTTAAACAAATGTATAATTCCTTACCAATTTTAACATACGATTTTTTTAAATACGCACTAAACAGTGTTTATAATTTTTTGTTGCGCAACGATGCCTAAAAGTATTAGTGGCTAAATATGACCTAGGGGGTTGTGAAATCAAATCTAATAAAAACCAATATAAATAAAACATATCTTCCTAGCCTCTACATATTGGTGGTTTTCATGGATGTTGTCCGTAATCACTTAATAAAAAAAATTAAAAAAAAAAAATTATGTATGAGACACCGGAACAAAAAGGAAAACACAAGTAGGAAAGATCTTGATGCTCCGTTACGTACAAAATTAAATGTTGCGATGCATGGCTGTCGGTATCAAGCAGTTAAATTATACAACTCTCTACCCATTGACATGAAAATTATTGATAGTCCAATTATATTTAGGACTAGGCTAAAAAGCTTTTGCTGGAAGGGTGGTTTTATTCAGTGGCTGATTTTAAGTTACATCATCATCATCATATCAGCCGTAGGACGTCCACTGCTGGACAAAGGCCTCCCTCATTGATCTCCAGAAACTGCGGTTGGAAGCGGCCTGCATCCAACGCCGACCTGCGGTTCTTACCAAGTCGTCTGCCCATCTTGTAGGTACGTCCTATGCTGCGCTTGCCGGTCCGTGGCCTCCACTCGAGAACCTTCCGGCCCCATCGGCCATCTGGTCTGCGCGCTATATGGCCTGCCCATTGCCACTTCAACGTGCTAATCAGTCGGGCTATGTCGGTGACTTGAGTTCTCCTACGTATCTCCTCATTTCTGATTCGATCCCGTAGAGAAACCCCGAGCATAGCCCTCCCCATAGCTCGTTGAGCGACTCTGAGCTTATTCATAAGGCCAATAGTGAAATTCAAGTTACAATGCAATTCAAAATTATTTAATTCTATTAATTAATGACATTTTTGTAATTTTCGCTATGCTCGGCATCAAACTCTTAGATCGAGTTCCAAACGTCGAGATCCGTAGAAGAACGAAGGTTCATGACGTTGGGAATCGAGTTATGGAGCTCAAATGGTATTGGGCGGGACACTTGGCAAGACGTGGTGATGACAGGTGGAGCAGAGAAGCGACTGAATGGTGGCCGAGGAATGGCTGTAGAAGAGTAGGACGTCAGTAGATGTTCAGCCGTTTAGTTATAAAAAGGTAACAAACTAACAAACAAACAGTTACTTTCGCAGTTACTATACATGTATTATACATATAAACCTTCCTCTTGAATCACTCTATCTATTACTGAAAACTGCATTAAAATCCGTTGAGTAGTTTAAAAGATCTAAGGTAACAGACAGCGGAAGCGTCTTCATTTTATACTATGTAAAGATTACGGACCAAAATACTGAGCCATCGATTCTAATTAAGAAAATGGGGTACCCAGTAGCACTGGAAAAATTACAAAAATCCTGATATATAAATATAATTTATTTATAACCTAGCAGGTTATAGGGCTTAAAAGCCAAGATAAACATGGAAGAAACGTAAATCGCTTAATAAAACACTAAAATACAAATATATCAATACTTATATATTGAATAAAAGTTTACTTGGAATGTTTCTGGTAGAACTGCGTCATGTACTTGGTCAATGCTTGTACTTCCTCAAGCGTTACTGCGTTGTAGATAGACGAACGGATCCCGCCAACGTCCCTGGAAAATATATGAACGAATTAATGAAAACACTTTATTATACACCATAAAAAATCTATTTGGGAGGGAATAATATATAACTATTTACAATTAAATACAGAAGAAACAGTTGAATCATCCTCATGACGACCTCCGTGGTGCAGTGGGGGAATAGCCGGCTGAGATCAGGAGGTAGCGGGTTCGATTCCCGCCGCGGAACAAATGTTTGCATGATCTACAAATATTTGTTCTGGGTCTGGTTGTTTCTCTATATATGATAAGTATGTATTTACAAAAAAATATATATAAGTATTCTATCAGTTATCTGGTTTCCATAGTACAAGCTCAGCTTAATTTGGGGCTAGATAGCGCTGTGTGAAATATCCAGCAATATTTATTATTTATTTATTAGCAATATTTATCTAAAGACCGTTGCAAACGATCTATAGATAGCTCAACTGCTCTAGATCACTACCAGGCGACACTGAATCTGAGAAGACACTGGCTGCATTGCCCCGCTGAATTGCAATGCTTATGCGTTGACCCAGATAAGCACCAGCAACACAATTTGTTTGTTAGTTTGCTAGTTTGTTTAGGACAAATCTTGCGAGCGGAATTAGAACGACTTATCTTACTTTGAAATTTGACATGTTGGTTCAGTTCTGATGACGCAATTTTACTGTAAGCATGACCTGATTCTACACCTAGATTGGCTCCAGACGAAGGAACTCCTCAACGGTCAACAGCAGAGATACGAAACTTTGTATACACATAGAGCACTTAAATAAAAGCTTGTATAAAATGTTTTTACTATTAATTTATTTCATTTACCACGTGTTTTGTTATGTACGACATTAAACGAAAACACGGGTAAGTATAGTATCGTTATAAAATAGGTTTTTTTTTCAAATTCATTACCACAGAAAATTTAAAAATATTAAACCACCTCAATATCAAGTCCTAAAACTATATCAATGAACAGCCTGTTTAAAATAGGTTAACAAATCCTATTCATTCATCATGTAATTAGTAAAAAAAAATGTATATAAGTATTCTATCAGTTATCTGGTTCCCATAGTACAAGCTCTGCTTAGTTTGGGGCTAGATAGCGCTGTGTGAAATGTCCAGCAATATTTATTATTTATTTATTAGCAATATTTATCAAAAGACCGTTGCAAACGATCTATAGATAGCTCAACTGCTCCAGATCACTACCAGGCGACACTGAATGTACATGTTAAACAGACTAAACGTCATCGCAAAGGAGCCGCCGTTTTAAGTTAAAAATAGTTTATTGGAAATATATCGATTACTGGATAAATATTCAAGCTACCGGTATTAAAGTCACCTCTAAAATCAGATAATACGATTCCGGACGTGTGTTTTAAAGTAATGTCGTACGTAACAAAACAGATTGTATACAACATGGAGATGGAACAAGCAAATAGCCCTCCTGATGTTAAGCTATTACAAAACATTACCTCGTAGGTCACGCACTTAGGAACGGAACGTGCCCTACGATGTACTACCCTGGCACAGATAATATATTGCTACTAATACATATGCCTCATCCCATACAAAGACCTAACCAAGTAACTTTTTAACAAAAATATAACCGACTTCAGATAACAGGTAAAAACCAAACTACTCCACCAATTTTGATCAAATTTCCATGGGATTAATCTAAAAGTATATCCTTTCAAATAAAAAACTAATTTTCCAAATCGCTTGATATAATTATAACGGAGTTCTGAGCTAACAAACATAACATAAAAATTAAACAATGTAAGACTTATATGGTTTTCTCATGGAATCCAATGTCAGAACTGGACCAAATGAAAATGGGACCACAAGGGAAGCACCAGCTTTGAAATAAAAAAAAATCATCAAAATCGGTTCACCCAGGCGAAAGTTCATCATCATCAGCCGGTAGACGTCCACTGCTGAACATAGGCCTCCCCCTTAGATCGCCACAACGAGCGGTTGGTAGCCGTTTGCGCCCAACGGCTTCCCGCGATTCTTACTAGATCGTCGGTCCACCTTGTGGGGGGCCGACCTACGCTGCGTCTTTCAGTCCGTGGTCTCAACTCGATAACCTTTCTTCCCCAACGGTTATCGGTTCTACGAGCGATGTGGCCTGCCCATTGCCACTTCAACTTGCTAATTTTGAGAACTATGTCGGCGGATTTTCTCATTGCGGATTTTGTCACGCAAAGAGACCCCGAGCATAGCCCTCTCCATAGCTCGTTGAGCGACCTTGAGCTTGGTCATGAGGCCATGACCAGTCGAAAGTTATGAGGCAACAAATATAAAAAATTAAAAAAAAAATACAGTCGAATTGAGAACCTCCTTTTTGAAGTACGTTAAAAAGGGGCAAACGCGATTTTTCCCTAAACTATAAGCATCCCGATGAAAAACGTTAAAGGAAACACACATGTATGTGATTAAGATTGATAAAAATATTCAAAACTAGATTAGATATTCAAATAGTATTTCAATCATGATGACATTCTCGTTGCTGTGTCATTTTAGTTACTATTCAAGATAACAAAAGTACGGACCTAAAATTACTTCATTAGTGGTCATAAAGCAAGTTTATCTAGGGAAATCAACCAGTTTTATTGATAAAGGTATTTACCAGTTGCAACTACTCGTACTTTGTCGAAATTATTGATTGAGGGAAGCCAGATCTCTAAATCAACTTGGGCAAATTGGCGTTGTATGTATGTATGTTTGTTTGTCCGAGGATCTCTTTCGAAGCGTTTATCCGATCAACGTGAAATTTGGTATATAGGTTGGTAGTGTCGGTAATGATGGCGCAATTTTGGTGTGACTTAATGAGCTAAAAATGGGGGGGAGGGGGGATAAAGAGGGTAAAAAAAACAAAATGGTAATATCTGGTCAAGTGGCACGTCTAATAAAAGGTTTTTGTGAGTACATTTCGACCCCGTTTTTATTTTTTACCCTGTAGTTTTTAAGTTATTAGCCATAATAAAACTGAAATTTGTCAAAGATCACAGGATACCTACACCAGTCACCTACTAGTGCTGAAATTTGATACATGTGTAGCTTTTTGTGTAGCCTCATTTCGTGGCACTATTTTATTAGTCAAAGATTAAGGGCGACTTGCACAACGATCCCTAAACGTATTTAGCGACTAAACATGTTTAAATTTTACTTATTTGTATGATTTGACAACTCCTTAAATCATATTCAGCCACTAAATACGTTTAGGCTTCGTTGCGCGAGTCGCCCTAACCATATATTTTTTTTGTGTTTTTGGCAACTCGCGGATCTCAGTTCGGGGCGAACCACTAGTGATTTTCAGTTGACACTAGTTGAGACATTTAGAATCATTCACGGCCCCTGAGTCGCTTTATTATTATTTAAAATCTCTTATCTTAATTGAAGAGTAATCAGACCATTACGTCACACTGTTCTGAGCAACATAATATCAAATATTACGTTAGTTGATACAGATACAGAAAACTCACCAATATTTATTATGAGTTATGTATGAGCGAGTGAGCTATGTTATCGAAGTTTCTGGGCTGTCCAATGGACGTCAACATTAACTTAACGGCTTTAAAGCCGGAACTAACATCTTAACGTGCTCTTCGAATCATTAGTCACAGAGTTGGAAATCTACCCAGACTGGATTATTTCCAAGCTCATAATCTATCTGTATACAAAATATCATCGAAATCGGTTAATCGGTTTCGACGTGAAAGCTGACCAATCCGCAGCTTCGCAGTTTCGCAGCTTCGTAGTTTTTCAATAAAAACATTACCCTCCCTCTGCGCAGTTGGATAAAAGGTAGGAGTATGTTACTCAGGGATAATGTAGAATTCTAATGATGAACGAATTTTTTGAAATCGGACCAGTTGTTTTTGAGTTTATTCATTACAGACATACACACACACAAAAATACATATCTTTCCTCTTTATAATATTAGTGTAGATATTAATAATATTACAAGTTTTCGCCCGCGGCTTCGCACGCGTTGTTTGTTAATACATAACCTATGTCCCACTCCGGGTCATTATCTACATATATACCAAATCGGTCCAGCCTTTAAGTAGTGAAAGCGTAAAAAACAGACAAACTGACAAAGATACAAAGTTATTCAAATTTATAATATAAAAACCGGCCAAGTGCGAGTCGGACTCGCGCACGAAGGGTTCCGCACAATTATCTATAAAAACGGCAAAAAATCACGTTTGTTGTATGAAAGTCCTTAAATATATATTTTTTACTGTTTTTAGTATTTGTTATTGTAGCGGCAACAGAAATACATCATCTGTGAAAATTTCCGCTGTCTAGCTATCACGGTTCATGAGATACAGCCTGGTGACAAACGGACAGACAGACAAACGGACAGACAGACAGCGAAGTCTTAGTAATAGGGTCCCGTTTGACCCTTTGGGTACGGAACCCTAATAAAAGTATGGATACACACATTTCCAAATACTATTCCCAAACATGCAACAGAGCCACGAAAGGTTACTAATAACCTTTCGTGGCTAAACTCTAATATAATATACATATAATGGTCTAATCTCTAAAGTAACCACTTAAGGTTCTCTACCAATGAATTACTTATTGTGATTCAGTTCAAATACTATTTAGTACATAGCTGACCAATCCGCGGCTTCGCACGCGTGATTTGCCAATAAAAAGTAGCCGATGTGTTAATCCACGTTATGATCTACGTACATACCAAATTTCATCGCAATCGGTTCAGTCGTTCCGGCGTGAAAGAGTAACAAACAGCCATACATACAAACTTTCGCGTTAATAATATTAATAGGATAAATCAACTAGCTGACCAATCCGCAGCTTCGCACGCGTAGTTTTTCAATAAAAAACATTACCCTACTTCTGCGCAGGGAAGTCCCGGGGATAGTGTAGCTTCCCAACAGTGAAATATTTTTTTAAATCGGTCCAGAAGTTTCGGAGCCTATTCAATACAAACAAACAAATCTTTCCTCTTTATAATATTAGTATAGATGCATTAAGTATTTAATTAAAAAATATATGATATATAATTTATTACTGAATAGTTTTGAACTGCATCGCAAATATCGCGGTCGCAGTAAGGCACCAGAACGAATATATTTACCTATGCCCCTTCAACTGGATAAGTCCCAAGGCCTCAGCACCCTTCAGGAAGTCCTTCTCCAAAGCATCATTCCCCGGGTTGCCGATCCTGAAGGGAATGGTCATTCTGCTCCGCACGTTCTTAGCGACCGGCGCGTAGTAGAAGCCGTTCGATCGCTCTATGGTGTCGTACACGAGTGAAGACTTCTTGTTGGCCAGCTCGTCCATCGCGTCCAGTCCGCCTTTCCTCTCGATCCATTGGAGGACTCTACCCATTATGTAGATGCTGGAAATGGTAATAAGGTTTTGTGAAACTTTGGTGCTGCCAGCTGTTTTACCTGGTTTTAGGGATATGTACCTCAAAAGGAAAAAAGGATACCATATAGCATGGGCGGCCAAGCTCTATATGAGGATATTTTCTTGCATAAAATGTAAGGTGGCTGAAGCTTAGCGGTTCTTTGAAAATATTAAAGATTTTCAAATGGACGGCGGTTCCCTTTTAGCGAGCAAATTTTGTTTGTTTAATTCTTTATTGCACAAACAGAAAAATTTACAAATGGGAGGACCGTGACAGATAAAAAACTTAGATTGGCGTGCATAACTAAAAGAAAAACAAATAGATATAAAAAAACTACTAACTACATAATTGTCTAAATTTTCATTTAAGCTGTTGCGACTGTTGCCAGCATCAATATGATGATATCGCTAGGGCTGTCATTCAAATCATTCGATACACCTAGAAAAATGTATAGATTTTTCGACGCTTCTGATGAGAATAACTCTAAAGGTGAGTATAGACTACAACATTTACTTGTAACAGAACAACGAGCCGCTCTGTGATATGTTCTAGTGTATCATCCTAAACGTCAAGCACGCTCGCCTCTTTGTTACAGCCTATTGTACAAACCAATGAGCTTATTGGTGAGCATTTCGTCGAGCGTATTGGTGTAACATTTCGTCGAGCCTTTGCACGAGTGCGGGCGATGCGCGGGTGCGGGGTGACGCGGAGGAAGGGCGAACGACGCACGCGGTCCGCGCGTTCAAGTTCACAAGGTGATTTTACTTATCTTGATATTCTAAAAAGATACTGTAAACTAACGAAGGAATCACCTGTAGCTAAATAACGTAAAGTTAATGCTAATCTCTCCTTCGCCGTAATTGAAACTCTGAATCGTGTATTTTGCTTTGATATTTTAGCACCAATTGAATTCAATAAACTTTCAAAATCACTTGAAGATAGTGCAGTAAAGTTCTTATATTGACCACTTAATTCCTGCGATTTTAAGTCTAACATTAATTGCACACCTCCAAGAGTTTGTCTTCTATTGTAAATGTTCATTTGCCACCATCTTCTATTTCTATTTTTCTTTTTTCTTTTAATATAATTCATTAAGATAAACGCAACACACGCAACTTGTAGGTCCGACATTTCAAAGAAGAATGAAAGCAAGGTACAACGAAATGTTGGTAAATGCACACTCGCTGTGAGCATTTACCCGTAACATAACAACGCCGAGCATTCGCAGGCATATAAAAGCAGGAGTATAAATTACATTACATGGAAATGCTTTGGAAACTGAGCTTTTGCCTGTATTGTACCATTCGTAAGAACGTTACATTACACAGAAATGCTCGAGAAAATGTTGTAGTCTATACTCACCTTATGATAGCATGGACAACAAGGGCTGTCAAAATATAATTTTTGGGTTCCTGACTGCTACTTAAAAACGTTTATCCAGCATTTTTCAAAATTATTCATTATTAAGTTGAAGGAGCTAGAGATAAATTCCATTAAACTGGGACCAACAGGGTGCAAACTAATAATACTCACGCAAACATAGGAGGAGTATTATTGATAGAATCCATCTTGTTAACTGCAGTCCAGTCCAAGAGAGACGGGCATATCGGCATGGCATTGTTCAGGAGATCCTCTCTCACGATCACCAGGGCTACTCCAGATGTGCCAATGTTCTTCTGAGCTCCACCATAGATTACGCCAAACTGTTATAATGTTAAATTGATATCTATACTAATATTATAGAGGAACGATTTGTTTGTTTGTATTGAATAGGCTCCGAAACTACTGGACGGATTTAAAAAATCTGTCACTGTTGGGTGACATAGGCTACTTTTTACCCAACTGCGCAGAAGGAGGGTAATGTTTTTATTGAAAAACTACGCATGCGAAGCTGCGGATTGGTCAGCTAGTTTTACCTACATAACTTGATTGTAAATCCAAACCGACCCTGGAGAACAAACTCCTCGTTTTTATTGCTAAACCACGAAGCCGCGGGCTGTTGTTATAGAAATAAAGTGCAGTGACCGTACGCTACACCATATCCTTGGCATTAATTAAAATAGCAAAGGCAATAAACAATAAAAATTATTATTACCAGCATGCAATCTTACTGTAAGTTCAATCACTTCTTTATCTGCAGACAAGCCGACTTCTGCGGCTTGGTTTCATATTAAAATAAAAGATAGCCTGTAGAACTCAGGGATAATATAGCTTTTTAGTAGTCAAGAACTTTCAGAATCAGATCAGTAGTTCCAGAGATTTGCCCCATGCATTCAAACAAACAAACTCACAAACTTTACCAACATAAATTATTGCAAAATTAATGTATTAAACAGTTCAACTCCCGTTCAGTAAAGCTATGAAATTGTTTTAGGAGCTTTTAGGACTCTGAATGAAATGACCTTGTTTTTTTTTTATTGCTGTGTATGTGCATTTCATTTCATAACACAACTATTTTTGCATCGTGTTATAAAAATGTAAGCCGTAGTATTCATTATTCTTTTTTTTATACACATGATAAGTTATACTCTACAGAAAGTACTTTCCTGTATAAAGTACCTAATCAAAATTAAAAGTTAAAAAAATAAACCGGTTGACTCACTTTTGAAACATCTACTTTCTTTGACATGAAATTAGAAGACATGTCTGCTACCAAAGGAACTCCTTTAGTGTCAGGAATGAAGTCAAACTCAACACCTGGAACCAAATATTTCTGATTAGCTAATTCTGATATCTACTCCATGGCTTTACTGCAGGACACCTCGATGAAAATAGTCTAATATTAATCTTCTTCTTCTTTCGTGTCAATATCTGTTTGACTAATCTAAATTTGATTAGCCCAATAGAGAGCAACTTCCACACCCCTTTCTGTTGCCTGGTAGTCTTCTGAAGTCTTCTCGTGTGCAGTGCAGGTGGTTGGGCATAGAGGACATGAGAGCAGGTCGGCCATTGTTTGTAAGGTGGCCCCGCAGTGGCAAATATAATATAGTGGCTAATATTAGTAGAAAGTACATACTAGCATCAGTAGTATTACCCTCACATCACTGGTATTTTTAGTACTATCACAAAGTACCAGCAAACCATACAAGACTGATTTAATTTACCATTACATCTACACAAGCAGTGGCCTGTCTGCACGCAGTTTTTATGTGTGGAAAATTATTACTATAGGGCTGAGCTAAGCCAATCGGTAATCTATTTTTTATTACTTGCGTCGTTCTTTCACTTACGAGTAGGTCACTCTGTCAATTTGTTGGTGCATGTTGTCCACAATATACAGGTATCTGTATGGTAGAAGGTAGAATGTCTTTTACAACTTAGGTAGGTTATATCTTGTTATATCTTACGTTTTTCTTAATCATAAACTACTGATTAAAAGTTATGAAAGTTATTAAGTAATGACTAATGATACACACCTGCAGCAAGATAATAGTACTTATGTAATCTTTAGTAATACTATTACCTAAGTACTTTATGTTTTTTTTTAATCTATTTAGTTCCACTGCTGGGCAAAGGTCTCCCGTAAATCCATTCAATCATCTCTGTTCTCAGCCATCCCCCACCATCATATATCAAAGGCATCCAGATCGTCCTGCCAACGCTTTATTGGCCGACCACGACGTCGCGTTCCCTCAGGCTGCGAAGGTGTTGTGGCATTTGCCCATTTCGCTGGGCATCGGACTGAGCAACAAACACCAATAAACATTTCGTAGGTATTATTGGTATTAGTTTGGTTGAATGTTTGTTTACTTGCGCTTAAAGTAATAGACATTTTTCTGCTATTGTATTATCATTTTTCTGTTTACAAGCAAAAACTGCTTTTGTCCGTCTGTCAGTCTGTCTGTTCTTGCCTACATTCAATCGATTTTGACGAATATTGGCACACAAGTTCCCTAAGTTATTTAAATTTTTTAGTCGATCACGACTTTTAATTGGGGGGAAAATGAGGAGGGGAAAGGGGGGAAGTTTGCTGTAGCGTTATTTGTAAAAGAGGGGAGTGGAGGGGGGAAATGGGGAGGGGGAAGTTTGCTGTAGTATTATGGACGGATTTTAATTTTTAATTTTTTTTTCAAAATTTCGCCTACTAATCAGACTACATAATCCTCTCCACTAGACAACAAATTCGACCTTTTAGGACCAAGGGAACGCGAGTAATCGCTAAAACTTATACCAATATTTTGCTCAAAAGTCTACATAGGTAAGCCTATTGGAAAATTCAAGCATCTGAATTTGATTCAAAATTATACATTCTTCGTTGATTTTGTTTACACAAAATTATACACAACATAATTGTTGGGCTTGTATTTGCATTATAATAAAGCATATCCATAAACTTTGAAATATTTTTTGTAATTTTCTGGGACTAATTTTTTTTGTAGTTTATCATTCAATTCTTCTCCAGTCAGATGTTAGGTATTTTTGGCACATATCACCTATAAATCTACAATAAAATTTTTCAACATCACCGTTTTTCGGAATCACTCCATTTTCCTCGGGAGGTCTACTGTTCTCACAGAACCACTAGTAATAAGGTATTTACCATGTATAGTTTCATTTGTGCATATGTGGACGTATGAGGCATTGGGGTCAAGATTCCATTCAGATTGCCGAGGGATGTCCACATACTTATCCGTTGGTGGTATAACCATGTTGACCTTGCCATATTTCTTAGCTTCCTTTGCTGCCTTCGCTGACCATGCACCTGGAGAAAAATGGATAAGACATGTTTGTATGGACTTTAAATTATAGGATGGGCTTAGAACTCAATGCCAGCACCTATCCTACTACTTTTGTTAACAGTAGTATGTACCTACAGTAGGATACTACAATAACCTAGGTACGCACCTGCTCTATTGTGAAGGTACTTATTGGATGCATGTTTATGTATTTTTATCGTTTTAGGTACATAATAGTAAATGGTGCCAATTGCATCTGAACGAAACCATAACACAAGAGCGACTATTTTCAAATGTATTTTAGGTAGCTAAGCTACCTACTGGCCCTAATAAGCCGGAAAAATCAATTAGTACACAATGAGAAATGTGACATTATTATGAATCTAAATTAAAACATTGACTGACGTAGGAACTTACCAGTTACAACGTAATCAGCTGTTCCTGTTCTGGAGATCAGATTGAGAGGAACAGCAGCGAACTGACCCAGCCCACCACCAGCGATAAACAGGATTTTGTAATTAGCGGGCACATCTCTGCAATAAATAGCACCTGTATGTTTAATGTATCTGCATCGTAAAAATTATGTTCGTACCGGTCTCCCTACTAAATTCATTTTCATCATTTTGCGAAATTTAATTATACCTAGGTACAATGTGCAAAATGCTAATACAAAATGTGCAACCTAACTAAAAAAACGCAAACAATCATTAAAATATCCAGTCCATCCAGTACTTATTTATGTAAACAAATAAATAATTATACATAAAGAAACCAACCGTAACTTCTGCGAAAGTTGAGAAACAATCTTTGAAACAAACAAACGGGATGGGGATGAGTGGTGTGGGTAAAGAAGGAAGTCATCAGGAATCAATCAATCAATCAAACAACAGAAAACAAATAAAAGTTTGTACAAATTTAAATAACTGAGTGCAGTACTATTATTAAATTATATCCAACCTAGGCTTACATTTTTAAATACTCAATAATTTTTAAGTGCCACAAAATTTTCAGTCTCGTTTTGATATAAAAATCATTTTTACGTTTTTTTTTCAAGTACTTACCTACTAGGTAGGATAAAATGCTCGAAATTGTTAACGTTTTAATCTTAGTGATATTTTATCCTACAATATTAATTACAAATCATGTTTTAATTGAAAATATTAAGGTTAGTTCAATCATTTATTTAATGTATAAGTAATGTTCATCTTTCATTCTAATAATTTGTATAGTGATTTAATTAATATTTTTTTTATCGAACGAGAAACGATTTATCTAAATAAAGATTATTGATCATAATAATATTAAATGTACTTACACCTAGGTACATATAAAAATTGTAATAACATGCGAGATAATACAAATTTTCTGTTACTTATATACATAAGTAGGTATTTAGATAGGTAAGTAATATTTTTTTTAGAATGACTGTTCGACTCGAGTCGTCAGTAACTTAACTTTTGAGAATAAAATAGAGATTACAATTTGGCAACTTTACATTACACTTACATTATGTAGTAGGTATAGTACCATAGTATAACCCTAAAGGTTAGATACCTATATAATAATCTAGAAATAACTAAATACTATTTTAGCTAATTGGCACTATGGCAGTAGGTACTCACAGTAATCTTCTGACTACATTTTGAACTTCTGTGTTAAGATTCATATATTTTGGTGTCCTATGGCTGGTTTCCAATAAACTAATGCCGGAATCTTCAAAATTTGTAAGTTCTTTCCTTATGATTTCGTATACCTTTAAAATAAAAATATATATTAGGGTTTGACCTCTAGACACGCTCGAATCGGACGCCCGTGCAAAACCAGTTCAAAGTAATACATGAAAATAATTTTACTTATCACTAGATAAGTACAAAGCATAGGAAAATATACCTTCAGCTAAACAAAGGTTAATCATACAACAAAAAACATTTTGTGGACTTACTTCTTCGGGTAATTTGGCCGGTCCGGCACCAAAATTGTGAATTTTAGGCATTATTAAAGAAAACACAACCACTCGATTTGAGATGTTAAATGGCACTAACAATCAAATTGGTGCTACTAACAGAGATAAGAATTGGTCGAATTATTGTATTCAATACAAATGTGGATAATACGCTGCGCAGTGTCAGAAGTTCAGAACAGACTAGTAGGTACCCTTTGTGGTGTACTATATAGTGCGAAGGGTTATCACCCGGAATTCATTAATGGACAACCTGTTTAATGTGGACACATGGTTGTCACTTCTAAGCGAATGAGTGGTGTGGTGAGTGTGCAATAATTTTTGCACGTTTACTTACCTACATTTTGAGCATTTGTAAGTAAACGGATGGATAAGGCATTATTTGACTCAGCATACCGCTGGATAAGACTAGTGGTTCGCCCCGAACGCAGATCTCGCGAGTCTCCCAAAAAAAATATTCATAAGGTGACTCGCGCAACGATACCTAAACGTATTTAGTGGCTAAATATGATATAAAGAGTTGTCGAATCATAAAATACGTAAAATTTAAACATGTTTAGTCGCTAAATACGTTTAGGGATCGTTGTTCAAGCCAGCCTTAATTTTTAAATAATAAAATACTGCCACGAAATGCTTAACCAACATACTTGACCTGCAGTTTCATTCAAATTACAGGTAACGGGAGTTTATGTTATTTGGTTCCTCTTTTTTTGGGTTAGAAATTGCAGTTATTCTGGATTTCAGACTTTTCCCTTATATTTGTGTTACTAAAGCTACACGCATACCAAATTTCAGCACTGTGGGGTCACCTGTGAATTTTGTCAAAGTTCAGTTAAATTATTATGCATATTAGCTCAAAAACTACAAGGACTAAACTAAAAATAAAAACGGAATCGAAATGTACTACTTTCCATTTTTTAGCCTTTTTGGACCCCAATATCTCGATAACCTCCCTAACATTTTTAGCTCATTTATGGCGGGTTCCTATATCAGGGTAAACAGCTACGACTCGTTTCTCATTGAAAATGTGTCAAAATTTTGACACGTTTTCAAGAAGATACGGGTCGTATTCGGTTACCGACGAATCTAAGAACCTGCCATTAGTCACACTAGGATTGTGCCAACAGGTAGTGTTGGCACAATCCTAGTACCTACCTACCTTTGCTAGATATACCAAATTTCACGATGATCGGATCAACGCTTCGAAGGTTATCTATCCTCGGACAAACAAACGTACATACGTACAAAGCCGATTTGCCCAAGTTCATTTGGAGATCTCGCTTCGCTCGATCAAAAATATAACTTAAGTATTTTGGCCTGTCGATCTTTTTGGGTGTAGAACTTTTTAATAATCCACCATGAACATTTTGAAACACACAATTTTTTTTAAGTAAATCTTCTTCAGCTTCTACAAAGGTGGGTCTTAGGATGAACATGTCCAAAACCAAGATTATGACCATTCTTGTTGGTCCAAAACCTAACATAATCGTAGATAACTGCCCAAGAGAGGCAGTGGATAACTACATTTATCTTGGACACTGTTTATCCTTTGGCTCACTTTCCCAGAAACAAAAGATTTCGAGACGAGTCCAGCTAGGATGGGCCGCCTTTAGTAAGTTAATAGACGTCCTAAAGTCTAAAATCCCTCAATGCTTCAAGACCAGGGTGTCTATCCAATGTGTCCTGCCCATCTTCCAATTCGATGGCCTCTTTGATTTCTTCTTCCATTTCGATACCCTCTTTAATTACTGCTTCCACTTGGATATCCTCTTTGATCGCGTTTTCTAGTTTTATATCCTTTTTGATTGTTTATAATTTTTATATAAATTCTTTTTGACCGCTTCTTCCACTTGGATATCCTCTTTGATTGCTTCTTCCACTTTGATAACCGTTTTGATTGCTCCTTCCACTTCGATATACATTTTGATTTCTTTTTTCATTTTGATATCCTCTTTGATTCCTTCTTCCACTTCAATATCCTCTTTGATTGCTTTTTCACTTCGATGTCCTCTTTGATTGCTTCATATTCATATAATATTATTGCTTCTTTTACAAAAAAAAAAACACGCGAGCTGCAAGCAGCTAGCGCACTACGCGACCTCTAGTTTATAAATTGTATAAAGGTAAAACAGGTAACTTTAAAACACTTAGGTACTTAACTATTATTTGTTACTCCTAATATAGGTTTTTGTAAATTGTTATGTTATTTCTGGAATATTAAACAAATTTGAATTAGTAGCTTTTGCGGCTTTAGTTTCATTGCGGCCACGAGGCCTATTGTGATCCAATACAATACATAGTTTGAACAAGTACTTAGCTATACTTAACATAAACAAAAAGTTAACAAATATATAAATACAAGCTTCCACCCACGGCTTCGCACGCGTAGTTTGCCAATAAAAAGTAGCCTATGTGGTTATGATCTACGTAGGTATATACCAAATTTCAACGCAATCGGTTCAGCCGTTCCGGCGTGAAAGAGTAACAAACATTCATACATACAAACTTTCGCGTTTATAATATTAGTAAGATGAGACGAGGGCGCCATTTCCATTAGCTGTTGTACTAGATAATTTAAAATTTAAATAATATGTTGTTTTTTGTTGTTCTGTTTTTTTGGCCAAAACACTTTTTTGTTGGATGTTTTTTCATGCTCAAGACGTTTTTTTAGCATAAGTGGACTATTTACCAGACTGTGAAAGGTAGATTGTTAATTTAAAACTGTCTAGAGCACTTTAATAATTTTAGATTCTGTGATAATAAAAGTCAAAATAAATTATGAATCGTAATAAAATAACGTCTAATTGTAATTAAAATTAAGTGTAATCTACGATTACTAATCGTGTATATAATTGTCTGCTTCAATCAATCACACATTCAGCAAACAAGATGTTGGCAGCATCTAGGGCAGCATTATTTCACTTTACCCGTAGATGGAGGATCCATGACTTTACCTGACTTTACTAAAGGAATAATGACTTGCTATAACGTTTAGCAAGTTCATTTCACTTTACAATCAATCAATCAAAGTTTCACTTCATTTTTCATTCATACATAGACAACTTATTCATTCATGACCATAGACGCAGAACTTCATGACATTAAAATTTATTTTCATTCACTCAATTCACCTCTCAACTCAATCCGCTCATTCGCTTCGATTTTTACTCGGTGAACGTTGTGTTTGTTCGATTAATTATTGTTTTTTCTTGCATTTTCCGTAGAATATAAGTGAAATACTTCTGGATTAGATTAGGATATGACTCCTATAAAAGATGAGACGATAAGGGAGGGTAATTGCTTAGAAATCTTAAATCTGTCTGAGAAGAGTCCCGCAAAAAATTGCGCTTTGGTGGATGTGAGAGCGTGTAATAAGCCAGCGGCTAAGGTAAGAGTAGATAATAGCCACTCTAAATAAAATTCTCTAGGGATTATGGAACCAAAATTGATAAAATCAATCAATCTTAAATTTCCTTTCCCTCCTAACTTGGGCAGGAATTGAAACAAAGTACTCTTCGCACTGTGAAAGATATCTTGATGTTTACCTACTATCTGGCACTTGTACACGCCTATCTACCCCTAGAAAAGTACATAAAGTTTTAGAAGCGGAAAATTCAGAACCTCATAAACTAACTTATTCAGTGCTTAAAGCTTAGGGCATCTTCACACTTCACACACTTTAATTATTAATCATAAAATTCTTTATTTGGAACATTAACAATGGTACAAATGATGTGAAAAACGATGATATCTGCAGAAGTATTAAACTGTGTTGCAAATAACAACGCCCTCCTCCTGGAAATATTACAGTAGGTCCCAATCAAGGTGCATTATTGTTACACAAACACCACAATTCTCTCTGTTATTTTCTATTATAGGCTTCATCCTATCAGTTAAAGACAATGTTAGGACATCTTCAACACTAAAACAAAGTTTAATTATTGTTACACAAACACCAAAATAACATTCTCTCTGTTATTTTTTATTATAGGCTTCATCCTATCGGTTACAGACAATGTTCGCAAAACATTAGCATTAAAATTAAATAAGTAAGTATAATCATATCTACCATGGCATAGCTTGCCTGGACATTCTCTAAAGATAGACCAGATTGTCGGACACATTTAACATTTGAGCAGCCAGTGGCATTTGCAGCTGCATACTTTCATACTTTGACGGACACCTAAAGCCTTTGGTTATAATAACAGTTAAATCACGTTCCAACAGCCTGTTGCTGTTAATAGTATCGTCATTCTGATGCCAGAAGACTAATTTCCGTAGCCAAATATAGTCAAACAGTATTAATGTAATCTCAATGCTTGCCAAAACATTTTACATTGACTGAAAGCTGTATGCCTCTAAATATGCCATGTGATTGAAAGTAAAATTTAAAGTATCTAATATAGAAAAAGAATAATATAAATAAAGTATGAAGCACAGGCCACGTAGGACCTACAAACATATCTAGGAAAAATATACTTCAATTGAGTAATATTGTGTCAGTATTGCTAAAATCTTGATTAGATCATTGTACTTGATTTTTATGTTCCAGTTGGACTGTAAAATGATTTAAATCATGCATCACCAACCTCATTTACATGATAATTAACTTTCACATAGAGATAGGAAGTATAATTAAACTTTGCAATGTCTAAGTACTGAAAAATACTTAGTTTTAATAGGATTAAAATGACACCTTTGCTTATTCGAATTCATAGATGAACAATACACTAATATTCTAAATGGAAAAGTTTGGGTTAAGGTTTGTTACTTTTAAATACTTCTAAAAATATTGATCAAAGAATGATGGCATTCCAAGTATACATATATAATACATTGGTCTGTGTTTACATAGGATGACTTAAAAACCTGTCTTCATAACTTTAAATATTAATGATGCCAATACACACAATCACAACCACTTGTGTTTTAAATCATCAAACGATGACATAAGTGGCAGATAGTAGGAGTAGCCTACTTCCAAATAGTGGGTTGTAATTTAACCAACCACTTATGTAGTAGGTAGTACTTTTCACGCTTAGCTGCCTGTAATGTAACAATCTTATCATTTGGTTAAATTGAAAGAGGGAAAGTGTTAAGTTGCAAAATGGTTGTATGAATCTGTTGCATCGTAGTATGATATTTGCTTTTGTTGTTTTACAAGTGCTTGGTACATTTGATCTATAAAGGCAATGAATGATTTTGTACAAGAGATGGTGAAGGATTTTTTTTTTGAAGATTCAAGACCTTACCTTCCTTACCTTTATCTTAGTCAGATAAATGTATGATAAGCCAATGGAGTTATGTTAACAGATAATATTGTTATGAAAATAAAAACCAAAATTAAACAGTCATCTGCAAGAGCGGTAGGTCTTGAATGCCGGAAAAATTAAAAGCAAAAAAATTGCCAAAAGGTATAATCATGTCAAAAGGTCAAATAAGATGGATATAATGATGTCAAATTATACAATTTATTACATCACGCGCTTTATATCAAATCCATCGGCATTGTATTGAATTTGAATTTCTCTCAGCAGCGACGGCGGCAACGAACGGCAGACTTTTCACTTTTTTTTCGCCTGTCGTTCGAGACACGCGTCTCAGTCGTAATAATCATACACGCGCACACATAATTATTTCATTAAGACCTAGCACAGTGTAGTGTCTTTTTAGTGACCATTTTTATTGCACTGTATTTTTTTCTAATGCATTCTTTTTTGTTTCTTTAAATCTTTCAGTGTTAGTGCGTCATGTTGTGGGCAGCTGATTTTTTTATTTTGTTTACATGATTGTATCAAAAATGCACAGAACTGTTTGAGTGCGCCTCTATGTAGTGCATGCCTTTGTTGCACCCGTATAGACTGGACAAGATGACTAATTCACAGGTATTTTTGTTTCATTATTTTGCACCTTTTTTGCAAGTTGTTGTTTGTTGCCTATACCGCTTTTTAGTTTTGTGTGTTTGTGTGTTTTATTTCACAATAAAATATAAAAGACAATGTGTGATACAAAAATCGACTCGTACAAACTACACCTTGCAACTACCTATATTTAGCATTTATGATTTTTGCAATTTGATGTTTGAAAACAGTATGTACTACTTACTACCTACCTAATTCTTTTCAGGATTTTTTTTATTCTAAAATACTTAGGCTTACTTATACTTATTAATACTTAGGGTACATATTACCACAATCAAATTAAACACAGTTTAACGCGAGTTTAAAAAAATCCTATACAAAAATTGGTAAGGAATTTTTTAAACTGCTATTCTGCGGGCGTTTAACTTTATGTATGGTAAGGCAGTTAGTGTCCAATAAAAATTTCGTGTAACTACCGACCTTAGAGTTTACTGGAATCTAAGCATAAACCCGAGCTTTCTCTAACTAAGCTATAGCACGAGTTTATTATCTGGCCCTTAGATTTACTAGACCTTTCCAAGATATGATGCTATTTCATCGCTTTCTTTACTAAATCTGTTTTACTGTTGTAATACTTTTGGGTTAACAGTAAAGCGCGCTATACACTTTGCTCTAATCAGATAGACTAAATAAAACAGACAGACATGTATAAAGATACTTAGACATGCTGAATTTAGTGCACGAATATTGCAAAGTGTAAAGCCCGCTTTAAGTACAACTCACATTCAAATTCACTAGAGACAAGACGTTCTAGTTTAATGTAGACTATTTTAATTCTTACACAATTATGTTAATTGGGCTCAATTCTCTGGCGCATGGCGTCTGGCATACAAACATCTCAACTCGCCTTTTGTCTCTCAATTAAACATTACCATTCCGTTCTCGTAAACTGATGTAATTTTAGTAATGACTCAGGCGACTGATTAATTTGTTTGGCCCTTGGCATATTAATAAACAATGCTGCCTTGGTTCAGAATCAAAAGATAATACTTTTGTATTCCAAGCAAACGTCTTAGCCCATTTGGCTCATGCCCAGTGGGACTGAAAGAAAGCTTGAAACTTGCTGAAAAGGCCTTTAGGCGGGTTTGAATCAAACAAGGGTTGGCTACTTTTTACCGATTTATTACTTGTTGTCACGAGATTCCTGTAATTGAATCATGACGTAAGTACCTTTAGATTTTGACAGTTTTCCAGAGTCGAATTCTAGAATATGGGTTTGAGATGTTACGATTAGAAATCATGGACAAGGCCGATGTACGATCACACAGTCCTTAGGAAAAAAGAAAGAGTAAGCTCTTAAGGAATCAGGGCACAGTTTCATTATCCCTGTAGTAAAGTTTATTCAGAAAAACCTTTTCCCATCCTCGCAAAATGCGTTCGTGTGGTATAAAGTTCATGTCACTATAATAAATTAATTGTATTGTTCTATGGCGTTATAATACCTGTAATTTATGTTGCGAATGATCGAATTACATCGAACAATCAGATCATAAAACATCAAAGTAAAAACTTCAAATAAGTTCAGGCAATTGAGGTCGTTTCTATACTGATCCGTTACTAAGCGTTCTCAGATCAACAGATTACTCGGTTCAAAATTGGCAGATTCTATACATTTAATTGCCAACTATCTCTGCATTTGTTATACTCTACCTAGGCTCGATTTCCCCCATTGCAATTGCATGATTTCAATTCCGTCCTAGATTGGAACTCGTCGATGACCCCAATACAATCCAGTAAGGGGTCACCAATCTAGCAAATCGCAGTCTGAATTTGCCTGCGATGTTTTTCATCACTATTAAATTTAGTTGTAAATTGAGAGACAAATCCTTTCCGTTTTGAAATTGGTCACTTTAATAATGACAACGTTGGCAGTAGGACTGTAATAGGCGATGTTTCTTCATTATTTTATTTGCTACCCACCAGTTCTGAACTAGTTTGTGCCTGGATGTACTGCTTCCTTAGTCCATTTAGATACCTATCATATCTAGTCACAGAAAAGCATCGTCATAGTGTGAAATTTCACCAAAAACTACACTTTTATGTATTTACGGCTATGTGTCAAGTCGTAAAACTTTGTGAAAGTTAGGATTTTCTCATAAAAAGGAGAGTTAATTTTGTTAATTTGTAAACAGCTTGTCATCCCTAAAAATGATGACTTCCAGATTTTTCTCCAAAATAATTTAATAGAGCCTAGAATATTCCTAAATCAAATCAACTCCTTCTAGATATGGTTCCGTGGCGTGAGAAGCTCAAAGTTCCGCCATGTGTACGGGGTGCCATTCAAAAGAGAGCGCTGTTACGACAACATAAAGATCACGAGGAACGCGCACGACTCCAACTTTTGCGCAGTCAACCCCAAGTTTGTAGCGATTGTGACTGAGGTTGCTGGTGGCGGAGCATTCCTGGTGCTGCCTTTGGATAATGTAAGTAATACTATTAAGTAAATACTATATTGTTGCTACATTACTTGTTCCTTGTCTTCACGTGTGTTTTTCTGTCCGTCTAATTAGCTATCACTACTAATAATTTATCTAATACAATATCAATTTCCTATACGCTGTTATGCAAGAACCGTCCGAATAATCCGTCAAAGAACAGTATAGATAGAACTGAAAACTGCATGGACAGGATAATACATTCAAGATTTCTTCCGATTTCTTCTTTATTACCGACTTTTTTGCAACACAGAGCTTCATTCATCTACGTTCAAAACCCTTGACCTAAAGTGGCCCCTATTGTTTTCAACGTAGGCCCGTAGACTAACCATACAAAGTTAATGTACGCACTCTTTGCATTCCACTAGAATAATATAACCCCATTGTGTCGACTTGCTCGGGATTTTCTGTTAATTTAAAAGTAATAACTTTAAATAGTTCGCCATTTCTGAGACTTCTAGTAAGCAGGCCTCAGGCCTCTTGGAGTTTCTGTAATTTTTCATTATCTGTAAATGCAAATGCAAATGTCTCAAAGAGTTGGGGTTAGTCTTCAAATAACGTTTTCTTGTAGTTGTGACGGTTAGTTAGTTAATAGCTGCCCGTTGTGCCCGATCTTATCTCTTCACCATGTATGAGCGCATAAGTAGATTTATGTTTGTTATACAAGTAGGTAGGGAGAAGGTACCTGTCTGTGCATTAATATAGAAACAATTTCTATCACAAAAGTGGTCTTGCTTGTTCATTCAGTTATGTGCCTGTATAGTTTGAAGGAAAGTGGTTTATCACTTTTCCTCCATATTCAGGTGGGCAGATTGAACAGCGAATCGACCACTTTCTATGTCACTCATGCGAAATGGCAAAATATATTTGATTTCTCAGCTCTAAATTTAGATCTCGAAAATCGAGAACTGAGATCTCGAGAGTCTCCGATTTAAACAAAAAATATTATTTGTAATCTTTGACTATCAAAATAGTGACACGAAATAAATAAACAAATAACTTGACCTACAGTTTCTTTCAAATTACAGGTAACGGGAGTTCATGTAAAGTGGTAAAATTTTTTATGGTACAAATTGCAGTTATTCCGGATTTCAGACTTTTGCCTATATATGTGTCACTTAAGCTACACGCATACTAAATTACAGCACTGTGGGGTCACTGGTGTACCCTGTGAATTTTGTCAAAGTTTAGTTTTTATTATGGCTAAGAACTCAAAAACTATAAAGTATTTACGAAAAATAAAAACGGAGTCTAAATGCACTAAACCTTTCATTTGATGTCCCACTTGACCAGTTAGCCTCATTTTCCTTTTTTTTACCCCCCTTGAACCCCAACAACCCCCCAACATTTTAGCTGATTTAGTCACACCAAAATTATGCCATCACTACCTACCTTTGTATTAAATTTCACGATGATCGGATCAACGCTTCGAAAGTTATCCTCGGACAAACATACATACATACAGCGCCGATTTGCCCAAGTTGATTTAGAGATCTCGCTTCGATCGATCAATTAAATTGATGCGCGTGACGCCGATATAGTAATCGTATCGGGACTTCTAGTAAACGATGACCCAACTTAGTCATATTAGATCCCCAGGACGCCCTTCAGCTTGTGTATTATAAGAACGTATGACTGTAATGAAGAATAAGGTATAAGCGGTCTTTTCTGTAATACAGAACATGGACATCGCGAGCACTTTATGGATTTAGGAGACATTATGTAATTTATGTTGATACACGACAACCCAATAACAAGCTACTCACCCAATCCTATATTGAAGTAGCCTATTGCCATTGCCAGAAATAGCTTGATTACAATAAAGTGTCATGATTTGCAAGTTGACCTTGTAAGAACCACCAACGTTGTATGAAGTCATATTATTACAGGCCTTTTCGCACTATTGTACGCAAGTGAATTGTCTTTGTGCTGGTTAATGTATTTGACGCCACGTTCGGATTACAATCATTGAACTTTATTGCCGTGGAAAAATAGAAATGTGTTGACATTATTATTTGTAATTTATTAGCTGTTACAGATTTCACTTGTATTATTTAATGACTCTTTTGTAGTTACGGCTGTTGAGAGTGTAGGAGCTCGGTAGGACAAGGCCTACTCGAACTACAAACCAGGAATGACACATGTTGCGTCGTTTATCCAGCTAATGCTCCAACCTGCCATCAGGCTCTTAAATTCTCTGGATAAAATTTGATCTACTGTTTTAGGTGCTCATTCCAAAGTCTTAACACTTTGATCGTAAGTTTTAAGGTAGACATAAAACTCAAGAAACAGCAGATTTGGAAGCATTATTATTATTATAGCCTTTAATTCCCAAAAAAACAATTACCAATAAAATTTAAAATCTAGAAAATAATTAAATAGGTAATTATAAATTGCATTATATTAACAGGTTAGCTGTCCCGAAGCAAGTTTCGATCTTCTTATTTTAAATTGATTGGTAGAGTTTGGTTGTAGTATAATTTACTAATGCTACAAATAATATAATTATTAAAAAAAATTATCGATAGATCGATTGCATTATCTACATCATTGGCCATGAGGCACATATGCCTCATGGACGTACCAGTGCAATCACCCATGAGGCACATGTGCCTCATCGGACAGCTAACCTGTTAAATCATTAAATGTCATTATTATTATTTTTTATTTTGGGATGTCCAATTTTGGACAAAGGCCTCCTCCATCTTTTTCTTTTTTCATCTTTTTATTCCATCTTTTTAGATTTGGAAGCATACAACTAAATTTTTTTTTTCTTTTGATGCATAGGAAAATTTGACAATTTTCACGAATAGGAACCTCTTTCGGATAATTATTTTATAAATTCAGGCACTGCATCATTTTTCGATAAAAGTTTATTTAATCAACTGTTTTTGGTGCATAATCCAAAGTCTAACACCTACAGTTTGTACAAGGTGTAGCCATAAAACCCAGGAAACAACATATTTTAAAGGATATACCTAAGTTAATTCTTATTTTATTATGATGATTAAAAAAAATGGTTTATTTCCATGAATAAAACGTTTTCCGGTTTATCTTTTATACGTTTTCCAAAATCCTTTAGAAAAACACAGTCATTCTTGGTTAAAATAACTAGATACAGCCTAATAACATTGCGATAAAGTTATTATCGCACAATCACCTGCAAATGATAAATCACCCAATAATCTGACCTACTATGCGTATCTCAATTCCAACGATACGGATTTTGTCTCAAAATGATCACATACACAGCTAAGGTTTATGTATTTTTTTTCTCCTGACATTTTTAACTCCTGACGGAAAAAAAGAGTTGTTATAAGTTTAATGCCTAGGCCTGTGTCTGTTTGTCTTGTTTGTGGCATCGTAGTCCCCAAACGAATGGACCAATTCGGCATTCATAATTCATAGTATCCATCGTTTTTATCTGATAAGTTGAGCAACGTTTCCCGCGTTTACTAATTTGATGGGTGACCGTTATTGGCATTGACCCGGGGCGGCTTCGACAACAGAGTTTGTCCACCAGCTAATAAAAATCATTTTTATTGTGTACAAGTTTCTGCCTGCGGCTTCGCACGTTTGTCAATAAAAACATTACCCTTCTGCGCAATCAGGTAAAAAGTAGCCTATGTCTCAAACCCGTTCATTATCTATCTATATACAAAGTTTCATCGAAATCGTTCCAGCCGTTTACTCGTGAGAACGTAACAAACAGACAGACATAGTTTCTCTTAGAGTTTATAATATTAGTATGAATTTAGGCTTTATAGTTTTGTGTTAACTACTCTGTAATCTGTTGGTATATAAGAGTAGTAGAGTTCCTTGTGAAAGGCATCGCCCAGGGAAGTACTGCCACCATACCTATTTCTGCCGCCAAGCACCAATGGTGTGTTTCGGTTTGAAGGTTGCCAATTAAATTACAGGCACATAAAGCTTTACACCTTTATGCCTCCAGTTGATGGACGCAGGGCACATTTTTAACGTGCGTGACCTATGAGGCAATTCTCTTTAGGCTATGGCTACCACTTAATAATAGCAGGTGGTTCATAAGCTTGCTCCATTTACATGTAGTATGAAAAAAATGGCGCACCCTATGGGGGAGACCTACGTCCAGTGGGCTGTTATAGGTTGATGAAGATGGTAATGAATTGTTCCTTTTCCAGACTGGCCGCTTAGACTTCAACGCCAGCCGAGTGACAGGGCACAAAGGCCCGGTGCTGGACATCAAGTGGAATCCGTTCAACGATAACATCATCGCGTCGTGTTCCGATGACTGCACGGTAATTGTGCCAATTTTTTTACAATTATGCTGTGCGTCGACTTGTTGGTATCGGTGGGAACGTTACGAGCTATAAAGAGATTTGCTTTAACTATCCGTAACATTTTCATAGGCATTTTAATAGTAATTGTACCACCAAAAATAGCAATTTTGTACTCGAAATATTTACATCTTATGAAGTGACAATATTTACTAATAACATACATTTGAGTATGCATTATATCTGAACCAGCGGTTCCCAAACTTATTTTTCTCATATACCACTTTCAAAACTTTCACTTTTTGCTGGTTCCTGTGGACCCCCTGCAGCTACATTTCTACCATATTTCTAGTCGACAAAAAATGTAAAGATTGGATTAACTATGGAAATTTGCGTTGCGGCTGAGTTCCAACTACGAATAATTCGTAATTAATTAATTATTAACAGTTTTCGATGCAAGTTTTTACAAGTAACAGTCGCTGAGCTTCTTAAAATATTATCTGTCTACATTGATAGTGAGTGAAGTTAAGCCAACATTTTAGTTCTTCACTGTCGACACCAGATGAAGTTTCGTGGACCCCCCGCTTACGAATTGTGAACCCCCATTTTTTTGTCAAGACAACGCAGACCCCCGTCGAGTCTCCCGTAGACCCCTGGGGATCCACCAGGACCACTTTGGGAATCAATTATCTAAACCGATGCAGATAATTGAAATTTGTCAGGTTTGACTGCATTTATGAACGTATTATTATGATGATTGAGGGGTGGTTATATTCAGCAGGGGACGTCCTATGGCTTTGATGATGTTGAATCATAATCACGAGACGTCCAGCGCGAAGTTGCCAACTCCAAACTAATAATGATGCCGAACTAAGCTACAACGTCACAGAAATGTCTAAGCGCCCGATACTGACGAGTAGACGCATAGCACAACACATCACTTTTTTTAGATGCAATTCGCCCGTGGTTGTTATTGTAATTGATGATCACGCGCACTAAATTATATGGCTCTTATTGTGGAGTATGGAGAGATTGAAGTTTCTCTGATAGATCCGGAACTAGATAATCCTCTTGCCGTCATGTAACGCGTTGGTGCGCCGTGTTCTGATTTTAAGGAAACAATTCAAATTGCAAAAATATCCTCGTGGAATAATACGAGTAATAACTCGTTTATTTGCTTCAATGTGGTGTACAAAGATCTTTTTAGCAAGGGGTGAAGTCAGACTGTTAATGATAGAATAGAATTATTTATTTGACACACACAAAGAAACATAGAACGGATCACAAACAAAATAGGTAGATAGACAGGAAAAATACAAAACAATGAGATTAAATTAGACCTACAGCTAGAACACATACACGACGTACCTACCCCACCAGTAGGTAGTAGGTAGGTGCACCAACTAGTCCCGCTCCTTGTCACGCGTGGCCAAACAGGCTCTGCCTCAGCTTTATGCTTCTTTGAAATAAATGATGCAAAGCAGTGCTGGTTTTCAGGAAAAGCCTTATGTAGGGTGACGTCACAAATGATAATGTGATGATTGTCGTTGCTAACGTAAAAACAAGTTATAAAGGCTGCTGGGAGCCGCTGAGTGTAGGCCGTAGATAAGATAGAGGATTGGTTACTCTGGGTATGATTGGTCTCCAAGTGGAGAGTGGACCGGTTTCTTCTAGGCGAGCGCTATCTATCGTAGACTGCATCATTGCTTAGTCGCTTACCATAAGGCGAGATCGTAGACTAACGACAGAATAAAAATAAAGACAGCCAAGTGCGAGTCGGACTCGCGCACTAAGGGATCCGTGCCCATTATCTATAAAAACGACAAAAAAATCATGTATGTTGTATGGGGGCCCCACTTAAATATTTATTTTATTCAATAGCACAATTTTATTTATTTACCTTATTTGAGGTTGGTGCCGATTAAGCTAGCCCTCTAAATTGTATGAGCGCCCATACAACTCAGAGGACTATCTTAATTGGCGTCAACTATGTATGTGGACATGTATATATGTATATATATATGTATGTATGGGGACACTTTTTTTCATTTTCAACTTTATGTATTTTTTCGATTTGTTTCCTTTATTTGTGCTTTACATTGCTTTTTACCAAATTTCGTGATTCTAGGTCAACGGGAATTCCATATAGGTTTTCGACCCAAAGCCTATAAGGTACTTCCGGTTGACCTAGAATTGTCAATTTTAGTTAAAAGCAAGGTCTTACAGTACAAGTAAAGGGAAATTGCGAAAAAAAAAAAATTAAGGTAAATTTTACTCAGGTACTCACAAGTTTTCGCGAAAATCTTGTTGACTCAGGACCTTAATTTTTATACACCTAATAGGGACTATAGACCTCAGTATCTGGTATAATGGACAGACGGACAAGAGAGTGATCTTATAAGGGTTCCTTTTTTACCTTTTGCGGTACGGAACCCTAACAACTAGGAATCTATGAAGCTATCTATGTACTATATCTATATTCCTACCTGTTTTTGTTTTATGATCATGTTAGATACCGGAAGGGTTTATATATAACAGTAATTTAGAAAATCAGTGGTCGGGTGTTTGCTATTTCCAAGTACATTTAAGCTCCAAAAATACTGCAATTCGTTGGTAATACTGCTATTCGTCAACCCAAATTTTTATACATATGAGGATGTGATGACACAAATATCTGCCTCTTCAATGCATGTTTATTTACTCGATCACTTGTGGCTCAATAATGTTTTGAAACAAGTATTCAAATGGTTCATTTAATACGGCTTTGTTCATTTTGTGATAAGGATATAATTGTTTAGCTATCTTATCTGTAACTAGCTAATTATTGATTGTCCACTAATAGGAAAATATGTTATTCATTTACCTTGCATAAGGCTGCTTTTCCACCAGAGATGTGCTATGCTACGTTGCTATGGCTGCGTTTGATATCCACCAATCATATTCATTGGTCCACATAGTATAGCACTGGTGGAAACGGATTCAACTAAGCTATGTTTTTTATATGGAGGGATGCGTGCTATGGATGGTCGCGAGTGTTAGCTATGTGAAGAGCAGAGTAGTCAGTAGGCCCGCGTTTGTCACTGAAAGTAGACATGCCATCGTCTTCTGCTGCGCGACAGCTATGCATCTTCCTCGCACAGCTACTTTGCGGCGGCGCAACTTCATAGCACATCTTACTCGCTCCGCTACATAGCTTAATATCAGTGGAAACGGTCACATAGTTTCATAGCTTAGCTTTTACATCCTCGCAGCATAGCTGCATAGCACATCTCTGGCGAAAAAGCAGCCTAAACACTGGTTCAGAGTAATGTCTCGAGCAATTAGGAGCAGAAAGACTTGCCCCCATTGTAAGCAAATGTACAGAAGCGTCGCGTTCCGTCTTATGTGTATGTATTGCGTCTAGGGTTGCCATCTCAAAAACCTGTCAACTAGGACAAGAAACGTGAAAACCCTGGATTTTGGAGCTTACGACCCGGACGTTTAAACAGAGTATTTTTTCTAAGATAGTAGATTAAGATAATTATAGTTTTGATGATAATAAATAAACTTATATTTATTATAATACAAGTTTAAACTATATTACATCTTAAAAAACCAAACAGAATCTCCTTAAAGTTTTAAGGAACTGTTAGTAGTATTCCTACATTTCTTTATTAAATAAAACTTAATAAGATTTTTAATAACAAAACAAAATTATACGGTAGGTACTGTTTTGCATCGATTTTCGGAAACCTTACAATCTACTTTTAATAACGAGTCCTCTAACACAATAAAATCTCAAAGCTTAAATAAACTACATTTTACATTTTTATTGCCAGTAAATAAAACAAAAAATTATACTCTTCAACTTCGTAAAAATCAACTTAAACTTTTCTTAAAAAAAAACTATAAAATCAACTTAAATTTTACAATCACGCTTTTCTAAATAAAACAAATCTACATAAAGTTCTAATAAACTATTATTAGTTACCTTTATTTTTTATTCTCTAAATTGCCTGTTTTACTTTTCAGGTTTTTGGTATTTTTATATAATTTTTAATATTTCAACTACTATTTTTAATATTTTTATGGTAAAAATATAAGGAATTTTGAAAATGTAAATTACAGTGCACTTATTTATCTTATGTTGAATCACTGTATAAAGTTTCATGATCTAAATTGAAGTATTCATCGCATAAGAACGGAGTCATCTGTGGATTTTTTCTATCGAGAAAATTTTACGGAATCGTGTTTTCACGATTTAGGCGCTCTAGCACGTATCCTTAACTATAACATATATGAATTACAAATTGAAAGCACAAAATTTGTTAACCGAAACATTGTTTCTAAATAGGCGATTTATACCCGAGTCTGGGCCTAAAATTAAAACCCGGACTACAAATAAAATCCTGCTCGGACGCTCCCCTGACGCCTTCTAAACTAGGACAAATCCGGGGAAACCCGGACGAATGGCAACCCTAATTGCGTCGCAAGACGCTTCTATACATTTTGTATTAAGTACATTAAAGAGGTGCCACGTCTCCGCCTCGTCCTCGCCTCGCCACGTCTCGTCTGTCTGAACTTCATTTATCTCTGTAGGTTTGTAGAGTTCTATTATAAATTGTATCTCCATAGGGAAACAATTACCCGTTCCATCCCACGATATACCACCTGTTTTGTTAGTACGACATTAATTTTAAACACTAGCTCATTCGGAATCGTATTAACTGATTATAGAGGTGGGTTAAACACCGGTAGCTTGATTATTTATCCAGTAATCGATACATTTCCAATAAACAACGTTTAACGTAAATCGACGGCGCCTTTGCGACGATGCCGCTTAGTCAGTTTAACAGGTACCTAACCTACTTACGTGATGTGTATACATATGATATGTTTATCTATTTTATACAGGCTGGTTCATTGTTATTTTAGGACTTGATATTAAGGTGGTTTGAAAAAATTAAAATTTATATGGTAATGAATTTGAAAAAAACTATTTTACAACAATACTAGCCATTAGCCCTACGCGTGTTTTCATTTAATGTCGTTAATAACAAAACACGTAGTATAAGCTATTGACAATATTTTCCTGGGTTAATTCACCTGCATTACGTATAATTATATAATCATCATCCACAGCCTGACTTCACCCATTGTTGGGTATAGGCCTCCCCAAGTTTGTGCCATCCACCACGATCCACTGACGGCCCGTGACCTTTACGATGTCGTCCACCCATCTCGCTGCTGGTCGTCCTACCCTTCTATACCCGCTCCTCGGCCAGACGAACGAAGGTTCATGACGTTGGGATTCGAGTTAGGTCAAATGGTCTAGGGCGGGACACTTGGCTAGACGTGGTGATGACAGATGGAGCAGGACAATGACTGAATGGTGGCCGAGGAGCGGGTATAATTATATCACTAAGTAAATTTTAATCACCGGTGAAGGTCAGTTTAGAAAGGGGAATACGCATTACATTCCAAATAATCCCAATCCGGGACGTCATTGCAACGTGACGTGACACAAAAATGAAAAACTGCAATAAATCCTTAAGAAGTAACTGTAGATCAATCGATAATAGAGTCGGTAAGTTTGGCTTATTGATCGAGTGAAGCGAGATCTCCAAAAAAACTTGGCAAATCGACGTTGTATGTATGTTTGTTTGTCCGAGGATAACTTTCGAAGCGTTGATCCGATCAGCGTAAAATTTGGTATATAGGCTAAGTTAGTGATGGCATAATTCTGGTGTGACTAAATGAGCTACAAGTGTAGTGTTGTAGAGATATTGGGGTTCAAGAGGGGTAAAAAACTAAAAAGGGTCAAGTGGCACGTTTAATAAAAGGTCTTTAAGAGTACATTTCGACCCCGTTTTTATTTTTAGTTTAAACCTTGTAGTTTTAAAGTTATTAGTCATAATATAAACTAAACTATGGCAAAATGCACACAAAATACACCAGTGGCCCCACAGTGCTGAAATTTGGTATGCGTGTAGCTTTAGTGACACAAATACCTAGTCAGGTCATAAATTCTGTCACATGTTTAATATAAAATAATTGAAACAAGTTTATTCATTATTTTGTTTTATTTTCTTCGGAAAACATACAGTGATAAAATACTTAATAATTAGTTTATACTTATAGCTAATCACCATTATGTAACCATTTATATACCAAAATGAACTTAACAAAACATAGATTCTTATGACACTAAAGTTTATTCAAAATGACCTCCGTGATTTTGAATACAGGCCTTCAATCTGCGCGGCCAGTCGTATATCGCAGCACGAACGTGGTCCATGTCAATATCGGCGGCTGCCTTAATCAAGGATGTCTTGAGTGACTCCAAATTGGGATGAGGCTTTGAGCACGCCTTTTCCTCCAAGTGTTGCGATATCTTGTACTCTAACGGATTCAAATCTGGACTGGAGGAAGGCCAGTCTTCGTGTCGGATGAAGTCGATTTCACGCGCCGCCAGCCAGTCTTGTGTGCTCTTCGCTCTATGAGCTGGCGCCGAATCTTGTTGGAATACCCAGTGCCTGTTATTGAACATGGTATGAGAAACAGGTTCCACAAGGTTCGTCAGGACTGTATTTTGATACACAACTGCATTCGTTTTTACACCTTTCTCACAAAAATGTACCTCTGTTAAGCCCCAATAAGAAACTCCCAACCATACCATGAGCGAGGATAGAAAATGACCTCGTTGGACACGCGGAATACGGTTGCTCGCTTCTTCACTACTGTGTGCGTTCACCTTATCATTTTGTTTGTTGTAGCTCTCTTCTACGGTAAAAATTTTTTCATCCGAAAAAAGAATTTCCCGATATTTTTTTCCCGCGTACCGCTTCAACAAAGCGCGGCATCTCTTCAGTCTCAGGTCCATTAGACGAGCATTCAAACGATGTCCTGTTTTTCTTCGATATGCCCGAAGCCCTAAGTCTTCATTTAACACCCTTTTCACCGTGGTTCTGCTTAATCCCATCTGAAGGGCCAACAGTTTCTGCTTACGTTTGGGATTTCTTTGAATTCGCGCCTTCACAGCTTTTATCACTGCTGGAGTCCTAACAGACCGAGGGCGACCACTTCTTGACCTGTCATCTACACTAGAGTCTTCATTGTATCGTTTGATGGTGCGATAAGCGAATCTTTTGGTTATATTCAAATTTTTCAGTATGTCAAAAATTTGAATTGGCGCGTAACCGCAACGATGCAACGCAATAACTGCAACACGGTCTTCTTTAAGTGTCCACTCCATATTTAAAAATGAGTAAAATTCTAAAAAGTATACATTTTAATTTCATGAACAATTCGAAATTCGAATTCTATAAACTTTTTTGTGGCCAGCATTCTAAAAGAAAAGTTTTTACTGTGTGACAATACTTATGACCTGACTAGGTATTATAAGTATGTATTTACAAAAAAGTAATAGTAAATAAAAGTATTCTATCAGTTATCTGGTTCCCATAGTACAAGCTCTGCTTAGTTTGGGGCTAGATAGCGCTATTTGAAATGTCCAGCAATATTTATTTATTGTAGTTATCTGGACTATAATTCGGTAGTCTAAACGATTGCGATCTAGATTTTGAAACGGTTGCGAAGAATTTTATCAAACCGGAGCATCTAGGCTACGTGACGCTTGCCAAATCCTTGCAAGTGCTGTCATTTTCAACACTTTCACGTGGTATAAACTTAACTGACGATTAAATAAAACAGTAATTGTAGGTTAAATTAAACGTAGTAAATACAGATAGCGTTGCTAACTGCTAACTGTCTGATTGTTTAAAAATGTAAATAAAAACTTGGGGTTGGATATGTTACAAAAAGCTTTGAGGCAAATCAGACCAGGAACCAAGTAGCAGGCCTAAACTCAGGTGGCTGGATGGCATAGAGCAGGACATAAAAGCTATTGGAGAGAAAACCCCCAAGATAGATCCGTAGTACCTAAGCCAAATTGTTGTCTTGTCGCTATCGCTAATCAGGCCATCCCTTTCACACGTGAGGTATGTACGTACTGTACGTATGAAAGGGATGGCCTGACTAGCGATAGCGACACGACAGCAATTTGGCTTAGGTAATAAGGGGGCGGGTTGGAGAAATTTACTTGATCAGCCCAAATCCCACTCGCGGCTTAGATGATTAGATGATGAGTTGCCAGTCCACTGTTTGACCACTGTGTGTTAGATCGGAATATTTTTTTAAATTTAATTATAGTTTTTGGCCATCCACCCAACACTCCACCACATATTAAGTTTAAAAAGGGGTACAAAGTTTTCTCTTCATGGTTTAATATGCAGATTCTGTAAGTTTACAGTTGTGTTAGTCCTTTCGTCTGAACTTTCCTCTTCGATGTTGTGCGTCATTCCTTGTTTCCCTTACTATAGTATAAGAAAGAACGAAGTAAGAATGAAAGATATAAAAAAAATTTATTTGTAACGGCACGTTAGGACTACAAAGCGAGATACAAACACAGGAAAACATAGAAAAAACACATGAAATAAAAAATATAAAACTATCGTTATATGCTCTGTTGAACAGGTAAAACTATGGCACATCCCGGACGGTGGTCTGTCCATGCACCTGACAGAGTGGCTGGTGGAACTGCACGGCCACAAGCGCCGCGTTGCGTACATCGAGTGGCATCCCACCGCCGAGAACGTACTGCTCAGCGCCGGATTCGACTACTTGGTGAGTGTTCTGCAGGCTGTCCATATCGATGTCAAACTACACTTCTCTTGCATTCCTTTAACGTGGTACCATTGCGTCGATGGTACTATGGCAAATTTATTTTTTTGTTATCTGTGGTACATTCAGGAAATAAATGATAGGGACTAACATAATGTGATTAAAAACTTAATTTACTTAAAATCGATGTAAAACAAATGAATGGCGTAATAAAACAAACTTACTACCTACTGCCATCTGCCACTACCACTGAATGGCAGTAGGTCATTAGGTTTTTTCTTATTTTGCCATAGTAGGTACCTTAGATGAAAAGATGGCAAAAAAATGACACAGTACCATCAATGGAACAGCAGAGATCAGATGGTACCACGTAAAGGAACAAAACGATGGCACATCCCATTTACAACGATAATCGGCTTTGCATAACTGTTCTATTAGAGCAACATGTTGAGCAAAAAAGCTTTGTGTTCTCTGAGCTGATGACACAACTGCCATGCTGGTAAACATAGGCCTTAATATCTATTGAAGATGGATCAGCAGCTCTAACTCTTAACACAACCTTTAATGACTGTAGGACAGGTTGATAGATAAGAGTAAGTTTGCATAGCTTCGGTCTCTCTGTGTTTAGTTAATTTACAGCCGCAATTTGTATTCTTTAATTTATTTAATTTTATTTGACAATTATTTTATTTTATTTATTTTTATTTTTTATTTGGGTTAGTTATATATCTTTTGACATTCTACAATTATTATAATTTATCATAACGACAAGGCTCCTTTACAGACGCAATTTGTAATAATTTGTTTTTTTCATGAAATACATTAATTAAGATTTATCATTGACATTGATTGACTTATTTGACATTGTATTGTTCTGTATTTTATTGATTTTTGTTTTATTTTTATTATTTTAAGTTGACATTCAATTAAGTTGAATAACTTAATTAGTCCCGATACCTGTCTGTTTGAGCTATTACTCGTGCGCGATAACTTGGGACCTGATAGGAATGCGACTCCCCTACCGCTTCCCCTGCACTTCCCCGATGGCGCCCGTATTGTACCGTTCGCATCACTATTTTTTACTAGGGTTTTTAGTCTCGTACTGGCCTACGTCACGTAACGACGCGCTCTGGAATTCTTTTAGTTTTCGTTTGTGTTATTGTTTTGTTGTTGTAGTTTTTGTTGTTATAGTTTGTGTCATTGTTTTGTTGTTGTAGTTTTTGTTGTTATAGTAAATGTTGTAAATTTATCGGATACCTCTTCGTCAAGTGATTATAGTGAGACTGAGGACGAAGAACAACCTCTAGAAGGCATAAATCCACTAAGTAGTGACGAAGATGAGATAATGTAAATAATAGATAAAATAAATGTATAAACTTAAACATTGTATTTTTATTTTATTCAAATAGTGTAAAAAAGATTAGATAAAAAGCAGCGTCCTCCCTGAGTTACATAATAAATTAGGTTAAAAAAAACAAAGACGAAGCCGCGGGCGGCTGCTTGTTATGTTCGCTTTTTTGCGGGCGGTACAAACACGCCAATATGACGTCACCGCGCTCAGGTCCCAACTTATCGCGCACGGGTAATAATGTAATGTTAATTTTACTGATATATTCTAAATATGACGTAACTTAGTGTTCTTTAATGTATCTACAGTAGAAAATAAATGAAATGAAATAGCAAAGTACTAGCAGAGCTGACTAAGTTGTGCTTTTTCATATCAGTGTTTTACTGACTTATTGGCTCTTTTATTCTCGCAGTGCAAACCAGAGTTGAAAAAGTATAACACGCGGAAGACAAGACACTTATTTTGAAACATTACATCACACTTTAATAATAGATCAAATTGATCGAAATTGAACCGTTCATTAGTGTCAAGTGTCAATCAAATGTCAATTGATCATTTATGCCCAATCTTAAACCACTGATCATAGTTATAATGATCACGAGAAATTTTTGTTTAATTTGCACCGTCACAGTGGTAAAGGTCGAAATACTTGACGATTGAATTCTTTGGTACCTAATGTACCTATCACCTATCCACCAATAAGCGAGTCTTGGATTGCTGTGTTCTTGTTTGAAAGGTAAGGGTACCGGTAAAATAACAGGCACATTAAACTTTTAACCTGTACGTCTTAAGTTGACATGACGAGCGGGGCGTAACGTAATGCCACGTAGGTCAAGTCTTAGATGGACGTAACCAGTGAGGTAGCACAAATTGTTATAGACAGTGGTTACCGCTAATATTACTATTCTCATAAAGGGATGCATAAAGGATTCATAGGGAGATGTTTGCACAAAATCACATTAGTGATTTTCACAAGAAATTTTAGTGTGATTTTCATTCGCAAGAAATCCTTTGGCTTAATTCACACCCAGATGGCAGAGGCCATAAGCGCCCAGCTCGGCTCCAATAATGACAAAATAAATTTTTGGTATGTATTGTGAGTTTGTCTGCCATAAAGTTTTCTATTTAGTAATAGCTTACTGTTATTTGCTAATCGCTTCGCTGGCGGTGTTCGCTCGGTGTGAATAAAGCCTTCTAAGAATAATGATCCCAATATTATTTACCTGAAATATAAAGCTAACACATTGCTAAAACTTCCCTGAGGGTTATGTTATGTATATCGGTTATATTTTGTTTTGATAAAAATCCGTGCAAAGCTTGGGCAAGGCAGCTAGTTTGAATTTTATTCTATTTTATAATCCAAAATGACACAAGGAGTAGTAAGAGGCAAGCTTTGAACAAACATTTGACTGTTATTATGATAAAATCTATTCTCTTCAGAATTTTATTCTATTCTTCAGAAATAGAATAGAATAATTCTTTATTGTACACCAGGAATACTTAAAAAACTAATTTATGCTAAATATAGTACAATGGGCGGCCTTATCGCTGAAAGCGATTTCTTTCTGGAAAGTAATGTGCGCAACAGTAATAGACAGCGGTGCACAGAGTATGAACAAATGAAAAAATAAAAAAACTTTATTTATTATCCTAATACATTAATAAATACCTAAAAATATAGTGTGACCATTAGTGCTGTGCACTCCCTGAGGTATGCGCGCGGCGAGACGGGGGGGAGAATCGACTGCTGCGCTCTGTCAGTTCGCCGTCAACGCTCGTGGCGGCAGGTAGTGTTATTTGTATCGGACTGTCTATGTCAGACACACATGAGATAAATATTCAAAGATGGGTCGTGCGATAATGTTATCGATTCATTCATAATAAATTTGCAAGACTAATAAACAGAATCTATGTCAGAATAACTTTCGTTAGAATATATAATTGTTTGTAAATATAAAAAATGTTCAATAAAACAAGTCCTTTGAATTATAAGTTTAGTTCTTATTTATCACCTGCATATTTTTAATAAAATATGAGTATATTTAAGTTACATTTTAATCAACTAAGTAAGTATAATATATTACAGATAGATAGCCTCCGACCATCGTCCCGCCACAAGTCTTGCCTTAGAAATGCAAACTGATATCGTAAGATATGTCCGACATGTATTGATCTCATGTGAACTCATGCAGTTTTTTCTTTGCCGCCCACCTCGCCGCGCATACCTCAGGGAGTGCACAGCACTAATGGTCACACTATAGTCTAATATATGTATACTCAACTAATGACCGAAATCATTATTCTTACGAATCTTCTAAAACGGGGACAATTAAAATAAACATATAAATAAATAGGTAACTCAAATGACAAGAAAGCTAGGCATTAAGGTAATGCTGTTTTAAGGTTGTATTACATTATAACGGCACGGATCCAGCACGGCTCCAACCCAGCAATTTGCTTGTCATTCAAATTAGAGCATTAAAACTAGTGTCGTATAATATATTTCGTAATGTCAATATAAAAAGCCGCCGGCGGGCAGGCAGCACGCTTACAGCTACCATACGACTAGTCGCGGAGCCCGCGCGCTGTAAGCGAGGAGACCGCACGCTATAAGCGAGGAGACCGCGTGCGTACAGTGCGCCGACTGCACGGCTCGCAGTCGTCGCACTGTACGCACGCGGTCTCCTAGGCGTGTTCATTCACGAATACATGTTCGCGGTGATAGTAAGCTACACACTTTGCGGATGGCTCGCTGCCAGCGAGCTGGCACCTCGCGATCGGCGCGCTGCCAACGAGCTGGCACCTCGCGGACGACGCGCTGCCAACGAGCTGGCACCTCGCGGGCGGCGAGTGGTAGCCGAAATTTGAGGCGGTGCTGTGGTGCAGCTGTGTCGTTGCCATGCCGCATCCGTGCGGCTACAATGTAATACAACCATTAATCTCAGCCTCACGGCTCCTTTACTATTTTAGTAAAGGAGCCCGTGTAATGTTTCTAAGAATGTGTTGTCTAAGAATTCTTCACGACAAAAAAAAACTAACGTCGTATTTTCAAACATCTTACGCGAATCGGTTATCAATGCACTCCGTTACCAAGTATAACCAAATATGAAGTAGATATGAACTAGTTATTACAAGCCATCACGCGAGAATATTCGACCCGGTGGAATCGTAACGAACTTCGCGTGTAGGCAACACGCGAAGTTCGTTACGATTCAATCAGTTATTGGAGCAGTTGGTATACCGTTTTGTGGATCTGATACAGTTGAATGAAATAATTTGGGGTATGAGAAAGTTGGAATGAATTTCAGATCAGATCTTTATTATAAATACGGGATTTATCACGTACCGTCATATCGGTGTTTCGACCAACAATGTTTCGGTTCCATTCGTGAACCTTCGTCAGGGTGAATGCGATCCGCTCCGAATAACGTCTCGCCTCGCACTGCGAGTGCGATTGTTGGTCGAAACACCAATATGACGGTACGTGATAAATCCCGTATTTATAATAATGATTGACATCAAACACGAAAGTTTTCTAAGTAAAAAAGATCAGATCTTACTCATTATTGAACTATTACTGACTGAACTTTAGGTTTCAGTTTGATGCAAGGATTTGCCTCAAATCCTACTGTCCATCTCTCTGCCAGACCGTCTGTTACATTTTCACGACAAAACGGCTGGACCGATTTCGATGTGTTTGGTGAAATATGTGTGACCTTTGAATTGTATGACAACTAAATATAAAGATTCTAGCAAATAAATGGTTTTATTTTGATAGAATTTGGCATAAGCTAAGATAGATTATGTCTGGAATTGAGACATATACTATTTTTTTCCCGTTAGCTTGTTTGTCTATATATCAAATTAAATCGAAATCGGTCCAGCCGTTAGTCATGAAAACGTCACAAACAGACAGTCAAGAGTTGCTTTCGAATTTATAATATTAGTACTCGTAAGAAAGCATCGCGCCTTTGTCCAGTATTCGCAGTAAAATTTGCGCTGAATAATAATAGGTTGGGGAAAAAGTCTTTTCGCATTATAGTATGTATGAACTTGTAATAAAATCTCTTTGGCTATACTATTTGTATCTGGCTGATTTTGGTATCATTCAAAGTTTAAATTTTAAAAAAGATAATTCCAAATTCAAATTCGGAAAATGTGTGATTTTTATTTGTTTTTCGTACTGTAAAGATGAGTGAAGAAATTCGATACATTTTAAAATTTTACTACATAAAAGGTAAAAATGCAACGCAATACGCGAAAAAAATTTGCGATGTTTATGAACCTAGTTCAGTGTCTGTGAGAGTAGCACTAATTTGGTTTAAGCGTTTTCAATCCGAAAATTTTGATGTCAAAGATGCACGTCGCTCTGGTCGTCCTATTACGGATAAAATTGATGCCATTTTTGAAAAAGTGGAGCAAGATCGGCATATCAGTAGTTACGACGTAGCTGAAGAACTGGGAATTGACCACAAAACAGTTTTGGCGCAATTGAAAAAAACTGGGTACACAAAAAAGCTCGATATTTGGGTACCCCACGAGTTCGCTGAAAGAAACCTAATGAACCGTGAACTCATTTGTGATTCTTTATTACGACGTAATGAAACCGAACCATTTTTGAAAAAGCTGATAACTGGTGATGAAAAGTGGATCACGTACGACAAGAACGTGCGAAAAAGGTCGTGGTCAAAGGCCGGTCAGGCTTCACAGACTGGCGAAACCCGGGTTAATTCGCAACAAGGTGATGCTGTGTGTGTGGTGGGATTGGAAGGGCATTATTCATTATGAGCTGTTACCACCAGGCAGGACCATCGATTTTGAACTCTACTGCGAGCAACTGATGAGATTAAAGCAAGAAGTTGAGAGAAAGCGGCCGGAATTAATCAACAGAAGGGGTGTGGTTTTTCATCAAGATAACGCTAGACCTCACACATCTTTAGCCACTCAGCAAAAATTAAGAGAGTTTGGCTGGGAGGTGTTAATGCATCCGCCGTATAGTCCTGACCTTGCACCTTCAGATTTCCACCTGTATCGGTCTCTTCAGAATTCTTTAGGCAGTGTCAGGTTAACATCACGAGAGGACTGCCAAAACTACTTGTCGCGGTATTTTGATCAGAAGCCCCAAAATTTCTATAGCAATGGGATCATGTACAAGATGGCAAAAAGTTATCGAACAAAATGGTACCTACATTAGTTAAATGTTAATAAACTATATTAAAAATGATTTTAATTTTCTTAAAAAATGCGAAGAAACTTTTTCCCCAACCTAATATTACGACTTGAAATGAAATGAAAACCATTTATTTGACACGACATGACACACAAGAAACAAAGTAACAGATGATGGGATGTGTTGACTTCTGGCTAATTACGTTAATTTGTACATAAAATAAGATAAAAATGCCAGAAGTCTCTCTCGACTCTTGATGAATTTTACGTCATTGAGTAAATCTAGCCTAACTAGTTGATGCCGAGATTGAGACCAAAAACGCGTATTTTATAAATAAGTTCAGCAATTCTTGAAATCTCAAGTGTATTTTGGCACGTATCCTGCCTGTTATCCGATTCATCTGTTACCTCTCTGGCATTGACCTGAGACAAAGACTCGACGACTGTTAGCTATAACCTCGACGATGTAGTCTATATTTTGATCAAACCTGCCCGCGGCTCGCCCGCGTGGTTTGTCAATGAAAGTAAATGAAATTTATTAGCCAGTAGCATAGTGTATAAGTTGATACAGCTATATAGGTAGGTTTCACATACTTCACAGATTAACAGCGTGCAAATTACAGTTACATAAAAATCAATCAATAATATCATCAAGTATCGTAAATACCGTAAAATAATCAAAAAATATATATATATATGAAGATCATGAAATTAATAAATTAATATAAGTATGTCAGAATTTCAAAAAAATCATTATTCGTATAGAAACATTTGTCAACTAGCCACCCGTATAGCTTTGTCTTGAACTGTTTATTAGGTAATTCTCTTATGTCCCTTGGTATTTTATTAAATATTTTAATGGTCATTACATAACAATTCTTACTTTTAAGTGCCGATTTACAGATTGAGAGCGATTTAAAGAATAAAACATTACCCTCCTGCGCACAGTCGGGTAAAAGTAGCCAGTGTCTCATTTTCGGTTATAACTAGCTATATACAAAACTATTTGATCCGGCGAACTTCGTACCGCCTTGACATGCATATGACGTGGGCTGTCCAATATACGTCGGCCATCATTATCTGCATCAATGTTTGCGTGATTTTTTTCCGATATTTTAATAGTTATTCTGATATTTGGGACGGCGACAAATGCAACAAATCAAAAATCATCAAAATAGGTCCAGCCGTTCTTGAGTTATAAGTGTTCGAACAAACCCGACTTTGTTTTAAATATTAATATTTTATAGAAATCGGTCTAACCGTTTTAGTTTTGATCACGTAACAAACAAACAGACAGAAAGAGAGAGATAGTTACTTTCGAATGTATGGATTGCCTAAAAGTAAAAATGTAACCATCGTGTTATGAAGCATGTGTTGGAGACTTGCATAAAGGCCTCAGACATGACATAACGAAATTTAGAGGATACAGACGATAAACCATCCAAATATTTTAAATATTGATATTTGGGTTCGGTCGCAAAAAATTGTACAACAGCTTTTTTTTTGCTTGTCTCGACTTTATTTTATCATAGCATCAAGGCTATTTAATTTTCGAGATTATGTTGTATATTGTTCTGAATAATACTTCTCTGTTGTTTAGATAATACCATGAAATCTTGACTACCCTTACAAATTTCTATATTTTTTGTTTTTTTTTCTGATTGGCTCTACTTTTACTCCATACAAAAACAGTTTGGCCAACTAATACACTATTATCGAAAACATGATAATACTTAACAAAACTATTGTGGTATATTACGTTTTTAAGTTGGATTTGAGTTCCGTGTTACTTTTTCAACATGTGTTTGTAAAAGGTTACCATTCTTTTACTATTAAAATAAATTTATTCAACTTCAAAAAAGTGTCCATTTTTGTTGCGTGTGTAACGTCATGACTATAACGACCTATCAACTCCTATTCTTGCCATTCTATATATAATAATTAGACCGCTTTTGCCTTTTATTAATTGGCAACACCATTGAACAGGTAGCAACATTCAGAAAACAAAAACGGCCATGTTTGTTTGGAGGTAAAAATTGATATTGTCTGTCCACGAGTGAATTGTCGCTAAAAATGTATTGTCTTCTGTTTGATTGCAGGGTCAGTATTATACATATTCTTTCGAACTATTACACGTGTTAATACAGGTTTGACATCGCATAAAACAATGAAACTACTTCTCAGTCCTTAATTATTAGCAGTACAGAGATATTTTTATTTGAAGTTATGTCGTACGCTTTTTTCTGTCATGATTGTAACATATGTAACGAAATGTGTAACGTTACGGTCATGATCGATTGTAAGGCGGAGACTACACATGTCATGTTCTAACATTTTATCTCCGTGCTCATAATGTAGGATTAGTATGATAGGAATTAGGAATATTTTATTATATACTTGAGACCGGAAGCTTCCTTGGTTTAATATTGAAATTAAAGATACTTTTAATAAAGTATATGAAATAAATAATGTTCGATAAAGTAAATCTTTAAAAAAAAAAAGACTAGTGCATTATGAATCATCATAATTTATGATTGTGAACTAAGCTCTATGTTGATCATAAATTTAACATTGAGTCATGTATGTAACGTTTGTTACGATGTCATGAATGTAACTGTACATTTTTTTACGACCTAACCCATTTACTACATTTGCAAAAAAAAAAACCAGGGGTCTAGAGTAACCACTTTCGATGGGTTTATAGAGCGTGTCCCAATTTTTTGAGTTAACAACTAAAATTAGATTTTAATGTTTTGTTTAAAGTTCATCTAAAATATAGTTGGATAGAAAATATTTTATTGCACCCCATATAAAAAACAATTAAAAATGAACAAGGATACGATTGGCGGTCTTATCGCTAAATAGTTATGATGTACGTATAATAAAATAAACAACTTACTCTCAATTTACCCCCTCACTAAATATAAATGCATAAAAAGTAATAAGTGAATGGCTTAAAATTCTAAACTACGAAGAAACTGAAGGTTTCATGATCCCTCTGCAATAAGACTCGTTAATGACTTCTCAAAATATGAACATACACACACTGACTCACACGCACATACACTGACCCACACACACTTACACACAGCACATACACAGCCTTACACATCCTCATAAACACACACCCACGCATGTACTCGTACGCATCACTGTATAATATAAGAATAAATGTAAGTTAGCCAGCGGAGTGGAGCACTGGTGACCTGTATCACAGGTATTATAAACCTATCACAGGCACCAGTCCCTCGCAAAACAGGTGTACTTCAGCATAAGAACCCTTAGATATAAGTGATATTTGTAAACCTATTGAGAAAATAAATAAATGATTTGATTTGAATAGTGTATATGTGTAAACTTTACAAATAATTGAGTTACTCAATATGATCAGCTTAGATATCTGCTGATTAAAAATGATCCCAAAGTGATCACGTCCTCCAGATAAACTTAACGAAGGTGGTTGCTTTAGTCCCCCAGATAAACTTAACGAAATTGGTCACTTTAGTCCCCGAGATAAACTTCAAGAAAGTGGTCGCTTTAGTCCCTCGGATAAACTTCACGAAATTGGTCACTTTAGTCTCTGAGATAAACTTCAAGAAAATTACTCGCTTTAGTCCCTCAGATAAACTTCACGAAAGTGGTCACTTTCGAGAACTTTCGAAACTGCACGAAAGCTTTGTTTTTGATGCAAAAAAATCTAATGAACATGTTATTTTATTCACAGATTTTCGTCTGGGACGTAGGCAAAGGCGAGGCATTAAAAGTGATAGATTGCCATACTGACGTCATCTACTGCATGTCCTTCAACCGCGATGGTTCTTTGCTGGCCACCACTTCTAAAGACAAGAAGCTGAGAGTGATCGAGCCTAGACGGGGGATTGTGCTCTCTGTAAGTATATTGCAAAAATCTTAACCGCGGTACTAATAAACTTACTATACAACCTGGTTGGTTATGTACGGCATACATTTAAAACACACATCCAGATGCGTATTAACTGACTTTAGAGGTGGGTTTAATACCGGCATCTTGAATATTTATCTAGTAATCGATACATTTCCAATATACAATTTTTAACGTAAATCGGCGGCGCCTTTGCGACGATACCGCTTAGTCAGTTTATCAGGTACCTACTTACATGATAATTGAACATGATTTGATCACATATTTATACAGGCAGTTTCATTGATATTTTATGATTTGATAATTCAAAATGATCTATGGTAATGAATTTGAAAAAAACCATTTTACAACAGAACAACCATGTTTTCCCATGTTTTCATTTAATGTCGGACATAACAAAACGCGTAATATTAAATACACAGGGTAATTGACTTTGTCTTTTGCATTGAAAAGCTTTAACTCTGATTGAAAGAGACAAAACACGCTGTAACATTAAAAAAATGTAAATTTATTGGTATGGAAAGTGTAGGACGTCACCCTGCTAGATGAAAGACGACTTGATGAAGGTTGCTCTGTAAACCCATGAGGGAGGCGTGCGTTCAGCAGTGGACCTCTTGTGACTGATGATGATGATAATGGCGGTAGGTAAGGCCCATAAGTCTTGATGTAATCTTCAAAAGTTTTCTTGAAGAAAACTCTGGTTAGGGTTAAGCTCCGCTTTGTACATGTCCTTTTTGTAAGCTTTTCTGTAATCTATTTGTGTGCAATAAAGAATAAAAAAAATATATAATGCTGGTCATTTCACACAGCGCTATCTAGCCCCAAACTAATAATGAAATGCTAATAATAAAATAGGTATAATGAAATACAGTACAACTTTACTCCCGGCTCAGCCGTAGGGATTTAATCACCTGCTTTCGGTGAGGGTTACATGACATATAATTTAACATTCGCGAGCAGGTGGTGTGAAAAAATAATTATATGAAAACAACAATGGTACTAATACAATATACTTTCCGTTATGTACCTACGTGTAGAATTTACCATGCCATTTCAGCTGTAATAGCGTATAATTATGCTGGACTGCACTTACCGTTGCTAATACCACCCTACCCTACTGACCCCATTGCAAACATTCATGTTTTGTAACAATATCTTCGACGACCTCGGCGCAGTGGACTAGTCCATTAAGACGCGGTAGTGGGTTCGATTTCCGCCGCGAAAAAATGTTTGCAAGTAAAAACATAAAAAAATATTTTCGTATCGATTCACATTTAAAACCATTATTTATTAATCATAAATACCGTTTCCGGAGATAGGGGGGGTTATCATATGCAAAGATTGCAGAAAAACTATTAAGAAGTTTTGATATGTAGAAGAACAGTTTTTTTAGATATCTGTCTTAAAAGTTTTCTTGGTTGACCGGTCACATAACTAGATGGCGCTGCTTAATTAACATAAATAAACCTCTCTAAGGTCGGAACTCTCAGTGCGCGAGTCCTACCGTTACTTACCGGTTACCGGTCTTGTTTGATAAAAAGTCAGTGATAATGTCATATTGAAGAACCGCTCATAATATCTTAACAGCCCTACATATCTAGTAGACTACGAGCTAAGGATGATAATAATAATGATGAAAATTAAATTGGCAGTTGCCGTATCTCATATCTTTCAGCACATGACCCATTTCTTAAGCATCTATCAATAGCATAAACCACCTAACATTTTGTTGGATTATTACTACCATCTATCTTACCTCCACTCTGTTGAAATCTGGAAGCTTGTAAACCTTCAAGATTCCCTTACCATGTCCTTGCCTTGTCCTCGAGTATCAGTCACACTGACAAGACAATTTCGTTTACCGATGGTTAGGTACTAGGTCCGTGGTAAGAGGGGTAAAGGACGTCCATGGGTTCCGATAGCACAAGCTTTGCTTAGTATAGGGCTAGTTAGCGTTGTGTGAAATGTCCATAAAAGCCACGTTATAAATATTTCAGGAAGGATCCTGTCACTCCGGCACCAAAGCCTCCAAATGCACTTTCCTCGGCAACCAAGGAAAGGTTCTGACGACCGGTTTCTCGAGATACAGCGACCGTCAGTACGCGGTGTGGGATCAACACGATCTATCCAAGCCTCTGGTATGCGAGACCATCGACAGCTCTTCGGGCGTCGTGTTCCCCTATTACGATTATGATACCAATATGGTGAGTAATCCTTTACCTAATTACTGATTGAAACGGGTATTTATCCCGTATGTACCTTTTTTATTTGTTATGCCATCATAACAATGGATCATACCGTTATAACATCGGAGCAGTCCCATCTGGTAATCACAGTACTTATTAGGAACATTGTACAATATATGAATTATTTAACATCCATCAAAACAACACGAAAATATTTGTACCGGGCCGGATGGGAAAAAAATCCCATCCGTGAGCATCTCACCGGGTGGCACTTCCCCATCTGGCCCGGTCGCTGTACCGGACTAATGCGCAACATCTTCTTAACAATATTTTACCTGCTGTGTGCTATGGTTGCTGGTAGCCGTTGGATGCAGGCTGCACAAGATTGATCGCACTGGAAATCTATGGGGGAAGCCAATATGTAGGCTGACCGCCCACATCCGATAATCGGTGACCGATTTTTTGTAGGAGAAAAAAAAAATAGAACGTACTGATAGCAATAGTGCAACGCACACGTCCTACAAAAAGTCGGTACAATAAAATCATAAATCATAAGGTCATAAGAATCTGAGTAGAAATCGGCCCGATTACCTGTCTTACAAAAAGTCTGACGTGGGCGGACAGCCTTATCCGTGGACGTCCTATGTCTCGTGTGATCATGATGATGTAAATCCTTTACCATATTTTGTTGTTGAAGATCTGACAGTGCGTTAGTCAAAATTACCTAAACAGTACAATTAAAGTTAAACTGATGTGCGTACATGGATGAGACCGGCTTAGGATCGCGATTTGGTGACACAAATTAAAAAAGGCCTATTACACAGCAGTCAAAGTCAAATTATTTTATTCATTAAAATCACAAGGATCACTTTGAAGCGTCAATTTTACTACCTGTTCCTTCGCGACCGAGCCAGGAAAGAAAGGCAAGGAAACAAGGCTGGTTGTTTTTTTAATGATCCTTTTAGGATACATAGATATTTTAGGATAAATAAAATAAATTACGTCTAAATTGTAACATTTTTGAACGAGTTGGAGCAATTTCAATCCCAAGCTTCTTTATCATCTAAATAATCTGATATTTTATAGTAGTGGGTGAAGTCAGGCTGATGGTGACATGGAGTTAAACTATATATTCAGTATTCATTTATTCACCACTAGCTGTTGCCCGGGACTTCGTACGCGTTACACTACTAAATGTGTAGGTAACCTAGAAATAAAGCTAAACTCGTTGTTGCAACGTGACTTGACACCCCATTTTTATCCCACGGGACCTGATTTATGGGATAATAAATAGCCTATAAATAATAAATATTGCTGGACATGTCACACAGCGAAATCTAGCCCCAAATTAAGCAGAGCTTGTACTATGGGAACCAGATAACTGATAGAATACTTATATACATTTGTTTTGTAAATACAAACTTATAGTATATAGAAAAACATCCAGACCCGGAACACGTATCTGTAGATCATGCAAACATTTGTTCCGCGGCAGGAATCGAACCCGCTACCTCCTGCGTCCCAGTCGGCTATTCGCCCATTGCGCCACGGAGGTAGTCCTATGTGTTAATCTAGGTCTACGTACATACTAAATTTCATCGAAATCGGTTCAGTCGTTAAGACGTGATTGAGTAACAAACAAACATCCAAACTTTCGCATTTATAATACATAGTCAGGTCATAAATTCTGTCACATGTTTAATATAAAATAATTGAAACAAGTTTATTCATTATGTAACCATTTATATACCAAAATGAACTTAACAAAACATAAATTCTTATGACACTAAAGTTTATTCAAAATGACCTCCGTGATTTTGAATACAGGCCTTCAATCTGCGCGGCCAGTCGTCTATCGCAGCATGAACGAGGTCCATGTCAATATCGGCGGCTGCCTTAATCAAGGATGTCTTGAGTGACTCCAAATTGGGATGAGGCTTTGAGCACGCCTTTTCCCCCAAGTGTTGCCATATCTTGTAATCTAACGGATTCAAATCTGGACTGGAGGAGGGCCAGTCTTCGTGCCGGATGAAGTCGATTTCACGTGGCGCCAGCCAGTCTTGTGTGCTCTTCGCTCTATGAGCTGGCGCCGAATATTGTTGGAATACCCAGTGCCTGTTTTTGAACATGGTATGAGAAACAGGTTCCACAAGGTTGGTCAGGACTGTATTTTGATACACAACTGCATTCGTTTTTACACCTTTCTCACAAAAATGTACCTCTGTTAAGCCCCAATAAGAAACTCCCAACCATACCATGAGCGAGGATAGAAAATGACCTCGTTGGACACGCGGAATACGGTTGCTCGCTTCTTCACTACTGTGTGCGTACACCTTATCATTTTGTTTGTTGTAGGTCTCTTCTACGGTAAAAATTATTTCATCCGAAAAAAGAATTTCCCGATATTTTTTTCCCGCGTACCGCTTCAACAAAGCGCGGCATCTCTTCAGTCTCAGGTCCATTAGACGAGCATTCAAACGATGTCCTGTTTTTCTTCGATATGCCCGAAGCCCTAAGTCTTCATTTAACACCCTTTTCACCGTGGTTCTGCTTAATCCCATCTGAAGGGCCAACAGTTTCTGCTTACGTTTGGGATTTCTTTGAATTCGCGTCTTCACAGCTTTTATCACTGCTGGAGTCCTAACAGACCGAGGGCGACCACTTCTTGACCTGTCATCTACACTAGTCTTCATTGTATCGTGTGATGGTGCGATAAACGAATCTTTTGGTTATATTCAAATTTTTCAGTATGTAAAAAAATTGAATTGGCGCGTAACCGCAACGATGCAACGCAATAACTGCAACACGGTCTTCTTTAAGCGTCCACTCCATATTTAAAAATGAGTAAAATTCTAAAAAGTATACATTTTTATTTTCATGAACAATTCGAATTCTATAAACTTTTTTGTGGCCAGCATTCTAAAAGAAAAGTTTTTACTGTGTGACAATACTTATGACCTGACTAGGTATTAGTGTGATTTAATTACATTTTATGATATTTGGTATGTGTATATTACAAATGTCAGTTAATATTAGAAATAAATAAAAATAATGTAATTACAACTAAGCAGAACTTTGGTAAAAAACAGCAGATACTCATGTAGATGAGAAAATGAACAGCTCATGTATTCATGCTTCTAAGCGATAAGACGAGCGGTCTTATCGCTTAGAAGCATGAATACATTTAACTATTTGCTTGGTGTTTTTTATTTTGTTTGTAGTTTTTTGTTTATATTGTGTACAATAAAGTGTTTTTATTCATTTAAATAATACATAATAGAATACTCTTTATTGCACACCAACAAAATTAAAAATACAAAGACATACACAAAAATATGAATATGTACAATGGCCGGTCTTCTCACTAAAAGCGATCTCTTCCAGACAACCTTTGGATGGACAGGACAAAACAAAATCAAAAAGACGGCGGTGTATCTATGTTCATAAACCTACATAAACTACCTATACTTACTTATAAAATGTGTGTTCTTCTAAGAACGTTTTTAGTTTAAATCCTTTCAAAGAAAGTCTGATTTCTAACAGAAGTTGTTTTTTTATCTATTTTTTTTTTAGGGAACTTGCGTCGTTCTTTACGACGATGTAAGTTCCCTAATTGTCTACAGTAATATACAATCACAAAGCATCCTCCCTCAGCAGGTTGTATGTGGACCGGTACAGCATGTTAGCCGAGTCAGATGTTTGTTCAGCTAACACACTCTGAAACAGGCCCACATCGATCTGGTTCACTTTCAGCGCTCTGTGCAACTCCTCTCTTATATATTGACTCCGAACACACTCCGTTAAAAGGTGGTATATATCCTCCACCACCCCACAAGTATAACAATTAGGAGTATCTATCTTTTTCATTAAAAATTTAAAGTTGTTTAAAGGCATATGCCCGGAGCGCAATCTTATATACTTATTGTACATAGCGAGCTTTATACAGGTGCCTTAATTATGGTGTGACCTTATGTTTGTGATATGTATAATTATTTGAGATTGCAGGTATACCTTGCTGGCAAGGGAGATGGGAACATTCGATACTACGAGGTGGTGGACGAAGCGCCCTACGTGCATTTCCTAAATCAGTTCCTATCTGGCAACCCGCAGGTTAGTTTACACAACTTGTATACAAAACATATTTACTTTTGGTAGAGCTTTTGTGAACGGGCTCTAGGAAGTGGGCACCACCGCCTTACCTTTATCTGCCGCCAAATAGCAGTACTTGTGCTGCTCTGTTGCGGTTAGATGGTAATGGTATGTTCCTGTAATTACTTAACGTATCCACATAGAGATCAAGACAACATAATACCTTGTTTTGAATTCTATATGGATATCCATGGGCTGCAGTAGCCACTTAACATCTGGTGGACTGCATGCTCGTTTGCCATATAAGTAGTATAATTTTTTTTTTTAAGTTGATAGAACTTCGTTTGAGCACAATCTCACCTGATGGTAAGCGATGATGTGGTCTAAGAATTAGCACGAAGATCTAGAATAAACCTATTCACTCTTACCTTAAAGAGGCCCGGATTGTATTTATTACGGAAAACAGGCGACGGTAAAGAGTTCCATACCTTAGCTGGACGCATTAAGAACGTAGAACCAAAACGGTGTGTGCGAATGGGTGGTGTATCAACTAGGTACTGAGCCGTGCACCTGCCTGTCATTTGATGGAAGGGGGATGGTGGGATCAGATTGTATAGTTGCTGGGCACGTTCCCCAATATGTATTCTGTAAAAGATCGATAGGCTTGCAACTTTACGGCGGTGTTCCAGACTACAATAAAAGTACAATAGTAACACATAGTTTTAAGTATTGTAATGTGTTTGTACTAATATACACATTATAATACATAAAACTAAGGTATATATATTTATATGGGCCGTAAAATAAAATTAAGTTTTAACATCTTTACATCATCGAACACAAGCGAGATCTCCAAATCAACTTGGGCAAATCGGCGTTCTATGTATGTATGTGTGTTTGTTTGTTTGTCCGTGGATCCGATCGTGAAGTTTGGTATATAAGTAGGTAGTGCTGGCACAATCCTGGTGTGACTAAATGAGCTAAAGAGGTGTGAGAGGGGGGGGGGGTTGAGATATTGGGGTTCAAGAGGGGTATAAAAATCAAAATGAGACTATCACGTCAAGTGACGTCCAATGAGAGGTCTTCATCAGTACATTTCTACCCACGACCCCACAGTGCTGAAATTTGGTATTCGTGTAGCTTTAGTGACAGAAATATAGGCAAAAGTCTGAAATCCAGAATAACTGCAATTTCTCCTCTAAAGAGAACCAATTGAACTCCCGTTACTTGTAAATTGAATGAAACTGTAGGTCAAGTTATTTGGTTCCTTATTTCGTGGCATTATTTTATTAATCAAACAATAAGAGTAATGTTTTTTGTTTTTTGGGAGACTCGCGAGATCTCAGTTTGGGGCGAACCACTGATAATAACAATAAGCACTAGGAGCGAACCACTAGTTATTATTAAATTGGTACTCTCAAAGTGATCTGTGCCAACTTAGTGGGGTACCAACTCCGTCTTAAAAAGGACGTATCCTACGTGGGCCGATCGGCCCATTTCATAGACTATGCGCCGCAATAGTTTGTATGATCATGTATTGTACTATCTCAGAATTATATGTGTGCGAAGAACGCAGAAAATAAGTTAATCATACATTTTCTATATGCTTGAAGAGAAAATCGTTTGTTGGTTATTGAACAGATGAAAACATTATAATTTCTCTGTAGATGTAGCCGTAAATTAAACGTGTCACTAATTTCACGTCAAATGTGTAGTGGGCCCATGGCGAAATTAACACCGCATCCTCGTATCAAGAGCAAGGTTGCGGGTTCAAGTCCCGCCTGGCTCGAAATAGTCTGGTGGGCCATAAGCTTGTGTCATATCCATGTAGCATATAAAAAATCTGGTTATTTTTATACCAACTGGAGATAGAACAAGCATATGGCCCACCTTATGTTAAGTGGTAACCATCGCCTGTGACTAAACATTGCCTCGTAGGTCACGCAACGTGCCCTACGGTGCATTGACATTCGTCCATCAACTTGAGGCGTTCGCGTGTTTAACCTGTATGCCTCAAGTAAATAGGCATGCGCCGGTAATTTCACCGGCAACCATACCCTTCAAACCGAAACACAGCAATGATGCTTGACTGCAGAAATAGGTATGGTGGTAGCACTTCCCCGTGTGTCTAGGGTTGCCAGGCGTCCGTGTAAAGCCGGACACAGTCATGCTTTTAGTGGCGTGTCCGGCCTGTCCGGCTTTTTAAATTCTGGGCGTGATGGTCATCGGCGGGAGCGGGCGCACCGCACCGTTTATTGTTGCTTCATTAAAATTTAAGAAGATTTTATGGTAAATGATAAAAAAAGCCTTGTTTTACTTTAAAAAAATTGTCGTGTTATATGTAGACTAAGACTAAAAAAGGGAGTCCGGCTTTTTTACCGAAATGTCCGGCTTAACTGGCTGATATGTCCTGCTTTTCGGTTTTAAGACCTTGCAACCCTACGTGTGAGCCCTTTCACAAGGAACTCTAGTACTCTTAAAATACTTTAATACTTGTTACTGGTTTCCGTGGGATGGAAATGTGTGCGGTAGCTAGATAATACATTGTAGATTTTGATAAAATACATCGTATTGTCTCGTTAGTATTTTTCAAACTTTCGCGATCACTGTACATAATTACTGATTTAAACGCGTACTTATCGCGTATGTATGTACCTTTTTTTATTTGTTATCCCGACGTTTCGGATGTGTTGCAACAGCCGTGATCGCAGGCAGACTCCAGCCTGTCTGTCCGTGACCACGGCTGTTGCAACCACTCGAAACGTCGGGATAACAAATAAAAAATGTGCATACGCGATTAATACCCGTTTTAATGAGTAATTGTATTGTGTTGTTGCATTACAGCGAGGCCTCGGCTTCATGTCGAAGCGCGGAGTGAGCACGGCCGCGTGCGAGGTGTTCCGCTTCTACAAGCTGCACACGTCGCGGGGACTGTGCGAGCCCATCTCCATGATCGTGCCGAGGAAGTCTGATTGTTTTCAGGTAAATCAAAATAAATATTGCTGGACATTTCACACAGCGCTACCTAGCCCCAAACTAAGCAGAGCTTGTACTATGGGAACCAGATAACTGATAGAATACTTATATACATTTTTTTTTGTAAATACTTATAATATATAGAAAAACATCCAGACCCGGAACAAATATCTGTAGATCATACAAACATTTTTTCCGTGGTGGGAATAGAACCCGCTACCTCCTGCGTCTCAGCCGGCTATTCGCCCACTGCGCCACGGAGGTCGTCCATATGATTTAAGGAGTTGTCAAATCAAACAAATACGTAAAATTTAAACATGTTTAGTCGCTAAATATGTTCAGGGATCGTTGTGCTTTGCTTAGTTTGGGGCTAGATAGCGCTGTGTGAAATGTCCAGCAATATTTATTTATATTTAGCCACTAAATACGTTTAGGCATCGTTGCGCGAGTCGCCCTAAGAATATTTTCTTTTGTGTTTTTGGAGACTCGCATGATCTCAGTTCGGGGCAATCCACTAGTTAGTTAATATAATAATGTTACCAGGAGGATTTATACCCCGATACGGCGGCGCCGCTGCCAGCGCTATCCGCTAAGGACTGGATGAGCGGAATGAACGCGCCGCCTATACTGATCAGCTTGAAGACCGGTATGTCTAATAAAATATACCATTTCCTGCCTTATCTTGTCTATGTCAACCATAGAGTTCTTACACAAAAAATGTGTACTTATGTACATATGTACTTATGTTTTAAAGACAAAACGGGTCTTTCGCGCAAAGATTTATATCAAAATTTTGACTAACCTCGACGTTTCGGCCAAGTTACATCAGCCGTGGTCACGAGAGACGAGAAGATAAATATCTGTTTAAAAAATTCCTTACGAATTATTAGGGTAAGGAATTTGTTCAACGCGTGTTTTATTTTTTTTGGTAAGGCCCAATGCTTATCTTAATCTTCATAATGTCTAAACAAACTAGAATCAATCATTATTATAAATACGGGATTTATCACGTACCGTCTTATCGGTGTTTCGACCGACAATGTTTCGGTTCAATTCGTGAACCTTCATCAGGGTAAGTGCAAGGCGAGACGTTATTCGGAGCGGATCGCACTCTCCCTGATGAAGGTTCACGAATTGAACCGAAACATTATCGGTCGAAACACCGATAAGACGGTACGTTATAAATCCCGTATTTATATTAATGATTGAAATCAGTCACGAAAGTTTTCTAAGTAAAACTAGAATCAGATTTACGGATACACAACAAAATCAGGATTGTCATTATTTTTTACCATCATTGACATCTTTGGATCTCCTCGGTACGCAGATCCGTGAAGATATCCCACTGAGGGTAGTGGAGGCAAGTCCAACATTACGTTTGATACATGCCCACTTTTTGCATTTAATGGTAAATTGTTCACAAGTTGCAGGCGTTTTGTCTTATTTTGTATACCAATTAACGTAACTAGGCAGAGGTCAAGGTATCCCATTATCTGTTACTGTGTTTTCTTTTGTATGTCGTGTCAAATAAATGCTTCAGCTGAAAATCAGCTGAGCTGAACGCCATTTTGGTACGCTGACACGTGAGTCGAACTGTTTTAATTATTTGCAATTGTACCTACTGTTCTTCACAATTTGTTTCATGTGTCATTTTATGTGTATCAAATAAATTATTATTCTATGCTACTACGTGTTTTGTTATGTTCGACATTAAATGAAAACACGGATGGGGCTAATGGCGAGTATTGTTGTAAAATAGGTTCTTTTCCAATTAATTGCCGTATAAACAACTTTTATATCAAGTCCTAAAATAATCATCATCATTCATCATGTAAGTGGACAATTGTTTATTGGAAATGTATCGATTACTGGATAAATATTCAAGCTACCGTTATAAAACCACCTCTAAAACACGTTCCGGGTGTGTTTTAAATTAATGTCGTACATAAAAAAACAGTTTGTATAAATGTTTTTTTTTTAATTTCATTTGAGGTGTAACGATATCGACCCACAAGCCGCGTAACAACCGCGACGCGCCCGCCTTGCAGCCGCAGGACGCCAACAACCGCAAGAAGTTTGCCTTCCTCTCGCGCGAGACCACGCCCGACTACCGACCGCTCGCCACGTGGCACCAGAACAACCACAACAACGATACTGATGTACAGGTAATACTTAATCATTATTATAAATACGGGGTTTATTACGTACCATTTTATCGGTGTGTCGGTTCAATTCGTGAACCTTCATCAGGGTGAGTGCGATCCGTTCCGAACTGCGTCTCGCCTCGCACTACGCGCCGCAGCCCTCTGCGCGCGAGCAGACGCGGCGGGGGGACGGCGCGGTGGGGGGGGGGGGGGGGGGGGGGATGAATTGCGTCAACGATGGCCCAACGTGTTGACAGGCTGGCTACGTCATCATCATTATCGCAGTTTTACTAAGATTCCGCTGTTTGTCTGTCCGTCTGTCACCAGGCTGTATGTATCTCATGAACCGTGATAGTTAGACAGTTGAAATTTTCACAGATGATGTATTTCTGTTGCCGCTATAACAACAAAAAACAGAATAAGATAAATATTTAAGGGGGCTCCCATACAACAAACGTGATTTTTAGCTGTTTTTATAGATACTGCTACGGAACCCTTACTGTGCGAGTCCGACTCGCACTTCTTGGCCGGTTTTTCCTGAAGGACTAACTCGCTGTGGGATTTAGAGGCCGATGCAGCTTAAATACCTATTTCTTTTGAACGTAAATCAAAATTTTCTCTCCAAAGTTCGTAACACTGCCTCCTAATTAAATAGATACATTCAGTATAGTAAGGTAATATGGTTTTCTCAAACATGCTTGGAAATTTGAGCATTATTTCGACAACCTTCTAGATCAATCGAAATTGTTGTACTAGCCAAATACATGGGAGCAGCTAGCGGAATCTTAGGTACGGGTCTCGACTTGGGCTGGTGCCAGGGTGGGGATAGGAAAGAAACGCCCAAGTACATGTGTACCTTGTGTAGGCAACTGAAGAGACTCGTAGACTTCGCCGGTGAGGTCGGTGTATCTGTGGTGTTTGCTCTGTCGAGAGTAGATGACTCTGAAATGAATGTATATGATGATGAGTAGATGACATCAGGATCACCTACCATCTACGTAAGGATGGACGTGCTAGAGGCTGGGCTGAGCAAATTATATGAAGCTGTTTACATTTAGACACGTAAAAAATATCTGTAGATCATGCAAACATTTGTTCCGGAGCGGGAATCGAACCCGCAACCGTCTGCGTCTCAGACGGCTATTCGCCCGCTGAGCCACGGGTCGTCTCCGTGGAGCAGCGGGCGAATAGCGTTTTTACTAGTAGACTAACATCAGGTGTTTGTACAGATCCAAGCGACGGAGAAGTCGCAGAAAACGAACGCGAACCAGACCACCAAGTTCCACCAGCTGCAGAAGATGTTCGGCAAACAGAGCGGAGACAGCGAGCCTGTGCCGCTCTACAAGCAGATCAACCAGGGAGACGTCTTCACTACTGAACATGAGGTAACACCAGTTCCACCAGCTGCAGAAGATGTTCGGCAAACAGAGCGGAGATAGCGAGCCCGTGCGCTCTACAAGCAGATCAACCAAGGAGACGTCTTCACTACTGAACATGAGGTAACACCAGTTCCACCAGCTGCAGAAGATGTTCGGCAAACAGTTCACTACTGAACATGAGGTAACACCGATGCAACTAACTAAGATAAGTGCCGGTGCTGACGGAAGCCATGGTAAAGAAATTTTGTACGCGGAAATGATTTGGATCTTATTTTAACACTCTACACTCACATTTCGTTGATATCACAAGGAGACCGCGGGATGCCGCGGCAGGCTGTGACACACAGTGGCATCCCGAAATTAAAACAAAAAAAATGTTTTTGTCGAATTTCGACCATTGTGCCAAACTAAATACTAGTTGCCACTGTGCACTGGCAACTTAGTTAATACGGGATTTAACACGTACCACTTTATAGAATAGAATGAAAAACGCTTTAATGTATCATCATCATCATATCAGCCGTAGGACGTCCACTGCTGGACGAAGGCCTCCCTCATTGATCTCCAGGAACTGCGGTTGGAAGCGGCCTGCATCCAACGCCGACCTGCGGTTCTTACCAAGTCGTCTGCCCATCTTGTGGGTGGACGTCCTACGCTGCGCTTGCCGGTCCGTGGCCTCCACTCGAGAACCTTTCGGCCCCATCGGCCATCTGTTCTGCGCGCTATATGGCCTGCCCATTGCCACTTCAACGTGCTAATCCGTCGGGCTATGTCGGTGACTTGAGTTCTCCTACGTATCTCCTCATTTCTGATTCGATCCCGTAGAGAAACCCCGAGCATAGCCCTCTCCATAGCTCATTGAGCGACTTTGAGCTTATTCATAAGGCCAATAGTGAAGGACCACGTCTCAGTTCCATATGTCATCACTGGTAACACACACTGATTGAAGACTTTTGTCTTAAGGCACTGAGGTATGTTGGACGAAAAGACGTTGCGAAGTTTCCCAAACGCTGCCCATCCGAGTTGGATTCGACGATTGACCTCTTTCTCGAAGTTGGACCTACCTAATTGGACTGTTAGTCCTAGGTATACATACGCGTCGACAACTTCAAGAGCCGAGTTCTCAACCATAACTGGGGCAGGGACGACATGGACATTCGACATGATTTTCGTCTTGTCCATGTTCATTTTAAGTCCTACCCGTTGGGAGACTCGATTGAGGCCTTCGAGCATCGTGCTGAGCTCTTCCATCGACTTTGCCATGACCACAATGTCGTCGGCAAACCGAAGGTGAGTGATGTATTCGCCGTTAATATTGATGCCCAGTCCTTTCCATTCCAGAAGCTTGAAAGCATCTTCCAATGCGGTCGTAAACAGTTTCGGAGAGATTACATCTCCCTGTCTTACGCCTCTTTTTAAGGGAATCGCCTTCGAGCTCTTCGTGTACTCGGACTGACATAGTGGCGTTCTTATACAAACACTTCAACACTTCGATGTACCGATAGTCAATACGGCATCGTTGGAGAGACTCAAGCACTGCCCATGTTTCGATCGAATCGAAGGCTTTTTCATAGTCCACAAACGCGAGACATAGCGGCAAGTTATACTCTTCGGTCTTCTGTATGACTTGCCGCAGCGTATGTATGTGGTCTATGGTACTGTAGCCTTTACGGAACCCGGCTTGTTCGGGAGGCTGGAAGTCATCAAACCTGCGTTCGAGACGGTTCGCGATGACCCTCGAAAACAGCTTATAAACATGGCTCAAAAGCGAGATGGGTCTGTAATTCTTAAGCAAGGTCTTGTCACCTTTCTTGAAAAACAGAATCACCACGCCCCCGTTCCATGCTTTTGGCGTCGTACCTTCAAGCAAGGCGGAATTAAAGACCTTCTGAAGGACTTTAAGTACCGGTGATCCACCCGCTTTCAGAAGCTCTGAAGTGATTCCGTCCTCATCCGGCGCCTTGTCGTTCTTAAGCTGCTTCAAGGCCATCCTGATCTCATACAGGCTGATGTCCGGAATATCTTCGGTATAATGTCGGGTCAGTTTGGCTCTTGGGTCGTTGGCCGCACTGCAAACAGGTTTAGTGACCGAATCGTAGAGCCGTCCATAGAACCTTTCGACTTCCCTTAACACTTCCGCTTTACTTGATGTTATGCTGCCATCTTCCCTCTTCAGCTTCGTCATGCGGCTCTGCCCAATAGAATTATCTCTCGCGAACACTTTGGAGCCTTTATTCCGCTCTATCGTATCTTTAATACGAGATGAATTAAAGGTACGAATATCGTGCCGCAAGGATTTCCAAATCTTTCTATTGAGCTGCCTATGTGACTGAGCATCATCGGGAGACTGCAGTCGCAAAGAACGTCGTTCAGCCATGAGGTTAAGGGTGTCATCAGAGAGTTTGTGAGGTCTATTGGTACGGGGGGTCTTAAAGAACTGGGACCCCACCGTATGGACGGTTTCTACGAACCTGTTATTGATCTCGTCCACTGATGCATCTACTTCTAGACAGTCAAATCGATTTGCAAGTTCGAGTTGAAAGCTCTCGAGGTTTTGGATATGTGCTCGAGTGGGTCGGAGTGTAGATTTCATCAAACGGGACCTTTCAAGTTTAACTTTCATATTCAATGTGGCTCTAACAATTCGGTGATCACTGCCGGTTTTCACCCTGTGAATCACAGAGACATCATTGAATATCCGTTTCTTGTTGGTCAAGATGAAATCAATCTCATTTCTCGTGGAACCGTTGGGACTCATCCAGGTCCATTTCCTGTGAGGCGGCTTCTGGAAAAAAGAATTCATCATAAAGAGTCCTTCTTTCTCCAGAAAATCGGCCAGCCTCTGTCCCCTGGGGTTCCGTTGCCCATATCCAAATTGCCCCACTCTCAACTCATCATCGCTTCTCATGCCGAGCTTTGCATTGAAGTCCCCCATAACAACAATAAAGTGAGTTTTGTTCGTATGTATGGCTCTACTGATGTCCTCATACATAGAATAAGAATAAGAATAAAGTTTATTTATTTCACCATAATAACATGCAACTTACATACTAAATTCAAAACTAAAAACAAACATAAAGGCAATAACAGTACCTACATCATAGTAATAAAGAACAGAAAGATCATAATTAAATGTAGGTCATCATGTAGGCTGAACCACAGACCAGTATATGCATAAAATATAAGTGAAAAAAGTGTACATAGACTGGTATGCGGTAGGACATAATGTAGGTAGGTACGTGGATAGAACTTTCCTATGTCGAGAGAAGCTCCATCCACGCACCCACGTAAAAGTTTATGATTCTAAAACAATAAGTGCCCAGAAGTGAAAATAATTTAAAAAAAATAAAGTAGGTAAGTATTGATTGGGTGAACACTAGCCCTCACACTAGGATTCCCTGTGTCGTGAGCAGCTAGTTTCTTCCAGGGGTAATAAAAAAAATACTAAGTTTAAAAATAAATAAATAAAAATAGTTACACATATCTTAATACACCCATTTAATAAACCCTGAATATACATAAATAGGTGTGGACCTAATAATGTATCCTACTAATTCAAGAGATTGCGCCATCAAAAACGTACAAATTTTTATTCAACTCATACAACTTACAACTTAACTTATACATAGACTCTACTTCTTCATCTGGGTGTGAAGAGGTTGGCGCATATACCTGAACGACCTTCAGCGAATATCGCTTAGATATTCAGAGTGTCAGATACGCGACCCTGCTCGACACTCTGTCGATGGTGATAATGTTGTTGATGAGTGACTTGTGAACGAGAAACCCAACACCACCTTGGGACTGTTGGTCGCCCTCCCGGTAGTATAGCAGGTTACCAGACTTAAGGGATATCGTGTCCTCGCGCTCTCTACGGACTTCTGATAACCCCAAAATGTCCCAGTGTAATCTACTAATTTCTTCTTCCAGCTCAACAATCTTTTCGTCTGTGCTCAAAGTGCGGATGTTGTGTGTTACCAGGGCCAGTGGTCGTCGTAGGGTTTGGTAGCCGATCGTCTCCCGGGGATTCTTAGCACCCCTGGCCCCGCCGTTACCGTGACTGCTACCGTAGCCAGGATTAGCGGGGCCGCCGGGGACTCGGGGCCTGGTTTGATGTTGCACTATATCCATAAGGGGGTTGTTGCCATACTCGCCACGCTTGGCAGGCGGGTTGGCGAGCGCAGTATAGGTATTGAAAACACGAAAAGACGCTGCTGCCCATCTTTCGGAGGTATCCCTTAGCAGACTCCTACTGCATCCACGGGCAAGAGCGGAGGGGCAACATTCTATTGCCGGCGCCCCACGGCATGTAATGTAATGTATACCACACTTAAATTATCGGTGCTAAGACCAAAGATGATTCGGTTCAATTCGTGAACGTTCAGTGAAGTGTGAGTGCGATCCGATCCGCTCCGCACCGCGGCTCGCCTCGCACTACGCGCCGTAGCTCTGCTCGTAAATATACTTAACGGGGGGTAACTAAGATATTATTTAAATTTTCAAAACAAGAGAATTAATTTATTAAGCTACTTATTTCACACAGCACTATCTAACCCTAAACTAAGCAAAGCTGTACTAAGCATGGGAAACAGATAACTGATGCCTATTTATAAACATTTTTGTTATGTAAATTCATATGTCCAGCATTAATTTATGTGTTTATGTTCCAGTTACGGCTCGCGTTCAACCGACAAGGCGAAGAGCTACGGATCGTGAAGAGACAGCTGCAGAACAGCCAGCAAAGAGTTCGCGAGTTAGAGCAACACATAGCGGCGTTACAAGCCAACTCTAACTGAGCCCGTACAGAAACAGTTCGTCTGCGCTGACACCAGCACGAGAACTAAAATACGTTTCGATAAACTGTCGCGAGAAGCGTATCCGTATATCCTCGTCCGAGTTTTACATTATTGCTTTCATTCTTTAACGGGTTTTGTGTACGAATACGTAATGCTCATTCGATTTAGGACGCAGTGAATTATACTAGATGTCCACGCTCTTGGCAGGCGCATGAAACGTGAAGCGACTATGGTATTGCTGTCTCGCTCGCTCTTGCGGCCCTTACGGCAGGCTTTACTGATGCGCCAATTATCTATTGATAACAAACAAATATGTTTATTTTGTTGGTCTTGGGGTATACTATAGGACGTCTGTGTCCACACATACACACATGTGATGTGTCTAAATGAAAGCAGTGTTGCAAAATTCAGACTTGAATATCAAGAATCAGTGAGTTACAATCGTGTGCAAAGCTGCCTTTAGAACGCATGAATGGCCGAACTTTCGACAGCTCTATTAAAAAGGCCGCATTTACATAGAAAGCGGATTGAAATATACGTAGTACGATAGTACGAAATCACGCTCCTGGTATGTGCTACCTGCTTTACGTGAATACGGTGATGCATTTACAGACAAGTCACTGCCAAATCGGTCTATTCATTTTAGTATTTCATACACATGTTTGCTGTAAAGCTATGTTAAAACTATGAATGTAAGCGAGACATATAAAAGTAATCATAATCATCTTTATTTGGAACAATTAACAAGGGTCTAAATACAAAAATGAAAACGATGATACCCGCATGAGTAATAAATACTGTGTCGTAGATACCAACGCCCTCTGCGACAAGATAAGTCAGGGTTCCAATACAAGCTTAAAGATAATCACATAATACAATATACAATAGAAACAGCAATAATGGGTAAAAAAAAGAAACATTTACTGAAGGAATAAAAAATTACTAAGTAGTACGTTGTATGAATAAATGAATGAAAAACTCTTTAAATAATTATTGATTAAAACGGGTATTTATCGCGTATGTACCTTTTTTATTTGTTATCCCGACGTTTCGGCTGTGTTGCAACAGTCATGGTCTCGGGCTGACAGCCCGAGTCAGCCCGAGACCATGACTATTGTAACACACCGTTTACCCGTTTTAATCAATAATTATGTACAGTGATCGCGAAAGTTTGAACTCTTTATTGCACAAAATAAAAATAATCTGTGCATAGGCGAACTTAATGCTAGATAGCATTCTCTTCCAGTTAACCTTTGTGTAATGCGGACAAACATAGATACATATAAACGTATCGTATGTAGGGTTAAGTCTGGATAATGTGTAGTTGACGTTATTGCGGGTATACATGTGTATTTATAGTTTTAACACAGCGTAGATCATTACAGCAATAAATGTAAAAGAAATTCGGTTCGGTTTTTACAGTCAAGTACGGTTCGCCCGCTAAATCTGCTTTGAGCCTAAATGTTGGCCTTGAGGCTTTATTTATAAGTAAAAACAGCGCGTAAGTGCTTATTTGCGTAGTTTGAAATCGAGAATTGGCTTTCAGCGAATACGCTTACTTTATTTGCCTGAGATATCCAGTGCAATATATATTTGCAGTGAAATTTAAGCTTTTTGAAGGCTTTTCTGTTCTGAAATCGATACGATTCAGAGGACCAATCTAGGCGTATCATACTGGCTCACATTCAGATTGGCAAGTAACGATTACATTAAGATTGAGGACACAAAATAGATGAGAACAGAAGTTTAGTTTAGCGAGAGAAAATAGCGATAACCTTGTATCAATCTATTCAAGGTTTCGATTGACTATTTTCGCTCGTTTTACTAAACGATTTGTTATTTAGTAGGTTGCTCGTATAAAATAACTCGATGCACAAAGCTGGTTAATCATTTTGATGGGAAGTTATTTTTGGGTCTCGTTTTTATATGTATGATTTAATTAGGAGCTACTCTAATAAAGCTTCAAAGAAGTCTTGATTAAAATAAGATGCGTGAAATTGCATATTTTTAATAAATTGATTATGAGAAGTATTTTGTCACAAGTGTTAGCTTTAGTCATGCTATGCTCAAATGCAGCATTTTTATCATCCTAAAGAGATTTAAATAAGTTTAGAACAGTATTAAATTATTCCTTTGGACTGACCTTCGGAAAAAAGATGTAATTTTTGATAAATTGTATCCATGACGTTAGAACATACTCTATATTGTGAATTTCCATTTTGGGCCTAGATACATTCCATTTGGCCTTCGTTTGTACAAAAGCCATGACATTATTGTCGATATTCCAAAAGAATAAGAATGATTTTATATAAATTGGCCTAGACTTAAGATTATCAAGACAGATATTCAAGTTTTCAGTCACAAAATATTTTAAAAGTTTTAATTTGTTTTATTGTGCAATCGTATTTAGGGTCTTGGCGGACAGGTTTTATATTTATGACAAGAGTTAGTGATGTTCAATTCGATGACGATATTATGCACCTTTTTATTACGCACGTAATAAAAATGTTATTCCTAATTTTGTTTTAAGTTGATATCTTGTTAGTGATTGTTTTATAGTCTGATTTAAGTAAGCGTTACCTTGTTATTTTATTTTTGAGTTTGTCTTATTATTATGTGAATGTAAACTCTTTTGAGATCACTGAATTTAAAAAAAAAACCGGTCAAGCATGTTAGACGGATGGTCTAGGGTTCTGTGGTAACAGTCAGTGGCAGACTGAGACGTAGCGGATCTCTATCGGACTACAGAACCCTACCAAAGGAAGTTGTAGCAATGTCACAGTATCAAGAAAATTCCCGCCACACAATGTAATCATGTAAAAAATATTGTATTCAATGTTTTAAAAATATCATAAGTTTTGATTTAAGTTTACGTTTTTCGTACTAATAGACATGTAAGCACATACGTGCAATTTTATATAATATACACGCCTTATGATGTGCCGTTTGTTTTCTGCTAATTTTGATTATATTCTATTCAATTAGATAATTATGGATAAATTGTACAAAAAAGTTACCTGAACTTTTCTGTACATACATTTTTAGGAGTAAGATTCTAAAGCATTGTTAGTGTAGGTGCTAGATTTTCTGAAAAGCAGCTGCTAAATATTCAAATGCAAGTTTTGTAACTAATTACATTATTACCTATTGTATTCAATGTACTCCCATTTTATAATGGAATATCCCCTTTAAAAGATATAATAAAATTATTACATTCCATTTTGGATTTGGGGGCAAGTAGTGTTGTATGTAAGTGAAAGTATTATTGTGCATTAGCAAGCATATTCATTGGCTAGGTCGGTGTTCATATTTATTATTGTATTTTTATATCATGCTTGTGCAGCACAAATTCTGAATAAATGTTTGATCTAAATTAAATTTGTCTTTTAATTATTTTCACACACGTTTATTTTAAAATCTTTATCGCACACATGTACACATTTTACATAAATAATCAGTCATAATCATCAAAATGGGTATAAAAGTTATAGATAAGATTAGCTAATGGCGGTGATTCTGTTGTTTACTGAAATTTCATAAAATACAAGTTGTTATATATGTTGACGACCTCTGTGGTGCAGTGGGCGGATAGCTGGCTGAGACGCAGGAGGTAGCGGGTTCGATGCCCGCCGCGGAACAAATGTTTGCATGATCTACAGATACTTGTTCCGGGTTGTTTCTCTATATATTATAAGTATGTATGTATGTATAGTTTGGGGCTAGATAGCGCTGTGTGAAATGTCCAGCAATATTTATTTATAACGTTCACGCTAAAGTCCAGATTAGCATAATATTTATAATAAAGTAATTGTATTTAAATAGGCTTGTTTGTGGGTACAAAGTCGACACCACTTACTGATTTAGTGTCCAGTCACACACCGGCTCAGAGAGTACATTTTTATCGCGTTTGAAAGAGTTTTGGGTCATTGAAGGTTGTTGTTTACGTTTCATTTCTTTTATAAATGGAGCTGACCTAACGTCAGTGTAAAACAAATTAACCTTATTGACTCAAAACTCTTAAACGCGAAATTATGTGAGTACTCTCCTCTTCGACCGGTCTTTGTGAACAGACACTTAAATTATATTTACTCTAAATTTTCGAAATGTCATTCTAATTTGATCTTTAACGTAAGCGAAATAAGAACGGTCGCATTTTACGAAACTGTATTAAATAAACAACAGAATCACCACCAATAATGGGTATTTTATAAAAATCCATAAAACGGTAAAATAACATTAATAAATGGACGGAGTTACATTATTTGGAATGTAGTAGTTACTCTTAAAAATCTAAGTCACAATTGGCTCTTCATACTGAAGTAAATAAGATCTTTGAGGTACATTGTCATGTTAAAAACTGAATGGTTCAAAATGCAAACCTAACAGCGCCACATAAAGCTAAAACCACAGCTGATATCCTAAAAGCACTTGAAGAATTACAGCCATCACTTCCGCATGTGTAAATGCAAGTTCTGTATTCTAGTTTGTCACCGGGCTGCTGGACGTAATTGCAGAAGTTTCCAAGGTCTAACGAAGAGCAATATCTTAATGTTGTGATGCCACCTGGAACACAAAGCTTCATTATTTTTACTATTCATCAATTTAGGGGTGATTAGGTCTGCCCCAAAATGCCTTATTTCCAAAACAACTGAACTTAAAGTGCTACGTTCCGATGGTAACGTCAGAATTTGTGGCGATTTCTCTGTAACGTTAAACAAAGTTTTGTACCTAGATAATTATACACTTCCTAGAATCGAAGATTTATTTGCCAAGCTTCACGGTGGAATAGAATTTAGCAAATTAGATTTGAAAATGGCTTATCTTCAACTGGAGCTGGACGATACTAAAAAATGGTGTTGTATAAACACACATATGGCTTTGTTTAGGTATAAAAGGCTGGCTTTTGGTATAGCTAACACACCATTTATATTTCAACGGACAATGGAACAGTTATTAGGTGATATAGATGGTATATGTATATATTTAGATGATATTTTAATAACAGCTCCTAACAGGGTTTTGCATTTAGAAAGATTAGAACTGGTTCTAAAAAGATTACAAGAAGCGGGAGTACAAGTGATTTGCAGTGTTTCCTTGCGTTATTCCCTAAAATACTGAACATTTGGCAAATTAATTATTTTTTTGGCAATTTCTTTGAGTTATCTTTTTACCAATTTAATTTTGTTGACTTGTTATAAAGAAAATGTTTCTAAATTCCCATATTCCAGATCTAATCTCGAAACTGAATCAAGACACATGTGATTTTGACAGTTTCCAATGTAAGAACTTGAGTACAGTTCTAAAAAACGGGTCTTAAAGAGGAATATCATATCTAGTGCATACTTATAGCATGGCCAAAAGATTGTATTTATAGTTCAAACTGCCTGTTTTATTCTATTTATTTGGAAAGATAAACAGTCGTACATTATGAGGTTAAACATAGTGCTAACATAAATAAATGCATGACCCACTACATCATCCACGGATTAAATGAAGAAGTGAACTGTTCTTTGAGGAAGAAAAGAGATATAAGAATCACCAGAATCCTAATATTAGATTATAGAATTATGTAGCACAATGAATTACACATCTTTAAAAGATGATCTATTATTTATTCATGATGAACATTGTTTTTTGTTCTTATAAAGATCTTATCTATCTATCTATGAATATTAGATCAAAATCTTTTAGTAACTCAGGTTCATTCACATATCTTTGTATCTAAATTTATATGAGAAGTGAATCGTTGACCCGAAGAAGAAACCTGTTATTTGCCTTACATTTAGTTTTAAGCTATTTGTCCTTACAAATTGTATCACCTTGGTTTCTCCAAATAAATAAATAAAAACCACAATTTCTACTTACCAGGCTTCTCACCCAATTTATTAAAAGCCACCAAAGCAGAAGTGTCTTTGCAGTGCTGTGAAACTCAAAAACCCAGTGCATTATGATAATATTTACATGTGTATCTGTTAGTGATCAGATAGATAACTTTTCAAGAAAAAACAAGTAATTTTGAAATACAAATCAACTGTGTTTATGATAAACAAACTTGGAATTGTTACATATTGATTTGCCTTTAGTATTGACAGAGGCTACAGCTTTAGCATTAACACGGTGGTACTATTTTTCCTGACAAGTTAATCTTTATAGTATTAGGTTGCATGTGTTATTTTATTAGAAAGACCTGTTTTTTTTATGCAGTACCGAGCTTCATAGACGTGGTCACATGAAGTGGGGGTTAAAATTCCTCCGTCCAAGTGCATGAGCCCATCACCACATTCCAACGTAGATGAAGAGTTGCATTGATAACAATCTAATGTTAAACCTGAGATTTGTTTATATTATTAGTTTATTAAATCCATTTAAACCTGTCTGTTAGTCTAATGCCTATTGATAAACCTGAGAAGAGAGAGCAATCTTGTAAAGGTATGTTCCACTTTCAAAATTACCAGAGAATATCTGTATGCACGCAAAAATGAGGTGAGCAATTACAACTGCCTAAACCTTGCAATTTCATGGCCTACGTGCATTGTTTTGCCTGTCACCCTGAGACATGTAGAAAAGTCTCATGTACCTTTAATTTCACCAGCACCCATATTCTTCAAACCGGAAGACAGCAATGCATGCATTACTGCTTGGAAACAGAAATGGGCAGTTTGTTCTGTAATGTTAACCTATATGCCTCGTTTTTAATGGTCCAGTAAAGTAACTGACCGGATGGATCTGGCTCCATAATAACAATAAATAATAAAAGCATTTATTGAGGAACAACAGATAAAATTATGTGTACACTTTGAAATGATGATGCCTGTATAAGTATGAAAACTGTGTTACAGACACCAACGCCCTCCTCCTTTACAGGAATGATTTCCAATCAGATGGAACAAAAACTAAACCAAAAATTAAAGTTCTAAACCAACAGACCCGAAGGATCTGCGTGGGTGTGTGTATGTGTGAGTGTGTGTGTGAGAGAGTGTATGTGCTTGAGTGTGTGTGTATGTATCTGTTTGAGGGTGTGTGTGAATGTATCTGTTTGAGGGTCTGTGTATGTATGTGTGTAATTGAGTATGAGTTTTATGTGTGTAGGCATTATTTGGAAATAATTGTGTGTAGGAGGTCCTCAGTATCTTCGTAATTTAAAGATTTAAGCCACTCTAGACATTTAATCTTACATTTGTTGTGAGAGCTAATAAAAAAGAAGTGATGACTAGCCACTGCTGTACGACGTTGTGCTATTTAGCACTTTATCTGATCTCCGCTTCGATGTTTCAGGTTAGGGTCATAGAACAGCTGAGAGTGATTGCGAAGACTAGTTTGTAAAATGAATGTTTGCCGAACTGTGGGGACTGAACAGAGCGAGTAAAGCTCAGTGGTAGGGAAAATGTTCTTACAAGGCCAACTATCTTTTACTGACCGATCAGTTACCATACCATTGTAAACCAGGCTAGACAAGTGTAGACGGGTTAGCTGAAAAATTAGTGATTATGTTTCCTAGCCCCATTAGTATGTTTAGTATCAAGTTAGTAGTTGCCCAAGAGACACCGGTGTCTCACCTTCGTTTCTTCCAACATGTTTGATACAGTATTGAGCGTCGTGGAGGGTCCCACAATCGATAGCTTGTAAAGTAACATCACTTTCCAGAAATTCATTACATTCGAACGAATTATTATCGTCCGTCCCAGAACATTGATAACAGTGTATTGAATTAACTAAAAATCAAACAAAAGAGGACATAAAACATGAAAATATAAACGAAAACAAAAGAGAAACGCCCTTTTCTTACCAGATTCCAACAGCGAGAACAACGCACAAATGAGTAATAGAAACTTTTCTGTTGCATTTGCCATTGTTAAATTACAGCTTTATTTACTTAGTATTCTTGTACAGGCTATTTTTCAGTCAACAATTTCAAAAAGTTTCCTCTGAAAAGCGATACAAATACAATAGGTACAATACCAAATTTGATGATTGATTGAATGAATGAAACTATTATGAATTAACGAACGAAGTAACGAACGCAGTGCTTCCAGCCTCTACCAAATTTTTCCAACAATAAATTTTCAAAATCCCTCTAAAACCCGTAGACGTATACCATACCGTAGTGTTTATACCCTCTTTGACCCATACAAAATAACATACATTTAGTACTATAGGTTTATAAGAAATCCACAGAAGGAAAATGAAAGTCTGAAAGAGGACTTTATTCTCGATTTAAAAAAGTAGTTCCAACTAGCGTAATAGATGGCGCTGTATAAACAAGCACCTGAGACATGCTCCGCTAAAAATATATTTCTAAACTTGCCAAACTGTTGTTGCCAAACGCAAAGACAACATCAAAATTTCAAGAGAACATGGTCACTTCGTTTATGTTTCGTCTTGTGTGTGGCAATTTTGTGATGTTCTTCTAAGAACGTATTATTATATTACATCTCTACTATACATACCTCAGACGAATACTTGGTCCGAGATACATACCCCTCTTTTTGTAGGTATGCAAACTTTTACGTAGTTCGCGTTGCGCTCGATTTGGCGGGGGCACTTCCCCGTGCCCCTAGACTTAGACAAATCGTTGATGCAGTGGCGGATTTACCAGCAGGCTGAATAGGCTTGAACAACTCAAATTGGAGATAGTTTTTAATGTTTTAAGATTTCTATAATGTTTTGCAAAAAGAAGTCTACAAGCCATCTTTTCGATGACTTTTCCCTATTCCCTTACATTGTACATATTCAAGCAACGGTGTACACACTTCTATATTCTACACCCAGTTCGCGGCCCCAACAAGCAGAAATGTAACTAAATTACCCCGCCTTATCGTACATGATTGAGCTTTGATTAGCTCAGATAAATACAAAAACGATTTCAGACGACATTTCAACTAAATTGTTAGATTGAAGGGTGACAATTTATTAGCCTGTACTTGGGAAATGTGTAAATCCGCCATATTTGATTGCGTGTTATTTAGTCGCTTGGGGCGACTCACAGACTACTAGGATGCTAACGCATGGGGCGACTTGGGCGTGTCTGGTCCGCCCGCTAAGGGCAATAAGTAGGCACTTCCGATGATTATTTTTGACAGTTTTTATAGTAACAAAACCCACCAAGATGAGTATGATAGTTATTTTAGGGCAACTGTACCTTACCTCCATATTTTTTGGTCAGCCATATCTAGACAGCGCCATCTATTACGCTAGTTCGAACTAGAGTTTGATGTAAACTGAATTATTGCTAGGAGTTTTAGTCAATAACATAATCACATGTAGTGAGATATTTTTGAAGTAAAACTTCTTTACGTACGCTTGACTTGGGGAGTAAGCTGGTGAATGGGTTACGAAAAGTGCGAACGGAAGTTGAGAGGGAGATTTATGTTAGTGAAGATAGATAGAAGGAGAGAGAGAGAGAGAGAGAGAGTTACGTTTCGTATATTTTTAAACATTAATGTGTGAGTGCGAGTTGCGCATGTCCAGAATGAACATAGATTGATCGACCTACAGACGTGTGGACAACTTTGTAATTGAACAATTTTATAAATTATTATTTTGAAAAAGATGTTTTACTTCAGTCATGTGGTCTAAAGCACACTCGTTTATTCAAATTGAGTGTTTGAGTTGGAGTAGGAAAATACTTACCTACTTACTTACTTGTAGATTTAGAAATGGATAACATAAATAGTATTATTTACTTAATTTATGGCTAGATTTGCAGGGATGAAATGAAAGTACCTAATACTTTATTTCTGTAGGTATTTATTTTTCAAAATAGATTGTATACATAATATTTTTATAAAATATCACTTAAGTTATTTATGTAGATCGTATTCTAAGTATGAACCTACTATATGGACGTTTTTAATGTTGGATCTCTTTTATTTTCCACAAACACATTCACGTTAACGTGTCTTACTCTATCACAATGCGTAAGACATTAGTCCTGAAAACTTAATTTGTACATTAAAAATCTATTAATTAAATGCATAATTATTATTCACTTACTATAAGGCAGTAAGAAATTCTTACTAATATTATTAATACCTATATTTATTGTCATTGTAATTATAAGCCTACTTTAGAATCACAAGATGGAATGTAAATAGATAAAAAAAAGCAAGGAGTATCAAAAAGATGCTATCACCGCTTATGAATAGTGGCATGATGAATAAAGGCTAAGTTCATATGAACGCGCGGTACCGCGCGGAACTACTAACCCCGCGGTTGAAGATCAAATTATAAAGCGTATATCGTCTACATTACCGCGTGCTACCGCGCGGCGCGCTCCGTCCCGTGCGGAATATCTTGAACCGCGCGATATCGCGCGTTTTATAAAACTTAGCCTAATTAAACATAAAAAAATACTAATCAAAGAAATATTTGTACAGAATGTTACGTGCTAAATACATTTAAAGTATTGGACACAAGTGGGGCTTCTGTAAAGTTGGCACAATTTACCACAGTAGGTATATTAATTTACTTACGACAAAGAGTATCCATAGATAAGAATGATAATTACTTACCTATTATATTTAATTTTATCTACATCTCAAGAAGTTTGCTTTAGTGGCTGAGTCGATGTGATGTGATGTAAATGAAAAGGTGTCAAAGTAGGTATAAACTTTTTAAGTCGAAAGAAATGTGATTCGATGTTTGTTCACATTGTGCTTTGAAAACTGAAGGAGTGTATTTTCTAAATATCCGTCAATATAACAAAGTAGTAAAAAATTAATATTACAAAAAGGGAAATTTAAATAGAATTTCCATCACCTGTTCTGTTACTATTGCTCAGTCAAGTTTATAAATCTCTTTTAGGTAATTTCGCATTCACATCAACTAAGAGGCTTATCCTAACTGACCTTCCTCTTATCAGGTGGGCTACCATTACGTCAATAAGCAATTCAATTGACATAAACTGTATTGTTTTGGTACTATTTGACAGATTTGTGATGTTAAAAATAATTATTCGCACATTATTATTGCACAATGTTTTATGGTAGGTACCTACAAAATCCAGTTTATACAAAAGGTTAGGTAAGGTGTTGCAATTTAAACTAAATATAATGAAGGGACGGTTTCTACACAAAAAAATAAAAATAAATTATATAAAAAAATCTATAAAATGTTCTTGTTTTATTAAAAAAAATGCCGCTCGACGGAATGTTAGAGAACTAGCGTAATGCACAATGCCACAGGTTACTAAAAAGTTACTACTAGTTCAACGCCACTAGTTCAATAACCTAGCCCAGTCAATAACCTGGCTCGGTCAGTAAACCCAACCAGTCATCAGAGCGCGTTAGTGCGTACGGCAGGGCGGTAAGTAGGCACAAAAACTCCAAAATAAAGTTTTAGGATTAAAAAAATACATTACTTATGAAATAAATAAATATTCCTGGACATGTCACACAGCGCTATCTAGCCCCAAACTAAGCAGAGCTTGTACTATGGGAACCAGATAACTGATATAATACTTATATACTTTTTTTTGTAAATACATACTTATCATATAGAGAAACATCCAGACCCGGAAAAAATATCTGTAGATCATGCAAACATTTGTTCCGCGGCGGGAATCGAACCCGCTACCTACTGCGTCTCAGCCGGCTATTCGCCCACTGCACCACTGAGGTAGTATTTACTATTTATTGTCTCAAAAATATACTCCGTCATTATTTGTGCTTTAAATTGCAACACCTTAAAGTGTCTCTGACTTTTACTTTAAGGTGACAGGAAGTCTAGGACAGGGCACAGATGTAAGATTTCAAGATTTTAAAACCATCTCAAAAATGTTCAAGCCTAGACGGGACTTATAAAGAGAATAGAATAATCATCTTTTTGGTACACACAAAGTGACATATGATACAATTATAAGGAACAATAGGTACAATTGAATCCAGTAAAACAGTTCGAAGTGTCTGCGTACCAAAATGGCGTTTAGCTCAGCATAATGTTGGATGTTATGCACCCAACGCTGATTTTCAGCTGAAACAAGAAGCAAAAGTAGTGCTGCAGCAGCGACGAAGTAAAATAAAACAAATATAAAGAAGTGAGTAAATATAAGGTGTGTGCAGTTTTATTAAAATGTAGACATACATTTTACAAACATACTTTTCTAGAGGAAGGTTGCGGGTTCAAGTCCCGTCTAGATTTGAAAATTATTGAGATTGTTTTAAAATCTTGGAATTTTCCGTAAGTGTTCGGATAACACTATAAAATTAAAAATATTATTGTGATTTGTTCAGTTGTTCAGCTGCCGCAGCGGCAGAGAGCCTTCGACCCAGAAGTTCGGGCGCTGCATCATCGTCTGCCACAGCGCGCACTCCTTACCGGCGCTGTCCATCCAGTTCACATTCGCGCCCATGTACGTTCCTGTAACGATATATTTACATCAGCATAACGTCAAAGTTTTTTGTAATATTTTTTTAACAAAGTTGGTAATTATCCCACTAATGTTAACAACGCGAATGTTTGTATGTATGTATGGATGTTTGTTACTCTTTCACGTCGGAACGGCTCAACTGATTTCGATGAAATTTGGTATGTACGTAGATCATAACCTGGATTAACACATATGCTACTTTTTATTGGCAAACCACGTGTGTGAAGCAGCGGGCGGAAGCTTGTATGGTGTAAGCTCGATACATGATGCGTAAATCCAATTTATGCTCCTAGGGGCGTAATAAATTTGAAAATAGAATGAGGCTTATTGCATAATATACTAAAATGAAATACAAATATAACCTTCATTACAAATCCTTATTTCAATTTAAAACAAGTGGTTAAATTCATAAATGCTGAAATTAAACACAACCTCCATGACAAATCCTTATGTCTATAGCTAAAAATTAAAGAGGTCACATTCATATTATGCTGTAATGAAGTACAACCTCCATGACAAATCCTTATTTCTATTAAACAAAAGAGGTCATAGTTTAGTTGTGAAAAAAAAAACAATGGATACCGGAAACGTAAATTTTCTTATTAACAACAAACTTTTTAAATTTTCGCGAACTATACTCATGTTTTTAAGACAAAACGGATCTTTTCGCGCACAAATTTATATCAAAATTATAATTCTCGTCTCTCGTGACCACGGCCGATGTAACTTGGCCGAAACATCGAGGTTAGTCAAAATTATAATTTTGATATAAATCTGTGCGCGAAAAGACCCGTTTTGTCTTAAAAACATGAACAACAAACTGTCTTAAACACTTTTATAATTTCCTCGCTTTGTAATGAATAGTTATTTAGACTTACTCGGGTGTAAGCGATCAATAGCACCCTCAACTCATAGCGTCTCGTTCGCTCGTTCGCCAAAATATCTCGGGTTTATATAAGTAATTAAAAAATCTAAATTCCGGAGTAAATTCCTGAATTTGGTGAAAAATCCTGACTTTCTTGTAAATATAACAATAATGTTGATAGCATCGCGCATGTGAATGAAAGAAGCAAGTTCGCGAAAATTCGGAAGTGTTGCAGAATATTTCTGGGAGCAATAAATATCAGTAATGATCAAAATGACAAATAACTTAAGTAATGTTGATTCTTAATTTAATTTGTGATAAAATATTTGGTTTAATTTACGTTTTATTTTACTCGTTACCTACTTAAATTGTAGAAATTCCGGACGGTTTAGGATTCCCCCCGCATTCCGGACAAAGACCTATATTACCGGACATGGACGGAAAATTCCGGATGTATGGCAACCTTAGGTGCAATTGATCACATAATATTGTATAATTATTTTAAGGTTAGGTTTCGTTCATATTAGGTTGGGGAAAAGTTTCTTCACATTTTTTAAGAAAATTCAAAACATTTCTTAATATAGTTTATTTACATTTAACTGAAGTATGTAGGTACCATTTTGTTCGATAATTTTTTGCCATCTTGTAGGTAGAGACATGATCCCATTGCATAGAAATTTTGGGGCTTCTGATCAAAATACCGCGACAAGTAGTTTTGGCAGTCTTCTCGTGATGTTAACCTGACACTGCCTAAAGAATTCTAAAGAGACCGAAACAGGTGAAAATCTGAAGATGCAAGGTCAGGACTATACGGCGGATTCATTAACACCTCCCAGCCAAACTCTCTTAATTTTTGCTGAGTGGCTAAAGATGTGTGAGGTCTAGCGTTATCATGATAAAAATGGCATCAATTTTATCCGTAATAGGGCGACCAGAGCGACGTGCATCTTTGACATCAAAATTTCCGGATTGAAAACGCTTAAACCAAATTTGTGCTACTCTCACAGACACTGCACTAGGTTCATAAACATCTCGGATTTTTTTCGCGGCTTGCGTTGCATTTTTACCTTTTTTGTAGTAAAATTTTAAAATGTATCGAATATCTTCATTAGATTCTCTCATCTTTACAGTACGAAAAACAAATAAAAATCACATATTTTCCTAATTTGAATTTGGAATTATCTTCTTTAAAATTTAAACTTTGAATGATACCAAAACCAGCCAGATACAAATAGTATAGCTAAAGAGATTTTATTTCAAGTTCATACATACTATAATGCGAAAAGACTTTTTCCCCAACCTATTATTAAATACTAGTCTTTGGTTTCGTTCTAATACTTTTGCCAATTGTAGGCGAACACAATATTGACAGTTTTCATAATATTTGTTTAATCTTATTGTATTCGTTAACACTTTTTTGTTTGGCATTTGTTTTGTATTTCTTGATATTCGATTGTATTTGTTGACATTTTATTATATTCATTGACATTTTAACTGTATTCGTAGTAATTCTTAATCCATTAGAATTTTTATTAAGTATTTGAATTTAATAAATCATGTTTTTAATTTATATTGTATAATAATGCATACTTACCTATAGCCGATTATGGAGGATCTGAATTTTAAGTTTATTATCATCGGCTGATAAGTAATTTTACCAATTTTCGCATTGAATAAATGAAATGACATTATTTAGTGGCTCTAAATATGTACCTATATACCTACCTAATTGTAGTCCCACTTTATGAAACAAGAATACTTACCATTAAGTGCGACAACAATAGATGCACTGGCGGCCATATGTATAGCCGAAAAATATAGCTTGTTAAAAATAGCACCTGTAGGATACACGAGTAGGTACACTGGCCGCTATTTGTTTGTAAAAATAAAATACCTATTTTACGCTGCAAAGTTTCCCATTCAATTTCATTCATTCACTCGTCCGAAATGACTTCGTGAAAAAGAACTAATGAAGCTATTGTGATTACTCTTACCGCTTCCCAGTGACAGTCTGGTGGCTCCCATGAACTCGTTGGAGGCGAGGCGGTCCTTGTCCCACAGACTCAGCTCCAAGGCCCTCGAACTGAGCTCTTGAAGCTTCAAGCCACGGTAAGTGAACGTGTGCTCCCACCGAGGGTTCAGGCTCCGACGGACGATGTTCGTCTTCTGTTTGTTTAGACGACCCCGTTCTGGTAGGAGATAGCTGGAATATAAAGATTTTACCATGAGTTTTATTCATCATCATCATTATAGCAGATATACCTACTTATTATAGATTTCCAGAGCATCCATCTTGTGCGGCACCCGACGGCTCCCAGCAACCTTAATATGTTGTCTTAGTGGGAGGTCTAGTGGGAGGCAGTTTGTTTATCAAAAGTCAAAATCTTTTATTCTTTAAAATCACAAGGATCACTTTGAAACGTGAATTTTACTGCCTTTTCCTTCGCGACCAAGCCAGGAAAGAAAGGCAAGAAACAAGTCTGGTGGTTTTATTATCTAAATAAGTAAATTTGCCGGTTATTTCCAGCCAATCAAATGGTAATTTTCGAACATTTCTAAAAAGTCCATGTGACCTGGCTGATATTGAAACATACTATAAATTCTCCCATAAATTCATGGATGATGAAATAGAAGTGCGGGTTTGAATATTTGTTTCGTCTCGGTTTTATAGTATCTAATAGATACGATAGAGGAAGTCCTAGTATAAGGGTTATCACACCTACCTTTTACAGAACACATCAGCCAGTCCACTCGGCCTCGTTGTGATCAGGTTCTTGGCTTCCTTGACGAGTACGTGTAAAGTTCCCTTCCCTCTCATAGGGCCAGAATCGTGAAGCTCAAATTTGAGCCCTACGATCAGGTCGCCTCGGGAGCCTTGAAACTCCTCGAATTGCTCCGTCTAGAATAAAATAAAGTACAGGTAAGTAAATTAGAGATGATTAAAAATCATCTCTAATTTACTTACCTAAGATACCTAGAGATGGTTTTTAATCATCTCTAATTTACTTACCTAAGAAAGTCACTCAAATTTGTTGTACCAAAAACACGGGACTTATGGAATTATGGAAAAAACAGAAATTAGTTGAACCAACCAATTTCGAAGAGAAAGGAAGGCCAGATAAAGATTATCAAGAAGAAAAAGAAACCGCTACTCTTAATAATTTGGGTCCATACCCAAACATGTTTTCCGTGAAACATGTCCCGTTTTCCAAGACGGTATTCTCATAACGTGGGAAACAGGACAAGCTGAAACATTACTGGCAAGTTTGCAAATGGAATAGCAATTCTATTGGGATATTATATTATTGTGATTTGTTGTGTCTAGCGTGTATAATAAAGAATTATCATTCATTTATTATAATAGAAACAATTCAAGTATTAAATTGTGTATCATTAAGGACCTTAGAAGAGCAGCGGTGCGGGAGAAGTGGTAAAGGGTCAAGACGATCGACGGCACGATCGACCACGACGGCCAAGACAGCCACGAATCAGATGAAGGAGCTTACCCGCTCGTGAAGCTTGTACCACATGGGCGAGGGGTCGTCGAACACGACATCGCAGAGCGGCAGCGTCACTTCGCCGAGGAAGTCGTTCCGTCCAAAGAGGTCCGCGTGCCACACGCTGAGCCACAGTGTCCGAGAGGACAGCGAGGCCAGCGGCTGCACGAAGCTGAGCGTCTCCTCGAACACTGGGTTGAGGGTGTTCTTCTTGCCTTTAGTCTTCCTCTTGCCAGTTTTGGACTTGTCCGGTAACAAGTACATCTGAAAAGAAAGTTTTAAGGTTTTGAAATTGTTTATATTTTTCGTTAACTCTCCAAAACAGCAGCTGGCTCTGAACCATGCTCTAACGTACCGACAAGCGTTATGTTATGACTTTGGTTTTACGATTAGTACCTACTTATAGGCCTGAGAATTAGAATAATGAAGTAACTAATAAATTTACAAATATTACTAGTAAATAGAAGATGCTTACAATATAGAAGTCATGACCTAAATTGAATTCAATTCACTTCGAATCGGACATCATAACGTTGTTGACCAATTATCTAAGTTATGTAGGAATGCTTTGTAGTTAAATGTCATCGATAACGAATATAATACACACCTTAACATACGGATCAGATCTATTTTTCTTGACGTCAACGGCTGCAAGATCACGGCATGCTTTCACACCAACTTCGAGGGCCTTCAGTCGGTAGTTGTAGAGCAAAGAGAATTGGATCTCTCCACGAACAGTCACGTTGGTTCGGGTGCCTTCGCCGGCGCCAGAATATACTGATGCCAGTGAATCTGAACGCTTGAACTAGAAAAAAAAAAAGATTTTTATATATTGATTTTCACTTACTCAGTAAATAGGTACATATATTTTGTTATCTACATACTCAGGTGAGAATATTGAGTATGTTGCGAGATGACGATGTCAGTGATGAGACGTAGGATACGAAATGGAAATACCAATTAGTCTTATTTTACTTTAGATTATTATTTTTGTTGTTCCGTCATTGACGCCATGACGCATGTTCACGAATGTTTTTGCAGAAAACACAATTAGATTACTTTTATCTTTAATAATTAAAAACATCGAACTAATAAAACCACGTACTAAATAAGCACTACACATGGGCACATTTGTTCTCCGTTCGGTCTAACGACACAACTGGAGTGAATAGGAACGCAATTGAGTTCGTTGTGTTGGTTGCATTATCCCTGTCACTCGATATTACCTACCTTTTCGCCGGTGCTATCGCATCTTAATAATGAGCAACATTTTTTTTCTTCAAATCAAATTGTATTTATTGTGTAATATGGGTAATACTGGGTGTCAGTACAGTTTTTGTGTATGTACAGCCATATTCAGCGTTTAACGCGTGCAATGTTAAAGCTTTACACATTCGTTTTATTATAACGTTTTTGCATCTAAGCACAATGTCAGTGTTATTTATTTATGATAATTATAATTATTTTTTGAAGCTCTTACCTCATATAAAAATATAACAATAAAGTATTAATAATTTTAGTCAACACGTCAACATTAGTAACCTAACATATAAAATAAAATTGTAATTGGTCAATCAATATTGTCATCGGCTCCGCTAGGTAATCATTATCATTCTGTTTGTTGCTACACTTTAGTTCTACCTTCATATTTTGATCAAAATTCAGATATCAGAATAGCACTGAGTCATAATTCATAAACCACCTACAGATTTTCGGAACGTTGTTGTCCAGTCAGCAAATAATGAAAAATTTTGGGTTAAAATTGAGGTTCAGTAATTTATTTATGAGGGACACTTAGTTGACCTTCCCGCAGGATGAGAAGTTGATTCATGAGTAGGTAGGCGGAATTTAAATTGAACACTAACCGTGTTACTAATAACTCGTATTAGCCTCGGAATAGTTACATCCTGATTTGTCTTTTTCGAGCGATTTGATAATTCACGGCATTGACACAAAAGCACGCAATATATGTTTTGCGGAAGTAAGTTCTAATCCTGCTTCAAGTGTTATAATAATTACATAACTGAGTAATATAAATTTCAGTAAATTGGTTCAAGACAAGGTACTTTATTTTTATATCTCAAAACCAGTCCATCTCAAGAGCTGTGTGGGCATTCCATTTGATATTTTGGTCAGACGGCCACATAATAAGTAGATACAGATTCCGCGGAAAATAACGTTAAATTTTTATTAAGTACCTTTATAACATAAGTCAACAGCTGTCGGGTTGGATGTTATTGAATTTATTAATGAATACATAAGTACTTTGTTATGGGATTCCAATGCTGATATAACGGACGAAGACCACACGGAACTATATTCTATGGCGATTGATATAATTATTTAAACGTCCATTACCATATTTTATATGACATATCCAAATATTTTTGTCATAAGTATAGAATACAAGCCTGATGGGGTTTGAATATTTTAAATAAACAACAAGATGTTAAATATCTACGTGTTACCTAGGTATATAAGTAATTTAGAAGTTGAAACAAGTTAGACGAGTTTGGTACCTTGATTCAACTTGTACAGAATTTGGTTTTATGCTTTTGATAAATAATATTTAAAATTAATAACTTTAACTTTCAACTTATCAATCCATTATTGTTTATTACTATTACATTTGGTCACCATTCTTTTACTGTGCTTCTTAACGCGCCGGCGAACCCTGAGCGCAACTTCAATTTGGCCGCGTCAAAAACTTCGGCCTGATTATCGCTATGCCTGTTTAGTGACGAAGTTTGGCCACGCAGAGCGACAGTGATAGCAATAGAACGATTCTAAATTTGATTAGATTTTGACCGTGTTCCGTAATACCAAAAATTATGACTGAAAACTTGTTGTATTTTTCTCATTGTGTTGTTGATCTGTAACTAGACGATATAATCTATGTTCCCATAACTAGGATACGTAAGATGTTGTTGTTTTTAATACGAAACAATTAGGTTGAAAACAGGTCTTTTATGACGTAAAAACATTCAGAATGCGATACGCTTCTATTTCATTTTAGGTAAGTATTTTGATCTAATATATGGTTGGGAACCAAGATAAATACTATTCAAATTAAAATAATACCTTATTAAGGTAGTAATATGCTCCAATTAGAAATGATCTTGGTAGTACGTGTTGTATGGGCGATTGTCCCTCCGGTGTCTAAATGACCCCTTAAAGACATGTCTAAATAAGTTATCAGGATGTTGAATGTTCTCAGGTGTATTTAATTTAGGGCAAACACTATTTTTGGTAGATGATGATGCTGTAAAGGTTTTGTGTCCAATGTTGTACCATCAAGTTTTAGGTACGAGTACTATCATATTTAATGATGCATAGATTTAATTATATAACAAATTACTTTACCTAAACCTTATGATAGTTTCCAACATTAAATCTCATTTAAATTCTCGAGAGTAATCAGAAATTTAAACATTCGTGGACAAATTTGGCAATAAGAAGTAGCGTTTTATCGTATCTGCCCACACTGCACTTAAAAGGGATTAAAGTTTCAACACGTGGTTCGGCCCAAATGTTCCTACACACACATGGTATGCGGTATTTTTCCATTGCTCAATCTAGTAGCATTAATAAAACTTTAAAGGTTTTCCGAGCAGAGAGACTACTGCTAGTACTTATGTGTTTTTAGGTTAAGTGGGACTAGATGGTTATTACCCGTGCGCGATAAGTTGGGACCTGAGCGCGGTGACGTCATATTGGCGTATTTGTACCGCCCGCAAAAAAGCGAACATAACAAGCAGCCGCCCGCGGCTTCGTCTTTGTTTTTTTTAACATAATTTATTATGTTACTCAGGGAGGACGCTGCTTTTTATCTAATCTTTTTTACACTATTTGAATAAAATAAAAATACAATGTTTAAGTTTATACATTTATTTTATCTATTATTTACATTATCTCATCTTCGTCACTACTTAGTGGATTTATGCCTTCTAGAGGTTGTTCTTCGTCCTCAGTCTCACTATAATCACTTGAAGAAGAGGTATCCGATAAATTTATAACATTTACTGTAACAACAAAAACTACAACAACAAAACAATGACACAAACTATAACAACAAAAACTACAACAACAAAACAATAACACAAACGAAAACTAAAAGAATTCCAGAGCGCGTCGTTACGTGACGTAGACCAGTACGAGACTAAAACCCCTAGTAAAAAATAGTGATGCGAACGGTACAATACGGGCGCCATCGGGGAAGTGCAGGGAAAGCGGTCGGGGAGTCGCATTCCTATCAGGTCCCAAGTTATCGCGCACGAGTAATACGAGATAAAAATCAATAATGGTATGGTACTCGTACACTTTTAAATTTATTGTCCTTAAATCCGAATGTGGTAATATAAAAAATGTAACTTTTATGATAAATCCTTCACTGTACAACCTATCCGTCTATGGAACTCTCTTCCTCCACACATTAGGACTGCCAAATCCCTTCCCATCGATAAAACAGTTCTATTTAAACATCTGTCTGCACTACAATGCTGATTTCTCATTTTATCATGTATGGTTACGCTACTCTTGGTTTTATTTCACCCTTCTATTATGCACCTATATGTACCTACATAATAGTATATTATGATACAAGTGAGATAAGTTGCTCATTGTACACGAGGCTGTGGGTTGCAGCCCGAGTCGTAGGCGAGTGTCTAGTGAGCAAGCTGCTCACGAGTTTCATACGCACTTCTTTAACACACTTGTGAGGATAAATAAACATGTATTGCATATGTTGTTTAATTAAGGTATTACGTTATTGTAAGGTGATTGATTACGTATAGCCATACAGCCTACTTCAAAATTATAATTTTAATGATAAAATGCAAATATTTTATAACAAATTATTGTGAATTACAAATAACTTGATAATAATAAAAGTTTTTTCGTCCTAATTAGGGATGCATTTATTGATCGAGCGAAGCGAGATCACTAAATCAACTTGGACAAATCGGCGCAGTTTGTATGTATTATATGTTTGTCCGAAGATAACTTTCGAAGCGTTGATCCGATCATCGTGAAATTTATTACATAGCTAGATAGTGATAGCACAATCTTGGTGTGACTAAATGAGCTAAAAATGTTGGTGGCGTTGTTGAGATATGGGGGTTCAAGAGTGGTAAAAAATAATGGAAATGAGGCTAACTGGTCAAATAAGACGTCAAATGAAAGGTATTTATTAGTACATTTAGACTCCGTCTTTATTTTTTATAAATTCTTTATAGTTTTTGAGTTATTAGCCATAATAAAAACTACACTTTGACAAAATTCACAGGGTACACCAGTGACTCCACAGTGCTGTAATGTAGTATGCGTGTAGCTTAAAAGTCTGAAATCCGGAATAACTGCAATTTGTACCCTAAAAAAGAGTAATCACATTACATGAACTCCCATTACCTGTAATTTGAATGAAACTGTAGGTCAAGTTAGTTGTTTATTTATTTCGTGACACGTCAAAGATTACATATAATATTTTTTTTGTTTTAATCGGTGACTCGCGAGATCGGGGCGAACCACTAGTTTATTCCAAAAATATAAATTAATTTTCAGTAGCATAAAACCTCTATGTTGTTATATAAATAAACTGTATTACCCGGTTAAATTGAAAATGCTCTGTTTACTCGCATATAATTTGCAGTTAGGCACTAACTTAAATTTGTAGGGATAATTATATTATGCACTAGTGTGTAATATTATTACGCACGTGTGTGTTATAGTTCGGTTTATAGCCCTAAGAACGATGTAATAAGGATCACTTTACGAGCAAGTGTGTTGAAAAGTATTTTATTTAATATACCTTTTTATTATTATTTTATTGTTCTTTTTAAAGACGTCGGAACAAGGGTGGTGGAACTCAAGTGGAACTGGGCAGGACACTTGTCTAGACGGAGTGATGGCAGGTGGAGTAAATCTGTGACCGAATGGTGGCCAAGAACAGACCTAAGAAATCCAGGACATCCGTCGGCGCGGTGGGTCGACGACATAAAGAAAGTCGCGGGCAAATCCTGGATGTGCAGCACAGGACCGGGAAGGGTGGCGTTTACAAAGGGAGGCCTACAGCAGTGGGTACTTATGGGCTGTGGGGATGATGATGATACCTTTTTATTATTAGTATGGAATATTTATGTACCTACTACTTATGGTATATTATTATGTACTTAATCCATTGATGAGTACTTATATATATGTATATACATATTTATTTATTTTGCTTAAGTAAGTACACTGTTTATTCAATTAAGTATTTTTATTAATAGCTACCGTCCTATAACGGACGGACGACAGATTGTCTGGAAGAGATCACTTTTAGCGATCGTATATCTGCGTGTATTGTTATTTGTTTTTATATTGTTTTTTTTATTTTAAGTGTGATTTACAATAAAGCGTTTTCTATCTATCTATCCAACAATTTGTTAGACAGAGTAAAGCAGCATTAAAATCAAATACTAATTAAATTATACTTACGAATTATACTACTCATCTTTTCAAGACAAAACGGGTCTTTTCGCGCACAGACTTCTAAGAAACACAGACTTAATGATATATCAAAATCATAATTTTGACTAACCTCGACGTTTCGGCCAAGTTACATCGGCCGTAGTCAAGAGAGACTAATTATGCTTATCAAATATACTTAGTTTCTATATTGATTGTGGATTTGTGGTATGATAAGCCGACAACCAATGCCAATAGAAAACTGTGATTTAGTAGGTACACTCAAACCAATTAAAAATGCTTAAATTATCTAGTTTCACTTTTAATGAAAAAAAAATGTGTTCCTATAACAGAATAAGCTACTAAGTATTTCTAATCTAAACGGAGACGTGTACATACGCTAGTTTATGTGTTAATTTTGTTGTAAAACTTGTGTTTCTCCAACAATCTGCATACGTTGGAAATTGTATTATCCAAGTAATGTTTTGCAAAGCCTCGTTGCTCGCAGGCCGTGTCGCAAGAAGTAATACAATACAATGGCCGACGCAGTCACCCAGACAATACCTTCAGGTAAAATACTCATGTGTTTTACTCGTACTTGTTGTATTTAAACAACTTATAAACAATTAAGTACTAAAACATGTTACAGGTGGATTTTAAATTGAACGCAAATGTAAAGAACCTGAGTTTAAAATGCCTTTAGGAATGATGTAATTGAAAAGTCATTGGAAATAATTTTAGAATAATAATGAAATTGTAATTGTCTATTGACAACTGTTTATTTAGGAACCAGTAGGCCTGTTTAAATTCATGACACGGCAGGAAAAGCTGTTGAACCGCGGATTTTTTTTCCGCGTACAGTGCATAGGTACTGTTTGTGGTGTAGGTAGGTACCTAATACATACATTTTAGACTTTATTGTAATTTAACAGAATACAGTTATTTAGAATCTGTGTTTTGTTGCAAGTACGATACCTAATTACCTAGGTACACGCACGCTGTACGCCTAAATCAGACGCTTGATATGTATATAAAATACCTACTTTATTAGAAAAAAGTTGAGCTGCTCTCAGGTTAATCGTTTGCAACGGTCTCTAAAAAACTCAACTGTTATTATTATAAATACGGGATTTATCACGTACCGTGTTATCGGTGTTTTGACCGACAATGTTTCCGTTCAATTCGTGAACCTTCATCAGGGTGAGTGCGATCCGCTCCGAATAACGTCTCGCCTCGCAGATCGTCTCGCCTTCGGAGCGGATCGCACTCACCCTGATGAAGGTTCACGAATTGAACCGAAACATTGTCGGTCGAAACACCGATAAGACGGTACGTGATAAATCCCGTATTTATAATAATGATTGAAATCAATCACGAAAGTTTTCTAAGTAAACTCAACTGTTTTTAGGGTTCCGTACCCAAAGGGTAAAACGGGACCCTATTACTAAGACTCTGTACGCTGTCTCTCTGTCCGTCTGTCACCAGGCTGTATCTCATGAACCGTGATAGTTAGACAGTTGAAATTTTCACAGATGATGTATTTCTGTTGCCATTTAACAACAAATACTAAAAACAGAATAAAATAAATATTCAAGGGGGCTCCCATAAAACAAACGTGTTTTTTTTTGCTCGTTTTTGCTCGATATTGATAACGGCAACAGGTAGACGCTTGAAATATTCACAGAATATTTAGTAGGGATATACAGAAAGAATACAAATATTAGACATTAAGTACGCAAGTACTTAATGTCTAATATTTGTAATCTTTATACCACAGAGTCAACATAAAACCACAACTGATGCAACAGTTGTGGTTTTATGTTGACTCTGTGAATTTATAGATTTGTACATTTATATGGAAAGCGCATTTACCTGAAGACCACTTTTAGGGCATAACCGGTCTCTGTCCAGATCCCTATCATGTGGTAAGGGTGAGTTTGATCTCCTCGGCAGTGTCGCATTTCCTGATATGTTCATGTCCGACTGGTACATTTCATCTGTAGACAAAGAAATATAATGTTAGACATGATAGTGTTATTTTAAGACCAAACTTATTAGTAGGTAAGATTTTGGCCAACACTTTAATTATTGGTATACGAATCACATAAGTGAACAAATTTTCGTACAGTCACATGCTAATTTTTTTTGTTCGGTTAAAGGATTATTCGAAGACTTTCTAAAACTAGAAGAGGAATAGATTTCTGTGTAATAAGAAGAAAGGTGCACCAAAATCATTAATTGTTGGATACCGTCGCCTTTTAATTCAATCCAGTCATCTCTTTTGATGTTACGGTATCGTTTCCTTCTCGTCAACGAATTATCGCACCATTCTAAAGACTTTAAAAACGAATCCCGACACGCTAGGACCTCGCGAATGAATGAGTTCTTCTCACCATATTTAAACGTACTGCTGTCCACGTCATCTATTGATATATTTGAAAATTCCGTCTGATTTGAGTCTAATATCATTGAACTTTCACGCTTTTCAGTAGCCAGAAATATTTGGGTTGTTTGTATGTTTATTTGTTTTTCTATATCTGAAGACACAGGTGCTAACAAAGGAGTTTCCGCTTTAGGTATTAATGAAGGCAATTCATCATCTATGTGTTCGGTGACCGTCAAAGTTGGCAAACGTTGCCTTTGCTGTAAGGTCGGGGAATACTGTGTGTCTCTTTTCACCACTGGAACCACTAACGTTGACGTTACATTGTTTTCTGGCGGTTCAAATTGCTCAAGATTATAACTTTTGATACAGCAAAAACATCGTCGTAAATATTCACAACACGACATATTTTCAACAACCCGCTTCTTAGAACTATAAACGTCCACAGGATGGTATTCTTCTGTTACCACACGGTTTTCAAAAGAAAGATATCTTATTTTTGCTTTGTAAGCTGGACGTGCCATTTATTGAACTGTTACACTTGTAAACACGACACTGCACAATTGAATTGCGTTACTTTGTGGCGATTTGACTCAAATCCCACTTTTATCACTATGCTATGCTATACCGAGGTTTCCTGTTGTGTTAGCGATAACATTTTTAATACAGGACAATGCAAAATACTCTCAATGCCTATGATTAAATGTGGAGCTGTGGATTGAACACTGCTGTGTGTGAGTATGAGTCAAGCTAGTAACACCACACTTCAGGTGTTTTTGATTTAAAATATATTAAAATCTATATTAAATATACTAAGAATGACCATAAAAGTAATTAAGAAGCTTTATTAAAACTCGGAAAAACTATGGGTATGTACGTACTACCTACCATTTAACTTGCTGGGTTTTGAAGACAAAAGAGAACTCCATCTCAGTTGTTTGAAAGGCTTTTTTGCTTCACTATTTGCACCAGTGGATAATGATTTTGTTGAAATCATCATATCACTCTCACGTCTTGAATATATAACTGGGAGAGAGGATTTGAATATAGGACGAGGACTTCTGTTTGACAGTTCTGAGCTTTCAGTTTCGTTTCCTGATTCAATACTTATTTTTGATATGACATTTTTTCCAACAAAATCCGGTTCATTGAAGTCTTTTGTTGATGAACCTGAATATCCCGATTCTGAACCGTTTGCGCTAGATATTTCCACCTTATCCACGGTCCCTTGTTCTTTGTTTTTCAAAGAAATATTTTGAATTCCTTCTATTACATTTTTAATGTCATCTTGTTTCTTTCGTTCTTCAATAACATTATTTCGCCCTATACTATGGCAATCTCTTGTTTCTACGTTATGTTTAGATTTTGGAGTTGACGTTTCAATTTGGACTTTGTATAGAATGTTATCAACGTAGTCACTAGATGTGTTTTGGATTTTTGGGGTTACATTTGGTATCATTTTAACTGACTGTAGGTCTCCTGATGAGGAATGATATTCTCCTATTCTTGACAATAGCTTTTCTTTCTTGTCGAGAACATTTTTACTTAAAGACCTTCTGATAGATGAATTTAACCCTAATGAAGTTCTTGATGATATGCTACTATTTCTGCTTAAAGAACTATTAATAGGACTCTGTGGTATATTGACATTACTTAATAAATTTTCCTCGCTTTTTGTAATATAGGTGTTGGCAGTGATATGAATTTTGGGGCTTTCATAAACTTTCTTTATTGTTATTTTTGGTTGAACTATTTCATATTTGTTAAAACTCAGTGATCTTGAATCAGTCGTGTCTATTGAGTTGATTGTTTCGTTTTTACTTGAATTGGAAACATTTAAGCTGAGAGACCTCTGCAATGTACTATTTGGTGTAGGTGTCTTTCTCCGAATTGTTTTGTAAGCTTCAAATAAATTGTATTCTTTTATGTATTCTGATATTCCTCTATCGTATTCTAAATCGTCAGTTGTTTTGTTTTCTGCTGTATCCGAATCTTCATTTGTCTCCACGGAAGTATCATTTGTTGTGCTAAGCTCAGGTTTCGTAAATTTTACAGAATCCAGTGTGCTCTCATTTATCTTATTTTCTTTCTTAGTTTTCTCTACAATCTGTTTTTCAACCTTTTTGCCAATTATATAGTTTTCACTCACTTTCTGAGCCAACGGCATGGTTTTAGGCTTAGTAATTTGTGAAACTAGAAATGAGTACAGCCTATACTTTGTCCTGGTTTCTCGCCTAATCTTTGGCAGATTGGCTGGTTCCGCATTATTTTTCACTGTAACACTATTGTAACAGTTCCAACATGACACTTCACTATCATTTTTCAACACTTTATCTCTAGTATCACTGCCACCTTCAGTATCAGACACCATTGTCACAGTTTCTTTATTTGAACCGATCAACAGTCCGGTGATCAAGCAACTAAACTTGCTTTAAGGACGGCGAATGTTTAAATAGCGACCAAGGTATGTAGCTAATGCTTTTTGAATCACTTAAATATTCATGATTCTAAAATGTTATGCAACACTTTATAAGAAAACAACAAGCTCCAAATAAATTCAACCTGTTTTTAGATTTTTAATTATGTTGATTATAAAATACTGAGATGACCTTAACAATACGATGATACTGAGATATTGTACTTATCAGATTTATTAATAATATAAATAATTTTGAAACTTTAAGTAGTTTGTAACTTAGTAGTTGAAACTTTAAGTAACCTTTGTTTGAGAACAAATTTAGTTCGATTCATTAGTTCGACCGTCGAACTAGTGATATTTTTTTTTTCCCATTTGTTCGGCTGTCGAACTTATTTTAATCGAAATACTTCAAGTACCAGGTGCCAAGAATAATAATCAATTAATAATTAAATTTATAAATATTAAATCTCTCTTTTATTCTCTATATTGTATTGTGGTTATACTAGCCAACCGCCCACTATAACTAATAAACGGCTAAGTCAGTGTCGTGCTACAAATAAAGTAGTGCCTCTATATGTAACTTTAGGAAAAACAATTTCCATTGAGAGTTTATCCCTATTGATATGGTCCATAAACATGAATATTAAGATTTAAAGAAAAAAGTAGACGTTATTAGGTAATTTTAAACGACAACAAGTGTCTCAAAAACACAACTAATAATAATTTGGATGGGCTCTTGAACAAATGTGGTGCGAGTGGATAATCCTACTAATATTATAAACGCGAAAGTTTGTATGTATGGATGTATGGATGTTTGTTCCTCTTTCACGCAAAAACTACCGAAGGGATGTTAACGAAAGCTTACAATAATATAGCTTATGCATTAGAATAACACATAGGCTATAATTTTTAAAGATAGTGTGTGAATCCAAAACATTACGATAATTGTCAAGAAGTCGGAAAAAAATGCCATCTTCGAGCTATTCTGGCGTATGCTGCAAAAACTGTAGAGTTTACACGTATGTAATATATAAGAGAAATGTTTATCTTAATTAGTCCTACAAAAAGTCCGCGACAGCATATATCTAGCTTTTATGAGTAAGCCATTATCGCCAAAAGAATAAACCATAAATCCAATAAAAATTGATAATATATTTCTAATGCACATTTGGTAGTAACACACGAAGCTACTCGAAGTACTTACTAATCCTGCGTAGACGAAGTCGCGGGTACCAGCTAGTGGGAAATAAAGTAGATGTTAGATACTGTGACAGATTAGGACGAAGTGACGAGAACATATTGTTGGATTGCGGAACTCTAATTAAAGCCGGCTTCTACAGGTCAATTGATAATTAGAGTCAACCACACATAGGTATCTTGTAGCTGTATTAGGTTATTCAAATATTTTAATTAATAATGCACTGTACGATGTGTGCGATACTACGACGACCTCGATTTATTTCAATCAATTAACATACTGCGGTAAGTACGTTTGATGATAAAACTATCAATTTTTAAGAACTGACTGTAAACTTTATAGTTTAGAATATCCTGAGCAACAAGCATACCATCCTAAAAATCCTTAAAAAGAAAACGTGTGTGTACCTATACCGTAAGAAGTTATACTTCTTTGGCGTACCAGAATAAAAATAGCTAAAGATTTCATCCCGTATGTCACAACTCTTTATTTGTAAAAGGAATGATAAATTAATAAATATGAGTTTTCACTGAAACTTGAGAGACAGTTATCAGCTAACTTCATCATGTCGCTTATTGTCTGTCGGTGTGCGCGCGCATGAGACAGTTATCAGGTAACTTCATCATGACGCTTTTTGGCTGTCGGTGTGCGCGTCATCGTAAAAATGTTACTCGCATACTTTTTTTCCAAACGCGCCAAAAGAATATAACTTCAAAAATTTGATTATATCTTAGTTTATAAGTATTTGCAACATAATTATTGATTTTGAAGTCAGCTAATGTTTAAATGTTGATCTTGATAAGAAAACCAGTTACAATGACAGGTAAACCTGAAATGCAGGCTTACGAATATATCGAAAAACATTTGAATCTCGAAAAGTCGAAGAACAAACGAACTTGAAGATAATGCCATTCATTGGGGCCGATAATCAATCTATACAAATAAACTAAATAAACGTGCAGAGAAAACGTACCTTACCTACCTTCTTAAAAAGGTTATTTTTGTGCGCACGGAGGATTGAGAAATTTGGCATAGTTCAAAGTTGAGAAGGTAACTCATTTAAAAACTTGCCCATTGTTTTGAAGATGAAAGGTTATATTTTAAAGGACATGTTAGTCTAGCCCTAGTTAGCTTGGTACAGTTGGTACCAAGTATTTCCACGGTTCGTATAAGCCAGTAATACAATCTCCAGTCACAGTGTCCGTGGCCGCGAGTGAGTGACGTTCCGTATCGTGCGCACTGCGCATGCCACTTTTCACTAAACTGCTAACCTACATTAGGGTTGCCAACCGTCCTGTTTTCTCAGGACATGTCCTGCTTTTTGAGGTGTTCTGGACTGTCCTGGATAGTTTTTAAGTAGCGTCCTGGGTTTTTAAAATTCACGTGCTACTACTGTCTCCAATCGTTTTATCATTGGGCCTAAGAAGCAACGTGGAAAGCTTTCTGTACTTTTCCCAACGAGCTCTAATGAGGATTCCAAACACACTAGTGCGTCCTGGTTTTAAACTGAAATGTCCTTCAAATCCTGCATTTCAGAATTTGGTGTTGGCAACCCTAACCTTTGCTTTGAATCAAATACCATTTGAATAAAACTCATTAACACCTAAAGTTCGATTCTCGGGAATCGTTTATCAAAGAATAAAATCCTCTCAAGTAAAACTACCCTACGTGTAGGATAGTTTTTTTAGAGAAGCTGGAGCTTAGCTCAGCTAAACTTAGCTTAGAGAAGCCATTTAGGATGATTGGTTTGGTCGGAAAGACATCTCAATTTTTCTTTAGCGGAGATTTTCCTACTTAATGGGTAGCGAATTTGCATAGGTTGGTTTCTACGTTTACAAGGGTTATCTTAGTGTATATAAAACTTACCTACATTGTATCGAAAAGTAAAACAGCCGTAAGATATTGTCATAATTACTTACCTGCAGCAGACTGATAGGAAATGCATTTCCGTTTATACAACTACCTAAGTAGGTTGTAACTGCAATACTACGCTGTGTTTTCTCTCTATTGACTATGTACTTTCTTTCATTCATGTTTCCGTTTGCGTTTGCAAATTAGCCAGTGTCTTGGGGACACTTCCGCCTGTTAGTGATCTGGAGCAGTTGAGCTATCTGTAGATCGTTTGCAACGGTCTTTAGATGATTCAACTGCTTCTCCTGTATTATACTCTTGCAAATAATTTTATATTCTTTCCGTTATTAAAAGCAAACCCCATTAAAAAAATACCGTGTTGTTTAAATTTGATCTTCTGTAACCTGTAAACCTGGTAATTCATTTTCGATTGAAGTGTAGAATTCATGTCGGGCATCGTATAAAAAGGATGCCATGTCATGGTTATCATGGCATTGGCAAAGGCAGTACTTATTTACTAGTATGTATTAAAATAAAAGGCAGTATATACTAGTATGTATTACAATATTCCATCACCATGTTGATAAAACTTCATACATAAAAAATAGACTTTTCTTGTAACTATACTAGGTACACACGGCTACACATCAAGCTATAAATTTCCAGTATAAGCTGACCTCGCATTGTGTAGGCTTTTCGTAGAATGAGAGGTCAGCTTATACTGTAAATGTATAGCTTGATGTGTAGCCGTGTGTACAATAAACGTAGTATAGTAGGTAGGTATGTGCCGAAATATCGAAAAACTCAAAAAGTCACAAACCAGGGCAAATACCTATTCCGTTTTTATTGAAAATAATGTTCATAACCTGATTTGAAAGCTATGCAATAAAAATATTTATATCTCTAAATGATAATTGCTAGCAAAGCATTGAACTATTAAATGGCTTGGTTTCTAAATAGATTTCCTTTAGACTTTACTTACTATTCTAATAATACATAAATAAATATTGCTGGATATTTCACACAGCGGTATTTAGCCCCAAACTAAGTAGAGCTTGTACTATGGGAAACAGATAACTAATACAATACTTATATCAACAAGGGAACTTTTAAAAGTGAAACTTTAAAAATAATAATGGAGGATGACACACATGCATGACAACAACACAACAAACTACTGGTTATTATGGTACATATATATACATATATGAATTTATGATATAACTACTTATATATATGTATATGTATTCAATGTATTTTATCAACCTTTTTGTGTTCTTACACGTAATTTGTTTTGTTCGTATTTTTAGTTTAATTTAGACTGTCTATTTATAAATTATTTTTTATATAAAGTAAATCCGTTTTTGGCCGTATGCTACGCTTAGTATAAGTTTGTATCTTACATAATAAGGGCATTGGATTTTGTTAAATAAATAAAATAAAATATACTTTTTTAGTAAATACCTACATACTTTTAATATATAGAAAAACCTCCAGACCCGAAGAAAATATCTGTAGATCATGCAAACATTTGTTCCGCGGCGGGAATCGAACCCGCTACCTCCTGGGTCCCAGCCAGCTATTCGCCCACGGCACCACGGAGGTCGTCATAATAAAACGGTAAGTCCCTACCTAGCCTATATATAACTCCAATTTTTCGATATCGTAGTTACCTCACAGATATATTTATTTATTCCGAGTTACCTTATGTGGTTATTAAAATATTACTTAAGTACTTAAAATTATGAAAACAACTTAAGAAGCCGGCGAAACCCGAGCGCAACTTCAATTCGGCCGCGTCAAAAACTTCGGCCTGAATATCGCTATCCCTGTTTAGTGACGAAGTTTAGCCACGCAGAGCGACAGTGATAGCAATAGAACGATTCTAAATTTGATTAGATTTTGACCGGGTTCCGTAATACCAAAAATGATGACTGAAAACTTGTTGTATTTTTCTCATTGTGTTGTTATTCTGTAACTAGAGGATATAATCTATGTTCCCATGACTAGGATACGTAAGATGTTGTTGTTTTTAATACGAAACAATTAGGTTAAAAACAGGTCTTTTATGACGTAAAAACATGCAGAATGCGATACGCTTCTATTTCATTTTAGGTAAGTATTTTGATCTAATATATGGTTGGGAACCTAGATAAATACTATTAAAATTAAAATAATACCTTATTAAGGTAGAAATATGTTCCAATTAGAAATGATCTTGGTAGTACGTGTTGTATGGGCGATTCCCCTCCGGTCTTCCCTTAATTATGACATGTGTGTAAAAAACTGGTCTAGTTTGTGGCTGACATTTAGCCTATTACATAGGCTAAATGTCAGCCACAAACTATAATATAATGGGAAGCGATAAAATATTAACATTGTAGGTATCTACCTACACCTATACTACATCATACCTATGCCTCCAACTAACGGAAGGTTTAATATTATTATACTTAGAATGGTACTAGATGTCGCCACTAGTAGATATCTTAAAGTAATATTTTGTTGTATGATAGTAACCGCCTTTGAAGCATCATTAGCTAAGGTTAAAATGTGATATGTTCATTCTGATAGTGTAGCGCATAGTACTTTTTCTTTTAGGAAACTACTTCTATCAAATAAGATTGAGTACCAAATTACAATAGGACTACATATTTGTACTTTTACACACTATGCGAACCGAGTGGATCAAAATGGATAAACGAACAACGTAAGAAGGCAATTACACAATCTACTTTTAATATTAGTCAGTTACGCGATGTATCGTACCTTAGATTTAATATAAATAATGGCCTATTGTTTTCAAATCATATTCGTAACATCTGTCAGCATCAGCCAGCACGTTATTGTTTTCTTTGATGCCTTTTTTCAATAATTTTATCTAATATGATGGGGGATCTATCTAATATAGGAACTCGACGAGTACTGTGAGTAATATATGTACATCCTACTAATATTATAAACGCGAAAGTTTGTATGTATGGATGTTTGTTACTCTTTCATGCCGGAACGGCTGAACCGATTGCGATGAAATTTGGTATGTACGTAGATCATAACTTGGATTAACACATAGGCTACTTTTTATTGGCAAACCGCGTGCGAAACCGCGGATTGGTCAGCTAGTGTTTAATAACCCACCTAAAAATATTTTAACATATATTATTATTATTTTCAGTCATCGTATTCAGTGTTAATGCTTGCCTACTTAATTTAAACCAATTTTAAATACTTATAAATGTATGAAATAGTATATTTCTGCTACGATATTTTGTAAAGGCTCTGTTCAAAAGAGTAGTGCGAGATATATCAATTGATATTTATTTAAAATTAATCAAATGCATTAGTGTATGATCTTTCTCTTATTTCTGTATTTTAAAAAAACCACCCGGTGTCGTTTGTCAAATAAAGCACTTAACAAAAGTTACTATCAAACACGAACGACGTAGGTTTTATATTTATAGTATTACCTACTGATAAAAGTATGAAGCTATCGCCTATCTGAGGTATTATGGACCCTTGATTGTTAATGTAGTTTAGGATTATGAGATGGTAGAACGGTTAATAATGAATGCTGATAAGGAAACCGTTGCATGAGGAATGCAACAATTATGCCAACTTAGAAGGTCAGCTACATTGCCCGTAATGCGCTCACGTGGAAGTGTTCTATCAATGACACACGGTATTCATTTGCTTATAACATTTATTAGGTAGCTTCCTCTTCAGATATTTTGGGTAGAACTTATTATTTATTTAAATCAAAGTCAGGTTTTTGCAATGCACACTTTTAGAGTGTTCAATATATTTTACATGAATCTTTATTATTTATACTAAACTTCTTAATCGTTACAGTATTAATACTTCTATAATGTGCAATTAGAATCTAATAAAATGTTGGTAGAAGGAATTTTCTTTGTCCTGTTGTATGATAATACTTTTTATCAAATTTGACTAACTTCCGCTGTTCAGATTTTTTTCGCTCAAAACAGAATATTATTTTTATTTAAAGATTACTTTCGCACAAAACAGAATAGTGCTAGGACTTAATGCTAATAGCATTATCTACCAGTCATCCTGGTCGTGTATCTGGTCATCTGATCGTCATTATTTTGACAGATTTTACCATTGATCCAACTTTATTTTATGATTATGAATTACTAGCTGTTGCCAGCGGCTTCGCACGCGTGGTTTGTCAATAAAAAGTAGCATATGTGTTAATCCAGGTTATGATCTACGTACATACCAAATTTCATCGCAGTGGGTTCAGCCGTTCCGGCGTGAAAGAGTAACAAACATCCATACATACAAACTTTCGCGTTTATAATATTAGTAGGATTCATTTCCTGTAATCCCAACTGCCACCGCCCGAGCCGTGGTAGTCGTGGTGAATAGAATAAAATGTAAACTGTTTTTAACAAAAAGTGGTAGGTTTTGCAAAATACGTAACAAACAGTTTGCCCTTTTTGGACATACAATAGGTAGGTACCCATTGTATAATATTCTGTTCTTTATTGCATACTAGCTGACCAATATGCAGCTTCACACGCATAGTTTTTTAATAAAAACATTACCCTCCTTCTCCGCAGTTGAGTAAAAAGTAGCCTGTCCCACCCGGAGATAGTGTAGCTTCCCAACAGTGAAATATTTTTTTAAATCGGTCTAGTAGTTTCGGAGTCTATTCAATACAAACAAACAAACAAATCTTTCCTCTTTATAATATTACGAAGTTTTTTGTAGATATTGATATGTTCTTTAATATTGTAGAACATACTTTTGTTCTATCATCAATAGTTTCCGCAGCGCATGCGACGAAAGACGTTTTAGGGCACTTTTTTACACATTGGGATACGTTACTTAAGTTTTAGTATAGATTCCTAATCTTTTCTAGCAATAAATATAGCCTATGTCACTCAGGGTGAATGTAGCTTTCCAATGGTGAAAGAATTTTTGAAATCAACACTGTAGTTTTTGAGTTTATTCATTACAAACATACACACAAAAATACAAATCTTTCCTCTTTATAATATTAGTATAGATAGTATAGACAACACATAGCTAGGTTAAGGTTAACATTTTTGATGACCACATTTAATAGTTCTAACTAGACTCAACTGAGAATTAAAGAGTTCACACACAATTTAAGGCAGATTTTGTTGCAAACTAACTGACAGATAAATCATCGAGTAAGTCTCTTTAGAAAGCAGATGTACACTTAGCGGCACAATTAACCGCCCACCCTTTTAAAGTGGCAAATTTTGATGTTATCGCAGTTGTAAGTTATTGGGCATAAATAAGTCAAGTGTGAAAGAAATGTAGTGACGAAAAAATTACAAACTACCCACTTAACTTTGTTTTTTTTACGCATAAGTTGTGAATAGGATAAATATCGAACTTCGTCTCATTATCGTTATCGTTGAAATACTGCTTACATTGCTTCAGTGGCATTAAAAGTAAACAATTTGAGTTTTTTTTGGTTTCGTAACTTAAAGCTAGTGTTTGGACATCACAAACATGCCATTTGATGCTAATTCAGTGGCGAGAGCCGTCGCTCTTATCGACGAAGGGTTTAGTCAGCGTTACGTGGCGCCGAAGCTTGGTGTCGCACGTACCACCTTAAGGGATGCAGTGAAACGGTTTCGGGAAACTGGCTCTTATGAGCGAAGACCAGGACAGGGCCGAAAAAGATGCACCTCCGCTCGTGACGACCGATTTCTTGTGACCAATGTTCTAAGAAATCTGTTCACTACAGCTGTTGAGGCACGAAACCAACTTCGTGAGGTTCGCAATGTTCAAGTGAGTGAAAGAACAGTGAGAAGAAGACTAGGAGAGAATGCCCTTGGAGCTTTTCAACCCTCTCGAGTGCCACAATTGCTCGTAGGCCACCGGAGAGAAAGACTTAGTTTTTCCCGAGAGCACGCCGAATGGAATATTAAACAATGGAAGAATGTTATGTTTACTGACGAGACAAGAATATGCTTGCACGGTCCTGACGGTCGCCAGCGTGTATACAGACGCAAGAATGAAAGGTTTGCACCATGTACTGTTGTGGAAACAGTAGGTTACCAAGGTGGCTCTATCATGATATGGGGCGGCATTACTTACGAAGCACGCACCGACTTGGTTATCTTCGAAAGAGGTGGAGTAAATGCTCAGAGGTATGTAACAGAAGTGTTGGAACCTCATGTAATGCCATTTGCTCCATTTATTGGCGAAGATTTTTTATTAATGCAGGACAACGCTCGCCCCCACGTTGCTAGAGTTGTTACCGCGTACCTGGATACCGTCGGCATTCGAAAATTAACATGGCCATCCCGGAGCCCAGATTTAAATCCTATTGAACACATATGGGACAATTTAAAAAGACGTGTTCGAAGCCGCATACCAGCTCCAACCACCATAGATGAATTAAAACAATCCGTGATTGAGGAGTGGCAGAACATTCCACAACAACAGGTCAAAGATGTCATCGACAGCATGCCAAACCGTTTGATGGAAGTCATGAGGGCTAGAGGTGGAAATACGCACTATTAGAATTCATTTATTCAGCAGATTTTTTATTTTTAAGCCATTTCATCACATTTGTTAATTTACAGTCAAAGTGTTTTTCAGACTTTTTTATAAATAAACGTAATAATTAAAAACAATATTATCTTTCATTTTACTTCAATATACCTACGTTATAAAATAACATTCACAAGTAAGGCCACAATTTTTTTTTAACCAAAATCGTAAAAAATCAATGTGGGCGGTTAATTGTGCCGCTGAGTGTATATACATACATGCTTTTCCCATGGCTAGCTCGTGGCGTTGATAGAAAGTGGTCGTGAACAATCTTCGCCAGCTATCCAGGTGCTACAAAAATGATTGCGAGTAATGTGGATTACGAGAAAGTCGTAACAATGATAAAGTTCTTATTTACGTAACAAAGCATAGATATGTATAGTAGTATTCTGAGCTTGCCGTCAGGTCTGACCAGAGAGGAAATGTGTAAAATAAGCCAATAGAATGGTCAAAGTGATTCTACGCCATCTACGTACATTTCTATTTTACTTAGAAAACTTTCGTGATTGATTTCAATCATTATTATAAATACGGGATTTATCACATACCGTCTTATCGGTGTTTCGACCGACAATGTTTCGGTTCAATTCGTGAACCTTCAACAGGGTGAGTGCGATCCGCTCCGAATAACGTCTCGCCTCGCCTCGTCTCGGTCGAAACACCGATAAGACGGTACGTGATAAATCCCGTATTTATAATAATACATTTCTATTGGTTAATTTTACACATCTTTACTCTGACTCAGCATCGCTAGGTATTTGTACAGGATCTAACTATTCAGTACGGCTAACATCTGATGAGTGACCAGTTGTATCTGAGTGCCAACATCAATGCTTGCCGGCAATAGCAGCCGCAAAGCTGTATCGAACGGAAGCCTATCAAATACGACAGTTTTAAACCAGTGTTATATGCCTGTAGCTCTTTTCTATCAGCATTATGTGCTTAAGCACTGTACTCCATGAAATGGAGGCCGGTTTAACAAAATTTATACGAAAATGTGTTACTAATGGTTTCGTTTATAGTCTATTCTATGCCAAATCCTTTACCGATTGTTAAGTTTTATAGCCTTAACGAAGGCTGGAGCAATGATCTGAGTGACATTGCACTTCAAAATGGTCAGTTTGACCCTCGGCAATATTAAGTCACTATAAAAATAGCTGTTGAACGTTCAAAATTGGTCAAACGATGTGGAGATTTGGATTAAGTAAGGTCGACTGTGCACTGATGATCTCATTGCCAATTTTGACCAAGAAATTAAAAAGTAACCGTGTCTACCGATGGTTGGCGTAGTTAGTAGCTTATAGTAAACATTGTATTTCCTTTCGATATAATATATATATATATATATATTTATTTATTTATGTAAGTACATATATATAAGATTTTTTTTAGGTTTAGGTATTTATTTTTATCCTACGTTAAAATTACTCTGTTTAGAGCGTATTGTACCTCTTTTTACACGTGCAGTCTATGGGCCAAATATACGCAGAAATCCTACAATGCCTTACGAATCCAATACAATAACGGTTTCAGGATGTTGTTGGGGCTGCCAAGGTTCTGTAGCGCATCAGGGATGTTTGCAGACGCGCGTACCGATGACTTCTACGCGATCATACGCAAAAGAACCGCCTCCCTGGTGAGCCGCATGCGTGGAAGCACCAACAGCTTCTTGACCGTTCTAGCCGGGAACATGAGCTCATATATCATGCATGACTCATGAGGCACTGGATGGCTTTGCTTAAGCCGATCACATGCCTGGTGTCAGTAATGCGCTCATGTTCCAATGTTGCCACATTTATTTTTTATCGTCTTTTTATCTTGTCTTATTGTGTACCTACTAACAATATTTTTTAAGTAAGTTTTTTCTGTGCTACTAACAAAAATTACGGATCCGTATGGTTTCAAATAAACGTTTTTATCATTATTATAAAAAGGTATTTATTGTAACTACACCTCCTCACACGTTTCTTCAATAGAGTCCATCCAAAGGTTGTCTGGAATGTAATGTTGTAAATGTATATTTCGCTTATTTACACTCTAATGACACGTGGTATTTTATTTTGGGGAACAGCGGCAGATGCTAACAGGGTCTTTATATATGCAATCTAAATATATAGGATATGCAATCATGTAGAGAAAAAATGAAGGAACTGGACATCATGACAATGATTGGAGAATTTATTTTCCAAAACGTACTTTATGTTGGAGAAAATTTACATAATATGAAAAGAGCTACAGATGTCCACATTATCAATACTAGGTATAAAAATCGCCTAATGATACCAAAAACAAGATTATCAAAGATTTCCAAAAGCTATTATTGCACAGCAATAAAATTGTATAATAGAATACCCAAAAATGTAAAAATTCTTGCCGCCAATGACTTATTTATCAAAGGACATTTAATTAACAAAAGTTTTTATTGTTTGGACGAAGCTTTTGGAGTTAAAAACCTTTTTGCTATGACATTGTAATACAAATTCATGTCTTGACATTGTAATTAGTTTTTTATTGAGTTTTTAATTTTATTATTTGATTATAATTATACAATTGACAATGCTTTTGCAGATAGTTCTAATTTTATTTATATAATATAATTTATATAATATAATATTATTTTATTTTATTAATTTCTTTTGTTTAAGTAGGTGTTTATTATATACGTATTGTAAAATTTGTTAATCACTATTGACATTATAATTAAATTCTACCAATGTGACATTGTAATTAAGCTAACTATTTTTAATTGGATATTTTTTTATTATTGTACCTACTGACATATAGAATCTAAGAACATGTAATTTGTAAAAGATGAATTAAATGAAATGAAATGGAAGAGATCGCTTTGAACGATAAGGCCACCCATTGTACCACCATGTATTAGTCTAAGTTTTCTAGGTTAAGTTATTGTAATTTGGTGTAACAATAAAGAATTATATTTCTATCTATCTATAGTTATAAACCAGACGCAAGTTAGAATACAGCATAGGGTACCATTATCCTTGAAAACTATGCATTGAGCATGAGTCATAAGCATAGCTTGAAACAGATTTAATTAGACTCGAGGTATTTTCAAATACACTTTAAAACTTACAAAACTTTAAGATTGTTATGCGTAGGTAAGCAAGCACTCCTACATCCTTAAACAGAAATATGGGCGTCGACAAGTTTTTCCATAAAGCTCATGATATGAATACATAACCAGAAGACGTTGCAACGCAATCTCAGATTTACACGATGATAACACAAAGTGTAGGCGATGTAAACAATCACGTTGCTCACTATAAACTGATGCCTTTGTAACTTTTTAAAGTTCGTGTTTTGATTGTATTTAGCGTTCTGATGATAGATCTAGACAAAGTGCACATAAAATTATGTTTATCAAGCTAAGTGCATAAAAATCATTATATAAGTTCTAGATTTACAACATACAATAGTATATAGTAAAATAGTATATGTATAAATAACAATTTTGTCAAAAGACTTTTAGAGACGCTCCAGCCTGTCGAGTCAGTGGCATATTAGATGTTTAGAATACCTAGACTGTGTTTAGCGATATTTAGTTATTTATGAATTTCTGATAATAAAGACATTTGAAAACAAACAAAGCGTTCTGATGAGAAGTAAGGCTACGAAAACACATCATAGTCCATCACATGTACCTACTTAATACAGATATAGTTTGGGGACACTTCTGCTTGGTCTGGGAGCAGTTCAGCAATGTATAGATAATTTACAACAGTTTACAACAGTTTTTTTACAACAGTTTACAACAGCTTTTTTACAACAGTTTACAACAGTTTTTTTACAACATTTTACAACCGTTTTTTTAGATAATTTACAACAGCTTGAGCTATCTAAAAACTGTTTTTATATTTAATATTATTCATGTACCTATATTCTCTCTGTAAGTACTAGGTGTTTATCTGTTTTCCTGGTTACAAAATCCATTGAAGAGAGATATAAATAAACGTCATCACTCATCGTACTACATAAAGAAGGTCCAGATATTATTCAGACTGTTATAAAGAGTGATATGGTACAAAAAGCTTTTGCATTTTACATAAATACCCACAAAAAACAAAGTTCTAAAACAGATCTAGTCGAGGCCAACTGGAACTCAGTGATGCAATGCTGGATGAGTTCATACAAACAATAATGTTACCTTCACTCGTAGCCTCTACCTATGACATTTTATTAACAAGTTTGCTTATTCTTTGGCTAAATCTACATACATAATCATGTAACTTAGGTATGTAAAACCAGGATGTTTGTAAACTGTCGACAAATTTTGGAAAAGGGTCTGTCCGTAATAAAATAAATAAATTATCATTTATTTTCTCTCGACATAACTTTTACAAATATTACTTATATTTAAGTGTGCTGAAGTACACCTGTTTTGCGAGAGACTGGTGCCTGTGATAGGTTTATAAAACCTGTGATACAGGTCCCCAGCGCCCCACTCCGCTGGCAAACATACATTTACTTCTTTACAAGCTTCCGCCCGCGGCTTCACACGCGTGGTTTGCCAATAAAATGTAATATTAAGTGTTAATCCAGGTTATGATCTACTTACATACCAAATTTCATCGAAATCGGTGCCGAATGTATACATGCATACAAACTTTCGCGTTTATAATATTAGTGGGATTCTAAAGTGATGTGTGCGAATACAGGAGTGAGTGTGTGTGTGAGGATGATTAAGGGTGTGTATATGTAGTGTGTGTGGGAGTGTGTGCGCGTCAGTGTGTGTGTGCGCATACCTTTTTTATATGTACATATTTCTAAAAGACAGTGAGTTCATAGAATAATCTGAATTTATTTCAATCCAATTTGAAGATGAAAATGTAGGTACTTACCATTCCATTCAAACCATGTGTCTAAATACGCCGCAATGTAGGTAAGAGGAGATGAATTTAAAAATATTATTACCTAATTATTGATTAAAACGGGTATTTATCGCGTATGCACCTTTTTTATTTGTTATCCCGACGTTTCGGCTGTGTTGCAACAGTCATGGTCTCAGTCAGCCCGAGACCATGACTGTTGCAACACATCCGAAACGTCGGGATGACAAATAAAAAAGGTACATACGCGATAAATACCCGTTTTAATCAATAATTATGCACAGTGATCACGAAAGTTTGAAAAATACTATTATTACCTAATTGAAAGGAACAAAGATTGTTGTTCAGAATTATAACTATTCTTCAAAAATTGTCGACTGTTCACCAATTCACCCTGTTATTAATTAATATAACTGTTATGAAGTGTCCTGCCAATTGCCATACTACGAATATTGCCTAAAATTGTGTAACTTTAAGTTGCTTGTCGCATATACCGAATAAGTTGTCGCTAGTTTTTTTTGCAATAAAGATAATATGTTCTTGAAATAATGCCACAAAAAAATTTGTGATGATTTTAAAAATCTTGAAATTTTCCGCATGTGTTCGGATAACACTATAAATACAAATACTATAATGCCACATGTCGTTTCACAATTCACAATGAATTATTCACGATAAATACAGAAAGATTCGTGTTGCAAGTATGTGTGTAAAGTTCTGTATATACGAGAAGGCCAGCACATTTGGGTGAGTACTGTGAGTAGCGCTCCTTCAGAAGCTCTAGTTAGTTTAATTGATCGAGTGAAGCAAGATCTCCAAATCAACTTGGGTAAATCGGCGTTGTTTTGTATGTATGGATATATGTTTGTTTGTCCGAGGATAACTTTCGAAGCGTTGATCCGATCATCGTGAAATTTGATAAATAGGTGCTTAACTAGGTAGTGATGGCACAATTTTGGTGTGACTAAATGAACTAAAAATGTTGGGGGCTTATTGAGATATTGGGGGTTCAAGAGGGGTAAAAAAAAATTAAAATGAGACTATTAGGTCAGATGGGACGTCAAATGAAAAGTCTTCATTAGTAAGTACATTTCGACCCCGTTTTTATATTTAGTTAAGTCGTTGCAGTTTTTGAGTTATTAGCTACAATAAAAACTGAGCTTTGACGAAATTCACAGGGTACACCAGTGACCCCACAGTGCTTTGATTTGGTATGCGTGTAGCTTTAGTGACACAAATATAGGCAAAAGTCTGAAATCCAGAATAACTGCAATTTATACCCCAAAAAAGAACTACCAATTTACATGAACTCCCGTTATCTGTAATTTGAAGGAAACTGTAGGTCAAGTATTTTGGTTGTTATATTTCGTTGCACTATTTGAATAGTCATAGATTATGAGTAATATTTTTTTATTTGTAGGAGAGGCTCGCGAGGTCTCAGTTAGGGGCGAACTACTAGTAATAATTTCAAGATATAATATATTCAATAGCTAGTATTTATGCTCATATGAAGTGAGTTGGCGATTCAAACCGACATACTTAAGTACATTAAATAAAGGCTTATTATGAAAGTTAAAAGAAACATAACGGCAAACACGGCTTGTGATCACTCCACCGTAATTTTAAAACAATTTTCTTTCAAGAAAAAGTATCCCCACTTTAAGTATATAGTGCACACGTTAACCAAGATAAGGCAGGTACAGACAAAGATTACCACGTGTTTCCAAGCGATTCTCAGCCTTGACTATGTGAAAATACAGTACAGTTTTAGTTAAAGGTGGTTCACGCGTAGTAAACCATTACTTCAGAGTTTGTAAACCTTGGCAAAGTCTTGGCATAGAATCACGAGCGGTCCTTACCGCTCGTGATTCTATGCCAAGACTCTCCGGCAGGCATTCCTTAATGCCTGCCGGAGAGTCGCACGGATTGTTGTGAACTTGTGATACCTATATGTTGTCATTTCTGTTATTTTGTAAGTCGTGCGTGACGAATGCATTAAACAGGCATTTTCGTTTGGTTTGTGATATCGACTTATTTTATTATCGGTGTCTGCGTTAATGAATATATTTTTAATATTTATAAGCATACTATCCTATACATATACGAATCTACCAACATACTTTTTTTTTTTTTTATATATATTATATAGGCTTGCGTTTGACCACGATCTCGCTTGATGGTAAGCGATGATGCAGTATACGATGGTACACGCTTGCTTAGAAGAAACCTATTCACTCGCGACTTAAAGATACCCAGGTTGTAGCTATCTGGAAACACAGACTCTGGCAAGTCGTTCCACTCTTTGGCGGTGCGCATAATAAAGGTCGAAGAGAACCGCTTTGTGCGAATGGGAGGTATTTCTACCATATAGCGGTGGCGCACTGCAGAGCGTCTGGTTGTCCGTTGATAGAAAGGAGATGGTGAGATCAGGTTGAAAAGTTCCGCCGCACACTCCCCGAAATGTACTCGATAAAAAACCGAGAGGCTAGCAACCTTTCGTCGATGCTCCAGGCTGAGGAGCCTTGCATCAACTAGCTCATCGTTGCCTATGAGCTTCTTGGCTCTTCTCTCAATTGATTCTAGAGCTTCAAGTTGGTACTTCGCTGATCCGTCCCAAAGGTGAGAACAGTACTCCAAACACGAACGGACTTGTGCTTGGTACAAGTTGAGCAACTGTCCCGGTGTGAAGTATTCGTAGATGAATCTATTAATACTATATGTACTATAAACGGGATATCTACCATGATTTTTGAGTAGCCCGATATTTCGACGCAGTTGCATCCGCCATGGTCACGGTTAAACTGAAGTCTTTGCGTTTGGGTAGTTATTGGAAGATATAACGATCTACTTTTTTTCCTAGGATTGCTTTCCACTAGAAAAACCAGGAGTGTATTAAATAGACTGTAGGTGTGGGAATTCTTAAATTGATCAAACCAAACGAACAATAGCTTGTCGGGTGAAGGAACACATCAGGGCGGTGAAGAATCTTGACAGACAAAGTTGACAAAGCGGAACATCTGTTGGACTCAGGCTCAGACCACTGGATCGAGCTACACAACCCACAAGTAATGTCAACTGAGCGACATTACATGCCAAGACTGGTTCAAGAGGCAATTGAGATTACCAAACACTAGAATTTCAACCGCAAAGATGGTTTTAACTAACTGGAGCCTGGAACCCTGTGGTGAGCTGTGTAAGAACCGAAGAACTGAAGTTTGAATTACGAGTCCTGATACCGTGAATGTTGAGTGTCGAAATCGAGTTATGATCAAGAATGAAACTGGTAATGGTAGTAACAGTATTAATGAATTCATTCCTAGCAAGAGACTAAGAAAGATCGTTATATCTGCCGATAACTACCCACTCGCAAAGACTTTAGTTTACCCGTGATCATAGCCCACCTACAAGATGGGCAGACGACTTGGTAAGAACCGCAGGTCGGCGTTGGATGCAGGCCGCTTCCAACCGCAGTTCCTGGAGATCAACGAGGGAGACCTTTGTCCAGCAGGTGACGTCCTACGGCTGATATGATGATGATGATGATGGAGCATGCAACTGCGTCGAAATAACCTATCTTTTCAACCTGATCCCACCATCTCCATTCTATCAACGGACAACCAGACGCTCTGCAGTGCGCCACCGCTATATGGTAGAAATACCTCCCATTCGCACAAAGCGGTTCTCTTCGATCTTTATTATGCGCACCGTCAAAGAGTGGAACGACTTGCCAGAGTCTGTGTTTCCTGATAGCTACGACTTGGGTATCTTTAAGTCGCGAGTGAATAGGTTTCTTCTAGGCAAGCGTGTACCATCGTAGACTGCATCATCGCTTACCATCAGGCGAGATCGTGCTCAAGCCTATAATATATAAAAAATAAAATATCAGGCTAATCAAAACTCACAAATCATTGTGAATATCCCGTTTTTAGTACAAATAGTGAATGAATAAATGAAATACTCTTTATTGCACACCAAACAAAAATACAGTAACAAAGGAAAGAACATTACAGTACGAGAACATAAGAGTACTACATAAACAGAACCCACAAAATAAAATGTACCTATTGATTATACTAATAAACATAAACTTAAATACATACAAATAATATATAAATAAACTACACTACATATGGTGGATAATTAACATAACACACTAACACATAACTAGCAGTTACGAGACAACGAAATGAAATGGTTGTATGTCTATACCTTGACTTTGAAAATGGGAAGAGATTGGGACGACCGTAAGGACGTTGGTAAGGCGTTCCTATAATTTATATAAATAGTGTTCATAACCATGATAGTTTCAAAAGTTAATCTATTAATATGTGAAGAGAAAACTTTGTAGTTACTCCTTTTTAAGTTACGCGAACGGAATAGTGTGAGATTTGGCATAGTTTAAAGTTTATACGGAGAAGGGCCTGCATAAGCTAAAAAAAAGTTTTATGATTTGCCTTCGAACTTCAACCTCTCTGCACTAGCAACTAGTATTTAGTATAACTTTTGAAACTATCATAGTTATGAACACTATTTATACTAAAAACGGGATATTTACCATGATTTGTGAGTATTTGAGTATCCCGATATTTCGGCGCAGTTGCATGCGCCATGATCACGGGTAAACTGAAGTCTTTGCGAGTAGGTAGTTATTGGCAGATATAACGATCTACCCTCTTTCTTAGTCTCTTGCTAGGAATTAATTCGCTAATTCTATTACTACCACCGGCTTCATTCTCGATCATAACTCGATTCCGACACACAACACTCAAAGTATCAGGACGCGTAATTGACACTTCACTTCTTCTGTTCTTACACATTCTCACCACAGGATTCCAGGCTCCAGATAATTGAAAACCATCTTCACGATTGAAATTCTTGTGTTTGGCAATCTCAATTGCCTCTTGAACCAGTCTTGGCATGTAATGTCGCTCAGTTGAGATTACTTGTGGGTACAAATCATGGTAAATATCCCGTTTTTAGTATAAATAGTATTTAGTAAATAAAAATTACCTATGTAAGTAAACATTACACCTATACGTAGAGTACCTACTACAGACTAATTGGTATAACATTATGGTACAGTTACACATGCTCATAAAATGTCATACTTATTAGCATGCGGGCAACGAGCGTGCTTTTCAAACGGATATTTATTTATGCTTTTGTATAGCATGCGTTTTTTAAACGTTAAACGTTTTTTACTTTTAAATAAGCGTGCTCAAAGCAAAACAATTGAACATACATGCTGTTTAAGTGCGGGATAGAAGTTTCGTTACTCAGTGTTTCAGTTCAGGTAGTTAAAAATGGAAAACCAAGTGGCCCTCTCCACAGAACTGAATAAAATCATCATTTTTAAACATACTTTTAAATAAGCGTGCTCAAAGCAAAACAATTGAACACACGTGCTGTTTAAGTGCGGGATAGAAGCTTCGGTACTCATTGTTTCAGTTCAGGTAGTTAAAAATGGAAAACCAAGTGGCCCTCTCCACAGAACTGAATAAAATCATCATTTTGATTGCAATACAATGTGTCCAAAAGATTTTGTCAAGAAAGAAAAAGAGAACGAATAAGACGATTTGGGTTCGTGATTGACTAAGTAGAAGAGAAAAACGAACGACTGATCGATACTAGCATGCTCAATAAGCAAACCTGTTCAGACGCGCTAAAAGCACGCCCCCTTCAACCCGCGCTGCAGGTAGCATACCCAAAAATCGCTCGACTGTCGATTTTTGAGCAAACTCAAGATGAGCATGCTCATTATTAGCAATGTTTCGACGCATAAGTCTTGCCGACAATGACTTCAAATTGTTTATCAAAAGACATTTAATTAGCAAAAGATTTTATCGTTTGCACGCAGCTTTTGCAGATAAAAACCTTTTTGCTATAACATTGTAATACAAATTCATACATTGCAATTAATTTTTTATTGAGTTTTTTTATTTTATTATTATACAATTGACAATGCTTCTGCAGACACTTCACACTTCTAATTTTATTATTATTACTAGTGGACCCGCCGAACTTCGTATCGGCTTGACATGCATAGGTATAACGCGGGCTGTCATTATACATAAGTCACCCTGGTAGAATTGTCAATTGTTGTCCCCGGCCATCATTATGTATGAGAAAATGAATGACTTCCACAAATAATTCAATACCAAAATTTGCTCCACCCGGTCTCGAGTTTTAGCGAGACTAACGAACAACAATTAATTTTTATATATATAGACAATATATCTCGGGATAACTCCTACCGAAGCATCTGTATCAAACGATATTCATTTTTTTTACATTCTCTTTGACGATTTTTGCAGCACGCATTCTGTCAATTCTATGTCAAACGTCATAAGGTTACATTATAAAAGCGCTAAGGTTAGATTATAAATAATTTTATATGGTGGTTAAGTATTCTTAAATTTTCCAATTTTGCGCGCAATTTTCTTATTTCTTTTCTTTCATAAGAACCTTCTCCTGACAATAAGCAATACAAAAAAAAAAGAATTGGCCAAATTGGTTCAGGCGTTGTTGAGTTATACGCTTACCAACACATTTTGCTATTCATTTTTATATTATACATAGATTATTTTATTTTTTTAATTTCTTTTGTTTAAGTAAATGTTTATTTTATATTGTAAAATTTGTTAGTCACTCACTACGGACATTATAATTAAATTATACCAATGTGACATTGTTATTAGGCTAACTATTTTTAATTGGATTTTTTTATTGTACCTACTGACATATCTAAGAACAAGTGATTTGTCGAAAGATGAAATAAATGAAAATTATGCCAATAAGTAGCAACTGCTCAATAGTGGCATGCTTTTATGCTAGTAATGAGCATGTGTAACTGTACCATTACTTGTTTTCATGGAAGCTTGATCATAAGTATAATGAGTTAATTATACCTTGAAAATGTTAAGCAAGCCGTGACGCTGACGTAACAGACATGCTGATTTAGCTTTATTATAAAATGCGAAACAAATCTTCTTAATCATTAGTAATTGGTTATTACTGTACCCGACCGATTCTGTGGCAAATCATTCGCAAAATGTGGATAATCTTTTGATTTGCAGAACGCGAAAGTAATGTGACATGAGTAATCCAGAAAATATACTCGTAATGAAATGTCAAACGCTACAAAGACTGTGCGCTATTTTGCTTGGAATGGGTTTGTGCAACAATCGTTAACTGTGAACAACAATGACAACACTATCCGAAGTAATTTCCCATGTTGCATAAATAAATTTAAAATTACCAATTACCATCTCGCATAATTAGTAATGTTTAAAACAGTCATAAAGATTCATTAATTCATTAGTGAAAGCCAATAAGCAAGACAGTAAAATAATCAATGACGGTACTTTGTAACCATGTAATTGGCCATATGGCATTGGAAGCGATAAAAACTAAATCGGTCGCGAACAATGCCTTCCGAGTTTCACTTCTCTTCGTGTGAATATTGTGATCTATGGAATTGTTATCTATTATTGATGTTGTTGTTTATAGGTACAATCAATAGACAAGTTGAATGAATATATTATTTTGATGTATGTAGGCACAAGTAGATTATAAAAAGCATATCGGTGAGATATTACTCGTGGAAATCTCCAGGAATCAAATACTACCCACGAACAACAGAACCAAATGATAGAACATTGGAATATAGTCCCACGAAATATTGATCCAGGATTAACTAGTGTTTCTGAGTGTCATTTGTCAATATAAAGTGAATAACCAAAATAATAAATTGGTATAATAAGTTTAAAAGTCAATTTAAACAAATTAATAATAGGTGGGGGAAAGTCTTTTCGCATTATAGTATGTATGAACTTGTAATAAAATCTCTTTGGCTTATACTATTTGTATCTCGCTTGTTTTGGTATCATTCAAAGTTTAAATATTAAAGAAGATAATTCCAAATTCAAATTAGGAAAATGTGTGATTTTTATTTGTTTTTCGTACTGTAAAGATGAGTGAATCTAATGAAGAAATTCGATACATTTTAATATTTTACTACATTAAAGGTAAAAATTCAACGCAAGCCGCGAAAAAAATTTACGATGTTTATATAAAGAGGTGTCGGTAACGGTAACAGTAACAGTGTCGCGAGTTCAATGGTTTTATCCCATCTCAAAAATGTCCAACACGCCTAAAGAAGTTTTCACTTCAAAAATCTTAAAGCTTAAAACTTGGTGTTTATTATTTAATCTCATTGCTATAGTGTATTTAATCGAAAGAGCCCGCTGGATCCCACTGCTGGGCAAAGGCTTCCCTTCCCTTCTTCCATTCATCCCGGTCTAGGGCTTCTGTCGACCAGTTCGCATTATGCGCGTCAAGTTTGTCCCGCCATCTCCGCCTTGGCCGGGCACGCGGTCTCGCGCCTTGTGGGACCCACTCGGTGGTTATCTTAGCACACCACAAGTCATCGCGCATTCGACATTCGTGTCCTGCCCAGTCCCACTTCAATTTAGATGTCTAGCGTGACATCGGCCATTTTTGTCTTAGAGCGCAGTATGGTGTTTTTTATGCGGCCTGTAAGTCTAACTCCCAATATACTACGCTCCATCGCCCTCTGGCAGACCCCAAGTTTGGACTATTGAAGTGTCGTCAAAGACCAGGTTTGTGTTTTATTGTATGGATAATAATGATTATTTGGCATTATGTGGTTGATTTTTCGATTTCTTGTGTTGTTCATACAAAGTTATCACGGCATGCATAATGTTCAACGTCAAATCAAACGATTTCCTATAGGTAGTGTAATTCAGATGTAACAAATATTGCATTTGATTAGCAGAAAGATATTTTTATCATGAAAATGTACAGTCTACACAAGTAACAATAACCTAAATATACAACACTTAAATAAACACAGGGTTTTCAAAGGAAACTATTACAAAAACTTGCAATAAGTATTGTGATGAAATAAGCCAAGTAAGTAGGTATGTAAAAATTATGCTGCAAAAGCCTTTATGCCTTTACGTGGAACCCTGACCTCATCATTTAACGGTATTTCAATAATGGTGAAAACTTAAGGGTCTTACCACAAAAAAAAACCGGTCAAGTGCGAATCTGACTCGCGCACGAAGGGCTCCGTACCATTATCTATAAAAACGAACAAAAAAATCACGTTTGTTATATGGGAGCCCTCTTAGATATTTGTTTTATTTTAATTTAATTATTTATTTTTAAAGTAAATTATATACCTACTAATTATTCTGTAAATATTTCAAGCGTCTACCTGTTGCCGTTGTCAATATCGAGCAAAAACGAGCAAAAAAATCAAGTTTGTGGCATGGGAGCTCCCCTTAAATATGTATTTTATTATGTTTTTAGTATTTGTTGTTATACCAGTAACAAAATTGGTATCTACATCATCTGTGAAAATTTCAACTGTCTAACTATCACGATTCATGAGATATAGCCTGGTGACAGACTGGCAGACAGACAGCGGAGTCTAAGTGGGGTCCCGTTTTACCCTTTGGGTACGGAACCCTAATTAAACAATGTTTAGCGTGGGTTTAAAAAATCCTTTACAAGAATTTGTAAAGAACTTTTTAAACACACGTAACTTTTTCGTGGTTGTTACCACGAAAAAGTTACGTGTGTTTAAAAGGTTTGATTTTTATTAATTATCATATTTTAAATTGAATCAAATTTGGTTTAAATGCAAATTAAGTTGAGCATAAATAAATGAATCAACATGACAAACCAACGAAGGATACTGTTAAATGTGTTACAGTCATTGGAAATCCTGTTGAAACCTCTCCAGCAGCGTATAATTTGCGTTTTGTCATTTTCCGATTACAAAACATGCACAATTCCGACACTTGTACCTAAAGCGTATCAATGAATTACTGTAGACACTGTTTGTGCCTTGTCACCGGATCATGTTAAGCGTTCAGTGAGCGTGAAATGTTGGGCAACGGAGGCCAAGAGCTATTCGTACGCCTTGAGAAACAACCTTTTTCTATTACTAGTGATTTTGTAGCCCCATTTGTGCTGTGCTAAATGTACGATGTTTTACTTAGACGATCAAACTGTACGAATGTTGTGTTTGAATGGAGTATGGACATTTTGGTATAACTAGTAAAAAGTATTAAGCATATTAGTTATATCGATTGAAATAGAGCTTGCCAATATAGCAACAGCATAGCAACTAATAAATTTGTATTAGTTGTATAAAAAATCTAATAATTTGTGTATCTAAGAGTCATAATGTAATCTATTTTGAATTACAAATTAGCCGGTGATATCACTTAAAAACAAGTTTTAAATCTTAAAACTTCGAGTTTTGGTTCGTTTTTAGGGTTCCGGACTGAAGTGGTAAAAACGGAACCCTTATGGTGCGACTTTGCCCGTCCGTCCGTCTATCACAGCTCAGCAACTCAGCAATTTGAACAGGGTTTAAATTTGGAGTAGTTATGATTAAAACTGACCTCCTCTATTGCAGGTAAACAGAAATATATATATATATATATATATTACTAGCTGCTGCCAGCGGCTTCGTACGCGTGTTTTACCAATAAAAAGTAGCCTATGTGTTAATCCTGGTTATGATCTACGTACATACCAAATTTCATCGCAATCGGTTCAGCCGTTCCGGCGTGAAAGAGTAACAAAGATCCATACATACAAATTTTCGCGTTTATAATATTAGTAGGACTAGCTGACCCCGTGAACTTCGTACCGCATTAGAATCAATAAATGTGCTGAGCTGAGTTAAATTCATTTTATTTTTCAATATCCATTTCTGAGGACGTACCCACTATAGTAGACTTGGTGACTTTCTTAACTTTTATTTCTAGAAAGACAAAAATTTGATTTGCTCTATTGGACTGAAATTTGATCTGAAACACCCAAAGACTATCAAATCTATTCAAAGTAGAAAATTATTAAAGTACTAATATTGCTATTAAAAAATAGAGGTTGGTGGTAAAGCGTGAAAGTTTATGCTTGCATGTATTTTTTATTGCAGAATCATAAACAAATAAAAAAAAAATTGGGGTGGACCGTATCACATAAGGGTATGAGAAATAGTTTACGTCCTATTCTCAGACTTATGAATCGGTCAAGCCGTTTTGGAGGAGTTTTGTTATAAACACGAGAATTTTATAATGTAGTAGATATCATTTTGTTGGTCAAATGAGATAGAGTAAAAAAAAAAATTGGGTGATTAGCTCAAGTGGCGTATCATATATTTATACATATATTTTCACACTAGAATTGAATGTAGATCTTTTTCGTGTTATTAAAAAAGCCGGTTTTATTCTTTTGTTTAACTTTATATCATATCAAAAAAATCGATTTAAACATTCCAAAACCATTTATTGTTTGTTATTTTGTACAGTTTCAGATGATGAAAAATTTAAAAAAAATACTGTTTTACCTTATCTTCGGAGTTTGCAAAGTGAAAAAACTTAAATAATATGTTTATTTTTAAATTATAATAAATAAATATTGCTGGACATTTCACATAGCGCTATCTAGCCCCAAAATAAGCAGAGCTTGTACTATGGGAACCAGATAACTGATATAATACTTATATACTTTTTTTTTTTAAATACATACTTATAATAAATAGAAAAACATCCAGGCCCAGAACAAATATTAGTAAATCATGCAAAAATTTGTTCCGCGGCGGGAATCGAACCCGCTACCTCCTGCGTCTCAGCCGGCTAAAGGCCCACTGCGCTATGGAGTCGTCAAAAATTGATAGACATACATGCAAACAATACAGGAAAATTATAACGAAATTTCTATCTAGAACAGTATTTTTATATTAGATATTAACATTTTTCTTGGTTTACCGGTCACACAACCTGATGGCGCTGCTTAAAATAAACCTATTTAATTTCGCAACACTCGGCGCGCGAGTACACAAAGCTACACATCAAGCTATATATTTCTAGTATAAGCTGACCTCTCATTCTACGAAAAGCATACACAATGCGAGGTCAGCTTATACTGGAACAGTATAGCTTGATGTGTAGCCGTGTGTACTACTCGTACTTGGCCGGTCTTGTTTAAAATTCACAAATAAAATAAATACTGTCAAAAGTGCATAATAATAAGTTAAGTTGTAGCTCCGAAACACTTTTAAAAGTTTCTAGTGGCTCTTTTGTGTCAAATATACATATTATGCTAGACATGTTCAACGAACTATAGGCAGAACTCGTTTTTTATTAGATCAGCAAATTTCATAAACAAACTGGATGACTCACCTGAAATTGACTTATTTAATTCATCTCCAAATACATTTAAAAACATAATCTCAAAGAACTGGTTTGATGTGACTTCTTAACTGTCCGTTACACACTTTTGTATGCCTTGTCTAAATTACGTGTAATATCTTTTCTTTAACATTCAACCTAGCAAATAGACTCAATATGCGAAAACGTCTAAATGGTGATTAGCTATAAGTATAAACTAATTATTAAGTATTTTGTCACTGTATGTTTTCCGAAGAAAATAAAAATAAATAAGGTTATTTGTAGTATATCTTAAAGAGTGTTCACGTCTAGTAAAAAAGTGGGACTCCGAAAGTGGCGACAGAAGTGAAAACTTGAACAATTACGAGATACTTATATACAAAGGTGTCAATAACGGTAACAGTGTCACGAGTTCAATCAATTCAATCAAATAACTCTCAAGGGTTACAATTTCCTTAAGAAAGTGCGCGTTGATGTCTATTATATGGCTAAAATAGCTTGCAATAGTTTGCTTTGAATTAACAATGAAATCAATTGCCTGCAACGCATTACAAATGCATGTGAAATTTTCTAAGAACAATTACTGTAAGTAATTAATTAGTAAATGTCGCAAATCATCTACTCACTGGGATTCGTCATGTCTGAATATGTATGTAGGTATTAGTCTAGTTATTTCCCAATAGAGATTATTATACGTAATCGGTTTATTAGTAAATTGATATTTTATATTTACTGGCTATCAGAACGATAAGTAAGAGATCTTTGACGTAGACACTAACGTACAAGCTACAAAGACGTATGTACATGCAAATATGATTCCATTCTCAATATCGAATGAAAGCCCTGTTCCAACGGGCGTGAGTTGAAGTTTCAACAACAATAAGATAATTAAAGTCATGTCACGTAAAGCATAGCCAAAGAGGCCAACGAATGACTGACTGATAAGTAAATCGGAATCAGAAAACAAGGTTCGCTGTTTTTGAAAGGTGCATGGGTTACGTATAGGACAAGTGGTATTAAAGAATACAGAATTACAGACCAGGTTAAAAGGTAATATTATGGCTTTGTACACACGGCTACACATCAAGATATAAGTTCCAGTATAAGCTGACCTCTCATTCTACGAAAAGCCTACACAATGCGAGGTCAGCTTATACTGGAACTGTATAGCTTGATGTTTAGCCGTGTGTACATACAAATTATTATTTGGTTACATAAATCATACTTTGTATTCTGAATAAAATAAAACTTATAGTAACTACGCTTTATATTTTCTTGGAAAATCACTTTAAAATATAACCAAGTACATATGTGCTATAAGCTAGTTGGAAAAACATATAAGAATAAAATATAGGTAGTTAAAGTTGATTTACAAGTACGTAGGTACGGTATCGGAAAGTTATTGATTACCTTTGTATAAAAATCAAAGAAAGCTGTGATTTGTTAGTCTTTTCTGGCGGGTTCCTACGACTCGTTTCTCGATGAAAACGTGTCAAAAAATTGACACTGCAAGGAGATACGAGTCAGTTACCGACGGATATCGGAACCCGCCATTAATTAAGGTAGATAAGGTTCCTAATCTGATAAAATTGATTGTGATAAGGGTATTGATAAAAATCTAAGTATGTAGTTTGAACAAAATGAAATTATACAAATATAATGAGGAAAATACGAGTAAATATGGGTCAAGACCGTTTCATATTAGATATACACGTTAGTATCTAAGATCATTTGAGCTTCTTATGTTACAAAAACTAAGCTTATTCCTAAGAATCGTTCAGTTGCAGTTCGAGACAACGCATGCCCATTCATAAGCACAAGTCATTTAGGTCTACAGACCGATTGCATTAAGGTCGACCGGAATGCTCACCGAAGAATGTAGCCACAACACGAATAGTAGAAAATTTTCTAAACAAACAGTTAGGCCTACTTTTTAGATTATTCCGTAGCTATATTGTTCTAGAGACGTGACGTTCGGAAAGTGTTGTTTACGCGATGGAGATACGCACTAACAAGATGATTTTACTGGATGACCGGTACTTAAATACTAGGAATGAGACGATTATAAACTACATGAGATTAAAAACTAACCAGCCGGTTTAGAAATCTTCGATCGGTACGGAAGATGGCAATGGAAGTTTACGAAAATCAAAACTTATCGAGCTACGAAGATTTGGACCAATTTAGATGACGCTTTCAGAATTTTGCAACACTATGACAGTTCAATACTATGCAGCTTTGCACGCGTAGTTTTTCAATAATAACATTACCCTCCTCTTCTGCGCACTTAGGTAAAAAGTAGCCTATGTCACCCGGGTATAGTGTAGCTTCCCAACAGTTAAATATTTTTTTAAATCGGTCTATTAGTTTCGGAGCCTGTTCAATACAAACAAATCTTTCCTCTTTATAATATAAGTATAGATTCAACTATAGGGAATATATAAATGTAGGTATATTAATAGTAATGGTACCTTTACAATAGATAGTAGCTTAGTATACACTTCTGCATGCAATATGTAAACAGTCATCTACGGAGCCTGTTTTATTGTCACTTTCTCTCAGCAGAATAGTGCCATAACTTCCTTTAGTGCACTGACTGAGGACAATTGATTACATAACTATCAATGAGGAACCATATAAGAGTAATGAATGCGTGTAGATTCTTTAATAAATCATAGACGTTAAAACATTTTGTGTTACATACTTACTTGTATCAAGTAAGCCTCTAATATTGTTATCAGATTGTCTTGCACTTTTAATGAGAACCTTCTGCAGTGAGGTTTGATTGCTCACAATAAAGAGGCTTGAGCTAGCTATTTGTTAAGTTTTATGTCAACCTCTTATCTGCCAGCGTGCCAACGGCGGGATGCTCGTATTTTTCCCTTCTTCTTCTTCTTCTTAGCGTGTCAATAGTTCTACTTATATTGTGTTAGATAGGTACTTCTTGGCTACATTGATGGCGTCAGAAGCCATTTTTAAGTCAACCATTGTGCAGGTGTTCGGGCACAAAGGGCACATTAACAGGTGTTTCATCGACTGTGCAGGGTCACATTTCATTTCAGGTCATTTTTCCCTTACCCGCCAGGCGCCCCACTGCCGGTGGCACGGTGTTTTCGGTTGAAATTATTGATTGTTGTATCAAAACTACTGGAATCATATACAAATTACGGATGTAACGTTAAAAAATAACTGGTAATTTATGTAAGTTTTTTTCGGGAAACGCAACGTTGTGAAAAAACTCGACAAAGAATAACACCTTATAACAATGAACGCGGCACACAATATGAACGCTTTGCCTGTTGTATGAATAAAAGCCCAGTACATTGCCTCATGCTCTGCAAACGCAACAAGAATTTTAGGTATTAGTTGAACATTAGCAATTTATGTCTGAGAAGAGAGACTCAAAACTTCGCCTTTGGTGAATCGGTGTTTCAATCGTAAAGCAAAATGTAAACTGCACACGCACTGGAAACTGCAGCATAGGACGGCTACTAATATAAAGATGACCTGATTAAAGTTGCTGGGAACCGTTGGGTGCAGGCCACATAGGGAAGATATATTTTTTATTGATCGAGCGAAGCAATATTTCCAAATAAATTTGGGCAAATCGGCGTTGTATGTATGTAGGTATGTATGTTTGTTTGTCCGAGGATAACTTTCGAAGCGTGGATCCGATCATCTTGAAATCTGATACATAGTTAGGTAGTGATGGCACAATTTTGGTGTAACTAAATGAGCTAAAAATATTGGGGGGTTGTTGAGATATTGGGGTTCAAGAGGGGTAAAAAAAATTTAAATGAGACTATAAGGTTAAATAGGACGTCAAATGAAAGGGCCTCATTAGTACATTTCGAATACGTTTTTATTTTTAATAAACTTTTTGTAGTTTTTGAGTTATTAACCACAATAAATACTGAACTTTGACGAAATTCACAGGGTACACCACTGACCCCACAGTGCTGTAATTTGGAACGAGTGTAGATTAAGTGTCACAAATATAGGCAAAAGTCTGTAATCCAAAATAATGACAATTTGTACCCCAAAAAGACTAATCAATTAACATCAACTCCCGTTAGGTAATGTACCTGTAATTTGAATGAAACTGTAGGTCAAGTTAGTGGGTAGTATTTCGTGGCACTATTTTGATAGTCTAAGATTACGAATAATATATTTTTGTTTTTATGGGAGATTCTTGAGATCTCAGTTCAGGGCGAATCAATAGTATTTATTTTTTCATTACACGTAAGTACAGGGAGAGTGACAAAATTATGTCAGCAGTGTAGGCACGTTTTATGGCTTATATGATTATGATGAAAATGTAAATAACTACTAAATCTAAAATAGATGTTTTTTTATAAAAAATAAAGGCTAGCGTTTGACCACGATGTCGTCTGATGGTAAGGATAGATGCAGTCTACGATGGAACACACTTGCCTAGAAGAAACCTATTCACTCGCGACTTGAAGACCCCTAGGTTGTAGTTATCAGGCAATGATTAAGCAATACTGGGCTTTGTGAAAATAAAACGAATATAACTTAAGGCGAAACTATTGTATTTCAATATTATGCTAGAAACAGTAACAAAGTGGTTTTCAAACGTTATGAAAATCTAAATGTCTGTGAACCAAAAAAACCATTAAAAACCTATTAAAAGTAAGAGACAATCTTGCAACTAGTCGTTTATGTATTTAGAGCTAAAATCGATTCTGAGTTAAAAATTTATATCATCTCCATTAATAGCTGTATAATCTCAGTTGAGTAAGACTAAAAAGTGTGTAAGTTCACCTAAGATTACTTTCTTTCGCATAATCAAGACCTCTGACGTCATATAAACACATTCTCTTTGAATGAGTTTCGGTAACAAATTCTAAGATAAGGCGTACGAAAGTACAATTTTACTTGTTATTTCTAATTGAACTTTCTTGTCTCATGTTTTCTGCACTTTATACTTAACTTGAACACTTTGTCGTTATTGCAATCACATACCTATAGTTTAGAAATTCTTTAGATACGATATTCGCACTTATTGTATTAGCATACATTTTCTTATTAATACAAGTGGCATTTTAATGCAAGATTGACTGTAAACTAACCACAGTATGTACTCTTCGACAAGCCTGGTACACGAGATGACGTCACTAAGTACTCTTATCTGATGACCTCCGTGGCGCAATGGGCGTATAGCCGGCTGAGACGCAGGGGGTAGTGGATTCGATTCCCGCCGCGGAACAAATGTTTGCATGATCTACAGATATTTGTTCCGGGTCTGGATGTTTTTCTATTTATTATAAGTATGTATTTACAAAAAAAAAGTATATAAGTATTCTATCAGTTATCTGGTTCCCATAGCACAAGCTCTGCTTAGTTTGGGGATAGATAGCGCTGTGTGAAATGTCCACCAATATTTGTTTATTTAAATGTTTTAGCCATACGAGGCTAGTCGGCATTTTGTAGACGAGAGCACGGATATGATAGATAAGAGTTTTCTTACCCCACCCATACATGTGGGAAATTTCACAGGTGTGTCTGAATGACTCCAAATAATAATATGTTAACTTACCCTGTAAGCTAGGGGCTGACGCTGGAGCAGATGGCGGAGGTTGGTGCGGCGTCGGCGGCGGCCTGCGCCGTCTTGGAGCATGCAACCCTGGTGCAGAAGCAGCTCGGGTGGCTGTTCTGAACCCTGGTGCTCGGTATCGGGCGGATTTTACCGGCCCAGCTGGAGCGCGCTCGGTGCTCGCCGCGATGGATGGCAGTCGAGGAAGCGAGCCCGAGCGTTGCTCTTCTTCTGGCTGTAAGATATTTATGGTGTAAGAATAATGAAGTTTCTTAGAACATGTAGGTGTAAGACAAGAGAAGGTGTGAAAATTACAACTCCCACTTCAACTGACGACCTCCGTGGCGCAGTGGGCGAACAGCCAGCTCAGACGCGACGAGGGTTCGATTCCCGCCGCGGAACAAATGTTTGCATGATCTACAGATATTTGTTCCGGGTCTGGGTGTTTTTCTATATATTATATGTATGTTAATATGTATTATTATTAAGTATAGTAAGTAAAAGAGTTGGATCATTAGGTACTAACAACAGCTGATTAAGACTGATACGACGTACACGGAGAAGCAAAATTCTTTTCCTAATTGTGCGTAAAGTGACTTTTCGGAATATCACAATTTAACAAAGCTGCTGCAGATGATCATGGTAGCTAAGAGAGGTTTACGATTCAAAAGCAGTATTATTTGTTACCAATAAAGTGGTTTTATTATGGTATCTTCGATCAGTTATACTAACTCGTTTGAATCTAAATAGGTAGGCCTCGTTGTGCAACCATAGAGCAGACCTACCATGCGGATCCATGCTAATTGCTTATCCTCACGGCGAGGTAAGCTATGTTTCCTGTCTTCAAAATGGTTTATCAAAGCGATTGATCAATTCACCCAAAAGTGAAGGGATAATCGCAATAGGTATTCCAAATACAACCTTTTCTCAAGGGTAATTTGCTACAACTTGTTTGAACAAACTATAGTTTAGGAAAATACAACTTTCACACGCGATATGCTAGTACCTGCTTGTTTACTGCGTGTCGATTGGGTGTTTATGACCTCACGAGTAGAAAGAAAGTAAACAAGCTTGATGTTATGTGGTTCCACTGCTCAGTTCTAATTTAGGACAACGGACTTGCTCAAGAGTCAAGACCGATTAGCCTGGCGTTATAGAGAGGCCTATACCCAACAGTGTGTACTGGAGGCTGGATAAATATACAGTCAAACCTGGGTAAGTGAGAACTGGATAAGTGAAATAACTCTATAAGTGAGAGTAATAGCCAGGACCCGTCATTTTAAGCTCCCAAAACCTCTATTAGCGAGAAACAGAAACCTCCGTAAGAGAGAGTCGTTTTTCCCTCATGGACCTCCGTAAGTAAGACTGCTACTTATACCTCTATAGGTACCTCTATAGGCGACAGTCGAGCTTTATTTACAAATTTAATATCTGCTATTTTATAACTCATTCTTAGCTTTCGTGGAACGTCCTACCATTGTTTTTGTATTGTTTTCTCGTCAATATTGTACCTATTCTATTTCGTGGAACTAAATAACGTTGTTATTTTATCGCATTCTTTTCGAATGGACACATCTGTTATTTTATAACTCATTCTTAACTTTCGTGGAACTTCCTACCATTGTTTTTGTATTGTTTTCTCGTCAATATTGTACCTATTCTATTTCGTGGAACTAAATAACGTTGTTATTTTATCGCATTCTTTTCGAATGGACACATCTGCTATTTTATAACTCATTCTTAACTTTCGTGGAACTTCCTACCATTGTTTTTGTATTGTTTTTCGTCAATATTGTACCTATTCTATTTCGTGGAACTAAATAACGTTGTTATTTTATCGCATTCTTTTCGAATGGACACATCTGCTATTTTATAACTCATTCTTAACTTTCGTGGAACTTCCTACCATTGTTTTTGTATTGTTTTCTCGTCAATATTGTACCTATTCTATTTCGTGGAACTAAATAACGTTGTTATTTTATCGCATTCTTTTCGAATGGACACATCTGCTATTTTATAACTCATTCTTAACTTTCGTGGAACTTCCTACCATTGTTTTTGTATTGTTTTCTCGTCAATATTGTACCTATTCTATTTCGTGGAACTAAATAACGTTGTTATTTTATCGCATTCTTTTCGAATGGACACATCTGCTATTTTATAACTCATTCTTAACTTTCGTGGAACTTCCTACCATTGTTTTTGTATTGTTTTCTCGTCAATATTGTACCTATTCTATTTCGTGGAAATAAATAACGTTGTTATTTTATCGCATTCTTTTCGAATGGACACGTGTGCCTGTGTACCGTCCTATTTGTCGGACTTACTCAGTTTATAGTTAATCAATTGCGAAGGAAAGTTCTGTTCTGCATCATGTCAAAACGGAAAATTAAAGTACTGTCATTAAGTGATAAACTTAAAATAGCTTAAAAATAACATATTTACTACATTCGTACTTGGTGTGACTTGTTATTGCTGCGTACCTCTATAAGAGAGAAACGCTACCCATGTACCTGCATTAGCGAGAAACTCGGGTTAATGAGAAACCTTTATAAGCGAGAATGAGATTGTGCTCCCTTGAACTCTCGCTTATCCAGGTTTGACTGTATATGGTAACGCTGCATTTTAGAATAGAATTTTTTAATAAAAGTTGATAATCAATGAATGTAAATTAAAACACCGACTTGACGCCTTTTAAATTCAATTCTTACACATGCAACGTTGATAGGAATCAATAACATGGAAGTATAACAGAACATACATTAATATCAATGTTTATATAAACATTTTATATACAAAAGGAATGATAGATTCAAGAATCCGTGCTTTATTGCAACATACGGAGTTATGCAAATATTGATAGTATCCGCTCTAGTTTTCAGTTTACAATCAGTAATCATAATGTTGGGTAACAAGTTCAAGATTCTGTTATGCAATAGAACGTAACTTTCCAATTTTGATACAAATCCGTTATGAGTTATGGCGGAATGTACTGTGATTTATTTCTCCATAAACGATCGTTCAGGAAGTGAGCAGTTTGATGAAATTACGGTACAATATTTGAACGATAATAAAGTAAAGCCAAAACAAAAACGTTACGAAGCACATTTCGTATCGCGCTGACACGCGTGACATCAGTCAAACCAACGTGCAACCCAAACCAAACACGTGACGTTACAACGTTAGACACGCTTAAAACTAGTGGTTCGCCCCGAACTGAGATCTCGCGAATCACCGATTAAAACATAATATTATGTGTAATCTTTGACTATCAAAATAGTGTCACGAAATATTAACCAACTTACTTGACCTAAAGTTTAATTCAAATTACAGGTAACGGGGGTTCATGTACTGTGGTTTTGTGTTTTTGGGGTACAAATTGCAGTTGTTCTGGATTTTAGACTTTTGCCTATATTTGTGTCACTTAAATTACACGAATACTAAATTACAGCATTGTGGTGGTATCTGGTGTACAATGTGAATTTTGTCAAAGTTTAGTTTTTATTATGACTCAAAAGCTATAAATAATTTACGAAAAATAAAAACGGAGTCTAAATGCACTATTGAATACCTTTCATTTGTCGTCCCACTTGACCAGTTAGCCTCACGTTCATTTTTTACCCCTCTTGAACCCCAATATCTCAACAACCTCCCCATATTTTTAGCTCATTTAGTCACACAAAAATTGTGCCATCACTACCTGCCTAAGTATTAAATTTCACCATGATCGGATCAACGCTTCGAAAGTTATCCTCGGACAAATATACGTACATACATACAACGCCGATTTGCCTAAGTTGATTTAGTGATCTCGCTTTGCTCGATCAATTAGCGCTATTGCCTCCCCGGGTAACAAATGCAACTGTCAGAATACTTATATGAAATAAAATACTGCTATTGCATTGTGTTACACAAAGTTATTTCGTAAATCCACATGTAATTATTGTAACTACAAGGACGTACTGATAAGAGGTACAATTTTAGATAGATCATCATCATAGTATCAGCCATAGGATGTCCACTGCTTTATTTAGATAGGTAGTAGCTTAATCTTTAATTATTTTCAAAATGATAAAAGTACATTACCTATCCCTTTCTAACAGTACATTACAATCAATGTTCTTATACCAAAAAGCTAACGTAAACACAAGTAACTTTTTAACAAAAATATAACCAACTTCAGGTAACAAAAAAAAAAACAAACTACTAAACCGATTTCGATTAAATTTCTATGGGACCAATCTGAAAGTACATGCTTTCAAATAATAAAAAAAAATTCTAAATCGGTTGATAAATGACGGAGTTATTAGGTGACAAACATAAAAAAATACAGTCGAATTGAGAACCTCCATTTTTTAAGACGCTTGAAAATTAGTAAGCTGCCTATGATTATGACAATTTATAATTTTGTCAGATTAGCAATATTTAGTGTGGGCTACATAAAAATATTTCACGTAGTTAAACTTTTTATGGTTATATGTACTTATTTACAAATTTTGCGATCAGTCAATATTAAAACTGATTTGTTGACGATTTTCTACTCAAATATTTGACTGGAGATTATCCACTGTTTATTTACAGCTCTTTATCAGCGTTTGAGGATCTACGATAAAGAATAAAATGCATAATCTTTTGATAGGCACTTATCTAGGTATCTTTTTGCTCGTGAACTTATTTTGATTAGGTATGAGACGTGCGTGACATTGACACTTGTGAAATATCTATTCAGTCCGCAGTGGTAGTGAGCCACTTTCAATGCTTTGAGAGCTGTTCTCGTTTCAACACTGTTTACAACATTAGCACTGTTGACAATCTTTGACTGTGTAGTAAACTAGTAGAGGTATTATTCTTATTCTTCGTCATACTCAAAGAATGAATGAATTTTTGTCATCATGATTTTAATCGCAGGCAGTAACCCTGAATCACTGTTCTAATGGGAATTATTTCTACATTTAGATCTTACCTCGGCATCTGGGGCAGACGCTCGCCTCCTTCCACGCCACAGCCTGTCCTCGCTGCCGCTGATTGCCCCACAACTCCTCGAGTGAGACCTCTGGGCTGAAAGCTCCACGCCCGCGGGAGACCGTCTCGCTTCCACACCTCCACCCAAAGTCCCTCGCGAATCCGCTGCCAGCAGCGCTGATTCGAAACTACCACGCCACGAAAACCTCTCACAGTCACTCGCAACACTTCCCCTACTAGCCGTAGCTTCCAAAATATCATGAGATCTACTCCGTGCTAAAGCGCCTGGCTCTGATGCACTATCGTCATCCGTACTTGGTGAGGCCCCAGCTGATACCTCGTGCATTAATGCGACTAGTCGCCCGCCAATATGCCTCATCACCTTCCCGAATAAAGGAGGCGATCCTTCGCCAGCACGTTCTAACGTCGCTGTCAGCATCCGATACGCTCCAACCGCGTCTCGCTCTAATGAGCCCGCGTCATTGTTTCCGTTATCGAAGTTATTGATTATCTCACGGCAACTCTCAGATATTTGTTTCCTCAGAACGGATCTACTCGAAGACGTGCCCTCTAAATCGGAACCGGCGTAATCCGATGAATCGTATGAATCACTCCACGTGTCTTCGCTTGACAGATACTCGACAATTTCACGCACCTCTTCATCACGAATACCCGGTACTGTTTTCATTAGCCTTGTCAACTCACTTTCGAAGTATAATAGTTGGGGTGGTTTCGGTGGACGAGCGGTGGAACTTTCAGAGTTTGTTGACATCGGAGTAGAAGTGCGCACGTTCGTTGTATTCACCATTTGTTTGAAAAATTGGCGCATCTTTGTCATCATTAGATTTGTTTCTTCGTCGGAAGACCAATTGTTAAAGCTGTCTTTTCGACTGAGAGGACTTTGCGGTAGACGAGATTTTACAGGACTTTCCATGCGTTCTTCAACATCTGGCCTGATTTCTTCAGTAATTTCTTCTAATTCTATTTTAGGTTCATGAGATCTAGAAAATTCGCTACTGGAGTCACCATTTCTTAATAAATCGTCACAGCTACCAACAAAGCCACTATCTCTACTTGTCTGTTTCTTAGATTCAGATAATTCAGATCCTAGAAGTGAAAATTCGGGTCGAGGCGATATCCTGCCGTCTTCGCCCTCTGAAACAGATCTTGCGTCATCGCGCGTATCTTCTGTGAACTCAGCTGATTGACGGCGTTCATCTGCGGGTGAACCACGTGTCTTTTTGTTTTGTTTTTTTCTTTTATTTTCCCCTTGCGAATCAAGTCTTTCACATGAGTCAAGTCTGTTTTCCTCAGTTTCAGTGCTTGACCCATCTGAGACCTCTTGAGCATCTTGTGAGGGTTCATCTCCCGTTAACAAATTGTCCAGAGAATTTGAATGGGAGCGAGGCGTGCCACGGGCGCGAACCAATCGCTTTCTCCTTTGCTCAGGACTTTGCCTTCCTTCGCTGTCACTTCCAACACTTCCGGAACCATCAGAGTCACGCCTTTCTTGATTGAATCCCATAAATCCTGACAGGAAGTATTTTGTCAAGTGCGACGAAAGCTCATCGTTATCACTGCTGTTTCTCTTCGGTTGTTCACTATCAACAATCGATTCAGCACCTTCACTACACACACTTGATGTATCCGACACTGCTTCCTCGTCATCACTAACATTTCTACCGTCCCCTAAATCGAAAAAAAAATATTTTTCTAACTCTGTTGCCGATATAGGCCGAGGTTTTTTCGTTGTCTGTTCCGTTTCGCTTTCTTCGCAACTTTCTTCAACTATAGTGTGTAAAGTGAAGTCTAAGGAACGCCTGCAGTATGCGAACTCTTCGCCCCGAGTTGGCAGCGATGCTTCATCCCCGGAATCAGAGTCAGAGACAGAAGTGGCCTCGTCCTCGTCATCGTCATGGCTGACGTCCTCGACCCACGAATCGTCATCTGCGAGCCCCTCCTCGAGGCACACGACAGCCGAGAGAGTGTCGGCGTTGCTAACAACAGTCACTCCGCTCGAAGGCTGCGGGGTTTCGTCGTCGGATAATCGTTCGTCCGTTTCGTTTTGTGTGTTGGATTGAGGTTCCTGCTCATTTTGTGAGTTAGTGTGCTGCACTGTGATGTCTCGCATGAGGCGTGTCGTGTCCGACGTGACGACGGAGACACGGTCGTGCGTTATCATAACGCGGCTAGTGAAGCGCGCGGAACCGTCCACGCGAGCCGTGCGCGAGCGGCAAACTGTTGTTGCGGCAGGTGCGCTCGCGCCCCCCTCCGCCTCTGTGCAAACCGGCTTGTTGTCGTGCATTTTCTCCTCCCCTTGATCCTCTAATAATTCTTTCTTCAACAGTTCACTCAGAGTGCGTTCAATACCTTTGAATAGGTCAATTTGCACTGTGGATGATGAACTCGAACCTTCGTGACTGGGTTCCGGTGAAGTTGATAATTTTCTTGATGACTCTGGCGGAATTTCCGTAGAAATTAAACCTTCATTGCTATGTTTCTCATTAGGCAACTCGACCGAGACTTTTACTTTCATTTCGGTTCCGGTATTGAAATTATGAGCCGATAAATTACCGTCGGTGCTCTCAGATATGCTTCGGTATCGATAATGACCATTATCTAAGTTATTTGTATTATCTAAATCGTCTACACTTGAGTTACACGTTGCATTAAAACTATTAAAAGACTCACAGGTTTCACTTTGTAGCATATTGCTATCGGTAGTCTCACCAAATTGAGATGTGGAGCTGTTTTCACTATCAAAAAAAGCTGCATTATGGTTTTGATATGAACCTGAAGGATACTCTTCTGTAAAACTGATAGAGTCCAATAAGACAATGTTTGGGTTACCATTGTTTTGTGGAGAATGACTGGTATGCAATTCTTCATTTTCATCAATTTCATTTTGCATATCTACTTCCACTGCTATTATTTCCAGACTGTCCGATTTTTTATCAAAGGAATCATCGCAATCGATGCCGCTACTTTCAGCATTATCTTCCAGATCGGATGATGAATCAGCAGGGTTTACCACAAACACACGTGAAAATCGTCCTCCTCCTCCTCCTGAATCATCGGAGTCCTCGTCTGAAGTCGCTGGTTCCTCGGGTGCGCCGCTCGTGAGATCATAGCTCATGCGTGCGACTCCTGCCTCCGCGTCGCTCGAGTCCTCTGACTCGTTCGACGAAGGAAATGCATTCTCCGCATTAAGGTGCTCCGGCATTGCATCCACTTGATCCAAAGGCACTGGCAAGCAGTCCACCTCCGCGATCACCTTGATATCGACTGACGCATTGTGTTCGATCGGCATGATATGCTTATCGTTATCGATATTGCGAGGCTCCTGTTGTGACGATTCGGACTGAACCGCTTTATCATTCCTTTCGACAGTGGTCATCTCGAGTTTCTTAAGCGAAGCGGAGGCGGTGGCGGCAGCGGTGACGGCAACGGCTGCGGCCGTAGTGAGGCGGGCGAGCGCGGCTGCATCGAGAGGTGGGTAGCCAGGGTAGGTGTTCCAGTGCGGCGGGGGCGGTGGTGTCGAGAAGGAAAGAAGCGCGGGCCAGAGGGCTGCGGGGACTGGGACCGGCACAGGCACGGGAAAGGCGACGATGCGGGGTTCAGCGCCGCAAGAACAAGTGCGCGGGCAGGTCGGTGGGGCTAGCTTGACAGGTGGAGGTGTCGGGGCCGACGCCGCCGCACCCGGCTCGAAGTAGTCCCAGTCGCAGTCGTCGGGTGCGGGCGGCGCGGCAGAGGAGGCCGTGGAGGACGAGTCTTCTGTGTCCTCACGGCACGACGAGTCCGAGCTGAGGAACACGAGCCGGTAGTCCTCGGGACGCATGCGACCGGCCTCCGGCTCGCTCGCTTCACCCGTCTCGTAATTGACGCCCCACTCTGGAAAATAAATCAATTATATTAAAAATAAGTACTTTATTCAAGGTTACTTCAATCATAATCACTTTATAGATCAAGTTAAATAATCTGTAACAGGAACTTTAATAACAATAAAGTAAACAAAACAAAATGTATAACTTAATACCAAAGCGTGTCTTGTTTAACAACGGCTACAGGTAAAATCAATGAAATGAAATCAATTTATTTGCTAAAACACGGTAGGTACAATACATTGTAGTGTTATGTATAAGCGAGGAGCACATGTCTTTGCTTTGTGAGCGTGCAAATGTATTATAAGTATAGGTACTAATAGGTGTAACACTGATAAAAAAAGAACTTTAATAGCATTCAATAAACGGATGAGTTTCAACAGGCGTTACGCAGAAACGACGGAGAACATTGCTGTTTGAAACTGATAGGCGCTGTAATCTTATAATAACATTCGTTGTCGTAATTTTTCATTGTTTTATTTGTTAGGTATGGTTTCCAATTCATGGATGAATGAATGCAAATACTTTATTGTACAATTTAAAAGAAACAGACATAAAAATAAAAATTCACAAAACAACAAGTACAAGGGGCGGTTTTATCGCTTAGAAGCGATTTCTTCCAGACAACCTTTGGATGGAGAGGACTTCATATTATTTTTAATAGAATTCATACTATCTAAGAAGTCTATAATTGCGTACGGATGTTTGAGTTTAGTTCTTGAATACCTAGTATGAAACAAATAGGTATGTACTTTGGTACCTGCACAAGTATAGCAGAAAATATTATTTAATCTAGCACTTCTTAAATTTCGTGGTTAAATGTAGTACGACCACAAAATTTGAAACGTGTGACATTTTGACCGCACAGTACTGCCTAAGCTAGGTTTGACAAAGGAACTCCCACTTGTTATGTTGTTACTTATGTCTTTTCTGTTTTTATAGGTAGGTATTACCCGTGCGCGATAAGTTGGGACCTGAGCGCGGTGACGTCATATTTGCGTATTTGTACCGCCCGCAAAAAAGCGAACATAACAAACAGCCGCCCGCGGCTTCGTCTTTGTTTTTTTTAACCTAATTTATTATGTTACTCAGGGAGGACGCTGCTTTTTATCTAATCTTTTTTGAATAAAATAAAAATACAATGTTTTAAGTTTATACATTTATTTTATCTATTATTTACATTATCTCATCTTCGTCACTACTTAGTGGACAGGTAAACAAAACTGTTTGTTCCGTTTTTCGTTTTCAAAAAACTCTACCACTTTTAGCACGAGGTTTCTTTCTCCGCTATGCAAAGTTTTACCCTTCATAATGATAACAAAACACTTAACAAGAACTATAACAACAAAAACTACAACAACAAAACAATAACACAAACGAAAACTAAAAGAATTCCAGAGGGCGTCGTTACGTGACGTAGGCCAGTATGAGACTAAACACCCTAGTAAAAAATAGTGATGCGAACGGTACAATACGGGCGCCATCGGGGAAGTGCAGGGGAAGCGGTCGGGGAGTCGCATTCCTAGCAGGTCCCAAGTTATCGCGCACGGGTAAAACCTACCATTTTTCATTATGTTTTTTTAATTGTTTTTTCAATGTTTTATTTTATTTTATTACCTTCGGTTTTGTGTGTACTGTACTGCGTTCCTAATTAAATGTCTTTTACTTTACTTTATTTTGTTTTAGAGAGGAGGGAGGCAACTCATTCTGCTACACGTGATCAGTGGAATGCTATGGCTGGTCGCGATACTGATGTGAATGCATCGTAGAAAGCACCACGGATGGGTGGCTAGCAGCGTCAGTTGAAAGCGATATTGTACACGAACCTATTGAGGTAGATCACTAGACTGAATTAATTGAAGGAATATAATATCTACCAAGTATTGGCTGTATAATTTCATCAACTTGTTAAGATTTAGATTTATTTATTAGGTCCACCAACAGTTGTTACATGATATAATGCTAGAGTTCTTATGTCTATATATTATAGCTACATGCAAAACCAATTTCAGATAAATATATGTAACTCTGTTTTAATCTTCTAAGTACCTGTTGTCATTACAATAAATAAAAAAAAAATAGTTGTAACCAATTATTTTTTTCCAATGCTTTGAATAAATATTATTTGTTAATTTCGATTTATTTTTATTATTATCTGAGATTTATAATATATTTTTGACATAACCAATATTATGCAATGTAAGGAATAAGTGAATAAATTAATACTGAATAAAATGACTTGTAGCAACCATCAAAAAGCTTATTGTGTAGCCAAAGATATATTCAATATTACCTTGATGAAATTCACTGATACGGCCTTGCATTTTATTAGTAGGACCTATTCAGTCTAAGTGTAAATAAGTACAGTAATCGGTCGACTCAGTGCGTAGATACGGTTAGTGTAGTGTGTCGTAATATGAACGAGGACATTTCTAATTCTGAAGACCAAGTGAGGGTAGATGCTGCAGCTACCCGCACTTCCCGACGGTCAGTACTCCAGTCTCTACTTGACGGTAGCTCCAAGTACTCCAGTCAGCCCGAGACCATGACTGTTGCAACACAGCCGAAACGTCGGGATAACAAATAAAAAAGGTACATACGCGATAAATACCCGTTTTAATCAATAATTAAGTACAGTAAAGTAGTAGTAAAGGTTTTTACTGTAGCTTTGGTTTCACACTGTAATAGTACCGTAAAAAATAAATAATACTAATAATAACTTTAATACTAATAATAACTTTTATAGATATCTAAGAGTTATGTAAAATTAGGTTCTTAAATTAAGTTAAGTAAACTATATCCTGGTATGTTAATATATTTACCAGGACTGACATGCTAATAACGGATTGCAAAGTACATTAAGACCATTTCCTTTCGTTGTCTCGTAACTGCTAGTTAGTGTTTATGTTATTTATCCTCTTTATGTAGTGTAGTTTATTTATATATTATTTGTATGTATTTAAGATTATGTTTATTAGTATAATCAATAGGTATATTTTATTTTGTGGGTTCTGTTTATGTCTGTAGGTACTCTTACACCGCCGTCTTTTGATTTTGTTTATCCTGTCCATCCAAAGGTTGTCTGGAAGAGATCGCTTTTAGCGATAAGACCACCCATGGTACCTTTATTTATTGTTTATTTCCATTATTACTGTATTTTTATTTGGTGTGCATTAAAGAGTATTTCATTCATTCATTCATTAAGATCACAATAATTTATTTAAGTCGATAATAAGCACATAACACAGATATATTAATATCTTTCTCGTAACATCAAATTTTTCCCTTAACACCTGGTAGGTAAGAAGTTCTACCTAACCTGGCCATACCAATTACTTTAAGACTGGGGTTTTCCAAATGGTTCTCAAGATTCTGAGAAAAGGTATTTTTTACGGTCAGAATCAGAACTGAGACGTTTTATCTCAAGATAGGGATGGCATAAAATGATTTTTTACTATGTTGAAGACTTGCCAGTTGCCTTCCACTTGCAATGTTTGGTTCGTTTTGCAAGTGTAATGAGGCTTAGTTTGATTAAACTGTTTGGTTGCTTCTTATCAGGTTTCAAATAAGTACTAGAGCTACGTTTTCTGAATAATTTATGTATCACAACAAATCAAAGGATCCTACCTACATATAAAGCACATGCCAAATGCGAACTTTGCGGCTATTGTGTTTCTCTATGACCTGTCGTATTAATGTGGTATTATAAGGTTTCAAGAAAATTAAGTCCTCGGGAAAAGTCTCAAAAAAACATCACTAATGGCCAAATAAGCTGACTACTCGGATGGCCTCATTGTAATCAAATCAGCATTCAATTGGACAATGAAAGTAAGAGCCGTAAACGTTGGCGCCGATTCAAGGCTCGTTGCCTAAGACGGTTCACGTGGGACGAAGGAGGTAGAGCGAGGTCAACACATGCTTTTCGATGATGTTTTTGATATTAAAAACGCTATTAAAGAAAAAGCAGACTGCACTTAAAATATGAATTGATTGATGAGGATTTAGGAGACGTTTTCCTTGTAAGCATGTCAATGCACAGGTTACCTTTGACAAAGTTTAAAAAAACTCCCGACATATTTTAGAAAACCTTTAAAAAGTAAAAAAAAAACATTTTACAGCTGACATCCTTACACCGAAAAGGAAAGTCTTCGGCCTCCTTATTACCTAAGCCAAATTGCTTTCGTGTCGCTATCGCTAGTCAGGCCATCCCTTTCACACGTACAGTACGTACCGCACGTGTGAAAGGGATGGCCTGAGTAGGTATAGCGAAGCGACAGCAATTGGGCGTAGGTAATAAGGCTACCGGTCGGCTTACCAACGGATCAGGATGAAACGGTCGGATGAAGATCATTCATCCTGATCCGTCTGGCAACTAAGATGCCACAGACAGACATACATAAGCATTAAACTTATAACACCTCTCTTTTTGCTGCTGGGGTTAAATACAACATGTAGATATATCCAGGCTGTTAATTATATTTTTTGTTTGGATCCTCGAATCACAGATTCTGAGAGTGGTTAGACGAAGTATGTAGGAGTAATTGTTGGGACAATTTCTGTGCTTTAATACCTGTGACTATGAGTATGCCAATTGTCAACAGGGATGCAATGATAATCAGTAATGTTATAGAAAATTCAATAGAACTAGTATCTACGTTATTTTTTAAGACATATAAATGATATATCTTTTTGAATTATCAAAATCGGACCATTATTTACGAAGATATTAGGTAGTAAACTTATGCCGTTCCTCCCGCTAAACGATGTGCGCGGGTGCGTGTGACGTCACTGTGACGGAACCGAGCGTAAGCGGCACTCTTAGGGCGTAGAGGCCACGCGTTTGTTCACTACATTTGTCAATTTCTTTACTTATAGAGTTGTTAGAGTATAAGTGAGTGTATAAAAAACGTACATAATATGAGTACTAATAAAATAGAACCTGGTTTTGTGCAAACTCAATCAGATAACCTTCCAAAAGTGGATTCTTTCATGGTATTTGATTACCTAGGTAATCATTCTAAGTTCAGTAGCGCTGAAATCCGTGGTTGGAAACTACAAGGGCAAGGGTGCTGCTTATTTATCTACGTACATAGGTGCTTATTAGTAATCTTTAGGTCTACGCTATTAGTTGTAGGTAAAGTACCTGCAATGTTAAGTATAGGTACAGGGATGTATTCAGAACGTTTGAGGTAAGTGTAAAATGAATTAATGTAAACTTAAACTTTTTAAACTTATGAATCTTTATTCATAGTTATAGCTTTATTCGTGTTCTTAGTATCTTGATAAACGAACGTTGTTTTCGTTGTTGTAAATCTTTTCGCGGATGACTTTTTAACCAACTTTTGCTTTATACAGTGCATGGTTCTCTGCACTTACTGATCATTCTCATTATTATTACTATCTCGGCCATTGTTACAAATCATTAATTCGGTAAGTACTTACTTAGAATGGGTTGAATATAAATAACTAGTGGTTCGCCCCGAACTGAGATCTCGCGAGTCTCCCATAAAAACAAAACAATATTATTCGTAATCTTTGACTATCGAAATAGTGCCACGAAATAATTAACCAAAATACTTGACCTACAGTTTCATTCATATTACAGGTAACGGGAGTTCATGTTATTTGGTTATACTTTTTTGGGGTAGAAATTGCAGTTATTCTGGATTTCAGACTTTTGCCTATATTTGTTTAACTAAAGCTACACTCATACAAAATTTCAGCACTGTGGGGTCACTGGTGTACCCTGTGAATTTTGTCAAAATTAAGTTTATATTATAGCTAATAACTTAAAAACTACAAACTTAAACTAAAAATAAAAACGGGATCGAAATGTACTCATAAAGACCTTTTATTAAACGTCCCATTTGACCGGATAGGCCCATTTTGTTTTTTTTACCTCTCTTGAGCCCCAATATCTCAACAACCCCCTAACATTTTTAGCTCATTGAATCACACCAAAACTGTGCCATCATTACCTATCTATGTACCAAATTTCACAATGATCGGATAAACGCTTTGAAAGTTATCCTCGGACAAACATACATACATACAACGCCGATTTGCCTAAGTTGATTTGGAGATCTCGCTTCGCTCGATCAATAATTTGTTTTTTACTTCACTATCATATGGTTTTACTTATATATATTTTTATTCCGTTTTATTTACTTATAACAGATCTGCTCGTGAAACCTATGGAGATGCTGTAGGATTTGTCCAAGTCCAGAGGTCGGGACATGTTTGAACAGTAAAAGCAAAAATAACGCCTGAACAAAGAATAAAAAGTAAGGCCTATTGCTGCACATTTACATGTTATGAAAAAGAGGAGACGGTTTTGAACGTGGAATGTCTAGACTGTGCTGCTTTTTTATCATCTCTTTTTACAACAGAATACCATTTTTTACGAAGTTTTGGGTCTTTTGGCACGTTAAAAAATAGTTTTTCTGGTGTTTTAATAGAAGTGTTTGTACATTTTGGTACTATAAAATATTTATACATAGTTAAAAAGGTGAATTAGACAAAAATCAGACCCTTAGTTTCTTTTAAAGTCCCAACTAACCAAACAACACATTGCGCGCTCTAACGCTGCCAACGGCTAACTGGCGGCAACCGTCCCAGTGACGTGACAGCTACCGCGGCGGCCGTTCAGTGAACTTCGCTAATAATTTGGTCATAACTTCGTAAATTTTTGTCGTAGAACCAAAATTTTTGCACTGTTAAGGATTTTTTAGCTCTGTAAATCTTCATTCTCAACTAAAAACGTTACGGATCCTCATTGCCACATCCGCTAATGCGGAGCCTCCGCATCGGTTTGGGCATTCTCACCCGCATCAATCGATACGGATGTTCAAGTGGATGCAGATGCAGCGCACCAAGAAAAAATTTGGGTTTGCGAGTGGCGCGTGCCGTGGGCACGTGCTGATTGACCAATAGGAGCGAAGATTTCGGTGACAAGATCCGACGTGTTTGTTATTGTTTGCATCTCATAAGTTAATAGTAACGTGTTTATTTGCGTTTATCGTATGAACATTGCAGTTTTGTAGTGTTATTGTGAGTATACAGTGAGTAATGTAAGTTAAGCGAGTTTTCTGCAGTTAATAGTTTGTATTTTTGTGTTATTTCTGCAACAAAACGAAGTTTCTTAAAGGAAATCTTAAGATCCGCATGCGCATCTGATAGCTTTAAAAAATTCGCATTCGCATCCAATCAGCATCCGCATCCAATCCGCATCCGCATCCAATCCGCATCCGCTGATGTCAAAAAAACTACGTCAGCATCCCTGGCAGGTAAATAGGGATGTAATCTAATCCTATGCTCTCAGGTTCGTCGGCACTATTGTCTGTGAGTTCGTTGGTTCGACACAAAAGCCGGTTCTATACCGATGGTTTCCCTACTAGAAATACAATTACTTTTTAACCGTGTATAATTTTGCGGTCGCATCGCCTTAACGGTTTTCGGACGAATGAAGGAAGTAGAATTCTGGTAAATATTAATCGAACGATCGAGTTCACGTATTTTGATTAAGTGTTTTGAAAATATGTAAGTACACATGGCTACACATCAATCTATACATTTCCAGTATAAACTGACCTCTCATTCTACGAAAAGCCTACACAATGCGAGGTCAGCTTATACTGGCACTGTATAGCTTGATGTGTAGCCCGTGTGTACTATATATTATAGTTATGTTTCTGTGAAACTAGTTTTTAGATTATGGGAAAGTTATTGTTACAAAAATTTCTGTCAAGAAAATAGCAGGGAAAACTATAGCAAGAAAAAATGTTGTACTGGACATTTCACATAGCACTTTCTGGCCCAAAACTAAACAAAGCTATAGAAACCAGAGAAACTAAAGCTATGGGAACCAGATAATTGATAGAATACTTAAATACATCTCATACTTTCAATTCGTATTTTTTTTGTAAATAGGTACACTCGGCTACACATCAAGCTAAACATTTCCAGTATAAGCTGACCTCTCATTATACGAAAAGCCTACACAATCCGAGGTCAGCTTATACTGGATATGTATAGCTTGATGTGTAGCTGTGTGTACATGTCGTACTTCAATTATGGATCTGACTTTGGTAAAGTTGTGACACATTAATCGTTGTAATTTGAAATTAAACTTCCTTCCTGTACTAGTTACTTCATGAAAGAACATTATAAGATTTGGATCAGATAATATCAGTACCGGCTTTCTAAATCATGAAATGCTGGTACTTATCCGACGGCTGAGAGAACGCTCTGATGAACCCGATAGTTCTACACGAATAAGTATTAAACGTTTTATAGTCATACATACCAAAAGTAGTCAGAAAAAAGTTTTATAAGTAATTTTATGAAGGAGTCAGATCGCTTTGTCTGTGCCTGTATTTTGTGTTCGGAATTTAAGGTGACTTAGTTACTGGATCATCCAAGAAAACCATTTTAATTGTTGATTTACAAAATGCTATAAATGCTACCTACTTATGCTACCTTGTTCTTACTTATTAAAGTTTCTTTCTTATATCACCTTTCACGCAGTCCATCCATCTCTTTTGCCTCTCACTACTTCTGTATCCATAATATATCACTAACTGATCGAGCGAAGCGAGACCTCTAAATCAACTTGGGCAAATTAGCATTGTATGTATGTACGTATGTTTGTTTGTCCGATGATAACTTTCGAAGCGTTGATCCGATCATCGTGAAACATGATACATAGGTAGTGATGGCACAATTTTGATGTGACTAAATGAGCTAAAAATGTGGGGGGGTTGTTGAGATATTAGGGTTCAAGAAAAGTAAAAAAAAATTATATGAAACTATTAGGTCAAATAGGACGTCAAATGAAAGGTATTCATTAGTACATTTCGACCCCTTTTATTTTTAGTAAATTCTTTATAGTTTTTGAGTTACTTATTAGCGATAATAAAAACTGAACTTTGACAAAATTCACAGGGTACACCAGTGACCATACATGAATTCCCGTTACCTGTAATTTGAATGCAACTGTAGGTCAAGTAATTTGGTTATTTATTTCATGGCACAATTTTGAAAGTCAAAAATTACAAAAAAAAATTTTTTGTTTTAATCGGAGACTCGCGATATCTCAGTTCGGGGCGAACCACTAGTTCAATGTTATTGTGACTGAATTTTACAAAAATCGTACCAACAAACACATTACTTACATCACTTTACGTTCATATACTGTAGTCTGTTGATTGGCCAAACACACGTTTTTGGAGATTCAATTTATCAAGAACTGTCATGTAGAGTTACGAACGCCCTATTTGAATACTTCAAATTATTGAATTAAATTTCATTTAACGCCTACTCAATACTTAGTACACTTACATTTATGTCGTTAAGTATCATAAATCATAATTTAAATAAGTAGATCATTTTGATCTATTTAAATTATTACGGAAATCATGAGTTTCCGAGGTCATTTTACATCCATTTTAACTGTTGGATGTTGAGTTTATATAATAGTAAAACCCAAGCGAGTTTTATTATTTTAACCCGTCACACACACGCCAATACATTTTTGTATAATTGTGGTATCTGAATGATTTATATTTTTACATTTCTTTACTAACTTATCTAAGTTCTTTTATAACAGAAAGAATATAAATTATTTACAATAAAAATACAGAAGAAACAGTTGAATAATCTAAATACCGTTTTTAAATACTTTATTGCAAAAAAATACAAATTACATGAACAAAAGGTGGGCTTAATGCTAATAGCATTTTCTACCTGCCAACCTCAGAGGTAATAAAAAAGGTTGGCGTGCTAACTTATAACAATATTAATGATAATTAAAATAACAAAAGAAACACAAATAACAATAAACTCCGATCACAGTTTGCAAAAAATACATAAACCTACTTGATATAACAATAATAATAATCATCACCATCATCATATCAGCCGTAGGACGTCCACTGCTGGACAAAGGCCTCCCTCATTGATTTCCAGGAACTGCGGTTGGAAGCGGCCTGCATCCAACGCCGACCTGCGGTTCTTACCAAGTCGTCTGCCCAGCTTGTGGGTGGACGTCCTACGCTGCGCTTGCCGGTCCGTGGCCTCCACTCGAGAACCTTTCGGCCCCATCGGCCTACTGTTCTGCGCGCTATATGCCACTTCAACGTGCTTATCCGTCGGGCTATGTCGGTGACTTGAGTTCTCCTACGTATCTCCTCATTTCTGATTCGATCCCGTAGAGAAACCCCGAGCATAGCCCTCTCCATAGCTCGTTGAGCGACTCTGAGCTTATTCATAAGGCCAATAGTGAAGGACCACGTCACGGTTCCATATGTCATCACTGGTAACACACACTGATTGAAGACTTTCGTCTTAAGGCACTGAGGTATGTTGGACGAAAAGACGTTGCGAAGTTTCCCAAACGCTGCCCATCCTAGTTGGATTCGACGATTGACCTCTTTCTCGAAGTTGGACCTACCTAATTGGACTGTTTGTCCTGGGTATATGTACATACGCGTCGACAACTTCAAGAGCCGAGTTCTCAACCATAACTGGGGCAGGGACGACATGGACATTCGACATGATTTTCGTCTTGTCCATGTTCATTTTAAGTCCTACCCGTTGGGAGACTCGATTGAGGCCTTCGAGCATCGTGCTGAGCTCTTCCATCGACTTTGCCATGACCACAATATCGTCGGCAAACCGAAGGTGAGCATGTATTCGCCGTTTATATTGATGCTCAGTCCTTTCCATTCCAGAAGCTTGAAGGCATCTTCCAATGCGGTCGTAAACAGTTTCGGAGAGCTAACAATAATAATACATAGAATATATTGTCGCTGTTCTAAGTGACGTAACCGACATTTTGGCGTAACTGACATTTGTAATGTTTAATTTTATCTACTTTTGAAGACGAACCGATCTGTCTAATCGGCGTATCTGTTTCTTCTACCTATGTCTAGATGTATGTTTGACGTATCTACATTATCTTAACATTTTAAATCGTTCGAAGTGTCCTAAGTAAACTTACGTTACGACTTTTAGTAATATTTTCTAAAATGTCGGTTACGTCACATAGTTAGAACAGCGACGATATATATATATATATATATATGACAAATATAACAAATATATATATATATATATATATATTTATAGATATAAAACAAAAAATACTATTACATACAAACACACATACTACGTCTTCATATATTTTAACAACCGTTGCAAACGAACTCAAGCTCAACTAAATATAGCTTTAGTTCAACTGCTCCAGATCACTGCTGGCTGAAGTGTCCCCAAGATACTAATCATTACGCAATAAGTTTAAAGAAATAAATATTATGACATTCCCTTGTCAATACATCTCTGAAAATTTCATGTATGTTCACAAAAATATTAATTTGTTTAAGAAAAATAGCGATAATCATAATTTTAATACTAGAAATAAAGATAAACTCGCTGTTGCCACTTGTAGACTCCATAAAGTTAGTAAATCGTTTAAATGGCAAGGTGTTCGTTTTTATAACAAACTCCCAAGTGATGTACAAAAATTGACAATTAACAAATTTAAAAACGCAAGTAAACAAAATCTTTATAAAAAACCTACTATAAAATATCGGATCATTTAGAATTTCGATGATAGAGAAGCTTGGGATTGAAATTGCTCCAACTCGTTCAAAATGTTACAATTTAGACGTAATTTATTTTCTGTATTGTTATGTATTTTAAAAGGATCATAAAAAAAAACAACCGGCCTTGTTTCTTGCCTTTCTTTCCTGGCTTGGTCGCGAAGGAACAGGCAGTAAAATTGACGTTTCAAAGTGATCCTTGTGATTTTAATGAATAAAAGATTTTGACTTTGACTGGCTGCATTGCCCCAGATAAGCACCAGCTCTCGGATCACACGTAGCTTGGACCAGACGCCCAGAAATAATTTTGAAAACGCGATAGGCCCCGGTACCCCATGGACCCAGGGTTTCGACGCCCAAATGGCTCATATACGTAAGCTCTGTCGAGACTTCCATATTTGCGCCGCTTGAGATCTTCGGCTGAATTTGCCGCCGCACCGGCCCTAACTGCTGTACCAGACAGATGAGATGGCGCAAGGGTATCGACGCACGTGGCTTCCCACACCAAAGGCCAATCTAAGTTAGTTTGATATTGCATAACAATGAAAATCTCCATAGGTTATTTTGTCGGTTCATCATGGATCAAGCCCATACACTTTTGTACAATTGTGGTTTCTGACCAAATAACGAAATAAAAACCTCAAGCTCTGTGCCGTCCTCAATCGATCTACTACGGGAAGTAGCTCTTACGTTGGTAATTCCCTAGAGAGATAATATTAACAGTTGGTGTGGCGAAAATACTTTCTACGCCATACGTCTTGAGTATGGCGTAACTTTGAGATCCTAAGGGGGATGGGAATATATTATGGGTGGAGGCTACAATGTATCTAGTAGTCTAGTACAAGAATAAGGGTAAAAGGTACTAATGTTTTTAGCGGACAATTTTACTTGATTCACTTAGTACCATTCCTTTTCAATAAAGGAGCTACTTTCCCTTAAAATTTCAAATTCATGCCGGGCCATAACGCTGAAGTTTTCTTGTTTTCTATACTAATATTATAAAGAGGAAAGATTTGTTTGTTTGTAATGAATAGACTCGGAAACTACTGGACCGATTTAAAAAAATTTTTCACTGTTGGGAACCTACACTATCCCCGGGTGACATAGGCTACTTTTTACCCAACTGCGCAGAGGGAGGGTAATGTTTTTATTAAAAAACTACGCGTGCGAAGCTGCGGATTTGTCAGCTAGTTTGTTTATTAAAACGTAATTTCTACGACTCCTAATTAGCCTAGTGATTTCGTAGAGCTACTAACATAGATTAGAAAATTCTTTATTGCACTAATCAAATAATACATAGGCGAATTTAATGCTAATTAGCATTTTCTTCCAGCTAACCTTTGTGTAGTGTGGAGAAAGTGGTAGTGCCAAAAAAAGGAAAATTTATTCAAACTTTAGCTTAGAAATAAACTTACAAAAATTAAAAACAATAATAATATACATACATAAACGAAATACATAAATATATCTACATAAAGTGCTCAATTTTGTTGGATATCTTGAAGAGAGGTGAAGTATTTAAAGAGTTTGGATTTGAAGATTCTCATAGAGGCGGCCTTGCGGATTTCCACTGGAAGAGAGTTCCACAAGCAGATAGCAGTCACAGTGAAAGGGTTAGTGAAGAAAGAAGTTTTATGCTTAGGCGTCTTGAATAAAAGATGTTGAGAAGAACGAGAAGGATGATCAGGTGGAAAAAGAGGAGAAAAACGTTCTTTAAGATAGCAAGGAGACAGAGGATTTTGAAGGATGTTATAAAGAAGACAGAGTATATGAGTATCCCGACGAAACCGGATTTTGAGCCACTTTAACTGTGAGCGGTACTGTGAGATGTGGTCGTACTTTCGTAACCCGTATACATATCTGATGCAGAGGTACTTTAACATACTTTTTGTTTAGTCTTTATGAGGTCTCATCTCAAGCTAGATAATCAACTTCTGAATACAGGTGTAGTGCATAAAATATCATCTCGCATTTTGAGTATTTTTATTAGGGCATCACCACCGCCATCACGAACAATAACCTTTAGCGATGGTACGGTCAGCAACCTAAGCTTAGCGAGTCTTCTTTGTAGCTTCGAGTGTTAAGCACCGACGCTCATGGTTCGCTCAACAATTACATGGGCTGTGCGCGTGCTTTATCGATAATTGACGTAACTGATAGTCCATCGCGCTGTTTTATAATATACCTATCGGGTCTAAATGATCCAAGAGAGCGAAGAGGAGCACGATATCACACTAATATAATGCATGTGAAAGTTTGTTTGTTTGTTACTCAATCACGTCGTAACGGCTGAACTTATTTTGATAAAACTTGGTATTTACGTAGATTATAACCTGGATTAACACATAGGCTACTTTATGTTGACAAACAACGCGTGGAAAGCCACTAGCGGAAGCTAATTTATAAATGCGAAAGTTTGTATGTTTGTTTGTTTATTACTCCAATCACGTTGTAACGACTGAACCGATTTCGATTGAATTTGGTATCTACTTAGATTATAACCTGGATTAATATACATAAGTTATGTTTTGTTGACAAACAACGCATGCAAAGCCGCTGACGGAAGCTAGTAAATTATAAATGTGAAAGTTTGGATGTTTATTTGTTTGTTACTCAATCACTTCGTAAGGGCTGAACCGATGTCGATGAAATTTGGTATGTAGTATATATATTATAACCTGGATTACGCATATGCTATTTCTCGTTGACAAACAACGCGTGAAAAGCCGCTAGCGGAAGCTAGTGAATTATTCATGCGAAAGTTTGTATGTTTGTTTGTTTATTACTCAATCACATCGTAACTACTGAACTGATTTCGATGTAACTTTGGTATGTACCTAGATTATAATCTTAATTAATGCACAGGCTACTTTTTGACAGTTTTTGTTGACAAACCACGCGTACAAAGCCGCTGTCGAAAGCTAGTCTAAAATATTAAAGTCATTGTTTATAAAACGGTGCATTATCGAATTGTTATATTCAGTATAATAAATATATTATAAGGTTTGGAATAATAAAGGCGTTTTTACAAAATTTTGATTAACTTGCATTGTGTGTATGTTTGTCCGGATGTAATCTTGCAACTGAATTTTAAATCTGTTCTCCACAACCGATTGAGCTGAAATTTGGAATACTTATGGAACTTTGGTGAAAATACAATAATATGGTACCATGGAGGTGGTCTCATGATGGAGACGGATGTTAAACAACGAAACTTCTGAATGGATTATAGTAGGCTACTAGTGTTTGAGCTCATTTGAATCTACTAGCAGTTCCGATATGAATTGTATAAAAGCTTGTTTTGAAAAAGTAATTTTTCTATTTATTTTAATGTAGTATCTATCGGCGTTCAGTTTAGCAGATTTGTGGCCAAAGTTTAGACAAAACTTAACCTAGGTGGTCTCGCTACTGAAACATATGTATTGATAATCTATATATTCAGAATAACTACCATACAAATAAACTCGCATTATATTATGACCAGTTACATCGTGTTTTGTCTCTTTCGATCGGATTTAAAACTGCCTGTCAATGAAAGAGACAAAACACAGTGTACTTAAATATTAAAACCAAAGATTAATAAGTTTATTGGTATCGCGGGGTTACATTATAACTAGGGCGCTGACTGTACCGCAGGCTCCTAGAACCATTAATAATCCATTTTGAACCAATCTAACTTCTGACTGCATGAAATTTTATTTTGTTGCTATGTAGACGCAGTCTACTGGTGTTCTACTGAAGGTTCTTATCCTACTAACATCTCTAAATCTGAATCTATGGTCTTCTCTTTTCTGTATTATCCTTGTATTATCCTCAGCTACTGTGCTTCATAATTTGATCACTTATGGATTTGCTAACATAATGACAAAGAAATAGTCAAAATATGCCAACAGAAATGCCAACTACAAATTAATGATGAACTAAACAGGTATTATAGATAAGATGATGTAAGTAATATTTAAAAGTAATTTTAATTTAGTACATTGTAAGACAATATTATTAATCGAGTGAAACGAGATCTCTATATCAACTTGGGCAAATCGGCGTTGTGTGTATGTATGTATGTATGTTTGTTTGTCCGAGGATAACTTTCGAAGCGTTGATCCGATTATCGTAGAATTTGATACATAGGTAGGTAGTGATCACACAATTTTGGTGTGACTAAATGAGGTAAAAATGTTGGGGGATTGTTGAGATATTGGGGTTTGAGGGGTAAAAAAAATGAAAATGAAACTATTAGGTCAAATAAGACGTCAAATGAAAGGTCTTTATTAGTGCATTTCGATTCTGGTTTTAGTTTTAGTAAAGCTTTTGTAATTTTTGAGTTATAAGCCATAACAAAAACTAAACTTTGATAAAATTCACAGGGTACACCAGTGACCCCACAGTGCTTGTATTTGGTATGCATGTAGCTTAAGTATCACAAATATAGGCAAAAGTCTGAAATATAAAATAACTGCAATTTGTACAAAAAAAAATTAACCAATTTACATGAAATCCGGATATCTGTAATTTGAATGAAACTATAGGTCACGTGAGTTGGTTATTTATTTCGTGGCACTATTTTGATAGTCAAAGATTACGAATAGTATTTTTTTTGTTTGCATGGTAGATTTGCGAGATCTCAGTTCGGGGCGAACCACTAATTGTATTTTTTAAGTATGTACTTACTGATGCATTGCATGTGTTCTATTTCGTTCAAGACGTAGTAGGTACTTACAAACCTAGCTCTTAGCCAAAATAAAGATAAATTATTTTAGCGAAGATATTTCTGTTTACTAAGAAGGCATAAGCGTTTAATCCAATTTTACAAACTTCTCCAATACGATATCCAATTACTGGACTTCCGACTTGAAACTTACCTATTGTTTTGGTAGGGTTTCTGTGGTTTCGAGTTTCAAGGCTCCTTTTCAGCACAATAACCACTTGAAAGCTGGCAGATGGTACTATTACTAAAAAGCTATTTTTTTGTTCAGTTTAACTTGGTTGCACATTTTATCGTCACAATTTAAACACAGAAACACTAGAATGAGTCTATTCCGAATTTGAAATTCGCACGTGTACTCGTACAAGAGACTGAATTCGAATTTCGAAACGCGAAGGTATCGCTAGCCTCAGATTGTTTATAAAGTTTTCTTGCAAAGAGTGTTTATTGAGTTTATTTTTAAAGTTTTTGATTTTCATGAGGCTAGGGTTGGCGGGCGCGGGCCCGAGCGCGCAAGCGGATGTGCGGGGAGCCGGCCGGCCGACTGTTGCGCCGAGACTCAAGTGTTGTTCCCTGTTCGATTGTTTGCATATCGACGTTGCTATGACGCTTATATATTTTGTAACAGATGTTTTGTTCAAAGTCACGTTTGTGTTTATTTTTATCTTTATTTATCGCTTGGCTACATGTTATAGTTTTTACAACTTGTAGGAAATCTTAGTATCGCAGCCATTTAAAAACATAATTGTAGGCTGTATTTAACGTGTACACATGGCTACACATCAAGCTATATCTATCCAGTATAAGTTGACCTCTCATTTTACGAAAAGCCTACGCAATGCGAGGTCAGCTTATACTGGAAAAATATAGCTTGATGTGTAGCCGTGTGTACCTACATTACTACTTATGCTCTATCTAATTAATCATGACGTAAATGGTTAGGTACTTTTTGCGATTGTCTAGACCTTATAATTTAGTCTTTGATTTCTTTGTCATCTTATTTATACAAATCCTATACAAATTATTCACATAAAGTGCTTGCTATTCGTCTGTTGAACTTATTTGCCTGTTTATCGATAAATGCTATCGACTTTTGATTCAACTAACATCGTGACTCACCTCGCGTCTCAACGCCAACAACAAAACCTTACCCAGAACCAAAATGTTGTATCTAACTGGTAGTAGGCAGTGGAACAAATAGACGCTCTAACGTTTGCCGAAGACCAAACTATGCCACAAAAAGCATTCAAAGTGCCCGCGGCTTTTACGCCCTATTCGAAGTTGACAGACGACGAACAATGAACTTGCACTGGCGAACTAGACCAAACACTGGGCCAGAATTATATGGAACAAGTTTAAAAAAGAATAGCTCTTTTGTTTGCACAGAACTAAAACGTAGGAGGCCCTCGACACCCACGCAGTAACTGTCACCACAGTTTCACTTGAGCACTTGAAAATAAAAACGTTATCAGTTACTAACTGTACTTCTGTACTCCCTAAAGATGTATCTTCAACGAACCATGAAGAAACACCAACGTTTTTATCATAATAACTGAAGAATAAAACTTATTGCTCACATATTTTTTGCGTTTGGATAAACCTTGCGGCTCAAATCTGAGGTCAGCAAATCTAATTATGTTACATCACTAGTTAGACTTAGATGAGATATGGTTGAAGATAAAAAAATCAAATTTGAAAAAGGCTACTTTGAGAAATTTAAGCTATGCGCCTAGGATTATACCCAAAATGCAAAATTAATATGAAAATCACAATTTCGTAGATGCTGTTTTCATACCAAAGATCTCAACGCGCTTCGCTCGTAGAGTTGATCTACAAGAAATAGTTCAAGGTTTTTTTCAGATATAAATAAATAAATATTGATGGACATTTCACACAGCGCTATCTAGCCCCAAACTAAGCAGACCTTGTACTATGCGAACCAGATAACTGATAGAATGCTTATTTACATTTTTTTTGTAAATACATACTTAAAATAGAGAAACAGCCGACTCGGAACAAATATCTTTAGATCATGCAGACATTTGTTCCGCGGCGAGAATCAAACCCGCTACCGCTACGTCACAAGCTATTCACCCACCGCACCACAGAGGTAATCAAATGTTTTAAATTGGCATGTAAGTCCATTCACGATGTAAAAGTCCTGTCCTGAATGAAAACATTCCTAGTAATCTTAAAATTACCTAAGTTAACATTATTTCGTCTACTTTTTCATACAAAGTAAACGTAGTACGTAGACGTAGTAACTGAGTCAGTTAAAATCTTGTTATTATTCAACATATACTTGCAAAAATGTCACAGTAACTCAGCAAGTGGTATTAACTCAACCATACTAGGTATTAATACTGATTAATACTGATTAACTAAATATTTAAATGATTTCTTTGTTCTATTTATATCGTAATATCAATGGCATTGACATTATCATTTTCATTCATTGCCATTTCTTGTAGGTTGGGCGATAATCTACCTCCTACACGCAGATTAGTATGTTCCTAAGCAGTGTTTACGATTATAACATTATCTATCTATATTTCAGGTCTCTTACAATTACTAATGTGTAAGAAAACAACAAATTTGACGATATCTGAATTAAAATCTATTACCGATTTTTGTATATTTGGTTGGTATGAGAATAGACTGTTTTTTACATGCGATTTTAGTATTTTTATATTAACCATTTTTATTTGACGCCCTCCGTGGTGCAGTGGGCGAATAGCTGGCTGAGACGCAGGAGGTAGCGGGTTTGATTCCCGCCGCGGAACAAATGATTGCATGATTTACAGATATTTGTTCCGGGTCTGGTTGTTTCTCTATATATTATAAGTATGTATGTACATATTTACAAAAAAAGTATATAAGTATTCTATCAGTTATCTGGTTCCCATAAAACAAGCTCTACTTAGTTTGGGGCTAGATAGCGCTGTGTGATATGTCCATAAATATTTATTATTATTTATATTCATTTAATTTAACTGTCGTTCATTGCCGTGAAGCACATTAGTTCGAAGATCATTTACATGAAGTGAGTGTCGCGACACTTTGACAAATGTGTTTTATATAGTTTTTATCTCGAAGTTCCCACGGGAACGGGAAATTTTAAGCGTGCAAATCCGCGGGCTGGTCAGCTAGTAATTTATAAAAATAGAAACGTTTTAAAAGAACGATGCACTAAAAGCGACTATTGCGCCAACTACATTCGATGACTTGCAGTTTAATTTTACTCCAGAGCCTTAAACTTTTTCTAGTACATGGACAACTCAATAGATGGCAGTTACACAATATGGTTCTATTCAAGAAAATTACGCTTGATATTTTTTAACATTATAAAAAACTATTTTATATTATAAAGCACATTAAAATTATTTGAATAATTTATTATTTGTATATGTGTTAAAAGTATTAATGTGTTTGTTAATACTTTTAACACATAATAAAATAAAACGAGAATTGATTAGAGCGCCATCTCTGTTCAATTTTCATTACTGCACCGAATGAAGGAAAACTGCAATGTTTACACGAGTACACCACAGATGGCTCTATAATCTCGGAAAAAATTAACGATTTCCTTCTCAATGCAAATCTGTAGATTCTGCACTTGATTATACTAATAATAAATGAAACATTACGTTCTAAGTATTTAATATACTAGTTTTGCTTGTATTAAAACTTGCCTTAAAACAAGTTTTTGCATTTTTCAGATATCGTAATACAGTAGAAACCTTCTATTCTGTAATAATTTTATGATTTACAGTTAGGGTGGTATTTTCCTTTAAATTGTAACAGCATTGCCTGGAAAAGATCGCTTTTCCGATAAGGCCGTACATTGTAGCAATACGCATTACATATTTTTATAATGTGATTTTGTTTTCGTGTAACAATAAAGACTTATATCTATCTATCTATCATCATCAGTCGATAATATGGCTATCTATGCTAATTTTCAGGTAATCAAAGAAACTACTAATCTGATTGTGAAAATTGAATCATTAAAAAAAATAATAAATAAAAATTATTTATTTCAAGCCTCGTGCAAATAGATAAATCATATAAATCATTGATTGTGCTACACATTTCTGAGCGCTTCCAGCAACCGTAATATTTTCTTTTATTTTGATATATTTTATCATGGTGAGACCCACGCAAGGCGCTGTGGGTCAGCTAGTTGTAACCAAACTGCATCTAACAGGAAGTTCTATGAGTAATTTTCAATCGATTAGCTGTAAGCGGGATGTGTAGGAATACAGTAAGGTATTTACTTTTCATATCTATTACCGTAATGCAGATAGGTGACAAGGTTCATGATTGTTCTTGAATTAAATGGTAATATCGTATTTGCATAGTTATACACGTAAACGTCAGTGTAACACAATGCCGCCTGTTATGTAGCATGATAACGCGACTCTCATCGGCCTTGCTATTTTGTACTTTCTGTAAACACGGCTACACATCAAGCTACGTTCCAGTATAAGCTGACCTCGCATTGTGTAGGCTTTTCGTAGAATGAAAGGTCAGCTTATACTGGAAAAGTATAGCTTGATGTGTAGCCGTGTGTACATATAAGCAGGATTTATCTAAATGAGAGCATCTGCTGAAATAACTAGTGAAAAGTCAGGGTACCGTGTGATTGTTTTTGTGGCGTAAATTACCAAAAAAGCGCCCATGAAGGGTTCCGTAGTAGCAAGTAACATAATATAAAAGTTCTTGTAGTTCGGTGTAACTTTTTTATATTTGAGTTGATTGAATGAAAGGTAAATTGCGGTTTACGATTTATGACGTATTAAAAAAAACTACTTACTAGATCTCGTTCAAACCAATTTTCGGTGGAAGTTTGCATCGTAATGTACGTCATATAGTTTGTTTTGTTTTATCATTCTCTTATTTTAGAAGTTACAGAGGGGGAGGGGGGGGGGCACATTTTACCACTTTGGAAGTGTCTCTCGCGCAAACTATTCGGTTTAGAAAAAATGATATTAGAAACCTCAATATCATTTTTGAAGACCTATCCATAGATATACCACACGTATGGTTTTGAACTTTATTGTTTTTTTTCTATTGCGTTTCACAGAATATATCTAATTACAAAGTTTCAACAATATAGTTCTAGTTTCAGAAAAACATGGCTGTGACATACGGACGGACAAACAGACAGACATGACGAATCCATAAGGGTTCCGTTTTTTGCCATTTGGATACGGAACCATAAAAAGGGTTTGACTTTTGAAACTGTCATAGTTTATAATAATAAATAAATAATGCTGGACATTTAACACAGCGCTTACTAGCCGCAAACTAAGCAAACATTGTACTATGGGAACCAGATAACTGATAGAATACTTAAATACTTTTTTTTTTAATACATACTTATAATATAAAGAGAAACAACCAGACCCGAATCAAATATCTGTAGATCATGCGCCTCCTGCGTCTCAGCCAACTATTTGCCCACTGCGCCACGGAGGTGGTCAAATTCAGTTATGAGAGTTATAACTGAAAATATAATATTTCTCGTGATTTGTGAGTTTTGGAGTTTCTCGATATTTCGCCACAGTTGCTTACGCTATGATCACGTTAGATATAACTATCGGGAATACATACTTTAGAGTCTACCTACTCTAATACATTACTTTCAAAAAAACTGTTTAAGATAAAAAAACAACAACACACAGAGAAAATAAGTTTAAATGGAAAAAAAATATTAATAAAGGCTTGGCCTCACTAGGACGCAATTGTATCGCAACTCGGTTTCGCGATAATATGGAGAAGGCATGGGATTATCTCAAAATTTAAGTAAAATTTTTCAAATACCTGCGTATTGGACGACCTCCGTGGTGCAGTGGGCGAATAGACGGCTGAGACGCAGAAGGTAGCGGGTCCGATTCCCGCCGCGGAACAAATATTTGCATGATCTACATTATATATTTGTTCCGGGTCTGGTTGTTTCTCTATATGTATTATAAATATGTATTTACAAAAAAATGTATATAAGTATTATATCAGTTATCTGGTTCCCATAGTACAAGCTCTGCTTAGTTTGGGGCTAGATAGCGCTGTGTGAAATGTTCAACAATATTTGTTTATATATTTATTGGCATCGCACATTGAAACCGCAGTAAGAACCGCAGGTCGGCGTTAGATGCAGGCAGCTTCCAACCGCAGTTCCTAGAGATCAATGAGGGAGTCCTTTGTCCAGCAGTGGACGTCCTACGGCTGATATGATGATGATCGCACATTTTGCCGAAACTATGTTGCGTTGCGATACGAATATCCCCTAGCTTAGACCCTAGACGAGCCCTTCGGCACGAACAGATAACAGGATAATACCGCAAATAACCTAATAGTTACGATGCAACATGGATGACCCAATAGTCGTGTCAAAGCGAATATTTTTCAAAAATAATTAATGGCGTTACTGCAATTTGAAGAAGTACTGTAACAGACAATAATGCCAAGAATTGAGGAAGTTGTTTATGATGAGCGGTGCGTGGAGCCGATGATGAAGACAAATGGTACGTAAGAAGTAGTCTGCAACACCTCCTATATAACATAACAATACCGAAGTATATTATTATGCTTTCGTACTTTGCACAACACAGATGTTAAACCTCAAAACATTCCGTAGGCAATATTATTAGGTACTTATCATGCACTATCCAAAAAAAATTACAGGGCTGAGCGCCATCTGCGCTCGCCAAAAGTTCGGAGGCCAACAGCGAGAAAAGGCCTTTGGAAAAAAATGCACTAGCTATAAAATGTATTCCCCAATAAACAAAGGTTCACTGCAAATGAATGCTAACTAGGATGAAGCTCTATAATACATTTCAGAATTTTCAATCAATCAATCAAAGTTGCATGAGCCAGATATTATTGATTGAGCGAAACAAGACCTCCAAATCAACTTTGACGAATCGGCGTTGTATGTATGTAAGTATTTATGTGAGTTTGTCCAAGGATTACTTTCGAAGCGTTGATCCAATCACCGTAATTTTGATATTTAAGTAGGTAATGATAGCACAATCCTGATGTGACTAAAAATGAACTAACAATGTGTGGTGTGTTGGTGAAGTTTTTGAGATATGAACTACCGTTACTTGTAATTTAAATGAAACTGTAGATCAAATTATGTAGGCCATATATTTTTTGATATTTTTCACTGTAAGGTGTTTATTTTTAATCTGTTCATAAGGGACACTCGTGAGATCTCAGTTCAGGGCGAACCACCCGTTATAATATTTAAAACCCCTTGACATAGGTATAGAAGGGCTGATGAAACAATTTGCCCTCAAGCTAGGAGAAAGCGGCGGTGACGGGCGCGTATTTGGAGAGATCTATCCAGCTGTGGACTAATGTGGACTGACGACGATGAAACAATATTTACTTAAATCACCACATCGTAAAATCCATTCAAGTTTTGATATTCGATGCCTTGAGTAGTATTTTAAATTTTCACCTACCTAACAACTTTCAATCGCAATACGCGGTAAATAGTACAAAAATACAAAATTGCATCGCAATAAGGACTACGTTGGGTGGAATACAATCTTACAATTTATAACATATAAATTATTATAAACAGACAGATTCAAATACCTAGGCTGTACTGTAACGTACACGAACACAAGAGAGGACGAAATAGATATGCGGGTCCAAAATACTCTCCGGTGCAGTGCAGCCCTACATAAGATCCTAGTGTCAAGGCTTCTTTCCCGGCGCACCAAGATCCGAATCTCTAAAACTGTTATTCGGCCTATCTTGATGTACGGATGTGAAGCCTGGATGCTGACCCAAAAAGAAGAGCGCAAACTTCTGGTGACGGAAAGGAAGGTGCTAAGAAAGATCCTAGGCCTGGTGCGACGAGAAGATGGCACTCTGCGAGTGAGGAAGAATCGGGAGGTAGCGGAACTGGTGACCGAGCCCAACATCATAGGCGAAATAAAATCTCATCGATTACGCTGGCTCGACCACGTTGAGCGAATGGGGGACGATCGTGCTGCCAAACGTGCCTACCTAGGAATGCCAGTCGGCCGACTCAGATATCGCTGGAAGGATGAGGTGGAGAAAGACCTTCGCGCCCTTCAAGTGACAGACTGGCAAGAAGTGGCGCAGAATAGGGACCAGTGGCATCTTTTAGTGTCGGAGGCCAAGACCCGCTTCGGGGTTGATGCACCAGGATAGTAAGTAAGTAAGTCAATTATTATATAAGGCGCCTCTCAAGCCGAAGCATAAGACATACCCAATCCGAATACCGTAAAAGGTGAAAAACACTGGTCTGCCTTCTTTACGAGAAAACGAGAAACCCACAGAATACTCTATTTATTGCCACGTTACAATCACAACTTGTAATAAAATGGTAGACTGCTTTGACAGCAATAGTAAGTAGAATAACCGCAGCGCATAAAGTCCTTGACTAGTTTCTGCATAACTCCCTAAACAGACTTTAGCAAAGTTACGTCAATAATCTATTGTTTACTACAAAAATATTCTGACGTTATCTAGATCGTTATCTTTTTAATTATAACTGGCTTTAAATTAAGCAAAGTGTTTAGTGATGCATTCTCTCTACTTATCTGTGGAGAGGAAATGTAAATTTAAAGAAAATGTTTAGACTGATGTAATTTTGGTTCGAAAATGTATTCAAGAATTGCGAAAAAATTGGTTATTCATTGATTTTTTATTGAATTTGCAAATGCTACATTGTTTTTGCAATCAATAATCTTTGTTTGCCAATAAGCACGTCGTCTTATGACTAATATGGGCCATTTACCAGATTTCCGCTATGAAGCCTTATTGTTGTTAGGATGGGTGACTGCTATTCGTTTTTATAGCTGGCGTGTTTCAAAAAGCATCTTATTATGTCGAAACGTAGTTTCCAATTCTCAAGTTGTACTTTATAGGCCGCCCGAAATTTTCTAAAATGGCTAGATTAGCTTATAAAGCTGATAAAGGTTGTGAAACCATGTTGTAGGCTAGAAGCTCTGCCACCAATATTGACAACTAGCTTACATACGAGCTCTTGGAACTTACCTGGGTTATTAGGCGTCCTGCGTCGTCGAGCCGCTCTCCTCACAACAGTAGACACCAACGAGTCCATCTCACTCCCCGAATCCCATATCGGCCTGATCGGAACGGGCATCGGCACAATCCGACCATCGTCCTCCGTGTCCCTATCACTACTAGTGGGGGGGAGATTAGACTCATCACTCTCCGGAACCTTCACTTCACCGAACTGAACACTGATATCATCTGTCAATGGATGGGTCAAAGTTCGCCGAATGTTGCTTTTTCTGTGTTTTACTTTCACCGATCCTTCTGATAAAGATCGCTTGTCTGTTTTTGGGTCTCGAAAACATTTTAGATCTGTTGGCGATAGAGATTTCTTTCTGGAGTTCCGTCTTTTGTTACAGCGGCGCTGCCTGCTAGACTCTCTTGCTGACTGCATTGTCGCATTTGTTGTTTCTGGAAAGGAAAATACATTTAGTTTTTGTGATATGTATCTCCTTAGCAAAGAGCTTTGAGACGGGCGGGCGTTGTGTCTTAGAGGTGAAGGAGAAACTTTTGCTTGATCAGCTAATATTAATTTTGAGGTATTCCACGAAAAGCAACGATTTATGAGCACGTATTTTATAAGCACTAATTGTATTCCACACTTAGCCTAGAACATCTAGTTCCCAACTGATTGAAGGTTGACAGCTGTCATCAGAAATGCAGATTTAATTGATACCCACCATTTTGTCAAGACACCGCTAGAGTAGAACGTTTTGTTTCCGAGATACGGCTGATTTAAGTTTGAATAATCCAAACTGATTGTGATACTAGCAATAATAACATATTTATTTTTTTTCATCAATATTATTTGTTAAATTGATACAATCCATCATAATGAAGTGTGCGGCGGAAGTTTTCAACCTGATCCCACCATCTCCTTTTTATCAACGGACAACCAGACGCTCTGCGGTACGTCACCCCTATATGGTAGAAATACCTCCCATTTGCACAAAGCGGTTCTCTTCGACCTTTATTATGCGCTCCGCCAAAGAGTGGAACGCCTTGCCAGAGTCTGTTTTTCCTGATAGCTTCAACCTGGGTATCTTTAAGTCGCGAGTGAATAGGTTTCTTCTAGGCAAGCGTGTACCATCGTAGACTGCATCATCGCTTACCATCAGGCGAGATCGTGGTCAAACGCAAGCCTATAAATATATAAAAAAAATATTGCTAAAAATATATCACTAGAAGCTATTACATTGTAGGTGCCCTTCGTGGAAACATTTGAAATAATTTTAGTATTCAACAAAAAGCACCAATCCAAAATATAAATAAGTGATCTCCGTGGACTACAATAAGTGCTCATCAAAAACGTGCTCTAAAATCGTTCCTTTTCGTGGAATTCCTCATAATTTTGTATACGCGTTTATAAATTAGGGATTAATTCCTTAATAAAGAATTATAAATTAGAGTTTGTGACTTTCAGTTACAACTTGAAAAGTTACAGTTATATTGAACTAATTTATTATTTATTTTTGCTTAGTTTGGGGCTAGATAGCGCTGTGTGAAATGGCCAGCAATATTTATTTATTATTTATTTAAATTATTGCAGTTAGTTATTTCTCTAGGTATGTACTATTGATATTAATTCACCCATCGACACCCCTCATCTTCAACTATGTCGTCCACCTATCTCACTGCCGAATGTCTAACGTTTCTACAGACTTACTTCGGCCATCATTCCGTCATTTTCTATTAGCTACTAAGTATTATTTATGACTTAGTTACTAACGGATCTACATCGTCTAACATAGTTGCAGAAACTTGCAATTTGTAATCAGGAAGGATTAGTTTAATAGCTTTGTGGACAAGTAGTCGATACTATTAACCACTGCAATACAAACTGCTTTTTACTATAAATTGTACTATTCGATCCTTTAACTAGGTACTGCGAACATAATAGTCACGATATTGGAGAGTTTGTTGATAAATCTGAGTATTCGATTAATATTTCAGTTGTAGTCAGTACAGGGTTTTATCGGCCAGACTAGAAGAGTGGAATTGGCTAACGGCTTCTGTTTTTCCGGACCTACCCTCTGCCATCTCTTGAACCACTCCCTAATGACCGGTACCTTCCCTTCCATTTGGAAGGAAGCCCAAATAATTCCTCTTCCTAAGAAACCTAATCCCAAATCCTTTTCTGAATATCGCCCGATTGCTATCCTTCCTTTTCTCTCCAAAGTTCTCGAACGCTTGGTCCATAATCAATTAAACTCTTTTTTTTCCTCCTATAGTCTCCTTAATCCTCTGCAGTCTGGCTTTCGTAAAGGCCACAGTACTGTCACTGCTCTAGTCAAAATCACGGACGATATACGAGTGGGCATGGAAAATGGGCAACTTACCGTGCTGACTTTACTTGATTTCAGTAATGCGTTCAACACCGTAGATTTTGATATTCTCCTGGCAATACTTAGCTCCTTTAACGTATCTCCAGCGGTGATCGGTTGGTTTTTCAATTACTTGCACGGGCGCCGTCAGCGTGTTCGACTCGAGGAGTCTCTCTCTTCGTGGTGTAATACGTCTGCTGGTGTACCTCAAGGTGGCGTTTTATCTCCTCTTCTTTTTGCAATCTTCATAAACTCTATTTCTCTTAATCTTTCTTCGTCTTTTCACCTCTACGCAGACGATCTTTAGATTTATAATCAAGCTACGCTCAGTAATATTGCTGATGCTGTTGACGTTACCAATTGCGATTTATGCCGTATTGCAGAGTGGAGCAAGCTCCACGGGTTGAAAGTTAATCCTACCAAAACGCAAACCATTATTGTAGGTAGTTCAAGAACGCTTAGCAAAATTGATTGGTCCACTGTCCCACAAGTTGTCTTTGACGGAATAGCAATCCCATACAGCGAAACCGTTAAGAATTTAGGTATCATCATTGACCGCAACTTTTCATGGAAGGCTCAGCTTGAACTAACCAGCCGGAAGTTGTTTGCGTCAGCTGGTTCACTAAGGAGACTACGAAACTTTTTGCCTACGTCCACCAAGACTGCGCTTGCACAATCGCTTTTACATCCCGTACTAGACTATGCTGATGCTTGTTATCTGGACCTCACTGAGGAACAGCTTAACAAGCTCGAGCGTTTACAAAATTTTTGTATTAGATTTATATTTGGCCTCCGTAAATATGATCATGTATCTCCCTTCCGTTCAAAGCTTAAATGGCTTCCGATTCGTCTTCGTCGGAATACGCATATCCTTTCACTTCTCTATTCTATTCTTTTCAATCCCTTCTCTCCTCACTATCTGAAAGATAGATTTGAATTTCTCCATTCTTCAAATAACTATACTCTTAGGTCATCAGAAAACTTGATACTCAGAACTCCTTCGCACAGCACTTCCTTTTACAGCGCTTCTTTTACTGTCCAGGCTGTTCAGCTGTGGAATGCTCTGCCCGAAGAAGTAAGACGGTCATCGTCCTTACACGTCTTCAAATTGAAGGTGAAACATCATTACCTGACGATGTCATCTTCCTAGCGTTATTTATTTACTATTTATGTACTTATTTTATCTGTTAGTATAGTTTGCTATATGTATATACCTATATATTAGTCTATTTTATAAGTATATTAAGTATTAGGATTAAAACTTCATATTAGTATTATATCTTAGAATATATTATGTGTAAATGTAATGTATCCGCTAAAGTATACCGCACTCCGTAATTTTTAAAAATTTCGCTCCATCCAAAGGTTGCCTGGAAGAGATCGCTTTTAGCGATAAGGCCGCCCATTGTATTGCCTTATTTATTTTAACCCAGTACTTATTTTTTTTATTATTTCTGTTTGTGTGGTAATTCAATAAAGAGTTATCTATCGCATGGCATGGCGCAGTGGGCGAATAGCCGGCTGAGACGCAGGAGGTAGCGGGTACGATTCCCGCCGCGGAACATATGTTTGCATGATCTACAGATATTTGTTCCGGGTCTGGTTGTTTCTCTATATATTATAAGTATGTCTATAAAAAATGTATTTATGTATTCTATCAGTTATCTGGTTCCCATAGTACAAGTTCTGCTTAGTTTGGGGCAAGGTAGTGCTGTGTGAAATATCCACCAATATTTATTTATTTTATTTATTTATTTGAGACTCTCAATACTTCTAATGGAGAAAGGTACAGAAGGTAGAAGGTAACGTTGTTCAATTAATATAATAGTGTAGGACTCTTATTAGCGTAGGAGTATTATAATGAAAGTGCGTACTAAGAAGGTGCTATGCAGTGGTAGAACATTTAACCTTGTTTCTGATGAGTAATAAGAAATACAACACCATGAATGGCATGGTTATACTTAGTACCTCCACACAATACAATGTTTGTTTGATACCATAATCTCATATTGCTTCCTGTAGTATAGTAGGTAAGTGTATCTATAGTATAATAAGTACCGATCTCTTAAATACCTAACTATCGATAAAGGACTTTGCAGCGTTGAAGGTGGCTCTTGGGGTTGGGTTACGTAAGAATGTAATTGCCACAGGATGTAATTAACACGAACTAACTGCCAGTGACGAGTAGCCCAAATTCTCGAACACCGCCGTAAAGCTGTAAGCCTATCGATCTTTAACAGAATACATTTCGGGGAATGTGCCCTGGAACTTTACGATCTGGTTCCGCCATCTCCTTCAAAGGACAAGCAGGCGCATGGCTCAGTACCATCCGTACCTAGTTGATACACCACCCATTCGCACACACCGTTTTGGTTCTACGTTCTTGTTGCAAGGTATGAAACGCTTTGCCGTCGTCTGTTTTTCCTAAATAATACAATCTGGGCCTCTCTAAGGTAAGAGTGAATAGATTTCTTCTAGATCTTCGTGCTTCATCTTAGACCACAACATTGCTTTCCATGAGGTGAGACTGTGGCCAAACGAAGATATTATTAGTTAAAAAAAAGTCGAAATTTGACCGTAATTCAATATATTTTGTAGCTTAATTTTAGCATTTGCCTCTTGTTTTCTATATAAACTAACTGGTAACGCTATCTTTCGACTATATAAGGTACTTCTTTCCTTGACCCATTTTCTATCCGCAAAACCATTCCTACTTGCGGGCCCGCACCCTGTCACCGCTCCGCGAGAAGGTCAAAATCTTGGCTTACGTACGCGATCCGCTGAAAAACTCGCTAATTACCGCAGAATGCCGCTGCAAAAGTATAATTAAATTGTGTTTTACAAAAAACATTACCTATAGCATCATGTGGTTTTGCTAATTTACCGCGACTCCTGGTGAATTACGCAAAGGAACATTCCAGACTGCTTAAAAGGATCTCAATGTCAGTGGGCGCATCCTTAAAATTCCTTTAAACCCTCCGTCGTCCGAGACACGTTCTCGGAGACCCGGATGACGAAATGACTTCCGCTAATGCGGAAGAGTCATCCACATTAGACAGAGCAAACACTCCACATATACACCGACCTCGCCGGCGAGGTCGACGAGTACCTTCAGTCGCCGCCTATACGAGGTACAAGCACGTACCCGGGCGTTTCTCTCCTATCCCCGTCCTGGCAACAGCCCAAGCCGAGGTTCGTACCTAAGTGGTGCCCTTGCGCTAGTTGCCTCATCAAAATAAAATTACAGGGCTGAGCGCCTGCTGCGCTTGCCAAAAGCTCGGTTAAGCTGCAACGGCCTCAGAGACCAACAGCGAGATTAGTCCATTCGAAAAAAAAGGGCGCATCCTTAATCCTTATCTTGTTATCCCGATTCTCCAGGATTTTCAAATAAAGAACAGGTATATAAGGAAAAAAACTAAGTTAATAGAAATAAGAAAACGCATGAGACAGTTAAAATGGCAGTGGGCAGAACACATCCGTAGACTGGAAAACGATAGGTGGACAAAACTGGTGACAGAGTGGATCCCACTGGAAGGAAAAAGGAGACAGGGTAGACCAAAAAGGAGATGGAGAGATATTTTTACCCAACGATGTGGACCGGTATGGATGAGAACAGCGAGAGAGAGGGATGTATGGAGAGATTTAGGGTAGTCCTACGCCGTGGATGCGACTTTAGATACATAAGACCAAAATAGTGAAAGTATAATTAATTAGTATGTTAATATAAGTTATTAGGTAAATAGGAGTTATCTTATGGGCTGTAAAAAGCCAATTCGAAGGCGTAAGATCCGCAATCGGCTACACCACTAACTATGCCATATCTCACACCCTGTGCATGCAATAATGTTAAAAAGAGGGGAACAAAGTTTTCTCTTCACGTATGTATTAAAATATAGATTATTGTAGGACCTCCACAACATAGATTTATTTATTTAAATTTTACACAGCCATTACAGTAACACCAAAGCGACAGTGCAAAACCTTAATATCAAGTACTTATACAAACTACTTATTTACACTTAAACTAGATAGGTCCTACTTAGAAAATGCAAGACAATATCTGTGAATTTCGCCAAGGTAATATTGAAAGCATCAACATCTTCGGCTAGACATAAGCTGTTGATAATCCAAAGGGCTCGCGTGAATGGAGCTTCGCTCAGGAGATTAGTCCTTCCCTCGGGATCGCGAGCAGCCTAGGCCGTCGCCGCCTATAAACCTAATTATCAGGTACGTACAAAGCCACACACATCAGCACTCGCGGATTGTGCACCATAACTCTCAGTAGACGAAAGATATAGGTTACCAACAACATTTCCCGTCTAACTTCTAGTTTGTTGACCCACCATGCCAAATACGAATAGAGTGGGTTACATTAAAGGGTAAAAAGGGTATACCCCGTGCAATTTAAAGATGGAAAAACGACCTGATAAGGGCCTATGCCCATGACGTACTTTAAGTTGAGTCGTCTGCATGTTTAAAGTACGCCGCGTGCAACCCTAAAGGTAGGTGGAAGCCGTCGGTGTCGTAGAAATCTATGAAGGATGCTTATGTTCAGCATTAAACGTCCTGTGGCTATACGATTATTATTATTGACATCGTTGTGAAGTAGGTAAGTCGTGTTATGATTTTGAGAGTAACACAAAATGTTAAAAATATTATACAATAATTTTGCTAGTTAGATTAAATAATTTCTTCATTGCACGCCATTAAAAAATAATACAAACAAAAGATAAAACATAATGAAATCAAAGGTTAAATGGGCGGTATTATCGCTCAAAGCACCTATAAGAAGTGGAAGAGATCTTCCAGGCAAACTTTGTTAGTAAGGCTAGTTGTTAGTAAACGAAAAGTTTTGTGTCGATGACTTTCTTATTTTAGGTAGGTAATATCGGGTTGTTTTTATAGTTTCATCTATATTAATATCATAAAGAGGAAACATTTGTTTGTTTGTATTGAATAGGCTCCGAAACTGTGGGAAAGCTACACGATCCCCGGGTGAAATAGGCTACTTTTTACCCAACTGCGCAGAAGGAGGGTAATGTTTTTATTGAAAAACTACGCGTGCGAAGCTGCGGATTGGTCAATGAACATGAAAATTTAGGTTGTCTTCAGTTTTTAAACTTAAAACAATGTGACTCTACAATGTGAAAAAACTCAAGCTTTTAAGAATAAGAACACGTTCGGTTGGTGTAGGTGCAGTTTCAGACGTATGGTGTCGCAAAGATGATTCGAAACTTTGTTTCTTTTTTTTGGGTCTAATTCAGACTGGATTCATTATAAATAAAGTCGGACTGGATGCGGTCACAGTGCCCTCGAGAAACACGTTTCAACGATTTTTGGACCAGTTTTTAAGTTGGTATTGTTATTAGTCGCAGTTGCACAAACGCTTTGATATGCCAATTAGATTATACTCGGCTTAAGATTCATCATCATCATCATCATCATATCAGCCGTAGGACGTCCACTGCTGGACAAAGGCCTCCCTCATTGATCTCCAGGAACTGCGGTTGGAAGCGGCCTGCATCCAACGCCGACCTGCGGTTCTTACCAAGTCGTCTGCCCATCTTGTGGGTGGACGTCCTACGCTGCGCTTGCCGGTCCGTGGCCTCCACTCGAGAACCTTTCGGCCCCACCGGCCATCTGTTCTGCGCGATATATGGCCTGCCCATTGCCACTTCAACGTGCTAATCCGTCGGGCTATGTCGGTGACTTGAGTTCTCCTACGTATCTCCTCATTTCTGGCTTAAGATTATTTAATACTAATAAATTTACATAATAAATCGCTTACTGAGAAACATACAATTCTATTCTACTTACCTATGTACACACGGCTAAACATCAAGCTATACAATTTCAGTAAAAGCTGACTTCTCATTCTATGAAAAGTCTACACAATGCAAGGTCAGCTTATACTGGAAATATATAGCTTGATGTGTAGCCGTGTGTGTGTACGTACACAATTTATACAATACAATGAGCTCCCTTAACAAAACATGAATATCTGCCAAAAAATATTAAGTATCATTAAGAAAATCAACAATACCCGAAGAGACTATAAATATTATTTTGAAGACAGACATTAGTTGCACCGTTTGTTTTGCAAGGATATAAAACTAGATTGACTCTAGAATTTCGGTATATCACACTAATGCTATAAACTAGCTTCCGCCAGCGGCTTCGCACGCGTGATTTGTCAACACACAGTAGCCTATGTGTTAATCCAGGTTATAATCTACGTACATACTAAATTTCATCGAAATTGGTTCCGCCGTTACGACGTGAAAGAGTAACAAACATCCACACATACATTCATACTGATTTTTACTTTTATAATATTATTGGGATGCGAAAGTTTGGATGTTTGTTTGTTACTCAATCACGTTGTAGCGGCTGAACCGATTTCGATGAAACTTGGTATGTACGTAGATTGTAACCTGGACAAATAACGTGTGCGAAGCTGCTGGCGGAAGCTAGTTATTCAAAAAACTTTTTCAGTTTGAAAATGTACGAGTAGCTTGCTTATATCTTTCATATTATGAATATATATTTTTATATTTATATGTATTTTATGATATATATATTTATATTTTAAAGTATGTAAGTACCTATGTATGTTATTATTTTTGTGGTGCACCATTGACACCCTAGGTAAAACTCACATCATATATTCCATCCAAAGGTTGTCTAGTAGAAATCGCTACGTAGCGATAAGACCGCCAATTGTAAACGTTAATTTCAATAATGTTAATTTTAATTGTTTTGTTATTTATGGTTTCATAATATACACTCTCTATTAAAGCCAAGTCCTATGTCTCTTTTGTTATAAAAATTAGCTTAGCTGAATATTTTCTTACTGAGAACATTATCTGTTTCATCAACGTCAGATTATCTCTTTCCCTACGAAAAACTAACACATACGTTCTTTACAGCTCGTGCAGACAATGTCTCATTCCTCCTGTTATTCTGACTACCTACATCTTATTAAATAAAAGTTTATTCTAATGTAATTAGATTCTACTTACATGTCTAATTAGTCCACTCAAAAAACAAACAAATCTAATAACATATTCCACGAATTAAAACTGAAAATATTAACCGCACGCGACCGCAAACCTAGGAAACGTTATCAACACCTGCATCGCCATATCAGTGTTCAACCACTATGCAAACAGATAAAACCATGCGATGCGTAATTAAAAATAAATCAAACATTTTTAAAACGAGTTGACAATAAAACTATTTTGGCAGTGATAAGGAGAGGCGGGAAGTCACATACCGGAAACTATTTTCTATAGAGGTTTAAAGGCGTGCGCAAACAACGGTTGTTCGCGTTGAACTGCTAAGCGGCTCAGGTTTAACTGTTGATACAGTGCATTTAAACATCTGCCGATTGTATTAAAATAGATAGCATCGTGGGACAAAAGTTGCATCGCAGTTAGTATATTTTTATGTGCAGGTATAATAGGAACGAGCAAAACTAATTCTGAGAATAAGTACTAAAATATAAAATAGATTTTATTGCAGAGATGGCTGGTTTTAAACATAAGCTTCGTGTATTTTTAGCTTGATAATTTTTTGTCATTAAGCTGATGGTAGGAAAAATTACCAGTTCATGACATTTGTAAGCCTAAGACAAATCATTTGTACACTCGCAGTCGTTAATATTAATAAATATTAATAAATAATGATGTACATTCACAAAGCGCTCACGCAGCGCAGTTTGGGGCTAGATAAGCCCCAAACTAATCAGAGCTTGTACTATGGGAACCAGATAACTGATAGAATACTAACTAATGTAGTTTTTTTGTAAATATATACTTGTATTAAATAAAGAAACAATTAGACTTGAAACAAATATGCGTAGATCATGATAACATTTGTTCCGCGGTAGGAATCAAACCCGCAACCTTCTGCGTCTCAGACGGCTATTCGCCCACTGTGCCAAGAAGGTCGTCCATCGTGTCCTAGGCTTTAGTAGTTATATTATTTATGAGTATAGAGTTAGGTACGTTGCATTATGCACATAATATATTAGGCGAGTAGAAAAATTTATTGGTCAACCTATATTTTTACGGCCTAATTGAAGTCGGGTCATTCACTACACCAATACCACTAGTAAGTGGCTAAGTGGTACCAAGAAAACCGATAACGCACCAAACATAGGACATTTACAGTTAATTGTTTCCCACTTACGAGCCCAATCGACTGACCTCAATAGCCGTTTCGTAAGATCCTCTCTACAGATACGTTGGTAAATGCCTCTAATGTCCTTTTTATTGACAAAAAATTATGCACTATGCCGAACTATGGTGGAATAGCTCTTCCTTTTGTTGCCTGATTCCTCTAAGCGTTGGTCTCTATATATACGTACACCTCTATTTTCCTTTTTATTGACAAAAAATTATGCACTATCCCGAAATAATACAATGGCGGAATAGCTCATCCTTTTGTTGTCTGATTCCTCTAAGTCGTATGAGGCTAAAACAGCGTACCTACCAAAGCCGTTGACCTGCCGACACATTCCAGCGGCTTCTTGTCGGTGACTAGGCTCTCTGTAGATAGATACGTTCAAAGTGCCTTTTTTGACAAAAAATACAAATAACTATTCGCATATTCATAAAATACAATAGCAAAATAACCCAGCACCGTTCAATTACAATATTTCCGTTCAATATTTTTGTTATATTTTGGCTTCACACGATTTTTGTATTTGCCATAATGACGAAAAATTATGATATGAAACGTTTAATAAAAAAGCAAACGATAGACTGAGAAGTTTATCCAGTTTTTACAGTAAGCGGTGAGGAACAGTCATAGATTAATTAACATAAGTATGTATATGAAAATAATCAAGGTATTTAACCAATGTGTGCTGCCCATACTGACTTACAGATCCGAAACATGGCCCCACACATCTAAGCATATATGTATACACCATCAGAGTTGATCAAAGAGCCATGGAACGGGCCATGCTAGGAATACATCTCGTCGATCGTATACCAAACGTCGAGATTCGACGTCGAACTAAAGTCGAAGATGTACATAGGTTTACAAATCGCGGGGCTTAAGTGGAGATGGGCAGGACACTTGGCTAGGCTGAATGACAACAGGTGGACCAAGGCAGTCACAGAGTGGTGGCCAAGAGATGGACGTCGCGTCGACCGTAGGGCAGACCACCGGCCCGATAGTCTGACCATCTCGTAACGGAAGTTGGACAGCAATGGATGAGACTTGCTCAAGACCGATTGGACTGGCGACATACAGAGGATGCCTATACCCAGCAGTAGGTGCTGGAGGCTGGATAGATAGTTAGATAGATATTAAAATTCTAAACCGGTATATGTATGCACAAATAACTAACCACTGTGAAACATACATGAAGTGAAAGATTATACAAATTATCACAGCATTGCCGTAAAATTTCTCTGGTAAAGGTTTTAATGACTACTTTAGTGTTATTATGGTGGCGGAACTGGCAAATGGCCGACTTGATGCCAAATAATGACTTGATGTGGTAACCGATACCCAAAACCAACTTAAACACAGCCTTCCTTATCTAACATAAACTAAGGAAGTTCGATAACACCCTTTCGACTGCAAATCGATTGCACTTCATTTCAAATCAGTGGGATTTGCAACCGAGTTCACGTAACATCTAAATGTTGAACAACGAACCTGCGGCATAGTTATTATCACCATCATTATATACCTAGTCAGGTCATAAGTATTGTCACACAGTAAAAACTTTTCTTTTAGAATGCTGGTCACAAAGAAGTTTATAGAATTCGAATTTAGAATTGTTCATGAAAATAATAATGTATACTTATTAGAATTTTACTCATTTTTAAATATGGAGTGGACGCTTAAAGAAGACCGTGTTGCAGTTATTGCGTTGCATCGTTGCGGTTACGCGCCAATTCAAATTTTTAACATACTGAAAAATTTGAATATAACCAAAAGATTCGTTTATCGCACCATCAAACGATACAATGAAGACTCTAGTGTAGATGACAGGTCAAGAAGTGGTCGCCCTCGGTCTGTTAGGACTCCAGCAGTGATAAAAGCTGTGAAGGCGCGAATTCAAAGAAATCCCAAACGTAAGCAGAAACTGTTGGCCCTTCAGATGGGGTTAAGCAGAACCACGGTGAAAAGGGTGTTAAATGAAGACTTAGGGCTTCGGGCATATCGAAGAAAAACAGGACATCGTTGCGAATGCTCGTCTAATGGACCTGAGACTGAAGAGATGCCGCACTTTGTTGAAGCGGTACGCGGGAAAAAAATATCGGGAAATTCTTTTTTCGGATGAAAAAAATTTTACCGTAGAAGAGAGCTACAACAAACAAAATGATAAGGTGTACGCACACAGTAGTAAAGAAGCGAGCAACCGTATTCCGCGTGTCCAACGAGGTCATTTTCCATCCTCGCTCATGGTATGGTTGGGAGTTTCTTATTGGGGCTTAACAGAGGTACATTTTTGTGAGAAAGGTGTAAAAACGAATGCAGTTGTGTATCAAAATACAGTCCTGACGAACCTTATGGAACCTGTTTCTCATACCATGTTCAATAACAGGCACTGGGTATTCCAAAAAGATTCGGCGCCAACTCATAGAGCGAAGAGCACACAAGACTGGCTGGCGGCGCGTGAAATCGACTTCATCTGGCACGAAGACTGGCCCTCCTCCAGTCCAGATTTGAATCCGTTAGATTACAAGATATGGCAACACTTGAAGGAAAAGGCGTGCTCAAAGCCTCATCCCAATTTGGAGTCACTCAAGACATCCTTGATTAAGGCAGCCGCCGATATTGACATGGACCTCGTTCGTGCTGCGATAGACGACTGGCCGCGCAGATTGAAGGCCTGTATTCAAAATCACGGAGGTCCTTTTAAATAAACTTTAGTGTCATAAGAATCTATGTTTTGTTAAGTTCATTTTGGTATATAAATGGTTACATAATGAATAAACTTGTTTCAATTATTTTATATTAAAAATGTGACAGAATTTATGACCTGACTAGGTATTTACAAAAGTTACAATGCTGTTTGACTTATTGTACGATTACACAGTTGTGGCGGTGAGACATTGTAAAACTGTATCAAAATATTATTTAATTCAGATAAACCCATTGGAACATTGATTAAAGTCACCAATTACAGTAAAGTGGCGCATGACGCTTGAATCGCAGAAAAAACGTGATATTATTATTGATTTTATAATTCGTGGCGCAATAATTCTTAGAGTCTGTCAAACGAAAGTAGGCACTTGTATTTATTTGTAACTTTTTACATGGCAATACTAATGTGTTTCCACCTACGGACGCTATGTTCTACAGCTGGGTAAATTTAGGGTGGTATAAAATAATAATTGCACGTACTATAATTAACTATAATAATGACGAATTGTAACCCACTCTTATCAACTGCAGATTAATAATATTGAACTATTATACATATAGGTTTTGTCATTCTGAACCGGAAAAATAAGCAAAAAAATGCCTTTTCCCGAAGATGTAGGCAGGAACCACGGATGACCATTTTCCATGAATCTGACTTACTTCTTTCGTTTCAGTCACTCTCTTTATATTCTTTAAATATGTCGTCGTTTAAGGTAGGTACTCTTGACTTTTTTTCAACAGATTAGGGAAAATGAGAATCGGAGTGTGGCATCATTATTATTCCCTAATGTTTGGGTTGCCACGCTGATATTTTTTGAATTTGCCGCAATTTTTCAGGGTCTACTTTCATTGGAGAGACTCTAGTAACCTTCATTCCTGTTGATAATTTAATGTTTTGACAATTCGATTTGAGAACAGCGCCTTTGCATAAAGATTGGTGCTACTTTCTACTTTTTTCGTCTTGAGTGACTATTACTATACGTAGGTATATGCTATACACATAACAAAACTTAGATAAAAAACCTTCGACGATTTCGCTTCTATCACCTATGTCATAAATATCAATAGAATGAGAACTCGCAATTTCACTGATCAAACTGTCACTCTAAACCTAATCATAGCATGAAACAAAGATGGTAGCGTTGCTTGTTACGATAAAATCGCACCATTGTTCCATGGGAACCTTAACCTGTCACAATGGGAAGCTATACTAGCCCTATGGTGTATGCACATAACTGTATGAACTTGCTTTAATTAAAGGTCAATGGTTTCCAAGTACCTAGTGATGAGTATAATAATGCGAATGGCTAAGGAATGGAATACACTATGTGGTGTGTCTGCTCTGAAAACTACAATCTCTTGGCAATCAACATATCGTCTCTTCAAGGCAAAAGCGATACCTTCTAGATCAGTTTCCTTGCATCGGTCGTTGCAATTTACAAATAGTTATTTTTTTATGTTATTTGTGGGGAAACAGGCTTACGGCCCACCTTATGGTAAGCGGTCACCGGCGCCTATTAACACCGGCAACCCCCGGGGTATTGTCGATGCGTTCCCTACCCTGTAGAAACCTCTTTACATTTCGATTGAAGCGTGCCATGTCGTAGTCTAATGGGAAAACTTCAGATGGTAGCTCATTCCACATCTTGCAAGTATGTGGTAGAAAAGATCGCGTGAAACGTGTGGTGCGCGATACCCAATTGTCGATTATATGTGGATGAGCTTTATTACGTTGTCGAGAAGTGCGGTGGTAAAATCTCGACTACGGGATGAGATCAAATAGCTCCTCAGAACATTCCCCATTATACAGGCATTAGGTTATGTACCTAATTAAGGTAATAACTTTATTATTTGGAGCCTGCACTGTCCCACTGCAGGGCAAAGGCCTCTCTTCCATCCTTCCACTCTACTCATATTGGTATGGTTCATGATGGAAGGGGTTCGGACCATAACCCACCACGCTGGTCGAGTCGCGGGTCCAGTGGAGCGCCATAGCCTCGTTTGTTGGTCGGCAGGGTTATACCACGGGCCGGTGAGGTTGGCTTGGGTTCTGAGAGATGTTGTTTGGAACCCCTTACACCCCCCTTATAAGGTAATAACTACTACTACTAAATCCAAACTCAGTTTGCAAATGAGTGCGTGCTTGGATTAAAGAAGATTGACAGAATCCGTAACACCACGCTGCGTTTAATTTCTGGCATTGCTGACGCAGGAAATAAGGCTTCCAGCCTAAAATGGGAAGAGGCGGGCCATATAAGACGAATGCACCCGGACAGATGGGCAACAATCGTCACACAGTGGGTGCCTGAAGACGGGCGACGGCGCCGAGGAAGGCCTAGTAGACGCTGTGCTGGCGTGATGATTTCGATGCCTTCGAGACAGATTGGTGGGATTTGGCACGCGAGCGAAAGTCCTGAAAGACAGTGGGGGAGACCTTTGCCCAGCAGTGGGATGACACGGGTTGAATTTAAAAAAACTACTACTAATTATGGTTTAAGAGAATAACTATTCCCTAAATACACTTTCTTATTATTATAAGTATATATATAACACATTTGCACACTCACGAAGCGAAGACATGCGCTCCTTACTTATACATAACACTACAATATAGGTTGCCTGGAAAAAAATCTCTTTCAGCGATAAGGCCCATTCTACTATATTTAGAGTTAATACGTTTTTTTAAGTATGCCTGGTGTACAACAAAGCATTATTCTATTCTATTCTACAATGTATTCTACCGTGTTTTAGCAAATAAATTGATTTCTTTTCATTAGTTATGATTGTGGTTATTCGTAGGATTACCTTTTCAAAATTCAAAAAACAAATTGTGCAAACCTTCTCTTTAATTAAATGTATATTTTAATGTGTGCGAGGGTAGTGAACTGATATCGGATAGGGGGTGAAGCCGTAGGATTAGCACGATGGATCAGCTAAAGGTATGAGGAAGTCTTCTAATATTTTACTTCGTACTGGCTTAATACTTTGGGATAGATAAATAATTTTCACGATTCTTGATTGTTAGTATACTATTTTTGACAAAACAATCCACAATAATTCAATTCAATTCAAAATAATTTATTTCAGATGATTACATCCATAATTTGTTAGTAAAACCTGAAATCTTAAAACTATGTTAGTGCAGTTAGTAATAATTCATATTATTTAATTAAATAAACAATTCAAGTCAAATTCAAATTAAAAAAACCAATTAAATTACTGAATTATTTTGAGAATCAGTCCGCCATAATAATTGTATTGTATTAATTTTATTTCAGATAATATGCAAATGATAATTATGAAACGATTTATTACCTCAAGATATGTAAGTACATAATTTTTAATTCACTGCAAAAAAGAAGTTAAGTGGTTTTTTTTACAATATGAATAGCTTTTAATGGTCCACTTGAAGCTAAAAATGTAACTGAGGGTCAACGGCACTTGACATTTCACATTTTCGTTGACAAGTCTTTTCAATAAGCCAACAAGATAAGCCACTTTCGCTGTTAACAAACTACATAGTCCCAAATTTGTTCATGCGAATTTAAACTGTATTACACACGCATATGGTTCAATAAATCAGCAGTAAAGTTATCGACAGGCAGTCCTAGTTGCCCAGTATGTGATTGACAGGCACTCGCTTTAAGCTATTTGGGACAGTTGTGGGAGAGAATGTAAGTATAGCAAGGCAGTCTAGACGCTAACGACGAAATGATTATGATTATAAGAGTTTCGTAAAAGCCGAAAGGGTAAAACGGGACCTTATTACTGAGACCTCGCTGTCTGTCTGTCTGTCAGTCTGTCACCAGGCTGTATCTCATGAACCGTGATAGTTAGACAGTTGAAATTTTCACAGATGATGTATTTTTGTTGCCGCTATAACAACAAATACTAAAAACAGAATAAAATAAGTATTTAAGGGGGGCTACAACAAACGGGGTATTTTTGCTCGTTTTAGCTCGATATTGATAACGGCAACAGGTAGACGCTTGAAATATTCACAGAATATTTATGGTTATATATTCAGTTTAAAAATAAATAATTAAATAAAAATAAAATAAATATTTAAAGGGGGCTCCCATACAACAAGCGTGATTTTTTTGCCGTTTTTATAGATAATGGTACGGAACCCTTCGTGCGCGAGTCCGACTCGCACTTGACCGGTTTTATTTTAAGAGATCGTAACTACTTGTTTCTATACAGAAACAAGTAGTCAAATTGAAAAAACAAAAAACGAAACTGTAGTTACATGGAACCAGTTTTTATTAAATTTATATACATTTTTCAAATCGTTTTATCCAAGATGTTGAAACCATTATTACTATATTTGGAAAAAAAGTTGCATGTGGGATAAAATTGTAGGTACGTCTTAGTGGCTGTCCTTAGTTTTTTTTTCTGTTTCTTGAAATCAGCTCTCTTGAAATCTAATTTTCTATCGACCCAGTAGTTTGGGTGCATCAAAATCATAAAGAATAACCGTCGTTCTCGTTGGGCAAAAGTGGCCTTATAGAATGTATTACCGGAAGGTTAAATTCTTGGACTAAAAGTACCAATTCCCATTTACTCCCGATCAAGACATTGTTAAGATTTATTGCCCTATTTACTCCTAGATAACGTCACGTCACTTCAAAATCTATATCAATTTTTTGCTAGCAAGCTCGACAGGAAATTATTTTCTTTGAATTTTCCAAAATGTCTTTATGGGGCACCCTGAACCGTACCGTTTTCAAGCGCACCTCCACCTTCGCCTTGGCCGTTGCCGAAGGCACCTTCTTCTTCGAAAGGACCTTCGAACTGATCTCCGTCGGGATATTTGAGAGCGTAAACAAGGAAAGTCAAAGTATAAGTAACTTTTTAACAAAATAAAACCTCGTAGAAAAAAATTGAGGGTAGCCCTCGATTTTTAAAGGATCCTGACTTGATGCCAATGGGACCACCTGGGAAGTATACCCTTTTAAACAAAAAAATTAAACAAGAATTATTTGAATCGGTGTCTTCGAGTGATCGGGGAACATAAATAATAAAAAAACCGGCTAAGTGCGAGTCGGACTCGCGCACGAAGTGTTCCGTACCATCTTTAATATAAAAATGAATCGCAAAATGTGTTGGTAAGCGTATAACTCAACAACGCCTGGACCAATTTGGCCAATTCTTTTTTTGTTGTATTTCTTATTGTCAGGAGAAGGTTCTTATGAAAGAAAAAAATAAGAATATTGCGCGCAAAATTAGAAAATTTAAGAATACTTAACCACCATATAAAACTATATATAATCTAACCTTAGCGCTTTTATAATGTAACCTTATGACGTTTGACATAGAATTGACAGAATGCGTGCTGCAAATATCGTCAAAGAGGATGTAAAAAAATGAATATCGTTTGAAACAGATTCTTCGGTAGGAGTTATCCCGAGATATATTGTCTACATATATAAAAATTAATTGCTGTTTGTTAGTCTCGCTAAAACTCGAGAACGGGTGGAGCGATTTGGCTAATTTTGGTATTGAATAATTTGTGGAAGTCATTCATTTTCTCATACATAATGATGGCCGGGGACAACAATTGACAATTCTACCAGGGTGACTTATATTGACAGCCCGCGTTATACCTATGCATGTCAAGCCGATACGAAGTTCGAGGGGTCCACTAGTTATCTATAAAAACGGCAAAAAAATCATGACTGTTGTATGGGAGCCCCACTTAAGTACTCCGAGAAAAAATTGGAAAAAATCACGTTTGTTGTATAAGAGCCCCCCTTAAATATTAATCTTATTTTAATTTAATTGTTTATTTTAAAGTGAATAATATAGTATTTAAAGCGTCTACCTGTTGCCGTTATCAATATCGAGCAAAAAATCACGTTTGTTGTATGGGAGCCCCCTTAAATATTTATTTAATTCTGTTTTAGTATTTGTTATTATATCGGCAACAGAAATACATCATCTATTAAAATTTAAACTGCCTAACTATCACGGTTCATCACGGGGCCCGTTTTACCCTTTAGTTACGGAACCGGAAAAAAAAGGTACTGACGAATTGAGAACTTCCTCCTTTTTTTGAAATCGGTTAAAAATTTAATATGAAAAATATAAATGACCAAAACTTCATTCACAGAACAGTTATTCATAAATGAATACAGACGTAAAATACCTATAGTTTTTTTTTAATTATAAACGCCATATCCTGTTGCCATTCGAAAGGCAGTTGAGAAATTTAAAATAACCGTCGATCGTTACTTCCTGTTGTAAAGAGTATTGCTAAGTGCTAACTCGTGGTAACATTGAAAATCAAATGTATCGTTCCTTTTGGGTGCTACGATCTAGTAAACCTATCCTCTCCTTTGCCAGTTAGACCCTAAGACCTTATTTCAATTGGGGATATGAACCGCGGGATGACAATTTGCAGTAGCAGTACCCATTACTATAACCTTAGGATTCGTAGGTAAGTTCATAAGTCATATATTTGTACGAGTATATATAGGTATATAATATTATTTTAGAAATGTATGTTAATAAAATTTATATTTACATTTTAATAAAACTCCACACACCTTTTATATACTCGCTTCTTTATTTATTTTTCATTTTACTACGTAGCTGCTGCATTACCTTCGCTTCTGGTTTCAGCTGAAAATCAGCGTTGGGTGCTTAACATCCAACATTATGCTGAGCTGAACGCCATTTTGGTACGCAGACACATGACTCGAACTTGTTTTATTGGATTCAATTGTATCTACTGTTCCTTATAATTGTTAAATGTGTCATTTTATGTGTACCAAATAAATGATTATTCTATTCTATTCTATTCTAGCTGAGTGAAGGCTGTAACTGCTATAGGATTTAAGGATTTAAGATTGGCTAGACTTGACCAGCATCATGCTAGGGCTGGCCAAGACGTTAACCTCAAAGGACCTAAGGCAACATATGTGCATCGTAGGGCACGTTTCTAAATTGCGTGACCTACGAGGCAATACTATAGGCGATGGTTACTACGTAACATATGGAGGGTCATACACTTGTTCATATCTTTTTTTTATTGATGATAGCCAAGCGCTTGACCACTACCTCACCTGATGGTAATGTTCCTGAAGTTGAGATCGAAGATGGAGCACGCTTGCCTAGAAATAACTTTTTCACTCTGGACTTGAAGACTCCAAGATTATACTGGTTTGGAAAAACATACGCCGCAAGTGAGTTCCACTCCTCACTTGTGCTAACAAGAAAAGTTGAAGCAAATCGTTTGGTACGGCAAGGTGGTATGCCGACCAGGTATGGGTGGTACTTCTCGGTTCGTCTGCTTGTCCGGTGGTGGAACGGAGAAAGAGGGATAAGGTCATGAAGATCTTGCGCACATTCACCAAAATGTATCTTGTAAAAAACTGAAAGTCTTGCTACTCGGCGTCTGTGCTCTAGACTTTGTAAATTGGCTTCCACTAGTGAGTCATCACCAATGAGTCTAGCAGCACGTCGCTCAATCGAATCAAGAGCTTCAAGCTGATACTTGGCTGAGCCATCCCAGAGTAGGCAGCAGAACTCCATACATGAGCGGACTTGTGCTTTGTAGAGACTGAGCAGCTGTCCCGGTGAGAAGTACCGCCGAACCTTAGCTAGGATGCCCAGCTTCATAGCAGCAATTTTGGCTCTAGATTCAATGTGCGAGCCAAAGTTCAGGTTGGACGTGAGCTCAACGCCCAACAAGCTCAGACTTTCAGAAATTACGAATGGGATATCACAAAAGGTGAGAACGGGATGAAAAGGAGACCGTTTTGCGGAAAACACACACGCCTGAGTATTGGAGGCGTTGAACTTGACCAAGTAGATAAAAAAAATTGCCCGCGAAAGTAAAAAATAAACTACGATTACTTATGCAAAAAAATACTACAATTTTTAGGGATCCGTTCCAAAAGGAAAAAAGAAACCCTTGTTGGATCACCTCGTTTTCCCTTTTTCCGTTAAGACCCTTTTTCTCAGGAACGCGTGGAGGTATCAAGTTATAACTACTATCAAATACGAAGGTACTATGGTGCCTTGGAGCTGTGAAAAAATCAAGTTTCTAAGTCAAGGAAATCAAAAAATACGGCTAATTATGCTGTATATTTTCCTCCCAAATTTATCAAAACCTATAGAGTACACACGGCTACACATAAAGCTATACATTTCCAGTATAAGCTGACTTCACATTGTGTTGGCTTTTCGTAGAATAAGAGGTCAGATTATACTGCAAATAGCTTGATGTGTAGCCGTGTACTTTCTATTGACATAGTATCAAGAAATTTGGTAAGAAGCATGTTCTCACAGCACATCTAAAGGAAAACCCCGAAGAAGGTTATTTTGTAGTTAAACGACATAAAAAAATACGCAACTTTCGGTGCTCAAGTCAGATTCGCACTTGGCTGGTTTTTAGGGTTCTATACCCAAAGGATAAAACGGGACTGATACGCCGCTGCCTGTCTGTCCGTCTGTCACCAGGCTGTATCTCATGAACCGTAATAGTTAGACAGTTGACATTTTTACAGATTATGTATTTCAGTTGTCGCTATAACAACAAATACTAAAACAGAATAAAATAAATATTTAAGGGGAGCTCCCATACAACAAACGTGATTTTTATGCTCGTTTTTGCTCGATATTGATAACGGCAACAGGTAGACGCTTGAAATATTCACAGAATATTTAGTTATATATTCACTTTAAAAATAAATAATTAAAATAAAATAAAACAAATATTTAAGGATTAGTCTATAGTTTTTCTTGAGGTTTTTTTTCCTTGCTCCTAAAGAAGCAATTTATTGATGTACATATTCATAATAGTGTAAGGCTCAGTCTGGCTATATTATACCTATAGTATCTGTAGTCAGTCATACCTACCTACATTGTCATGCCCATCCTATGTCTATCGAGCCAAAGCAGAGATCCTTTGCGTCTAAACACAAGTTTATTTTAACTTAGTTAAAGCAAGGTACCAAAGCATTTGATATAGATAATAAGGTTGTAGTGCAAACCCACAAGATACAACACCCTAGGTATCCTAGAATTATAACTAGTTATTTAAGTGCACTTTGTAAAAACATTTTTTTGAAAATAAATACATATTCATTCATTCATTCATTCAAGGGGGACTCCCATACAACAAACGTGATTTTATTGATCGTTTTTATAGATAATGGTGCGGAACTCTTCGAGCGAGAGTCCAACTCACACTTGGCCGATTTTTTTCAACACTCGGGCCACTCTATGCTGTCCTTTATTTATATCATTGCACCTTAACGGAGGATAGGATAGATCCTGTAACATCCACAGGTAATAACACAATGCGTTTAGAGCTGACGAAGCCGTGGGTTTTTTTCATCACGATTCACGATGGTCACGATAAAAAAACGATAATAAATCATGACATTGAGTCGCAAACGAACTGTGAAGATCGCAACAATTGTTTTTCAGATAAAAATTCTCGCGTTCGGAATTATCACTTTTTACAGTTGCTAGTTCGTCACGCCGCCTCAATCAAGACTGAAAAAGTAAGTTTCCTGTATTTGAAGATCATGATTACTATGTCATGATCGGAATAAACAAATAGTTTTTCATATTTTTATATTACTTTCGTATGATGAGCTGCGTTGTCAAACTAGTATTGGAGTTATTGATGCTACCCGAAAGCTTTCTTATTCCTCTACTACTGACAGTAGTTCAGTTTTTAGTCCGATTGTGAGCTTCTGATAGTCCGGATGGTACAAATCACCGAACTACTGATAATTTTTGGTGTCAATACTTCTGTAAGTTAGTTCAAAGCACTGAAATTGTCTGAAATCTCAAAAGTAACAGCAAATTGATAATATCATTAAAACACAGAACGGCCCAGCTGAAGAGGCCACTCCAAATGCGATCATCATCAAAGTAGTAACCTGACGAAACGTTGATGTTACTAAATAGCTGGTCTTAAGAAAAGTATACTTCGTTAAGTTCAATTATGCTGCGCAAATAATGTGGCACTAAAGTTCTTCCACGCTACAATAGGTAACTTATCGTAGACCAAGATATAACAAGTTGTACGTCGCAGTGTCACGTCCAAACGGTTTGAAGATGAAAATACCTTTTAGATTGCCCAGTTGCTCCCTAGTGGACAATATCCATAAGTAAACTGGTTCCTGCGTAGTTTAATTCCACGTTGTAAATTAAACCTTCACTACTCATAATTGCTTTAACTAACCAATTACAAGAACTAAAATTAATACTTAAAACTATTAGCTGATGGTATTTTCATAGTTCTTCTTCTTCGAGTCAACGATTCACTTCTCAATCACAATTTGACGACCTCTGTGGTGCAATAGGCGAATAGCCGGCTGAGACGCAGGTAGGGTTCGATTCTCGCCGCGGACAAATGTTTGCATGATCTACAGATGGTTGTTCCGGGTCTGGTTGTTTCTCTATATATAAGTAAGTATAAGTATGTATTTACCAAAAAAAATGTATATACAATAAAGACTAAAAACAGAATAAAATAAATATTTAAGGGGGGCTCCCATACAACAAACGTGATTTTTTTGCTCGATATTGTTAACGACAACAGGTAGACGCTTGAAATATTCACAGAATATTTCGTTATATATTCACTTTAAAAATAAATAATTCAATTTAAATAAAACAAATATTTAAGGGGGGCTCCCTTTATGGGAATACAACAAACATGATTTTTTGCCGTTTTTACAGATAATGGTACGAAACCCTTCGTGCGCGAGTCCGACTCGCACTTGGCCGGTTTTATTCTTATCCAGTCTCTGCCAGCTACGGTGTGCAAAGAACCGGTTCATTTAACCAGCGAACGTCCTACAAAAACATAAAAATAAACATACTAGGCGAAGTCATGTATATTCTAATATTTTAATGTGTTATTGTATTTAACTAAAGTCAAAATTTTGGAATCTCTTTTTACCCAACTACGGCAAAGCCAAAAAGGGTTATGTTTTAGCAGTCTGTAATGTCATGTACCTATGTTTGTATTTACGTATGTACCATAGTACCGCCTGAACTGCTCATCCGATTTTGATGAAGGAGGTGTGAATCGATTCCTTATTAGTTATTACAGTCCTGGTGACGTAGGCTACCATCAACATAGGTATTACGTAGTCAGGTTCTTCTATTCTTCTTATTACCCATACTATTATCTGCATTGCTCTAACTTGAAACGCGGTGGGTTTTTTTGGGAGACAAACGGCGTGCGTCCGACCTTGAAGACGTCTCGACCGGCACTGGCCGCCCGGCGCGAGCGCCTGAACGAGTAGATTTTGATAGTTTTCTTTTACAGAGATTGAATAATAACTGAATTATATATTGTTTTTTCACAATTTCCTAGTTAATAATAAGCTCTATCTTTTGATATAAAATTGACATGATTTCAAGAAGAAACCTTTTAGTATCGACCGTTTAAATATCAATTTAGTCTCAACTTTATGATTTTTTTATCGAGAAAAGTATTATTATTCGCGTTTCTATCTTCACAAAGCGGTAGATTATATGTTCAGTTTTAATAACATATGTTTTTTGTGCATATTTTACATTTCAGTAGAGATACAGTTGTTAAATAACCCTAAAAGTCATTACCCTTCAAACTTGCCCGCCTTAAAACATATTGTTTGTTTATAACGTCTAAGAAAAACGCTCGCTAATTTCTTTCACATCTCTGTCTTCTCAATCTCTCTTTTTTGGATTATTACATCGCGTAAGTTATCGAAAGTTCCATTTGCATATCTTGCCCTTGCAGAACAAAAGTGGATAGGTTTTGCCCACGCGCTTTAAGAACAATGTTCATTGTCGCGGTTATTGCCTCTCTAACACATAAGGCAAGGTTAAACTAAATTATTAATTTATTATAATACGTGACACAGTACGTGAGATTGCATTTTGTCGTAGAACGATCGAAATGAATCATTAGATATCTTAAATTAAAACTCTTTATGCCAGATTTCTTTTTCGCTTCATAATGATTTTTATTCCTGAGTACTTAAAGTATCAATTCGCATAACAGATCAAATGAAAAACACAAAATTCAGCATGACACAATTGCTAACTGTCATGCTGAATTTTTTAAATTAATTTATAACCGCATTGATTGATTTCATGAAAACATTATATTTCTTTCTTCAATATCGCAGATTCCGAACTCTTCTGGGTAAAATTAACATAGTCTAGCATAGTGGTGGGCAAACTTTCTTAATGGGGGGCCAGAAAACTTAAGAAATTTCAGAGGAAGGCCAGAATTATAGGAAAAATGCATTTTGTATTGAAACTTTCAATCATATTAAACAATTAGATCATTACTAGTGATCGGCATAGGTCACTACCTATGCCGATCACTAGTAATGATCTCATCACTAGTAATGGCACTCCATTCCATTCACGGGAATTAGTGATCGTTAACTTAACATGGATATGCCTTCTAAATCCCGGGAAATAAATTTTTATTTTATTTAACAGATATTTTTAGGAGTTCGTATTTTACATAGTAATTATTCAGCTTTATGCAAATACATGTTGTATTTGTCACTTAAATCATTCCTTTCCCTCACGCTTTTGTAGCTTATCGCGGATGAGGACTTAGTTTCACTATACGCACACATTTGCAGCGAGTACATACACAATATGCATTTACATTGACATTCAGAAAAATATTCCCGTGTATCGGGGAATACTTCCCGGGGAAAATCCATATTAACTTGTCATTCAGGTACATTGACCCAAAATAGCACTACCTACGTCGATTCCTAATCATTACACACTAAGAACAGCAGACTACTCACTCTCACTCATTCTTAGAATTTTAGCCCCGAGTTGGGAGTTCTAGAGAGGGAGCACTGTACTAAGTAGAATTTCCTTAATGCTTCTGGACCGTCAAAATATAATTATCGCGGGCCATATACTATTCTTGCTGAAGGACCGTCGGCAGGCCGGATTAAATGCTCCGGGCCGGAAAAAAGGGGCCGGAGCTGGCCCGCGGGCCGTACTTTGCCCATTACTGGTCTAGCATTACTAGACCACACAAACTCTTGCGAATATCATATTTCTCCGGATACATAATTTAAATGCTCCTTATGCTTCACTTAACACGTCAACCATGTTTTTACTGCGTTGACAAGGTTATTTGTAGCATGATCTTGTTTATATATGTAACTTGTGTAGGGACATTTCCTAGGCCTTGGTACGACCATATCAGTTTAATGAACTGTCATGTTCGCCGATTTTCATAAACTGAACTTTAGTCGGACTACGATAGCAGCACCACTAAACGTTGCATTGACAGGCACCGAGACGAGATTGGATCGAAATTTTCTTTCTTTCTTTGATGAACTCGCCTATAGACGCTGCAAAATAAAATGCTTGTGAAAACTATTGACGTTTGCCTATTTGACAACTTGTACTAACTACTAAGTGCCCAGATTTAATTACAGAAATACATGAATGAATGAAAACACTATATTGTAGATTATATTGTACTAGCTGTTGCCCGTGACTTCGTACGCGTAAAGGTAGCGGTTCGTGTCGCGACAGAGACAGGAGACCGAAACAGTAGACTGAGACTGGAGACCGCGACAAGTGTTTCGGTCTCTTCTGCATGTACTCGAGACTGAGAGCGCATCCAAAGCTACAATTCATTCAGTATCGGAGTGGCTGTCTATGGAAATTTTCGTCTCTGTAGTAGTCCAGTTGTGCATCGTATATTAGAGGGTGTTGTCTGATCAGTTCAATCAGCTTTTCAGTCTTCGTCAGAAAAGTAGTCATTTTTTACAATAAACACATGTACTTTTCGAGCGCGACACGAGACACTACTGGTCAGGGGCAGCAACGGTCGTGCAGTCTCCGGTCTCGCGTCTCTGTCTCCTGTCTCTGTCTCGCTCGAGAACTGATGCTTATACATTGCCTAGTCAAGTAACGGTCGCGGTCTCCGGTCTCGGTCTCCTGTCTTGGTCGCTTGTCTCTGTCGCGAAGCAAACCGCTACCTTTACACTACTAAATATGTAGGTAACCTAGAAATAAAGCTAAACTCGCAGTTGCAACTTGAATTGACACCCCATTTTTATCCCATGGGAACTGATTTATGAGATAATTGGTAGTCTATATGGTGATCCAGGTTATAATCTAATCTACGTATATACCAAATTTCATGGAAATCGGTTCAGCCGTTACGGCGTGATTGAGTAACAAACAAACATCCAAACTTTCGCATTTATAATATTAGTGTCATTGTACTTTATTATACCTAGCCAGGTCATAAGTATTGTCACACAGTAAAAACTTTTCTTTTAGAATGCTGGCCACAAAAAAAGTTAATAGAATTCGAATTTCGAATTGTTCATGAAAATAAAAATGTATACTTTTTAGAATTTTACTCAGTTTTAAATATGGAGTGGACTCTTAAAGAAGACCGTGTTGCAGTTATTGCGTTGCATCGTTGCGGTTATGCGCCAATTAAAATTTTTGACATACTGAAAAATTTGAATATAACCAAAAGATTCGTTTATCGCACCATCAAGCGATACAATGAAGACTCTAGTATAGATGACAGGTCAAGAAGTGGTCGCCCTCGGTCTGTTAGGACTCCAGCAGTGATAAAAGCTGTGAAGGCGCGTATTCAAAGAAATCCCAAACGTAAGCAGAAACTGTTGACCCTTCAGATGGGGTTAAGCAGAACCACGGTGAAAAGGGTGTTAAATGAAGACTTAGGGCTTCGGGCATATCGAAGAAAAACAGGACATCGTTTGAATGCTCGTCTAATGGCCCTGAGACTGAAGAGATGCCGCGCTTTGTTGAAGCGGTACGCGGGAAAAAAAATCGGGAAATTCTTTTTTCGGATGAAAAAATTTTTCCCGTAGAAGAGAGCTACAACAAACAAAATGATAAGGCGTACGCACACAGTAGCGAAGAAGCGAGCAACCGTATTCCGCGTGTCCAACGAGGTCATTTTCCATCCTCGCTCATGGTATGGTTGGGAGTTTCTTATTGGGGCTTAACAGAGGTACATTTTTCTGAGAAAGGTGTAAAAACGAATGCAGTTGTGTATCAAAATACAGTCCTGACGAACCTTGTGGAACCTGTTTCTCATACCATTTCAATAACAGGCACTGGGTATTCCAACAAGATTCGGCGCCAGCTCATAGAGCGAAGAGCACACAAGACTGGCTGGCGGCGCGTGAAATCGACTTCATCCGGCACGAAGACTGGCTCTCCTCCAGTCCAGATTTGAATCCGTTAGATTACAAGATATGGCAACACTTGGAGGAAAAGGTGTGCTCAAAGCCTCATCCCAATTTGGAGTCACTCAAGACATCCTTGATTAAGGCAGCCGCTGATGGACCTCGTTCGTGCTGCGATAGACGACTGGCCGCGCAGATTGAAGGCCTGTATTCAAAATCACGGAGCTCATTTTGAATAAACTTTAGTGTCATAAGAATCTATGTTTTGTTAAGTTCATTTTGGTACATAAATGGTTACATAATGAGTAAACTTGTTTCAATTATTTTATATTAAACATGTGACAGAATTTATGACCTGACTAGGTATAATGGTATAATGGTAATTGGTACAATGAGCGGTCTTATCGCTTAGAACCGTTCTCTTCAAGACAACCTTTGAATGGAGGGTATTTTATTCTAACTAAGATCATGGTCGGGGTGCATATTAATGACTAAACTATGGATGAAGAGAGTACGTCTAATACCTAAAAACAAATATAATGTAATACTTTAGTATAATACATTTTCTATTTAATAATAAATAGAATGAATGAATTAATGAAATTAAATGAAAATTCTTCATTATACCTAACAAGTTAATTACATTAAAATGGGAAAAAGGTTTTTGAAAAAGAATTGTGTCTTAGAAAACATACTTATTTATACTTAGACTCACATACTAAATATATATACACACTTTTTCATAGGCTGAGAAACGTTGGGACACCAAAAACAGACAAGTTATGAAAATTTGCCCAAGCGATTTAATATTAAATTCTACAAAATTATACACACGCAGTATTGCACATATGACCTTTAGGCCACATTTAGACGAGCGCTATACTAAAGCACACTCGTGTCATAACGTTATATTTACCTACACGCCAAAAAATATAACACATTCAGAACTACATCGCCTAGTGTTAATTTATGTTACAAACTTTCGACTTTTCCAAATTTCTCCAAATCATCTGTTAATTATAACGTTTTGAAAGCACTCAATCGTACGGATATTATGTAATATACACAAATAAAACGATACCAAAACAGTTATTTTGAAAGCTGTGTCTTTTTATCAGACACAGCTGTCAAAATAATTGTTTTGATACTTATGTTATATTTAAGCACAGTGTGCTGGTATGTGCTTTCAAAATCAAAATAAAAAAAATCAAAATGTTTTTATTTCTGTAAAATATAGAACTTTAACAAACTTGTTGGGATCTTCTTTTAAGTATATAATACTTGTGTCAGAAGAAGTGTGCTTTGATCAAATACAAATCGATATTTTGCATAATATGGATAGGTACAAGGTGGTATAACATAGTATAAGTGCGGCCATATTAGGCGTTTCATGCATTAATTAGTAGGTTCCATTTTAATTGTAGGTAATAACAATATCAAAATGATTGAGTAAGTTATACTTATTATTAAACAAGATTATTGTTATCTTCATATTCTTTAGAATTAATAATAAGCTTTTTCTACAAGCAATTTTGTTCAGTTTTGCCTTAAACACGTTCAGACTGGAAGCATCTATCTAACACAGACTTAAGAAGTTTATTATATATACTGGCAGGCATACAGATAACATTTTTGTTATATAAATAATAAATAATAAATAAATAAATATTGCTGGACGTTTCACACAGCGCTATCTAGCCCCAAACTAAGCAGAGCTTGTACTATGGGAACCAGATAACTGATAGAATATTTATATACATTTTTTTTGTAAATACATACTTATAATACATAGAAGACCAACCAGACCCGGAACAAATATTTGTAGAACATGCAAACATTTGTTCTGCGGCGGGAATCAAACCCGCTACCTCCTGCGTCTCAGCCGGCTATTCGCCCACTGCACCACGGATCGTATATAGAGCAGTCCTATTACGAGGGAGACAAATTTTATTATTGTGGTGTTTGCTGTTACGTTTCATAAAAAGGTCCCTATTTGTTACTACAAATGGCGCAATCATTATAGCACACGTGTGAAAGCTGCTTTATTTAGACACTTAGCTAGAAGCTCTAGGTATGCTATAAAGTTATCATTAAGAAAATGACCGGAAGATAGAATGGATACAAGGACGACATGTTATATTGATACATGACACGTTGTACTTTAGGTAGAGTGAATAATTGGGTGCAGTTGAGTTGGTACCTACGTTTTTAATGCTTGTTTACTCAGTATCGAATATGGGGATCTTAGAGCGGTCTTAACTGTTACATTTGTTATAGTAGGCAAGTAAAAAGTAGCGGCAAGCTTCAGAAATATATTACCACACGTCCTTACATACCCACTATTGCCCATCGTGCCCTAACGCCTGCGCCTTGAGTGATAATAGTTATAATCTTGAGAAACCGACACGAAAGATGTATAAAAAATATATTTACAGAATAGTAGTTTTATTAACCGACTTCAAAAAAGGAGGAGTTTCTGGTGGTAGAGCTTTTGTGAACGGGCTCGAGGAAGTGGGCACCACCGCCTTACCTTTATCTGCCGCCAAATACCAGTACTTGTGCTGCTGTGTTCCGGTTAGATGGTAATGGTTTGTTCCTGTAATTACTGGCACATAGGCATAACAGCTAAGTCCTATAGTATGGCAACGTATCCACATAGAGATCAAGACAACATAATAGATTGTTTTGAATTCTATGTGGATATCCGTGGGCTGCAGTAGTCACTTAATATCTGGTGGAATGCATGCTCGTTTGCCATATAAGTAGTATAAAAAAAAGGTTCTATGTTCGACTGTATATTTTTTTATGTATGTTCACCGATTTCTCCGTCAATTATGGACTGATTTACAAAATTATTTTTTTATTTGAAAGGATATACTTCCAGATTGGTTCCATAGATCCAAAATCGGTTCAGTAGTTTGTTTTTTTCTGTTATCTGAAGTCGGTTATATTTTTGTTAAAAAGTTACTTGTTTTTTTTTTAATTTTTTTTACTTACGAATAAATTGCAAGATTTTTAAAAACATCTCATAAATTTTTCCCGTCTATGCTGAACATTTTTAAGAATGTTATAAAGTCTTATTTACAGAATATTTGCATACAGCCTACACCTATCCTTTTAAGTCTCGTCTCGCCAGGTCTCGCTGAAGTCATACCACCAAAATTGCAATGAAAAATTTTACCACATTTTGTAGCAATATAAGCCCTTGCCCGACTCTCGATTCCAGATTCACTAAATAGATTATAGTACGTAATAGTATTTTTTTATGATTTCAAGTGGCCCTAAACCCTTTCCCCAAATGTGTCATCAGCTCTCCGGCTCTAAAGTAAAGCTAGGTAAAAAGTTTTTTATTTCTCACATAAAATATACACTAGCAATCAACTCGAGCTGATTGCAAGATAAGTTTATGCGCAATACTCTATAAGAAATATATAGAATACTCTATAAATAGAAATAGTGATGCGCAAAATTTGAGTGAGAAGTAAGTTGATGTCATGCAAAGCGCATAAGGTATATCTATCTACTGCAAGTCATTGTTTAGTTATGGTAATATGACCAATGAACGTCAGTTTCGAAAAGTTGGCGATATAGAATTCTTGATCACTTCCTGCAGTTTTATGATTCAGTAGAAAAGCACCACTTTAGCATTTCTGTTGACCGAAAAGGAGGAGTGTTTACAACACATTGTCCGTAATAAAACAGTTTTTTTTTTATATTTATGAGACCATGATAAAAATAACTTTTGAAACTATCATGGTTATGAACACTATTTATACTAAAAACTATTTTACCCCTGATCATGGCGCATGCAACTGCGCCGAAATATCGGGATACTCAAATACTCACAAATCATGGTAAATATCCCGTTTTTAGTATAAATACATGATAAAAATGTCATCAAAGTGCAAACTCTACGGCACAATTCAGTGTTTAAATATATGTTACTAAGCCCGGTTTGTACGACGGTCCCTAACCGCCTACAAATGTTTTAATTTGATGTATATGTATAAAATTACTGTTTAAAAAGGGTATTTATCGCGTCGGGATAACAAATAAAAAGGCCCTGGGCTGGGTACCCTCTTTGATTTATTTTTAAACCAACCTTTCTTTCTTTCGGGGAGAGAGAGAGAGAGAGAAAGAGAAAAACTGAACCGCTTGGAAAAAGCCCCGCCAAAAAATAAAAAAAAACTCTTGTTGTCCTTTTCTAACCCATTATTTTTTTAGTTTTTGGAACAAAAATGTTGAAAATTGAAGGAGGCAATCCTCTTTCTTTAAAAACTAAAACTATAAAAACACACGAAAAACTAAAAAAAACTATTTTATTTCTTTAACCGCCGTTCCGGCTGTGATACAACAAACAAATATGTGTAACAAACAATAAGGTACATCTATATATATAAAAGAAAGTCGTGTTAGTTACACTATTTATAACTCAAAAACGGCTGAACCCATTTGGCTGAAAATTGGTGGTGAGGTAGCTTAGAACCAGGAGACGGACATAGGATACTTTTTATTCCGTTCGACCGCGTTCCCGTGTGACGTGACATAAAACGTCAAAGAGAATACAAGCCATTATAAGACGTGGTATAACAAAAACGCATCTGACATGGAACAACAAAACGCAAATGACAGCTAAACGTAATTTTGTCTATGGTTAAGTATGGTAGTTAAATGATGGCCGGAGACAACAATTGACAATTCTACCAGGGTGACGTATATTGACAGCCCGCGTTATATGCATGTTAAGGCGGTACGAAGTTTGGCGGGTCAACTAGTACACGATAAATACCCGTTTTAATCAGTAATTATGTACAATTATCACGAATGTTTGAAATATGCTGTTTATGTATGATTTTACATAATTTGATCACTCTCTAAATCATATTCAGCTACTAAATACATTTAGGCATCGTTGAGCAAGTCGCCCTAAGTCACAGATTGGTACTGAATCTTTTACGGATTATTTACTGTGATGAAGATAAACGCTAATGAGTAATGACTGTTACACGGCAATTACTCAACAGAATGAAGTTCTAGATTGGCCAACTGCAGCGTAACCGATCTATAATAGCAGGAACTAGTTCAATAATTTCACAGTTTACGGGAAAAAACACTAGAAGATTGTTATACTATTAAAATTGACAGCTACTCCGATCGTGCCAATTACTTGATACAGTATTCTAGCAAGGACATAACGATTATTCAACTGTTTAATAGTGTAAGTGCTAGGGCAGCAGAATTATGTAGGCAGTTAGCCTCGCTCATCAATTGTCACGTACAATATTGAGACGAAGGTCATTTAATCGTTATCGCTTGCATTTTTGTAAAGGAAATAAATTAAACTATACACGTTTTCGTGGCATTATTGAATTTAATCAACAATATTTTTTTTGCAGCGCTAGTTGCTAGTTTTTGATATTTTTGACGACCTCTGTGGTGCAGTGGGCGAATAGCCGGCTGAGACGCAGGAGGTAGCGGGTTCGATTCCCGCCGCGGAACAAATGTTTGCATGATTGACAGATATTTGTTCCGGGTCTGGTTGTTTCTCTATATACTATAAGTAAGTATTTACAAAAAACAAATGTATATAAGTATTTTATCAGTTATCTGGTTCCCATAGTACAAGCTCTGCTTAGTTTGGGGCTAGATAGCGCTGTGTGTAATGTCCAGTAATATTATATATTATATTATATTATATGCATACCAAACACAGCTTGAAATTTCAATACTATTAAATAATATATATATGTATATCCTATTAATATTAAAACCGCGAAAGTTAGATGTATGGATGATGGATGTTTGTTACTCTTTCACGCCGGAACGGCTGAATCGATTGCGATAGAATTTAGTATGTACGTAGATCATAACCTGGATTAACACATAGGCTACTTTTTATTGGCAAACCACGCGTGCGAAGCCGCGGATTGGTCAGCTAGTATTATATATAAAACTAAGTCGGGTTTGTTACACCATTTATAACTCAAGAAAGGCTGGACTGATTTAGATGATCTTTGATTTGTTGGATTTGTATCCGCCCTGAATAGCAGAAACGCTATAAAATATAAGAAAATTCAAGGAAAATAAATATAAAGAAAATTAATTTTCTCATACATAGTTGCAGCTAATGATGATCGATTGACAATTGAATGAATTAATTAATGAAAACACTTTATTGTACACACACATTAAAACATAAAAATTACACACAAAATAGAAGACACAAAGCAAATGGTACGATGGGTGGTCTTATCGATTTCATCCAGACAACCTTTGGATGAAGAGGATGTAGCAATGTCAAAGATATGGTCGGAGGTGCACTTAAGTTATGGATGAAGGGAGTGCAACTAATACCTAAATAAAATACAAATAGACATAAATAAACTATTAAGTTACATACCTAAATATAATATATAAAATTATGATATATATAATATTTATAATACATACATTAGCAAAATACGTTAAATATACATTTATTTATTTGCAATACTATGACGTTTCTGAGAGGTATAAGCTTTTTACCTTAGATTTAAATATAGCTAAGGATGAGGCTTGCCGTATTGTTATTGGTAATGCATTCTATAGACGTACTGCTCGGACGGTAAAAGAACTGTCATAGAAGCTAGTACAATGGACTGGCGTTTTTAGCAATAGATTCTACCGGTGACGTGCATTGGCAGCCCGCGTCATATGCATGTGAAGGCGGTACGAAGTTCGGTGGGTCAGCTACAATGTTTAGAATAAAAATGTATTATGTATGATAGTACTTGTAGTCAGGTTTTTAACACCCATCAGGCATATTTAATAATACTGATATTCCCTGTATCCTGTAAGTATCATGTTTATGACGAACTACGAGTACCATGGGGTTTTCCACAAATATGAGAATATCCATGGTGCAGTGGGCGAATAGCCGGCTGAGACGAGGAGGTAGCGGGTTCGATTCACGCCGCGGAACAAATGTTTGCATGATCTACAGATATTTGTTCTGGGTCTGGTTGTTTGTCTATATATTATAAGTATGTATTTACAAAAAAAATGTATATAAGTATTCTATCAGTTATCTGGTTCCCATAATACAACCTCTGCTTAGTTTGGGGCTAGATAGCGCTGTGTGAAATGTCCTGAAATATTTATTTATATTTATTTATATCACGGAAATATTCGTTCCACAGTGGGAATCGAATCCGCAAACTCTTTCATCTCACGTCGGCACACAGGTCATCGCAGATGTGATAAATCTGTTAAAATTTATTTTGATTATGATTTTGATTCACTAACGTACGATGATACCGAGAATACTTTGATCGTAGACTGCATCATCGCTTACCATCAGGCGAGATCGTGGTCAAACGCAAGCCTATAATATATAAAAAAAAAATCTCTTCTACCTAGCAATATTAACAACACGCGAACACGTATGCACTCACTCACTCACACACAAACTCGCGCACACACTCACTTCTACACACACACACCACGCAAACACACCACACAAACACTCACCACACACATACTCACATACACGCAGTATTCAACTTAAAATCATAATCATATTTAGAATAAACATTTACTTGTATCGACTTATTTTAAGCTGGAACTTTGTTCGGTTTGGTTTTGGAAGAGGGCGCTGGCACTGCTACTCAGTTTTTTTTAACTTTTGCAGTTTTCAACGTTTTCATTTGTTTATGTTTCAAATAAATCATATAGAATTTTTTTTTGATGTCACTAGAGCAATCTCTAATCACGGTAGACAATGCCTCCAGCTACATATTTCCATACGTCGCTGTCGATCATAACAAGAGCGTGGCTTGCGCAAATCATCGTGAGACGATCAGGTAACCTTTGTTCAACTTTCTACGTGATATGTGAGGCTAACCACTTACCACACAATCCTGATGCCCTAGGCCCTATTTGGTTAAAAATTGTGCCGTCTGTGAAGTTGTAAAGTTGTATTTCTCTTCAGGGCACTTCGGAAACAGTATAGAAAGAAAGTAGGTTATTCTACTCATGAAAATAAATAAATAACTTTGAACAATAAAACAAAAAATTGTTGATTTTTTTCAGGGTTGAGGTTATAAAAGGGTTTGTAAACTTTTCCAATAAAATCAGCGAAATATTATCACTTTGCAATCTTTATGTCAATTGTCTTTATAGCGTGCGTGGTACTTTAGAACATTATACTACATGATATTTTTTGGTTGTATAAGTCACCAATTTGAATGTACAAGTTTCAATGAGAGACAAGAAAGACACTCAAAAAAAATTGCGGAACGGGGACTATGCCAGCCTCCATACAAAAATTTTCAAATCTTTTGTATGCTTTTAGTAGAGCAATTTATAGGATTGGCTCTTATAACAGTGAAGACTTATCTTAATCGAACAAGTTTTTGATTTTGAGTTAGCCTACAGATTCATACCAAGTATTTCTTGAATTCAATATTGGATTTCGAAAATTTGGAGTGCAAACATTGTTTTCGTAAGTGAAGAAAATGGTCCCTTTTCGGGTATCTACATATTCCACAGAACCCTGTTTTTTAATATGCGATCCTCCGGCTAATAATGTCTAGCCGGTAGGATTGATGTGGAATCAACAAACCTGCTGCTTACGAACATGGTCTTATGACAACTTAAGTACAAAATTACACTGAGCTTGCAGAATATAAATAAATAAATGAATATGGCTGGATATTTCACACAGCGCTATCCAGCCCCAAACTAAGCAGAACTCGCACTATGGGTACCAGATAACTGATAGAATACTTATATACTTTTTTTTGTAAATACATACTTATAATATATAGAAAATCATCCTGACCCGGAACAAATATCTGTAGATCATACGAACATTTGTTTCGCGGTGGGAATCGAACCCGCTACCTCGTACCACGGAGGTCGTATATGAGTACACTTCATTTAGATGGAGTAGGTATGCTTGCATTATGTGATTCCACACTACAGTATGCGCAAACCGCAATTATTTGATGGTTCACTACTGCAGTTATGCTCATCTATTTCTCGGGCCCGACTTTAATGATTTGGTAATCGAGTAGGTCCTACTCTTAGATTAATAGATTAGTCACTGCTTTTGTCACATTATGGATATAACTTTTGATATTATGAATATTTGTATTATATATTTAATGCCTTATTTTGTGTTTCTGTATTCTACTGAATTGATTATAGTTTTTTTATATTTAGACACATAAGCTGATGGGCCTCCTGTCGCCTATAAACTCCTGCAAGACTCGAGGTACTGCAGTCACGTACCTTATTTACACCTCGCTTGAAGGCGTTCATGTTGAAGCCCACCGGTAAAACCTCCGGAGGAAGGTCATTCTACATCTTGCAGGTGCGTGGAAGAAACGTACAGGTGAAACGCACCGTGTGAGACTTCCACGCATCTACGATATGTGAGTGTTCTCGTTGCCGGTTACGGGAGGTTCGATGGTAGAAGTGGGAAGCAGGGATTAGGTTGAAAAGCTCTTCAGAACATTCGCCGTTATATATTTTATATAACACGCTGAGCGCTCCGATGTCACGGCGCAGGCGCAGTGGCTCCAGGTCCTTCGAAACTGCTGGGTCGTCGACAATACGAATAGATCTGCGTTGCAAGGAGTTGCAAAAGAGTTTGATTTTTAGGGTTTTGTTCCTTAAAAGGTAAACAAGGAACCCTTATAAGACCACTCTCTAGTCCATCTGTCTGTCCGTGTGTCACCACCGATTTCTCAGGAACGGGTGGACCTAGCAAGTTGATATTTATACCAGATACTAAGGTCTATAGTCCCTATTAGATGTATAAAATCTAGATCCTGAGTCAACATGATAAAAAGATATGGGCAAATTTAGATTTTCACGAAAACTTGTAAGTACCAAAATTTACCTTAATTTTCAACTTTTTTATTTTTCAGATTTTTCCCTTTACTTGTACTGTAAGACCTTACTTTTAACCAAAATTAACGATTCTAGGTCAACCGGAAGTACCCTATATAGGTAACGGAACTACCATATATGGTAGTTCCCGTTGACCTAGAATCACGAAATTTGGCAAAAAGTAAGGCCTTACAGCACAAATAAAGAAACAATTCCTAAAATTAAAGCCCCCCCCCCCCCCCCCATATTTGACGCCAATCAAGATAGTCCTCTGAGTTGTATGGCCGCTCATACAATTTAGAGGACTAGCTTAACGGTACCAACCTCAAATAAGGTAAATAAATAAAATTGTGCTATTGAATAAAATAAATATTTAAGTGGGGCTTCCATACAATAGACATGATTGTTTTCGTCTTTATAGATAATGGTACAGAATCCTTTTGCGCGAGTCTGACTCGCACTTGGCCGGTTTTTTGTAGTAATTATTTAATGTATGCTTGTTAATCATTCAGTGCAACTCTGTAAGCACAAACTAAACGAAAATTGGATTTGATAGCATTCAAATTCATCTTAATCTACACTACACAAAGGTTGGAAGAAATAGCACTACGTTCGTCTATGTATAATTTTTTTAGTTCAATAAAGAGTTTTCTAATCTAATCTAAATTATTGCCATCCTTTTTTGTTTCATACAGACACAGATTGACAGTTGTCATTTTTGTTCTGTCAATCCTAAATTCAGTTAAGTTTGTGCCCACCGAATTGCTTCAATTCACGGCAAAGCTATTCCATGAATTTTCATAGCCTAGAGCAGTGTTTTTCAATCTGTGGGTCGCGACCCTTAGGGGGGTCGTGAAGCCTTACTCGGGAGGGTCGCCGGTAAAAGGAAAAAGGCAATGTTAATAACACTACAGTAAAAACACAATTTCAGTGAGAATTGTGTTTTATATATTTTTGAAATGTTAATAATCAAGTAATTTTCTAATTGTAGTATATTTCTCTTTTTATAGTTTTAGTTATTTTAGTTGTCATGCTTATCATTGAATAAAACGTCAGTTCAAATAGGTATGTGGCGAATGGCACTAATAATTTTAGAGCTGTAGAATGTACGTCTTAATTTTTATTTTATTATTTTAGGAACGACAAACAGTTATACATTGTGTAGTAAGTTACATGATATGGTGTGAACAATAAATAGTGAATGTACAACCCACGGCGCCATCCACAGATTACTTATTTAGAAATTAATATTTAGTTCGCTTCAGTCTAAATTAACGCCTATAAGTGCATACATTGTGGGTGATTAGGCAGGCATTATAATATAACAAATATCACAAAAGAAAATTAACAAACAAAAATATATGTTGTTTTAAAAATGATTTATAAGATTTTAATTTTCTTGTTCAACCAGTAAGAGAAAGAGAACTTGTTATCATTCTCTTAAAGGTGATTTCGGAGTCAATAAAGATGTCAATGTCAATGAATCGTTCGTGTTTGCACCATGCGTTGTATGGGAGAACGTTCACCAGCATAGGGATAATATTGGTAATGAATAATAATGAAGATAGGTACCAAAAGAGCGAAAATCATAAACATAGTCTTATAAATTACTAACTTTTTGTCTCTAATACCCAAGGGGGTTTTCAGTATGTTTCAACCCTTATAGGGGTCGCGTATTCAAAAAGATTGACAAATACTGGCCTAGTGTTACCACTATAATATGAAAAAAATCACTTATTTGGTTATACACTTATAACGCAGATAAAACTTTGCAGATTCAAAGTATTAAATAGTATTTGCGGGCGTAGTAATGCCAGTAAATTACATACACTGAAAGTGTTACTTAACGTTGAAATAATTATCATACTATAAACGGATAAGGAGCAATTATTGCGTCAAGCATCTGTTTAGTTTTCAATTAAAATTGATGGCCTCATTACTGTACATTTACATGAATGGAACTCTTCATTTAGATGGAAGTTTTGAACAAAAATGTCGAAAGGATTTTCAAGTAGTTAGAGGAACATGATCATGGATCTGGTCTTACCTAAAACATAAAAGTTTTAGTTCATTCAAGATATAGGTCTGCCTAGTATATAGATTAGGTAATTGATGTGTGATTTGACAGCTACCTATTTTACACACGTGATTTCCGGCATTGTTAGTAGTTCTAGGTGATAAGTATATGTTACACTGCAATTTTTTTGGTCGACCTATGTGACGCAGTGGGCGAATAGCCGGCTGAGACTCAGGAGGTAGTGGGTTCGATTCCCGCCGCGGAACAAATGTTTGCATGATCTGCAGATATTTGTTCTGGATCTGGGTGTTTTTCTATATATATTATAAGTATGTATTTACAAAAAAAATAGTATATAAGTATTCTATCAGTTATCTGGTTCCCATAGTACAAGCTCTGCTTAATTTGGGGCTAGATAGCGCTTGTGTGAAATGTCCAGCAATATTTATTTATTTATTTAATTATTATGATTACTAGCTGACCTGCCCGCGGCTTCGCACGGGTTATTTTTCAATAAAACATTAGCCTCGTTTTGCGCAGTTGGCTAAAAAGTAGCCTATGTTCTTTCCCAGGATATAATCAATCTCCTCGCAAAATTTCAATATGATCCGTTCAGCCGTTTAGTCGTGTAAAGATAACAAACAAACAAACAGATTTATGTATGTATTAAACACTAGCTGACCCATCCCCAGGTTCGAACGCGTAGTTTTTCAATAAAAACATCAACCTCCTTCTGCGCAGTTGGGTAAAAAGTATTCTATGTCACCCGGGGATAGTGTAGCTTCCCAACAGCGAAAGAATTTTTAAATAGGTCCAGTAGTTTCGGAGTCTATTCAATACAAAACAAACAAACAAATTTATCTTCTTTATAATATTAGTATAGATATAAACCATTCCTTTGAATCACTCTATCTATTGCTCAAAACTACATTAAACTCTGTTGAATAGTTTAAAATATCTAAGGTAACAGACAGCGGAAGCGACTTCATTTTATACTATGTAAGATCTAGCAATTTAACTCATACAACTTACAAGATATATTTCAATCATTATTATAAATACGGGATTTATCACGTACTGAAGCGAATCACACTCACTCTAAAGGTTCACGAATCAAACCGAAATATTGTAGGTTGGAATATTATTGTTGGTATTACTGATAAAACGGTACGCGATAAATCCCGTATTTACAGTAATAATTACTATCATGGAGTAACATAAGTACATATATAAATAAGTATACTCTACCTACGAGATAATGATCTCTGATCAAGACGCTTCATAATTTCTTCTGCAGTATTAGAAATCGAAGCGGCAATTTTAGACCAAAACTTTTTTAAAAAACTTCGGCACAATATAAGTGTAATAACAATAGGTCAATTCTTATTTTTCTAATATTTTTCCAAGTTTTAATTATCCTACTTACATACCCTAAGGAACCATAGATAACCATAGACTAAGGGAGTCACAGTTCATAGGCCATCCAGCGGCCTCAGACATGGCTAACAATAAAGACGTTGGTATAAAATTGTGTATCTCAGCTACAAAGTTTAAAACTTCATCAGACATTTAGGTCGTTTCTGGATAAAATTGTATTCATTTATAATTTTCCCAGACAAGTTTCTAAGCAGTATAAAACCGATATCGACATTTTGTGGGTGTTTATTCAATACTATAACGTCATCATTTCTTGATTGTCTCCAAGCGATTATAAACTTTAATACACTACCTTTAGGACGCGAGTTCTGTGAATAGTAAGAAAGAGTAGTGTTAGTATGCGACTCTATTTGTAGGAAATAACGGGACTTACCTACCAGTCGATAGTCTTATAGCAGTAGCAATGTTGTCAGATTCTAAAATGCACTTTTACAAAGACTGTTATACTGTTATGTGTGTTACTTGATTTTCAGTAATATTTTACTTGTAGGTAGCGAGAAAAACGGAACCCTTATAGGATCACTTTGTTGTCCGTCTATCTGTATGTCCTTCAAGACCCTTTATCTCAAGAGCGCGTGGAGGTACATATCAATATACTCAAGTCTACATCCCTTGAAGCTGTAAAAATCAAACATCTAAGTTAAGATAAAAAAGGATACCTACCTACTGCTGTTTATGACGCAATGAACGTATATTTCGACACTCTCAAGCGAATCAAAATTTATAGGGTGCTTTCCGTTGACCTAGAACTATGAAATTTGGTAAGTATTATCATCTTATACCACAAGTACAGGGAATAACTACACATTTGTATTTTATCATGATCATCATATCAGCCGTAGGACGTCCACTGCTGGACAAAGGCCTCTCTCATTAATCTCCAGGAACTGCGGTTGGAAGCGGCCTGCATCCAACGCCGACCTGCGGTTCTTACCAAGTCGTCAGCCCATCTTGTAGGTGGACGTCCTACGCTGCGCTTGCCGGTCCGTGGCCTCCTCTCGAGAACCTTCCGGCCCCATCGGCCATCTGTTCTGCGCGCTATATGGTCGCCTATTGCCACTTCAACGTGCTAATCCGTCGGGCTATGTCGGTGACTTGAGTTCTCCTACGTATCTCCTCATTTCTGATTTGATCCGGTAGAGAAACCCCGAGCATAGCCCTCTCCATAGCTCGTTGAGCGACTTTGAGCTTATTCATAAGGCCAATAGTCAAGGACCACATCTCAGTTCCATATGTCATCACTGGTAACACACACTGATTGAAGACTTTTGTCTTAAGGCACTGAGGTATGTTGGACGAAAAGACGTTGCGAAGTTTCCCAAACGCTGCCGATCCAAGTTGGATTCGACGATTGACCTCTTTCTCGAAGTTGGACCTATCTAATTGGACTGTTTGTCCTAGGTATACATACGCGTCGACAACTTCAAGAGCCGAGTTCTCAACTATATACATTTGTATTTAAATCATAAAAAATATAGTCATTATTTATGGTACGTATTCATCAAAACTGTCGGTACGTACGGAACCCTCGGTGGTCGAGTCCGACTCGCACTTGTCTGGTTTGTAGGGTTCCGTACCCAAAGGGTAAAACGGGACCTTAATACTAAGACTCCACTGTCTGTCTGTCCGTCTGGCTGTCTGTCCGTCTGTCACCAAGCTGTATCTCATGAACCGTGATAGTTAGACAGTTGAAATTTTCACAGATGATGTATTTCTGTTACAACAAATACTAAAAACAGAATAAATATACGAACGTGATTTTTTTGCACGTTTTTGCTCGATATTGATAACGGCAACAGGTAAAGGCTTGAAATATTCTCAGAACATTTAGTTATATATTCACTTTAAAAAGAAATAACTAAATTAAAATAAAACAAATATTTAAGTGGGGCTTCCATACAACAGTCATGATTTTTTTGCCGTTTTTATAGGTAACGGTACGGTACCCTTCGTGTGCGAGTCCGACTCGCACTTGACTGGTTTATTATAGTCACTATCGATCAGAATATATCGTATCGAATTAAAACCCTTTTAAAAAAAAAGTTTTCTTTTTTCTATAGAAAGTGGGTCCTGGAACTTTAGGTCCTTGGTCGCCGCCAAGGACTATTTTATTAGTAAACTGAATATAGGTTCGACATCACTAATATGACAAATATCTGAGTTTGTGCTTATACAATTTCCCCCATTATCGAGTATTCGCGATTAACACAAAATCTGTTCTAATAAAATATTTAAATTACATAACTGTCGATAAATTTGGAACGTGAATGCTGGTGCTTTGTTTTATAACACTTATTAGAAATTGATCTAATTTTCCTGAAATAATTTTGGCTCGGTCTAAGTATTGTATTTATCGGAACCAGTGTGTCAAATTATAATATTCAAACAGTACGTGGTTATGATCAGCTCATCAGGAATTCAGGTCGAGGGCCATGGATTGCAGGCCAATAATGTAATATGAATTATTGCATGGTATACGTACACTATTTATAAATGGAGTTTCAACTGTATTTATAATCTTAATAGTAAATTTAGTCATATGCATCAGATTGTTGCTTGTGAAGAGCAGTACAGTTTAAAAACAATTCTATTTTAAATCTACATGTATCAAGAAAACATGTTGCTTAAGTGGAGACCGGAGGGGAATCGCCCATACAACACGTACTACCAAGATCATTTCTAATTGGAGCATATTTCTACCTTAATAAGGTATTATTTTAATTTGAATAGTACTTATCTAGGTTTCCAACCATATATTAGATCAAAATACTTACCTAAAATGAAATAGAAGCGTATCGCATTCTGCATGTTTTTACGTCATAAAAGACCTGTTTTCAACCTAATTGTTTCGTATTAAAAACAACAACATGTTACGTATCCTAGTCATGGGAACGTAGATTATATCGTCTAGTTACAGAATAACAACACAATGAGAAAAATACAACAAGTTTTCAGTCATCATTTTTGGTATTACGGAACACGGTCAAAATCTAATCAAATTTAGAATTGTTCAGTTGCTATCACTGTCGCTCTGCGTGGCTAAACTTCGTCACTAAACAGGGATAGCGATATTCAGGCCGAAGTTTTTGACGCGGCCGAGTTGAAGTTGCGCTCGGGGTTCGCCGGCTTCTTAAGTATGCAAGTATGTATATAATGTTTGTATGTATATAAGAACATCCAAGTGTATTAGTAATTTTAAAACAGATGTGCACACCCATTATCTGTCCCTGTGTTGAAGTTGTAACTGCTTCATCAGAACCCTTTTTATAGTTGCTTATTGTATTATAATTAAATTTATGTTATTACTAGTATTTTAGGTTTATAGTATGTAGGTATGTTTTTAGTTTTATATAGATGCACCGCCGTCATGTGATACAGTATAATCCTGTCCATACAAAGGTTGTATGGAAGAGATCGCTTTTGGCGATAAGACCGCCCATTGTACTAAATCTATTTGTAAGAATTATGTACTGTATTTTACTTTGGTGTACATTAAATAGTTATCTTATCTTATTATTATTTCATTTAACGTTGAGTCCAACTTTAGTGTTGAAGTTTTTGGGCCGCTCACCCTGAGACTAATCTATTTTCGTAACTATCTGTCACTATTACAAAATTTTCTCGAAGTATAACTTAAATGTTAAAAATGTTATTTTCTATTTAATATGGGAACTTAGGGGTTCGCCCCGAACTGAGATCTCTCGAGTCTCCCAAAACAAAAATATTCATAAGGCTACTATATATTTCTTTAATTCGTCGGTCCATCTAGCTAGTTACCTGCCAATTCTCCTTTTTCCTTTTGGTCCTTTCCAGGTGGTAATTGTAATTGCATTGAGCAACGATGCCTAAACGTATTTAGTGGCTAAATATGATTTGAGGAGTTGTCAAATCACACAAATACGTGAAGTTTAAACATGTTTAGTCGCTAAATACGTTTAGGGATCGTTGTGCAAGTCGGCCTTAATCTTTGACAAATAAAATAGTGCCAGGAAATACGCAACCAACTAATTTGACCTGCAGTTTCATTAAAATTACAGGTTACGGGAGTTCATGTTATTGAATCCGCTTTTTTGGGTCCGTCCCTATATTTGTGTCACTAAGCTAAGGTAAGCTACACGCATACCAAATTTCAAAATGTGGCATCACTTGTCAAAGTTCAGTTTTATTATGGCTTATAACTTAAAAACTACAAGGCTTAAATTAAAAATAAAAACGGGATCGAAATATACTCACAAATACTTTTTATTAGCCACTTGACCAGATAGTTCCGTTCTGTTTTTTTACCCCGCTTGAACCCCAATATCTCAACAGGCCCCCAACATTTTTAGCTCATTTAGTCACACCAAAATTGTGCTATCACTACCTACCCATGAATCAAATTTCACGATGATCAGAAGATTCATACATACATACAACGCCAATTTGCCCAAGTTGATTTGGAGATCTCGCTTCGCTCAATCTATAAAGAAACTTAACTCATGCGAGAGTGGATAAGAATGTGACATCTCTCTGTACCAGAAATTGTAAGCCTCTTGAATCTTACTAGTAGACATTGCTGCATATCCTTGCATATACTCACGTAGAGTACTAAGATGGAAAGTCTCCTAATTGACATGTATTTCCTCCGTTTAAATTGATGGTAATTAAGTAATTTAACTACAGCTTGCAGAAATGAGCAGCAGTGACCCACTTGGGTTGGGAATGGAATAAGTATGCATATTTAAACAGTTCACGCTGTTTAACGACCAATTTACGATAAATGTACTAGCAAACCGATATGCAAGGCAGGAATACTCGTATTTTCCAATGAGTCATGTCATTAAAATCGTCAACATACGCAGTTAAGCTAAATCTTTTAGAATAAAGGAACATTTACAAATGATGTTTTGTCGGTTTTCAATTTTCAGACTCATTTCGCTATAAACCTTCAAAATGTAGGTAACAACTCACCTGGTGAGCTGGTGATCACCATCATCATTTCACAACTAAATAACTAAAAAGCACAAAGTTACTATCAAGAATTGTCAAATGCTATCAAAACAAACAATTTGTTCAATCACAACCGCGAAAGTTTCGATGTTTGTTTGTTACTCAATCACGTCGTAACAGCTGAACCGGTTTCGATGAAATTTAGTGTGTACGTAGATTATAACCTGGATTGACACATATGCTACTTTTTATCTCATAAATCACGTCCCGTGGGATAAAAATAGGGTGTGAAGTCAAGTTGCAACACCGAGTTTAGCTATATTTTTTGGTTACCTACACATTTAGTAGTGTAACGCATACGAAGTCGCGGGTAACAGCTAGTTTTATATATATTAATTTAAAGTGGTAGTAATTGTGAGATACTTTTACTTCATAATATCTTAAGGTTTTTAAATAGATACCTACCCAAATGATTACAACAATTAGAGGACTCATTGGACATCTGGGTATTGATTAATGTAACCAAGTTCACTACACTCCCTCTGGAATATTCACAGCAAGGGTACTGAAATGCCTGGAAATAGCAAAACATTACAAAAACCCTACTCAGATTTCCTGTTCTGGTTACGGACGGCCGGCTAGTACAAGTGTGGGGACTGTGGATATGAGCCATAGAGTTAGTACTGTACAGAGCGGAAGCTTCATACAATCTCGAATAAACACTACTACGATTATAGAGTAGCAATGTGGACGTAAGAGACAATGTTTTTATATAGTTCTGTTTTGAAGCCCAGTGTGACTAGATTACCAACTGGATTGTTTTTTTTTGGGAATCTAAATCTTAACCTTAACAGAAAAAAATACCAACTTTAAACAACACGTGTTAAAAAAAATCCTTACAAATTTTCGTGTAGGATTTTTTTAAACACGTCTTAAACTGTTTTTTTTTGCGGTAAGTTTATTGTTTGTTGATCTGGGTTAAGTTGTAGTTAGTTATGTTGGTGCTTATATTAAAAGAGCGTTAAATTTCCAGCGTGGTATATCAGCAAGGTCTTTCTAATACTAGTCATTCTTGCCAGAGCAACAGACATTTTGAGGCGACGCGATAGACGCAGGATGCTAAATTTTCTTAGACGCCTCCGTAACTGCAATCCAAGTTATAATCTATCAACACACCAAATTTCATTGAAATCTGTGATTGAGTAATAAACAAACAAATAAATACAACATCCAGACTCTCGCATTTATAATATTAGTGTGATTAAGGTTGAAGGAAGGATGTAGGTAGGTAGTATTTACAGTATATACTCTGTGGCGCGGGGCTGAGAAGCGGGTGCAACGTCCTACCGCTCCATGTAAGGCCCCGCGCTGCATACGTAATGCGATAGGGTCTCCAGTTGTTGTATTCTATTCGTTATGATAGAATAGAAAGTATGATCTTGTTAGGACTAAATAGATTTATTGCTAATGGTGGCGATCTATTTGTCTGCGAACTAATATTACGTAATATGACTAAAAATAGACAACTAAACAAAACATCAAGAAGAAGCGTTGGCGCGATGATTTGGACACTTTTACAGGGACTGGCAGGGTTTCATATCAAATCAAAAACATTTATTTGTAACAACACCAATAGTACAACAGAACAAACACACACAGGAGACATAACAAAAAGAACAAAGAAACAATAACTAGAAGATTAAAATTAAATAAAAATGCAAAATATTGCAGTGTGTGTGTCTCATCGTACTCACTGCATGTGTCACAAAAAGGCTTTAACTCAGCATGTGCTGGGTTGCACTTGCTACCAAGCGCTGGTCTTCCGTTTTGGCATAGGCACGAGATAAGCGGGAAGATGAGGGGGAGGCCTGTACCCAGAAGTGGGACAGCATAGACTAGATAAAGAACATCTCACGCTTGACATAATTTTTGATTTAAAATATTTTTTGATACCAGTTAGGTAGCTTGAGTCCAATTTCACCAATCTTGTTTTGTTCGTTTTATCAACAATCCAGGTCTAAAATATCCCTGAATAATTTTAAACAAAATATCCCTCTAAACTATTAAACTAAATACATTTTCTTAGTAAGTTAGAAGAGAGTTAAGTTAACTGGATGTCAAAGCTTGCCATATTCGTAGTGGATGACTACTTTACCGTTAAACTGTACGCATTTCCTTGCGAAAACTCCAATGAGGCGCTCGCTCTGCTCATTATAATATTCTATGAGAACAAATTTATGATAATAATATTTTGAAAGATATTTTCCTATTTTGAAGTTTATATCATTTTTTGTTTGATAGTCTCGTGCAAATTATAACAAAAATCTTATTTTTTTATTATGTTAAAGATTATGAAGATACTGAATCCGCTAAAAATGTTGGTACCTAAGCATTCAATAGATCTTCCCGCTTGCTAAAAAATAAGTTAATAAAATAAAAAGAATTTTATTAATAAATTCATAAAATTACAAAAAAAAACATATAACAAACTATGTGTGTAATATCTGTGCAAAACCAGATCACGTCTGGTATGGAAATTCCTATTATCAATAATTATACTGATCCATACTTATATTATAAATTCGTAAGTACCTAACTCTGTTACGTTTTACGACTAAACGGCTCAACCGATTTCGGTGAAATTTGGTTTAGAGATAGAATATGACTTGGATTTAGACATAAGCTACTTTTTTAATAAATTACGCGTGTGAAGCCGCGGGCGGAAGTTTGTAATTAATTATTATAAATTTACTCCATACTAATATTTTTTTATATGTTATTTGTGGGGAAACAGGCTTACGGTCCACCTGATGGTAAGCGGTCACCGTCGCCTATTGACACCGAAAACACCCGGGGTATTATCGACGCGTTCCCTACACTGTAGAAACCTCTTTACATTTCTCTTGAAGCGTGCCATGTCGTAGCTTAATGGGAAAACCTCAGATGGTAGCTCATTCCAATCTTGCAAGTATGGGGTAGAAAAGATCGCGTGAAGCGTGTGGTGCGTGATACTCAATTGTCGATGATATGTGGATGAGCTTTATTACGCTGTCGAGAAGTGCAGTGGTAAAATCTCGACGACGGGATGAGATCAAATAGCTCCTCAGAACATTCCCCATTATACAGGCGGTAGAATACCTACACTGAGCGATCCGATGTCACGGCGTTGACTTAGTGGTTCCAGCCTGTCGGCGAGTTTGGGATCACCGATGATTCTAATGGCTCTTCTCTGAAGGGAGTCAAAACGAAGCAATTGGTACTTTGGAGCTCCGTGCCAACAGTATTCTACGTGCGGCCGAACTTGCGCTTTGTACAGCAATAGCCGTTGTTGTGCCGTAAAATACTGTTTGGCACGGTTAAGGACTCCACGTTTTTTGGAGGTTAGCACAGTTTTTGCTTTTAAGTGACGCCCATACTGGACCTCATTAAAAACTTCGACTCCCAAAATCCCTATACTCGCCGAGACGGGGAGAAGAATGCCCTGGAACCGTGGAGCTATTGTGAAAGGGGCCTTCTTTGTGGTGAACGCACAGACTTGCGTCTTGGTTGGGTTATAGGTGACCAGATTAAGGTAACCCCAGTCTGACACGCGCTCTAAAGAGCCTTTAACCTCATACACAAGCCTTTGTCTGTTGTCTTCCACTTCAGACCGAGAGACATTAGGGTGGCCAGTGTAGAAAGTATCACCCGTACTGTCATCCGTATAACAATGAAGGCCGTTTATGTGCAGCATATCATTGATGTGAAGAATAAACAGTGTGGGCGATAGCGCTGACCCTTGAGATACACCAGAGTTAATGGGCATTGAGTTCGAGCAATCTACTATCTACAACGGCACTTATGCTCCGCCCGGTTAAGAAACTGGCGACCCAACTGCTAAATCCCCCGGGGAGGTCGTATGAGGGAATCTTCGAGAGAAGCGCCCGTGCCACACCCGATCGAACGCCTTCGAGATGTCTAAACTAACAGCTAGATCCTCCCCTCTACTCTCAACGGCTTCCGCCCAGCGGTGAGTGAGGTAAACTAGAAGATCACCAGCTGATCGCCCATGACGAAAGCCGTATTGGCGATCACTGATCAGCTGGTGTTCCTCAAGATACCTAAGAAGCTGAGTATTAATTACTCGCTCCATCACTTTACAGAGTAAAGTAAAGTAAAAGACATTTATTCAGGACAACAGTACAGTACAGACAAAACAGAAGGTAATAAATAAAATGACACAACACCTTGAAAAAAACATTAAAAATAACAAAATGAAAATGGTAGGCTAAAAAAATACAGAAAGACATAAAACAACAGAATTAGAAACGGCCAGGGAGGTAATTGCTATAGGCCGATAGTTAAACGGATTGGTTCTATCCCCTTTTTTAGGGATTGGGTGGACATGAGTCACTTTCCAAGAAGACGGCACGATACCAGTGGTATAAGACAATTTCAAAGAGGGACGTAAAGACAGAACACAGCTCAGAAGCACACTTTTTGAGCACAATGGCTGGAATGCCATACGGCCCACTCGACTTTCTCACATCAAAGGAAAGGAGTTCCTTCCGTACCGTTTTCTGATGAAAACGTACCTCTGGCATGGAACTCGGACACCGAGGTACAGCCGGTGGTGAAGGATTTCCGTCGAAGATTTATTATTGAATTAATGCTATGAGTTTTGCTAATGTGTATTTGAACAAGCGTACACTGTTGGACATATAATATCGTAGTATGCTACAAAATATACCCAAATATCACGCGATGCTTCAGTTAGTAATAAAGTGGCGCGGCGTCCGCTTCTATAACACGTCATTAATTTAGTGCTTTTTGATTTTCAACATAGATTTAAAATAACGGAGAAAGTCACATTATAGTTTGATTGTTCTGAAACGATAATTTAGAGAAATACAGCGTAGACATTAAAGACAATCGCCTTCAACAATAACTCGTACAACCAATATGCCACAAAAACAGAAGGTGATAACTACTGCTATTAAAGTATGGTCCCACCGCGATAAGTCTACACCATTTTGGTTTGTAGAACGTGTATTTGAAATGTCACAATCAAACTTAAGTTTTAGTTGTAGTGGAACTCAAGTAGGTTAGTAATTAACTAACATTGCTGGACATTTCACACAGCCCTATCTAGCCCCAAACTAATCAGAGCTTGTACTATGAAAACCAGATAACTGATAGAATACTTATATATTTTTTTTTCTGTTAATAGATACTTAAAATATAAAGAAAAGATCCAGACCAGAAACAAATATTTGAAGATCATGCAAACATTTGTCCCGCGGTGGGTATCGAACCCACTACCTTCTCCGTCTCAGCCGGCTATTGGCCCACTACGCCACGGCGGTCGTATTGGCAGGTATATCGATCTACCTTCTTGAGTTTATCCGTGAGGATGATGCAAAAACACACTTTAAAACTCACCAAATACATCCTCTTATAGTGAATAAAGTGTTCTTACCACGGATGAGGGAAGTAAGCATGTTTGTCGTTCTTACCATGATGGTTTCCAAAGTTATACCTTGTGAAAGAGTTTGACGAAATTGTACCTACTAAGGTAGCAAGCAGTGATGCTCCAATTTCAGTATTTTGGTTTAAAGGGTATGGTGAAAGTTACAGGCACATGCGACTTTTCATCTGAATGTCTCAACGCACAAGGGTGCCATTAGGCCGCAAAGATTGGTAACCTCTAAAAATATCTATACTAATAATAAAAAGAGGAAAGATTTGTTTGTTATTGAATAAGCTCCGAAACTACTGGACCGATTTAAAAAATTCTTTCACTGTTAGGAAGCTACACTATCCCCGGGTGACATAGGGTGACTTTTTTCCTAACTGCGCAGAAGAAGGGTAATGTTTTTATTGAAAAACTACGCGTGCGAATGCCAGAGCCCTCTTCCTTAACTCCATTTTACAGTTTGTGTTGAAATAGGGTTATTAATAGTAATAAAATCTATGTCTTGCCTTATGCAGAATAAGCATGGTCAGGCAATATCTGCAGCTATTAAACAAACTTTCTAGATTCAATTATATTTTCTGTATGAAGAAACAGGTTTTTTTATCAGACGTTTTTACCTATTAAGAGTTGGACATCTGTAGCAATGAATTAATATTAATAACAGAGATAGCTATATTTTACTGTGATGTAATAAGCCTAGACAGTAGTAGTGTTGCCATCAAATCGAGGTAGTTTTACGCGATTTTACCACCGCACTTCTCGACAACGTAATAAAGCTTATCCACATATCATCGACAATTGGGTATCGCGCACCACACGCTTCACGCGATCTTTTCTACCGCATACGCAAGATGTGCCAAATACAACAATGGTAACATCAATATCGACCTCTCTTTGATCAAGTCATCCAATAACTCTTCTTACATAAGTTTAACAAAATCTATATATTTTAAATAGTTACCCATATTTATTTATTTATCAATATATATGACCATTTACCATAACCTTAGAATTCGTAAGTAAGTACATAAGGCATATATTTTTATATATAAGTATAAAATTTTATTATAGAGACGCATGTTCATAAAATTTATATTTACATTTTAATAAAACTCCACACACCTTTTATATACTCACTTCTTTATTTATTTTTTATATTTCTACGTAGCTGCTGCACTACCTTCGCTTCTGGTTTCAGCTGAAAATCAGCGTTGGCTGCTTAACATCCAACATTATGCTGAACTGAACGCCATTATGGTACGCAGACACATGAGTCAAACCTATTTTATTGGATTCAATTGTATCTACTGTTCCTTAAAATTGTTTCATGTGTCATTTTGTGTGTGCCAAATAAATTATTATGTTATTGTATTCTATTCTATGTGGATTGAGCTACTATCTGAGGTTTTCCCGTTAGGCATGGCACACTTCAAGCGAAATGTAAAGAGGTTTCTACAGTGTAGAGAACGCATCGACAATACCCCGAGTGTTCCCGGTGTCAATAGGCGACGGTGACCGCTTACCATCAGGTGGGCCGTAAGCCTGTTTCCCCACAAATAACATATAAAAAGAGTAGTAGAGTTCTTTGTGAAAGCGCTTGCCTGGGGAAGTACTACCACTATACATATTTCGGTCGCCAAGCAGCATTGTTGAGTTTCGAAGGTTTATAATTGCCGGTGAAATTATAGGCACATGAGACTTCACACCCGTATGCCTCTAGTTGATGGACGCAGGGCAGTGCATCGTAGTGCACGTTCCTAACGTGAGTGATCTACGAGGCAATACTTTCTTATAGGCGATGGTTACCACTTAACAGCAAGTGCTTGCTCCATCTCTAGGTTGTATAAAAAAAAGTAAGTTCTATGTCAAAATGTTGTATGTACCTACCTATAGTGATTTTAGACGACCTTCGGGGTGCAATGGGCGAATAACCGGCTGAGACGCAGGAGGTAGCGGGTTCGATTCCCGCCGCGGAACAAATGTTTGCATGATCTACAGATATTTTTTTTTGATTTTGTTTGATTTATTTTATATATATATATATATATATATATATCTGAATTTTAAAGTAAGCCCGAACAGTATAGTTTTTATAATTTTTGCCATATCTAAAAGAGTGCAACAGTCAAATTAAAAGGGAGTTCAATATTACATAAAGAAGGCTAACGACGACTAAGCTACGCAATGGGCTTAAAAGTGGATACTTCTATCGTATAAATTGTAAGAGGGTGGCTACACCGCTAGTATCTCTAGCGAGCTAGTCTGGGTGCCTTGGGTGGCTTTTGCAATATTTATAACTGGAGCAACGTCCGGCGAAGCGGACTATCTGGTTGGGATATGTTGTGGGAACATTACGTTGTAACTCTAAGACCGGTATTCTAGAACTGTGCTCAAGCGTGAATCGCGAAATAAGAACTTATATTCTGAACTGATTTTTAGGGTTCCATAGTCGAATTAGGAACCGTTATAGTTTTGACATGCCTGGCTGTTTGTCCGAACATTTGCAGCGGTAAAAATTGGCATGTTAATACTCTTTTGTGACGCCTAATAAGTTATGTATGTAATACAAATTAAAACAAATTTTGTATACGTATCTTAAAAGTATCTACAATAATAGCAAATATACTAAACATATTTTTTTATTAGTTTGAGTAAAATAGCGATAATCATAATTTCAATACTAGAAATAAAGATAAACTCGCAGATAATTTGTAGACACCATAAAGTTAGTAAATCGTTGTACGCTTTTATAACAAACTCCCAAGTGATGTACAAAAATTGACAAATAACAAATTTAAAAACGTTATTAAACAAAATCTTTATAAAAAAAATCTACTTTAAAATATCGAATTATTTAGATGATAGAGAAGCTTGGGATTGAAATTGCTCCAACTCGTTCAAAATGTTACAATTTAATCGTAATTAATTTTCTGTATTGTTAAGTATTCTAAAAGCATCATTAAAAACAACCAGCCTTGTTTTCTTGCCTTTCTTTCCTGGCTTGGTCGCAAAGGAACAGACAGTAAAATTGACGTTTCAAAGTGTGATTTTAATGAATAAAAGATTTTGACTTTGACTGTAGTTGTCAAGATACATGAAAACTGAGAATACTCTTCCGGTTATGTTATGTTCTATCTCTTAGTAATTTCTGTGACTGTCTTGAACTTATAAATATCTATTATTATTGTTATTTTTTTTTAAACTGTTTTAATGAAATATAATTATGTTTACCTGTGTTAGCCGTGGTTGCCTTCACAGAGTGAGCACAGGGAGCGCTTCTACTAAATATATAAATACTGCTGGACATTTCACGCAGCGCTATCTAGCCCCAAACTAAGCAGAGCTTGTACTATGGGAACCAGATAACTGATAGAATACTTATATACATTTTTTTTTTGTAAATACATACTTACAATATATAGAGAAATAACCAGACCCGGAACAAATGTCTGTAGATTATGCAAACATTTGTTACGCGGCGGGAATCGAACCCGCTACCTCCTGCGTCTCAGCCGGCTATTCGCCCACTGCACAACGGAGGTTGTCAAATTTATCTAACTGTAAGTCTGTGTACTACTCATTGGAAAACTTTAATATATAAATTAAATTATATTAAAGCAGTATTCGACTAACTTATGCCTGCAGTTATGTACGTAATTTTTTTGTGCTACTTTATGATGAAATAAGCTAATACCCCACCTGATGTAAAGTGGTAACCATCGCCTATAACTCAAAATTGCCTCGTATGTCACGCACCTTAGAAATGTGACCAACGATGCAGTGCCCTTCGTCCATCAACTTCGACATACACGTGTAAAGCCACAGGTGCCTGTAATTTCACCGGCAACCATACCCTTCAAACCGATAAACAGCAATGAAACTTGGCGGCAATTATTTTTTTTATCCATGTATATAAAACAAAGTCAGTTACACTATTTCTAACTCAAGAACGACTGGACCGATTTTTATGATCTTTGATTTGTTGTATTTGTCTCTGCCCCGAATAGTAGTATAACTATTTAAAAAAACGAGTGTACTTTAGACCACACGACTGAAGAAAAACTTCTGCTGCTTCCTGCCATCTGTTGTGGAATAGCTGAACTTTTTCGTAAATCGAAGCTGGTAGATTCAAAATACGAAACGTCGTAAATACTTTTTTTTATCTATAGCAAAATGAACTCTATTATACAGCATGAAGGAGTGTTTTGTTTTTGCAGTTTGTATAATTTAGGCTAATTTGGGATAGGATATATGCGACAAATCAACTGGCTACGAGAGAAAGAGAGAAAGAAAATGTGTGCTCGCACCTCTCCCTCTTGTCCCTACAGTAATATACGAAACGTAACTCTCTCTCTTTCTATCTTCACTAACTTATATCTCCCTCTCAACTTCCGTTCGCACTTTTCGTAACGCATTCACCAGCTTACTCCCCAAGTCAAACGTGCGTAAAGAAGTTTTTCTTCAAAAATAGGAATAATTCACGCAAAAAAATATGAAGAAAATTCATTTTATCATAGATAATGGCTAATGGCCGATTGACAATTCTACTGGCGACGTACGTTAAAAGCCCGCATCATATATGCATGTCATGGCGGTACGAAGTTCAGCAGGTCAGCTAGTAGTTGATAAATAATACAAAATGATAAAAATCAACTGTAAAATTAACGATATATTTTAAAATTATAAAGATGCAGCCGTACTGTACTGACTGACTACTAGGAACCCTTCACTGAGCATGCTCCAACACGTGCTTTACCAGTTTTTTTTTATTTTATCATGGACTGTACCCGTCGTATCTACTTATAAAATAATAAAAACCAGCCAAGTGCAAGTCGGACTCGCGCACGAAGGGTTCCGTACCATTATCCTAATCCTAACCTTCTTAACGTTCCAAGGGTTCCAACTAATTACAGGCAAAATTCTTTTATGGCGAGAGCTTGTCACTCCTTTAACTCATTGGCTAAGGCAAATAAAGAGGTTGATCTATTCAACACAAAAATAAGTAAGCTCAAGTGACAATTATTTTAATATATAGATTAGGCACTTAACCGATGACGTGTATGTGTGTGTGTGTGTGTATTGATATCTCTTCTATTTAATTTCTTTTCTCATTTTATGTGTCGTCTACCTTACCTGTTATATATTACTTTTCCTCTCTTACCTTATCTGCGGAAACTTTTAATTGGCCTTGTTAGAATAAGTAGCATTTTATTGTTGTTTATTATGTACTCAAATACCCTTTCTGTAAAAAAACTTACAGCTATGTAAGTTTTCCTAAAATTCTAAATATAAAATGAATAAAATATAATAAAATTATATATAAAACGACAAAAAAATCACGTTTGTTGTATGGGATCCCCCCTAAAATATATAGTTTATTTTAATTTAGGTATTTACAGTGTAAACTCCATGTAACGTCACTCGTTTTAACGACAAACTCTCTAACGCGTCGAAATCACTCGGCTTTGGTTGGTTTAGCTTGTCTTGCATACAATGGTACACTCTGTATAGCATTACACCCACTCTCAATAACGACAACAATTTGTAATAAAAAGTTCTTTTTAAGTTGCCCAATTAGTAAAAACTGCGCAGCTGTGTATATCCTTCTCGTTTTATTATCCTAGACCACAATAAACTCGACTGTCGGCATCATACACACCAAACTTTCTAAGAAATCCGTTCTTTTGTTTACAAAATGGGATTGCTTGCACGTGTAGCTGCAGACTGTTGTTAGTAGAAGTGATGGATTTTATCTATACGTTGTCATATTCTTAGTAGATCACAAACTTTTAAATTGTAAACATGGCTAGTAAGAGAAAATCACTGTGTATTGACGATTTTACTTCTTTCCATTTAACGACAACTCTCTATAACGTCAAAATATGCTCAGTCCCTTGAGTGTCGTAATGTAGAGTTTACACTGTATTTATAAAGTAAATATATAACTAAATATTCTGTGAATATTTCAAGCGTCAACCTGTTGTCGTTATCAATATCTAACAATAATGAGATAAAAATCAAGTTTGTTTTATGGGAGCCCCTCTTAAATAATTATTTTATTCTGTTTTTAGTGTTTGTTGTTATAGCGACAACAGAAATACATCGTCTGTGAAAATTTCAGCTGTCTAACTATCACGGTTCATGAGATACAGCCTGGTGACAGACGGACAGACAACGGAGTCTAAGTAATAGGGTCCCGTTTCACCCTTTGGGTACGGAACCATAAAAACAGATGCTATTTTAAGGTTACAACACAATAACACTTAACAGTGTACACTTCTACCTCTCTAGTAGGCTCTAAAGGTATTAAAATAAATGACTTAAATTGCAGGCTAGTTGCAATACTTGGCAACACTTTTTGAAAGTCCATTGCGTAAAGGATGGGATGGGATTCGCTTTCGAAATCAACCAGAAGATTGAAATAAACCGCACAGTTTACGGTACGATTTATAACTAGGCCGTCCTGGAGTTGGTAATGCTAAATAAATAACACTGAATGATCACATACTCGTACAAACAAGGTTCTGTCATAATTAGTGATCGACGTAGGTAGGCTATTCACGGGAATAAGTGACCGTTAGCTTAACATGGATATGCCTTCTAAATCCCGGGAAATATATTTTTATTTTATAAAGTCATTGTAGTTTTATCCATGACGACACATCAAACCACACCTTTCGAGTATAATTAGATCCCGCCTATGGACCTATTATGTAAGTATTATGGCAAACAGCACTGTGCGGGACTAGTCTTAACCAGAAATGAGTAGTCTGATATGTCGTCGTGCGTACTCATATCTTAAACAGTTTAACTTCATTTACATCGACATTCAGAAAAATATTCTTGGGAATCGGGGAATAAATCCCGGGGCATATCAATATTAAGTTATCGTTTAGGTTCATTGACCCAAAATAGCACTACCTATGCCGATCCCTAGTCATAATCTTTTTACCAAACCAGCGTAATCGGTCCAGCGGTTTAGTTGTCAAAATGTAACAGAGTTAATTTCGAATTTTCTTTCTGTGACTAATAAAATAGTGCCACATTTAAAAACCATTTAACTTGACCTACAGTTTCATTCAAATTACAGGTAATGGAAGTTCATATAAATTGGTATTTTTTGGGGTACAAAATGCAGTTATTCTGGATTTCAGACTTTTGCCTATATTTGTGTCACTAAAGTTACACGAATACCAAATTTCAGCATTGTGGGGTCACTAAGTGTATCCTGTGAATTTTGTCAAAATTCAGTTTTTATTATGGCTAATAGGCTTAAAAACTACAAGGTTTAAACAAAAAATAATAACGAGGCCAAAATGTACTCTCAAAGACCTGTTATTAGACGTGCCACTTGATCAGATAGTCCCATTTTGTTTTATTTTTACGCCTCTTCAACTCCAATATCTCAACAACCCCCCTTACATTTTTAGATCATTTAATCACAACAAAATTGTGCCATCACTACCTACCTATATACAAAATTTCACAATGATCGGATAAACGCTTCGAAAGTTATCTTCGAACAAACAAACACACATACATACGAGTACATACATACATACAACGCCAATTTTTCCAAGTTGATTTGGATCTCGCTTCGCTCGATCAAAAAGATGAAGCCAATTCCCGTATAACTTCTAGAAAAAATTAAAGCGTCAATCTTATCATTGATCGTAAAGTCTTTAGGAGAAATAGATCGATAAGACTTTATCTGAGATTTGTAGCGGCTAGCGACGACTGCGAGACTGCGATGAGTAAAACTATCACATTTTTGTGAGTAAAATTACGGTTTTTTGCACATCTAATCGCGAAAAGGGCCGCGACTAAAATCTTGAAAATTATGATTTGCTGTTTTTATTAGTATCTAATTAAGTAGGTCAATAAAACCAACTATCGGCAGTATCGTAAGTTAGATAACGGAAAATTATCCAAACGTTGTGATTGGGCTTCTGAACTTCAGATAATGAGAATCGGGGACCAACCTAAACCATGTTTTCCAACCATGATAAAAGTCTTTTATTAAAAAAAAATTAAACAATTAGATATATAACAGGTTTAAGTTTCTACGCCTATTCATATTTTAGTTACTAGCTATTATTTATTCGAATAAATACTCGGGTAATCTACACTGCACTAAGGTTAGCTGGAATAAAATGCTAATTAGCGTTAAGTTTGCCTATGTATCGTGTATGTGGAATTTTTTTTCTGGTTTAAAATATTTACGCGCTGGGTTTTCGGCAATTGTCTAGTTATTTCTTCATTTACTACTTGTTAAGTCAGTGCATAAAACTGACAGTTCCCGAGAACCCTATCTGTGGCGGTGGCAGCTGCAGATGTTTCTGCCAAGGCGAGGCTGAAAACCAGCGTAGCTGAGCCCTCGACCTATTTACCACCACCTTTTTGGTGCTACCTACAATAATGTACTAATGTTTCTTAGAATTAGGCCTACTGTTATACCTACCTAGCTTTATTTAGTACTTATTGTACCTACTTACTTCTGTTAGCATAATAGGTGTGTGTGTGTGTGTGTAAATAAATGCCTTTTATTTATTTATTTTGTTATTTATTTATTTAATTAAATTTTTTAATAATACATAATTAGAAAACTTATCTAATTGTTTAAGTTTTTATGAAGTTTTACTTCAATTGAAGTAAAACTTCTTTACGCACGCTTGACATGGGGAATAAGCTGGTGAATACGTTAAGAAAAAAAGCGAACGGAAGTTGAGAGGGGGTATAAGTTAGTGAAGACAGAAAGAGAGAGAGTTACGTTTCGTGTATTTTTTAACGTTAATGTGCGAGTGCGAGTTGCGTATGTCCAGCATGAACATAGACTGATCGACCCACAGAACATAAAAAAACAATAGAACTAGCATGTTGACTTTTCACTGTGAAAACCAGTGTAGCTGAACTCACACATGTAAAAACTAGCAAACTTAGAAATAAAAGTTATAATTGGTTGAAAGAGAACGTTTAAAAAGTCATAAAACCATAAAACTAATTTTACGGATATAAAACCTTAGCCACTAAGGGAACATGGTTGTAAATTCAATAAAATAAATAGTAATAAAAAATTAAAGTCTACTCACCAAAAGATGGCGTTTTAGAAAATATTTTTATTTTAGTCTCTATTAATTAGAAATAAGACTGATAATGCAATGGCTGTTACTTGGTTACCCACAAAACAAAGCCACTCAACAACAGATGGCGCTGTGGCTAACGATTTTTGTTATAGTCTCTAACAGCAAAGAATAAGATTGATAATGCCATGGCTGTTACTCGATAGTCCAAAACACTTTGCTACTGCTTTAGTGATGTACATATGAGGATACAAGACGAATGTATCGATATCGATTATCACCTACCTACTATAGATAACGAAATAGGTACGTCAGGTTATAATATAGGTGGTCGAAATAAACAGCTTTTCTTTTCTTTCTTTCATAACATAATCACAGGTTTCCAACTCATAAATACATAAAAAAATATTATATTACTGGAATATTAATACTGAATTATTATACGAGGGGCACACTAAAAGTTTCCGGAATAAATAATACAAAAATACTATTAATGGTCAAAAATGAATTTATTTTTTATTTCTCAAAGTATTCTCCCTTTGCGTCAATGCACTTTTTCATACGATTGAACTAATTTTGAAAACATTTGTGCCACTCCTCCGGTGGTGACGTCAGATACATTTTTTTCATACTCTTCGACAGCCTCTTCTGGTGATGAAAATTGTTGATCAGGTAATTGGTTCGTGATTTTTGGGAACAGAAAAAAGTCACACGGTGCCAGGTCAGGACTCTGTATGCTGGATGACTCATAAGTTGGACATTTTTTTATGTCTGGCGCCTTGGGGAAACTAAAAACAGAAGTTATTATAATATTTCACACTATAGGTCTAAAATGCATTCAAAAAATCATCAATAAAACAACAAAAGGAATTAACGCCCTAAAACTTATACACCTTTTAATAGGGGGTAACTAATTAAAACTATCGATAACGCATTCATCCGTATATTGGGGTCACATCTATAATTGAGTAGCGTAAGTTGATGTTTAAGAGAAACACGACCTTAAAGAGTATGATTCATAGTCTATTTTGTTTGACGATTTTGCATTTTAAACAAAACTAACAAAAAACAATAAAATAATACTTACCGGTGATAGGATATGCCCCCTTTTGTTAAATTTTTGGTTCGGCTATAATATTTACACTCCAAAACGGCACAATATGGCATTTTTATATTTTTTTGAAGTACTTTTTTACCCCACAGTAATAGAAACACGACTGAAGTGAGCGAAGCTTGTAGTGCGCGGAACTCCGCGTACTTGGTGTTACGCGGGCCCCGACTACTTACGACTTCTATTGTTTTTTGTGTTCTGTGTATTAATCTCAGTCTGTAGTTCGTATGGGAGTTTGCTAGCGTTACGTGAACGGTGATGGCATGATTATTTTTCGTAATTTAATTTCGTTCTTGAACAATTTTATAAATTAATATTTTGAAAAAGAAGTTTTACTTCAGACATGTGGTCTAAGGCACACTCGTTTTTTTTCTTTAATAAAAATATATATCTTTGTTTGTATTAGTTTTAATATGTCTATGGTGAGATTGGTTGTAAGCCACGACAACTAGCCATTAGGGTTAGTTGTATGATATAACTCGTTTACCAGATTATTAATGAATGCAATAGAAAGGAGGAATAGATAATGTCTCGGAGTAAGAATATTACATTGAACTCGTTATGAGACCTACAGTTACAGAGAGAACTACAGTTACAGACATAGCCCAGAGTTGAAGTTTAGTTAATCTTGTATAGGTTCCTTCTAGCTATTAGGTGCCGGCCGCACAAGACTAGTTGCTCTGGTAATTTGTTCAGCCCCATGTTCAGTAGAGAATGCTCTATGAGTGATCTAATGACTGATACCTGCAAGATGTGGAATGATCTTCCCTCTGAGGTTTTTTCAGTAGGCTACAACATAAACCCTTTCAAGAGAGATGTAATAAGGGTATTAGACACTTGTCTCACCGCCGGCGCCGGCGAGTAAGCGATTAGCTATCAACTATTTTCTCGCTCAAGAAACGAACAAAATATATAGATTCCGCGTCAGTAAAAGAGACACTTATATGTTGATCACTGGCCGTTCACAATGTCAGCGAGAACTCGCTCTGCATTATTTTGTAGCAGCGACTACAATACGAGCAATGCTCGCTTGGCGGTCAGAACACACGCCGTGAGATGATGAGTATCGCCCTCTGCAATCGCGCACTCGCTTTATAGCCCAGCGTAACAATTATAGGAACTACACACTCGCTTCTCGCTGCTCGCCAAATCGATTCTAGTTTTAGCTCTACTCGCTTCTCGCTCATCGTCGGTAGTGAGACAAGTGTCTAAAGTGCTAGGCAACGCGACTGCAGTACCACGAGTGCTGTAAGAGTTTATAGGCGGCGGTCACTACTTAACTTCAGGAGGCCCGTCAGTTTGTGTGTCTATAGGTTAAATAAAAAAAAAAATGACAACGCAGGCTCTGGATACATCGGATCCTTGGAATAACTCATAATACAATTTTATAAGAGACGCGATGTTACAAGAAGGTCACGTAATTTTTAAAGTAAAAATAAGTCTAGTCAAAAATTATCTTCAAAATAATTTTTATGATAAGTTTTTGGCTGCAAATAAATATTTATTTATTTTCATTTTTTATTTTCAATTTTTTATTCTAATGTCCATAGATGGTAAGGCGACCGAAAATTTACCGTATTTGATTTATACAAACACATTCATTGACTGATTCTCCTAGCTTATTGTATTGTATTAAATATTTATTTATTTTCATTTTTTGTTTTCAATTTTTTATTCTAATATCCATAGATGGTAAGGCGACCGAAAATTTACCGTATTTGATTTATATAAACACATTCGTTGACTGATTCTCCTAGCTTATTGTCTTGTATTAAGTTTAATATCAAGCCACGATCTCGGCATCCCTTTCAAAATACTTTCGCCCTACAGGTATATACTAATAATACGTCATTTTATAATCCGATAGTCAGAATGTGTCGTCTTTACAATGATCTGTTAATAAATAATGGTGCTAATAATAATATTGACATGTTCAATAACAAATTATTTAAGTTTAAAAAAGATATCGAGGCCACTCTTATTAAAGAGAGTGATTCAGCTTTAACTCTCTAAATATTTATATATTATTGATTTTATTTTATTCATTATTATTTATTTATTTATCTCAGTATTGTAAGCTATTAATTTTTTTTATTATTGGTATTACTTAGGTTTGCCTGTGTAAGTGAATTTTTCCCTTCAGCTGGTCTACACAGAACTGCGTTAGAGTTATCATGCTGTGCACACATGCTTTGGGATACAATCTAGATCTAAGAGTCAAACACTATATTTTGTATCTGATTGGTTGTATTCTGTTTTGTGTGCCTTAAGAACAAATAAACAAAGTAAGAATTTATAGTTATATTTAGTTTAAGAAAATTGGGGTATTCATTTTTTCGCTAAGAGTGTATGAACTATTAATGATTCTGTTCATACCAAATACATAGTTTGCTTTATTTACTCCGAGTTGCTAAGTAATATAGAAAGGAGGAATAGATAAAGCTCTAAGTTAGAAAGTGTTGGATAGATTGAGTTTCAGTTAATCCACGGCTTGCTTCAATGCGGCAGCTGTTATATAACGGTAAAGGGATAACCATTTTTTTTATTTTATACGCTTAAAACTAAGACTTTAATCCAGCAGCTAAAACAAGTTCAAATATATAAAATGTATCTTTTCCCCAATCTATCATTTTACAAATTACCTCCCAACACAGCTAAAAATCTCGCAAATACCATCTTTGAAACAACAAAAAAACCACTTTGTAATCATACATCTTCTTTAAAACTGTATGGTAACCTTGATTACCTAGGATTGCCAATCGGCTGAAGAACATCGCTGGAAAGATGAGAAAGACCTCGCCGTTTTCCAAGTGCCAGAATGGCAAGAAGTAGCGCAAAACAAAGGCCTTTTAGTTTAAGTGGTCAAGACTCACTTTGGAGTTGATGCGTCAGGTTAGGATTATAAATAATAGTAATTCTGGTCTCTGACTGAAGCCCAAAAGTCAAAGCTCAAGATTTGTCAAAGGGCAATGGAGCGCAGCATTCTCTGCTTTAAACGTCTCAACCGAGTGCGTAACACCATGCTGCGCTCACTTACCGGCATTGCAGATGTAGGGAAGAGATCGGCTGGGCTTAAGTGGGAATGGGTGGGCCACGTTGCCCGAATGCACTCCGAGAAATGGGCCCATATTGCAACACCATGGACGCCTGAAGACGGAAGGCGACATCGGGGTCGGCCGAGAAAGCGTTGGCGGGACGATTTTGACACCTTCCAAAGAGAATGGTGGGAAATAGCGAGAGATAGGGATGCTTGGAGGGACTTGGAGAGACCTTTGCCAGCAGTGGGACGAGATAGGTTAGGAAAAAATAATAATTTAGGAACTACGATGCTACGGAATAATACTCATACAAACGGTCAAAAAATAAATAAAAATTGCCGGACACTTCACAAGGTGCTCTCGCCTCTCTAGCCCGAAACTAAGTAGAGCTTGTACTATGGGAAAAAGAAAACAAGCTTTTTTTTAAATATATACTTTTATTTAATAGAAACACGTCCAGACCCGGATCGAATATCTGTAAAAAGACTTCTAAAACCAGTTTTTTTGCATCCAGTATAGATTAGTTAACAGTTACATGTTTGAACTATCACAATTAAGAGTGATTAGTCGGAAACTCAGTTGTATTAACGAGATTGTTGTAATTTGATAATAACGTAAACGAGTAGTTATCAACTATAATTAATAAAAACAAGGGAATTATTTCTGATTTTGATACAATTAATGAAATATACAGATTTTAGATCATAATTAGCTATAACGAATATATATATATATATATTAGCTTCAAATCTCCTGTTTATGGTTTTTTAGAGTGTGCCTAATTCCTATTATTAATAAGTTTTCTGTTAAAAAATTACTTTTTCATAACAAGCGTTTATAAAATTCATAATCAGAACCGCAAGCAGATTCAAATGAGTACCAATACTAGTAGCCTACTATAATTCATTCAGAAGTTCGTAGTCTAGCATCTGTCTCCATCATGAGACCTCCTCCATGGTACTATATTATTACATTGTCACCGAAGTTTCATATGTATTCCAAATTTCAGCTCAATCGGTTGAAGGGAACGGGTTTAAAATTCAGTTGCAAGATTCCACGCGGACAAACATACATACATTGATAGTTAATAGAACGCTTGTAAAATCATTATCTGGGCCTTTAGTATGAGGTGTTATAAACCTCAAACTGAAAACGTCAATAGGTTTCGCGAGCTTTTCTTTTGTTTTCATACATTTACTTGCAGCACCCGAAAGTGAGCTTATAAAAACTATTGACGTTTGCAAAATCTGTTAACTCTTACTATAGGCTATTTAAACTAAAAGGACTCATTTATAAAAGCGAGATCAGGCCGGATATGTATCATTATCATTTACAGCTTCACTTCACCTAATGTGTATAGGCATCACTAAGTTTTTGCCACCCATCCACCACTCCACAAGTCTGATCGACCGACTGACGGGATTTCGCAGATAGGTACAGCTTCACACTGCGGTGCCACTGAAAACCAGTGTTACAGCAGCTATGCCTCTGCTTCTAGCTTCTGCCAGCGGCTTCGCACGCGTTGTTTGACAACATAAAGTAGCCTACGTTTGGATCCAGGTAATAATCTATTAACACATAAAATTTTGTTGAAATCAGTTCAGCCATTACGACGTGATTGAGTAACAAACAAGGAAACAAATATCCAAACTTTCACATTTATAGTATTAGTGTGATGTGATAATCTTGTTTGTTATGTGTCTCTTTTTATGTGTAATTTCTATGTATGTCTGTGTTATATATAAATATTTTCTATTTCTATGATACAGTAAGGTGAATGGTGGCCTAGGAGTGGGTCCAAAAATGTATAGGAAGAATACTCAGCTTGTATTTAACTATATTTCATTATGTGAATTGGCCTTCTCGTGCTATTCACATCATAACACTGAATTGATATTCTCTCGAACAGTCTAAGGTGTGGTTTAATTCTTTGTGATCACTGACCTTTTCAAATAAATAAATAGATTATACAAATACCATTGATTCAAGATTCAGTACCACAGCCAGTAAAACCTAAAATTCTATGACATGTGTTTTTTCTTGAAAAATATGTAAGTATCTAGAAACATGTTCTTAAATAACAGTAAGAATATACAATCATTTAAAATAAAAATACAGAAGAAACAATCCGTTGCAAACGATCTATATATACATAGCTCAACTGCTCCACATCGCTACCAGGCGGAAGTGTCCTCAAGACACTGGCTGCATTGCCCCACTGAATTGCAATGCTTATGCGTTGACCCAGATAACCGCCAGCTCTCGGATAAATCGTCGCTTCGACCAGACGCTCAGAAAAAAAATTTAAAACGTGAAGGCCCTGGTACCCCATGGACCCAGGGTCTTGACCCCTAATGGCTCAAATACGTAAGCTCTATCAAGACTTCTATATTTGCGCCGCTTGAGGTCTTCGGTTGTATTTGCCGCCGCACCGGCCCCAACTGACTGCTGTACCCGACAGATGAGATGGCGCAAGGGTATCGATGCACGTGGCGTCCCACACCAAAGGCCTACCCTTCCTCTTTGTACCTTAGTTGTGAAATTATGAAAATGTCTACTATTCATTTAATAGGTATCAATGAGTTATACAATAACAAATCGCTTATCGAAAACTCTTAAAAAATTTTAGTAGCAATAAAGTCTAATCCTACGAAAAAGAAAAAATTGGATAAAAGGAAACCATCCAGTAATACGCCTAGATACCAACCTTTTGCGGGTTACCTCAGCTGAATAAAACATTTAAGTTATGATTTTTTTTGTAGGTTATCCCTTTATCAAACGCCAGGTACAGAAAAGTACCTAAGCAGAGCAGTAATTAACAGAGTATTTCTAGTCCCTATAAAATCTATGAAATAAAATAAACATTGGTCAGCTAATGATAAACTTTAACTTATGAGGAAAAGCGATAATTTGATCCCTAATAGTGGAGTTGAAAATGACAACGCTTTTTCTTGGTCAACGGTACAACCATTCCACTTCTCGGAAAAATACTACGTGATTCACCCTATTGGTAAAGTTATTTATGGTATTATCGATGCGGACAGAATGGATTATACTTAACAGTAGCTAAACCTTTTATAGGACTGACTTCTAAGTAACGGCCAGTTATACTCATTGTTATCTACAAACGTTGGATTACCTTAATTGTTAGTTTTTGTAGAGCAAATGATAATACAATTATTCAAGAAGAGAAGAAGAAGCAAAAGGAAGTCACAAGAAACATATGAATTGGAGTAGTAATATAGAGTTAATAATTGAATAATACAGAACTAGCGACCCGCCCCGGCTTCGCACGGGTGCAATGCTGATACTTATTTTTTTTTTAATGGACTAATCTCGCTGTTGGCCTCTGAGGCCGTTGCAGCTTAACCGAGCTTTTGGCGAGCGCAGAAGGCGCTCAGCCCTGTAATTTTCTGATGAGGCAACTAGCGCAAGGGCACCACTTAGGTACGAACCTTGGCTTGGGCTGTTGCCGGGACGGGGATAGGAGAGAAACGCCCGGGTACGTGCTTGTACCTCGTATAGGCGGCGACTGAAGGGACTCGTCGACCTCGCCGGCGAGGTCGGTGTATTTGTAAAGTGTTTGCTGTCTAATGTGGATGACTCTTCCGCATTAGCGGACGTGATTTCGTCATCCGGGTCTCCAAGAACGTGTCTCAGACGACGGAGGGTTGCTGATACTAAATATACTACAAAATGTCTTTATATACAACGTTCACAGCTTTTTTGACATTAGACAATACAAACATGTTTTCTTTAGAGGTTACTCTTGAAAGAGTATTTTGAAAGAATAGTAAGAGTATTTACGAAATTACATTAGAAACCTTTTAAATTATCTGTGTTTCTCTACTTTAATATGCACATATTATACATATAAACCTTCCTCTTTAATCACTATATCTATTACGACCTCCGTGGTGCAGCGGGCGAATAGCCGGCTGAGACGCAGGAGGTAGCGGGTTCGTTTCCCGCCACGGAACAAATGTTTGCATGATCTACAGATATTTGTTCCCTGTCTGGTTGTCTCTCTATAAGTATAAGTATGTATTTACAAAAAAAAATGTATACAGGTATTCTATCAGTTATCTGGATCCCATAGTACAAGCTTTGCTTAGTTTGGGGCCTAGATAGCGCTGTGTGAAATCTCCAGAAATATTTATTTATTTATTTGTTAAAAAAACCGCATTAAAATACGTTGCGTAGTTTTAAAGATCTAAGCATACATAGGGACAGACAGCGGGAAGTGACTTTGTTTTATACTATGTAGTGATAGTCACCAAACTAAATTAGGTACTTAAATCTTCAACAAATGTAAAGTATGCATTTTGATCTGTAAAAACCTGTTGCTCAACCCTTCCGCTTCTCAAAATATGGAATTGGCATGGCATCCACTTATCAAAAGAGCATTAATAATTCTTGGAATGTATTATTCGACGGTGAAACTTACCACAGCAGCAAATTACAAAGGCATTGCAAATCAAAGAATAGGCAAATTTCGCATATTTCACACACTGTTGAAAATAAGGAATTGAAATTGTATTTAAATATTTCAGATATGGTTTGTGTATATTGACGTAAATTAGGTATTTTCTGATTCCTACAGATTTCTTTGGTGTAGTCAATAAAACAAAACTTAAGTTATCTTACCTCTAACTTGAAGCTGAATCCGCTGATTCGAAGCCATCACTTACAACATAAACAAATAAACATATACAGGATCAGGTTCTTCGACTTGGATACCGCTATGCATAACTCTCGCACACTTTTAGTACAAAACTTTGGACTTTGTTAATGCTTAAAATACGGTTCGTTCGTTCGTTCGTGGACCGGTATCGCGGGATACCTGCCTCGGCCGGGCCCGTCGACTAAGCTAAGATGCCTGCCTGCGTTGTAGTGTAGGGCAACGTGTTTACATGGCTCTGGGGCTGAGTGTGTGAGAAGGCTTTGCTGCGCGTGCGAGTGTGCAGTGTTGCTAGTGCGATAAATACCCTGAGCGAAGGGTACCTTATAGTTAAGTGATAAAGTTAGTGTACAGGTAGGTATGTACTCGTGGTATTTATACCAATTATATTTTTTGAGTAGATATATATATAGATATAGACTGCCCATGTCTTTAACTTTAGATAGGTATATTCTTTGCTTATTTGATAACTATATTATTTGTCGCCAATGTGCATAAAGCACATTGTAGTTTTAAGGACAGGTCTAATAGTATTAACTATACTCTGTTTACTATGCTCTATTTTAAAGTTCATTGCAAATTATGTAACAAAGAAATGTAGTTTTTACGAAAGAGCGAGGGAGAGGCTAATCATTCCCTCCCGCTTGCACTCATGGAAAAGTGGCTAAACTTTGTATACACAATTTGCAGTGAACTTTAAAGTAGAGCATAGTACATTTTTATTATTGATTATTATTTATTTTTTATTACATTGATGTTCATTTATTTTAATAGTTTGTTAGCGAGACTGCTTTCGATTGTTGATATTTTTTGTTTATTTGCTTCAGAATATTAATACAACTGTGGTTTCTGGAATGCCTAAAACAACTATACTAGAAAAAACATAGCTTGATCTCGGGGACAGCTGTCAGTAAAATCGCGCCTATGAAGTTCTGAATTTATCAGTACGAACAAACGTACCAGTCAATGTCATACTTTATGGGCATGCTGAGCTAATTATAGTGATGAGCGATGAATCATCGTGACCACAGACTATAAACTGTCGATATTTTGTATAAAACTTAATTCAAAATTAATTTATCATTTAATTAAAAACAATAACATTATTGAATATAATAAAAAAATAACATTATTTACAATAGTAAGTAAATAAAATGTAAATTCTAATCTACTCGTAACATTCCTTCCGACAACTTTGGGGTTCGAGAGAAGTTTGGCCGCGGCGTGTCTTCTTCCGCAAGATGGCGCCAACGCGCCGCCATCTTGTTTGATATGACCCATTCTCCTCAGTACGAGTGCTAAAGCCTTGTATACGCCACGTGTTTTCCGTTCTCATCACTTTGTTTTTGTTACTATTGCTGTTAATTTGTTAAGTTTATTTATTGTTGTTAGTTTCTTTGTTGTTATTGTTTGTTTTCATTGTTTGTTGGCATAATGCCAAAGAGAACGATGAAAACTGTTTTGAACAGTCAAAGTCGTGAGTTTGTGATTTGCTTGCGTCAATATTTTGAGCGAGAAAACCAAAATGGTGGACCGCTATTACCCATGGCAAAAGTTTGTGACAGAGTTGCAGATGCTCTTGGCATTGGACGTGCGACAGTAATTCGCATCAGTAAAGAAAAATATGGTGAATCTTCAACCGCAGTATTGACTGAAGACGAGGAAAAAAGCTTTCAACGCCAAATAAAAAAAGAAGAAAGGCTGCTCCTGTCACAAAAATTGACGACTTTGACGCCGCTGCGATTCGCAACCATGTTTATGGTTATTATACACGGGGCGAATTACCTATATTAAAAAAAACTGGCGGCGTCCCTAAAAGACGCAGACTTGTTTAAAGGAAGCTTGCCGTCACTATCGAAGATTTTGCAAAATATTTGATTTTCCTACAAAAAAAATGACAAAAGAAAAATTATAATGGAACGAACCGACATTGCTCTTGCTCGAGTGAATTTTCACCGGAAAGTCAAAAAAATTACAAATTGGGACAAAGTCGTCTTTCTGGACGAGACATGGCTAAACGCCAATCATACCGTATCCAAAGCTTGGACCGATGATACGGCACAATCGACCACCAAAGTACCCGAAGGCAAAGGTCAAAGATTAATAATAACTCATGCTGGGACGTCATCTGGTTTTGTGTCTAATTGCCTATTGGCATTCAAATCTACGAAGACCAATGAATACCATAAAGAAATGAGTTTTGAAAAATTTAATGAGTGGTTTTTAAAATTATTAGATAATTTGAAGGAGCCACATTATATAATTATGGATAACGCCCCATATCACTCGGTCCAAAAGCACAAACCACCAACTTCGGCAAACAGGAAGTTAGAAATAATTGCATGGCTTCAAGAAAAAGGAATAGAGGCCAATGAAACAATGCTTAAAAACGAATTATTGAGACTTGTTGGTCTGCACAAACCCAGCACACCAACGCCCAAGAAAAGGGTCATAACGTCATAAGACTGCCTCCATATCACTGCCAGTATAATCCGATCGAGCTTATCTGGGCCCAAGTAAAAGGTTTGTTTGCTCGAATTTCAGTTAGACAGATTCTTTATGTATTAGCTCCTGTATAATTTATGATATTAAAATATGTTTTTCTTTCAAGGTTACGCTGCTAGACATAACACAACACCGCCTTTCACGGGAAATAAAATGTTGTAGTTACTAAACACTACGGTTGAAATTTTATCTGTAGAAGATTGGAAAAAGGTAGTTTCCAAATGCAGAAAATTAATGGAAGAATATTGGGAGCGGGTCGTTCGATTTGATAATATTTGCGAACAAGAGTTCATTATAAATTTACAAGATTGCTCTAGCAATTCTGAAAGTGATTTGGATATTGATTTGGGGTGTACTCCTTTGGAATAAATAAATGTATGTATTAAAATATTCGTTTCATTTTATTACCCAAATCATAATATAATCCAATATACATATAATTATGGCAGACGGCCTTCGTGGCGAAGCGGTAGTGAACACGACTGCTGCGCAGGAGGTCGCGGGTTCGATCCTCGCTCAGTGCAAATATTTGTATGCATGAATATGGGTTTTTGCACTGGTCTGGTCGTACCTCGGAAAGCACGTTAAGCCGTCGGTCCCGGCTGCCATACGAATATCTAATGGCAGTCGTTACGGGTTGTTGGAGCCCTCAAAAGTCCAACAATTGGTCTTACTGCAAAGCTTCTATCGATAATTACTATCGATATTTTTTCTGTATCACAACCCTAGGAATGTCAGTTTAACAAATGTCGCAGAGATCAAGCTATGTTTTTTTAAGTATAGGTAACTAAAAAGACATAACACGTATTTTGGGTTGCAAAACACATGTATCCGCTGGCAACACCAACAACAAAGCATCTACGTATTCAAGCATAAAACACCGATTAAAGTCTGGACAAGCATTTATTGTGTATATAAATAGCGCTGGTTTTTAAATCGAGTTCTTGCTGATTCCACGTATCTCGGATGCGTATATGAGTATCTTATTAGGTACTAAACAACTGGTTAATCCAGTTTCGGGTTTAACTGATGGTCTTCAATAATCGCTTTTAGCTTAAATAATGTGTTTTTTCTTGAGTAGCGTTTCATTTATAAATATTTATTAATAACGTCATTAGTTATTGCAGGTAGTATCGATATATTTATTGATCTTTTCAGGTATAAATTTATCAATTTCAGTTGTTTCACTTTGTTGGCTTAATACACAGAGTGTTATTTTTAACTGTAACAGTACGGCAGCACCCATAACCAGAGGAGATACAGGTGCAGTTTTTTTAAAACAACAGCTCGTTTTCGAAGCAAAACATTTTGGCATTAAAATTTTTTTGATTAAGTGTGAGTAGCGCCTTAAAATGAATCAAGTTGGTAATTTTTTTTTGATGCCGATCGATGCAGTCCTTTGTAAGGATCATTTTACTGTATCCGATAACAAAATCTGAACAGCGAAAGTTAGTCAAATTTGATAAAAAGTATTCTCATACAACAGAACAAACAAAATTCCTTCTACAAACATTTTATAGGATTCTAATTGCACATTAAAGAAGTATACTGTAGCGATTAAGAAGTTTAGGAACTCCATGCTCTCATGAGCAATTCAAAAACATTTCGTATTTCAGAACAATTTTGAATTTCGAACATGGTTCTTGCACCAGTTGGACTTGTATATCAGTCATTGCATCATCTTATTTGACCTATCATGGCATTGTCAAATACGCAAAAAGTTGACTTAATTGAAGCATACTTCCTTTGCCGAAGCCCAACTAATGCGCTGAAGGAACGCTACCCAGACCGCGATTGAGGAGATATGCTAAAAAAAATAAAAGTCCTAGCACAATTTTCCTAAAGAAAAGTTTTGTCCCATCTTTATTTAATTGATCGAGTGAAGCGTGATCTCTAATGGCGGGTTACTATATCCATCGGTAACCAACTACAACTCGTATCTCCTTGAAAAACTGTCAAACTATACTTGAAAAAAACATAGCTTGATCTCTGCGACATTTGTTAAACTGACACTCCTAGGGTTGTTATGATACAGAAAAAAATATCGATAGTAATAATTGATAGAAGCTTTGCAGTAAGACCAATTGTTGGACTTTTGAGGCCTCCAACAACCCGTAACGACTGCCATTAAATATTCGTATGGCAGCCGGGACCGACGGCATAACGTGCTTTCCGAGGCACGACCAGACCAGTACAAAAACCCATATTCATGCATACAAATATTTGCACTAAGCGAGGATCGAACCCGCGACCTCCTGCGCAGCAGTCGTGTTCACTACCGCTTCGCCACGAAGATTATATGTATATTGGATTATATTATGATTTGGGTAATAAAATGAAACGAATATTTTAATACATACATTATTTATTCCAAAGTAGTACACCCCAAATCAATATCCGAATCACTTTCAGAATCGCTAGAGCAATCTTGTAAATTTATAATGAACTTTTGTTCGCAAATATTATCAAATCGAACGTCCCGCTCCCAATATTCTTTCATTAATTTTCTGCATTTGGTAACTACCTTTTTCCAATCTTCTACAGATACATTTTCAACCGCAGTGTTTAGTAACTGCAACATTTTATTTGCCGTGAAAGGCGGTGTTGTGTTATGTCTAGCAGCGTAACCTTGAAAGAAAAACATATTTTAATATCATAAATTATACAGGAGCTAATACATAAAGAATCTGTCTAACTGAAATTCGAGCAAACAAACCTTTTACTTGGGTCCAGATAAGCTCGATCGGATTATACTGGCAGTGATATGGAGGCAGTCTTATGACGTTATGACCCTTTTCTTGGGCTATGTCATCTAAGACATACGTTGGTGTGCTGGGTTTGTGCAGACCAAAGAGTCTCAATAATTCGTTTTCAAGCATTGTTTCATTGGCCTCTATTCCTTTTTCTTGAAGCCATGCAATTATTTCTAACTTCCTGTTTGCCAAAGTTGGTGGTTTGTGCTTTTGGACCGAGTGATATGGGGCGTTATCCATAATTATATAATGTGGCTCCTTCAAATTATCTAATAATTTTAAAAACCACTCATTAAATTTTTCAAAACTCATTTCTTCATGGTATTCATTCGTCTTCGTAGATTTGAATGCCAATAGGCAATTAGACACAAAACCAGATGACGTCCCAGCATGAGTTATTATTAATCTTTGACCTTTGCCTTCGGGTACTTTGGTGGTCGATTGTGCCGTATCATCGGTCCAAGCTTTGGATACGGTATGATTGGCGTTTAGCCATGTCTCGTCTAGAAAGACAACTTTGTCCCAATTTGTAATTTTTTTGACTTTCCGGAGAAAATTCACTCGAGCAAGAGCAATGTCGGTTCGTTCCATTATAATTTTTATTTTGTCATTTTTTTTGTAGGAAAATCAAATATTTTTCAAAATCTTTGATAGTGACGGCAAGCTTCCTTTATACAAGTCTGCGTCTTTTAGGGATGCCGCCAGTTTTTTTATTATAGGTAATTCGCCCCGTGTATAATAACCATATACATGGTTGCGAATCGCAGCGGCGTCAAAGTCGTCAATTTTGTGACAGAAGCAGCCTGTTTTTTTATTTGGCGTTGAAAGCTTTTTTTCCTCGTCTTCAGTCAATACAGTGGTTGAAGATTCGCCATATTTTTCTTTACTGATGCGAATTACTGTCGCACGTCCAATGCCAAGAGCATCTGCAACTCTGTCTAAAACTTTTGCCATGGGTAATAGCGGTCCACCGTTTTGGTTTTCTCGCTCAAAATATTCACGCAAGCGAATCACAAACTCACGACTTTGACTGTTCAAAACAGTTTTCTTCGTTCTCTTTGGCATTATGCCAACAAACAATAACAACAAAGAAACTAACAATAATAAATAAACTTAACAAATTAACAGCAATAGTAACAAAAACAAAGTAATGAGAACGGAAAACACATGGCGTATACAAGGCGTTAGCACTCGTACTGAGGAGAATGGGTCATGTCAAACAAGATGGCGGCGCGTTGGTGCCATCTTGCGAAAGAAGACACGCCGCGGCCAAACTTCTCTCAAACCCCAAAGTTGTCGGAAGGAATGTTACGAGTAGGTTAGAATTTAGATTTTATTTACTCACTATTGTAAATAATGTTATTTTTTTTAAATATTCAATAAAGTTATTGTTTTTAATTAAATGATAAATTAATTTTGAATTAAGTTTTATACAAAATATCGACAGTTTATAGTCTGTGGTCACGATGATTCATCGCTCATCACTATAATTAGCTCAGCATGCCCATAAAGTATGACATTGACGGGTACGTTTGTCCGTACTGTTAAGTTCAGAACTTCATAGGCGCGATTTTACTGACAGCTGTCCCAGAGATCAAGCTATGTTTTTTCTAGTATAGTGTCAAACTTTTGACACATTTTCAAGGAGAAACGAGTTGTAGCTGGTTACCGACGGATATAGGAACCCGCCATAAATCAACTTGGGCAAATCGGCGTTGTATGTATGTTTGTTTGTCCGAGAATAACTTTCAACCGATCATCGTGAAATTTAATTTATATGTATTTTTTTTTATTTTTGATGCCACAATTTTGGTGTGACTAAATGAGCTAAAAATGTTGGGGAGGTTGTTGAGATATTGGCGTTCAAGAAGGGTAAAAAAATTATAATGCGGCTATAAGGTCAAATAGGACGTCAAACATTTAGACATTTTTATTTTTCATACATTCTTTATAGTTTTTGAGTTATTAATTAGCCATAATAAAAACTAAATTTTGACAAAATTCACAGGGTATACCAGTGACCCCACAGTGCTGTAATTTAGTATGCGTATACCTTATGTTACACAAATGTAGGCAAAAGTCTGACATCCAGAATAACTGCAATTTGTACCCCAAAAAGATAACCACATCACATGAACTCCCGTGACCTGTAATTTGAATGAAACTGTAGGTCCAGTAATTGGTTATTTATTACGTGGCACTATTTTGGTTGTCAAAGATAACAAATAATATATTTTTGTTTTAATCTCAGTCTCGCGATATCTCAGTTCGAGGCGAACCACTAGTTTAATGCTAAGTGCGCCATCTATATATACATAAGTAAAAGACACTTACGGTACGGTAGAGTTTCAACTTTCGCTAAACGATTCTCTTTAATTTCGTTCATCATTCGTTCAGTTTAGCCAAGTTAGTTTTGATTTCATTCACATGTTCTACACCACTTGCGATTATTTCTGTTGTTCTAAATAAATATGAATAGTTAAGACATGTAAACATTAATTCTAACATTAATTTTTCTTTCTTTTAGTAAAAGTTATTCTAACACAATAAGCTGTGATGATTATTTTACGTGATTTATTTAAAATTGTTTAAGCTTCAAAATGAAGATAAAGTTTTGTTATTTATAAGGGTAAGTGAGAATATTAATACCCATCGACGTACCTATTTATGTTCTCCATTAAACCAAAACTGGCAGCAATGCAACAGTCATTATTATAAATACGGGATTTATCTATTCTCGTATTTATAATAATGATTGAAATCAATCACGAAAGTTTTCTAAGTAAGAATGCAACAATAACAATAGCTAATTCCATTTATTTTGTTTTTTGTGCAGATACTAGTACTTTCTTACATGTTATTCTAGGAGCACAACTTGTCTGTTATAAGTTTTAATAATTAACTAGCTGACCCGCCCGCGGCAGTCGCGTAAAGATCCTATGTCTCAAGTCTATTCATAATCTATCTTGGTATAAAGGTACTAAATTACATCGAAATCGGTCCATCCGTTAAGTCGTGAAAAGGTAACAAACAGACAGAGAGACAGTTACTTTCAAATCGGTATGTACGTAGATTATAACCTGAATTAACACATAGGCTACTTTTTGTTGACAAACAACGCGTGCGAAGCCACTGGCGGAAGTTAGTTATACATATTAACCTTCTTGAATCACTCTATCTATTGCTAAAAACTGCATTAAAATCTGTCGAGTAGTTTAAAAGATCTAAGCGAACATACATCGGCTGCGATTTCATTATACATATACTATGTAAAGATAGATATTCTATTGCCTAGTAGTTTCGATTTGCATCTGAAGACTGTGAAGCTACAGTCATGCGGTAGAGCAGAGAGCGCATAGCGAGCGCGTTGATGTCTTTTCTATGAAAGGTTTGGAAGGGATCAAGTTTTTACAATGAAAGTCAGCCGTAATTTTTAGATTCATTTTATTTTTAATAACATAAAAATGTTATTTTTTTTCATTTTACACATCTCGAAATGAATTCAGTGGGTATCAATCTGATTGCTAGAACGTTCACATGATGTTCAAAATGTTAAATTATATGCTACAGTAGTTTGGCTTGGCATAACTCTTGAGTCATGGGTTGCTTTGCTTTAACCAGAAATCTTCTTTCACCTATTTCCAAATGCTATCTTACATTTTTGTACGAGCACAAAATCTACTTCACAGCAGTTCATTATTAATCAACAAATTATATTGTATTATGTAATACTCATTTGGATGAATCACACGACTTGGTTTTTGAATTTTGTTAACGTGATATGCTATACATTTTTTGTGATATTTTTTTTATTTTATATAAACAAATACGTGATTTAAATTACCTAAAAGAGGTTTGTAAAAATTACTATTTGGTCAAACAAAAATCGCTATGATCCATCCAACAGCAATATCCACTACAATAAATAGATCTAGCTAACTGGAATTGAAGGTCCCTTAAAATTATGTAATTTATATGACAGCTGTGGCCAACTAGCCACGCAACGCACACTCAATTGAACTATGAGAAACAATTTCGCTATAAATCTCAAACATTTGTTTGAATAATTGACCACGGCTTATCTATAATACTAATTTTATTGTTTTCAGTAAAGTTACTCTAAAGAGGCGTTCGTATTCATAGTGTGAAATAAGATGCGCAAATCAACAATTTACACTAAGTGAAAGAATCGACAATATCACATTAGTTAAGAGAACAACTGGCAATTAAAATCTTTAGAGTTAGTGGGATACAACACCTATATGAACAATGGAGTAAGAAGATCAATAACAATTTTAAGGTACTTAATTCCATTTAGAAATGTCACTTTTGTTGATAATTTGCGCTGCAAGCCTTAAACAGTATCAAACTAAAATAATCACGAGTAATTAATAAAACCATGAGTTTACAAGAACGCGAATAAACTGAAATTAAAACATTTGAAAATATGTGAAATAAGATCATTATGAAACAATGCTCATCACAACATTTTTTAGCACTATACTATATTAAATAAGATAAAAATTCTATTGTAAATAAATCATTTAATAGATATTTTATAAGCACTTTGTTATTGCTTGTTGGTGTCTCAGGTGAATAAATTAAAAAATCGGGATGAGCACGAATTGCAAATAAAATTTGTTTCCTAAAACGTAGTTTGTGTGGAAAGTAGCGTTTCAGAGTACAGGAACATGAAAATATATCTGTAATCCTAATTTTACGATGAAAAGAGAAATTTTAACTAATATTTTTAAAGTGTTTACATATCCCAATAAAGGATTATAAGATTTGCATTATGTATTCAAAATCTATACCTGAGAAGTCAAATCTTAACATGTTTGATGACATATAACTTATGTGAGTGATTGTTTAACAAAACCACTGATAGAGCACCACACATCTAGCTCAAACTAACCTTAGCGCTCAATCAGAACTTTAGAATATACCTACTTAGTAGTTTTAACCAAATAATTAGGTGGGTTGCTTTATTTTAAGTATACAAGAATAATTTTAAGTACTATCATTAAGAAAACACAACTGTGAAGTGAACCTACTGCACTCTGAACGCAAAACTCTTGCATGTATGGTATTTGTATGTACATGTAAAACCATGTGTTTTAATTTAGTAATACTATATACTAAACTGGCCGTCATATAAGTATCTGCCATGTTTCCTATAACAACAAGGTAATATAATATTCTTAACTAAATTCATATTTACAAATAATACAGTTCATTACTATTTATATAGAAACTAATATATATATTTCTATCATACTTCGTTTCACATAACGCAAAATAATTTAACAGAGTTCATTTTTGCACTCACATTTACATTACACTAAAAATCTGTACCACTCGTTACAGTACAATCGTTGACGAACAACTCATTTAGAATATATCACCCAATAAGCGAGTAGCGTTACTCACGAATCTTATCGTATCTTAATTAAAAATGCAAATATGCGAAAAGTTTAAGGAATTCTTTACAGTTAATGGCAATTGAACAATATAGTTCGCTCGCATCCAATAGGAACTATACAATTCATAATGCCTCCGATCGCACCGCGTCGTCGGCGCCGCAACCCTCCTAACTATCTACACAGGGAACCAACGCGCGGCGCTCATACCAAAACAACTAGCACAAATAAAATAACTCTAAATAAAGAGTATTTACACTCGGTAAACTATTCACAATTATGGACACAAAAAACTCTAATCTATTATAGATAAGAAGTTGAATGAATTTGTGTTAAAGTTTATGCTAGAGTTTAGAATATAAAGGAGCTCAGTGGCGCCACCGTGCGCGGCGGTGCGAGGAACTATACATGCACAACACCGCAGTGTCTATGGCCGTTCGCCTCCAATACTTTACTTATACAACTAATAAATGTTCTCCCACATCGATGTTTCAACGATCGATGTTATGACTCCACGTTGAACATTGCAGATGCTGCCCGGGGCGATCACCTTTATAAGGCGGAGAGATTCTGTTATCAACTGGCTGTGATCTTGCAATGTTCAATGTGACCCTGAACGGAGAAGGAACTAAAATCTAGTATCACAATGTCGGGCTTCCCAGGCTCGAATGCAAGACCAAATATCTCGCGCATCTAAGCTATGTAACGATTCTGAAGACCAGATTATAAAATTATGAAAATAGCATTCAATTCTGTTTAAACCGAGTTTCCAAAATGACTGCAACTGAATAACAAGCTTTAAATCGTCACTGAGTTTCCTGTTGTTATCACTTGCTTGATTGTATTGGAATAGTTGTTGAAGTGTTGTCTGGTATCTCCCATCTCGTTACACAAACTCAGACCAGTTCATGGCTCACTCAAACAACGCCAGCAGGTCGTCAGAGGAGGGTGCACGGTGAGGATGTGACCCTGCTGACGATGAGGAGGATGGCGGTGTCGCGAGGAGTTCTCCCAGTGCTGGAGCATCTAAGTACGATAGCAGCTCCATTGGATCTACACTCGTTTCTGGTAGGAGCTGTAAATGAGATTATATTGTTGTTACTTTACTGCATAAGCTGAGTAAGTTACAGAAAAAAGTATGACGTTAAAGAGAGCATGAATGAAAATGTTAGGCACAATTTGATACAGCAGAAGAGTACAATTATTACGATCAATAATTTGCTAGTTATCATTTAACCATGATGCATACGAACACACGAACATATACGAAAACTGAAAATAGCGTAGGTAATCTGTTGACAACCCACTTTATTTAGGGTTTATTTTACAATAAAAAATCTTAACCTACTCAAAGAAAAACCTATGAGAAAGCTTAAACAATTACTTACATTGAGATTATCAGTGCCCTCGCCATCGATTACCGCCGCAGGGTCAAAGTTGAGATCAGCGGGGATGTCCACGTCAGTCAGGGAGTGGTGATCGACTGAAGGAGGGCCTGGTGTGTGAGAGGATCCAGGAGTATGAGCGCCTCCACCACCGCCAGGTGTGTGTGCTGAACCAGGTGTGTGGGGCGTGTGAGGGGTATGTGGCATCTGGAAGAAAGAATACATAATGTAACAAAACAGACAGGCTAAACAAAATCCATAGCTAGCATTGCGATCCCTGCCATGAAAACTTGCAAAAATTTTAATCCAATATTATCCAAGATGATTATCTACACAGAAACAAACAATATTAAACAAACATTCGAATTAAAGTATCTGCAATGCAAATGATGATCAGGGCGTTTCAGACAAAATTGATATTGATGTTATAATAGTTTTTCGCCTGAAGACGGAAGGCGACGTCGGGATCGGCCGGGCGTTGGCAGGACGGTTTCGACACCTTCCAAAGAGGATGGTGGGAGATATCGATTGATAGGGATGCTTGGAGGGACTTACGGGGAGACCTTTGCCCAGTAGTGGGACGAGATAGGTTAAAGAATAAAAAATAGTTTGTAGATCATGAGGTTGCTATAAATCCTAGCAAATGCAAAAAAAAGAAAGTAGCCAGCGACTTTACATACCTGATCATTCAAACTCTTCTCCATTGCGTTGAGAGGATCCAACGAGTTAACGCTTTCATTTAGATGTGACAGCGGTCCGTTCCCAGCAAACTCATTGCTGCCCGAGCCATTGTTCATCCCGAAATCATAATTGTGGTTGTTTGAATTGGCGTTTCTGTTCTGAGAGCTTTGGTTGTATGTGGAGATCATTGAACCGCTTGCAATAGTGTTCATGTCGGGAGGAAGGTATGGAGATAGCGCTTGGTTCATGTCCCAGTTATTCATAGTAGGCATATTCATGGAGCCCGGTGACATCGCTTTGCTTCGCTTTCCGACGCTATTATCGTTGCTATCGTCTTGCTCCTGCTGCAAAATTAAAAACATATTTTAGTCCGAATCGACACAACGTGCCATCTTTAAAAATATTACAGTGGGTTTTTGCAATCTTTAACTGTTATGTAATTTTTTTGTAGACTATACCTTTATGCCAGGAACAGACGGACTTTTAGCAGCCTTCCAATTAGCTCCGCTGTCTATAGTGACTTCGTCGACATCAGAACCGTTTAGCGTGTTTAGTATGCCCCACATGTATTGATCTACCTCTAGACCTTCTAATTGTGCTGGTTTACTGTAATAGAATCGATAAGTTATATTTTGCACAAGTCAAAGTTAGTCAGACAGGTGAGAATTAGATTGGCATGTAGAGTCATAAATATTCACAAAATACTTACTTGCAAACCGGACACCTCCACGATCCCCGATCGCAATTGAGTTGTAAGTACGATTCTAAATCGAAACACTGTATGTGTTTGCATTCGTGTCCGCGCGCCGGTAGCGTGATCTTTTTAAACGTGATTGGACATTTTAATGATACTTTTAAGGCTGTTTGCTCGATGTTGTCCCTGTCGTTCGCCGTATTAGAACCATTACTTCCGTTTGTTGGTGTCTGGTTGAAGTTCATCTTTATCTTTGCGATGCAATGGTCTGCGGTCAGCAATCTCTTCCGTAATAACCCTTGCAACACGCTTCGAACGCTTGGCCGGTGAACTAATTGCAATACGAACAGATGCGACTGAAACAAAATAACATATCATTTCAAGTCGTTCATTTGATTGCGTACTATCAAATTTCAGGTTAACGAAACTGTTGGCACAAGTGTTTCGGCACAATGGAAGAGACTGTTATTGTGTCTACTGAATAAAATAATGAAGACTTACACAACAACATGCGGATACGGTGATCTGTATCGTGTTTCTGCCCGGCTGGCAGACTTCTTTCAGGTACAACGGTTTGTGTGATGTTTTGGGCTCGCCTCTATCAATCATTAGTGGTGTCGCATTAACTGACACCTGAACACTTGCCGGCCAATTTGTGTTCATTTGCCGATCCTCATGGTGGAAGCATTTCAGTTGTAACTCAAGGTCCGATCTGAAAAATTAAGATATAAATGACTCATATAGGTCGCGTTGTCTGTCAAACATTGTAAGAACTTGAATTTAAATTCAATAATTACCTCCATATTAACGTTGAATGGACCGTGGGTTTTAATTGGAATACATGATTGCTAACAGCTAAATTATGTTCTAATCTAAATGGTGGTAGGATAATACCATCTCTTACAGGGAATGTTAACCGGAGCTCGTCATCTGAAAAGTAAAATATTGTTTTAGTAATCAAGATTCACATTATACCCAGTATTTATACATTTCATTTTAAAATCTTGGGTTGCTTACTTTGCATGCCCATTGGTGGCTTGAGCTCATTAAAGTTGGGTTTCACATCAGCATTAGGGCTGGTGTAAGGTGGCATACTACTTGCAGGAGTAAGAGGAGGTGTAGGATTGCCAGGAACAGGACTATGCTGGTAGCTCATATTTGTTCTCATGGCAACCTCCTGCGCAAATTGTCCACCGTACTGTCCTCCATACTGTCCATTTCCACCCTGGTGCTGCGGAAACTGACTAGGTACACCACCATTAAAATATTGTCCCTGATTTGAGTACGGAGGCGTAGATTGTCTTATTGAGCCTCTCATTGCCGCCCCAAAGTTTCCACTTGGCCCGAGAGGTTGCTGAGGAGGATATTGGCCTTGAAAGCCAGGTCGGCCTCCGTACCCAGCTGGATACTGACTCGGTCCAAATCCAGGTTGCTGGCCAATGTATTGCGGCTTTCTCTGGCCCATAAGCATTTGACCGGAGGGATATGGCGTATGCCGCCTCTGGTATCCGGGCCCCATCTTTGCCGAGCCTGCCATTTGTCCAGGCCCCATCTGGGAGGTCATCATGTTTGGATGCATGCCCATGTTGGCCATCTGGGCCATTGGGTTCATGCCGTTAATGGCTCCGTTTCCCATCTGCCCCATGTTGGTCATACCATTCATGCTACCGTTGCCCCCCATCCCCATCCCAGTCATGCCCGGGTTGTGGCTGCGTTGCTGAGCATAGCCGTTCATGGCACCGTACTGGGGATTTCCCATAGCCATGTTGCTTTGCATCTGTAAATGTAGAACTATAATTAACACAAGTCTACGTGTTGAACGTACGAGGCTACTTATGTAGAAATGCCTAATTAACTACATTGATTAATATTCTTTTGGCATCTGTGTGAACCTGAAGGATAATGATATTAATTTGTAATTTGGATTCAATATGCGCTGAAATTTGCATTCTAATGGGACTAAATTGTTGCGTCAAAATCATGCGAGTCAAAATTTCGTTGCTTAGGATTTCTGACAGAATATTTATGAGGAGAGTTCTGTGCCCTGGAAATATGCATTTTTCAGTAGACGTTAGATAGATTTGTATAATGATCGTACCTGGGAGAAAGGCTGCGAGTCCTGCATCGCAGCCGTGGTGGCCGCGGCGACCATAGCGGCGGTGGCGCCGAACTGCGCGCTCTCGCCGCCGCCGCTCATCGCGCCCGGACCGCCGGCGCACCCATAGCCGCTGCAACAACAAACATACCGTATAGCTATTAGTTAAGGTTAATTATTGCGAATGGCGAGATTAATTTTAGATTGATAGAACACTTGAGTAAATCAGGTCAAAGAAGTTTTAAAATGAAACACGTGATATTTGCGAAAGTCTTTGTGGTCGGATGATATTGAAGAATTGAATTGAAGATTCAGCAGACTCTGGATTGAAATATTGCTTACACCTCTGTGAACATACGCGATTTTGATTGTACCATACTGTCAAGATTGTCGTGGTATCTATGATTTCATTGTTGCTTTAATCTGTTTGGTTCTTTGACATTTTGAATTTTTCGCGATATTTCTATCTAACTCAAAATTAGCGAAAAGAATCTATGCGGTATTTCAGTCTATAAAATTATGTAATCAAAACAATTTGCCAATTCAGCTATGCCGCTATGCAACCATGGAAACACATTAATACCTTAAATTATAACCGAATAATGATAACGATGAAGGCCGGTTATCCTTGCTTACAGTAATCGATAACATTTATAATTCAGTTAGTTATACGGTAGGTAAGGTAGGTACACACATATTATTAAATGTGAAATCGGTCGAGTTAATGTTATTTCACTCACGATACGAGCAGTTTCTATTGCAAGCGGCCTTGCAGAGTCGAACATTCCACACGTTAACGCTTCGATTATTAATAAACTCTAACTCGATATTCAACTCAAATCCTATGAACGCAAGATCTTTTTTATAGCGCACGGAGATTTTATTATTTTACTAACAATGAGAAAGAAAAAATCAATATGGAGTGACGCGTTGTTACCCCTGTGTTTCTCTCGGGATGTTTGATTTTTTTGTATGTCGCCGGAGTGGGAGACCGATTCATGTGAACTGCTTTTGGGGCGAATTCCCGAGCCTTCCCGGAGCCCTTCCTAATAATTCCCGCTCGACAAATGCACGACAAACACTCGCACGGGCGAGCCATTGTTACAGCGTCTCTGTAGTAGTGCAACAATATTGGCCCTTTGTGTACAATATGAAATTATTTTAATGAATACAAACTCGCATATACACTACCGTTACAGAAGCTCATACAAGGATTACCGGTAACATTTGTTGTGTTTTTACTAAAAACAAACACCATGTAATTTCAATAGTTATGATTTTCTCATCAAATAAAAGTTATTATGTAGTATTTACTTTTTTTCTCAATGTAAATATTTGATTTGTAGTTCAATATTTTCATCAGCTCCTCAAGTATTCTCTTAATAGTATAACAGATACTTAGAAGCGTCAACAACCAATAAACAGAAGAGTCAACAACGCTCGAGTCGACATCGGTCTATTCATCGGCTGCAGATGATTTACAAGGGTCCTTCCTTAGGTAAACTTGGGCCGACCTGCACTTCTTTTTATAGTTTTGTTTGGGCCTTTTTTCCTTTTTGCCGACAGAAATGTGTGTCCGACAAAAAATCTGTGTGTATCCTGGTGCATTTTTTGTAAAAATGGTACCACATCCATATTATCACTTACTGCCTGTTCAAAATATTTGGGATTTTAAATGCAAGCGTTCATCTGGGGCGTGTCTTTTGAGTTGTTCTCGGAATATACCTTTTTGGGGCTTACTTATTTTGCGGGGAATGCATATCAACAGACCAAGCGTCTACCTAACTAGATAACTACTCTGAATAGTACTCGACTTTAGTATTGTGCGTGGAATATGACACGATCTATTCGTGCGCAAGTTTCACTCCTTCGACTTGCAAAACTCCCAAATCAATATGAATGAGTAGGTAAGCAGCTATTTCGAGCAGCTGGAAGGTGTTTGGCATAGTATTGAGAGATGTGCGAGTAACGCGTAGGTATTTTGATACATAGGCTGCAGTTAATTTTAGATTGGTGCGCAGACGTGTCAGATTCCTGGTTAATTGGCAGTGGAGATAATCGCGCATTGAGTCGAACGTATTAAGAGTTACACAACTCTGAGATAGTTATTGTCAAAAAATCAATATTTTATTTTCTCGACTTGGTATTGTTGCTCCTCTTGCGTGTTTGTATCATCAAGATTTGTTTTTTTATTATAAGTGAAGTGTTAAATAAGGCGTTAATTATTGTGAGTCTCGTATAGATTACTATCGAGGTAGCGTGAAGCCGGGGCATGCTCAAATTGCTCAACCCCTGTGTTTTGACGACAGTTGGTCACCCCCATTTAAATGCCACTTCACATTGTGGCTTGTGCGCACATTGCCTTTTAATAGTGTTAACGTTTTGATGTTATTCGATCGATGATGTTTTATTGATTTTAATTCTGGAGTTACACTCAATTCTTTTTTAAAAAAAAATTTTGAGTTTATTTTATATTTTTTCATTCAATTTGCACTGTTCTGTAGACATCGACTTTGCTCATCCAACCACCGCAAGTGAAACAATCGATCTTATAGCAATAAGTTTAATTAAGTATTTCGATTCTTATCTCATTCTCGTCAATTGACGTCAGGGTCGGGAGAGAATGAATCATGCTTCAAGGAGCGGATTCCGGGGGTTTACAAATGGAGGCGAGCGTTCCGGGGTAAATACGGTACAATGAGCGGGGAAGGGTCGGCCGCTCGCCCGCTTAGGGTAAGTGGGGCCGTTCACGTCAATATGGGGCTTTGTTACGGCGACGCTCCCGACAATAATTTGTTTGGCTTGGATGATATTGAAACTAAATCATAAAACGTATTTATATCCAATCGTGACACTAATAGTTTTAAACAACTTGTTTTGCTAGTTTGGAGGCAACAATTAGGTTGCTAATGACTGTTTTTTTAAGCAATACAATTAAATGATCACTAAAGTTAAGGCTCAAACTGTTTAACGACTATTTCTTTATAAAAAAGGCTTCTGTTCGACCCTATTGAGCACGTGATGTAATGCATGTTGTGCCAGTATCCGCCCCCAGCCGCCTCGCCCGTTGAAAACTGACGTTTTTTCCCACGATAACTTACTTACTGCTACAAATCTGTTATTATTAGTAATCTTTAGCTACTTGAAATTCCTCTTCATTTGTGGTTTTGATTTAACATTGAGTTCAAGTCCGTTTATTTGTTCTATGTTTTCTTCATTACGATAATTTTATTGTTCGGGTTTAGTTAGCAACAGTGGTAAGATTTCCCAGCCGTTGCGATTGAGGTAGACTTCCTGTGCGCTGTTCACACAATCTCGCCGCCGGTCCCCATTTTATTATTAATACTTATTGGTTTTGAATAAAGGCAAGCAGCCATCAACAATATGTCGTTTGTAAAGGTGACTACAAAACAAAGTCGTTGAGCGCTAAGGCTTTAGCACCTGCTTGTTTTAATTTTTATTTTTAAAAGTTTTTAGTATGGGTTACATTTTGTTTATAATATTTTTAAAATTGTTTCTAAATATAGGTACTTAATAGGATTCTAAATCGTTACAATATTTTTAACTATTTTGTATAGGTAATTAAGGTATCAGAGGATAAGGTATTAAAAAGAGCCTCAACTATTCGATATGCTCAGTTGTGTTGCTAGTTTAATGTTTTGTTTGTTTGTGTTTATTGTAAGCGCTAAAGTGCAGTCACCGCGTGCATTCCCAGCGCGGGCTTGTGTGAGGTTTATTTGTGTGCGTGAATGTGGTTGTGTGAGTGGCTTGCGTTTGTGTGGGTGCTGGGCGCCCTAAGCGTTTGTGCGTGTGAATGGATGGAGGAGCACATTTCATTTATAATTGCAGCGATGCGCGGTCGACAATGTCACACTTAGTTGTGTACTTTTGGTTTACCCTTCGTTTATTAGGGCTTCCATTGGGTTAGCATTATTGATTTATGCCGTTTTACTTTGTCATTGATTTTATTTATGAATGCTATCTGCATTAACATTTCGTTGAACTTGGAGACGTGCATTATAATATATGTTTTAAGTTGTTTTTTTTTTGTAGGCAATTTTTGTGATTTTATTGCTTGTTAACATCGATAAGGTGGCACAGGTAAGCCGAGTCACGTTTCAGCGTTTTCTTGAAATGTAAACAAACTTGTTCCGGATAAGATAAAAACAGTAGAGTATTAGGTAAAAGGCGCACAGGTACGAGAGTTTACGTTTCGGTAGGCGATAAAAACACCAAGAACCGTATTATTTTCCATACAATTAAATTCTTCAGATCATTGACTTGTTCAAAATGTAGTTGCGAATCGCGATGGCAAGTTACATTTATAGACACTTTGGATTATTACAAGCACATAAACCGCTATAGATAACCGTAAAGTTAAATGGTTTGAAATTAGCTTACAAGTTTCATAAAACAGGTGAAAATCATTAGTCTGGTAATATTTAAGATTGCGATTGTCTTTGTTTATATCGCACACTAATTATATTTTTAGAAAACGTTTTTGGCATCTTGACATCGATTTATTTCGTGAGATTATTCTTCGAATTCGTTCCATTTTGTGCAGTGTTTTTTTATCACGGACCTAAAATTAATCTTACCTAGGGGCGTTGACTCTGTATCCAATGGTCCCTTGCTGAGGACTGTGTTTGATACTCTCGGGAGCGTGGGCTCCCGTGTAGTGGTCAGAGTATCCCACGTAACCAACCGAACCACCAGAGTTCGCCGTCCTGTTGGCTTGAGCACCCCCTGAAACAGGATGCATATTGTTGTAGCCAAATTTATTCACAACATCTTCTAGTTCAGTAGCTGCATTCATTTTTTCATCGATTCAAAATGCTGTTTCATTCGAAACATTTTATCAACTTTTACTGAACAATTTGTAATTTCCGTTATCGCATGCCGCCCGTCAATTTCACTCTAGCAGTTGAAACTTCCACCGTCGACGTCAACAATCGACGTAATTTTCAGTTTTGCAACATATTTCAATCAATCGTAATGTTACAAGATTTTAAATTTTGCTTTTCTTAATAAAGTTGGCGTCAATTTAAACTTTTAAATTTTTAATTTTTTTATCTTATCAACTTCAAGTTGTGTTTTGTTTTTTTTCATCACCGTTTTGTACGACTGTTTCACGTTTCTAACTTAATCTAATGCAAGAAATTTTTACTACAGGTGGTACGTTAGTTTCGAAGTGCAAAAAAATAATATTAATAATTTTTTAGGATTTTTTTTCTTGAATGTTTTAGATGCCTGTCTATTTGTACTTAATTATTATTATTTATGTTTAAAAAACTGATCCAAAATAAAATCACGTTTATTTACTTTTGAAAGCACTGCCACTGAACAAATCCGTTTTCACTGCAATATTTTGTTCATAATCCAAAATTCGTGTCACTTTGCAATCCTTTTCGGGGTTCACTTCACTTTTTATTTAAAAATGCAAAATGTCACTTTTCACAAAAATCATCCAAATCCAGGGTATTGAGATCAAAACTTGTCACTGTGTTCCAATATTTGTCAGCGAGCAAGTTATCATTCACAAGTCCGACTTTGAATTCACCGAAACATCATAGACGTGTTGCGCGAGTGTCGACACCGACGTCACTGACAGCGGCGGCGAACGACCGCGCATTCGACCGTCAAAGGTAACACTGGATGATGGCGATGGTGAGCCGGCGACGGCGACGGTGAGTGAGAGGTTGCGGCGCGGGGCGCTCCCACCCCGCGCGGCGTTGCCAGCTCGCCGCGATAAGTGGCGCACCCCCTCGTCCCTCGCTCGTAAGTCGTCGTCTCGGCACTCGGCAATCGGCCGAGCCAGGGCGCCACCGTCGCACTATCGGTTCTCCAGCTTGCTTGCCCCACCCCGCACGGCACGCTTGACGTTTTCACGTAACGGTCCTCAATCGAGCGCGATACTGTGATCGCGGTAGTTGCTACGTTCTCGCAGTCGCGTCTACGATTACTAGTCCAGCGATCAAAGTATGTGGATAAAGTACGTGGATCAAAAATGATGAATGCTTTGAGTAGAATTAGATCATTACGATGACATTGAAAGTCTTATGTAGCGGAATAAAACAAGCGACGGTTTGGAATCAGAGTATTTTTTCTCTTATTCTCAGGTAGATATTTGTATCATGAGTTTTTGCGTGGTCGGGCGCGGTGAGGCGGCGGCGGTCGGTGAACGTCTGCGTTGGGGCATAATAATTAGCAACGATAAACAATGGGCATGTCGTCCTCTGGTCGCTACCTGCGCATGACGACAGAGGACGGCCGACTTGTCCCATGTCCTTGCGAATCGCGACGCGCGATGGTTGTATGCGTTTTGCACACAAGCCCAAAACAAATTATCCAAATGCTTGATTTTGTTACTCAATGCGGTCTCTGTACTGTATCATTTGTTTTATAAAGAACGTTTTCAGACTGATTACCACGGAATTCTCGCATTTATTTACTAAAAATACCAAAATAAAAATTGTAATTGAAATAGCTTTCTCTTTATTCCTTTTCTGATGCCCTTGAATGTTTCAGTGTTTAATTTTCCTGATTTATTTACTTTGATGGGCATGAATACCGAAATCAATACAAGGTAACATTTATAGTTTGCTTTCAAAATAAACATTGAATTAAAAAAAGAAAATAAAATAGGTGTCAGTAAGATCAAATTACAACGATCGTAATATAGGCGAACTCCACTAGTAAGTTCGCTTGAGATACACTATTATTCAGAGTTTGTAAATTGCTGGTAGGTATATGGACTCTTTCGTTACCTACGCCCCTAACAGTTATTTGTTTTGAAAATGCCGTGGTAAAAGAATAGAAAGGTACTTAAGATATCTAATTTATTTAATCATTATTTCACAATTACTCGTATAACAAGGAAACCTTATACGTTTTGTCGCATTTTCTTATTAAACAAGTTTTACCTTGTTATCTACTACTCGTATTTACCTACCAATTTTGCTGCCTATTGACTGAAAGGAGTTCCTTCTACGCATTAAAGATGATAATTATACGTAGCTAGGCTTTGCTGACAGTTTATTCGCGATAAAGTAGCATTTGGGCCACAAATTATCTATTTCAAGCAGCAGTCAAATGACAATCTCTCTTGTCTTTTAGACAATTTTGAATATTACTTCCGCATTTATGATATTACTTTGAACAACCTTATTTTGTAATCGACATAAATTTGTAATTTCGTCATCTCGTACCAAAAAGAGTCAAGTTATCACACTGTTTTTATTTAACTACTAGCTGGTACCCGCGACTTCGTCTGCGCAGGATTAGTAAGTACTTCGAGCAGCTTCGTGTGTTACTACCAAATGTGCATTAGAAATATATTATCAATTTTTATTGGATTTATGGTTTACTCTTTTGGCGATAATGGTTTACTCATAAAAGCTAGATATATGCTGTCGCGGACTTTTTTGTAGGACTAATTAAGATAAACATTTCTCTTATAAATTATATATGTGTAAACTACAGTTTTTGCAGCGTACGCCAGAATAGCTCGCAGATGGCGGATTTTTTTCCGACTTACTTGACAACTATCGTTATATTTTGGACAATTCACACACTTTCTTTAAAAATTATAGCCTATGTGTTATTCTAATGTATAAGTTATATTATTCTAAACTTTCATTAAAATCCATTCGGTAGTTTTTGCGTGAAAGAGGAACAAACATCCATACATCCATACATACAAACTTTCGCGTTTATAATATTATACTAGCTGTTGCCAGCGGCTACGCACGTGTGGTTTGCCAATAAAAAGTAGCCTATGTGTTAATCCAGGTTATGATCTACGTACATACCAAATTTCATCGTAATCGGTTCAGCCGTTACGGCGTGAAAGAGTAACAAACATCCATACATCTATACATACAAATTTTCGCGTTTATAATATTAGTAGGATAGTAGGAAGTAGGATGGCAATGCAGTCTCGTTGATGAAGTATATATATAGTTTAGTTTGTGTGCTGCGTTCAAATCTGTCTTCTTCCACCCTCCGCTCATTCATAGAAATCAACAGATTATTTTGGTTCGAACATGACCATTCAAAAATGTTCGCTCAACTTCTAGAACTATTCTCAAACTAAATTATATCTCACCATGTTTTGTGAGATTTTGAGTATGCCGATATATCAGGACAATGAGGATTATTTTAAATTTTTGCGAACTGTACTCATGTTTATCAGTCTCTCGTGACCACGGCCGATGTAACTTGGCCGAAACGTCGAGGTTAGTCAAAATTATGATTTTGATATTAATCTACGCGCGAAAAGACCCGTTTTGTCTTTAAAAAAATTAGGATTTTATCAGGATAAATCTGAATCGTGAAACTCCAGAAACCTAGGTTTGAATTACTTCGAATTGAAAACAGTACTGCCAATACTGATTAAAACGTGTTTAGTCTCGCATCTAACCGCTAAATTAAATCTTATCATACAGATAATACCTTTGACGTCAGCTGATAACGATTGTTAGGTACACACAAGCACGTAGGCTATAGAAATCTAAATATACAGGGAAATGTATATTTTGACGTGATAATATGAATATTTGTCAGCCATGTTGCGGAAAATTCTGGAATTTTAATAATCTTATCGTAGTAACACTTTTATACTTATGTGTGGAAAATTCTTTGCATTGGAAAGTAATTTCATAACACTATTTTATGTATTATAATCATCATCACATTGTTACACATTTTGCAACAAGCTACTGCTTCTAAATTCGGTTTAAAGAGTTAATTCTCATAAGAACAAATTCACTTAAAATGAGCTTCAATATATATTAAATAAATATTGCTGGACATTTCACACAGCGCTATCTAGCCCCAAACTAAGCAGAGCTTGTATTATGGGAAACAGATAACTGATAGAATACTTATATACACTTTTATTTGTAAATGCACACTTAAAATATATAGAAAAACAACCAGACCCGAAAGAAATATCTGCAGAACATGCAAACATTTGTTCTGCGGCGGGAATCGAATCCACTACCTCCTGCGTCTCAGCCGGCTGTTCGCCCACTGCGCCACGGAGGTCGTAACAGTAAGTTCAGGCTATTGTACAAAACATCATGTAGGAATTTAATTTAAAACGTTGTAGAAACTTGTAAGTCAAAGGTTTTTCAAAAGTAGTTAACAACACACTCAAACTATACCGATTTTAGGTAGGTTATTGAAATTAAATTCTTGTACAAATCTTCTCTATTATTTGTTCTTTGTAGGTGCAGTAAAAGCTCTTTATTCGCGGGGTAGGTGTATGTTCCGTAAATATGCCGCGAATAAAGAAACCGTTAATATGGAATTGTAATATATTTGGAGTTATATGAAGATACGTGCCTAGGCGACAAAATAAAAATAAATATATAAAATCAATTTAATTGAAGTTTTTGACCTTATATTATCTTCAGATTTAGGCAATGGTTTAAAGAATTTCGTAATGTTTTCTTGCATGTTAGATTTTAAAAGCTCCTTCAATTCAGACTGATATTCAGCATTCGCATTAGCAGTTTGCCTCTTAAAAATAAGACTTCGTTCCATAGAAAGATCAATTTTCATAAAGAAATCACAAAGCTCATTTGCCATTCTCGAACCTTCACTAAGATTTTTCAAATTAAATGTCACGTTTCCAGTGCTTGTTGAAGGCTCTTCTTCCATGGGCTGTGAATTTAACATTTCCTTTAGTGTAGTTGTAATAAGGTCTATTTTACTTTTTTATTAGTTCATTAGCCGAAGCATTTACAAAGAATACCTAATGATTTTTATTAATATGTATGACCCGATATACCGTTTAGATCCTTGAATAAAGAAATCTTTCGCCGCGGATATAGGAATGGGGTCGCATATTTTTAATCCGCGAATAGTGAAAACGCGTATGAAGGAAGCGCGAATACGGAACTTTTACTGTAATTGTTTTGTTTTTAGTAAAGGAAAATTATGGTTCGTGTCTGCTCGTTATCCAAAATAATATTATATATATAACCTATTAAGGAAAATTAAAAAAAGAAGGTGTCGAAAATGCAAACTACAGTTGAGTTATTAGACGAATATCGATAGATCAACTGATCCAGACTGTCTCGATCACTGTAAATAATTATTGATTAAAACGGTTATTTATCGCGTATGTACCTTTTTTTATTTGTTATCACGACGTTTTGGCTCTGTTGCAACAGTCGTGGTCACGGGTACTTGGAGCTCGTCGAGAAGTGTGGGCAACTGCAGCAACTACCCTCACTTGGTCTTCAGAATTAGAAATGTCCTCGTTCATATTACGACACACTACACTAACCGTATCAACACAGCGGAAACGTAGAGAAAACAAAAAAAAGGTACATACGCGATAAATACCCGTTTTAATCAATAATTATGAATATTATCTTTTACTACACACTAGCAAAGTTAATGGAAATAACGTCTAACGATATCAAGCGAATTACAAGTGTAATAATCCCGTGCATAGGATAATGCTTGGAAAACAGGATCTTTTCTTGCTAATATGATATTTGGAATATAATTGAATATTTCGACCGTCATTATTTATCATTGTTTAATGTTGATGCAACAAATGCTTACTTAAATCAAGGATGATTCATGAATTTATTTCAACACGTTGTGTATCATTCCCGCCCGCCCATGCACTTGGTATGGTACTCAGTAGGGCGGGCGGTGAAGTGAATGACTCCTTTACAATGTTTTTTTTCATACTACCTGGTGTTGGAACAAGTATATAGCCCACCTGATGTTAAGCGGTAAACATCGCCTAAAGCAAAGTAATGCCTCGTAGGTCACGCACCTAAGAAACGTGGCCTGCGTTCATCAACTTGAGGCATACGAGTGTAAAGCCTCACGTGCCTGTAATTTCATATATAATATAAGATATAGATAAGATGAATAAGTATGGGATAGGCATACAGTGTCTTGGAGAGATTTCCGCCCGATAGTAATTTGAAGCAGATCTTCTTCTTCTTTCGTGTCAATGGCTGTTTGACTTTTAAATTTGATTAGCCCAATAGAGAGCAACTTCCACACCCCTCTCTGTTGTCTGGTACAAGTCATTCCGTGTGCAGGTGGTTAGGCATAGAGGACATGAGAGCAGGTGGGCCATTGTTTGTGTGATGGCCCCGCAGTGGCACTGGCTCCGGAATGGGTTGATGTATCCCCACTTGCCTAAATAGTCTTGGCAGCGGCTGACTTGAGTGCGCAACCGGTTTAGGGACTTCCAAATTGGCCACTGCAGCTTGTAGCCGGAAGGAAGATGCTCCGCGGGTGGAATGTCAGTGTCAGGAAGGTCAGTGTGATGGGTGGACCATAATTCAAGTCTCGCTACTGCCGGGCTTTTATCCGTGGGATTGGTGGATCGGAGGAAGCTCTTACGGCTTTTCAGTCGGGCCAATGGTGGCTGATGGCCATACAGTGGGTGCTGGTTGTCAGTTTCTTGCTTACTTTTTTCAACACTGCAAGCAACCTCACGGCGAACGCTTGGTGGTGCAATGCCTGCTAGTGGGTAGAGCATTTAGAGCAGATAAGATAAGATATAAATAAAAGCAGATAAGATATCCATATATCTCTGTAATTGTTTTTCAATAGCTAATTCTTTGTTTTGTAAATAATAAGTTTAAATCAATTGAAACACTTCATTATTAATGCTAATTCATAATTTTGTTTCAACATGTTGTGTATTATTTATTACGTCCGCCCGCGTTGATTTGGGTAGTAGGGCGGGCAGCGGAGTGAACGTATTCTACAGTATTCAAACTTATAAAACACCTCTTTTTGTAAGCTATATACTTTCCTATTTTTTTTGGTTGTGCCACTTAGATCATGGTTAAATTAGAATTAATTTCTAGTGGGTTTATGCGGTGTACAGTAAAGTGTTCGGTGCTGTATTTTCTCTGATTCTCCAATAGTTGGAAACACCGAAGTTTATCTTTTAGGTGTTAGTAAGGGTTAGTTTTATTTGATGGTAGAATAAAAAAACTTGTCTAAATGCTTATGAAGTTCTAACGTTACGATTATTCAGTGTGTTCGAACTACAGATAGATAGATAAATCTTTGTTACACAAAATTTAGACTTATACGCGGTGGTACAATGGGCGGCCATAAAGATCTGTTCTGTTTTCTTACAGTAAAGATACCTACTAACTAAACGTGTGCTACTGATGATGACAGAACAAAGTGATCATTGCCACACATCAACAATAGCTCATCATCAAAGCGTTGAAAGGGGAGAATTAAAAATGTGAGTTTTTCTTCATACGTTGACATGAGTTATAAATCACGTTGCTGTGTTTATTTTACGATCCGGCTATTATCGTCAACTGGCGGTTTTGCAACTCGCGCGCACGGCTCGATGCGCAGTAGGGCTGCCGGGCTTCGATTGCACTATTGGATCTTTGGTGGGCACACTGCCCAGATATTTTATTGAAGAAAACTTCTTTACGCATGCTTGATTTGGGGAGTAAGCTGGTGAATGTGTTACGAAAACTGCGAACGGAAGTTGAGAGGGAGATATAAGTTAGTGAAGATAGAAAGAGAGAGAGAGTTATGTTTCGTATATTACTGTACTGTACTGTGTCTTTCTCTCTTCCTCTCATAGCCAGTGCATGAAATATATAAATATCTCAGTCAGTAGTTCTTTTAATTAATTTTCGTAATTTCATTTCGTTCTTGAACAATTTTATAAATTATTATTTTGAAAAAGAAGTTTTACTTCAGTCAAGTGGTCTAAAGCACACTCGTTTAATTTATAAAATGATGAAACAGGAGCAATACCATAAAGAGGCAAAGGAGATAAAACGTTATTACCCCTAAATAGTTTTTTTGTATGTTGTTTATTTACAGTGTAAACTCCATTTAACGTCACTCGTTTTAACGACAAACTCTCTAAAGCGTCGAAATCACTCGGCTTTGGTTGGTTTAGCTTGTCTTGCATACAATGGTACACTCTGTATAGCATTACACCCACTCTCAATAACGACAACAATTTGTAATAAAAAGTTATTTTTAAGTTGCCAAATTAGTAAAAACTGCGCAGCTATGTATATCCTTTTGTCGTTTTATTGTCCTAGACCATAATAAACTCGACTGTTGGCATCATACACACCAAACTTTCTAAGAAATCCGTTCTTTTGTTTACAAAATGGGATTGCTTGCACGTGTAGCTGCAGACTGTTGTTAGTAGAAGTGATGGATTTTATCTATACGTTGTCTTGTTCATAGTAGCTCACAAACTTTCAAATTGTAAACATAAACTGTAAAACGCAATAGCGTTCAAATTAAAACAGATTTTTATCGTAGGTACTATTTAACAAGACAAATCAGAAATAAACGTTTTCTTTTTCTAATACAGATTTTACTTCTCTCCATTTAACGACAACTCTATAACGTCAAAATATGCTCAGTCCCTTGAGTGTCGTTATATAGAGTTTACACTGTATATAAAAACTAGGCTTATACTACGAGCCTAAGCGCAGACGCTACCGTCTTGAACTAATACAAACTATGTTTTTGTCTATGATTTTAATGTTGACTAAAGAATGTGTCATCTGATAATGGAACACTGGAACACTGGAAAACTTCCTGAGGTGAAAGTACTTATCAATAATCATCATATTTGTTTTTTTTTTTACATAAAAAAAATAAACTGAAGATCAACAATAATTGATTTAGTTATTGAAATGCTGATAATTACGTTATTTTGAATTTAATTTAGAATGATCCGATTTTGAATGATTTGTATGTAGAATGAGTATTTGGTAATATTGCGCGCGCATAGTAACTGTTTTGTTTTTGTTAATCAAAATCAAATTGTGTTTTTATCGGTCAGCAATAATGTTACTGATAAAGCTGTTATGGTCTGCTGATAATTGAAATGGGAAAATCCAACTTAAATGTGAAGTAATCATTATGAAATCAAAACATTTCTACGCTTCGCATATTAGTCGTACTTTTTTGATGATTTGTGTCCTAAAAAGGTTAAATTTGTTTTTTTTATACGCTTGTATTCTATGTGCCTCTCCAGTCGGCCTAGCACAGTGACTGTAGAGAAAGGCTTTGTCTTGGGTCATTTTGCGGAAGAAAGAATACACTTGTCGACCGTCTCGAGCACGGCAATTGCAAGAGTGAACGGGATGAAACGTTGTCGACACTTCCTCGACAGTAGCTTACTACGCCGAGTACATTAACCATAGTTTACTCTGTCTTTGAAATTTAAGGATAGACAACTTTCTTCTGAAATTGTCTAGGTTTTGCGATGCCTAGACAACGCTGTCTTCTCAAGTTGTCTCTTTCGCACTCTTCTTAATCGCACGCTTGCCAACAACTTTTGGTTAGATATTTAATTAATTAATTAAATTACACAACAATATATAATATGCTATAGACAGAGTATCTTTCTCTTGTCTAAGAAGAACCCTTATTGAGCCTGCTCGGGGCAAATACATTTTTGGAAGAATCGACAGAGAATAGAATAGAATAACGCTTTATTGTACATCACACTTAAATTAAAAAACAATATAAATAACTAACTTTTTAACAAAAATATAACCGACTACAGATAACAATAAAAACCAAACTACTCTACTAATTTTGATGAAATTTCCATGGGGTTCATCTAAAAGTACATTCTCTTAAACAAAAAACTAATTTTCCAAATCGGTTGAAATATAACGGAGTTCTGAGCTAATAAACATAACATAACATAAACATTAAACAAATTTAAGACCTAAATGGTTTTCTCATGGATGCCATTGTCAGAACTGGACCAAATAAAAATCGGACCATACGGAAACCACCAGCTTTCAAACAAAACAAGAATCAGTTCACGCAGTCTAAAGTACTGAGGTAACAAAAAAAAAATACAATCGAATTGAGAACCTCCTCCTTTTTTGCGGTCGGTTAAAAACTAATAACAATACACGCAGAGCCTTATGGTCTCTTCGAAGAGTAGACAAGGAAATCGCTGTACTAGACTTGCTGGATTTGACGATTACATTTATGAAAACTCCCCAGTTTTTCCCAGCAAAAATATAACTAAGTATATCAAAATAATTTATACTACTGTTGTATATAGCTTGTAAATATTTAGCTTGAGCTTTTGAAAGCCCCATTAGGCAGCCCTACACACTAGGAGTCGTAAAAAGCAGATATAGTGTAACATGCACATCGGCTATTTCTGTATCGCCTTGCAGCTATGGCGTCGCTTATTTACCTACTCATACGCAGGTAACTAATTTGTTCAGTGTATTATTGAAACTGGCTATTGTTTGCTTCGACTACTCGGTGCTAGATAATTTACGTCTCCGGCGAAATATAGAGGAAAATTACAGTTTTCCTTGAGTTTCTCAGGGTTTTACAGAACAGCCTGTCATATTGTCAGTTTAAATTTTATTTGTAACGAGCCATATAACTTTTACCTAGGACAAACAGTCCAATTAGGTAGGTCCAACTTCGAGAAAGAGGTCAATCGTCGAATCCAACTCGGATGGGCAGCGTTTGGGAAACTTCGCAACGTCTTTTCGTCCAACATACCTCAGTGCCTTAAGATGAAAGTATTCAATCAGTGTGTGTTACCAGTGATGACATATGGAACCGAGACGTGGTCCTTCACTATTGGCCTTATGAACAAGCTCAGAGTCGCTCAACGAGCTATGGAAAGGGCTATGCTCGGGGTTTCTCTACGGGATCGAATCAGAAATGTGGAGATACGTAAGAGAACTCAAGTCACCGACATAGCCCGACGGATTAGCACGTTGAAGTGGCAATGGGCAGGCCATATAGCGCGCAGAACAGATGGCCGATGGGGCCGGAAAGTTATCGAATGGAGGCCACGGACCGGCAAGCGCAGCGTAGGACGTCCACCTACAAGATGGGCAGACGATTGGGTAAGAACCGCAGGTCGGCGTTGGATGCAGGCCGCTTCCAACCGCAGTTCCTGGAGATCAATGAGGGAGGCCTTTGTCCAGCAGTGGAGATTCTACGGCTGATATGATGATGATGATATAACTTTTTTAATATTTTTTACCAACGGCCTCGATGAGTACACCTGAGGGTAAGCGATTGTCGTAGTCTATATGGACGTTTGTAACACCAAAGCCATCTCTCGTGCGTTGTCAACCAGAGACATATAGGTGAAAAGTCTCACATGCCTGTTATTTTACCGGCACCTTCAAACCGAAGTACAAAATAGCGTGTATCTGCTGTTTTATTTATCATTCTCTGAAACTCTGTAATCATTCTACCTAAAAACCCTTGATTTTTCTTAAATTTTCTGGTTTTTGTAGATTGGCTTCCTCAATTCTATGTTTTCAAACCTTTTATGAGTGTAAGCCACTTTATTTCCCCGCCCCACGTATCTTTCTAAAATAATAATTTACCATAAGTATATTAACAGTATTAGGCCATTTGGCTACGGAACCCTAAAAACAGTAAATGCCGACAAACGCATGTTAGTTTCACTGTGTGTCACAAATTAAAGTTCCAAGCTGTTATAAAGAACGTAATTCCACATTATCTACCCTTTAAGCATATCTATAGCAGGATCTAAATATGTCACGTCATTCAAGACACATCTATGCATTGAATGAAGGTCTATCTACATTTCAAACCCTGAGCATATTGATAGCAATGGTTTTTAAAGATCTACGAAAATAACATGTAATTCTTCATCCAATAGTCAATTTCATCCGTGTATTACATTACAATTAAGTTGAGTTTCAATTGGCATCAGAATAGAGAAAAACCGCTATCTAAAAAGATCTGTTCATTATTTTCAATGCAATTAATTTATACCTTGTGTTTTGTTTCATATTAGCAGCTAGCGGAATGTTATCGGTGTGACGCTGACGGCTGGTTGTTACAAAAACTGCGATATTGTGACACAGCGCGATATTGTTGACAATAATTATAAAATAAACCGTTCTTCGTCTATTGCGCAGTTTCATAATGGTAGGAAATGCTCTGGTAATTTCTTCCTGTTTTGGTTTTCCAGATAAGATAGTAAGAAACAAGCTGACAATGGAATATTTCCTGAATTTCCATCAAGTTCTTATTCCAGTGCATTTGTATATCTGTCTTCTTTATAACATCCTTCAAAATCCTCTGTCTCCTTGCTATATTATTTTTTTTATATGTATTATAGGCTTGCGTTTGACCACGATCTCGCCTGATGGTAAGCGATGATGCAGTCTACGATGGTACACGCTTGCCTAGAAGAAACCTATTCACTCGCGACTTAAAGATACCCAGGTTGTAGCTATCTGGAAACACAGACTCTGGCAAGTCGTTCCACTCATTGGCGGTGCGCATAAAAAAGGTCGAAGAGAACCGCTTTGTGCGAATGGAAGGTATTTCTACCATATAGCTGTGGCGCACCGCAGAGCGTCTGGTTGTCCGTTGATAGAATGGAGATGGTGGGATTAGGTTGAAAAGTTCCGCTGCACACTCCCCGAAAAGTACTCGATAAAAAACCGAGAGGCTAGCAACCTTTCGTCGATGCTCCAGGCTGAGGAGCCTTGCATCAACTAGCTCATCGTTGCCTATGAGCTTCTTGGCTCTTCTCTCAATTGATTCCAGAGCTTCAAGTTGGTACTTCGCTGATCCGTCCCAGAGGTGAGAACAGTACTCCAAACACGAACGTACTTGTGCTTGGTACAAGTTGAGCAACTGTCCCGGTGTGAAGTAGTGCCTCACCTTTGCGAGTACACTAAGCTTTTTAGCAGCCAACTGGGCTTTCGACTCAATTTAGGAGCCGAAATTGAGAGTCGGAGTTAATGTCAAGAAGCTCGAGGTGGTCAGATATTGGCACGGATACATTTCGTAATTATAGATACTTATTAATATATATATTATCGGAGATTAAAGAACGTTTTTCTCTACTTTTTACACCTGATCGTCCTTCTCGTTCTTCTCAACATTTTTTATTCAAGACGCCTGAGCATAAAACTTCTTTCTTCACTAACTCTTTCACTGTGACTGCTATCTGCTTGTGGAACTGTCTTCCAGTGGAAATCCGGAAGGCTGTCTCTACGGGAATCTTTAAATCCAAACTCTTTAAACATTTCATTTCTCTTCAAGATACCCAACAAAATTAATCACTTTATGTAGATATATTTATGTATTTTGTTTATGTATGTATATTATTATTATTTTTAATTTTTGTAAGTTTATTTCTAAGCTAAAGTTTGTTTAAATTTCCATTTTCTGGCACTACCACTTTCTTCACACTACACAAAGGTTAGCTGGAAGAAAATGCTAATTAGCATTAAGTTCGCCTATGTATTATTTTTATTAGTGCAATCAATAATTTTTTAATCTAATTTAATATAATGGGCATTCGGTTTAAGTTACCCCAGGTGTAGAAAAGGAATAATCTATTCTAAGTATCAAGCATATTCTTATCAATGTTTTATTAAAATTTTTGATACTCAATATTCTCTTGGTAAAAATCTGCTGTTTTCGGTTAAAATATAGTTAATCAGTTATTTTGCGTGCTTTAACTGCTAAGGATGAAAGTCTTGTAAGTTGAAGTTAAGCAAAATAAAAAGTTCTAGAAATCACGAATTTAAATGCAAGTTACATAATTCATAAATGTTGAAATTTAACTCTTTCTCAGGAAAATTTGTTTGTATTCATGATAAAAATCACCTCTATATACATATTTTAAAGCATTTATATATAATATTAATATTTATTAGTTCAGAACATTATTGCCATTGCCGATGTGGGAGACAAAACCGCGAAGCTCAATTGGGATTGGGCCGGGCACGTAAGTCGAATGCTTCCGGAGAAATGGGCCAATATCATAACACCTTAGGTACCGGAGGATGGACAGCGACGTCGGGTTCGGCCGCGAAAGCGTTAGTGCCACGACATCAGCGGATTCGAGAAGGAAGGGTGGAAGAAGATGGGGGAGGCCTTTGCCCAGCAGTGGGAAAATGTAGGCTAAATAAAAAAAAGTATAGAACATACCATATCAGAAGAATAGAGTAGTATATACAGAGTATAATAGAATTATTTACATATTTCTTTATAATGCAAAGGAAATAGTTGAATCTTCTAAAAAACGTTGCAAACGATCTCATCACTCAAGACGACCTCCGTGGCGCTGTAGGCGAATAGCCATCTGAGACGCAGGAGTTCATGGAACAAATGTGTTCATGGTCTACATATATTTGTTCCGGGTATGTTTTTCTATGTATAATAGTATAAGTAGGTATTTACAAAAAAAAATGGATAAGTATTCCTTCAGTTATCTGGTTCCCATAGCTCTGCTTAGTTTGGGGCTAGATAGCGCTGTGTGAAATGTCCAGCAATATGTATTCATTATTTATTTATTTATTTATAGATAGCTTAACTGTACCAGATAACCCTGGCGAAAGTCTCCTCAAGACACAGATTGGTTGGTTTTCCAAATTCTTTTAAGTTCTAGCACAACTTATGAACATTTTGCAAATAATTGCAAGTACAAGCTACTTCTAAATGTAATCGCTATGTGTTTATATCTCGAAACCTGGCCATGTCGCAAGCACATAAGTATGCAGGACATTTTCTTATTAGAGTAACTTAATGCGAAATTGAAATAAGGCACAACGAATTATATTAGAACGTACACATCATAACGTGTTGCAATTGGTTACAGGCCGTCAGATCTACATAAGCTTTGTGTTTTGGTGAATAAAAAATTCCACCGAGAATTTTTATGTGTTTGTGAGCACATATAAATTAGACCAGTAATAAATTAGTTCGTATGACCTAGTGATCAACCCTGGTTGAAACTTGGTAGGTTTGTATAGGCTATCGACCAATCTAGGGCAAACTCTGGTAGAAAAGTCAATATATTTTTCCTAATGATCAATCCTGGTTGAAACTTGGAAAGTTTGTATAAGCTACTGACCAATCTAGAGCAAAACCTGGTAGAAAAGTAAATATATTTTTCCTAGTAATCAATTCTGGTTGAAACTTGGTAGGTTTGTATAAGCTATCTACCATTCTAAGGCAAACCCTGGTAGAATAGTCAATATATTTTTCCTAGTGATCAATCCTGGTTGAAACTTGGTAGGTTTCTATAGCTATTGAACTATCTTGGGCAAATCCTGGTAGAAAAGTCAATATATTTTTTCTACTGATCAATCCTGGTTGAAACTTGGTAGGTTTGTATAAGCTACTGACCAATCTAAGGCAAACCCTGGTAAAAAAGTCAATATATTGATCCTAGTGATCAATCCTGGTTAAAACTGCGTAGGTTTGTTTAAGATGTTGACCAATCTTGGGCAAACCCTAGTAGGAAAGTCAATATATTTTTCTACTGATCAATCCTGGTTTAAACTTGGTAGGTTTGTTTAAGCTATTGACCAATATTGAACAAACCCTGGTAGAAAAGTCAATATATTTTTCTACTGATCAATTCTGGTTGAAATTGTGTAGGTTTAGTTAAGGTATTGACCAATCTTGGGTAAACCCTGGTAGAGAAGTCAATATATTGATCCTAGTGATCAATCCTGGTTGAAACTGTGTAGGTTTGTATAAGCTACTAACTAATCTAGGGCAAACTCTGGTAGAAAAGTCAATTTATTTTTCTACTGATCAATCCTGGTTGAAACTTGGTAGGTTTGTATAAGCTACTGACTAATCTTGGGCAAACTCTGATAGAAAAGTCAATGAATTTTTCTATCTGTCTATCAATACTACCTCTAGCATCGATTGTGGGTATAATCCTCTTTTCCAAATGATCGAATGAACCAAATGAATTGGCATATAAGAGTTTATTCGCCAATTCAGTCGGTCTTAAGTAAGTTTGATTCTTTGCTATCCAACTGTCGCTATTCGATGGATTTTTTATAGATTTCACATTTGCATTTCTATGTAGAGGGTTGAAATTGGTCAATTATTATAGAATAATCAACAATTTATTATTACTTTTACCATATCTATAATAATAGTGCTATTCACAGTTTTTCTCAAGAGCTAAACGGATGGATGAGTATTGATAACAAAAGATTACGAATATCAAAGGTACATAGATAATAATTACACAGATAAGGTAAGTAGAACCACGGATAATAATTACAAGGTGATGATTGTCCACTCTGCAAGCAGCGTGCAACTCTGTGACAACGATCAGGTCATGAGGAAACGTAGTACAGGTGAAAAATAGTACTGCAATTTATCTTTTATCATCACACACAAAAATGTAGGAGTTTTTATAGATCAATTATCACTTTCTAAACAGTTTGATGCAGGTTGATGGCGTTGGATGCAGGCCGCTTCCATCCGCAGTTCCTGGGGATCAATGAGGGAGGCCTTTGTCCAGCAGTGGACGTCCTACGGCTGATATGATGATGATGACGATGAAACAGTTTGATCGTAAAACAAACTTGTGACCTTTTGAATGATCTAATTTTTTTATACAAATTTTATATCAAAAAGACATTCCCTTAGATACGTCTAATGTTTTAATCCTGTGTCTAGATAGCATTTCTACGAATCTTCTACATGCCAACGGTAAATTTAAATCTTTTGCACAAGAGCCGTACGAGATGTGACGTCATCTTGTGGATGAGATTGATATTGATGGGCATAAGGTTGCTTTTAAACCAGTAATGTACGAGGTAGCTAAGCAGTGAGCGAGATTAAAGCTACGTTACGAAACTATGTGGATAGTTCTCCCAAAGCTAAATAATGTAGCTATAAAGATGCGCTTTGTAGCAGTGCAAGAAAAATGCGGGACGCGATCCCTAGCTCGCTTCAACGAGTATGTATAAAACTTAGCTTCATTGAAGCCCTTTCCACCAGAGCTAAATTGAGCTAAGCAATAAATCCATCCATAGCTTAACAACTTGGCACATCTCTGGTGGAAAGGCAGCCTAAGGGTGGCTCTCCAGCACAACTCCTTAGAGGAGCTAGGGATTGAAATTGCTCAACTTGTTCAAAAATGTTACAGTTTAGAAGTAATTAATTTCTTTATTGTTATGTATTCTAAAAGGATCATTAAAAAAACAACCAGCCTTGTTTTCTTGCCTTTCTTTCCTGGCTTGGTCGCAGTACCAGGCAGTAAAATTAACGTTTCAAAGTGATTTTAATGTATAAAAGATTTGAAAAAAAAAGCTGTACGAGGAAGGTAAACGGTGAACGATGAAAAAATCAATAGCTGGGTTACGCGAGGATAGGCCAATGAAGAAATCCTATTGGTAGGTTTGACACATATTCGTAGCCTAGAAACGAAGCACATCCCGTGTGGAAAGGCAGCCTGAGGGTTCTGGGCCATTGTTTATTTTGATTATATTATATAGCGAGTGCATATGCACTTTTGTTTTACATTGTTCCAACAAAAATGTAAAAGGTATATATTACATTATACGTATGATTGCGCGTGAAACTAGAGCAGGATATTTCAATAAAATTGAAACACTGTTTATGCTATACGTTGGTCCTGCAGAGCCTATTACAGAAACCAGTTTGGCTGCAACTGGAAATATGCCGACGCGTGCCAGCCTGCTCGGACCGCTCTTCTTTACACTATATTTAAATTTTTCTACAATAATACTATTTTAATGCCCCCATGCATTATGTATCAATATTTCGTGAAACCAGGTCAGCCAATGAACAGGCAGGTGAATTAATGCCAATACCAACCGCGCGGTATGGACTCAAGTGGCTCTATTTGTTGGGAAAGGTTAGTTTGAGGTGTGTCATAGTTATGAAAATACACGGACAAATAAAAACATATTGCTAACTAACGCACTTATTGATGTGTGTGTATGTGTAATCTACGGGCCAATGACAATGCAGTCTGACATGCTGCGTAATGGCAGTCAGGCGGCGATTGGCTGCGGGATCGGCACAGGTGTTGCAAAACATTGTATTTATATATGGGTGAGCCGGCACTTTTTGGGTGCTTCACTTATGCAGATGGTAGAAATGTATTACCATAGTTAGTAGTTTTGAAGTTATACTTCATTTGGCGCGTAAGGTGAAAAATTGAGTATTTTCAGCATGTCACGGAAGATGCGCGCACCGATGTAACACTCCATGAGTTGTGTTGTATAAATAACACCTATTTATTCACGACAAAGAATTATACATTTTTATACGCGCGGACATAACTAGAGTACGTATTTAAGGTGCGTGATCTTAAGGCGGCAATACTTTGCTATAGGCGATGGTTACCATTTAACATCAGGTGGGCCATAAGCTTGTTCCAACTCCAACACGTATAAAAAAAGTACAAAATACTTCATTATTATAAATACGGGATATATCACGTACCGTCTTATCGGTGTTTCGACCGAAAATGTAAAAACATGTCAAAACACTTTTTTGTATGCCTAATTATGTGCGTCAATGGCCAGACAAAAATATAGATAGTAACACTAAGACGTCTAACACAAAAGAACCAGTGTGGTTGAATGGGTTCAGTAAAACTCCCAGAGTCTTAAGGGGACACCGGAGGGACAATCGCCCATACAACACGTACTACCAAGATCATTTCTAATTGGAGCATAAATCTACCTTAATGAGGTATTATTTTAATTTGAATAGTATTTATCTAGGTTCCCAACCATATATTAGATTAAAATACTTACCTAAACTGAAATAGAAGCGTATCGCATTCTGCATGTTTTTACATCATAACAGACCTGTTTTCAACCTAATTGTTTTGTATTAAAAACAACAACATCTTACGTATCCTAGTCATGGGAACATAGATTATATCGTCTGGTTACAGAATAACAACACAATGAGAAAAATACAACAAGTTTTCTGTCATCATTTTTGGTATTACGGAACACGGTCAAAATCTAATCAAATTTAGAATCGTTCTATTGCTATCACTGTCGCTCTGCGTGGCCAAACTTCGTCACTAAACAGGGATAGCGATATTCAGGCCGAAGTGTTTGACGCGGCCGAATTGAAGTTGCGCTCAGGGTTCGCCGGCGCGTTAAGTCACTTACATAATTAGTGAATGTAAACACGTAACAGAAGATAATATCTAGATTTTTGTAAGCTTATGTTGAACTTAACTTGTTAAGATTATTGAATTAAATTGGCGTAAAATTTTAATAAGTCTCACAATTTCTGTTGTTTGCTTTGTTCTCACTCTAATTAATATGTGTAGATTAATTAAGTAAACTACAATCGGACTCAATCATCAATCAACTAGAAACTTGATTGTGAAAATCGAGATGATGCAGTGATTAATTCGTTGTCGGTCAACTATTACTTTCAAAAGATTTTTCTGGTGGACACTGTCCATATTTTTTTAGTACCCTAAAGCTTTTACCGACTACCGAAAATTTAAAAGAAAGGGGTATAGTTATAGCAGTCTATCTATGTATTCTTAGATATAACCCTAGATAATAAGCTTCAATGGGGCCCTCACATTGAACTCGTTGTTGCCACTTGTAGACTCCATCATCATCATCATCATCATCAGCCGGAAGACGTCCACTGCTGAACATAGGCTCCCCCTTAGATCGCCACAACGAGCGGTTGGTAGCCGTTTGCGCCCAACGGCTCCCCGCGATTCTTACTAGATCGTCAGTCCACCTTGTGGAGGGCCGGCCTACGCTGCGTCTTCCAGTCCGTGGTCTCCACTCGAGAACATTTCTTCCCCAACGGTTATCGGTTCTACGAGCGATGTGGCCTGCCCATTGCCACTTCAACTTGCTAATTTTGTAGACTCCATACAGTTAGTAAATCGTTTAAAGAGCAACGTGTTCGCTTTTATAACAAACTCCCAAGTGATGTACAAAAATTGACAATTATGAAATTTAAAAACGCAATTATACAAAATCTTTATAAAAAAGCCTACAATAACATATCGGATTATTAAGATGATAGAGAAGCTTGGGATTGAAATTGCTCCAACTCGTTCAAAATGTTACAATTTAGATGTAATTTATTTCCTGTATTGTTATGTATTGTAAAAGGATCATTATATTAAACAAACAACCAGCCTTGTTTCTTGCCTTTTTTCCTGGCTTAGTCGCGAAGGAAGAGGCAGTAAAATTGACGTTTCAAAGTGATCCTTGTGATTTTAATGAATAAAAGATTTTGTCTTTGACTTTGACTTTTATGTTAGTATGTTTGTAATGTATGTGTATACCTATGTTCCTATGATTTTGATGAATGAGGTGTTTGTCTTGTTATTATGGTCCGGAAGATATAGCCTACTATTGACATAGGTAGTTATGTAATCGGGTTTCAGTTTTTAAACTTACATAACGTGTTATATGTGTTATTTCAAAAAAATGCAATTCAGCGGGGTAATGCAGCCAGTGTCTTGGGGACACTTTCACCTGGTAGTGATCAGGAGCAGTTGAGCTATCTGTAGATCTCTTGAAACGGACTTTACATGATTCAACTGTTTCTCAGGTATTTTATAGCTATTAACCCGTGCGCGATAAGTTGGGACCTGAGCGCGGTGACGTCATATTGGCGTGTTTGTTCCGCCCGCAAAAAAGCGAACATAACAAGCAGCCGCCCGCGGCTTCGTCTTTGTTTTTTTTAACCTAATTTATTATGTTACTCAGGGAGGACGCTGCTTTTTATCTAATATTTTTTACACTATTTGAATAAAATAAAAATGCAATGTTTAAGTTTATACATTTATTTTATCTATTACATATTTACGTTATCTCATCTTCGTCACTACTTAGTGGATTTATGCCTTCTAGAGGTTGTTCTTCGTCCTCAGTCTCACTATAATCACTTGACGAAGAGGTATCCGATAAATTTACAATTAATTGCGATTCATTCGTCTCTTGTAAGAGGTCATCGTCCCAATACTTTTGTCGACAAACTTTTTACAAACTATAACAACAAAAACTACAACAACAAAACAATAACACAAACGAAAACTAAAAGAATTACAGAGCGCGTCGTTACGTGACGTAGGCCAGTACGAGACTAAAAACCCTAGTAAAAAATAGTGATGCGAACGGTACAATACGGGCGCTATCGGGGAAGTGCAGGGGAAGCGGTCGGGGAGTCGCATTCCTAGCAGGTCCCAAGTTATATGTAAATAATGATATATATTTACTGATGAAATGTATTTAAAAATGAATACACAAGTAAGTACTAAGTAAGAGCGACTTGCACAACGATATGTACACGTATTTAGCGACTGAACATGCTTAAATTTGACGTATTTGTATAAATTCACAACTCCTTTAATCATATTTAGTCTCTAAATTCATTCACTCAAAAACATTTAGGTAGCGTTGCTCAATGCAATTGCAATTACCACCTGGATAGGACCAAAAGAAAAGAGGAGAATTGGCAGGTAACTAGCTAGATGGACCGACGAATTAAAGACATATATAAAAACAGAAAACTGGACTAAAGTAGCACTAGACCGAGACCACTAGAAAATACTGGAGGAGGCCCGAGAGGGCCCGGGTCCTAACTGAAAAATAATAATAAGAAAAAATATTTACAAACAATCGATATGTAATTTTATAATAGTCTGAATGATTTATGATTTTTTTTATAATAATCTGACGACCTCCGTGGCGCAGTGGGCGAACAGCCGGCTGAGACGCAGGATGTAGCGGGTTCGATTCCCGCCACGGAACAAATGTTTGTATGACCCACAGATATTTGTTCCGGGTCTGGTTGTTTTTCTATATATTATATGTATTTACAAAAAAAAAGTATATAAGTATTCTATCAGTTATCTGGTTCCCATTATACAAGCTCTGCTTAGTTTGGGGCTAGATAGCGTTGTGTGAATTGTCCAGCAATATTTATTTTTATTTATTTTATTTATTTAATTTAACCGAATTTAATATGTTAATCTTAATATTAACCAAATCAATGAGAAATCAATTATATAATTAACATCTTGAATTGAAATTGCATGTATTGAAATTAATACCTAAGTTATGAATTATACAGGCTTTTTATTTTATTTATTAATTATCGATGCTCAAGTATCCAATAATCGAAAAATTATATATCTACAAAAGAGACAAAAGCGATAACAGAATCTTAAACTGCGCTTCCATCTATTCAATGACTTCCCATGTACGATGTGACCCAAAAAGTGACGGACAAACAAAAGTATGTATGCATTGCACGTGTGTATATTTACAATTATTTATAGACGGGCGATGATATCAATTCTTCGCGCCTCGTGTCTCGTCTAGAAGATGAGAAAGCCAGACAGAACATGAAAAGAGTCTGCATTTTCTATAAATATTTTGTAAATGTAGATCTTCGTATTTGATATAAAAACATATATATATATATATATGATTGAAATAATATAATACTGCTTTTTAGATTAAAAGTAAAAGTATTATATTAGTTATGCAGGCAGTATCCATGTACACACGGCTACACATCAAGCTATACCTTCCCAGTATAAGCTGACCTCGCATTGTGTAGGATTTTCGTAGAATGAGAGGTCAGCTTATACTGGAATTGTATAGCTTGATGTGTAGCCGTGTGTACATGCACATGATAATAGGTGTATTATCATTTATCAGTAAAGTGTTTACAAAAAAGTAAAGTGTAAAGTGTTTGATAATGAGTAATCGTTAATATCATTATTTAAAATATAGCTAAGTAGCTGTTGCCCGCGATTCCGTACGCGTTACATTACTAAATATGTAGGTTACGTAGAAATAAAGCTAAACTCGCTGTTGCAACTTGACACCCCATTTTTATCCCATGGAAACTGATATATGTGATAAAAGGTAACCTATGTGGTGATCCAGTTTATAATCTACGTATATACCAAATTTCATCGACATCGGTTCAGCCGTTACGGCGTGATTGAATAACAAACAAACATCCAAACTTTCGCATTTATAATATTAGTATGATTTATAATTTTTATAAAATTTACTAAAATAAACAGCCACTCTACATATCATTATTATAAATACGGGATTTATCATGTACCGTCTTATCGGTGTTTCGACCGACAATGTTTCAGTTCAATTCGTGAACCTTCTTCAGGGTGAGTGCGATCCGCTCCGAATAACGTCTCGCCTCGCACTGCGCGCCGCTGCTCTCTGCGCGCGAGCGGACGGGCGGGGTGGTGGGGATTGGGTTAACGAAAGCACAGTGCGTTGACCCGCTGTGTCATCATCATTATCATCACTGCTGCTCTCTTCTGTAGTTCTTGGTACAGGCAAACACACAACACTAACTATGTCACTCTATACTAATTTGACTGTTGGGTTTTTTTTGCATTCATTTATAATAACACAAGCTTCCTGCAGCTTCGCAGGTATGGTTTGCCAATAAAAACATAACCCTCCTTCTGGGCAGTTAGATAAAAAGTAGCCAATGTTTCAATCCCCATCATAATATATATATTACTCGTGCGCGATAACTTGGGACCTGCTAGGAATGCGTCTCCCTGACCGCTTCCCCTGCACTTCCCCGATGGCGCCCGTATTGTACCGTTCGCGTCACTATTTTTTACTAGGGTTTTTAGTCTCGCACTGGCCTACGTCACGTAACGACGCGCTCTGGAATTCTTTTAGTTTTCGTTTGTGTTATTGTTTTGTTGTTGTAGTTTTTGTTGTTATAGTTTGTGTCATTGTTTTGTTGTTGTAGTTTTTGTTGTTATAGTAAATGTTGTAAATTTATCGGATACCTCTTCGTCAAGTGAATATAGTAAGACTGAGGACGAAGAACAACCTCTAGAAGGCATAAATCCACTAAGTAGTGACGAAGATGAGATAATGCAAATAATAGATAAAATAAATGTATAAACCTAAACATTGTATTTTTATTTTATTCAAATAGTGTAAAAAAGATTAGATAAAAAGCAGCGTCCTCCCTGAGTAACATAATAAATTAGGTAAAAAAAAAACAAAGACGAAGCCGCGGGCGGCTGGTTGTTATGTTCGCTTTTTTGCGGGCGGTACAAACACGCCAATATGACGTCACCGCGCTCAGGTCCCAACTTATCGCACACGGGTAATACCAAATTTCATCGAAATCTGTCCAGCTGTTAGTCGTGAAAGCATAACAAACAGAGTTACTTTTGAATATATAATTTTAATCGTGATATTTTTGGCAACAAGCGTTTCATAAATAATTTCAAACAACGGCCTGAATTTTTCATATTAAGAAGCCTGCGAACCGCGAGCGCAACTTCAATTCGGCCGCGTCGCTAACTTCGACCCGAACATCGCTATCCCGGTTTAGTGACGCACTGTTTAGTGAAGGTTAGCCACGCAGAGCGACAGTGATAGCAAATGAACGATTCTAAATTTGATTAGATTTTGACCGTGTTCCGTATTACTAAAAATAATGACTGAAAACTTGTTGTATTTTTCTCATTGTGTTGTTATTCTGTAACTAGACGATATAATCTATGTTCCCATGACTAGGATACGTAAGATGTTGTTGTTTTTAATACGAAACAATTAGGTTGAAAACAGGGTCTTTTATGACGTAAAAACATGCAGAATACGATACGCTTCTATTTCATTTTAGGTAAGTATTTTGATCTAATATAAAGGTATGGTTTGTAACCTAGATATATACTATTCAAATTAAAATAATACCTTATTAAGGTAGAAATATGCTCCAATTAGAAATGATCTTGGTAGTACGTGTAGTATGGGGCGATTCCCATCCGGCCTCCCCATAAATCTTTTTCCATACTGCCATCTCTGTGTTCCTTTAGCTAACCATCTGAATCATACAACGAAAAAAAAGATATCACGGATACAAGTAATCACATACGAAACAATGATGTGCGTTTTCAAGTGTTTCACTAAAATAAAGGCAACGAAACGAGCACAATGACTCAGATGGAATTCAGCCGCCATACTCCGACGGAATCAGAAATACAATCCTAATTATAATCGTACGCATCCGTCGACCACCTCAATCGGTCGCGAACGTTACGAATCAACCGCAAAGTGCAGTAGATATCTTTACACATTATTTTATTAGATATAATTATAAATAATAAATATTGCTGGACATTTCACACAGTGCTATCTAGCCCCAAACTAAGCAGAGCTTGTACACACGGCTACACATCAAGCTATGCATTTCCAGTATAAGCTGACCTCGCATTGCGTAGGCTTTTCGTAGAATGAGAGGTCAGCTTATACTAAATCTATAGCTTGATCTGTAGCCGTGTGTACTCTGGGAACCAGATAACTGATAGAATACTTATATACATTTTATTTGGAAATACATACATACTTATAAAATATAGAGAAACAACCAGACCCGAAACAAATATCTGTAGATCATGCAAACATTGGTTCCGTGGCGGGAATCGAACCCGCTACCTCCTGCATCTCAGCTGGCTATTCGCCTACTGCACCATGGAGGTCGTCAATAGATAGATTAATGGTGAATCTTAAGTCTTTTAAAATCATCCTATTAATGACGAAACTAACAATTTTTGAATCCACAACCTTCCCGTCGATACGATACTATGCCGATTTCACTAAGGGCTCTTTGCTTGTCCAGTGTTTATATACTGGGATGTTAATATATTGTATTACTATATACAAACAATATAAATAACTAGCTCATCCGCCCGCGGCTTCGTACGCGTGGTTTGTCAATAAAAACATTACCCTTCTGCGCATTCGGGTAAGTAGCCTAAGTCTCAATGTCATAATCTATGTCTTATACGAAATTTCATCGAAATCGATCAAACCGTTTAGTCGTGAAACATACAGACAGAATTACAGACAGAGTTTTTTCGAGTTTATATCTATAATAATATTATAAAGAGGAAAGATTTGTATTTTTGTGTGTATGTTTGTAATGAATAAATTCAAAAACTACTGGACCGATTTAAAAAATTCTTTCACTGTTGGGAGGCTACACTATCCCTGGGTGACATAGGCTACTCTTTACCTAACTGCGCAGAAGAAGGGTAATGTTTTATTGAAAAACTATGCGTGCGAATCTGCGGATTGGTCAGCTAGTTGTATATATAAGTATGTATAAGCTAGACTAAAAAGGAAATACGATGGTTAGTATTATCGGTAGCTTTGAAGCTAAACTAGTTATTTCATTACGTATTTCATCACCATCTTCTCAAGACTGGAACCTAAACCTGTTCCCCAATTATCGTAATTTAACTTCAGTTAACCATCGCTCGTATTGCGATTTACAGAGCCCCAGCATCACCTTTTACTGCGCCAAACGATGGATTGACAGATAATAAAGAGATTGGTTCGAAACTATACTTATCTACATTTAATTATTTCTAATATAGCAGGGTGACTAATAGAGAGCCAGTAAGATTGGTAAAAAATAATTATGTTTATCCTACCAGTACATACCTTCAGGACTGAGACTTGAGTTTTCACAAAAAATATAGAATAGAATTGAATAAACATTTATTTGGTACACACAAAATGACACATGAAACAATTTAACACGATAAGTGCGAAACAGGGCTTGAAACACCCTGTCCGTGTCTCGTCTATAGAAAAAACTTTAAACGTCTCTGTCGTGCGGGAGGCATAACTTCCATCTTGTTCAGTCTAGGAAAGAGATAACTATATATTTGAGATGTGCTATTGATTCCTAGTTCTATGGTATACCAATCTCAATGCCGGGTTTCTTATACCTCGTGCCGCACACAAAAAAACCGCACACTTTGTCTTATTTGGCGCCAAAAAAAGGATTTTGGTCTCCTACGGGCGGTGGGGTTTAATATGCCTCGTGCCGCCACAATCTCTGGTTTAGGACAAGGTTTAAAACGACCCGTAACGCAGCAATAAAAATTACAGATAAATCTGTGCCCTGGGAACGTGTTAAGGAACAGTACATACAATTGAATCCAATAAAACAAGTTCGACTCATGTGTCTGCGTACCATCATAATCAACCACTCTGCGTAATATCATAGTCAAGCTCAGAGTCGCTACAGCAATTGTAAGAAAAATGATAGGCAGCACACTGAGGGAACGAAATAAATGATTGGCTTAGGGTACAAACCATTGTCATCAATATCACCGCGAATCTTAAGTGGCAATGGCAATAGGCTGGCCACGTCATCAGAAAACCAGCCTCGTGGTGTAAAGCGTTGGACGAGTGGAGATCATGAGATGAAAAACGCCCACAGGGTAGGCCGCAAATGCGTTGATAGTATGATATAAAAAGAACAGCTCGAGGGAAATGGATGGAGACCGCACCAGACCGACAGAAAGGGCATGTTATGAAGGAGACCTAAATTTTAGGGCCGTTTGTCCACCGCCACCGTCACCGAGAATGTGATGACGGTGCCTATTTAGCGATACATACATTTACTATAGACCGTTTGTCCACCGCCCCCGTCGCCGGTATTCGAGTGACGGGCGTGCGGTGTACACACGACCTATAGTAAATGTATGTATCGCTAAACCGGCGCCGTCATCTCGTTCTCGGTGACGTCCCGGTGACGGTAGCGTGGACAAACGGCATAAGGATCGAAAATGGCTAAATCAAAATCAATCAAATCAAAAATCTTATTGATAGAATGAATTAATGAAAAATTCTTTATGCAAAAAATAATAATAATCTGTACATTGGCAAACTTAACGCAAGATAGCATTCTCTTCCAGTTAACTTTTGTGTAATGCGGACAAACAGTTATTATACGTAGTACATATTTGGTAGAAGGAGAGGTTTAATTTAAATTCCAGGACACATAAATATAATCAAATATATATAACTAATCCTAGACAAACACATGTTATTTCAATAAACCTATTTTCTAATACTTAAACATTAATAAACCCTAGTAATACAATGCTTAGGTTATAATATTATATACTACATAGACTTAAACATTGAAACTATACAGATATATAATGTATAAAAAAATAACATACTATTACAGGATACCTTATTATTGTTTATTAAAAGAAAACTTTTAAATACTAGGGTTGGAAGCTCTTCTTTTAAGTTAAAAACCTGTGTTAGAAGAGTCCCCTCTTGTTAGTGGTCTGTAAGGACACTTGTGAGTAAATTAAATTTAAATTTTGATGCACAAAAAAGGGTAGGTAGATTAAAGTACTAACAGAAAAAAAAGTTATTTAATAAACAGGTATACGAAAGTACGTCCACCTACAAAATGGGAAGAGGACTTGGTAAGAACCGCAGGTCGGCGTTGGATGCAGGCCGCTTCCAACCGCAGTTCCTGGAGATCATTGAGGGAGGCCTTTGTCCAGCAGTGGACGTCCTACGGCTGATATGATGATGATGATACGTAAGTAAGAAAGAGTAAGAAGGTAAGGAAGAAGAAAAGAAAACATTTAAATAAATATTAGCTAAATTTCACATGTAACGCCTTTAATGTCACTTCCTACTAAATATCTCTTTATAAATGAGAAATAATTGAAATGTGATATTTCGTGCAAATGTTAGATGCGTAACGGCCGTTAGAAGTACATTTTTACTGTGCTTTTTGCTGGGCGGCCGTTATATAACGGCCACGACTCAAGGACACTAAGTATTTGAATTGTAGTCTATCCCAATTAAATGTTCTGATTTGTTTATTGGACCAATGATTTTTTTATGAACTGTCTTTTATTTGTACTTCCCATTTTAATACTATGTTATTTTTTTTTGCCTTATGATTTAATTTAGATGATTTAACCGTTTCCTGTATATTTTATGGTCATGTAAATCATTATAAATAATTTTTTACATAAATGTATTTTTTAAGAAATAACGTGTATTCGTAAATTAATTTATTTTTGAAGCAGAATGGAAGAAACCAAAAAAATACTTAGACTTTGTTAAATATATTTATGCGTTTTTTACAGCGAATAGCTATTAACTTTGCACAGCTCGGGTCCGAATGTAATGGCGGTAAAAATATATAACAAAATAGAGGAACAAATTAAAGCACAAGAAAACGACAACATCTTGAACATAGATTCATGGAAAATAGTTACTACACACTAGACGACTTTTTTAACGACAAGACATGTAAATAATTTTCTACCTAATGATTTCACTAACCAATAAAATTCAAAACATAGAATTGCTCAACTTTGATTCCACTAGACCTGCCTAGTTAGTTTTAATATTGCTACACCCTTACCTACAGGGTACATATGAAGTGCTGGAATGTTGACTAGTCATTGAGATCAGACATGTAACATTTTAATCCACTTTGTATGAACGCAATAAAATACTGAATACTGAACTTTGGTCAGAATGAAAATCAACAAAAAGCAGCAAATTACCTATTTGTCAATTCAAATCGTTTATTTGTCCGAAATTATCTTTGCGATAATAATAATATGGATATTTTGGCAAGGTTGTTACACATCTAGATCTTTTGGACCATGGCCTTGTAAATATGGCCTTTTAAACGTTATGAAATTTGCATGTTTACAAAGCTTCAAGTTAACACTTGTACGATTTGGCAGTTTAACAGAAATCTAAAATAGAAGATCTTCCATGAAAACTATATAAGTAGAACTATTTATCCACTTATCGCGGGTTCCTATATCCGTCGGTAACCGACTACGACTCGTATCTCCTTGAAAAAGTGTCAAACTAGTGTCAAATTGTTGACACGTTTTCAAGAAGAAACGAGTCGTAGCTGGTTACCGACAGATATAGGAACCCGCCATTAGTCTTCACGACATAATTTTAACCTAAAGATATTTTGTGGTTTCTCTTTGTTAGTATTGAAAAAATACATTATAAATTTACTGGTGGTAGAGCTTTTGTGAAAGGGCTCGAGGAAGTGAGCACCACCGCCTTACCTTTATCTGCCGCCAAACAGCAGTACTTGTGATGCTGTGTTCCGGTTAGATGGTAATGGTATGTTCCTGTAATTACTGGCACATAGACATAACAGCTAAGTCCTATAGTATGACAACGTATCCACATAGAGATCTAGACAACATAATACCTTGTTTTGAATTCTACGTGGATATCCATGGGCTACAGTAGCCACTTAACATCTGGTGGACTGCATGCTTGTTTGCCATATAAGTAGTATAAAAAAATACATGTAAAATTACCCGAAGTCTTTTCGTACGCTATGACCAATTACGGTATCAAAGTTTTTAAGCGCACTGAACGCCTACAATGATTACTATTATAGCCGGGATTATAGTGCCCTCTGAAATACGTAGTTTCTTGGCCGCTAACAGTCACCCATCCAAGAAGTGACCGAGTGGATTGCCACATAACCTAGTTGACCTAATAATAGCGTGTAAGCAAGCTGCAGCACTTTTTAAGTTGATAAGATATCGATTAAAAGTATTATTAAAATAGCTCTAAATCTAGTTGTTTCAATTTACCTTATACAGTTTACGTGTAGAACAGCGTCGGTATTAGCTAGCGGAGAGCGGTACATAGCATATGTGTACATAGGAGCAACATTGGCGCAATGCGGTGGCCGGCCATATGTCGACATATCACTTCTGCCCTTTTCGAATCGTACCTTTTAAATTAAGCCTTATCGTAGCAGGTCACAATTTATTAGGTAAACTTAGATCTTGCGGCGAATTAAATAGTATTTGACTACATTTACACGGTTTCTGATACCTTCATTTCATAGGAAGTATTTCGGAGTTAATGACTAAAATTGCAACATTAGCACACCTGATATGGCTAATTTTATAAAGTACTTTGTTATAAAATCACTATTTATTGATATATTATAAAAACAATGTCCTTTCAGTGGTCAAAGTCAAAACCAAAAATGGAAGTAGTTTGTTATTTGAAATTAATTGTTAGTAGCGGAACTTAAAGTCAAAAGGTTTGGTATAGTATATAGCCTGTTTCACAGAGTGTTTATTTTTCAAGTAAAAATGTATTAGACGATTTAGCTTTCCTCGCAATCGAGCTTACAATATGATAAAATAGTATGTTGCTTAACCGTCTTTGTATGCATGTTAATGGAGTGGCTGTACGTTGTATGTATTTAATATGTGTATTAACAGATTCAATTTGTACTCAATCACCTTGTTAGGGTTAATATGACAGATACCTACAACATCAACGATCAAATTCCAAATGATCGGACTATCAAGCAATGCTCAGTCTGACCGCAAACTAGGGATTCACATTACAATTCGACTTTTGTGAAGATCGATTCAATGATATACCATCTAGCTATTTTTGTACAGATTCATCACAATGTGATTTTTACGTGAATTGATACGTAAGTAAGGCGTATTTAATCCGGTAGATCGTATTCATCATATGAATAAAATCATCTTATTAATTTGATAAAGTAAAGTCAGTAAAGTATGAATAAAAAAGAAGAAACACTTTATTGTACACCTTAAAAATAAAATTTACAGACCACAAGGACTTTTTAACAAAAATATAACTGAGTTAACCAAACCACTTAACTGATTTTGATGAAATTTTGATGAAACTAATATGAAATCCTTTCAAATAAAAAAAAACTATCCAAATCATTTGATAAATGGCGGGAGTTCTAAGGTGAACACATAAAACAATTATACGTCCCTATAAAATTTGAGGATTGCCCTCGAATTTTTTGGGATCATCAGATGTCATGGCCAATGGGACCACCTGGAAAGTATACCCTTTAAACAAAAAAGAATTTGTCGAATCGATCCGGGCGTCTTCGAGTAATCGGGAAACATACATAAAATAAAATATTCCGACGAATTGAGAACCTCCTCCTTTTTTGAAGTCGGTTAAAAAGGAGCTTGTACACACGGCTACACATCAAGCTATACATTTCCAGTATAAGCTGACCTTTCATTCTACGAAAAGCCTACACAATGCGAGGTCAGCTTATACTGGAAATGTATAGCTTGATGTGTAGCCGTGTGTACATTAAGTCTACTATATTTGGTAGTCACTATTTCAGTGCCATCTGAACGTCCCATGTCTCTGTCTATGGCTAACTACACTCTTTCTCATTCTCAACTAATCGTAGGAAACTGACTGAGGCCAGGAATATAAAAAAAATATTCAATTTTTGAAGTAAAACTTCTTTACGCACGCTTGACTTGGGGAGTAAGCTGGTGAATGCGTTACGAAAAGTGTGAACGGAAGTTGAGAGGGAGATATAAGTTAGTGAAGATAGTAAGAGATATAGTTACGTTTCGTTTATTTTTAAACGTTAATGTGCGAGTGCGAGTTGCGTCTGTACAGAATGAACATAGACTGATCGACCTACAGACGTGTGAACAATTTTGTAATTGAATAATTTTATAAATTAATATTTTGAAAAAGAAGTTTTACTTCAGTCGTGTGTTCTAAAAGCACACTCGTTTTTTTTACCAACCTATATTGTCCCAATGCTGGGCAAAGGTCTCCCCATCTCCCCTCCATCCATCACGGTCCACAGCTAAATCTGACCAATCTGGTTTGAATGCATCCAGGTCGTCTCTCCATCTTTTTCTGGGCCTACCGCGGCTGCGTCGTCCGTTCGGTATCTACTGGGTGACCACATGACCTGCCCAATCCCATTTTATGCGGGCGGTCTTAATGCCTACATCGGCTATAACGGTATTGGCTCGTAGGCCGGTATTTCTGACTCGATTGATTCGCTTCACTCCAAATATGCTTCTCTCAAAAAAATAATTATGTTTGATAATATTGGACGACAAGGAGTGGCATATTTTGCAATAAGTACAAATAAAATATTTATGTATGTTTGATTATGGCAGTTAAATTATAATTACCAGAATATAAATAAACCAACTAACAAACATTGCAAGCTAAATAAAAGCTTGTAAAAAGAGGGTGAATTCAAGAGCATACGATCCGATCTGAGGATCGATTCAGTGGCATATGATCCAATACGATCCAAAGCAAAAAATCGTACATCCCTACCGCAAACTTGGACTCAATTGATACCCGACTGAGTGTGAAATGAGCGTCTGGCACTAGTCACTAAACTCTGCTTTTAACATAGGTTAATGCAATTTAAAAGAAGAGCTTCCAGCCCTAGTGAATGTACTCTTACAGAAACAATAAAAATTTGTCTATATTCTAAAACACCATTTCATTTTAATAAAAATTTAAGAATGTAAAATTATGCTACTTCAATATCATAAGTATGATTTATAGGCGAACTCTAGATTTTAATTTTACCAGCTGCCGTAATGTCTTAGTATTTACACTACCTACCTTTAAATATTATCCGATGTTAAAAAAATTCACGGATAAACTATTTCATATTTTTAAAACTGAATATTCAGTTACTACGTTAAAATATACATCACGAATATACATATGTATCATGAAATATAAAAAAAATACTGTATCTAGTGATTTTTTATGGACAAGCGTTTGTTAGGCTTTTGACTCAAACATCATCATTTAACGCTTTTCATTAAAGCCTGTATAAACAATACAGACAGTAGCGTGGTAGATTAAATTACCAGTCAAATTGTAACTTGGTAAGCAAGACGTTATCAAGGGCTGTTTCCGGGTCAGGTAACATTGTTCCGCCAAGTGACTTCAGACACGTCCGCTAACCTGGCCCTATTCGGTGAACGACTGCTCTACATCACTACACTCTTCGCAAAGCATTTATGAGGGCCAATTTCTGCCGAGTTTAGGAAAAGTCGCTCGCTCACAATCATCTGCACTGAAGTAACACGTGAAGAGAAAAAAATGTACCCTTTTTTAAGCTCATTGTTAGCACGGAGGAGTGTAAGATTTGGTATAGTTAATGTTTATAATTAATTAGAAGAAGGGGCGAATACCATAATTAAATTATAAGAAAGGATTACGGTCGAATTTTGACCTCTATGCACTAACAACTACTTAGGTAGGTGCAGTGAAATAACAGGAACACGACATTTGTATCTGTACTTTTCAGAGTGACTTTGCGTGCAACTGACGCCTTTTTTTATACATTACAAGCGTTTGACCACGATTTCGTCTGATAGTAAGCGATGATGCAGTCTACGATGGTACACGCTTGCCTAGAAGAAACCTATTCACTCGGGACTTAAAGATACCCAAGTTGTAGCTATCAGGAAACACAGACTCTGGCATGGCGTTCCACTCTCTGGCGGTACGCATAATAAAGGTCGAAGAGAACCGCTTTGCTACCATACGCTTACCATGAGGTGAAACGAAGTATGTTGTATCTAGAGATTTGCGATCGGGAGAGATTACTAGGCAATGCAGACTGCAGAGTACCAGCTTCTTTGAAAGAGCCCCACCGAAGCTGCTCAAAAGAATAATAAAGTAAGTGAGGTTTAGCTGTTTTTAGTTTCACGCCTGAGACGCCATGTATCAGGTTTGTAATACATTAGTCGGGCGTTGATTTACACGGCTACGTATCGTGGGCGCGTCTATTCATAGTACTACTAATCTACTAAATATAGTAGCTATTCCCTATTATTTCTTGCGACTGACTCACATAGAGTTCCGCTTTCGTTCCTCCTAACCTTTATAGCGATTGCACTTTTGGATTCTCTTTAACGTTTCGAAATAAATGAATGGGTGTGTAATCTGTGTCTAATTTAAATATAGCGATGGCCAACCCTTTTTGCAGTAGAAAGCAATGCGTAGGACAGCTCCCCCCTAGATGGAAAAATGACCTGATAAAGGTTGGTGGGAGCCGTTGAGTGCTGGCTGCACAAGATTGGTCGCTCTGGAAATCTATGGGGGAGGCCTATGGTGAGTGGACGTCCTTTTTTATACTACTTATATGTAAATGAGCATGCAGTCCACCAGATGTTAAGTAGCTACTGCAGCCCATGGATATCCACATAGAATTCAAAACAAGGTATTATGTTGTCTTGATCTCTATGTGGATACGTTGTCATACTATAGGACTTAGCTGTTATGCCTATGTGCCCTTGCCCTATGCCCACTTCCTCGAGCCCGTTCACAAAAGCTCTACCACCAGTAGCCCGCGGCTGGTATGATGAACCCTTTCTATCAATATACCAATACCAGCACCAGGCACTAAAGCAGCATTCATTAGTATACAGCAAATAGTTTTGACTGTTTCCATGATATGTACATATGTGAGTCATTAAGGTAGGTATGTATATATTTATATTGGCCGTAGAATTGAGGTTTAACAACTTTTAGAATAGAATAAAATAATCATTTATTTGGTACACACAAAATGACACATGAAATAATTTAAAGGAACAGTAGATACAATTGAATCCAATAAAACAAGATCAACTCATGTGTCTGCGTACCAAAATGGCGTTCAGCTCAGCATAATGTTGGATGTTAAGCACCCAACGTTGATTTTCAGCTGAAACCAGAAGCAATAGGAAGTGCAGCAGCTACGTAGAAAAATAAAAAAATAAATAAATAAAGAAGTGATTAAATAAAAGGTGTGTAGAGTTTTGTTAAAATGTAAATATAAATTTTATAAACATACTTTACTAAAATAATATTACATACCTATATATATATATAAACATACAACTTATGAACTTTCTTACGATTTCTAAGGTTATGGTAAATTGTTATATATATAAATAAATATGGGTAACTATTTAAAATATATTGATTTAGTTAAACTTATGTAAAAAGAGTGATTGGTTGACATTGATGTTACCATGTTGTATTCGGGCTTCCATTAGAAATATTTTTAGTTTTTTTCTAAAGCTGTTGCAACTTTTGGAATTTCTAATTGGTGGTGGCATATTGTTCCAACACTTGGAAGCCGCATATTTGAAACTACCCCTGAAACTCTCTGATCGGTGATGTTGAGTAGACAGTTGCTTGGAGCACTGCCGACTTGCACAGTCTCTTCGACTAGTCATCCAAACTAGCTTGTCGTATAGGTATTTAGGTGTTTTTTTTTTTTTTTTTGTTTTTTTTACTTTTCTGTTGTTGCCTGAAATAAAGATTTATTATTACTACTAGCTGTTGCCCGCGACTTCGTACGAGTTACACTAAATGTGTAGGTAACCTACAAATAAAACTAAACTCACTGTTACAACTTGACTTGACACCCCATTTTTATCCCATGGGATCTGATTTATGGGATAAAAAGTAAACTATGTGTTAATCCAAGTTATAGTCTACGTACATACTGGTTTTTTTCGAAATCGGTTTAACCGGTACGACGTGAAGAGAACAAACAAGCAAACAAATACATAAACAAACAGCCAAACATTAGTGTGATTAGCAAGTTTGTGCTGTAACTTGCCACCAGACGCTATAGTAAAATAACATAAAATCAAAATTTTTATGTTATTCCTAAAATGTAACTTTGTACCTGTAATATTGCGTCAAAAAACCAAGGAGCCACTGCCAATCCAACTTTAGAATACCAACCAGCATGTTAAAAACACACAAAATAATATACCAAAGTTTGTATTGTCAATGAAAGATGTGCCATTGTGAAATCCATAATGATTCGCTTAGTAAATTCCTGATAACACCATACTTTTAAGCCATTATCTAGCTAAAGGCTTATTAATTCAAGGACATCGGGTATCAGCTATGCTAATAATGCATATGAACGATGCATCTTGTATGCAGTTAAGACGGGGTTTCCTATTAGCTACAATTGACGTGCAACTAGATTTTTTTTGCAGTAACAAAAATAAAATTTAGAAGATTCGTAGCAAAATAAATAAACACTTCTAATTTTGGTGAAATACTTTTGACAATTTGTTCTTTCGATCGTAGATAACTTCTAGAAAAATAATTTGGTAAATAAAATAATTGGGTTTTAAGAAATTACAGCGTCAAAAAATAAAAAATGCGTCCAGTGGGTTACAGCGATAAGATAATGAATGAATGATAACACTATTGAATACATAAGAAATACACATCAAACACTCACAAAGCAACATTTGGGTAGACGACCTCCGTGGTGCAGTGGGCGAATAGCCGGCTGAGACGCAGGAGGTAGCGGGTTCGATTCCCGCTGCGGAACAAATGTTTGCATAATCTACAGATATTTGTTCCTGGTCTGGTTGTTTCTCTATATATTAAAAGTATGTATTTACAAAAAAAAGTATATAAGTATTCTATCAGTTATCTGGTTCCCATAGTACAAGCTCTGCTTAGTTTGGGGCTAGATAGCGCTGTGTGAAATGTCCAGAAATATTTATTTTATTTATATTTATTTATAATATTTTGTAATATTACATTAATGGGGATGTACACACGGCTACACATCAAGCTATACAAATCCAGTATAAGCTGACCTCACATTGTGTAGGCTTTTCGTAGAATAAGAGGTCAGCTTATACTGAAAATGTTTAGCTTGATGTGTAGCTGTGTGTACATTAACAAAACAAAATAAAAATTTTAGGAGAGCGCTGATCACAAACAATAAAACAATATACCTACAAAAGTAAACATACCCTAATTCACAACAAATAAAATAAAATAATATTATACACATCTATAACGATACTACGACGTTTCTAAGAGATAAACTGTCAAGCAAAAAGCTGCGTATTGGTTACCAGTCTTTATAGGAGGCTGCCGTGTGCTCGCGCATCTGCCGCGTGCGGCTGCGCAGCGCGTGGCAACACCACCCGTCATATGACGGCTCTATGACGTAAAACATTGGCGGTCGATACACCAAACTTGTAAATGTATGCAAGCCCACATATCTAGGTTTCCTGTCCGTCATACTTTCTGTGTTTGGATTCAGTATCTGCATATTTTATTCGTGTCGGAAAACACTAGTTAGTATTAATTATTTATGTGGACTTTTTTACTTGTTTTACGAGTTTGTAATTAGTATTGATTTATAAGCGTACTTTAATTCCATTTGAATACGACAGTAGGTATAATTTGCAATATAAAAACCATACATTCTCAAAATACCAACCATAGTGGCAGTAGCTGAAGCTCTCTCTCTCTCTCCCCGGTCTCCATGTCTTGTCTTAGGGCCGAAACACATAACCGCGTCGTGCCACTGAAATCGGCAGTGGCGCCATTGCCGATTTTAGCGGCGCGGTGCCGCAACGCGGCTCAAATTCCAGCATTAGGACGTTATACTTGTTGACAATGATTCAGTTGGTTTCTATCACTCTTTCAATTCCTAGTGCAATACATATTAATAAAAAGTATTGGTTTTACTTTACCTTACAGTCAAGCCCAGCATTTCCAAAGCAGTAACAGGTTTACTTCCTTTCATATTATTTTTCTGTATATACACTTGAGAGCAATAAAATCGCACATCCGCACATTTTTACTTAAAAGTTAAAAAAAATTTTATTTGGAGCTTACAGCAAATTAAAATCAAATTAAATTAAAGTTCATAATCTAGGCATTCGCAGAACTGATAAAGGGTTGACATTTACCTTTAAAAACAACTCATTAGCAACAAAACAATAGACCCCCTTATGTCGCTCGATCCAGGTAAGGCCGGCGGCGGGATTTATCGCAGGTATAAAAGAGTGCATATTGAGGGAATGGTCATCATTTGCATACCAACGTACAGTGTGAAAGGTTCTCTATTGATATTGGCTTCAAACGGAACACGAAAATGGATACTACACCAGAAGTAGCCGCTCAAGTGGTTGCCCTTGTTGAATCGGGGCTTAAGCAAAGTCAAGTGGCTCGACAATTGAGTTTGAGCCGATTTACCGTTCGGCGTGTATACCAGAGGTATCAAGAGACTGGTGGCTACCAACGGCGACAAGGATCGGGCCGTCCCCGTGCTACAACAGAGCGTGATAACCGCTTTCTTATAACGACATCTTTAAGAAATCGTCGTTTGAACGCAGTTCAACTAGGCCAACGACTTCAAGAAGTTCGTGAAGTAGAAGTTAGCCGGTGGACAGTCAGAAGACGATTGAGATAAGGTGGCCTGACTGCACACAGGCCAGCAAACGGGCCGAAATTGACCCCAGCCCACCGAGAAGCCCGCCTTCAGTTCGCTCGAGACCATTTGAATTGGACCGAAGAGCAGTGGAGTGCAGTCCTGTTCTCTGATGAGTGCAGGATGTGCTTGCATGGCAACGACGGACGGGGGAAGGTGTATAGAAGATCGGGAGAGCGATTTGCCCAATGCTGCATAACAGAACGTGTCGCCTATGGCGGTGGATCAATCATGTTTTGGGGAGGCATGTCTATGGAAGCAAAAACCGAGCTTGCCTTCATCACCGGACCGAATACTGGTCGCCAATCAAGAGGATTGACTTCCATACGATACATTGAGGAATTACTCGAGAGCCACGTCGTACCTTATGCTGGGTTTATCGGCGAAAACTTTCTGTTTATGCAAGATAATGCAAGACCGCATACTGCTGGCATAGTGATCGAGTACCTTCAAGAGGTGGATGTGACCGTTATGGAGTAGCCAGCTCGAAGCCCAGACCTCAATCCCATCGAACATCTATGGGACGAGCTGAAAAGAAGAGTTCGAGGCCGAGATGCTCCTCCATCGACTCTACAGGAGCTGCAACAGGCGATCGCAGAGGAATGGGAGGCTATTCCTCAAGACTTTATCAAAAGTCTAGTAACATCAATGAAAACACGGACGGAGTCAGTGATTCAGGCTAGGGGAGGGAACACTCGGTATTAATAACAAACTTTTAATTAATTTTATCTATTAATTTCATAACTTTGACACCAATACTTGAATAAAGAATTTTTTACTAAACATGCATTTTTGTTATTGATCCACAAAAGCATTTTTATGTAATGATTGAAAGACAAATCAGATACCACTGGATAGGTATTAAAATAGACTATGAATCTGCATTACAGAAACATAATATTTTTTGTTTTTTTTTAGTTATGTCAAAAAATCATGAATGTGCGATTTTTTTGCTCTCAAGTTTATTTTGATAACCCGCTTAGTAGCTCTTCAAATGATGATAGACTCCTTCTAAAGTAGGCGAAAAAAAAATTTCGTCTATTTTTAATAATAATAATCTTTATTTCAGACTCATGAAGTCCATACACATGTACTACACACAATACAATACAATACACATAATTCACAATAAATCACCTTAAGTAGTTTAGGTGGCAATGCCCACCCAACGTCTATACATATTAGAATGTATAAGCCTTTCTGCCAGACTTCTAATGATAGCGTTATTACAAGTGACGCTTTGTATTTTCGAGAAAAATACTCGCCATCGGGATTCATAGCCTTATTAAATGGATGTATCCAGTATCTTCTGTGTCGTATATTTAAAACAGAGTAATGTCTTCTTAATGACAAATAAGCAATAAGTTTCTTACGACGATCCATGCCAGAGACACGTTCATTCACAATAAAAAATCACGAGGAACTGGTTACCCTACCATACGATAGTAAAACTCTTTTTTTCGTGACGCCGCAACGCAGCAACGCAAACTGCCGATTTCAGCGGCGCGGCGCCGCAACGCGGTTATGTGTTTCGGCCCTTAAATATACCAGTGAAATGTTCTTAAGTGTGATAGTAGTGATAGTTTTATTGGTTTAAAATAGTAGGTATTTAATTTTATTATGCATGTATTTAATATGGTTTGATTTGAACAATAGTTGTGTTTGTCTTATTATGGCTACCCTTGACTACTGGTACGTGAGGTAATATAAACTGGACTCAGCGGAAGACCAGCGCTGCGGCATATTAACATACCGTAGCATCATGCTGAGCTGAGTACCTATTCATCTCCACACAGAGCTTTTAAGTTTGTTAGTGCTTAGATTAGATTTTATTGTTGTTGTGTTTTATTTTCCTTTATTACTGTGTGGTTTGTTGAATAAAATGTTTTCTTTCTTTCTTTCAAAATAAAGTAAAGTGTGTTTGCGATTTTTATTGAAGTTTCAAAAAGAGGTCGTTTAGCCGACATTGAAGCGTATAGTGGAAAGTTTCAGGTAAATCACTGGTTGCCTTTTACTTGGGCCAATCAATATGGGCGGCTAATTATAATCTACTAAACATCATCGAGTGTTGGTAAGTTAGGGTCGCGCCTCGACCTATGTATTTTTAAATACGCTTCTTCACGTTTACTTTCTAGAGATACCGATATAACAGACACTGCTTACACGTGTTGAAACGATCTAATTTTGTTTTTGATTCATTATTTTTACTTTGTGTTGTCATTTTGTATAGGTATATAAAAATAGACGAATACTTATAAATGTCTCCAGGATTATGCTCGTTTTTGTAGATTTTGTTTACAATGTGGTACTCGTAGCAACAAAATAACAAAAAAAACTTATTAGCATGGTAGCAGCTGCTTTACTAGGGAAATGGCCTTATGCTACTTTGACCACGCATTTAAATGATTTTGAATTTAAATAAATTTTGACCATGTTCCTGCTAGTGCAGTATAAACCCATGTATACTTGTTGGTTTTCGACAAAAACTTATGGGAATTTAATGATAAAGACCAAGCTGACAATAACAATCAAATAAAAATTATAACTTGTTAGATTTAAACTTTGGTAGCCGTACCTATTATTTTCTTTCGCATTCATCATCACCATAATCCAGTCCAGATGTAAACAGTTGCAACATTTATACACAATATCATACTGGGTTCTAAAAATATAGGAGGTGTATTACAGGACATCACCACTTCGTTCATTTGTTATTAGAAGCTTTCATTTAAGGCGAATATAGTAGCTAATTGGTCTTATTTGGAGGCTTTCTCCTCAAAGAGGAATCAGTTTTAATTACTCAAAAAATTATATGTCATTCATTGACCTTTTATCTACAAAGTGAACATTCAAAAAAGTTCTATCTTTTTATTTAATATGAGAAAATAATAACAAAATGTAGCTGTTTTCGACTTTCAATTTAATTCAACCTCTAAACTACGTAACATTTTGTAAGTTTTCTTTCACCTAAATGTGGGCAAAGACTTTACCTTCAAGTTGAACATATGATGCTGCTGTGCTGCGACGGTCTTTCACGTAAGAATTAATTCGCGCAAGGTCATCGGCTATGTTTGTTAGTTTATGTTTAATCTTGCAACCTGTACCTCTACGGATTAAGCTGAAATTTGGAATACATATTATGTGACTTCATTGGTAATGCAATAATATGGCACCATGGTGGCGGTCTCACGATAGAGGTAACGGAACTTTTGACTTTTTATCATTTATATTTAATAACAGAAAGAATATACAAAAAATTACAATAAAATACAGAAGAAACAGTTGAATCATCTAAATACCGTTGCAAACGATCTAAAGATAACTCAACTGCTTCAGATCATTACCAGGCGGAAGTGTCCCCAAGAAACTGGCTGCATTGCCCCGCTGAATTGCAATGCTTATGTCTTTACCCAGAGAAGCGCCAACTCTCGGATCAAACGTCGCTTCGGCCAGATGCCCAGAAATAATTTTGAAAACGCGAAAGGCTCTTGGACCCAGGGTCTCGACCCCAAATGGCACAAATACGTAAGCTCTGTAGAGACTTCCATATTGGCGCCGCTTGAGATTTTTGGCTGAATTTGCCGCCGCACCGGCCCCAACTGCTGTACCAGACAGATGAGATGACGCAAGGGTATCTACGCACGTGGCGTCCCACACCAAAGAGTCACACCGTCAGGCCTCCAACCATCGTCACGTATCAGACCGTTCGGTTCGAGAACGGCCAGAACGTTGACTGGACTATAGTAGACTAATAGTGTATGTGCGCATTTAAATCTGTTTGCGGTTCCGATTATGAATTTTATAAAAGCTACTTTTGAAAAAATAATTTTAAACAAAAAAACTTATTGCAGAGACATAATTGCATTAGCCATATAATTCTAAACCATCGCTTTATCCGCTGTAGCACACTAGGCACTGCATCACACCTTGTGGAAAGTGTAGCTCACTCAGCTCACTGCGAATGATAGCGAGAGTATAATCGGCCATGGTTTATGTATACTGTACATCATCATTGTTTATTATTTACCTAAGTCCGAGGTTTTTGTCCTTAGCATCCATGCAAAACGATAAATGAACTCATAATTTTGAAACATGTGCGCAATTTGCACTTTGGATGAGGAAAACAAATATTTTAAATGATAATTTGTATTTATGATATTCTAAACTAAAAATAAGTCACATTCAAGGTTCAAATCTAATTATACTAATTACGAATAATGCTGACATGATGATAAAGATTTTGTATATATTAATGTCTACTCATGTATCTGACCTATCGTCATGTATGGTTGCGAAACGTGGACCCTGAAAGAGGGCACTACAAGACGCCTACAGGCTTTTGAGATGCGGTGCTACCGTCGCATGCTACGCATTAGTTGGACGCAGAGGGTCAGGAACGAAACCGTGCTTAAGCGCGTTCATATGTCCCGGAAAATGTTGCCATCTATCAAAAAGCGCAAGATAGAATATCTCGGCCATGTGCTCAGGAACGATAGATACATGCTGCTGCAGTTGATAATGATGGGCAAAGTGGACGAAAAGAGACGTGCTGGGCGAAGAAAGAAGTCATGGCTCCGGAATATCCGGGAGTGGACCGGTATTGACTCCGTCGAACAGCTGTTCCGGCTGGCTGCTGATAGAAATGAATACAGGAAGCTAACGGCCAACCTTCAGGATTGAAGAGGCACTGGAAGAAGAAGAAGATATATTAATACAACTATAACACGTAGCTATATTTTTAATGGCGAAGTTTGTATCGATGTTTAGACGACACTCAATCCAATCGTTATGATTCCGAGTCCAAAAATAAATCAATCAACATTTTGACAGAGCAACTTCGTAATTGAATTGTTGTGCTGCCTCAAGTAATATGACGGAAAGTTATAGATACAGTATTGAAGATAGGTAGGTACTGAAATAAGACAATGGTTACCATTTCTCTGAGTACCTACCTACCAAGCGAGTGAAACAGTGTGCTGAAGCTTCTACGTAAATAAAACAAAGTCATGTGTCATAATAATTAATCTACCTACTCGTGCTCTATTTAAAATAGTATTGGGATGCTGCCAGTTATTCTACATACCATACGTGGTCTCGTTCCGTCTATAAAAATCCGTATATTCACATAAAAATCCTCAAAAGAAGAAAGGTAAATCAAATTCGGGGCGAATTGCATGTTCTGGTCGAATCGTGTGATTCCATTGTTCGGTTAGTAGCGTGAAAATCAAACTTCCGTATTGCCATTAAGGTTATTACAAACAATTTGAGAAATCTATTACATTTTTGCCATTTGTAGAGATGTAGCTGTCTTTATAATTGCAGTTAGGTCAAGGAGCAGATTCATGAATGCGGTAAGTTCTATTTTAATGACACGGTAACACAATAGACTCACCTACTGATAAGAAATGATGATTTATAGATGGAAATATAGGTTCAAGGTGATCAAGCTGTCGAAGAGGATATAAAGAATAGCAATTACAAGCGAAACGAGCGCGGTTTTTTTAATCTGTCGCGCGGTTCTTGTAAATCTTAATTCATACGTTCCGTTAGAGTAATTCCAGTGTGGGGCACAGCGGCAATGCATTTTTCACTGGAAACATATCACCTTGTCGTTGGGTAGCTACATACAATTAAAAAGCGAAAAGAGCGTGGAATCCACGGCGAATTTCGAGAAATATCGACGGGGTCAACGAACCGTGTCGACGCATCGTGTCCGCGTCTTCTCGGTCGATTTTTTTTACATTTTGTTATTATACGTAAAATTTCGGGTGAGATTTTTATTGATGAGCAGTATCTACCCGCGTCTTTACTTTGTGAAACCTTCTCTGCGATATTGAAATCAGCTGCAGTTACGAAGCGAACAGCAATACAATCTTTCTCATTATAATATTTTCAACAAGAAATGCTTAGGTAAGTAACAACTTATCGATCAGGAATTTGGTGTATTTGGTTTTTTTATACATTTCAGTTTTTTTTCTTGTTCATTTTGTTGTTTACTTGTTCATCAGAAATAAAGGTTTTAGTTTTTTATACATTTCAGTTTTTTTTCTTGTTCATTTTGTTGTTTACTTGTTCATCAGGAATAAAGGTTATAGTTTTTTATACATTTCAGTTTTTTTTCTTGTTCATTTTGTTGTTTACTTGTTCATCAGAAATAAAGGTTTTAGTTTTTTATACATTTGAGTTTTTTCTTGTTCATTTTGTTGTTTACTTGTTCATCAGGAATAAAAGTTATAGTTTTTTATACATTTGAGTTTTTTCTTGTTCATTTTGTTGTTTATTTGTTCAACAGAAATAATTTTTTTAGTTTTTTTTTTCATTTGAGTTTTTTGTCTTGTTCATTTTGTTGTTTACTTGTTCATCAGAAATAAAGGTTTTAGTTTTTTATACATTTGAGTTTTTTTCTTGTTCATTGTGTTGTTTACTTGTTCATCAGGAATAAAGATTTTAGTTTTTTTATACATTTGAGTTTTTTTTGTTCATTTTGTTGTTTACTTGTTCATCAAGAATAAAGGTTTTAGTTTTTTTATACATTTGAGTTTTTTTGTTCATTTTGTTGTTTACTTGTTCATCAGGAATAAAGCGTTTTTTTATACATTTGAGTTTTTTTTGTTCATTTTGTTGTTTATTTGTTCATTAGGAAAAAGGTTTTTGTTTTTTTATACATTTGAGTTTTTTTTGTTCATTTTATTGTTTACTTGTTCATCAGGAATAAAGGTTTTAGTTTTTTTTAATTTGAGTTTTTTTTGTTCATTTTGTTGTTTACTTGTTCATTAGGAATGAAGGTTTTAGTATTTTATACATTTGAGTTTTTTAACACTAGGTGATCGACGATGAAAGTAGATGATAAGGTAAAGTTTTAAAATAGGTGAACAAGCGGTTAACATCTTCCTTGCTCTGCCAAGTATAGAATCTTATAAATAGAATGCTTGCGTATCGAAGCGCGTTGTGGAAATTATTTAGTTCGATAGATTATTAATTTTATGATATTATTTGTTTGATTTACCTCTGTCTATTTTCATAATCATGCGCAATAGGAAGGATCATTTTCTAAGCACGTATACATTACAAATCCATTATATCCATAAACCGTTCGACAACCTATTAAAATAATAAATAATAGCATTTATTAAGAGAAAGTACATTGTATCGCCTTTGTACATGTCCATTTTGTAAGCTATTTTTTATCTGTAAATCTATTTGTGTACAATAAAGAATAAAGAAAGTACAAACAAGTACCCAATTATAAATCTTATTGAAAATATAATAGAAACTGTTGAGCCATATGTGACGATCCCCGTGGCGCAGTCGGCGAACAGTCGGCTGAGACGCCGGAGGTAGCGGGTTCGATTCCCGCCGCAGAACAAATGTTTGCATGATTTACAGATATATTTTCTGGGTCTGGTTTTTTTATATATTAGAAGTATTAATTTACATAAAAAAACATTATTTATCTGGTTTCCATAGTACAAGATTTTTACTATTTATTTATTTTTATTTATATACCTAAAGACCGCTACAACGGATCCCAGATTACTCCCAAGATACATAATAAGCAATTTTTGTATCAGCCGAGCTATCTACAGATAGTTTGGTGGTCTTTAGACAACACCCTAACAGTAACATTCATAGTCCTGACTGGTATATGGTAAGTGACCTATATGGTAAGTGTCAGGAGCTACAAGCCACACAGCATCTAGACTATCTAGTTAGTTACCGTTAAGTGAGATTGTGGTCAAACGAATACTGACAAAAAAATGATAAGATGAAAAAAAAAAAATCTACTATTTCATTTGTTATTTGTAAAAAAATACCTGTATTATTATTTCTGTGCCTATGTTAATTACTGACTATCCATACTTTAATACTGATATATCCAATGTAATCCGGTTGGTTTGAATTTTAAGAAGCGATATTTTTTGCGTGCGTATGAGAGAGTCACCCGTGATCGATTCCCAGTAGCTTTACTTCATCTGATAAAACCGGAATGTGAAAATATATTACCGATTCCTTTAAAAGTATTATCCGTCGCAAATTTGTGACATATTATTTACTAGCTGACCAATCCGCAGCTTCGCACGCGTAGTTTTTCTATAAAAATATTACCCTCCTTCTGCGCAGTTGGATAAAAAGTAGCCTATGTCACCCGGGAATATTGTAGCTTCCCAACGGTGAAAGTCTTTTTTAAACCGGTCCTATTTACTACAAACAAACAAACAAATCTTTCCTCTTTATAATATTAGTATAGACTAGCTTCCGCCAGGGGCTTTGCACGCGTGGTTTGTCAATATAAAGTACATATGTTTGAATTCAGGTTATAATCTATCAACACACCAAATTTCATCGAAATCGGTTCAGCCGTTACGATGTGATTAAGTAACAAACAAACAAACATCGAAACTTTCACATTTATAATATTATTGTGTTTTGTTTCTTCGCGAATTTAATTTTAAAAGTTCAAGGCTTTAAAACTTGAAACATTATGATTTTATCTATGTTTTAATATAGGATTTCGTTCTGTAAAAAATATTGTTTATAAGTTTACTTCTATGAACGAGTCTCTTCTGCCAGTAAAACAATCGGGTCACACGCAAAATCGTTAAAGTTTGCCTTAACGCCCTCATTCCAGTGCAATTTCTTAATCTTATCATCAGATAATACGATCTTATTTCATTAGTTCAGTTGACAAGTCGTATAGAATGGCGCACACACTTGCATACTTTCATTTGAGTAGTCTCCGAAGGTGAACAAAAAAAGTATCAAGAGTTGAAATACTTAAATAAAGACCAGCCGGCCCAGGTGCCGGGACAGGTGGAATAATTGGCAATTCTTTGTCTCAACCCGGCTCGAGACCTACCGACACTTAAATATCTCTCGATTATGTGTTGCTTGCTTAGCCAATGGCTTTGCTCGGGGTTATTGATCGAGCAAAGCGACATCTCTATCTCTAAATCAACTTGAGCAAATCGGCGTTGAATGTATGTAAGTATGTGTGTATGTATGTTTGTTTGTCCGAGGATATCTTTCGAAGCGTTGATCCGATCACCGTGAAATTTGATACATAGGTGATGGAACAATTTTGGTGTGACTAAATGAGCTAAAAATGTGGAGGGGGGGGGGGGTTGAAATAATGGGGTTCAACAGGGGTAAAAAATTGAAAATAAGACTATTAGGTCAAATGGTACGTCCAATGAAATACCTTTAGTAGTACATTTTAACCCTGTTTTTATTTTTAGTTTAAACGTTGAAGTTTTGTAGTTATTAGCCATAATAAAAACAAAACTTTGATAAAATTCACAGGGTACATAATATATTATATAATAACAAATAATTATATATTGGGTTGTCTTACCGCAAAAAAAAGAGATCTGCAGATAATCTTTGGATGTAGAGGAATGTTAGTGAATGTAGGGTACTAGAAAGGTCAATCTTATCTTATCCTATCTATCAAACATTTATTTGCATCAAATAAGGTTATAAACAAAGTTCTTAAAATTTGACATAGATGGGTTCAACTTACTTATACCACAGAGGTGTGCAATTAAGGTTAGTAATCCCGTAGAAATCGATGTAATCTAGATCTCTATCAATCATTTTCATGTAATCTGCTTCAATATAACTCTTTTTTAAATAGTAGCCATAGCCGACTCTTGGATCTGATCCTCTTAAATAATGACGTTACTGTTCATGCTTGTGACTTCCCATTGGTACCCGAAGACCCCCACCATCCGTCTCTAATCATTTATGCTGAGTTCGTTCAACTTCACACTATCAGACCGCTTCCATACACTAAATTTGTTTACCAGGACGGAGATTATGAGTCAATTCGTACCGAACTAGATGGTATAGACTGGTACTCAGAGTTTGGAAGCAGGACGATAGATGAAGCGGTATCCCTTATGTATGACACTGTTTATGGCCTACGTAATACTTGCATTATTTCTAAAACCGTAATTCCGTCACGTAAGTATCCTTTATGGTATAAACGGCCTCTAATAAAGCTTCATCATCATCATATCAGCCGTAGGACGTCCACTGCTGGACAAAGGCCTCCCTCATGATCTCCAGGAACTGCGGTTGGAAGCGGCCTGCATCCAACGCCGACCTGCGGTTCTTAGCAAGTCGTCTGCCCATCTTTTGGGTGGACGTCCTACGCTACGCTTGCCGGTCCGTGGCCTCCACTTGAGAACCTTTCGGCCCCATCGGCCATCTGTTCTGCGCGCTATATGGCCTGCCCATTGCCACTTCAACGTGCTAATCCGTCGGGCTATGTCGGTGACTTGAGTTCTCCTACGTATCTCCTCATTTCCGATTCGATCCCGTAGAGAAACCCCGAGCATAGCCCTCTCCATAGCTCGTTGAGCGACTCTGAGCTTATTCATAAGGCCAATAGTGAAGTACCACGTCTCGGTTCCATATGTCATCACTGGTGACTTTAATAAAGCTTATTAAAGAAAAATCTAAATTCAACAAGTAAATTTAAAACATATGGTAACACTAACGATCGAAATTCTTTTATTATATTACGAAATAGAGCACGGATCATGGAAAGTGAAATGTATAATGAATACATAGTGCACATTGAAAATTCTATTAAAAGGAACCCCCGCGCGTTTTGGTCCTACGTAAAAGTAAGAACCTATCCAATGCTTATCCCGCAGTGATGCAGTATGGTACTCTTTCTTCTGGTCAGGGTGATGTCATATGCAATATGTTTAGTGAGTACTTTCACTCCACTTTTCTTCAAAATAGTATATCAACCGATTTACCAGAGAATGTAAGCTCACAACAGGATACTGCATGTTCCTGTGACATAAGCATGGGTGAAGTGGATGACGAAGAGGTATTTAAATTATTTAAGAAATTGGACTTAAACAAGACAGCGGGTCCCGACAACATCCCCCCTATTTTAATAGTAAAGTGTGCTAAATGCCTAGTCCTACCTCTCACTCTCCTGTACCGTTGCTCGTTATCGGAAGGCGTGGTGCCAAACATCTGGAAATCAGCTTTTATCACTCCTGTTCACAAGAAGGGATCTAAGAATAAAGTTGAAAATTATAGGCCCATATCTAAATTATGCTTATTTGCTAAAGTGCTTGAAAAAATAGTACACACCCAATTGTACTCCGCGCTCAAGCAAGATATTGCACCGCAGCAGCACGGATTTTTAAAGAGTAGGTCTACTACGTCAAATCTTTTGTTGTGCACTGAGTTTGTATCCCGTTTCATGGCTGAACCCTCGCAATTTGACATAATTTACACTGACTATAGCAAGTGTTTTGATCGCATTGACCACTTAGTCTTATTAAAGAAGCTGCAGCGGATGGGCATCAGAGGGAATCTTTTAAGGTGGTTCACTTCTTATGTCCAAAACAGATGTCAAACGGTCGTTCTTAGCGGGTATTCTGCTTTGCCAATGTATATCCCTTCAGGAGTTCCTCAGGGATCTTTATTGGGCCCCTTGCTTTTTACACTTTTTGTGAATGACATCTCATCATGCTTCGTTTATTCAAAAATTATTCTTTACGAAGACGATATGAAAATCCTATATAAAATTAACACTATAAATGATGCATATCATTTGCAGGACGACATTATTCGTTTTTAAAATTACTTCATAATTAACAAGTTAGATTTAAATATTTCCAAGTGCAATGTCTGTTCTTTTACACGTAAGCTAATTACTATCAAGTTTAACTATACCTTACACAACTTACCTCTTACAATGGTAGACACAGTTAGGGACCTTGGTGTTTTTTTTGCCAGTAAACTTTTTTTTGACCATCATATTGAGAATATATTGAACAAAGCGTCTCGTGCACTTGGTTTTGTCTTTAGAATGTCTTCTGAATTTACGAGCATTGAGACCATTAAAATCCTGTATTGCGCGTATGTGCGTAGTCACTTGGAGTTCGCCTCTCAAGTCTGGAATCCCTGCTATGACGTGTATTCTACACGTGTAGAAGGAATACAAAAAAAAATTATGCGGTACTTGCAGTTTCGTGCTAAAGTTTATCTTCCTGATTATATAACTAGATGTCGTAAATTTCACTTCCTTCCCCTGTATGAACGTAGAAAAATTTCCAAAATGTCGTATCTGCTCAGAGCATTGCAAATGGCACGGTTGATTGCTCTGAGTTACTGGAGCTACTGGGATTACGCACTTATAGAGTCAGAATAAGGAGACCACACATTTTACATGTTTCGTTAGTTAAAACCAATTACAGGCAAAACGCATTTGTTATTCGAGCAAGCGCCTCGCTTAACACTTTGGCAGATGCAGATATTGATATATTCAATACTTCGACAAGCAAGTTAAAAAGCTTGCTTGCAGATAAGTTCTTCTGTAATAATTAATGTACCTACCTAAAACTCTTAAGAACGAATATTGTAATGTCAAACGGTTTTCGTCCACTGTAGCTGTGTTTTTATATAAATCTTTTTTAAAATTATCTGTGGAAATTTGTAATTGGCCCTAAGAATACATGTTAGTTTTGCATGTATTATAATTTATTTAGTTTTCTATGTACCGAGCTGTAAGTTTCCTTAAAATAATATTTAAAAAAAATGCTTGACGACCTCCATGGTGCAGTGGACGAATAACCAGCTGCGACGCAGGAGGTTGCGGGTTCAACTCCTGCCGCAGAACAATGTTGAAATTTATTTTGGCATGTAGAAAGAAACACTTTATTTAACATAAGTTGTGCTATTACATAAAGATTGCCATTTAACCACAGATACTGTATTGGTAACGTCTCGAGATATCTTTTGCTGCCCTTTTCTAACCCAAAACCCGAAGCCATTTCCGAAAGAGATGTCAAATCGGCATTTAATTTTGGATGTCGATTGCAAAAGTAGGCAGTAAGTTTTATATCGAATTAATCAGTCAATTTTCTTTTAAATTTGATAATAACTAGTAGTTTTTTTTTCGAGAAGCCTTTTTTATGTGTTAAGAAACCGTCACTTGAATATCATCAGTATATTACCAAACAGCCTGTATACCCCCTACAGTATGTATTTACAAAAATGTACTTATTTAACTACGTACTCTATCAGTTATCTGGTTCCCATAGTACAAGCTTGGCTTAGTTTGGGGCTAGATAGCGCTGTGTAAAATGTCGAGCATTATTTTATTCGGTATGATTAAATTGAAACTGTTCCTATAGATCATCTATGCGATGCATAGATACAAGTTGTAAGAAGATTGTTAGAAGAAGAATACTTCAGGTGGTAAAAGTCTCATCAACATAATTTTTCTTAGAAATCAATGCCAAATCAACTCTGTAAGCGTGAAAAAATCTACTGTTTCGAACATTTTGTCAGAACAGGTACTTGTACAGTGGTAGTCTTCATACGCTGTAAAATATATATTTTTCCATACATTCCATATACTAATCGGTTAAATTGCCGGCGTTAATTGATTGAAAGACATACAAACGCCCGAATTCTCGCATTTACAATAATAGTAGAAATCATCATCATCCACATCCCATAAGTACCCACTGCTGGGTGTAGGGCTCCCTTTGTAAACGTCATCCTTCCCAGTCCTGTGCTGCGCACATCCAGGAGTTGCCCGCGACTTTCTTTATGTCGTCGACCCACCGCGCCGACGAACGTCTTGGACTTCTTAGGGTCTGTTCTTGGCCACCATTCGGTCACAGATTTACTCCACCTGCCATCACTCCGTTTAGCCAAGTGTCCTGCCTACTTCCACTTGAGTTCCACCACCCTTGTTCCGACGTCTTGGACTTTCGTCTGGCGTCGGATTTCGGTATTAAGAACTCGATCCAGCAGGTTGATGCCAAGCATGGCGCGCTCCATGGCTCTCTGTGTGACTCGTACTCTGTACACAGTTTCCTTAGTGAGCGCCCATGTTTCGGCACCGTAAGTCATTGTTGGCAGGACACATTGGTTATCTTTTTAACCCACAATGCTTGAAAACTCATCTGTACGGGTTTTCAAGCATTGTGGGATCTTCTTTGACCGAGAAACATCTTCAAGCTTTCCAAATTCAGCCCATCACCCGAGTTGTATTCGTCTAGAGACCTCCTTGTTTGTTGCTCTTTACCAAAAGAAAGAATATGTCCAAGATAGAGGCATTTGTCGACTACTGCCAGCTTCTTGCTTCCAACCATCACAGCTGAGTTCGGGAATCCGGCAACATTCGTCATAACCTTCGTCTTGGACATATTCATCTTAAGACCCATTACCAAAAAAGCATCGTGCAATTGCTGGATCATAAGTTGGAGGTCTTCTATATTAACGGCAAAAAGAACGAGGTGCGACAAGAAAACACCATTGATTTTGAAACCACTAGATTCCCATGCAAGCGTCCTCATAACGTCTTCTAGAACCACGGTGAAGAGTTTGCGTGAAATGATGTCTCCCTGCCGCACCCGTCTGTTGATGTAGAAATACTGATTTAAAATAACTAAAATTATTAAAAAGCAAAATAGCATAAAAAATGTCCTTCGACCGTGCGATTCGATACAGAAAGTAGATAAATATGAGTATGAATTTTGTGATTAATTTCGCGATAGATAATATGAAATTGTCACGTTTAAAATTGCTGATACGATAAGATAAATATTTTCATTGTTTTTAAACAAATAAAAGTCGAAAAACGGCCATGAGAAAAATTTAGCGTATCTATGAAAAAAAAACCGATATCATTGATTCCAAAAATTTACATAGATAATATCTTTTGAAACTGTCATGGTTATGAACGCTATTTGCATTAAAAACGAGATATTTAATAAATTATAATGATTTATAGTCGACATCTTTTATAATCTTGTTCAATGTAGACTTGTGAGGGATGTAGAGTGATTTTAAACTTAATCTATCTGTTATCTATATTAGATCTGGTGAACTTTTGTAACCAAATTGCAACTGGGGTCACCATATTACCATATAAAGGTTGTCTGGAAGAGATCGCTTTTAGCGGTAACACCGCCCATTGTACATACTTTTATTTTGTGTATTTCTTTGTATGTTTAATTTTGTTAAGTGTGCCATAAAGAGTATTCTAATCTATTCTATTACCATCAGCTTTGGAAATACTTATAGTGTACCTACTTTGTAATGCTTTATTTGGACTGCTACAGTTTTTTTAGTCTCATAGTTTATTGTTCACTATTACATAACAGCATTAAGATACTTAATAACAGTCATACTTAATAACAGAAAATGTGTGTAAAAAAAATCGGCCAAGTGCAAGCCGGACTGGCGCACGAAGGGTTCCGTACCATCTATAAAAAAGGCAAAAAATTACGTTTGTGGTTTGGAAGCCCCCCTTAAATATTTGTTTTATTTTAATTTAATTAGTAATTTTAAAGTGAATATACAACTTAATATTCTGTGATTATTTCGAGCGTCTACCTGTTGCCGTTATCAATATCGAGCTAAAACGAGCAAAAAAATCACGTTTGTTGTATGTGAGCCCCCCTTAAATACTAATTTTATTCTGTTTTTAGTATTTGCTGTTATAGCCGTAATAGAAATGCATCATCTGTGAAAATTTCAACGGTCTAACTGTCACGGTTCATGAGATACAGCCTGGTGACAGACGGACAGGGAGACGGACAGAGAGCGGAGCCTTAGTAATAGGGTGCCGTTTTACCCTTTGGGTACGGAACCCTAAGAACAACCGATTTGGCTAACAAAAGGGAGTCACTGTCCTCACTCTCATACAAGTAAACGTTCTAAACCTTTTGATAATTTCATTTTTTTGTTAAAGAAAGGTAAAAATCAACTGTTTTAGTGAAAATTTAGTAAAACTCACGCGATCTTTCATACCCATACTTGTAAAATGTGGAATGAGCTACCATCTGAGGTTTCCTCTCTACAACATGGTACGCTTCGAGAGAAGTGTAAAAATGTTTCTACAGGGTAGTAGGTAATACATCGACAATACCCCGGGTGTTGCCGGTGCCAATAGGCGACGGTGATCGCTTACCATCAGGTGGGCCGTAAGCCTGTTTCCCCACAAATAACAAAAAAAAATATATATGTATTTTCTTCATAAATATGACATTTAGATGAAAAAAAACCTTTAATATGGCTAATTACACCGAGCTTGAGTTACACAAAACAGTTGATCTATATGTTTTACCGATTTTCACCTGAAAGCAAAATGTGAATAGGATTATTGAATCAATAAATGAAAACACTTTATAGTACATTATACAAATAAATATATACGATTGCAAACAAAATAGAAGACGCAAAGTAAATAGGACAATGGGCGGTCTTATCGCTTTGAAGCGATTTCTTCCAGACAATCATTTTTTTTTTAAATTATTGGCTGCAAGGCGCACTCTAATACAACTAATTACTGTTAAATCTTCAAGGCCGCCTCTATGGGAATCTTCAAATCCAAACTCTTTAAATACTTCATCTCTCTTCAAGATACCCAACAAAATTGAGCACTTTATGTAGATATATTTGTGTATTTCGTTTATGTATGTGTATTATTATTATTTTTAATTATTGTAAGTTTATTTCTAAGCTAAAGCTTGATTAAATTTCCTTTTTCTGGCACTACCACTTTCTCCACACTACACAAAGGTTAGCTGGAAGAAAATGCTAATTAGCATTAAGTTCGCCTATGTATCTTTTTATTAGTGCAATAAAGAATTTTCTAATCTAATCTAAATCTTCGACGACCTCCGTGGTGCAGTGGGCGAATCGCCGGCTGAGACGCAGAAGGTAGCAGAGGGTTCAATTCCCGCCGCAGAACAAATGTTTGCATGGTCTATAGATATTTGTTCCGGGTCTGGTTGTTTCTCTATAGGTATATTAAAAGTATGCATTAACAATAAAAATGTATATAAGTATTCTATCAGTTATCTGGTTCAAATACAAGCTGTGCTTAGTTTGGAGCTAGATAGCGCTGTGTGAAATGTCCAGCAATATTTATTTATTTCTTTATCTTGGAACATACTTTTCCTCCACAGTATGGCCACGCCACCATAGGACCTTCCGCGAATTATACCCCCTTCAGTGTAGCTGAAGTTGTTGTCAATGGTGCCCAGCATTAATAAATTATGGGGCATCAGCCACGCTTCCTGGAGAGCCTATATATAACCGCCTGTTGGCACAGTGTCCTGATGCAGTCTGAGCGTCTCATACCCTTGCAGTTGTAGCTTATAAAATTGCAGTTGCAATTCTTACTTTCAATTTCAACATTAAAAGCCTTTATTTAACGATCTTAGTCCTAAGTTTACAAAGTTATTATTTAGTCTATGGCATCGATATCGACACGGTGGTTTTGCTTTTTCTCTCCACAGCTCTCCTGCTAAGACTTTGAAATCCTCTTCCCAGCTTCGGAATGGTCTTCCTCTTGCTTGTTTACGCTCTCTAGAGTGCCATTACGTCTTTTGTGTAATCTATACTTAGTTATCATAAATTCACTTTAAATTTCTCATCTAGTCTCGAAGTATTATTCCTGTTTGAAAAGTTGACAAAACGTCTATAGGATATACTACTCGTACCATCGAGCCAAAACTTTGTATCCATCAACATATGTTTATGTTTAGGAGCAACAATTTTGAAGGACAACTTGCGATAAATAAATATTGCTGGACATTTCACACAGCGCTATTTAGCCCCAAACTAAGCAGAGCTTATACTATGGGAACCAGATAATGCAAACATTTGTACCGCAATGGGAATAGAACCCGCTACCCCCGGCGTCCCAGCCGGCTATTCGCCCACTGCGCCACGGAAGTTGTTACAAGTTTACTCCACTTTTAGTGCAGTTTAAAAACATTTGTAGCAGCAGCAGTGCGTCTACTCCGGTACTTAGTCGCACTATGCAAATAGAGACGATATGCGTTCTATACATGTTCGGTATAACTAGGCCGTGCAGTTTACCTGTTTAACTGTGAAATATATTATTAAGAAATACATTCTCCAGTATACAAATTGATTTAAACTTGGATAAAACGAAAGAAAAAATGTTGATACATCCAAATCACCCAAATACACAGATGCAAAAGTACCAAGCTTCTAGACGGAAAGACGGCGAAAGGTTGCTGGGAGCCGTTGAGCAAAATCGGTCAACAGTGGACCTGATATGGTGGTAATGACGATGACCCTCTAAAACACGGAACTTTGACATGGTGACACCGATTATTATAAATATATGTGTTTTTCAAGTGGTAACTATCAAACACCCTTGCATCCCAATTTTTCCATTTCAGAATCTAAAATCAGCAAATTAAGACTTATTTTCCTTTGAAGGTTGGTATAAACTGAGACAGCCCTGGTACTAGCTAAGTGACCGGGTTGCGGTATGTACTCGCACAACGAGGTTAACATCCCGCCGAGTTGTAAATAAAGCCTCGCAAATCTCTCGATACGGCACGACACGCTTTCCAAATCGGCGGGATTATAGCAGAAATCGCTTCAAGGCGCATGTGCACACACCGAATGGGGTTACCTCACCCACATTCCTGCCTTCCGGAATTTCACTAATTTGACAATCGCAATGTGATACAATCATTGGATTTGCCAATACCAAAGTGTGGCTAAAACTAATTGGAACATAATATGATGGGAGACAATGATGGAGGTAATTTTGTTTAAATACTAACTCAAATTTCGTAAAATGCGTACGTGTTCGTTCACGATATAGTTCATCGTCATCATCCACAGCCCGACTTCACTCACTGCTGGGTATAGGCCTCCCCAAGTTTGTGCCATCCGCCATGATCCTGCGCTAGTCTCACCCATGTACGGCCCACTAACGCACTAGCACACTAACGATGTCGTCCACCCATCTCGCTGCCGGACGTCCAACCCTTCTACCGCCATTCCTCGGCCACCATTCAGTTGCTACCCTGCTCCACCTGTCATCACCACGTCTTGCCAAGTGTCCCGCCCAAGACCATTTGAGCTCCATAACTCGATTCCCAACATTATGAACCTTCGTTTTTCTACGGATCTCGACGTTTCGAGCATGGTACGTTTCATGGCTCTCTGTGCAACTCTTAACCTGTACACACGATATAGTTAATATTTATTAATTTTTCAAGGTTTTTTTGATACCTACGTCTAAAGTTTTTATTCAACGCTAAATCTGCTTGTAAAAAAGGTCTACAAAACATAGATAAACTAGAAAAACAGAAAAATAACAACATAAACATAACAATTAAATTAGCCTAGAAAAACAATTGAAATACGCTTACGCGTGCTTCGAGCGACATTGAAAACGACACAGAACACCTAACAGTTAGTATCAACACAGAACTAGTAACAGTCAGTATGTCAACTACAAAAATTTGTTATGTTATGAATGAATGTCGCTCCACCGCAAACAAACCCGGATAATGATGTTATTTGCTATGTCTTCCGTCATCGAGCGCTGCAAATACGCAGTTACTACTCTGAACATATTTCTACTGCTTTTAAATGATCGCATGCAACAAATTAATAATTTCCTGCTTAGTACACACGGCTACACATCAAGCTATACAGATCCAGTATAAGCTGACCTCACATTGTGTAGGCTTTTCGTAGAATAAGAGGTCAGCTTATATTGGAAATGTATAGCTTGATGTGTAGCCGTGTGTACATCACAGGTGTTCACGCTTTTCATTGAACTGAACTTAATAAAATAGACAAATGTGTAACCGAGATGGGTCAGTGGGAAAACCCATAGCCGTAAGACAAAGAGTAACGTTCAAAGCATTCATCGACTTTCGTATAAATTCTTCCTGACTAGCTGTTGCCCGTGCGTTACACTACTAAATATGTAGGTAACCTAGAAATAAAACTAAACTCCCTATTGCAACTTGACTTGACACCCCATTTTTATCCCATGGAAACTGATAAATAAGATAAATGGAAGCCTATGTGGCGATCCAGGTTATAATCTACGTATAACCAAATTTCATCTAAATCGGTTGAGCCGTTACGGCGTGATAGAGTAACAAAAAAACATCCAAACTTGCGCATGTATAATAATAGTGTTATACTAAAATCAACAAACCAATCTGAATCCAAAGATTTCCTTAAAAATTTGGTTAAACATGCCACACATACAAACCGCGTGCGGACAGGCGGTGGCTGCTCTTGTAAACACGGCTACACATCAAGCTATAATTTTCCAGTATAAGTTGACCTCGCCTACACAATGGCTTTTCGTAGAATGAGAGGTCAGCTTATACTGGATATATATAGCTTGATGTGTAGCCGTGTGTACAACTATGGGTAGTTAAATCAGTTCGTTTGTATGGAGTGTCAAGAAGGTGCTAATAGTATTATTTGCTAAAATGTTGAACGATAAGAAAGACTACAACCATAAACGAGAGCAAAAAAGTACTAATTTCGAGGAAGTACGACAACCATCATCATCATCATATCAGCCGTAGGACGTCCACTGCTGGACAAAGGCCTCCCTCATTGATCTCCAGGAACTGCGGTTGGAAGCGGCCTGCATCCAACGCCGACCTGCGGTTCTTACCAAGTCGTCTGCCCATCTTGTAGGTGGACGTCCTATGCTGCGCTTGCCGGTCCGTGGCCTCCCCTCGAGAACCTTCCGGCCCCATCGACCATCTGTTCTGCGCGCTATATGGCCTGCCCATTGCCACTTCAACGTGCTAATCCGTCGGGCTATGTCGGTGACTTGAGTTCTCCTACGTATCTCCTCATTTCTGATTCGATCCCGTAGAGAAACCCCGAGCATAGTCCTCTCCATAGCTCGTTGAGCGACTCTGAGCTTATTCATAAGGCCAATAGTGAAGGACCACGTCTCGGTTTCATATGTCATCACTGGTAACACACACTGATTGAAGACTTTCGTCTTAAGGCACTGAGGTATGTTGGACGAAAAGACGTTGCGAAGTTTCCCAAACCCTGCCCATCCGAGTTTGATTCGACGATTGACCTCTTTCTCGAAGTTGGACCTACCTAATTGGACTGTTTGTCCTAGGTATATACACTACAACCATACCAAAGAGTAACCTAGAGTTCCTTGTGAAAATCCGGGGCTCGCCCAGGGAAGAAATACCATAGCTATTTTTGCCGTCAAGCAGCATTGCTGTGTTTCGGTATGAAGGGTATGGTTGCCGGTGTAATTGCAGGCACATGAGGCTTTACACCTTTATGCCTCAAGTTGATGGACGCAGAGCAGTGCATCGTAGGACACGTATCTAAGGCGCGTGACCTACTAGGTAATACTTTGTTATAGGCGAAGGTTACTAGTTAACATCAGGTGAGCCATAAGCTTGGTCTATCTCTAAGTTGTATAAAAATAATAATCATTATAAGGGATGTACTTGTACACTTAAAGGAAATAGGTGGAGTGGGCCATCCATGTTAAGTGAGTCAAACATGCCTCCAATCTCAACATATTGCTGGTTGCTTATCCGAAAATGGAGGAACACAGCGCTGGTTTTCAGATGAAATAAAGGAACAATTGCGATTATTCTAACAAAAGATTTTTTAATTTTCACCAATTTTTATGACTTTTAATTCTGGTAAAATTTTAAATTGATTTTGGATGTATCCATTTTCCAGTTTTGAAATCGGCTTTTCATTGAAATTATTGATGAACGGTTGACGACCTAAATAAATTAAAAAGTCAAATTCATACGAACCTCAGTCTAAAGGAGAATACAATTGGTAAACAATAGCGTGAACCGTGCTAGTGTTTATATAAATAATTTCAATTTATCAGCTGTTTTGATTGAACTATTGATAGCCAGTATTCGATTATTGTTGAGAATCATTCTACACAATAAATAAATAAATAAAATAAATAAATAATTGCTGGACATTTCACACAGCGGTATCTAGCCTCAAACTAAGCAGAGCTATGGGAACCAAATAACTGATAGAATACATATATACTTTTTCGGTAAATACATACTTATATTATATAGAAAGACCACCAGAACCGGAACAATTATCTGTAGATTATGCAAACATTTGTTCCGCGGCGGGAATCGAACCCACTACCTCCTGCGTCTCAGCCGGCTGTTCGCCCACTGCGCCACAAAGGTCGTCAAAATATTTTAAGCAAATGTGATTTTCGTGTGTAATATTTTATGGCTGGCAGACGGTTTTTGTTTTGGATTTACGATATTTGATCAATACTCAATTAAGTACCTAGGAATGATAGATTAAAAATAATAAATTATAATAATATGAAGGAACGCATCATTCTCGGATGCAAGCGTATTGACGGCATACGCAACATCGAGCTGCGATCTCTAACACAAATCGTAGATGCAGCTAAGAAAGCGACCAAACTCAAGTGGGACTGGGCTGGTCATTTATGCCGTATGTCGGGTGATCAGTTGGCTAAGCTCGCCACCGAGTGGAACCCCGACACAGCCCGAAGACGTCATGGCAGACCAAAGAAGAGATGGAGGGACATGCTCACTAATTTCCGAGCGGATTGGACCATCTTAGCGCTTGAAAGAAGTTTACATACCTACATATATATATGATAGAGAAACAATATTTGGTGGTTACAGCTACAAAGATGCCACAGAAGACCAGCATTACGTTATATTAACTGTAGCACACCACTAAGTAACGAACTGTGTTATTGACGCAAAGTGTTATTTTACGTTAGATTCTAAAATAACTAGCTTCCGCCAGCGGGTTCGCACCCGTTGATTGTCAACAAAAAGTAGCGTATGTTTGAATCCAGGACATAATCTATCAACACACCAAATTTCATCAATATCGGTTCGTGACTGAGCAACAAACAAACAAATAAATAAACAAACATCCAAACTTTCACATTTATAATATTAGTATGATAATTTCAATCTACCATGCCAAAACATACTTGCATTGCTTATTTTTTCGGCTGATCCCACCTTGACTCTGAAAAACCTTGTGTCGGATCCAAAATGTCGATGTTCAAAAGCTTAGTAGCTTTTGGCGCTGATCGGATGAATTAATTCCTGTAAATTGATGAAGAAAGCATCACTATGAAGGTGAAATACTTCAAATTAAAACAAAGGTTTCAGAGAAGTGTCTAAACAGAGAATAAATTCTGTAATGTCATGCCAATAGTATCTCCCTCTGAGCAATGATTTCTCATTGCATAGGATTGTGACTTCTCATAATTCTTTCACATAAGAGCTCTTCTTTTGGCCCTCAAACGCGAATTGAATTGAGTGTCGTGTGTGGTAGATATTTAGACTGCATCTTGTGGGTGTTCAATTCACCCTAAATATTCAAAAACATTGTTTAAGCCAGCTTTATTTTCCCATGCCCGGTCCCCATTTCTAGCCCGCATTGACCAACTAACTGATATACAACAATATACGGCGACCTTATTCGACCGCAATTTGATTATTTTGCATTCATCATCATCATCATATCAGCCGTAGGACGTCCACTGCTGGACAAAGGCCTCCCTCATTGATCTCCAGGAACTGCGGTTGGAAGCGGCCTGCATCCAACGCCGACCTGCGGTTCTTACCAAGTCGTCTGCCCATTTTGCATTAAGATTACACAATTCAAGAGCGCAATTACCTTTATGGCGCGTTCCTATATCCGTCGGTAACTGACTACGACTAGTATCTCCTTGAAAAACATTCAAACTACATAGTGTCAAACCTTTGACATGTTTTCAAGGAGAAACGAGTCGTAGCTGGTAGGTAGGAACCCGCCATTAATCTAGGATTTGTTAGGTTGACGATGCCTAAACCAAATATACTAAGTTGATAGTATATTTGGTGTGGGCATTTTATTTATAAATATGTTAATATAAATATGGTAAATACACATTTCACACAGCGCTATCTAGCCCCAAACTAAGCAGAGCTTGTACTATGGGAACCAGATAACTGATAGAATACTTATATACGTTTTTTTGTAAATACAAACTTATAATATATAGAGAAACAACCAGACCCGGAACAAATATTTGTAGATCATGCAAACATTTGTTCCGCGGCGGGAATCGAACCCGCTACCTCCTGCGTCTCAGCCGGCTATACGCCCACTGCGCCACGGAGGTCGTCAAGTTGATACAAGTTGATACAAGTTGATGTAGACAATAAAATATTAAAACATAACCTACTGCAAGGACAGATGATCCTTTGTTGTGCTTCAAAGAAGGTGCTCAAACTTTTGCCCCATCAGAAATCTTCGTCACAACACTGGTCCAAAATCGGTCACCTTGATGCACGCTAATTTACGTTTTTGTCGATCATTGAGCTCCGTTAATGTGTTGGCAGCTGGTAACGTTTATCCGTCTACTAATAAAAATAAAACTCTCTCGTCACAATTGCAGTCACTTTGAAACCTGAAAATCATGACCTGATTCTATTTGCGTATGCAAAGTATTGAACACTCATCAGAAGGTCAATTCCCGTGATCAAAGTTTCACGATATTATATCATCATCATCACATCAGCTTTAGGACGTCTAATGATAAACATAGGCCTACCCCATAGATTTTCAGAGAAACCGATCTTGTGCGCCGTCAGCAAAAACAGATGAAGAGAGATTTATAAGATCCGTCTGAAAGTTCCGTCAATAAAAGTTACTTGGAGGTCGTGAAATACTCACTAAAGATGCTATTTTCAACCAACTTCAAAAAAGAAGGAGGTTCTCAATTCGACTGTATTTTTTATGTTTGTTACTTCAGAACTTTCTACTGGGTGAACCGATTTTGATGATTATTTTTAATTTGAAAGCTGGTGCTTCCCGTGTAGTCCCATTTCCATTTGGTCCAGTTCTGACATTGGCATTCATGAGAAAACCGTCTTAAATTTGTTTAATTTTTATGTTATGTTTGTTAGCTCATTTATCAACAGATTTAAAAAAATATTTTATTATTTGAAAGGATATACTTTCAGATTGGTGACATAGAAGTTTTATTGAAATCGGTTATGTAGTTTGGTTTTTACTGTTAGAATACAATAGAGTAATCATTTATTTGGTACACACAAAATGACACATGTAACAATTTTAAGGAACAGTAGATACAATTGAATCCAATAAAACAGGTTAAACTCATGTGTCTGCGTACCAAAATGGGGTTCAGCTCAGCATAATGTTGGATATTAAGCACCCAACGCTGATTTTCAGCTGAAACCAGAAGCGAAGGTAGTGTAGCGGCTACGTAGTAAAATAAAAAATTAATAAAGAAGTGAGTAAATAATATGGGGTGTACAGTTTTATTAAAATGTAAATATACATTTTATAAACATACTTTTCTAAAATAATATTTTATACCTATATATATAAATATATGACTTATGTACTGTTATCTGAAATCGGTTATATTTTTTTTAAAAGTTACTTGTGTCGTATACGTTTTGAGATAACTTTGGATATAATAAATAAGAAGTGGGCGTAGCCACATCAGACTTGCAAAAATGATAGATAAATACAATAAAAGATATATTTAATGTGCCAACTACCAATATACGTCCATTTTACGTCGTTTAGTGGTAATAATAGTCGACAAAATTATACATTTAGGAAGAGAAGCCGGTTTAATTTATTTATTGATGTCTTTATTGGTTTTAAATCGGGTCAGGTTAACTTGCCCAAAACATATTATACCTTTAGTTTCTGTCCTTGTTATATTTAAACGTTGTCTAGTATCATAGGAATATTTAACCTTACTGACGAGATTATAAAGTCGAAATACGTTTTGGTTTTCTTCGCGATAGGTACATGAATCGACGCGACGTCGAATTGTTATTGTGAAGTATGTGTAAACAAAGTCGAGTCATACAACGATATGTGGCATTGAATGCAGCGAGTGTAATACGATTAGGTTTCGGCATTATTATTGATGCTTTCTCATTTACTCATTTTCTGATACTGCTTCTGTATTTTTGATTGATATGGACTTTGTTATAGCTTTTAACTATCACTATTTATTGACTCTTTTTGAACTTCCTCCTTAGCATCCTTAATGTATTTATTTTCTTACTAGCTGACCAATCCGCAGCTTCCCACGCGTAGTTTCTTACTAAAAACATTACCTTCCTTCTCCGCAGTTGGTCCAGTTGTCAGTCCAGTTGTTTCGGAGCCTATTCAATAAAAACAAACAAATCTTTCCGCTTTATAATATAACATAGTTTTTTTGTAGATATTTTGAAGATATACAAATCTTTCCTCTTTATAATATTATATGTTATTATTAAGGCACACAAAACAGATTACAATCAATCAGATACAAAATATAGTAATCGACTATTAGACCTAGATTGTATCCCAAAGCATGTGTACTAGGGAATGCAATCCCGACTCGAGATTGCAAATTCGAGATCCCGCGGGATTAGAAATATCAATCCCACAGGATCCCGGAATTTTCAGGATCCCGTCTAGTTTAAAAAAAATGTTAAATTCGGATGACTGAAAAAGCTAATAACTGCTTGTTTGTGATAGTGAGGTTAACTAAAATAACATATTACTCGAAAGAAAATAAAAATCTTTATTCTTTAATGTTACCAACTAAATAATTATCGTCACCTGTCGGTAATATTCGGAAATAGTCGGAATAGTTTTCTAACGCTGTTTGGCGTTCCTGCCGCTCGCGGCCGTCAGTCAGCGCGCCGCTTGCGCCTCGAGTGGACGTGTGTAGCGTCGCTGACTACTGCCGCTCAATCCCGTCAATCTCGAACGGGATCTCGTCATATGATGCGTCGGGATTGATCCCGAAAAATTACACGAGATCGGGATTGCATTCCCTAATGTGTACACAGCATGACAACTCTAGCGCAGTTCTGTGTAGACCAGCTGAAGATAAATATTTACTTATTTAAGCAAAACAAAGTAACAAAAAAAATAGCCGGCAATATCGAGATAAATAAAAATTAATAATCATTAAAATATAAATGTTTAGAGAATTATGGCACTCTCTTTAATAAGAGTGGCTTCGATATCTTTTAAAAATTTAAATAATTTACTATTGAAAATGTATATATGTATTATTGTTTTTAAGTAAAGTTTTTTTATAATTAATTCCCATCGATTATTTCGGCCCCCCAATAGATGGAAAAACGACCTGATAAAGGTTACTGGGAGCCGTTGGGTACAGGCCGGGTTGCTCTGGGAATTTATGGGGGAGGTCTATGTTCAGCTGATATTACGATGATGATGAATTGTTTCGACACCTACAAAGCTGACTTGTACGCATCATTTGACAACTATAGTTTGACCGAAACCGCTGTACTGTGCCTGAGGTATGCGCGCGGCGAGACGGGGGGAAGTATCGGCCGCGCCAATTCATCGTCAGATGCAATAAATATTCAAAGATGGGTCGAGCGCGTCAAGTGATGTCGTGATGTCACGACCGTCATCATGTCCAAAAAAATGAAAACAATTACTGGGATCGCGATAGTATATTTGATATTATTATCGATCCATTAGTAATAAATTTGCAGAACGACTCTGATTCAAGTTCCGATAGCGAAACGGAAGATGAAGTTGAAGCGGAATCTATGTCAGAATATCTGTAGACAATTTAGTTGCTACCTACTCTTGCTCTTTCTTCCTCGGTCCCCACCTCGCCGCACTTTCTTAAGGAGCAGTACAGCGGTTTCGGTCGAACTATACTCGTAATACTACGTCTAATAAGTAGGCATTTTGAATTGGGTATATAATAGTCTGTGCCATTTAAATATTGACAAAATTTATTTTCGGATATTAAACTTTTTGATACATTATTTTATTCATCTTTACGTATTTATCTTGCTAGGATTTATTTTATCATAAGAAAAAAAAAATCACTTAGGTACACATGTGGGGATGAACTCTTCTAACATTAGGTACGTGATAATTTTCACTAGAAAAATAAAAACCGGCCAAATGCGAGTCGGACTCGCGCACGAAGGGTTCAGTACCACTATCTATAAAATCGGCAAAAAATCACGTTTGTTGTATGAGAGCCCTCCTTAAATATTTGTTTTATTTTAATTTAATTATTTATTTTTAAAGTGAATATATAACTAAATATTCTGTGAATATTTCAAGCGTCTACCTGTTGCCGTTACCAATATCGAGCGAACACAAGCAAAAAAAAAATCACGTGTGTTGTATGTGAGCCCCTAAATATTTTTTATTCTGTTTTTAGTATTTTTTGTTATAGCGGCAACAGAAATACATCATCTGTGAAAATTTCAACTGTCTAACTATCACGGCTCATGAGGTACAGCTTGGTGACAGACGGACAGACAGACAGCGGAGTCTTAGTAATAGGGCTCCGTTTTACCCTTTGGGTACGGAACTCTAAAAACTACTCAAAAAAATCTGTACCAAACAAGAGTAGCAGGAGTAACTATTGCTACAAATTCTGCCTATAATGTAACTAGTATATCGTCGTTACCGAGAAATACTAATTACCGATAAATAAGCCGGTCATTGACCGAAGCCACACATGACCACCCCATGTGACAGTTCTTCGAGCCCTCAATAATAATTACCCCCTATTGTTTCTATACACCAGTGTCTGACGAAATAATCAGTTAGATACTACTGACTGATAAAGTGATCGTAATAAAAGAGCGTCTCCACGAGAACAATCTACTGATAACACATCTTTGCTCTAACTATCACGGCTCATGAGGTACAGCTTGGTGACAGACGGACAGACAGACAGCGGAGTCTTAGTAATAGGGCTCCGTTTTACCCTTTGGGTACGGAACTCTAAAAACTACTCAAAAAAATCTGTACCAAACAAGAGTAGCAGGAGTAACTATTGCTACAAATTCTGCCTATAATGTAACTAGTATATCGTCGTTACCGAGAAATACTAATTACCGATAAATAAGCCGGTCATTGACCGAAGCCACACATGACCACCCCATGTGACAGTTCTTCGAGCCCTCAATAATAATTACCCCCTATTGTTTCTATACACCAGTGTCTGACGAAATAATCAGTTAGATACTACTGACTGATAAAGTGATCGTAATAAAAGAGCGTCTCCACGAGAACAATCTACTGATAACACATCTTTGCTATACTGGTCTGCCTGTTTCACTATATTTATAAGTAACCGCCGAACTTCGTACCGCCTTGCATATAACGCATATAACGCGGGCTGTCAATACACGTCACCCTGGTAGAATGGTCAATTATTGTCCTCGGCCATCATTATGTATGAGAAAATGAATGACTTCCACAAATAATTCAATACCAAAATTAGCCAAATCGCTCCACCCGTTCTCGAGTTTTAGCGAGACTAACGAACAGCAATTCATTTATATATATATATATATATATATATATAGACAATATCTCGGGATAACTCCGACTGAAGCATCTGTTTCAAACGATATTCATTTTTTTACATCCTCTTTGACGATATTTGCTGCACGCATTCTGTCAATTCTATGTCAAACGGCATAAGGTTACACTATAAAAGCGCTAAGGTTAGATTATAAATAATTTTATATGGTGGTTAAGTATTCTTAAATTTTCCAATTTTGCGTGCAATTTTCTTAATTTTTTCTTTAATAAAAACCTTCTCCTAACAGTAAGAAATACAACAAAAAAGAATTAGCGAAATCGGTCAAGCCGTTCACGCGTGATGGCGTGACCAAGGGAAATAGGGATTCATTTTTATATATAGAGATTTACTAGCTGACCAATCCGCAGCTTCGCACGCGTAGTTTTTCAATAAAAACGTTTCTCTCCTTCTGCACAGTTAGATAAAATGTAGCCTATGTCACCCGGGGATAGAGTAGCTTCCCAACAGTGAAAGATTTTTTAAATCGGTCCAGTAGTTTCGAGCCTGTTCAATACAAACAAATCTTTCCTCTTTATAATATTAGTGTAGATAACTAATAATAGTATTATTACATCGTAATATAAAAAAAAACATATATAAGTATTCTATCAGTTATCTGGTTCCCATTGTAAAAGCTTTGCTTAGTTTGGGGCTAGATAGCGCTGTGTGAAATGTCCAGCATTATTTATTTTATTTATTTTGTAATATACCTGTGCTGCAGTTTCAATTTTTCGGGTATGAATGTATTCTATACTCGAAAAGTCGGAAAGTTTAAGTATTAGGTGATGAATATCATGTATCTATTATTGCCTAAAATGAGCATCATCTTCTTCTATCGTTCCCTCGTTATTGAGGATAGTGATTCCTTTGGTAAAGATGCCTGCTGGAGAGCTGCACTGACTGGCATCGCTAGCTGTTCGGATACCAGGTGCGCCCAATCTTTAGAGCTATTTCCACAAGGCTTTTTACTCCCTCTCTCTCTCTTCGAGTCGTAATCCTCAATGCTGAGGGTCGTGCCCTCTTCCATGGGTGATTTTTTCTTTGATTATGCTGCACCATCGGTGTCTGTTGGCGACGACATATATGACATCATGAAGCTTAGTGTCCAGAGTTGTACGGATCTGGCCAGATCAACGTATCGGCCTACAACCCCGTGGTCTTTTCCCCTCGACTTTGCCAGTGATGATGAGTTTCTCCAGGTTGTTATTATGTTTCTTCGTTATGTGACTAAAGTACTCAAGGACTCGTTGGAGGCAGATGGTTGATCTTGAGTTCCTTGAGTATTGAAAGGTTAGTTCTTGGGGCTGTCCAGGGAATTCGCAGCATTCGTCTCCAGCACCAAATCTCAAAAGTGTCTATACGTCCGCGATCCTTTGCTTTGAGCGTCCACGTTTTTGCACCGTATAGCAATATGGAGAAAACTAGGCTTCGGATGAGTCCAATCTTAGTTCTATCTCTTACCTTTTTTATAATCAATAGGCTATATGGTCTTCTGCGAACTATATTGCCAAAATACTGCAGTACCCGGTGCAGACATGTTGCGGACATCCTTTGAGAACGTTCAAGCTTAAGCTATTCTGATATGGACACATTTGGAAGGTGTGCTACCGTTCAGGTACCGTGTAAAACGAGTATACATCTATAAAATGAACCAATCATGTTCAACAATTATATCCTCAGCAACAACAATAATCCATCCATGCTGATGCATAGGCGGTTTCGACAAAAAACTGACAAAATAAACAAATCCTATACCGATGACGATGAATAATGACAAACATTAGAAAATAAGGCCATAGCAAAACTAGTCTTACGTAACCGTTCAACAAAGCGCATGTGACCGCTTTTATGTAATTAGCTCAGTCATTGAATCAATAAGTTTATCCGGCGACCGCAGTTGTCGGTCAGTCGTAGCGGCGCGTTTTGATGTCTGCACCTTGAAGGACACAGATGGTTCAGTAACTGGTAAGGATCCACTGAGTCATCAATGAAGAAGTATGAAAACGGCTAGGTAAGTACCAACAATCCAGCGTCAAGTAGCATCAAAAAGAATACTAGTAGGAAACATAAATAACCAGTTTAATTGACGACCTCCGTGGCGCAGTGGGTGAATAACCGGCTGAGACGCAGGAGGTAGTGGGTTCGATTCCTGCCGCGGAACAAATGTTTGCATGATCTACAGATATTTGTTCCGGGTCTGGTTGTTTCTCTATATATTATAAGTATGTATTTACAAAAAAAATAGTATATAAGTATTCTATCAGTTATCTGGTTCACGTGTGAAATGTCCAGCAATATTTATTTATATATGATGAAGTTGGATTTATCACAGTAATTCTTATTTTCCAGTCAAGCGGTGAAAAGGAGAAGTGAAGTTATTCCCCGGTATCCAGTAGGTTCCAGTTAGAAATGGTAGAGCTACCAATTTCTTGAGCATCAAAAAAGCATAGACTTTTTTCTATGTATGTGGCTCTACGGAATATGACTGCTCCTGTTGTCATACAAGCTATATTATGTAAGTGTAACGTAAAAAGTTATCTAATATCTTGTACGGTAGTTACTGTTGTACAGCCGGCTTGAACACTCTTTTCTTGATAAAGGTATATTAGACGTCTTTTTCTTAGTCGTAGCACTCTTGGCGGAGTGGTCGTGGTCGTAATGTCAGGGTTGTGGCGCGCTTAACTACCCTTCGCCACTCTTCTCGCATCGCTGCTCTTCTGGCACATTCGTTCAAAGGAACATTTAACGTTATTAGACGTAGAGAAGTCAAAAATGTGAAATAATTTTATGCATTTTTAATGGATTTTGTAAAGATAAACTTTGTCTCCTAGAAAAGTCATATTATTGTCACGCAAATAATCTTTGAATGATTGAGCCAGCTCTTATTAAAGAGCTGTATCAACGGCCGGCACTAAAATAAAATGTTTCCAAACAAAACGACCTTATACGGTCACATTTCAAGAATAAAGTTATTGTTAAGTAAACACCGCCGGTATTGTACCTTTGCTGGTTTGATTCGGTTTATTTCTCGTACTTCCTTCTACAACTTCTTTAGAACTTAAACTTTATATTTCCCAGTTAATAGTTTCGTAGGACTACTATGAGACAGTCATCTCTGCCCAGGCAGTGATGCCTGTTCAATCAGGGTTAGAGAAATTTCAAGGTCGTGTAGAATGGAAAAAATAATGGAGGCCTTTGCAGTGCCTGCCAAGAATCAGATTGACATTAGTTATTTTGGTTACATTCAAATCAAATCAAAATCAAAATGTCTTTATTTGGTACATAAAACAGCTTACAGAGACAAAATGAAAACGGTGATACCTGCAGGAGTAAAAATACTGTGTCGCAGGCATCAACGCCCGCCTCCATAAACCAAATAAAAAGTTCAATATTTAGACTAAAAGAGAAGCTAAGTTAAAGAACGACTAAAGTTAATTTAATGTTATACAGACAAATTAAAAGTATGGAGTATCGATCCGATTACAAATATATAATAACAAGAATAGTAACTATGATACATTTTATATATCTAAATTAAATTTTATTTTGAATTTTAAGTAATAACAGAGTAGATTACATGCGTGCGTGCAGTGTGTAAGAATGTGAGGGTGTGTAAGTGTGTGAAAAATGTAGTATAGGGTGTGTATAGCGAACAACAGTTCTTCAGCAAAAAGCAGAAGATCAGTGTCATCGTAGGATAAGGATATCAGCCGTTCCAAACATTTCAACTTGCATTTGTAGTACGGTAATGGAAAAATGTTAAGCGATTGGTTTAATCTGTTGTACAGTGATGGACATATGCAGTGGAAGTGGCTACTAGCTAAAGCTGTGCGGCGACGTTCGATCACACAAACGTCTGATCTTCGTTTAGAATTAGTCAACTCAGGATCATAATAAAGTTGAGAGTGTTTCCGAAGGAGAGTCTGCAGAATAAAAAGTTGTCGGACCGAGGGTACGGTCGGGAAAAAGAAGGGTTTCTTAGACAATACCTTAAGCACAGCTCTTTGGGCTCTTTCAAGTCCAATCATTTGGGTTTTGACATTAGACTAGTAGTTTCATTATGGTATGAAAAAAATATACGTAACTTGAATGTAGATTTATTTGAAAAACCTATTGGAAATATTAGAAGGAGCAACATGCTTGATCATCCTGATTTTTCCTTCTGAATTTGATTCATCTTTCAGTGCCTTTTTATGTATCGGATAAATCGTTTCAAATAGTCTAAACTCATTAGTTTCCGATTGTAATCCGTGTTTTGTTTACAAGTTAATTTAAAGTCTTTGTTATCGCGTTTAAGCGTACACGTTGTTTTTCGTTTTTCCATGGTTATTGCTTTACACAGATACACGTTTATGGCTTAAGTTTTCTTACAAATTTACCATTTCTAACTCATTTTGAACTCATTATAGATTACTAGAAGAATTCACTCACGATGGCACAGCAGTGAGGTAAAGCAGCAGTCGCCTATACTCCGCCGCGGAGACTGCATGGAAGTTGTTATTGTCGGGGAAGGTGATGAGAGGGCGATGGCCTCCCGTTGCCAGTGCATACTTCATTCACGTAAAGAAACAACAAGTTTTTTAAGTGTTGGAATATCTTTGCGCAAGTAATAGTCATATATATGACGGCGAATAGCGTCAACGTCGAAGTTGTCAACCGATGTCACACGACATGGTTGGCGTTTTTTCTTCGGCGTACGAAGCTTATTTTCCTGCATGCCGCTTGTACCGTAAGCTTCGGTAGTAATTTATGAAACAGTAGGTCTACTAATTCTTAATGCAGCCACAACACGCTCTCGCACTTGCGACAGTGGTAATAGCGTGCCACCATTTTGATACTTTGCTTAAAAGTACCACCACCAGTTCTCTCGCCTGCGTTTTCAGAATAGATCCTTTCGGCATTTTGATATTTGACAACTGGGCAGCAATCAACACTGAGGAACACAAAATACACAACGTAACGTATGGATAATGTGAAAAAACTCAGGGAACAGAAATGTGGTGACAAGCACGACCGTCTTGTTGCTAGTGACAGATTAAAACAAACACAAAATGGCGGTGGGCCATTGAGTGTTCCCACCTTGAAAAAACATATTTGAAAGTTTTTGTTGTATTTGTCTTTGTTCAAAATATAATAAATATATGCGATATATATCATTACTTATTTGTTCACAACACTACAACTATCAAATTAGAACTGTCATCGAGAAATTAAAGAAATGGAAATAGTAAAGCTGATCCACCAGCGGCATTGCACGCGTGGTTATTCAATAAACACATCACCCTCCTTTTGCGTAGTCAGGTAAAAAGTAGCCTATATCCCAGCCCTGGTCATGATCTATCGTTATTCCAAATATAATCGAAATTGGTCTAGCCGTTTATTCGTGAAAACGTAACAAACAGATAGAGAAATAACGACATAAAAGACTCCATTTTTTCCAGACATCTAATCGTATACTATACATCCGTCCAGTTCAATCCAACATTTAATTAACGTACAAATTTTATATACTAAAAAAGGTTCTAGAAACCCGGAAGAAACAAACGATGCTACGATTTAGAGTACAAGTGATTGTACATAACAGACCAACTAGCAACTAGTCATGACGAATACATAAGCCGGTAGTGCTTTTCGGTTACGTCAGCTTAGTGGGATTGCGAAAGCTCTGAAATGAATTTAGCGCGGAGCGAAACCAGCCTTTACTCACTAAGCAGTTGTTCCGAGATACCGATGTGTTTGCGTTGATACAATAATTTGGTGCATTAACACTGAAATTTAAAAAAAAATAAGATGATAATATCAAATTTGTCATCGTATTATTGGCTACAGGATATCCACTACTGAACACAGGCCTCCCGTATAGATTACCAGAGTGATTGAGCTTGTGCGTCTTTCACTTAACGGCAGCAACTTTTCTCAGGTCGTTTTTCCATCTATACTCAGTATTAAAATATTAGCAACGAACGACAAAGCCAAATGATACAACAATATTGAAATGTCTTGTCGAAATATTGATCCAAGATTGACTAGTATTTCTTTCAGAGTGCAATTTTTCAATATGAAGTGAAACTTGGTGCTTATTAACGAGTGGTTCACCCCGAACTGTGATCTCGCAAGTCTCACAAAAACTCAAAAAAAAATTATTCTTAATCTTTGACTAATAAAATAGTGCCACAAAATGAATAACCAACCTACTTGAGCTACAGTTTCATTCAAATTACAAGTAACGGGAGTTCATGTTATTTGGAGATTTTTTTAGGAGTAGAAATTGTATTTACTCTGGATTTCAAATTTGTGTCACTAAAGCTACAAGCATACCAAATTTCAGCACTGTGGGGTCACTGGTGTACCCTGTGGATTTTGTCATAGTTCAGTTTTTATTATGGCTAATAATAACTTAAAAACTACAAGGTTTAAATTAAAAATAAAAACGGGGCCAAATTGTACACACAAAGACCATATATTAGGCATGCCACTAGACCGGATAGTCTCATTTTGTTTGTTTTACCCCTCTTGAACCCCCATATCTCAACAACCCCCCCAACATTTTTAGCTCAAAAGTCACACCAAAATTGTGTCATCACTACCTACCTTTCATACCAAATTTCACGATGATCGGATAAACGCTTCGAAAGTTATCTTCGGGCAAACAAACATACATACATACATACAACGCCGATTTGCCCAAGTTGATTTAGAGATTTCGCTTCGCTCGATCAATTATACTCATTCGTAGAATAATTATTTGACATTAGGTGGTTGGTTCTTTGATTTCTTGTGTAGACGTTCATACAAACTTATCAAGGCATGCAAAATGATAGACGTCAAATCGGATCTATTAGATTTTCTTCGCGCATCACAAACGATGAAGGAAGAAGAATCGCTCGCCGTACAAACTAATGGACGATCACAGATGACTAAGATAATATACATTTTCAAGTTACATTGGATTTTAACCAGCGATATTTAAATTAACATAAAATACTAGTAGTTCGCCCCGAACTGAGATCTGAGAGAAAAATATTATTGGTAATCTTTGACCATCAAAATAGTGCCACGAAATAATAACCACCTTACTTCACCTACAGTTTCATTCAATTTATAGGTAACGGGAGTTCATGTATTGTGGTTATTTTTTTGGGGTACAAATTGCAGTTTTTCTGCATTTCAGACTTTTGCCTATATTTGTGTCACTTAAGCTATAAGCATACCAAATTACAACACTGTGGGGTCACTGGTGTACCCTGTGACTTTTGTCAAAGTTTAGTTTTTATCATGGCTAATAACTCAAAAACTATAAAGAATTTACGAAAAAAAAGGAATCTAAATGTACTAATAAATACTTTTCATTTGACGTCACATCTGACTTGATAGCCTCATTTTTATTTATTTTTTACCCCTCGTGAACCCCAATATCTCAACAACCCTCCAACATTTTAGCTCATTTAGACACAACAAAATTGTGCTATTACTACCTACCTATGTATTAAATTCCACGATGATCGGATCAACGTTACGAAAGTTATCCTCGTACAAACATACATACAACGCCGATTTGCCCAAGTGGATTTGCTCGCTTCGCTCGATCAATTATAGCATCTTCATTGTTAGTCATGCGCTTTATCCTGGCCACACACGTCAATGATTTCTTGCACAAAACAGGCTTGCAAAAAGAAATCATTATCAAAGTGTAGTGGCGGTCTGTCCTTCGATGCGCTTTCAGTGCGTGGTCTACACTCGATAGTTCTCGGATTTGACAATGAAGCGTCAAATTATTTGTAATTCAGTGGTTTGTGTTTTGGCATCATCACCTTCCGATTGACAAAAATAGTTGTATTACTTGAATTTATTGTATTACCAAATAACCCAAAAATAAAAGTGAAGATCACTGTTATATTTTTCAAAGTTTACCTTTATTTGTGTTCATGTCACATTTACGCCTCTGGGTTACTATCAAACTCCTACACTTTATTGCAAATCTCAGACAATTGCAAACTACAGCTCTATATTGTACCTATTTTATCATATTGATGATATAAAATATAATACTGGTTATTATGGTATATATATATTTATAAATTTAATATGTAACTACTTATATATACATATGTATTTAATGTATTTTATCAACCTTTTTGTGTTCTTACACGTAATTTGTTTTGTTCGTAATTTTAGGTTAATTTAGACTGTCTATTTATAAATTCTTTTTTATATAAAGTAAATCCGTTTTTGGCCGTATGCTACGCTTAGTATAAGTTTGTATCTTACATAATAAGGGCTGTGGATTCTGTTAAAGAAATAAAATATTCATACCCATTTTGAGAGTCAGAAAATATTATAATATACATAGGTTACACAAAAAATATCAGAAACTAATCATATGTTTACTTACTACTAAAAGAAGAAAATTGGTTCTAGAATTTTGTAACGTAAAATTATTTTAACATTAGAACAGAAAAAAATCGACAAAAAAATCTAAGATATTCGTTTTTATTAATGTTTTAAACTAGAAATTCTATTACACATGCGTTAAGGCTTATTTACATTCATCTGTGTTGACAACTTGACAACAAGTCCTCAGTAATCGCTGATATGCCTGGAACGACGCCAGTAACTACCTCAATGTAAACCTGCCTTAGTTTGCGTTGCATTTGGCAAGACAAGTGAAAGTGATTGCATCGATGTCGCGTGCGCCACCGACCTTGCCATATAGGCACCACCCGCCCAGCGCATCACAAGATGCCAGCGTATGTCACTTTAAGTTAACTTGCATTGTAAACTGGGTCTTATCGCGATGAGTTTTGACTGCGTTTTGTATTCGTGGTTAGATTCAGTTTGAAGAATCTTTATTACTCATTTAAAAACAATGTCATTTACAATGAGAAAGAATTATAAGCATAGTAACATTTGGTATATGTCGATACAAAAGTTCAGTGGTGATTCATTAGATAACTAAAATGCAGAAATATCTAAATTTATAGGTATTGATTGATTGATTGAAAATTCTTTATTGCACAAAATACATAAATTTGTACATAGGCGAACGTAATGCTAGTAAGCATTCTCTTCCAGTTAACCCTTGCGTAGTGTTGAAAAAATATTTTTATAGGTAGTGTATGACATAATGTAGCAGGAAAAATTTTATAATAAAAAATAAGAATAAGATATATTGAGAATACGAACGAAACATCAACATATATATAGAGTATTTTCAATAAACGTACTTTCAAATATAACGTTTTTTAAGTATCGAATCACTTACTTCTTATTAGTGTCACAAAATCAATAAAATTTCACACTTATTTGAAATATGATTAAATAAGTGTTTTTATGTTTTATTATTATGACTTTTATGGATGAAAGTTTGCAATTTTATTAATTTTGTAACTATGTAATAAGAAATAAGTAATCCGATACGCATAATCAGTAACAATAATAGTTCAGTTCAGTTATCTAGTGAAACGCCACTGAACGTTTGTATAGGAATCGAACCGCTTTAGGTTCGGGACGGAAAATTAGGGGTAACAGATGTGACAAAAAGAAAACGAATCTTCTCACATTTCACCCACTTTATAAAAGGCCTTATTGTGCTGAATTTTGAATCGATTCTATTTTATAAATCACTAGCTGATTCAGCAAACTTTGTTCTGCCATATATGTAAATTATCAAAGAAATCAAATGTAGAATGAAATGTCAAAGTGACGCGATACTTAGTGTGCTACGGTGTAGGGGTTGAAAATTCCATATAATTTAATATATGGAATTTTCAATCCCTACTTCACTTACTTCAAGATTATTTTGTGAAACAAAAGATAGCCTATGTCCTTCCCCAGGATATAATCTATTTTCTTGCCAAATTTCATAACGATCCGTTCAGCCGTTTAGTCGAGAAAAGGTAACAAACAAACATACTTACAAACTAACAACACATAAACAAGTTACTTTCGCATTTATTGATCGAGCGAAGCGAGATCTCTAAATCAACTTGTGCAAATCGGCGTTGTATGTATGTTTATATGTTTGTTTGTCCGAGGATAACTTTCGAAGCGTTGATCTGATCATCGTAAAATTTGATACATAGGTAGGTAGTTATGGCCCAATTTTGGTGTGACTAAATGAGCTACAAATATGGGGGGGTTGTTGAGATATTGGGGTTCAAGAGGGGTAAAAAAAATGAGACTATTAGGTCGAATGAGACGTCAAATGAAAGGTATTCATTAGTACATTTCGACCCCGTTTTTGTTTTCAGTAAAGTTTTTGAGTTATTAGCCATAATAAAAACTAAACTTTGACAAAATTCACAGGGTACACCAGGGACCCCACAGTGTTGTAATTTAATATGCGGGTAGCTTAAGTATTACAAACATAGGAAAAAGTCTGAAATCTTGAGTAACTGCAATTTGTACCCTTAAAACGTATAACCAATTCACATGAACTCCCGTAACCTGTAATTTGAATGAAGCTGTAGGTCAAGGTTTTTTTTGTGGAACTATTTAGATAGTCAAAGATTACGAATAATATTTTTTTTTGCGAGATCTCAGTTCGGGGCGAACCACTAGTAATATTAGTATGAATAAATTGAATCAGGAGTGAGGTTCTAGTGTAATATAGGTTGTTTTCTAATGAGCTATCTATCTTGCCATTGTTGCGCGCTAACATTTTCCTGCATTCCTTTTTTAGCCTCAATAAAAGATGCCACGAATTCATACAGTGTAACTTGTGAACTTTCTAAAGTGTAACTTGTAGCTTTTTTCCGTGGCGGCAGCGCATCACCCGATATGCATTGCACCAATTACCTTGAACATTTTTTTTGCTTTCGTCTCCATTGCCAATATGCTGCTGACCACACGTGCTTTATTTAACTGTGGCCGCATTAAAATACTGGTTTTTGAAAAGGAATATGCGAGCCTAGAACTGAATCTCTAGGATACGCGTGTCACATGCGGCAGCGACGCGCATCACTACATACCTTTGCCCCGATTTTCGATATTTAAATTTCATTCATCTTTCTGTCGCCATACTTATAGAGACTGCGTAACTTATTGCTTTAGACAGGAGTGTCGCTTCTATATTGATTGGTTAATCTGTATACACACGGCTACACATCAAGCTATACATTTCCAGTATAAGCTGACCTCGCATTGTGTAGGTTTTTCGTAGAATGAGAGGTCAGCTTATACTGGAAGTGTATAGTTTAATGTGTAGCCGTGTGTACACCGTACATCCTGTTTAACAAAGGGTAAGTGTATCTAAATGTTCTTGTACATCGTTTTGCTTAATTAAAACATTCTTTGGTAATTGCTGTGGGTCCTGTGAAGTTTGCGTGGTTTTATACCGGCGTAAAATGTGGATGCTGTCGTTAATAACGATCTTATCCACTTTTATGTACCAAAAATATGATGCCCTTTACTGTTTTTTTTTAATGTTAGTTCACCGTTTAAATATATTTTAGTCCGCCCCACTTCTGGAGGAAGGTTCCCTAAATTCTTCCACTTCCACTATTGTTCCGGAGGTCTCACGCCATTTTGAAAGCCACAAGGTCGTCCCTCCGACGATTTCATCCAACCCTGAGGCTGTCGGCAGTCAAGTATCCAGATAACAGTTGACGTTGGCTTACCTATTGGGAATAATTCGGCTGACGTGTCCTGCTCAATCCCAGTTATGCTATATATTTAAAGTTGTTTCTTGTTAGATATAAGTACTATTTGTTTTGCAAATTAAATAAAAAATAGCACCTGTACGGCCGTTATGCCCCCGACATCGACTTGAATACTTCGACTTTTCAGTTAAAACAATACTGTCCACTAGGTCACTAAGTATACAAATAACCAATACTGTTTGCAATCAACATGAAATAAGTCTTTGCTGTAACCTCGTGCATAAATTATGTGTAAGTATGTTATTCTATTATTATACATTTATAAGTAAATAGCCCAGTACCACAGAATAAATGATAACAGTATGTAGTAGGTTGCTGTCCAGTAGCCACTAGCTCAGCATAAATGGAGTACAGAAGACTAGCTTGTGTGTACTCGATTTCACTTAAAATACTACTCGCAGTGGGGTTGGCCGTTGCGACGGTAAAGGCGACTTGCGCAACGATGCATAATCGTTTTTAGTGCCTAAATATGATTTATACGTTTTCAAAATTATGGTAGAAGCAACATGTGATCCGAGAGCTGGCGCTTATCTGGGTCAACGCATAAGCATTGCAAATCAGCGGGGCAATGCAGCCAGTGTCTTGGGGACACTTCCACCTGATAGTCTGGAGCAGTTGAGCTATCTATTGATCGTTTGCAACGGTATTTAGATGATTCAACTCTTTCTTCTGTGTTTTATCGTAAATACAGATTTTTTTTTGTAATACAGAAAAATTTATACAGTTGTCTAATTATACAAATACGTCAAATTTAAACATGTTTAGTCACTAATTGCGTTTGGGGATCGTTGTAAAAACCGGGCTAATAATTATTTTAGCCTAAACATCATTATTATCAGTGTGTTGTTTGAATAATTGGCTAATCAATATGACATTCAAAAAATTAAAAAAAGTAATTTTGTTTTTCATATGTAATTGGAAAGCAGTTGTTAAACGTCTTGCAACTCAGAAGAAATGTCGTTTCGCTAAATTTAAATTATCTGTCCTCATTTTTAAGCAAAAATTGGCAATGTTCATCATGACAAGCCTCGCGATGTGGCCGAACATGTCGCGCGAAGTCACAACTTGGACAAAACGTCAATTATAAATCTCTAAATTGGGTCTTCTGTACTCTATATTTTGTTCTGCTAGGGCATGCAAAAAGGCGAAACGAATGTAATGTATTTAGGCCCCGCAGATGTACGGAGCATCACCTGACACTTGCGTTGCAAGTATTTGCAAGCTGGCACACTTTATACCTGTTTTTCTGCACGGTGACTTAGTGAATGCACCTGATCATAATTTAATGTAAAATGATTCGTTACTAATGAAAACTCGTTATTTGTAATTATGGTAGATCATTTTCTTTACAGTAATATAACGCTTGTAGGAATAGTACGCTTGATTTACAGTTGCTTAGTTTTAATCTGCACCCGTTTTCGGATGGCAGCTTTAAAAGTAACTAATTTGTTTTTAGACTTTTGTTATTTACCAACTTCAAAAAAAGGAGAAGGTTCTGACGTCGGTGTTTTTAGGGTTCCGTCCCTAAAGGGTCAAACGGGACCCTATTAATAAGACTCCGCTGTCTGTCTGTCTGTCCGTCTGTCACCAAGCTGTATCTCATGAACCGTGATAGTTAGACAGTTGAAATTTTCACAGATGTGTGTATTTCTGTTGCCGTTATAACAACAAATACTAAAAACAGAATAAAATAAATATTAAAGGGGGTCTCCCGTACAACAAACGTGATTTTTTGCTTGCTTTAGCTTGATATTGATAACGGCAACAGATATACGCTTGAATAAGAAAGTGCTAATCTCTCCGTGACACTGATTGCTTGGTCCAATTAGATTCAAGTGTTCTTCAAAATCGATCGAAAAGACATGCGTACAAAGTTTTTATACTGTCCAGTAATCATTTGGTTTTTTAATATTGCCAATAATGACAAACCACCACATACGCCTCTGTTTTTAAATAAGTTTGATGTCCAGTAAAGTTTTTCTTCTTTTTCATCTTCTTAATTTGGATTAAACAATAATTAAGTGGAATCAAAGATACGAACACGTCCTCGCTGTCGGCCATCTTGACTGAATTGGCTGGCGAATGGAGCACAGAGTTTTGACGAGCATGTTACGTCGATTTTTAGAACACAGCGAATATGCTCGATGCGACAGTTACATTACACTTCGTAACGTTGGTTAGTACCCACCTTAAGGGGACACACCGGAGGGACAATCGCCCATACAACACGTACTACCAAGATCATTTCTAATTGGAGCATATTTCTACCTTAATAAGGTATTATTTTAATTTGAATAGTATTTATCTAGGTTCGCAATCATATATTAGATCAAAATACTTAACTAAAATGAAATAGAAGCGTATCGCATTCTGCATGTTTTTACGTCATAAAAGACCTGTTTTCAACCTAATTGTTTCGTATTAAAAACAACAACATCTTACGTATCCTAGTCATGGGAACGTAGATTATATCGTCTAGTTACAGATTAACAACACAATGAGAAATATACAACAAGTTTTCAGTCATCATTTTTGGTATTACGGAACACGGTCAAAATCTAATCAAATTTAGAATCGTTCTATTGCTATCAATGTCGCTCTGCGTGGCCAAACTTCGTCACTAAACAGGGATAGCGATATTCAGGCCGAAGTTTTTGACGAGGCCGAATTGAAGTTGCGCTCAGGGTTCGCCGGCGCGTTAACAAGCCAACTAAGCGCCCGCGCTGCGAGCGAGCGGCGCGGACAGGCGCACGGGGAGCACGGCAGTTATGACCGAACCTCTCATCCAACGTTGTCCAAATGATGGTAGTCGTAGAAAAGGCGGATGAAAAACCAAATATATCTACCTTATATTGGTTAATATTATGAGCAAAGATCTAAAAAAATATACAAATAAATGTTTTAGATCATTTTGAATGAAATTTTCATTTATTGTGTATAAACACGGAATTAATATGAACTTAAACGTAGCACGTAAAAATACAACTTTATATTGTGACGCAATGATACAAATACCTAGAGCTTAAGCAAAAACTAAATAATATACTTACACAATCGCTTTAAAAAAACTATGATATGAAAATCGGTGATTATGTTGATGGTGATAACATGCAATAATAAATGGCAGGCTGCCTTTGACTTCGCGGATCTTGTGCAAAACGCCACATCATCGCTACTATCACGTGAGATTGTGCTCAAGCGAAGATCAATTTATTCAAGATATGAATATGACATGTATTATTATGGTGTTAGATATATATTATCTTAGAATAATTACACACTGAACAAAAGTTTCTAATACATTTTCGTTCGAAACGAAACGATCACAAAACCACAAATGTGTGCGTGAGTGCAATGTTTTATATTCGCCGACACGCACACAAGGGCGCAAGTAATGCAGTAAAGGGGCGGAAACTTTAACAATCCGTCATATACGTATATTTTGTTTTTTTCGATTTTTCACTTACTACCCGTGGCTCATACTCGTAAAACTCACAATGTTAAGAGCCATATATGGCTCCAATTTAATGATTTGTTTTTATTGCGTGTATTTTGTTTCGTTATCTTATTCTAAGACATTATCAATACTAATATTATAAAGAGGCAAGATTTGATTGTTTGTTTGCATTGAATAGGCTCCGAAACTACTTGACCGATTTAAAAAAAAATCTTTCACTTTTGAAAAGCTACACCATCCCCGGGTGGCATAGGCTACTGTTTACCCAGCTGCGCAGAAAAAGGGTAATGTTTTTATTGGAAAAATACGCGTGCGGAGCTGCGCATTGGTCAGCTAGTCCCTTATAAGATAAGAAAACGTAATACCATAAAATCTCAAACCCATGACAATATTTAAAATAAACTAGGAAATGCTCTACGAGTGAGAAAGAATCGGGAGGTAGCGGAACTGGTGCCGAGCCTAACATCATAGGCGAAATAAAACCTCATAGATTACGCTGGCTCGGCCACGTTGAGCGAATAGGGGATGATCGTGCTGCCAAACGTGCCTACCAGACGTTTGGCAGCTGGAGGAATGCCAGTCGGCCGCCTCAGATATCGCTGGAAGGATGAGGTGGAGGACCTTCACGCTCTCCAATTGTCTGACTGGCAAAAAGTGGCGCAGAATAGGGACCTTAGAGTTGGGTCTTTTAGAGTCGGAGGCCAAGACTCGCTTCGGTGTTGACGCGCCAGGATAGTAAGTAGTAAGTAAGTTAGTAAGGAAATGCTCTGCCAATCGCACAATAAATATTTAGTTCGCCTTTTTGTAAATACATATATCACTTAATCACTTTAAAGTAGTATATTATTGCAGTATATATTAAATTCATTAAAATCGGTTCGATATTCAGATTTAAATGAATTTAATGTTAATTAAATAGTTTTAGAGCTGCGATGCCACAAACATATACCAAAGGTTCAACTAATTACATAATAGCTCTTTTACTACGTCATGGATTAAATTAATATTTTGATTCATTCAAAGGGTTTTCCATATCCAATAATACTTTCAAATGAAAACGTTCGATGCGAAATGACATTATAATTATTATGACATTAATATTAATTATTGTCAGAGTGTTAATACATACGTATAACCGTCATGCACGTGGAAACCGCCACGCACGCCATGCCACGCCACTTCCCGGCAATCCTATGGTGAAATAAAAAAAACCGACCAAGTACGGGTCGGACTCGCGCACGAAGGGTTCCGTACCATTATCAAGTTGAATGAATGAAAGGTAAATTGCGATTTACGATTTATCACGTATTGAAAAAAAACGACTTACTAGATCTCGTTCAAAACAATTTTAGGTGGAAGTTTGCATCGTAAAGAACATCATATATTTTTTTTAGTTTTTAATATTCTCTTATTTTAGACGTTAGGGGGGGGGGGGGCACATTTTACCACTTTGGAAGTGTCTTTCGCGCAAACTATTCAGTTTAGAAAAAAAAAATATTAAAAACCTCAATATAATTTTTGAAGACCTATCCATAGATACCCCACACGTATGGGTTTAATGAAAAAAAATGTTTGAGTTTCAGTTCTTAGTATGGGGAACCTCCAAAATTTATTGTGTTTTTTCTATTTTTGTGTTAAAATCTTAATGCGGTTCACAGAATACATCTACTTACCAAGTTTCAACAGTATAGTTCTTATAGTTTCGGAAAAAAGTGTCTGTGACATACGGACGGACAGACAGACAGACATAACGAATCCATAAGGGTTCTGTTTTTTGCCATTCGGCTACGGAACCCTAAAAAGTAACCAAGTGTGTCAGAGTTTTTTTTTCTTTGATTTATTAACACGGATTATATATAATTATTTACAACACTATACAATACATAAGACACAGTTGAATCATATCAATACCGTTGCAAACGATCTATAGATAGCTCAACTGTTCCACATCACAATCAGGTGGAAGTCTTCTGTGTCGTCTTTTTTGATAACTAGAACACTCACAGAAACAGAGGACATCTACCAGCAAGATGGGTGGAAGGCATCAATAAGACCGTGGGTCAAACGTTGTTGAGGCTAGTTCAGGATCGGGATGTATGCCATAAACAAAGAGACATATCCCCAGCGTGGGTTGACATGGGCTGAAAATGATGATGATGATCTTATTTAATATTTTTGAAGTAAAACTTCTTTACGTACGCTTGACTTGGGTACGCTTGACTTGGGGAGTAAACCAGTGAATGCGTGACGAGAGCATTACGAAAAGTGTGATAGGACGAGGCGAACGGAAGTTGAGTGGGAGATATAAGTTAGTGAAGATAGCAAGAGAGTTACGTTTTGTATATTACTATAAGGATAAGAGAGAGAGAGGTGCGAGCACACAGTTTTTTTCTCTCTTCCTCTCATAGCCAGTGCATGAAGTATATATATATATATATCTCAGTCTATAGTTCGTTTGCGACTTTGCTAGCGTTACGCAATCGGTGATTTCTTAATTATTTTTCGTAATTCTTGAACAATTTTAAATTATTATTTTGAAAAAGAAGTTTTACTCAGTAGTGTGGTCTAAAGCACACTCTTTTTTTCTTTGAGTAAAGGTTCTCCCGGGAAAGTACTACCACCGCACCGTACAGATTTTTGCCACCAAGCAGAATGGAATGTATTTCGGTTTGAAAATTCGGTATTTCGGTACTTATGGGGGCTGGTGAAATTAGACATATGCTGCTGTATACCTGTATTTCTAAAATTGATGGACACAGGGTAGTGTACGTTCCTAAGGTGCGTGAACTATGAGGAAATGATTTATTACATGCGATGGTTACCACTTATCATCAGGTAGACTATTTAATTGTAGCATCTCCATGTTTGATAATAAAAAAATCGATATCCCTTTTAAACAAAAATGTAGATGGATATTCCAAACTGCGAAATTAAACATTCTTACGTCTTCTTACATTTTATGTACTATCTGTCTTACCACTTACAGGCAATGGCGGTTTTTTAAATAAACTGTCTTAGAAGACTTAACTTTTTTACTTATTTTCCCCTTTCGCGTATTGATTTTCTGAACCGGCGGCGGCGGTTAAAAAGAGTTTACAATCTGCCAACCTCATACAGTGTGTTTGGTAATATACTGACGATATTCAAGTGACGGTTACTCAAAACATAAAAAAAAAGACTTCTGGAAAAAAAAACTACTAGTAATATTATCAAATTTAAAAGAAAATTTACTAAGTTTTGATGATTAATACGATATAAAACTTACCGCACACTCTTGCAATCGACATCTAAAAATAAAGGCCGATTTGATATCTCATTCGGAAATGGCAGCGGTTTTGGGTTAGAAAGGGACAACAAGAAATATCTCGAGACGTCACCAATAAAGTATCTGTGGTAAGATGGCAAGCATTATGCAATAGCACAACATAAGTTTAATAAAGTGTTTGTTTTTTCATGCCAAAATAAATTTTACATTTCACAAATTTATTTATTATGCTCATCAAAAAAACCCCTTTCATTTTGGTGCGTATATTATCAAACACCCTACATAACCTAAACTGGCATATTTTTAAAAGATTTCACTCGTGTACAATGTAAAAGTTGTCAATGGTTGCGCCGGCGCCGGTAAGCAAACACCGCCCGTTTTATAAGTAAATGCTTCCATTTAAGAGAAGAGGATGCACAATAGCACATGCTCGCTTATTGTTATTGTAGTTATAATCGCGAGGATCGTGCACAGGAGTCACGTGTTGCCGAGGACAAATTGCTGCCTAATGTATACCTGTGAAACTGATTATTAATAACTATAGCCCCCAATAAGTGTTATCAGACTGATAATAAAAATGCGAAAGTTTGGATGTTTATTTGTTTGTTTGTTACTCAATAACGTCAAAACGGCTAAACCGATTTCGATGAAATGTGGTGTGAACGTAGATTGTAACCTGGATTACCACATAAGGTACATTTTATTCCATAAATCAGTTTCAATGGGATAAAAATGGGATGTTAAAGTTTCTATATATATATATATATATATTTGCACCGCAGAATAACGCGGGCAAAGCCGCTGGCAACAGCTAGTAGCAGATATAGTTATAATTGTTTGAAGTAGTATTCTGTCTAAAACTGTAGGTCTCAAAAATCGACAGCGATTGATTGTGAGTTGGGTTTTAGCTGTTGGATGAAAAATTGCTACCATTACCTTCATCCTCGTAATTTTACTGGTTTATTTTATTAAAATTTGAGTTTAACTACGACAGAGCTTACGTATTTAAGCCATTTGGGGCTTTGGCTCCATGCCTATTGTTTTTTAAAATTTATTTTGGTTATCTGGTCGAAGCGACGCGACGTGTGATCCAAGAGCTGGCGCTTATCTGGGCCAACGCATAAGCGTTGTAATTCAGAGGGGCAATGTAGCCAGTGTCTTGGGGACACTGCCACCTGGTAGTGATCTGGAGCAGTTGAGCTATCTATAGATCGTTAGCAACGGTCTTTTATAGTCCTGTAAATAATTGCATATTATTTATGGCTAAAAATAAAATGTAAACTACGAGTAGATTCGATTACGGAAATTGGCCATGTTTTCAGGATACAGGAGGCTTTTGTCTGACTTGGCCAGGTTTATTTAAGTAAACGGTACAATCATCGCAGTTTGTTGACTGATTCCGCAATATTAAAAAAGACGACCAATTATCGAACCGGTTGTAAATTCGAATCATATTCAACAGGTTGTAAATTATAAGATATTCACAACAAATTATTGATCTGTTAATTTTATTGGTATTTTGGTATCTTGATCTGCAAATTGAAATATCGTGTAAATAATCGAAATACTTTTTTATTGTAAAATGTATATCTTGCTATAATTTTATGGTAGTGTTTTGTTATGATGTCCTTTTCTTATTTTCCGAATGCAACAACATAACAACAAAAGGTATTAAGATAAACGCGTGACAAGTTGTTTTAGATAATATTTATTTTAATCTTTGCTGCACAAACATAAAAATGTACAAATGGAAGAGTTAATGCTAAAAAGAGTAAATTCATTTTCTATCATCCAAGGTAATCACCTTGTGATAATATTATCGATTTTTCGATAAAAAGTCATCCTTATTCCTTGATATATTTTCTTATATATTTTTGTATTGAAATCGTGAATTCGCACAAAGAACGAAGATAAATACCGGGAAGAAATCGGCATGCCTTAAACTAAAATTCACAATTCAGTAGATAGGTACCTATTACATTGTATCTGTATTAAATTGTAGCATCTCAAAAATTACGAAAATGTTATCTTGACAATTTCTGATGATCAAAATTGGCATCGGCTCCGTTTAAGAGGAAGGAAGGTTGAGATGATTTTTAAAATCTAAACATTTTTCCATAAGTTACAGAAAACTATTACTCGCTTACAAATAAAAATCGCTATTAAATTAAGACATGCTTATATATCGCTTGCAGCACCTCTCGCGTCAGGCGACTACTCCCCCGCCTCTCCACGGAAGTTGTCAACATATCCTTTCATTTGTAGAAACTTCTTGCTCCAGCGTTGTTGAATAGCTAATTGGATTTGATATCGCTTCACTTCGATCGGAATGCGGTCGAATTGTGCACCGTTGACTTAATACGGTCCGACGTCAATATCAAAATATTTATCATTCTACGGGCTGCAGATAGAGACAGCATCAGTGTGTATTGGCAAATAAGTGTGCATTTGTTTCGGGGCCGCCACGTTAGAATGGGCGACCTCTCGCCTCCACGCTCGCCTTTACTTTACCACGGGTAGCATTGAGGCATTTACCTTTCTTAGGTCGGACTTGTCCTCAATACTAGAAGCGTTGATTTATTACGATGCACGGTATGCCGGCTCGGTTTAGACACAAATTTTGTGCAATATGTACCCAATTTGCCGTGAATGTTAACATGCTACACTTGTGCTGCGACATTCTACATCGGTTACATACCCTTAGTACACACGGCTACACATCAAGATATACATTTCCAGTATAAGCTGACCTCGCATTGTGTAGGCTTTTCGTAGAATGAGAGGTCAGCTTATACTGGAAATGTATAGCTTGATGTGTAGCCGTGTGTACCTACTCATTTTGATTATCTCGATTTCAAGCAGCTGGCTTCTTGTGTAAGGTAGGTGTGTAGATAGTTATGTACTTGCTTCTGAAAAGTATCTTGACAACACTTACTTGTACTGGACTAGTACTGGACGATTTTCCTAATAAACGGGCATCTAATCCTTTGGTATTTTCTCAAGTTTTTTTGTAACAAAAAATAACTTCTAAAAACCCATAATTTCCTTTGTTTATTACTCTATCCGGGAAATGTAGCGCAATACCCACTGACCTAGCACATGATGTATATGATTTGTTTACATAAACTGACGGTCAAGGAGATACAACCTTGAGCTGAATAACACTATTTACTCTCAAATATTTGACAAAGATTTATTAATTCCCATAAGTTTGGTACTGCATATAGACACGTATATCAAGCGTACCTATATACCGCGCTCCCAGTGTCAATCAAAGACGTTGAGGATTGCAGAACAGAACTGAACCGGAGTTGAAAGCAGTTGGAGTAAGTTGCTGATCCATGAACTACCATCTGAAGTTTTCCCATTAAACTACGACATGGCACGCTTCAACAGAAATGTAAAGAGGTTTCTACAGTGTAGGGAACGCATCGACAATACCCCGGGTGTTGCCAGTGTCAATAGGCGACGGTGACCGCTTACCATCAGGTGCGCCGTAAGCCTGTTTCCCCACAAATAACAATAAAAAAAACTGGGTGCATACAATCTATGGAGGGCAGGATAGATAGACGATCAAAGTAAAAACTGCTGGCTGAACCTTGGCTGAGATTGGAACTTGACCTTTGCTTGACCACAAGAAAGAAAAAAAGAAAGAAAATACATTTATTTGCTCCCACAGACAGTGTACAATAATACCTATACAATAACACAGACAATGGTGGCGTTGCGTGGGGACAAAATGGTCCCTGTCTCAGCATGGGCTGCTTCGAACCTTGTTGGGTACGATGCAGCGCTGGTTTTCTGACAGGGCCTAAGTGAGGACACTAACACTGATAAACGAGTACCTATTTAATACTAAATAAATATTGCCAGTCACCATTATATAAATTATACTAAGTTATCTATGACGGTGCCTAATAAGATATATATATATATATATATTATATATAAATGCTTGGATTTAAAAATAATAATATAACTACATAAACATACACAGCATAAGCTACATACCATGATAATACATACGAAAAAAACGTTTTAAACATGGGATAAGTGTTCAGAATGATTACTCTATTTGTGTTGAGGCTGCTGGACATTGTGTGACATTGAATTATCGAGGATTGTTGATATAGTGTGACCATTAGTGCTGTGCACTCCCTGAGGTATGCGCGCGGCGAGACGGGGGGGAGAATCGGCTGCTGCGCTCTGTCAGTACGCCGTCAACGCTCGTGGCGGCAGGTAGTGTTATTTGTATCGGACTGTCTATGTCATGTGCGTCTGACATAGACAGTCCGATACAAATAACACTACCTGCCGCCACGAGCGTTGATGGCGTACTGACAGAGCCCAGCAGCCGATTCTCCCCCCCGTCTCGCCGCGCGCATACCTCAGGGAGTGCACAGCACTAATGGTCACACTATAGGTGAGTAAAAGCCAGGGGGGAGTTCTTCCGGGCTCGTCGTGCATACACAGAAGGTGAGTAGAAAGAAAATGGGTTTGTGCGAGTATATTATATATTTACATTGGCATGATTGCTCTTTAAACAAATGTGTTCTAAGCGCTTTCTTGAAGACATTAACTGTTTTCAGAGCACGTAGTGGCGGAGGCAAATCATTCCAACACCGAGTAGCGGCAAATTTGAAGGATCCACGGAATGCCACGCATCTGTGCTTCGGCGTGGCATAGATAAAGGTACATGCTCGGCTTGGGTATCTGGAATGGGCATGTGCCCACACAAACTTATCAAAAAGATACTTAGGATGTTGCAAGTTGATAACTCCAAAGAGTAAGACCGCTAGATGAAGCTTTCAGTCATTTTTAGTAGATTGCACGAATTTATAAAAAGTGTGATATGAGCACGTGGTGGTACGTGAAAACAAAAGCGGACACAGGCGTTTTGAACACGTTGGATGAGTTTCTCAGTCCTATTCAACAGACATGTTCCATAGACCACATCGCAGTAGTTTAGTTTGGAAAGTATGAGAGACTCACATAGGTTGATCCTCACTGCCTCACTTAGGAATGGTCGTATCATATAGAGAAGCTTCAGCTTATAGAAACAATTGCGTACACTCTCAGCAACGTGTTTCTCGAAGTGTAGGTCTGTGTAGTAGTAAAGTGCTGTCCATTATCAGCCCAAGATTTTTGGTTTCCGAGACACCCTCCACCAATTCTCCGTCAACCAATATATTACAAGAACTGCATGGAACTCTTTGCACTTTTTACCTGGTACCAATAAGCATAAATTTGGATTTTTTCGGGTTGATGACTAGGGAATTATATCTAGACCAACTTGAAAGCACAAGCATTGTTATGTTACTTTTAGATGACCTCCGTGGTGCAGTGGGCAAATAGCCGGCAGAGACGCAGGAGGTAGCGGGTTCAATTGATGATGATCTACAGATATTTGTTCCGGGTCTGGTTGTTTCTCTATATATTATAAGAATGTATTTACAAAAAAAAGTATATAAGTATTCTATCAGTTATCTGGTTCCCATAATACAAGCTCTGCTTAGTTTGGGGCTAGATAGCGCTGTGTGAAATGTCCAGAAATATTTATTTATTTATTATTTATTTTTCTAGGCTTTTCCAGGCTGAAGTAAAGTTGTGATGCAGATCACATAATAACAGACGACTCATGGACCCAACAACCCTATTTGTCGTCACGTACAACCATATTGCATTGTGTAGGTTGATCGGGCGCTGTCGGGCCAACCATACTTATTATTTTAATAGTTCGGTCCAGCCAAACTGGGTCATCTGTTAATGCTTTTACGAGTACAATTTAGCTTTAGATCTTCTTTATTTTAGCAGTTGAAAATATATAGGGCTTTCTGGTGCATTTTACATTTTAATTCTCATTTCTCCTACTAACAGTAACACGAACTTACTGTTATTAGAGTAACATTTTTTAATAGACTATTAGGAAAACATTCGAGGATCATACGATTCGTAAATGGAATACGAGGAAAAACACATATTTGATAGAATGAGAACTGATAACGTAGAATATAATAACTAATAATATATTCAATTTCCAAGAAGAAAAGACACGTGTAACAGGAATTTTTTATTCAAAATGGTAACCGTCTGCGACTTCGCTAGGAACACATTATCAATAAGTACATAAATAAAAAATTACATAATCATCAACATCATATCAGCCGTAGGACGTCCACTGCTGAATATAGGCCTCCCTCATAGATTTCCAAAGCAGCCGATGGTGTGCGGCCTGCACCCAACGTTTCCCAGCTACCTAGTCGTCTTTCCATGCTACGATGCGCGTTCCAGTGCGTGGTCTCCACTCTAGAACCAATCTGCTCCAACGGCTATTAGTTCTTTGAGCTTTGTACTTCACCCACTGCCACTTCAGCTTGCTAATCATCTTGGCTATGTCTGTGACCTTGGTGCATCGTGGAACTAGCGAATGGAACTTCTGGGACTACGCGGGTTTGTCTACAAATCAAATCATATCATTTATTTCTCAAATCAAGCATTATAACAATACAGCAATATAGAATACAATTTTTACAATGGCTTGTTGTGAATATTGGCGTGCAGTACCTATACTAAGTACGGGACTTGTGTTGTAGGCACTGAAATAGGTCTACAGATCTCCTCATTTCTGATTCGATATCCTAAATACGTGGATGTTATTACATACAATTGAAGTTGATGATGTATTTCTGTTGCCGCTATAACAACAAATACTAAAAACAGAATAAAATAAATATTTAAGGGGGACTCCCATACAAAAAACGTGATTTCTTGCCCGTTTTTGCTCGATATTGATAACGGCAACAGGTAGACGCTTGAAATATTCACAGAATATTTAGTTATGTATTCAATTTTAAAATATATAATTATATTAAAACAAAACAAATATAAGGGGGCTCCCATGTAACAACTTAGATTTTTATGCTCGGTTTTGCTCGATATTGATAACGGCAACAGGTAAACGAGTTATATTATTCGGGGGGGGGGGGGGGGGCTTTCCCTACAACAAACGTAATTTTTTTGCCGTTATTATAGATAATGGTACGGAACCCTTCGTGTGTGAGTCCGACTCGCACTTGTTGAAATTAATAATGAACAATGATTTTTACAATTAATCAAATTTAAAAAATGTTTAGCAAAAATTAAACGAACTTATTAACAGAACTATCGCTATTTTTATAGTCGAATCAGTGCATTAATATTTATTTAATAGATAAATCGCACATTTGTGCGTTAACTTTATATTAAATTAACCTTGAAGGATTTTAGAAAGATAATGTCATCTTAACTTAATCTTTACATTAGATCTTTTAAACTACTCAACATATTTTAATGCAGTTTTCGGCAATAGATATAGTGATTCAAGAGAAAGGTTAATATGTGTACATTTTACAGTACAGAAAAGTCAAAAATATATTTGTGTGCGCTTAAATCGCAAACGCTGGCTAAATCTTACGAGATAGATCAAATTAATGTACTACGGAATTGTATATCTTAAAAAGATCGATTACCTAACTGCGCAGGAGGGTAATATTTTACGAAAAAACGTGTGCGAAGCCGCGGGCGGGTCAGCTAGTCTAAAATAAATCATTAAATCATCGGTCGCATTGTTTTTGGTAATTGACACAACGCGGCGACATATATATATATTATATGATATATAAATATATATATATTATATTATATTTGACGACCTCCGTGGTGCAGTGGGCGAATAGCCGGCTGAGACGCAGGAGGTAATGGGTTCGATTCCCGCCGCGGAACAAATGTTTACGGATAACACTATAAATAAAAATACTATTTATTTATATATGATGAAATGTTACAATGATCCAGTATTTTACTCTGTCCCTTTTAGATTTCTGAGTATCGCGTTTGCGTAAACAGTATTTAAGGCTGTATTTCAACAGCCCGAGGCAATCACTTATATTTGTGCCCATTTAGTGGATTCTGAGCTGTAATTAAGTAACTAGCCCTAAATTGTTTCACCTCATTAGTAACGGGTTGTTTAGTGGGACGCTAAATTTTTTTTCCATTACTTACTCGTATAACATATAGTCTTAGTTAGAAATATGTAGTTATATAAAACTCGCTAACAATTAAATGAAAATGATTAAAATTATGTATAACAATAAATGAACAGTTCATCGCGCGCTGACCATCAGGCGAGTTCATGGTCAAACGCGAGCAATAAAACATACAAATAAAAAAAAATATGACGCTAGTTGACGTTTTAAGTAATGAATAAAAGAGAATGGTTCTCTTTCTCTTCTATTCAAAATTAAAAATAGTTTACATATAATGCAGTCTTGTAATTTTCTAACCCTACGTAGAACATGGATTGTTCCCTGACTTTTACTCATACTGCGTGCTGACCGTATCTACCAAAAACCTCCATTAATTCAACCTTTATCATCATTATCATTATCAACCTATAACAGTCCACTGCTGGACGTAGGTCTCTCCCAGGGTGCACCATTGACCCCGATCCTCAGCTTTTCTCATCCAATCCTTGCCCGCCACAGCGCGCAAATCGTCCATCTAGCTGGAGGGCATCCTACACTTCGCTTGCCTAGACGTGGTCTCTAATCCAGAACACGTTTACTCCAACGGTTATCGGTTCTGCGGCAGATATGACCGACCCACTGCCACTTCAGCTTGCTGGCCCTCTGAGCTATGTCGATGACCTTGGTTCTCTATCGGATAACCTCGTTTCGGATTCTATCCTTCAGAGAAACTCCGAGCATAGCCATTTCCTTATCTCGCTGAGCGACTTTCAGTTTGTGGACCAGTCCCACCGTAAGTGTCCACGTTTCGGCTGCGTAGGTCATCACAAGTAAGACGCACTGGTTAAATACTTTTGTTTTAGACATTGTGGGATGGGTGACGAGAAGACCTGACGAAGAAATTCAACCTTACCAAAACGCTATTAGGGTTTAAAAATAAACAAATATTTAAAAACAACTATTCAGCTATTACCAAGTTCAAACAAACGGACCAGTGATTGTAATCTTAAACAGGAAAAAATCCATTATCGTCATGACGTGTCGTATGTTTACGGTCATTTGTCAACAAGTTTGTTATAAAAATAAAAATGTATTTATTTCAACGTATGATTTAGAAACACGAACACACTTTCGCAATTTTTGATAAATGACCTCATTGAACATTAACAGTCATTTACAATCTAGTTTTAATATTGTTTATTGGCAGGTTGATGATATTTAATTTACTGGATTACCAAAGAGTAAAAGAAGCAAGGTCTCAAAAGCCACTGATAAAAGCTGAACCGATTAATTTGCTAGGAAATCAGTAACAACAAATGGGCGGTGTTATCGCCAAAGAAATATCTACCAGACGACCAGACAATGAAATTTTCATTGTTATTTTCTTAAGCTTAAGTGGGAATGGGCGGGCTACGTTGCCCGAATGCACTCCGAGAAATGGGCTCATATTGCAACACCATCGACGCCTGAAGACGGAAGGCGACGTCGGGGTCGGCCGAGAAAGCGTTGGCGGGATTCCGACACCGTCCAAAGAGGATGGTGAGAAATAACGACAGATAGGGATGCTTGGAGGGACTTGGGGGAGACCTTTGCCCAGCAGTGGGACGAGATATGTTATGAAAACAAATTCTTAAGCATTGTCCCTAAATAAAATAACAAGTATTCTAGGCAAGCGTGTGCCATCGTAAACTGCATCATCGCTTACCATCAGGCGAGCTAATACGAAGAGTGTTTTGCGTAGAACCCACGCTGCCACTCACCATCGGCCGCACAAAAGGTTAATATGTGGAAGAAGAGGCACTCATCACCGCCAGACTTCATAGCACCATACAAACATCTCCCCCTGGAACATGGCCTTGCGTGGCCGGTCTGGAAGTATATTAACTGACTCCGGACTCAGGTTGGGCGGTGTTGGAAAAACCTCTGTAGATGGGGAATGTGAGAGCCTTTGCTAACCAGCTGTGATTGTAGGCATCCCATTCAACTATGCCCCACCTGCTTTTTTTTTATACAACTTATATGGCAAACGAGCACGAAGTCCACCAGATGTTAAGTGGCTACTGCAGCCCATGGATATCTACATATAATTCAAAACAAGCTATTATGTTGTCTTGATCTCTATGTAGATACGTTGCCATACTATAGGACTTAGCTGTTATGCCTATGTACCAGTAATTACAGGAACATACCATTACGATCTAACCGGAACACAGCAGCACAAGTACTGCTATTTGGCGGCAGATAAAGATAAGGCGGCGGTGCCCACTTCCTCGAGTACGTTCACAAAAGCTCTACCACCAGTAATATGGTAATATGCTTATCTGTTATTTGTGCCGTGACGACCTGCAATAAGACTACCATAAACGCAATAGACGCCAGGTTCTGCTAAACCTCGTAATTTCGAATATTAATATGTTGCAAGCTATTGACACGAAAGAAGTAGATCCGGCAATATTTTGGTTACATGTAAACCTATAATTTAAGAAAAAAGTATTCCATTAAAATTCAATAACTCATTCCAGTTACTTAAAAGGACCTAAAACTTGGTGGGAAGCCAATTTCTGAACACAGGAAATAATTTCAGCTATTCTAATGGTAATCTTCACTATTGGCCTTATGAATAAGCTCAGAGTCGCTCAACGAGCTATGGAAAGGGCTATGCTCGGGGTTTCTCTACGGGATCGAATCAGAAATGAGGAGATACGTAGGAGAACTCAAGTTACCGACATAGCCCGACGGATTAGCACGTTGAAGTGGCAATGGACAGGCCATATAGCGCGCAGAACAGATGGCCGATGGGGACGGAAAGTTCTCGAATGGAGACAACGGACCGGCAAGCGCAGCGTAGGACGTCCACCTACAAAATGGGCAGACGACTTGGTAAGACCCGCAGGTCGGCGTTGGATGTAGGCCGCTTCCAACCGCAGTTCCTGGAGATCAATGAGGGAGGCCTTTGTCTAGCAGTGGACGTCCTACGGCTGATATGATGATGATGATGAATGGTAATCATAATATTCATAATTTTCCGGGATTTCCTTCTATGTTTACTTACTGGTTCAAACTGCAAATCGCCGTAAACAATTGAAGAATATTACTTTGATGTTGTGTCTACTTTATGACAGTGTTCGCTTACGTGACTATTGTTATACGAGTATTATCGATAGAATCTGACGAAGCGCACTGTCGAGCATCGTTGTTTCCCTAGGGCGGTGTATAACACTAATATTATAAATTCGAAAGTTTGGATATTTGTTACTCAATAACGTCGTAACGGCTTAACTGATTTCGATGAAATTTGGTATGTACGTAGATTATAACCTGGATTAACACAAAGGTTACTTTTTGTTAACAAACAACGCGAGTGAAGCTGCTGGCGGAAGCTAGTTTGAAATAACAGCGATATGACTGCTTCGTTCAGACCGACCCAACAATATGCTAGCAAATGACATAAAATTTACAGCCTTACAACTACTAAAACTTAATAAAACAAATAAAAAAAAACACTTTTTTACATTTTAGATATTTTGTAGATAACAAAATGGTGTCAGCTGAAAGTTGCACCTGCTGGGTTGGCTAGCAAATATCATCAAATTGCATTTTGAATAATGTAATATCTATTAGATTTAAACAACCATGAAAAACAACGGTTCAATACTTTCTATGGAAAATATTAACCAAGCTATTAAATTTCCGAAGTTACAAATTTATTGAATTCAAATTTTTTTAAGAAAAATGAAAAAAGTATATCTAGAATTATTACAATATTTAAAAATAATATCAATTACCGGCTTTGTTTATCCAAATGCCCTACGATAAGTACTTCAGGTTATAACTTGTACCATTAATCGTTGACATTGAACGCTCGACCCGATTCAACACAGGCAGACGAGTCGCGAGGCCACAGCGCTGTCCACTGCATTGTTTGACAGTTCTCATTGCTAATTACTAATGATCAGCGTAGGTAGTGCTATTCACGGGAATTAGTGACCGTTAACTTAACATGGATATGCCTTCTAAATCCCAGGAAATATATTTTTATTTTATTTAACAGGGTTAAAAACCTGTTAAATAAACTATTCAGCTTTATACAAATACATGTTGTATTGGTCACTACAGTTATCCCTTTCCCTCACGCTTTTGTAGCTTATCGAGGGTGAGGTGAGGACTCGGTTTCACTATACGCACACATTTACATCGACATTTACATTTTATCGACATTTTAACTTCATTTACTTCGACATTCAGAAAAATGTTCCCGGGAATCGAGGAATAAATCCCAGCGCATATCCATATTAACTAATCATTCGGGTTCATTGACACCTACGCCGATCCCTACTAATTACTATCCCTATTATACTTAACAATGTAAGCAAGATGTACCTGCATACTATCTATAAAATATATTATATATTATAAATCATTTGTTATCATATAGTTCAAAGGTTGTGGCATTCGAAAGTTCTCGAAACTAGATTAAAAAAAACCGGCCAAGTGCGAGTTAGACTCCCACACGAAGGATTCCGTACCATTATCTATAAAAACGGATATAAATTGTGTCTGTTGTATGGGAGCCCCACTTAAATATTTATTTTATTCATAAGCACAATTTTGAGGTTGGTGCCGAATAAGCTAGTCCTCTAAATTGTATGAGCGCACATACAACTCAGAGGACTATCTTAATTGGCGTCAACTATGTATGTATGGGGACACACTTTTATTTTTAACTTTATTTTATTTGTTGATTTTTTTCCTTTATTTGTGCTGTAAGACCTTGCTTTTTGCCAAATTACGTGATTCTAGGTCAACGAAAACTACCATATAGGTTTCCGACCCAAAATCTATAGGGTCCCATCCATCCCATTTGACCTAGAATTGTCAATTTTGGTTAAGAGCAAGGTCTCAGCACAAGTACAAGTCTTGCATTTCTTACAGGCAGTAAAATTGACGTTTCAAAGTGATCCTTGTGATTTTAATGAATAAAAGATTTTGACTTTGACTTTGAAAGTAAAGGGAATATTCCGAAAATAAAAGAAAAATGAAAATTAAGGTAAATTTTGGTACTTACAAGTTTTCGCGTAAATCTAGATTTGCCAATATATTTTTATCGTGTTAACTCAGGACCTTCATTTTTATACACATAATAGGTACTATAGACCTCAGTATCTGGTATAAATTTCAACTTGAAACGTTGGGATTAGATATGTATTTAGAAAAATTATAAATAAAAAGGTAAAAATACGCGATAAATACCCGTATACTAACAATAATTAATTAATAGTTTATTTAAATAAGTCTTTAAAATTTAATGCAAAATTAAGATAATGGAAATATGTATTTACATTTACATCGTACTCAAATGCCTATTCGATCTAATCACTATTAGAACAGTATCTAAGTTGAGATGGTTTTTGTATTTGTAACTTTAAGAAGTCTTATGTGGTTACATTATACTAGGGCCCTATCACCCTGGCGAGGTGCGAGCGTATTTCCAGCGAGGCGATTTGTTAACGTGCACGCTGCGTTCGCTCACGTTTTCAAATCGTCTCGCTGGAAACACTCTCGCCAGGTTGTTATAAATAACGCTCTTATGTTAATCGTGGAGGATTCTTTCATCTCTTATGACTGTTACAGAGTACCAGGGCTTTATCACACTGGCGAGTTGCACTCTTGTTACCAGCGAGACAATTTGTGTACCTGCACGCCGTTTTCGTTCACGTTCAGAAATCGCCTCACTGGAAACACTCGCGAAATTTTGTTATAAATAACGCTATTATGTTGTAACGATTTTAAAATGAATAAAGAGATATAAATAAAACCATGTATGTATTTCATAAATACATAATACATATAATTGTCAAAATAAGAGAAGTCGGTAGAGCGCGTAGGATCGTTACATTTAATTCCTTATACTTGTGGCAATTCAACAGAGGTTGATAATAAATAACTTGGTCTACCGATGGTACACACTTAGATTCTAGATTACAATTATGATATGTTACAATGAGGGTGGTACAAACAGACGTTGGCTTGAAGAGTGCAGAATTTTAAGGCTTATGGCCTATAGTGCAGCAATTACAATATGTGGAGCACACCTAGTACAACAGATTTTATTCAATATAATAAAATGAGGTTGGTACCAAAATGGGTCGGCTGGAAGAGCACAGGGTCCTGACGCTTATGGCCTATAGTGCAGCAATTACAGAATGTGTTGAGTACACCTAGTAAAATAGATTTTAGTTAATATAATAAAGTGGGCGCCATCTGACGAGGGAGCGTCAGAAAAGAGAGAAATGTTTCTGGGGTTCAACCCGGATAAAATAATGGAATAGATACACCTCGTGTTATTTTCGTCGACCGTTCCTGGCGTTTGCTCGGATAGAGGAAGCGGGCTTGAGCTGCGGAGGTAGGCTTCGTGGGAAGGCGTGGTCCCGGCGTGCGTCAAAGCAGCCAGCAGGGTGGGTGACGAACAACCACGCTTCTCGACGGCTCAGATGATTGGTTCGACGGGTGTCAGGTGTAAATACGGAGAAGTAGGAAGAAAGACCAGGAGCGAGGACCGAAAACGACTTCCCGACTTGGAAGTACTGTAGCAGGAATTTACAATAAAAGTATCAGGGATACACTGTCCAGAGGTTAATTCTGTAGGACGTTGATTAGAAGTTCTCACTGATGTGTCCAGGCGTGGAAAAGAGGCCGAGAACGGATGACTCTGCCTTTATATACCCGAGCACTTCCACCGTCTTTTAATAATTTGTAAAAACCGATTCTTCCCAGACATTCTAGAACAAAAATCTGATGCAATCTTTTTGGTGATGCCATAAAACAAAATTTGACGCATCCAGCGTCACTCAAGACAAAATTATTGTTTGCATTACTTTGCATCAGTAAAAGACAATAATTGAATGCGGTATTACTATTATTTAAGATTTTTATTTTATTATGATTCTAAGAAGCAAGAGATTATTTTATTTAAGTTTATAAGAATGTTTAATTATCTGATAATTAAAATTGATTATCGATCAATAAAACTATGTAGTCAATTGCTTTGAGATACGTACAACGCCATCTGCCGTAAACATGGCGAACTATGATGAGAACACGCTTGGATTTCAAAGTATTGAAAAACGAGGTATCAAGTGTATGTGCAGTTAGTACGCTGCTATGTCGCTAAATGTCATGGTATGTAGTGTTTTATAAGTGTAGCGTTATGTTAAATTAAAGATGTAACGTGTCGTGAAATTGTACACGTAACAATGTTAATCACTGAGGATTCTTTCATGTCTTAAGCCTGTTACAAAGTACTAGGACCTTATCACACTGATGAGTTGAAAACGTGTTTCCAGCAAGACAATTTGTGTATGTGCACGCCGTGTTGGTTCAGGTTCAGAAATCGCCTCACTGGAAACACTCGCGAAATTTTGTTATAAACAACGCTCTTATCTTAATCGCTAAGGATTCTTTCATCTCTTATGAGTTATGACTGTTACAAAGTACTAGGGCCTTATCACACTTGTGAGTTGCAAAGGTGTTTCCAGCGAAACAATTTGTGTACGTGCACGCCGTGTTCGTTCACGTTCTGAAATCGCCTTACTGGAAACACTCTCAACAGTTTGTTATAAATAACGTTCTTAGCTTAATCGCTGAGAATTCTTTCATCTCTTATGACTGTTACAAAGTACTAGGGCTTTATCACACTGGAGAGTTGCACACGTGTTTCCAGCGAGGCGATTTGTATACGTGCACGCCGTTTTTGTTCACGTTCAGAAATCGCCTTACTGGAAACACTCTCGCCAGTTTGTGATAAATAACGCTCATAACTTAATCGCTGAGGATTCTTACATCTCTTATGATGACTGTTAAAAAGTACTAGGCCCTTATTACACGGGTGAGTTGCAAACGTGTTTCCAGCGAGACAATTTATGTTCGTGCACGCCGTGTTCGGTCACGTTCAGAAATCGCCTCACGGGAAACAATCTCGACAGGTTGTTATAAATAAGGCCCTTATATTAATCGCTGAGGATTCTTACATCTCTTAGGACTGTTACAAAGTACTAGCGCCTTATCACACTGGCGAGTTGCACACGTGTTTCCAGCGAGGCGATTTGTGTAATTGCACACCGTGTTCGCTCACGTTCACAAATCACCTCGCTGAAAACACTCTCGCCAGTGTTTATAGATATTGATATGTTAATCGCGGAGGATTCTTTCATCTTTTATGACTTGGAATCTCTACGAAAATTGCTAGTCCACTTTTATACGATGTTTTCCTTCATCGTTTGAGGGCACGTGGTGGCACACATACATGAACAAACTCAACCAACTCCTAGATGCCAACCCTGAATGCGATGTGTTTGCTGACGAATGGAAGGAATGGATGCTGGTATGTCTGAGGTATTGTGAGATTGATGTATGAAAGGTATTTAATTTAACAATTCAATTTATGATTTGTGTGACTTAATGAATTTATTTATATTAATGTGTATTATTTTAATGTAATTTTATTGTTAATTTGTATACTGTGTAGATTCTTATTGTAATTTAGATTTTAATTTGACAAAGGTTTATGGAATTCAAGTTTTAATTATTTTATATTAATTAGTGTAGTTGTCGAAACACCGATAAGACGGTACGTGATAAATCCCGTATTTATAATAATGATTGAAATTAATCACGAACGTTTTCTAAGTAAAATAGTGTAATTGGTTAATTCGTTCTAATCCAATAAATAAATAAATGAATAAAAAACGGAACGAGTAGGATTTAAATCCATGACCTTAGTATTAGGTTAGGACACTATTCACCTCACGGTATAATGATGAAGTAAGTACAAAGTTTCAAAAACAGTTGTTGCCTGTTTTTGAAACTACTTCATCATTGTACAATTTACATTATTTTTTTCAAATTTTTTAGGGTTCCGTACCCAAAGGGTAAAACGGGACCCTATTACTTAAACTCCGCTGTCTGTCTGTCTGTCTGTCCGTCCGTCCGTCTGTCTGTCTGTCCGTCTGTCATCAGGCTGTATCTCATGAATCGTGACTGTTTAAATTTTCACAGATGATGTTTTTTTTTTTTGTAAAGGTTGCCTGGAAGAAATCACTTTTAGCGATAAGGCCGCCCATTGTACCTTTGATTTAATTTTATATTCTCTTTTGTTTGTTTTATTTTTAATGGTGTGCAATATATATATATATATACAATATATCTATCTATCTATTTCTGTTGCCGCTATAACAACAAATACTAAAAACAAATTAAATAAATATTTAAGGGAGCTCCCATACAACAAACGTGATTTTTTTTGCTTGTTTTTATAGTTAATGGTACGGAACCCTTCGTGCGCGAGTCCGACTCGCACTTGGCCGGTTTTTTTTTGACAAATTATTTTCATTGTCAATTCCTGGTTATTGTTAAATGGCCTCGTGGAGTCAAAAAATAATAATAATAGCAAACGTAATAATTGATTTACATTTGAGACTTCAAAATGTAGACTATTAACGAAAACTGCGACAATACCGCCCATTATACTTACATTTATTTGTTTTTGAAGTAAAACTTCTTTGCGCACGCTTGACTTGGGGAGTAAGCCGGTGAATGCATTACGAAAAGTGCGAACGGAAGCTGAGAGGGAGACATACTCATAAGTTAGTGAAGATAGAAAGAAAGAGAGTTACGTTACGTATATTTTTAAACGTTAATGTGCGAGTGCGAGTTGCATCTGTCCAGAATGAACACAGAATGATCGACCTACAGACGTGTGGACCATTTTGTAATTAAACAATTTTCTAAATTAATATTTTGAAAAAGAAGTTTTACTTCAGTCGTGTGGTTTAAAGCACACTCGTTTTATTATTTCGGTTTAACTGTTGTGTCTAACTTGTAAGGTACGAGTTTAAATAATTTTCATTCATTCATTCAAAACTGCTAAGATAATTACTAAATATTTTTATTTGGATAGACAATTGGTATTTATTAGTACTTACCTAAATTATTATGTTAATTATTGTAGTTGTGTAAATTATCACTTTTATGTACTTAAATACCGTTTAAGTTACCATAGTGGTATGTCTTTATGTAAACAAGGGAATAACGATGTCAGTAACGGTCATCCGTTCAAAATTTAACAATGGTGCGGGTGGAACTTTAAATGTTTCATAGTGTGTTTCAGTTTTGAAAAAAAAATGTGCTTAAGATCTTATTGCCCAAGCAATAACAGTTATCGAAATGAGTCAGAAAGAAAATATTTAGCTTCTAATTCATTTAAAAGACGAAAAAAATGTTTACAATTCGTACATTTAACGTTTATTCAAAATCACCTTCTGTACAAGACCAGTGATGTACAGTGATGCTGTCTGTGTGATGGTTCTTGGTTTACCTATATATTTATTGACCGAGTGAGCGAAGCGAGCGTAGCGTCTCAGTTTTGAGAATGGCCAAAAATGCTTTTGTCCGTCTCCGTGTGTCTATTTTTGCCTACAGGTCGCATTTTTCAACCGATTTAGAAGAAAATTGACGAATCTTGACGAACAAGTTCCTTTTTTTTTGTTAAATTTTTTAGTCGATCGTGATTTTCGATTAGGGGAAATAGAGGGAAAAAGGGGGAAGTTTACTGTAGCATTATTTATCGACGGATTTTAATTAAATTGGAGAGGCATACGGACTTCATTCTACGCAAAATGTTGCGAAATAAATTCCAAAAGGGGGGAAGTGGAGCCTTTACATGCAACCAGAGTTGCATGTGGCAATTTGGTCACGTGACATACGAGACTAGAACTTGAGGCATACAGGGTAAAGCTTGTATGCGCGTGTATTTTCACCGGTAACAACTCCCAAGTGATGTACAAAAATTGACAAATAACAACTTTAAAAACGTAATCAAACGAAATCTTTATAAAAAGCTTACTATAAAATATCGGATTATTAGATGATAGAGAAGCTTTGGATTAAAATTGCTCCAAATCATTAAAAAATGTTACAATTTAGACGTTATTTATTTTCTTTATTGTTATGTATTCTAAAAGGATCATAAAAAAACAACCAGCCTTGTTTCTTGCCTTTCTTTCCTGGCTTAGTCGCGAAGTAACAGGCAGTATAATTGACGTTTCAAAGTAATCCTTGTGATTTTAATGAAGAAAAGATTTATTCTTTATTGCACACAAATAGATTTACAGACAAAAATAGCTTACAAAATGGACATGTACAAAGGCGAGCTTAACCGTAATAAGAGTTTTCTTCCAGCAAACCTTTGAAGATAGATATATTTGATTATAGTGCTTATAGTGGTACGTGCACAGAAAAAAACATTGGAGTAAAATACTAATGTATAATATATACTATAATAAATACAACACTTATCCATATTAAATAAAATAATACCTATATACTATACCTACATTAGAGATAAACATAATACATTATACATAATATAAATAATATACCTACTTATACATAATAACCTAAAAACTTACAAGGACAGGTAATGCTCTTTGACTCTAAGCTTAAAAGTGCTTAGTGATGGACTTGCGCGTATAGAGTGTGGTAGAGAATTCCACAGGTTGACTCCATCGAAAGTGAAGGAACCGCCATAGCGACTGGAGGAATGAGGAAGGGTTTTGAGAAGGAGGGACTTAGATGACCTAAAAGTCATCTCCGGTGGGACAAGAAAATCAAAGCGCTTACGTAGGTAAAAATGAGCTAGAGGATTGAAAATAATGTTGAAAAGAAAAGTCACAACATGAAGATCACGTCGACGACGAATGGAAAGATTTCGATTTTGACTTTAACTTTGGTGTTTGGCGGAAGTAATATTCAACTGACTTGATCCAAGATCTTCGTACGTCTATATTTGCGTGCGCCTGTTTTCGCTCGTTGTACTAAACTTAACTTCTTTACCTTCATTTTGTGTTGGAAAATTACGCCTCGAGCAATTTTCCACATTTTATAGGTTAGAAACAATTTGCAGTATAGAGATGTCGCTGCATGCACCTATCTCTGTCCACAATTGTCACCGTATTGATTCATATTTATGATGATTGATCAATTAATCATTATCTTCACACGCGTGCTGCTATTTTTAGCATCTGCCGATTGAATTGTTCAACTCGCATTAAGATTTTAATCGGTTCGCTTATTACATTTTTATGTTAAGTATGCATTCATAAATCAAATGTTTATATAACGTGGGAATCTTATCAAAATACATCAGGTTTTGTTGTTACACGGAAGACCATATTGTCTGTAACTACGTATGTATACTAAATTTTTATAATGTGTTTTTCCTGTGTTTTGAAAATCTTTTCTCCATATTAATTTATAATCTATATGTAAGTAGGTATGTTTGTTCTGTTCTGAATGTTCTGTCCTATGTGTGAATGAACGAATGAAAATTCTTTATTATAACTTACAAGCTAAACACAACCGATATAAACAAATAAACAAATAAATGTAAGCATAAGGGGCGGTCTTATCGCTTTTGTGTGTCAAATAAATGTATTCTCATTCTTTTCTTTCTTTATTTCTTCACACAAAGAATAATAGTATGAAACTTGTCTTCAAATAGAAAAAGGAAACGTATTAAAGCAGGAAAGATTATAGGATAGAAGAGTGGAACTAGTTAGGCAAGCCTTACAATTGAAATATATACATAAATTCTTGAAAACTTTGTACCCTATTTTTAAGCTTATTGCGGGCACGGAGATGTCTGAGTTTTGGAATGGGTATAGTTTATATGGAGAAAGAGGAATGAATTCTAAAATTAGACTAAATAAACTGTTTTATATTTTAGAAGAAACCAGTCACAAGATCCAAAATGCTTCGACCATATACTACAAAATATGTAGATTATCACGAACAAACCGTTAACCAAAGCATTAAAAAAACGGCCAAATGCGAGTCGGACGCGCGCACGAAGGATTCTGTACCATTATCTATAAAAACGACAAAAAAATCATGTCTGTTGTAAGGGAGCCCCCTTTAACAATTTGTTTTATTTTAATTTAATTATTTATTTTTAAATTAAATATATAACTAAATGTTCCGTGAATATTTCAAGCATCTACCTGTTGCCGTTATCAATATCAAGCAAAAACGAGCAAAAAAATCACGTTTGTTGTATGGGAGCCCCCCTTAAATATTTATTTTATTCTGTTTTTAGTAATTGCTGTTATAGCGGCAACAGAAATACAACATCTGTGAAAATTTCAACTGTCTTACTATCATGGTTCATGAGATGCAGCCTGGTGACAGACGGACAGACAGACAGCGGAGTCAAACAAAATCATTTCTTCTACAAAGTTGAAGAATAATTACGCACCAGAATACAATGATATAATACAAAAATCAATGGCAATCCATCTGACTGGTCTTCACGATACAGGCGTGCCCAGTGTGAAGGCCGCTGCATAAACTATGATCGTAGGCAGTGCCTTCGGCCTCAAACTTTGTTTATTCATGTTTATTTCTATTATACTAGGCATTTTAGGTAAATTACATACATTGTCGTCATGGTAATTTCATTGATAAGTTTTTCATCATCATCATATCAGCCGTAGAACGTCCACTGCTGGACAAAGGCCTCCCTCATTGATCTCCAGGAACTGCGGTTGGAAGCGGCCTGCATCCAACGCTGACCTGCTGCGGTTCTTACCAAGTCGTCTGCCCATCTTGTAGGTGGACGTCCTAGGCTGCGCTTGCCGGTCCGTGGCCTCCATTCGATAACTTTCCGACTCCATCGGCCATCTGTTCTGCGCGCTATATGGCCTGTCATTGCCACTTCAACGTGCTAATCCGTCGGGCTATGTCGGTGACTTGAGTTCTCCTACGTATCTCCTTATTTCTGATTCGATCCCGTAGAGAAACCCCGAGCATAGCCCTCTCCATATCTCGTTGAGCGACTCTGAAAGAGGTCAATCGTCGAATCCAACTCGGATGGGCAGCGTTTGGCAAATTTGGCAACGTCTTTTCGTCCAACATATCTCAGTGCCTTAAGACGAAAGTCTTCAATCAGTGTGTGTTACCAGTGATGACATATGGAACCGAGACGTGGTCCTTCACTATTGGCCTTATGATAAGTTTTTAGCTGCAAATAAATATTACTTTTTTTAAAAAGATAGGATGATTAAAAATAAACACTATTTAGACTTTTGGTCTAGATTGTAGGCTCCATATGAATGAATTAATCAAATTTCTTTATTAAACCTACTAAGCTAGATACAAGAAATGGAAAAGATTTAAACAAATGAATGTAAGTATAATGAGCGATTATATCGATAAAGAAAGTGATCTCCTCCATATATTCTCTCCGTAGTTCATCATTCCAATGCAAGATATTGGCTGAACGTAATTATAGTCAAGTGGAATTGAGGTGTCGAAGGGTGCGCCCGCACGCGACCGAGTAGAACCGGTGACACCGGTCCAGCTCGCACCATTTCTGATAGCCTCCATTGTCGGTCACTTGAAGTGGACTATGGTATAAGAACTGTACCCCGTTTCTTAAACTTGAGTCAATTTTCTGTTGCCTATAAAAAGAAGAGCAGTTACCATCAAACTACTCTTAGTTACATGAATCTGGAGGTAATTTTGTCTATTATGGTAACGTAGCTCGTCTTCTGCTTGTTCTAGAGTCACGATAATCTAATTTAAGTTGTGCTCTCAAGTCTCAGAACTACTTAGTAAGATATATAAATTGGTTGCCACATTAAAAAATATTTTTCAAGTTTGACACATTATTGTAACTACGTAGATAAGTCGCTGTCACTTACCTCATATACTCCACGTTACGACATCAATATGCTACTGTGCGAATACGTGAATCTCTTCTGTGCCCTTATAAGGGAGATATATTTTACGCACACGTTATCAGAACAGAATTTCTTGTGATATGTGACCCTACGTTTAAAGGTTTCTCCACAATCCCTCCTTTGGGTTGGCGCTTCCAACATTTTGTTGTAAAATATATAACATCTGAGCGTATAAAAGAGGTTTACATCAAGATTCTGCCTCCAAGCAATTTAATTTTATAAAGATTTAGTAAGTACCTTCCGCAAAGTAGTAATCTCCTTAAGGAGATAGCGTTTTCATATAAAAAAGATTAGGTTATTCCAACCCCAATTTTTTTTTTATGAAAAGGCCTTTTGCATAGGCATATTCTTCCATTCTTGATCGTCAATATATACGAAGTCAAATCAGTAAACGTAGCTGAGTGAAACTAACTACTTTTTACTGGTGGTAGAGCTGTTGTGAACGGGTTCAAGGAAGTGGGCACCACCGCCTTACCGCCTTACCTTCAACTGCCGCCAAATAGCAGTAATTGTGCTGCTGTGTTCCGGTTAGATGGTAATGGTATGTTCCTGTAATTACTGGCACATAGGCATAACAGCTAAGTCCTATAGTATGGCAACGTATCCACATAGAGATCAAGACAACATAATAGCTTGTTTTGAATTCTATGTGGATATCCATGGGCTGCAGTAGCCACTTAACATCTGATGGACTGCATGCTCGCTTGCCATATAAGTAGTATAAAAAAAACTAGAAGTTTAGATAGTTCTTCAGATGCCTTGCGGTTATAAATTGTCTGCAGATTTAATTTATACTCGTAAACACAAAATTAATTATTGTCAAAATGAAATTAATAGTTTTTTGTTTACGTATTAATGAATTCAGTGTCGACGGACATAATCTGCTTGAAATGCTTATTAATTTGTCATGCTGCTCATATGTGTCAAAATATTGACCAATGTAGTGCCATAATATTTTGAAGCAATTATGTATGGTTTCCGATTATTCATTACATATTGAGTGTAATTATGACTTTAATTGAAAATTATGTGAAATAGGTCAAACAAGTTAAAATCCTATCATGAGAACCCAAGCCTTGTTTGTAATCGAGTTTATAAACAATTTACCCTACAATACGATGCGGGAGAATTTCGCATTGCTTAACGCGCCTGCGAACCCCGAGCGCAACTTCAATTCGGCAGCGTCAAAAACTTCGGCCTGAATATCGCTATCCCTGTTTAGTGACGAAGTTTAGTCACGCAGAGCGACAGTGATAGCAATTGAACGATTCTAAATTTGATAAGATTTTGACCATGTTCCGTAATACCTAAAATGATGACTGAAAACTTGTTGTATTTTTCTCTTTGTGTTGTTATTCTGTAACTAGACGATATAATCTATGTTCCCATGACTAGGATACGTAAGATGTTGTTGTTTTTAATACGAAACAATTAGGTTGAAAACAGGTCTTTTATGACGAAAAACATGCAGAATGCGATACGCTTCTATTTCATTTTAGGTAAGTATTTTGGTCTAATGTATGGTTGGGAATCTAGATAAATACTATTCAAATTAAAATAATACCTTATTAAGGTAGAAATATGATCCAATTAGAAATGATCTTGGTAGTACGTGTTGTATGGGCGATTGTCCCTCCAGTCTCCCCTTAACAGGTTGTCCTATAAATTAACTGAGGACCTTGCTATAGTTATCAGTCTCACGTAAAAACAACCTCATCCAGAATAATCGTAATAGAATAGAATAGAATCTCTTTATTCTCTCTTTATTGCACACCACCAAAATTAAAAACACAAAGAAATACACAAAAACGAAGGTAAGTACAATGGGCGGTGTTATCGCTAAAAGCGATCTCTTTCAAAACAAAAAAAAAAAGACGGCGGTGTATCTATGTTCATACACCTACATAAACTACCTATACCTACTTACTAACAAACTAAATATATACAAATATCAAAGGACATAAACATTACGATAAACTAGCAGTGCGTAGATAGAGAAAGGTAATGGTTGTATACCTTAGCTTTAAAGATAGGAAGATATTTAGATGATCTGATAGAGAAAGGTAAAGCGTTCCGCAGCAGCACAGCTTGAACTGTAATGGAGTCGCCATAAAATTTAGAACTGTGGACAGGGGTTTGGAGACTTAGAGTTTCAAATGAGCGTAGGTTTTGATCATACATACGTCTGTTGCAAGAATACAAAACGCTCTTTTAGATAGGATGGTGAAGAAGGATTGAAAATAATGTTATAAAGAAGGGACATAAATTCAAAATTCAAAATTATTTATTTGGAACATAATATTACTATTACTTATCAGATTGTGTTAAAAAGGGTCGGTTTCAAGGTAAGCATCATAAATTTATCCTCAGTCACACAGGTACCTAGACGGTGACAGATAATAAGACTGTATCATCATAACAGAACAATAAAAGAAACTCTGTGTCAAAAACTAAGGTAGCTCAAACAAAGGTGTCTTGTATATTAATATGAGGAAGTGACAGCCGCCATGGGTGGCCGATTAATTCACAACACGCCAAAATAGACCAGCACTTTGTCTGTCTGTAAATCAATACGAGTTTAATGTAAATCGTCTCGATTGTGATCTGACGGGTGGAGCATGATGTCACAACCTGCGGTCGAGGCCTCACTGTCAGTATGGAGCTTATACAACTGTTTATGCTTAGGTGTGAGTGCTATTCCTGGCTATGGTTAAGTTATTTTATATATAGTTCAATTATTAAAAAAGTATCGCCACCCTACCTAAGATTTGTACGCAACCTGTAAATTATTAACAATCCGTCAAATGTACATACTTAACATCATCCTGAGAGTCCACACTAAAATTCCAATGCATCCCTCACACACACGAAAAAGAAGGGGACATCACATACTCAATATTGCTTCCAGAACCACCTTCATGCAACACTAGTTGATCTTTATGTCAATTCATCTCCATAAAAAAATTAATAAATCCTAAATATACAGACGTTAAATGTCCATAACTGCAAGCGCACTGTAAAATACTGGCTTCAGAAATTATCATACTATGAAACGGAGGATTTGCTAACGATACAAAAATAATAATTCAAATACATTTAAAATATATAATGTATAATTTAAATTTAAATTTACTACAAAACTTAAACTAATTTTTCGTACCACTTGCTCAAAAAAGTGACATTCTATGCCACAAAAAGCGAACATAACAATAGTCATTTTTAATCTGTTAAAAACAGGGAAAGAAAATTGTACTGAATTTCATTCATCCTCTAGGGGGAGAATGTGATTTAAATTTGGAATACTTACCGAAATTTATACTGAACTACATCTGTGTTTACACCATTGAGTTTGTATATAAAGGCATTATACATCTTATTTGAAAAAGGAATACGCATTTATTATGCAGTTATGATTATTAAATATAATTACGAAAACCGACGAGGCCGTATGAGCTTGATGCCTTTGCTTTTCCGACAAAAAAATATTAGTCTAGGAATTTGCCGCGTTTTTGTTTTCTTCAAATACATAAACGTAATAATAATTTCATATTATTATTGTGTTAATTTTTTCGCAAATGGTACGAAAAGTAGAGTATTTTTCTCGGTGATAAAGCCTTAGTCTTGGGTGAACTTAAATCCCTCGCTACACTCAGGACTCGTCTTAAATCCCTCGCTTCGCCCGTGATTTAAGTTTTTAACACCCTTGCTACGCTCGGGAGTAAACCTCGAGTCCTTCGTTACGCTCGCGATTTAAATCGTCACCCGCGACAGAAGACACTGCTTTATCCCCTTGGTTAATAATCTACTATCAGCCTTGTTTGTCCAATGGAAGACGTCAAAAACTGGGATACAGAAAATCTAGTCCGATTTTTGACGCACCATTATACTGATAGTACTTACTTAGGTTATTACCTATATACTTTAGGTAACTTATTTCTTGATTGATTTGATATAGATTCGTAGGTATATAATTATTCTTACCCCAGTGTCTTGTAACTGTGATTGCAACAAATTGGCTTCTTGTATATCCCTTTGTGTTTCATCATCATCATCATATCAGCCGTAGGACGTCCACTGCTGGACAAAGGCCTCCCTCATTGATCTCCAGGAACTGCGGTTGGAAGCGGCCTGCATCCAACGCCGACCTGCGGTTCTTACCAAGTCGTCTGCCCATCTTGTAGGTGGACGTCCTACGCTGCGCTTGCCGGTCCGTGGCCTCCATTCGAGAACTTTCCGGCCCCATCGGCCATCTGTTCTGCGCGCTATATGGCCTGTCCATTGCCACTTCAACGTGCTAATCCGTCGGGCTATGTCGGTGAGTTGAGTTCTCCTATGTATCTCCTCATTTCTGATTCGATCCCGTAGAGAAACCCCGAGCATAGCCCTCTCCATAGCTCGTTGAGCGACTCTGAGCTTATTCATAAGGCCAATAGTGAAGGACCACGTCTTGGTTCCATATGTCATCACTGGTAACACACACCTTTGTATTTACTTTTAATTAAACCAATAAATCATTTTTCATTTTCATTTTATCTAGAACCCAATTGAAACATAGTTTTTTGATGTCACTATGTCAGGCCTTGTAAGTAGGACCTATGTCAAAAAAGTGCCGACAGAAGTGAAAACTTGAATAAAAGCAGACAGATACTTATAAACAGAGGTAACGGTAACAGTGTCGCGAGTTCAATGGTTTTGTTCCATTTCAAAAATGCCCATCGCGCCTATAGAAGCTTTCATTTCAAAAAATATAATCAACCGATCTTGTGCAGCATCTACCCAACGGCTCGTTTTTTCATCTGGTGGGGGATCAGCCTACGCTGCGTTTTCCAGTGCGTGGTGTACACACGGCTACACATCAAGCGATTTATTTTCCAGTATAAGCTGACCTCGCATTGTGTAGGCTTTTTGTAGAATCAGAAACACTCGATAACGTTTCTGCCCCAACTGCCATCAGTTTTTCGAGCTATTCAGTTTTTTGTTTGCTGAGATGCTTTTTTGACACCATTGACACACTTATTTGGTGTACACGGACGGGACGGGACTCGTCTTGGGGACACTTCCGCCTGGTAGTGATATGGAGTAGCTATCTATAGATCGTCTGCAACGGTCTTTAGATGATTTAACTGTTTCTTCTGTATTTTATTGTAAATAATTGTATATTCTTTCTGTTATTTAATTTATATACCAACCCTTATTTGACATCATCATTAATAATATTGCGAGTTCACTTGCTAATCAACACTCAAGTGGCTCATGAAACATAATTCAGATTGTGTACTGTTAACTGGATATAATTAGGGTTCCGTACCCAAAGAGTAAAACGGCACCCTATTACTGAGGCTCCGCTGTCTGTCTGTCCGTCTGTCACCAGGCTGTATCTCATGAACCGTGATAGTTAGACAGTTGAAATTTTAGAGATGTTGTACTTCTGTTACCGATATAACAACAAATACTAAAAACAGAATAAAATAAATATTTAAGGGGGCTCCCATACAACAAACGTAATTTTTTGCTCGTTTTAGCTCGATATTGATAACAGCAACAGGTAGCCGCTTGAAATATTCACAGAATATATTCACTTTACAAATATTTATTGGGGCTCCCATACAACAAACGTGATTTTTTTGCCGTTTTTATACATAGATAACGTACAGTTTATTTTATTTTATGTATGTAAAAACTGCGATTTTAATGCTACTTGTTATTATAACATGGTGTCATGTTATCGTATGCGTATTGCCAAATACTCAAAATGCTTCGCTTATTTTGTTTTGACCGTTGCAGATGCTATCAAAGATTCTGAGTACTTCTCAGTGTCAGTTTACAAAATCCGTGTCTGTAGTTTCGAGTTCAAGGCGTTTGAAACAGTCCCTGTATACAGGTGTGTCTATGTAGACTAACACGCCTGTAGACTAGTAGGTATAGTGTATTGTACGTTCGTCGCCCGCCAGCTTGATGTCATAATCGCAGCTAGTTATTATATAACAACTTGTTTTGTGGATTTTTTGTGTTCTCATTTTGCTTTGTTACGCGTTTATGCCGAATTGTTCGGCAAAAACAAGCATATACCTGCTAATTTGAGTTGACAGAGTCTGGACTTTGAAGGTGATTGTGACAAAAAATTATAAATGTTAACTGCTGATTTAAGTTTTTTCTCCAATATGTTATGATATATGTTGGTTGTTCTCAAACCATTGATTAAAGTTAAAAAAGACAGTGACTTTACAGTTAATAATTGAGATTTTTACTCGAACAAGATAAAAATACAAATTGTGATTATTTAATATTGATTGCAACAAAAAAGAACAAATTACCGAAACAAATAAGTCTCTTTATAGTTTGATGAAGAAAGCTGTGTGACCACATTTGACATTTATTAGATATCTCACGTCCAAAATCTTTCAAATTATGTACCTACGAGTGCTGTGTTCAAGCTATCAATCAATACTATCAATATCTATCATATGTATACTTAGTAAAGTAACAAAGTTACGATTAGCACCTAATACATATTTGCCTATGATAATTTTAGTTTGTAATAAATATCTTTATGCAGTTTGTTTACCTTGCCACGCCCTTACAGGGTACATACTTCTATCGATTACTTTTATAAAACCTGTGATGCATTTAAATAAATAAATACTAAATACTATCAATATAATATATCAAGAGCAATACAAAGTATAAGTATAAGTTATTGCTCTTATACTTTACTACTTTGTTTTGTTTTTATCACGTCCAATCAGCAACGGGGTGAAGGCACCTGGTAACCCTTGCTATCACCAGTGTTCACAAAATAAGTAAAACAATGATAGACTATAACCGGGATTGAGACATAGGCTACTTTACTTCAGTAGAAGGAGGGTAATGTTTTTATTGACAAATCAAGCATGCGAAGCCGCAGGCTGAAGCTTGTACCTACTATATATTTATTTATTCACCATTATATTTTTTCTCGACGATATTGATGAAGTGTATTGATAGTCAAAACAGAGGTACAAAATTATAAACCATTGTTATTCAGGTATGACATATCACGTGCCTGTCACATACTGACCCTCAATGTGACGTAAAAGGCAATTTGCAACAATATTGCAAAAGTATTAATTTGAAGAACAGAATGGATCGTTTATTGTGTAATAAAATACGTAGTATGATCTAGCTTTGTAATAATAATCCATATAATGCCATCAGCTAAGGAATTTGCCTTGCCTAAAATGTGGGTGCCTTAAACCAACTCATAATTCGTTTATTGTCTGTAAACCTAGGTATATAGATGGTTGAGCTTAATAAAGAACTATACCAGGTTTCGCCATTTTGGCGTAGAAACATTACAACTAGTAATATAAATTAAAACAATAAAATTAAATCAAATGCATAATTAATTATTATAAACTTCAAATTCAATTTTAAATTCAAGTCTAAATTTTAGCTCAATCGATTAAAGATAACTGATGTTATATGTTCAGTTGCAAGATTCCACCCGGACAAACATACATACATTGCAAGTTAATAAAAAGTTTGTAAAATTAATGATTAATATCAGAACTCTTATTAGCAATTTAGTTAAAAAATATGAATCTTGGACAGAAGAAACTTCTAGACATACATACATTTTTTCTCCTTTCAATTTTCTTAAAATAACCCTTGTAATGGCATCAGATATAGAGTCTGATTTTCCTGAAATCTTAAATCTGTGTATAACCATTAATAGTATTGATAATTTCATTTTGAAAACAATAATGGCCAAAACTTCTAAAACATGGACAGAGGAAACTTCTAGAAACATACCTAAAGTTGCTCCCCTTTCAAGGTTAGAAATGATGACTCCTTATCTTTGTGCTCCATCATTGGCTGCATCGTCACTTACTTTGGCATTAGCTAGATGGTAAGTGGTCAATTGAAGATTTATTTTTGTTAAAACATAAATCTAAGATCTAGTGACCTAGGTCCCATCGATGTAGTAAAAAATGTGACAAAATTTACATCCTGTATTATTTCGCTCTGGATTTTGAGATCCGTTAAGATGTTTGTAAGAACTTTGCTTATCAGCCTAGAATAGCATCCGTATCAATATACACATCGCCCCCATAGAAAAATAAGCAACTGGTGAAAACTTTTAACCCAAGTTATTTAGTACTAATTACTGATTAAAACAGGTATTCATCGCGTATGTTTTACGTATCTATTTTTATACTATACTCGTACTAGCTGACTAATCCGCAGCTTCGCACGCGTAGTTTTTCAATAAAAACATTACCCTCCTTCTGCGCAGTTGAGTAAAAAGTAGCCTATGTTACTCAGGATGAATGTAGCTTTCCAATGATGAAAGAATTTTTAAAATCGGACTAGTAGTTTTTGAGTTTATTCATTACAAACATACACACAAAAATATAAAAATACAAATCTTTTTTCTTTATAATATTAGTATAGAGTATGTATATAGATTAATATAGACTAATACTATTTAGTACTAATTTCCGCCCGCAGATTTGCACGTGTGGTTTGTCAATAAAAACAAAACCCTCTTTCTGCGCAGTTGGTTAAAAAGTAGCCCATGTCTCAATTCCGGTCATAATCTATATATATGTCGCAGGACATATATACCAAATTTTAACAAAATCAGTCCAGCCGTTAAATTGTGCAATAACAAGCAGACAGACAGACAGAGAGAAATAAGTAACTTTGAGCTTATAATATTATTAGACTGTGATAGAAACTGTAAAGAAGAATAACTGATATGAACAATGACTTAAGAAATTCTACATGGTGTTATAATAGACCAGTTTTTTGAAATGAAACCTAATAAGTTGATGACACCTAATATCACATAGAAGCTTTAAGACCTTAAAAGCTGTAATGAAATACAGTACATCTTGGTAATAAAGAAATGAAATATCACCATAGTGCTAATTTACCTCGGTAAGTACAGCTATATTTTATTAATAACGCCCTCAGAACTGAAATAATTGCAGTGCTTCAAATAATTACTTCCGTACATGTAGATGCATTGCAAGAGGATATTAGGGTCAATCACAGTTATATGATCGTCTTACCCGTTGATCATTAAATTAAAAATTGCCAAGTAGATAGTTCTAGTGACCTTTCATACAATGTTTCAATTTATTAACAGATATATATACAATAAAAAATTAGATAAATAAAAGTGCAATATAAAAACTACTGTCTTATTTATAAGCCTGGAATTAGCTCTGCATAGTTGTCAGCCACTTTTGCATTTACGAGTATTGACCATAAGTTGAGAGGATAGTAGAGGTGCTGGGTAAGGCAGGTCGCGAGTACAGCGAACTTTTTTCCGGCTTTGATTCGCTTTTGGGGGCCCCATCTTTCAGGGCTTAGCCCAGATTTCTTGTTTGAAAGGCACGCGGATATTCATGTGCCATCATCTCTCTCTACTAACTAGTGGTTCGCCCCGAACTGAGATCTTGCGAGTCTTCCAAAACACAAAAAATATATTCTTAGGGCGACTCGCGCAACGATGCCTAAAAGTATTTTGTGGCTAAATATGATTTAAAGAGTAGTAAAATCATACAAATACGTAAAATTTAAACATGTTTAGTCACTAAATACGTTTAGGGAACATTGTGCAAGCCGGCATTAATCTTTGAATAATAAAATAGTGCCACGAAATAAAAAACGAAATAACTTGACCTACAGTTTTATTAAAATCACAGGTAACGGGAGTTCATGTATAGTGCTTACCCTTTTTTGGTATACAAATTGCAGTTATTCCGGATTTCAGACTTTAGCCTATATTTGTGTCACTAAAGCTATACGCATACAGAATTTCAGCACTGTGGGTACACTGGTGTACCCTGTGAATTTTGTCAAAGTTTTGTTTTTACTATGGCTATAACTCAAAAACTACAAGGACTAAACGTAAAATCAAAACGGGGTCGAAATGTATTCATAAATACCTTTTATGAGAAGTGCCACTTGACCGGATAGTGTTATTTAGGTTTTTTATACCCCTCTTGAACCCCAATATCTCAACAACTCCCTCACATTTTTAGCTCATTTAGTCACTCCAAAATTGTGCCAACACTCTACCTATATACCAAATTTCACGATGATCGGATACACGCTTCGAAAGTTATCCTCGGACAAACAAACATACATACATACAACGCCGATTTGCCCAAGTTGACTTAGAGATCTCACAACGGTATATAGTTAGGCCATTGCTATGGGGATGGAGGATAACTTACGCTCTCGCATACGCCCTCCTCTTTAGCGGTTTCCTGTGGCGGGTCGAGAGAGTGCTGTTCGACTATCTGTCCCTTCACTGCCTTCTGCTGTAGATACTACTGTTTTTCAGAAGTTCTTAACAGCTTACCTTAACCTAACGCTCTTGTTACCATTGCGCAAACAATACTCGAGAGAAAGGGCGTCATATATGTCATAGAGATCTTGGCCCCGGCACAACTCGAGGGTGTGCTGAGCCGTGTCCTCGAGGCAGCCATCACAGTGTTGGCACATTGGTGTCTTACTAACAGAGAGATACATTTTTAAATAACAGTGCTAAACCAACGTTTCAGATTATTCTTTATTATTAATAAATCTACGAATTCATTTGTTTTGTCTACATGTTTATAATTTTATAAATAATGTGTTCATTTACACATGTTTATGAACAATACATTTCATATCAATGACCTCTAAGAAGTTTAACTTTGTATCATCCTATATGGCAATGTAAACCTGTTTGTTACAGTCATACACTTTCTTATTGACGTGTAGGTGTTTTATATGTGATTAGTAATTAATTCAAATAGTATATCACAGAGCCGACGTGGGTGTTGGTATTTTGTAATAAAAATGGCGTCCATTTGATGTTACTATTAACATCCCGTTGGAGTTGCATCAAGTGATATTACGGGAACTACGAAAATTATTTGATATGGCTTCTAACAAAACAAGTGTCGTCAATCTGACAAATATAGAATAACTGTCAAGTGGCAGGTGTTACTTATGGAATAGTCATGTCACGATTTTTAGGAATGCAATTTAGCAAGTGATCCTTTCTTCTACTTCAGAGGCATTACCTCAGAGTTTTAGTGCCATCTTGGCTTACAGCTTGGTCCCTCTTACATTGACTAAGACTCAGAGGTGATTGCTTCTGAATTACAAGTACCTATGGGTTAAGAACGCAAGTCTGACCCTTACTTACACTTCTCAAACTTAGATGGTCAAAATAAAGACCCTTGGTGCTGATGCAGCAAGTGAATAGTACAATATGGACTTGGGTTCCTTCTATATATAATCTTATCTTCCTAAAAAGCATCAAACTTTACTTAAATGTTTTTACATGAGGTCAGTAAGATAACTTTATTGCTACAATAAACTTATTAGCCTATGCCTTGGAATAAAAGTCTTGGTTTTCTTTAATCAATTGGTTTTTTCATCAGCACCTTGCTTGATAAACAAAACTTTGCCGGCTGGGCGTAAACATCATTTTTTCTATTACCTGCTGCTTGAAATACTGTATCTTAGCGTGTACCTATACCTACACATGTATTTTAGAGTTTAGCGAAGGTACTAGCTCAGAAATTCTGTTTAACTTTGCTGTGATTTTGTTTTACGACAAATAAGTTATTTTTCTGCGTGAGTCGTTTGTCGCTATCATTTGTTTCTAAAATGCCGTATCCACATTTATATATCCAAGCATTTGCTGGTTCTGTAGGTGGGCGAGCTCGGTCTACTAAGTACAAATAACTAACGAAATTGCCTCGGTCGATGCGTACGAGCGAATACCTACAGAATAATATCTCGTTTTGTCTATACGTATGTAATGTACATTATAATTTCTAGAAAGCATCTACTGACTCGTGTTCATTTGCTTAAACTTTCAATTTGTTATGAATTTATGAACGAGTTTCGTGTTTTCTCTTGATACTTCACTTTCTTCACTTTATTGAGTTGCATTGCTTAAAATTATTTCGCGTAATTAAATGGCGAGAAATGATTACTGTTCAAAGTGTTGTTGGTATCACTTGTGTTTTATATAAGAGGAGTATGACTGGTTACTTTAATATTATAATTACCATACACATGGTTTTTATGTTACAATATAAAATGACAATGTGTTATCATAAAATATCAAATATCACTTTAGATAAAAATGTGACGGTAGTCTATAAAAGATTGTTTAATTTCAAGACGCCAAAATGCTTTCTGATATCTCCTAAGAAAAGTAAAGATAAATTAAAAAGATAATCTCATACAGAAGTGTTTGCTTAAAAATGATACAAACCCGTGAACTACCAGTGAGATGGTACACATTGGGTATAAAATTTCCCTGGTGTACACACCAGTACATTCGTACCTACGCAGATGGCCATTGCGCCTGTGTGTAAAAGCAACTTTGGTTAAATCAATTTCAATGTAATCCGACAACTTTATTGAGTGGGATTAAGGTTGAGAATAGACCGTGAGTTTATTGGTGAAGTGTGTTGATAAACTTGTGTTACTATACCGTATTGTTTCGTTTACGCGTCGCGTCTCTGTGTGGCGAGGTTAAGTAGAGCGGCGTTATCTCAGAACAGAGATTCTATGGAGTTAAGATTACTGAACAAAACAATTAAAATTAGTGTTTTTTTTCTATTATCAAAAACAAATGAGCAGATATCAAATGATGTTTCAAGAGGAATTTTATTATGTAGGGTTTAAATCTTATTGATATATAAGACAGCCCAAATTGTCTCGTTCTGCTAGGTGAGCTAACCGTAACCATTTCTGGTAAAAACAAAACTCCAAATTGCATGTATAACGGTTCCACGTTCATGGTCAAAACAACATAGTATGAACTTGATGATGACGTTAAGCGGTAGCATGCCTATTAAAATGTTAAGTGCCGTAATATAACTAAAAACTATTATTACACACCCCGATAACTTATCTTTTACGCGCTATATAAGCAGAACCTTGTTGAGGTGAGTGACGTAACGTAGCTACATACAATTTCATAATTATTGAGGGTTTAGTATTGTCCGTCCAGTCTAAATGTCATCGAACGGGGTTTCGCAAGCGTCAATCACGGGCGGTCACCTACTTTCGCGATCGAGCCGAGGCGATTAGTCGACTACATTCACCGAGGCCGCGACTCACCTCTACGCAACAATTGTTTCTGTAGGAATCTTTTATTTATGGCAACGCTGACTTGCGTCTGTGTGCGGCTTGACTGTACCCGTGTTGTACCTGTGCCGTGCAAAATTCAATGAAATTTCAACTTTGAGTGTTCACGATAAGGTTGGATTTCTGTTGAGAGGAACAGACACAGAAATGCCCTACCGGCAATAAGTCAACGCTCGAACTCGCCTGTTTGACAAGATTCCAACCGCATCTGTCCTGTTTGTTTATTGTAATCGGTTTGACAATGAGCTTAAGGTGCGGTTTCGAGTGATCTCACGGATCGCGCTCCTCTGCGATTGTTCTCGGCTACTCGGTGTGAGAATGTGTTTGTGTATGATACGTCATGTATACCGGCTTACTGTAGATTCGCCTCTTAGCATCCATAATTGCTTGGCGACCGAGCAGCTTAATGCTTACTGTTGATTAGTTTTTATTTGTTATACAGTTAATTAATAAACTACAATGTTTATTTTTACACTGGTTTATGATCATAAATTACATTGTAACCTTATTGAAATTTAATATTACGATTACGATCCATAATGAAATGTTTTTATTCGGTGTAAATGATTGATAACAATCACTTAGCATATTCAGATAAATTAAAACGACCCTATTGCTCTTGAAATAAATAACAACAATGAATGTGACACTTGCGCAGTCATCGATACCTTGATGACAGTGCAGTGCAGTGCAGATAACCGAAGGTCAACAAGAAGACGCCAGATTGAAATGGCGCGCGTCAGCTCTTCAGCGGGTCGCGCGCACTATGAACGGTTCGGCAAATATAAGCAGGTGCAACGACAGCTGTCTCGCTCTCGCGTGTGCTCGACCGACCTCCTTGGATGTGCGGCCCGCAAGGTCGGCCGCCTTAATTAATAAACTCACCGTACTAAAGTATTTGAGGACGATCGGAGTCGACTACCTACAATCTGGCTCAAGCCTTTGTCTAGTTATTGACCCACCGTGTCGGGGAGATAAAAGCTTTTTTATTTGACTAATCCCCGAACATCAATAAAGGGATCCTACCTTCAACGGCAAAACAGCTTTTGAACGGTCCTTTTTGAAATGCCATGTTTAATCCACGGTGAATTGAGAAGTTATTTTGTTATGATGAAGAAGGTTAAGGCTTGTTTTACCTTGTTTTATTACCTAAAAGCTTTAGTAGATTGTGTGTGACTAGATGTTATGTTGTTGTTATGAAGACCTTTTATTATAGTTATGCCTAAATTTGTGAGATGCTCTTCATTCATGATTGCATTCTTAAAAAGTTGCGCTTGAGCCTGCCACATAACAGAACTCATAAAAACTACTAACACATGTCTTTCGCTTTGTGTAACCAAGTTGAATGGGGAAACGGAGGCTAGCTCTAAACTAGATCCTGTTTGTTATTCTACCGCAAGGCTCTAGATCAATCATTCAACGTTTAAACTATTATTACTTGCTTCAGCCGAATCTAAAACTGGCACCAGTTTTCCGGAATCCTTTTCCGGTTTTTATGTTAAAATGTTCAGGGTCCGGCTAAACGGAGCCATGTCGTAGATCTGTTATCAGGCGATCGTTGACAGGCGCTGTGATTGATTATGTTAATCACCTCCCATGGAGTTGACAGCTTCGGTGGCAATTAACTTGCACCTGAGTGTAAAATCGGTAGCTTGTGACGGTTCAATGAGAGCTTGTTGACTTGTAAACTGAATACAAAATTAACAGTTTAACACTCGTTGTTTTATTAGTTTGTTTTTGACTACTCCTTTGTAGGTAGTTCTCATGTAACTGAGTGTTAAAAATAGAATAATTATTACAAAATGAACTCCCTTATTGCGTCGGGAGTTAAAAACAGACAAAGCTAAGGAACCACCCCAGTCAAACTAGCTTTCTATTAAAACACCGCGACACAATCCGAATCTGTCAATCAAAGTCAAAATCTTTTATTCATTAAAATCACAAGGATCACTTTGAAACGTCAATTTTACTGCCTGTTCCTTCGCGACCAAGCCAGGAAAGAAAGGCAAGAAACAAGGCTCCGTTTGGGATACTGTTTAGAATCCGTTTGGGAGCTATCCTTTTTCAGGAACGGATGAACCTAGCAAATTGAAATTTATACCAGATACTGAGGTATATATTCCCTATCAGATGTATAAAAATCAAGGTCTTGAGTGAACGCAATAAAAAGATATAGGCAAATTTAGATTTTCGCGAAAACTTGTAAGTACCAAAATTTACCTTAATTTTCAACTTTTTTTATTTTCCGGAATTTTCCCTTTACTTGTGCTGTAAGACCTTGTTTTTAACCAAAATTGACAATTCTAGGTCAACCGGAAGTACTGTTGGGTCTAAAACCTATATGGTAGTTCCTGTTGACCTAGAATCACAAAATTTGGCAAAAAACAAGGTCAAATAATAAGCACAGATAAAAGAAAAATTCTAACAAATTAAAAATGTTGAAAATTAAAGGGTGTCTACATACATACTTAGTTGACGCAAATAAAGATATTCCTCTTAGTTGTATGGACGCTCATTCAATTTAGAGGACTAGCTTAATCGGCACGAACTTCAAATAAGGTAAATAAATAAAATCGTGCTATTGAATCAAATAAATATTTATTTGGGCTCCCATACAACAGACATGATTTTTTTGCCGTTTTTATAGATAATGGTACGGAACACTTCGTGTGGGAGTCCGGCTCGCACTTGGCCGGTATTTTATTGCGTTGGGGTTCAAAAATAGGTTCATCATGCTGATGAAAATTGTGACCCGATTTTTGTTTGCCTTCGGTGCGGCGACATTCAAGTTAAACCTTGAACTATACTCTGCAGTTATAATCAACTGCACAAAACGTAAAGTATAACTTTGACGACCACCGTGGCGTAGTGGGCGATTAGGCAGCTGAGAATATTCCAGTTTCCTATTCCGCCGTGGAACAAATGTTTGCATGATCAGATAACATGATATGATAAACTATACAAGCTTTCCTGTAGATGGAGCTAACGGCGCTTTAGTCGTAATTCTCAATCATCTCACTAATTTCGACCTAGACGTGAAGTAGTCTGGTAGCATAATTGGATAGTGCATCCTCGTATCAAGAGGCAGGTTGCGGGTTCAAGTCCCTAGACTAGCTTGAAATTTTTGAGATGATTTTAAAAATCTTGGAATTTTCCGTATGCGTTCGGATAACACTATAAATAAAAATACTAAATGTTTGCATGATCAACAGATATTTCATTTTGTTCTGGGTCTTGATGTTGCTTTACATATCGAATGTCTCTGTATCTACAAAAAAATAAATATTCACGTGTTCTATCTGGTCCCCATTGCTTAGCCTATAGCTCTGATTAGTTTGGGGTTAGATAGAGCTGTGTGAAATATACAGCATTATTGAATTTTGCAACGTTTAATGTGATACTGCCTTTACAAATTGCGATGCGACCGAAAGTAGACCAAAGTACCTTAAATTTGTATTCCTCCAGTAATGGGAATTAACCCTATGACGCATACACTAGAGTCTGTCAAACGAAAGTAGGCACTCGCATTTTTTCGTAACTTTTTACATGGCAATACTAATGTGTTTCCACCTACGGACGCTATGTTCTACAGCTGGGTAAATTTAGGGTGGTATAAAATAATAATTACACGTTCTATAAATAACTATAATAATAACGAATTGTTACCCACTTTTATCAACTGCAGATTATTGAACTATTTTATAGGTTTTGTCATTCTGAACCGGAAAAATAGGCAAAAAATGCCTTTTCCCGAAGATGTAGGCAGGAACCACGGACGACCATTTCCCATGAATCTGACTTACCTACTTCTTTTGTTTCAGTCACTCTCTTCATAATTATCATCATCATATCAGCCATAGGACGTCCACTGCTGGACAAAGGCCTCCCTCATTGATCTCCAGGAACTGCGGTTGGAAGCGGCCTGCATCCAACGCCGACCTGCGGTTCTTACCAAGTCGTCTGCCCATCTTGTAGGTGGACGTCCTACGCTGCGCTTGCCGGTCCGTGGCCTCCATTCGAGAACTTTACGGCCCCATCGGCCATCTGTTCTGCACGCTATATGGCCTGCCCATTGCCACTTCAACGTGCTAATCCGTCGGGCTATGTCGGTGACTTGAGTTCTCCTACGTATCTTTTCATTTCTGATTCGATCCCGTAGAGAAACCCCGAGCATAGCCCTCTTCATATCTCGTTGAGCGACTCTAAGCTTATTCATAAGGCCAATAGTGAAGGACCACGTCTCGGTTCCATATGTCATCACTGGTAACACACACTGATTGAAGACTTTCGTCTTAAGGCACTGAGGTATGTTAGACGAAAAGACGTTGCGAAGTTTCCCAAACGTCACTCTCTTAATATTCTTCAATTAGGTCGTCGTCGCTTAAGGTAGGTACTCTTGATTTTTTTTCAACAGATTAGGGAAAAAGAGAATCGGAGTGTGGCATCATTATTATTCCCTAATGTTTGGGTTGCCACGCTGAATTTTTTTTGAATTTGTCGCGATTTTTCAGGGTCTACTTTCATTTGACACTCTAGTAAAACATTGCCTTTGTTTGCGATCTTGACTCCACCCCTCTGAATCAAAACCAGGTTTGATACTCCAATATCAAAAACGTTTACTAAACCAACTTTCGCTACAAATTAAAATATATTTGCTCAATAGAGGTTTACGCGTATGGGATTGATGCAAATAGCGGTTTACAAATAACTGGACCGCTGAGATCCATGGCCGTGTCGACGCGTTTCTGTAAACTACACGAGCTACGGTACTCTGGATAAGAATAATATTCTTGGTAAATTGTTTCAAGTGTGTTTTGGTGACGTGGGTAAATCGAAGCCAGATTTGTGTTGAATTAACTAGTGAAATCCTAGAAATAGGTAAAAAACACTTGATTTTCAATTTTTATATGCTCGATATCGAGTCGGTGGGACATAAAGGACTTAAATAATATATATGAGGAATCATGCGACACGATTATATTGTATTTTATTGGTTATAGTTAGGCACTTGACCGCTACCTCACCTGATGGTAAGTGATGGTGTAATCGAAGATGGTCGACGGTTGGGATAAACATAAGGGTGTATAATGAAAGAAGTAGAAAATAAAGCAAAAATTACATCTTAATTAACACTTTGGAGCGATTTCTTTCAGACAACCACTGGACGGAGAGGATTTCTGCCACTGCTGTAAGTAGGTACTATAGATACTCTTGTTTGGACATTGGCAGATATTTGGATTTAGGCGACAACTTGTCATTTAAAGAAACTGTTGTAAGAAAGGAAATACATTAATTATGTTATAATAATGCTGGATATTTCACACAGCGCCATCTAGCCCCAAACTAAGCAAAGCTTGTACTATGGGAAACATATAACTGATAGAACTCTTTTTTCTTATAGAGAAACAATCAGACCCGAATCAAATATCTTTAGATCATGCAACCATTTGTTCCGCAGCGGGAATCGAACCCTTAACATACTGCGTCTGAGCAGGCTATTCGCCCACTGCGTCACGGAGGATAACATCCAACTGTCACTCTTCCATAGTTCAGATCACACACTAGGTTTCCCGTAGTCTTATTACGTAAGCCAGTTGCTGTTGCCCGCCTGTCGTGGGATCATCCCTTTCACACGTGAGTTACGCTCCATTGGTGGGAAAGGGAAGGACTGACTGACCCAACGACAGATTAGCGACAGCGACGTACATAAGGCTACCAGTATTATAGCTTCCAGGAAGTACAAGTACCATTGGTACCACAAAACTTAAAATTAATATTTAAAGGTGATGGAAATATTTGTCCCGCAAGTTGGTATTGCACCGGTAATTATTTGATCCAGCTATTGACCCACTGTGGCATAGAGGTGTTTATGATCTAGCCTTAGCAATTTCGTCTATACAACTAGCCAAGAAGATTAACAAGCTGAAGTGGCTGTGGGTAGGGCACATAGCACTAAGAACCGACGGCCGTAGGGGCAGGTTCTGCAGTGGAGACCACACACTGGAAAGCACAGTGTTTGACAGCTCCACATTAAATGGAAATACGACCTGATCAAGGTTACTGATAAAGGGAGCAGGTTGCACAGGATTGATCACTCTAGTAATCTATGGGGGATGCCTATGTGATATGATGATGATGATATAGGCTAACGTCTTGCCTGAGTCTGGTTTTCCTGATAACTACAACCGGGGGTCTTCAAGTCGCGAGTGAATATGTTTCTTATAGGCAAACGTGTACCATGGTAGACTATATCACCGCTTACCATAAGGCAACATCGTTGTTAAAAATATATCTATAATAATATCAATAAAAAAACGAGTTTGATTTAGACCACACAACTGAAGTAAAACTTCGTTTTCAAAATATTAATTTATAAAATTGTTCAATCACAAAATTGTCCACATGTCTGTAGATCGATCAGTCTATGTTTATTCTGGAAAGACGCAACTCGCACTCGCACATTAACGTTTGCAAATATACTAAACGTAACTCTCTCTCATCATCACTATCTTACGTCTCCCTCTCAACTTCCGTTCGCACTTTTCGTAACGCATTCACCAGCTTACTCCCCAAGTCAAGCGTGCGTAAAGAAGTTTCGCTTCAAAAATTGTGTTGTTAATTATATTTACCTCAAAGCAAATACAACAAATAACAAACCATTTCAATTGATCCATATTTTCAAAGCATACGCCGCGTGACGCAATTATTTACCAATAGTTACTTTCTTACAAACTAACCACTAAACTGTGGCAGGTCATATAGATACAAACTTGTTATTACTCTGTGTGCTCACATTGTCGGTTGCTTATGTAAGTCGGAACGTCTTCCACTTTCGAATCAAGTTTATTGACACGGCAAGCTCGACAAATGCCCAGTTCACAGTTACATCGGCTTCGCTTTGATTGTTGGTACACCGTACTGGGACGACGAAACAGTAACTCATCTTAAACAGATAATATGCTCTAGTAGCATGACTGCAGTAGAAACTATTCTATAGATTCGATAATATATTTTTCTTTACGAAGAATAGAGTATATGAATGAATGAATGAATGAATGAAAATTCTTTATTATACCTTACAAGCTAGACACAACAGATATAAAGAACTAAAGAAATAGATGTAAGCATAACGGGCGGTCTTATCGTTTAACAAAGCGATTTCTTCCAGACAACCTTTGGATGGAGAGGATCATTGCTTAATGGAAGATTGGCCGAGGTATAAAAAGAGTAAAATTACATGTTAGGATAGAGAGTATAAATGTATCTAATAAATAGGCTAAAATTTAATTTTAATGTAGAAAAACTATTTTAGGTAGGCCACTGGCCATGCTGGCCCATTTACTTCAGTTACTTTAACTTCCACGATCAAAAATGTCACTTTTCGTGAGTTGCTTACCGTTGGTTGGTTTCAGTCAGTACTCGCTCATCATTGATTTATTAAACAAAGGATTTCGCACCAACCATCCGAACGCGGCTTGCCTCAAACTCAGAAAATTCTGAATACATACTGTAATATTAGACACAAATTAATAAGTACTATTTGTGTGTATTATATACAAATCTATTTTGTTATGAAACTCGTGAAACTGTGATATAAGCTCGCTATTATATACAGTATAACCGCAAATAGAGATTTTACTTAGAAAACTTTCGTGATCTATTTCAATCATTAATAAAAAAAAGTGCGCCTTGACATACATATAACGCGGGCTGTCATTGAACGTCATCCTGGTAGAATTGTCAATTGTTGTACCCGGCCATCATTATACAACCATACTTAACCATAGACAAAATTACGTTTAGCTGTGATTTTTTGTCATAGCTGTTTTGTTATTCCATGTCAGATGCGTTTTTGTTATACGACGTTTTATCGTGACTTGTATTCTCTTTGACGTTTTATGTCACGTCCCACGGGAACAACGGGAACGGGATAAAAGTTATCCTATGTCCTTCTCCTGGTTCTTAGCTACCTCCCTACCAATTTTCAGCCAAATCGCTTCAGGCGTTCTTGATTAATAAATAGTGTAACTAACACGACTTTCTTTTATATATATAATAAATAGATAGATACGGGAATTATCACGTACCGTTTTATCCGTGTTTCGACCGATTATGTTTCGGTTCAATTCGTGAACCTTCATCAGGGTGAGTGCGATCCGCTCCCAATAACACTATAATATTGAGCGAATAGAGATGTCTCTACTAAGCTCTTCATCTCCAGGCTCTCTTTCTCTTTTCAACTAAAATTATTACTTTTTGTTCCGAACTTAACCCATGGGCGTGGATTTAGGGTAGATATTAAAAGTTGATGATAATATCATGTATACTCTGACATCTAATATTGTTACCAAAAAAAGTTAAACAACAGTTTAACGCGTCTTTAAAATACCTACCTAATATATATGTAGGGTTTTTAAACACACGCTAAACGGTGTTTATTTTTTCTATGCTAAGACGCCAATATATTTATTACACTACTTCACATATTCTATTGAAAACTAAAGTTTTTGAAAGCTGACCAAATAGCGTCATACATAAGTACTAGTTACTGCATACTAATAAGTAAATGACTGCTTTGCTCATTACTCTCTATCCAAAGGTTGCCTAGAAGAAATCGGTTTCAGCGATAAGACCGCCCCTTGTACTATATTTAACATAAACAAGTTCTATAAGTATTCCTGATGTAAAATAAAACGTCATTCAATTCTAGTAAGTTATTTATTTTTTACAAGATGTTGCCTGCGACTTCGTACGCGTTACACTACTAAATGTGTAGGTAACCTAGAAATAAAGCTTAACTCGCTGATGCAACTTGACTTGACACCCCATTTTTATCCCATGGGAACTAATTTATGGGATAAATAGTAGCCTATGTGGTGATCCAGGTTATAATTTACGTATATACTAAATTTAATCGAAATCGGTTCAGCCGTTACGGCGTGATTGAGTAACAAACAAACAATCAAACATCCAAACTTTCACATTTATAATATTATTAGTGTGAGTTTTTATTGATGATAGTCAAGCGCTAGACCACTACCTTACCTGATTGTGAAAGAAAGTGATGGTGAGATCGAAGATGGAGAAGCTTAAGCTCTGCCGTCAAATAGCAGTACTTGTGCTGCTGTGTTCCGGTTAGATGGTAATGGTATGTTCCTGTAATTACTGGCTGATAGGCATAACAGCTAAGTCCTATAGTATGGCAACGTATCCACATAGAGATCAAGACAACGTAATAGCTTGTTTTGAATTCTATGTGGATATCAATGGGCTGCAGAAGCCACTAAACATCTGGGGGACTGAATGCTCGTTTTTCATATAAGTAGTACAAAAAGCTTGCATAGAAATAACCTATTCACTATGGACTTGAAGACTAATATATTCTGTTCTACTAATGTATATTATAGTTTCGCGGTTTGTGCATAGTATTGTTATGAAGATGCTTACTGGTTGGTTAATTTACAGTGTTGTTGGCCCGCGGACGGTACGGAACCACTGATCTTATTTGAGTAGTTGGTTCCGTTTCGATTGTGCGCGCATTCAAGAAGTAATGTTTCTTTTCACAGACTTAACTTGAGAATGTTATTCGGATAACCTAGTTTGTATTTATAAGAAAATAACTTTTTACACCACCTGCTCATCATCATCATCATAACAGCCGTAGGACGTCCACTGCTGGACAAAGGCCTCCCTCATTGATCTCCAGGAACTGCGGTTGGAAGTGGCCTGCATCCAACGCCGACCTGCGGTTCTTACCAAGTCATCTGCCCATCTTGTAGGTGGACGTCCTACGCTGCGCTTGCCGGTCCGTGGCCTCCATTCGAGAACTTTCCGGCCCCATCGGCCATCTGTTCTGCGCGCTATATGGCCTGCCCATTGCCACTTCAACGTGCTAATCCGTCGGGCTATGTCGGTGACTTGAGTTCTCATACATAGATGCAACTAATGGTGGCCGATTGATAATTATACCGGCGACGTAGATTGGCAGCCCGTTTCATATGCATGTCAAGGCGGTGCGAAGTTCGACGGGTCACCTCATTAGTATTATCTAAAAAGTAGACTGCAATATTTAAACACACCTCGATGCGAGGAAAAACGACTATCACACAACGGAAACTGGAATAACTAGATTAGACTAATAAACTTGCAAATTTCACATTCACATGTCACAGTAAATAACTAAAACCAATACTTTAGCTATCAATAGAGCCGTCCATCATTTCTTCGGTAAACAAAAACTGTGGGCAAATTAACCCGCTCACAATTTATATATTGTAGAGATGTTTAATGTTAATTTTATGTATGACCCGCCCCTGACTATATTAATTCTCACAAGTTAGCGCTGAAGCGCGCTCATTAAGTTTTTATTAGCTATAAATCAGATAGTTTAAACTAGTGGTCGCTATATTATGTAGATATGCCTATGCATAACCTTTCGGTTATGGTACCAATGTATTCCTGCAGTAGGAATTCGTAAACATTTGATATGGACTCTGATCGTGATTCCTAAATATTTTTTTTTTATTTCAATCTAATGTAGGACGGGGGGAGGAACGGGGGGGGGGGGACAACAACACATTTTTAACATCATCATCATCATATCAGCCATAGGATGTTCACTGCTGGACAAAGGTCTCCCTCATTGATCTCCAGGAACTGCGGTTGGAAGCGGCCTGCATCCAACGCCGACCTACGGTTCTTACCAAGTCGTCTGCCCATCTTGTAGGTGGACGTCCTACGCTGCGCTTGCCGGTCCGTGGCCTCCACTCGAGAACATTCCAACCCCATCGGCCATCTGTTCTGCGCGCTATATGGCCTGCCCATTGCCACTTCAACGTGCTAATCCGTCGGGCTATGTTGGTGACTTGAGTTCTCCTACGTATCTCCTCATTTCTGATTCGATCCCGTAGAGAAACCCCGAGCATAGCCTTCTCCATGGCTCGTTGCGCACTTTTAACTGTATATGTTATATTCTTAATTTGCACGTAATCTATTTTACATCGGTAGTCAAAATGCCAAATCTTTCATTCGTTGTTGTTCCTTTCGATCACTCTTAACGTTTCATTCGACAGAATTCACACAACATCATTCGTTCAATTCCACGCTAATATCACACAACATCATTCGTTCAATTCCACGCTAGTGTATTCCGCGCACTGTCCATAGTTGCCATGGGTAGGAGCTTGGTGGATTTTCAACTTAAATATTTTTTGAAATCCATTTAAATATAGAACTTTTTTAAATTTTCGGGAACTATACTCATTTTTTTAAGACAAAACAGGTATTTTCGCGCACAGATTTATATCAAAATCATAATTTTGACTAACTTCGACGTTTCCAAGGCCAAGTTACATCGGCCGTGGTCACGAGAGACTGATTTATTATTGTTATTGATTTTTATATGTTATTTTATTGCTTCAAACAACTATGCACTCTTGACAGCAGAGCTGTTTTAAAATGAAAGTTTAAAAAAAAAACTTTAAAATAATTTGATTTTTTTATTTCAAAACGTTTTTCTAGTTTTCTCTAACACGATTTATTCTCAAATGAGAATAAATGTGTGGTACCTTAACGCGCCGGCGAACCCCGAGCGCAACTTCAATTCGGCAGCGTCATAAAGTTCGGCCTAAATATCGCTATCCCTGTTTAGTGACGAAGTTTAGCCACGCAGAGCGACAGTGATAGCAATAGAACGATTCTACATTTGATGAGATATTGACCGTGTTCCGTAATACCAAAAATGATGACTGAAAACTTGTTGTATTTTTCTCATTGTGTTGTTATTCTGTAACTAGACGATATAATCTATGTTCCCATGACTAGGATACGTAAGATGTTGTTGTTTTTAATACGAAACAATTAGGTTGAAAACAGGTCTTTTATGACGTAAAAACATGCAGAATGCGATAAGCTTCTATTTCATTTAAGGTAAGTATTTTGATCTAATATATGGTTGGGAACCTAGGTAAATACTATTCAAATTAAAATAATACCTTATTAAGGTAGAAATATGATCCAATTAGAAATGATCTTGGTAGTACGTGTTGTATGGGCGATTGTCCTTCCGGTGTCTCCTTAATAGTACTCAAAGTTTCTATACGCATGATATAGGGATATCCTTGTGTGGGTGGACTATGAATGTGTAAAAAATATTTATTATACATTACATGCTAGATACATCACAATAAGACACACGTATATGTATAATGTACATACTATCGGATGTATATTTGGTTGAACTATGTTCATGGCTGTTGGTATTTCTAAAGTTCCATCATACTATAGGGTTCCGTACCTCAAAAGGTAAAAAAGGAACCCTTTTAATATCACTCTCTTGTCCGTCTGACCATGTGGCACCACCGATTTTTTCAGGAACGGGTAGACCTATAAAGTTGAAAATTATACCAGATACTGAGGTCTATAGTGTGTATAAAATCAAGGTCCCAAGTCAATACGATAAAAAGATATGGGTAAATTTAGATTTTCGCGAAAACTTGTAAGTACCTAGTTTTACCTTAATTTTCGGAATTTTTCCTTGACTTATGCTGTAAGACCTTGCTTTTAACAAAAATTTACAATTCTAGGTCAACCGGAATCACTCTCTAGGTTTTGGGTCGAAAACCTATATGGTAGTTCCCGTTGACCTAGAATCACGAAAGTTGGCAAAAAGCAAGCAAGCACAAATAAAGGGATAATTTCACAAAATAAAAAATAGTTGAAAATTAAGGGGTGTACATACATAGTTGATGTCTATTAAGATAGTCTTCTAAGTTGTATGGGCGCTCATACAATTTAGAGAATTAGCTTAATAAGCACCCACGAAATTTGCCAAATAGCAAGGTCCTACAGCAAAAAAAAAGTAAAATTCCAAAAAATAAATATATAATTAAAGGGTGTCCCATACATACATAGTTGACGCCAATTAAGATAGTCCTCTAATTTGTATGTGCGCTCATACAATTTAGAACCAAATAAGGCAAATAAATAAAATTGTGCTATTGAATAAGATAAATATATAAGTGGGGCTCCCATACAACAGACATGATTTTTTTGCCGTTTTTATAGCTATAATACGGAACCCTTCGTGCGCGAGTTCGACTCGCACTTGGCCGGTGTTATTTTAACGTTCAACAGTTCTTTGAAAAAGCTTTCGCATAAAGTCCAAAAATGAATGCAAATAATATTCACTAACAATAAAACAATGTTCATTACATCTCCTATCATATCGTTCCATCGTGTTACCATTAGCACGATGAAACGATAAATGGTTTTTATGTTTAGTTTGATTTTAAATGCAGTGTTTAAATTGCGAGTAACTCTATTGTTTTATTTTGTTTTTTTGTGTTCATTATAATATGTATTAACTACTAGCTGCCGCGTGCGGCTTTACGTTGTTTTATCACTACATAGTATGAAACAAAGTCGCCTTCCGCTCTCTGTCCGTCCCTATGTATAGACATAGACAATCATTTATTTACTACATTAGCACACAATATAAATTTCAGTTACATTTTAAGAGAGAGAAGATACTTAAAATTGAACAATTTAACAGTATGAACGTAAAACATAAACAAAACTAAGGCAGAACTCGGTAGATACTGTGTGCTACACCAGTAAATGGGACTCCACTCAGCATTATGCCCGCCGTAATGGTAAGCGCTGATATTCTGTCGAGACTGAGTTGTCAAGTGTTGTCAATACTATGTGTCATGGTAGATATGTCATGTTGTGTCAAAATATAATCGTATATAGTAGAAAATGTCAAAATATTATACATATTATGTAATAAAATGAATAATGTCAGAACATACATAAAACAAATTGATAAAGTGGATAAAGGTATGATATAGTATGTAGTATGATATAGGTATGATAAGGGTGTATGCTTAGATATTTAAAACTACGCAACGGATTTTGATGCAGTTTTTTTGATAGATAGAGTGATTCAAGAGGAATGTTTATATGTATAATACATGCATAATATAGTAGAGAAACGCTGATCATTTTAGAGGTTTCTAATGTAATGTCTTAAATACTCTTAATACTCCTTCAAAATACTCTTTCAATTAAATACTCTTTCAAGAGTAACCTCTAAAGAAAACATGTTTGTATTGTCTAATGACAAAAAAACTGTGAACGTTGTATATAAAGACATTCTGTGGTATATTTAGTATCAGCATTGCACCCGTGCGCAGCCGGGGCGGGTCGCTAGTTGTCAATAAAAACCAAAAGTAGTCGAGTAAAAAGTAGTCTATGTCCCAATTCCGTTCATAATCTATCTGTATACCGGATTTCATTGAAATCGTTCCCGCCGTCGTGAACACGCAACAAACAGACAGAGTTACTTTCTAATCACACTAGTATTCTAAAAAAGATTTAGAACTAACAAGTGCACCAAATCACAAAACTTTTCCACCAAGTTGAATCTATACGCTACCAGGCAAAATAGTTACAGGTAACTAACTAACAATACAATACCACACATAACTCGAAAGACAAACATGAGCGATATTACAAGGCAATAAAGATCATTGTCCTGTCGGTTGGATGGAATCGTAAATTGCAGTCGACATTTTGAAGCTTAGAGAAATGGAATAAAGGTGACTTTGATATCAGTTTTGTATAGAATGACTCTAGTTTTGTCTGTTTTCATGATCAAGAGTACCACTTACTTTGACCTTCAAGTCCAGAGTGAACAGGTTCTTTCTAGGCAATCGTGCTTCAACATCGACCACACCATCATTCACTATATCAATAAAATAAACTTCATCCGTTAAAAATGGCTCACGACTTTGATTCCCCTGGTTTTTCTTTACACGAGCAAATCGGTTTCGTGGTTTTTAGGGTTTCGTACTCAAAGGCTAAAACCGGACCCTATTACTTATTAAGACTCCGCTGTCTGTTTGTCCGTCGGACACCAGGCTGTATCTCATGAACCGTGATAGTTAGACAGTTGAAATTTTAACAGATTATGTATTTTTGTGGCCGTTATAACAATACATACTAAAAACAGAATAAAATAGACATTTAAGGTTGCTACCATACAACAAACCTGATTTTTTTCGTTTTTGCTCGATATTGATAACGGAAACTGGTAGACGCTTGAAATATTCGCAGAATATTTAGTTATATATTCACATTAAAAATAAAATAATTTAATTAAAATAAAACAAATATTAAAATTAAAAAATTCAGAATTCTTTATTTCATTTAGCCCTGCTTACCAGACTAAGTACTTAAAAATACTTGTGTTTTGGTAATTTGTGCTATCCCTTTGATATCATTATATATTTCAGGGGCTTCCTTACAACAGACATGATTCTTTTGTCGTTTTTATAGATAATGGTACGGAACCCTTCGTCCGCGAGTCTGAGTCGAACTTGGCTGGTTTTTTATTCTGCAGACCTTTTATGCTGTACAACTATGAGAAACGTTCAAGAGAGTTTATCATCTGATCCTGATTACATAGGAGCAGATGATAAACTCTCTTCTCATTTACGCATTGAATACATGAAATTAAATTAAATAATGGTACCACCATTTTGTATACATTTACATCTAATTAAATGTCATTTCAATTAATCATACAGAAATGGAACTTGCAGGTCTTCGTCAATATATAATTGTCTCATCTGATCTCTCTCTTCATTGTCGATCATCTTGAAAGCGTACCAACGGAGCGTGTAGGCATTTACATAGAGCGCCCCTACAATACTGCGATTTTACTCAGATCGCTGACACTCGACCGAATTCAAACGTTACTCTCCCCAAACGATTTAACGAAGATTCTGCGCTCTTCAATCTGTCGGGGTTATTCAAGGACAGGTTCTGGGTCTGGAATGCGATCCGGGATTATGGTTGTCACACAACCGGCTTTTTAATGAATTATCCGGCGAAAATAAATTCAGTAGCAATGATATATAATAATTAATAAAGAATAAACTTATAAAGGTTAAAAAAATTAGGTTAAAAAAAAAAAACAATTATTGGAAATTGTACCCAACCGAAAATAAGGGTCGCCAACTTAAAAATTCAATCATTATCATTATCCACAGCCCATAAGCACCCACTGCTGGGTGTAGGTCTACCTTTGTAAACGCCACCCTTCCCGGTCCTGTGCCGCGCATCCAGGAGTTGCCCGCGACTTTCTTTATGTCGTCGACCCACCGCGCCCACAAACGTTCTGAACTTCTTAGGTCTGTTCTTGGCCACCATTCGGTCAAATATTTACTCCACCCGCCATCATCTCATCTAACCAAATGTCCTGCCCAGTTCCACTTGAGTTCCACCACCTTTGTTCCGACGTCTGAAAAATTCGATATAAAACCAAAATAATTTGCAAAAAAATCAACAATTTCATAGTGATTTATGTGATAAATCTGCAAGGTTTTCCAAAAGAAAAGCGTACTTTCCTCCGGCTTTCAATTTTCCAACGGGTTCTGTTTAATATTTGACAACCCTACACGTAGCATACAGAGGTTAATAAAGCGCACACTTGCTACTTTATTGCGTTTTGTGGCCATAAATAAAAACGCTCTCAGTAAAAACAATTTATGTTTTATCGAAGCTGTCAATTTTGTACCGTTTGTGCTTGTTTTAAATTTAAACATTATAATATTGAAATAATATATCGTGTACAGCTTTTAACTATATCATCAAAACGAACAAAGAAGTATAAAAATCATTAGAAAGGTATTTTATGTCATGTGGAAAGTGGGTATGTTTCTAACGAAATGTTTGGAATTGTCTCTGTGTACTCTCTAGTGAGCTATATTTATTGTGTACATCAGGAAATATTTGATTGTATACCATTTCACAAATCAATGAATTTAAAACTACCTTTGTGATACATTACCTGTCTAACCGCTTAATAGCGATATCCACCAGACAACTTTTGGAATAAACTGTGCAAATGAACCTGCGATATAAAAGGCATTAATAAAATCAAGAGCATTGTATTTTATTTAAAACAAGCTTAGACTGACGGCTTCGCACGCGTGGTTTGCCAATAAAAGGAGCCTATGTCTCAATCCAGATCATAGTCTATATATATACCAAATATCATCGAAATCCGTCCAGCCGTTTAGTCGTAAACACGTAACAAACAGACAGAGATAACACTTTAGAATTTATAATATTAGTATAGACTAGCTGACAGATCCGCAGCTTCGCACGCATAGTTTTTCAATAAAAACATTACCTTCCTTCTGCGCAATTGGGTAAAAAGTAGCCTATGTCACCCGAGGATAGTGTAGCTTCCCAACAGTCAAAGAATTTTTTAAATCGGTCCAGTAGTTTCGGAGCCTATTCACTACAAACAAATCTTTCCTCTATATAATATTAGTATAGATAAGCTTACTGCTCACTGGGCAGTAAGTCTGCAGCAAATTTAACAATGATAGCGTTGGCACCAGCGCAACTACTCACTGCAGTAACCAATAGAACACGCAAAACTGTACGGTAGCCGACGAACTTCCACAGCCAGATCGTGGCACCGTCAGCTACCTCAATTGTTTTCACAGTTGTCGAAGCAGTAATTATTTTTATATTATGAAACAACTGTCACGATTACCTAAAACTAATACTCAATATTTTGGCTATCGCATCCAATCTGCATAGGACGTCATCATCTACCTATAGCAGTCCACTGCTAGACTCAAGTCTCCCCAACATGCGAAGCGAAAACGAAAAAAAACAAGCTCGGTACGCCTTATTTTTATCGTTTAGTTTTGTGAACACTAAGCCTTATGATGGTTCATATAACTGCTTATATAATTTTATGAGATCACAGCTAAGGGCAACTTGCGCAACGATGCCGAATCGTATTTAGTCCCTAAATATGTTTAAGAGAAAACTTTCGTGATTGATTTCAATGATTATTATAAATACGGAATTTATCACGTACCGTCTTATCGGTGTTTCGACCGACAATATTTCTGTTCAATTCGTGAACCTCCATCAGGGTGAGTGCGATCCGCTTCGAATAACGTCTCGCCTCGCACTTATTCGGAGCGGATCGCACTGACCCTGATGAAGTTTCACGAAATCAAAAAAAAAAATCAAACATTAATGTTTTTATTTCTGTAAAATATAGAACTTTAACAAAGTTATTGGGATCTTCTTTTAAGAATATTATACTTGTGTCAGAAGACTCCGCTCTTCAATAGCCATACAATTTATTTAAATAGGTTATATATATTTTTACATGGAATAGGTTATCCAACAGTAGCGAGAACATACGGTGAGTGTATATGGGTATGGTATGGTATTTAAGTATGTATGGTCGTGTGTGTATGTATGTTAGTGGGTGTGTTTCTGTGTGTGTGTTTGAGAGTGTGTGTGTTTTCATCTATGTGTGTGTGTATGCAATAGGGTGGGTGTGTGTTTGTGTGTCAGGGTGCGTATACTGTATGAGTATTGGGAGTAAATGAGTGTGAATTGTCTGTTTGCGTGTTTTGGTGTAAAGCTAGACATAAATACTTATTTATTAACGAATTAAATCGAAACATTGTCGGTCGAAACACCGATAAGACGGTACGTGAAAAATCCCGTATTTATAATAATGATGTTAAAGAGAGTTGTCAAATCATACAATTACGTCAAATTTAAATATGTTTAGTCGGTAACTACGTTTAGGGATCGTTGCGTAAGTCGCCTTAAGTTTACGTAAACTTCAGTGACAAACCAGAAGTTTATTTAAGTCGTATAATCGATCTTACATCATTTACACACGGGTGAAAACTTTTAAAACGTGATTTTGAATTTTCCTCTTGCAAAATTATACTAATATCGACTTTATATAATTTGTGTTGTCTAGTTGTATTTATATTTTTAAAACGAATCAGCTCTAGGGTAATTGTTATTTGAGATAATATACTCCTACATTTAAACTTCAGTGGGGAAAATGCCTACGCAGCGTAGCGATCGTAGGCACGGCGTAGGCGGTAACGTCACGATGACGTCACAGCCCTCGAGCTACACCGCACCGCTACGATCTTGGATATCAATTGAATTACAGGGTTATAGGTTGATTGTATTGTTTAAACCATTTAAATCACTTGTCTAGTTTTTTTCTCAGTTACTACTTGTTAATTCAGTGCATACAGTTGACGGTTGCTGAGAACCCTATCTGTGGCGGCGGCAGCAGCAGATGTTTCTGCCAAAGCGAAACTGAAAACCAGCGTAGCTGACCCCTCGACCTATTTACCCCCACCTTCTACCTACGTGCTACCTACAGTACTGTACTTATGTTTCTTAGAATTAGGCCTATAGCTACGTACATAGCTTTATTTAATACGTATTATACCTACCATACCCTCTCAGCTTATTAGAATGAATGAATGAAATATTCTATGTTGCACACACCAAACAAAATTCAATAACAAAGGAAATAAACAATAAATAAAGGTACATGGGCGGTCTTATTGCTAAAAAGCGTTTTCTTATAGACAACCTTTGGATGGACACGATAAACAAAAACCGGCCAAGTGCGAGTCGGACTCGCGCACGAAGGGTTCCGTACCAATATCTATAAAAACGACAAAAAATCAAGTTTGCTGTATGGGAACCCCCTTAAATATTTTTTTTATTCTGTTTGTAGTATTCGTTGTTATAGCGGCAACAGAAGTACATAATCTGTGAAAATTTCAACTGTCCAACTATCACGACTCATGAGATACAGCCTGGTGACAGACGGCCAGACAGACAGTGAAGTCCTGGTATAAAGGTCCCGTTTTGGGTGCGGAACCCTAAAAATCAAAAGATAGCGATGTATGAGTACATACATAAACAGAACCCACATAATAAAATATATTATACCTATTGATTATACTAATAAACATAAACTTAAGTACATACAAATAATATATAAATAAACTACACTACATAAAGAGGATAAATAACATAAACACTAACTAGCAGTTACGAGACAACGAAAGGAAATGGTTGTATACCTTGACTTTGAGATTAGGAAGAGATTGGGACGATCTTATGTACGTTAGTAAGGCGTTCCATAGTTGCACAGCTTGTACTGTGAAGGAGTAACCATACAATTGTGAACTATGGACGGGAGTTCGAAGCTGTAGAGCTTCTGAAGAACGAATGGTTTGAGAGTGTGCCTGATACAGAAACTCGAAACGCTCCTTTAGTAAAGAAGGTGAAGTGGGATTAAAGATAATATTAAAAAGAAGTGATAGAATATGTGTATTCGGGTAGGGAGCCACTTGAGTTTTGCGCGGAATTCTGATAGATGGTCATACTTGCGCAAGCCGTATACGAACCGAATTCAAAGGTTTTGATGGCGCTCAAGTTTACTCATTTGGACTTCGGAAATGTCGTGGTAGCTGGCGTCGGCGTAATCTAAGATAGGGAGTAGAAGGGATTGTGCAAGCGTAATTTTGGTGGCGGTCGGTAAAAAGTTACGAAGTCTACGTAACGAAACTGAAGTAGCAAACATTTTGCGGCTGATCTCAGCAATACACGGCACCCATGATAGCTTGTCAATGACAATTCTCAAGTTAATTAAATGTGTGTTTATATAGATATTCTTTATTGTATTTATTTATTTATTTTGCTCATAATAAGAATAAAACTATTTTTTAACATGTATTTTAACTTATTTGTGTTAAAATGGGTATTGTATTTTACAAACTTTTACGATCAATATACATATATTTTTTTTATTTTATTTGTAGGTAAACAGGCTTACGGGCTCACCTGATGGTAAGCGGTCACCGTCGCCTATTGACACCGGCAACACCCGGGGTATTGTCGATGCGTTCCCTACACTGTAGAAACCTCTTTACATTTCTCTTGAAGCGTGCCATGTAGTCTAATGGGAAAACCTCAGATGGTAGCTCATTCCACATCTTGAAAGTATAGGGTAGAAAAGATCGCGTGAAGCGTGTGGTGCGCGATACCCAATTGTCGATGATATGTGGGTGAGCTTTATTACATTGTCGAGAAGAGCGGTGGTAAAATCTCGACGACGGAATGAGATCAAATAGCTCCTCAGAACATTCCCCATTATACAGGCGGGCGGTAGAATACACTGAGCGATCCGATGTCACGGCGTTGACTCAGCGGTTCCAGCCTGTCGGTGAGTTTGGGATCACCGATGATTCTAATGGCTCTTCTCTGAAGGGAGTCAAAACGATAATTATTATTATTCCGTATTATATATTAGTAATATCAGCTCACTGTGTCCCGCTGCTGGGCAAAGTTCTCCCCCCCATTCTTTCCAGACACTTCTTTCAGGTGAAAAGATGGTCCAGTTTGCTCGGAAATTAGTGAGCTCGTCCCTCCATCTTTTTTTTGGTCTGCCGTGACGTTTTCGAGCTGATCGATATCGATATTCATATTATTCATAACATAATTCATACTTTTAATTATCTCCTAATAATTTATTTTTCTTGAATAAGATAAGATAAGATTGATGATTAATTATTCATAAAGATCACAAAAATATAAATCGCTATAAACTTCGGGATAATAAATAAAAAACCGGCCAAGTGCGAATCGGACTCGCGCATGAAGGGTTCCGTACCATTATCTGTAAAAACGGTAAATAAATCACGTTTGTTGTATGGGAGCCCCCCTTAAATATTTGTTTTATTTTAATTAAATTATTTATTTTTAAAGCGAATATATAATTATATAATCTGTGAGTATTTCAAGCGTGTACCTGTTGCCGTTATCAATATCGAGCTAAAACGAGCAATAAAATCACGTTTGTTGTATGGGAGCCCCTCTTAAATGTTTATTTTATTCTGTTTTTAGTATATGTTGAACAGCGGCAACAGAAATACATCATCTGTGTAAATTTCAACTGTCTAACTATCACGGTTCATGAGATACATTCTGGTGACAGACGGCGAAGTCTTAGTAATAGGGTCCCGTTTTACCCTTTCCGTACGGAGCCCAAAAATGTACTTATGCGGTACTAGGCGTGCTAAATCTTTTGTTTTTTTTTTAATTTAATATGTATATCAATCAAAATATTGCAAAAGATTTATTGATTATTTACAAAAACATATTTTTTAGAGAAGTTTCATGCTGATGACAGATTTACCTCCTAATTACAGATTTAAACGGGTATTTATCGCGTATGGACCGTTCGCCCGTGACCACGGCTGTTGAAACATAGTTGACACATCGGGATAAAAAATAAATAAAACCGGTCAAGTGCGTGTCGGACTCGCGCACGAAGTGTTCTGTACCATTATCTATAAAGTTGTTATAGCGGCAATAAAAATACATCATCTGTGAAAATTTCAACTATCTAACTATCACGGTTCACGAGATACAGCCTGGTGACAGACGGACAGACAGACAGACAGCGGAGCCTCAGTAATAGGATGCCGTTTTACCATTTGGGCACGGAACCTTAAAAACGTACACACGCGATAAATGCCAGTTTTGATCAGTAATTTATCAGTGATAGCGAAAGTTTGAAAATTTTTGATAATTACTAGTTTTACCCCGAGTCAGATAAACATGAATGAATTAATGAAAATTCTTTATTATACCTTACAAGCTAGACAAGACAGATTTATAGAAATAAACAAATAAAAGTAAGCATAATGGGCGGTCTTATCGCTTTACAAAGCGATCTCTTCCAAACAACCTTTGGATGGATCATTGATTAATGGAAGATTGGCCGAGGTGTAAAAAGAATAAACTTAATAATAGAAATTGAAAAATTACTTAACCCTAAATAGTTATATACACACATAATAGGCACATAAATAATTATAAATAAATAAATATTTTATATAAAATAAATAAATATGTACTTACATACTCTTGTGACACAGGTATACTTAAAAGAAGATCTCAACAACTTTGTTAAAGTTTTTACAGAAATACAGAAATAAAATTATTTTTACAGAAATAAAATCATATTGTTTTTTTTGATACTTATACATATATTAACATAACATAAAATATATAACAAAATAACTTATTAACATATATTACATATATGAAACATTTACATTCTCTAACCCCGTGTATTACGCTTATCGCCGATGTATTCGAATGTACTTCCGCCAAAAAACAATGACCACATAACCCACATCTCAATATTGTTTAGCTCGCCAGTTCTTTACACATACCGTGACGAATTGGTCACCATCTCTCAAACCATTGCAATTGTAGTTGCGACCTAATATTTTGTGTTACCAAATTTCTCTGCCCACGGACCGCGTACCGTAAGTAGAGATGGGACATTCACTCTACAACTTCGAAAACAAATTGCAACTTCATTATTTAAATCTAGTCTAATTCAATCAATATTTAAGAAATGCCCATATATCAGAGGAGTAATCAAAACCAAGTTCATACATGACGTTTGATACAGGCTCACTTTTTGCATATAAGTTTTTTGCACGTACATCTTGCAAGCCCATAACCGCTTATTAGAACCATTACAAGCTTCCGCGAATATGGGTTTAAAAATATATAATTATTTTTTACCGAAATATAAACTTCCACACAAAGGTAGACCAGCTAATATGACCTTACATAATTCTTAAAATACCCTGTAATATTGTTAGTTTTTCACCTTTAATAAAACACGTCTTTTAAAAATGTACGTACGCAAACTGGTCGACCTTAATTATTCAATAACCAACTCCGATTTTGACTCCAACATCTTCCCGTCCCTAGTGTAAGATACAATCAAATATACAAGTTTACTGCACCGAACTTTCTAGATCATTATTTTCACCGAATGTGAATCCGGCAAAGACTGCTTGCATAATTGCACTTGGATTCGTTATTAAAGTGTTATAATTATGAGCTCTCATTCGCTACCATTAACTTTTATTTGATTTATGCTTTGGTTGCCGAAACAGGTACTCATCATCATCATCATATCAGCCGTAGGACGTCCACTGCTGGACAAAAGCCTCCCTCATTGATCTCCAGGAACTGCGGTTGGAAGCGGCCTGCATCCAACGCTGACCTGCGGCTTACCAAGTCGTCTTCCCATCTTGTAGGTGGACGTCCTACGCTACGCTTGCCGGTCCGGTTGCTAGTCGGTAAACAGGTAGTACCTCAATGAAATCACTAGATAAAATGTTGTTTGCGTCAGTTTTTTTCCTTTGTTTAGATATTTATTAAATAAATAAATATTGCTGGACATTTAACACAGCGCTATCTAGCCCCAAACTAAGCAGAGCTTATGTACATTTTTTTTGGTAAATACATACTTATAACATATAGAGAAACAACCAGACCCGGAACAAATATCTGTAGATCATGCACACATTTGTTCCGCGGCCAGAATCGAATTCACTACCTCCCGCGTCACAGCCGGCTATTCGCCCACTGCACCACGGAGGTCGTCAAAATACATCGTATTGTTAGATACACCCATCGCATTGCCTGAAAAAATGACCTTGTTTGGGAATAAGCATAGTTTTAGATAGATTTATGTTGATTTATTTAATGTTAAATACCATCATATCGGTTTAAACGGGATGTTGGCTAATAATACAAGCAGTTTTAATCATAGACCACTAACCTACGCCAGTTTGGCAGTTTTGCGGGTTGTATGTAGTGCTTAATAGATACAATTTGAATTATTAATAGATGATCAACTGTCACTACAATAACTTATTAGAGGCTCTTCTCTAAACTACACCTTGTATTATGATAGAAACCAAATAGCAAGGCATTGTTTTATTTAACCGCTATTATCAAAAACAAAATAATTAACCATTACGAAATGCCTATAAAACCAGTGTCAACCTGCGATTACGATAAGCGTCGAATCTCCCCCGAATATGTGTGGCAAGCTGGCAAGATAACACCTTACTAGGTAAATATTACCTGTGATAAATGCTTGCTTTACTTACCTGTCGCGACCGCAACGCGCTTTAATAATAACCGTGATATTGCGATGATACGGACTGGAAAAACTCGTTCGGCGGATGTCGATATCCTTATAGGCCCACGAGCAAAACACACCACCGAATAACTTACCACTCTAGCAACAATACCACTGCTGTTTTCTCAGTTATCGTCAAACTTTGTGAGCAGCAAAAGAAGCAATGGTCTTGGTGCTGGTGGTAAGTTACGGTGCTTATTTAGTGGATGTATGCCACCGATCGGGTATAGTACGTTGTCGGTGAGTGGCTTTCATTCATACCGCCTCGAGCCACGTTCCACGCGAGATCTCATCTTCCAATTACTGACTGTTCGTGTGCCGCTGCGATTTCTGTCATTGTCGTCGGTTGGGTCATTTGGATTTTGAATCCATTGCTTGGTTGAAATGTATTAAAGCGGAGCTTTTTAATTTGCAATATCTACACATAAATTATTACTTTCTATGTATTGATTAAAGAAAATATAGATTACATTTTATATAACGAAACAACTTTTGTAACAGCCAGTGTCGTACAGATTTGTAATCTCACTTATCAGAATAAATCTCGTATCGGATGGTTTATTGGCAAAATAAAAAAACATAGACATCTATATTATATAAAGCACAAGTATTACAGCTAATGTTGATCCATCCGAACAATAGCTTTTCGATCATTATGAAACAAGCTTCTCAGGTGGAAGGATTCTCATGCGCGTTATTGAAGGCCGGTTTCGACATATGAACATTTTCGAGGGCCAGCCGATTTGGTAGAGCATTGTGCTCGTATTACACAAACAGTACTGCAATCGCTCAATTTCACAATCGCGGGTTCAATGACCGACACCAATACCTAAATTAATTTTCTTTTCTGCGACGCTCATTGTTTAATGTGACTCCAATTTTGGTTTGTGTCATGTGACACAGAGTTTGTCTAGAAAGTGATCTCTAAACTTGTTTGGCGATATGAGTCTAACAATTACCAAATCTAATGTGTATGTATGTTAGTTAGGTTTTTTGTGCTGTGTCTGGAGTTTTACTATCTAATGTCTAGATATTCTTTGCTTTCGTAGTCAATTTTTGTTTCTTAGCCTATCAAGTTTGATTGATGACCTTGAATGTTAGAAAGAAGACAGTTTTTGTTTATTCAATTATTATTTACAACAAAAAAACACTTTACAAGCCATTCAAAACAGTTGTTTTATTCAGTCTTCGTGTTCCTGCCATTGGAGTTGCAAATGAAAAGTATTATCGTACGATCTCTGTCATCTCAGCCTATCTGATGATGCAATCACTTGTTTTAAAGGTGTGTATTACCAAAAGTAAATCCTGTATGATAGCACTAACCAGTTTGCGTTACTCAAACACGAGCGTGACATTTTATAACTGTAACAAGGTCATTTACCGTTCTTATTGGGGGATTATTTAACTGTATTGTACTTACTGTACATGGTCAAAATGAAGAGGTTTGATGATAAATAAATGTCAGAATGAAGGTCGGTCGCTAATAAATGCGTGAACGTACTATAAATAAAAATTTAACAGTATTGATTTAGTTGTTGAAGATATACATTTTGCCGAAACTCTAAACTTTTGACAGACTAACCAGCCAAGCATCTACATCGATGAGCTCACTGAGGCCCTTGGAGTCTGACAGCGACTAAACTGAAAAAAAGAAAGCTTATTTGTCCAATATCCTATGCTTTTAGCACACTGAGATGAAACCTATCTAACCTCGATATCCAGATTCCATATGAACCCACGTAATAATTTCGAAATTTGGTAAAGTGAGCTTGAGATTTATGGAATCAAAAACCTAGAATCTTCACTTATTTTCTTAATCTATAAACTGGAGTATTATTGTGCAAAAACAAATGTAAAAACATGTTTATTTCTATAATACGATCCAATATCGTCCAAGATTTTGTTCCTAATAAAATGCAACAGCGGAATAGCTTAAGCCGAAGTTTGCAATTGGCCGAACACCATTTACACAGCAATTTCGCATCGAATAGTTCGGATTCCCGTGTGATTGTCAGAACCGTGGTGCTTTCCCAGCGATTTGTCGGTTGCGTCCGACAAGGAGTGCCTACGTGATCTGCGCTTGCGACATTTTGACAATGCGACGTAGAGTTTACGTAACGGTTACTTCTCGGTTTGGTACCACCGCACATTCTTTGCTTTTTGTTCCGGGATGATAAATGGTCTTGAGACACTTTTGCAGCTGTTGTTTCTAACTGAATTGAGACTTCGAAGTTGACAAGAGATTTTGAATAATTAGATTGATGACCGACTTTTTTGTATAACGATACCTGTGGCGGCTTCCATCAAAACCATAATTTTCTGACGGAAATCACATCATAGAAGAATTGAGATTGAGCATTAACAGCATATTCCTCTTCAAAAGTCCTCCTGTATTAGGATTGATTGAAAATACTTTATTGCACTTATAAAACTAGTAGAATGGCGTACTTAATGCTAAAGAGCACTCTCTTCCAGATAAACCTTGTGTATTGTAGATAAAAATGTGAAGATAGTGCACAGGAAAGGTAACTAAAGAAAATTTGCACAGGACTAATAAAAATTTGCATAGGACTAATAAAAATAGCATATTATATGTATATACTACATAAGTAAACCTATTTAAATACATTATACTCATTACAATACCACAAACTCACACACCATCGAACCCTCGCACACGCAGACCCCCGCATACACACAACTACACACATCCACACCCTCACTCACGTACACCCACTCCCCTAAAACACTCTAAAACACATTCACACACAGTCATACTTACAAAAAGCCGAGTTACCATGGCATAGCATGTAAGTTTATTTCAGTTTTCTTATTTAATTTTTTTTTTTGTAAATGGATAAATTGTATACCTACCTATAATCAGGAACGGCAAACTCATTTAATTGTATGTACGGGCTCTGGAAACTGCGACACAGTATTTTACTAATGCATTTTCCAGTGTTCACATTGTTTTAATCACATGTAAAAAAGTTCACTGAAATAAATAAATTACAAATTACAAAAAAAAATATTTAATAAGATGCAAGATGTTTCTGTTTCCTAGTCGTTCGTTTTGTTTACTTCAGAAGTTACATATACTTTTTCAATGACCTGCTATTCAGATCAGATGCTCACGTTTGCTGTTGCACCTAGATACTGTTTATGTTACGAGGCAGATGTACAAAGTGCTCTTTCTAGGCAGTAACGCGTGTCATTGTGAGTGTGGCCGCGCGTGCCTGCCTACATCAAAATAAACGGAGAAAGTTCCATATTATTTCTACTTACGATCCGCACTATTTCCTATTTCCACATGTAACAACTAATAATCTTAGTTGAATGGCAAATTAACGGACTATATCGTTTCACTTTACGAAGTAGGAAGTGCTTTAGCTGTGTTAGATATTGGTTAAATACAAAAAATGCATTTTTTTGAATTTTGTTTGTTAGTTTTTTTATGTATATGTATCTGTCTCTGGGAAGTAATACTTTTTAGGGTACCTGACCAAAATGTTAAAACGGAACCCTTATGGTGAGACTTTGTCTGTCTATAATATTAGTGCTGGTATCTACCACAGGAGTGTAAAGGAGTGGTGTTAAAATTAACCAAGAGAATCACGTCAAAACGCGGTGCTATATCATATAACATGTGTTGGTATATTTAAGACATTTTTCCGATTATTGATTAAAATGGGTTTTTATCGCGTATGTACCGTTTTTATACGTTTTTATTTGTAATCCCGAAGTTTCAGCTGTGTTGCAACAGTCGTTATCACGGGTTGACTGGAGCACTTGAAGCTACCGTCGAGAAGTGTGGGTAGCTGAAGCAACTACCCTCACTTGGTCTTCAAAATAAGAAATGTCCTCGTTCATATTACGACACACTACACTAAGCGTATCTACTCTCTAAGACGACCGATCACGACGCGCACATCTAGCAATCATCGGGTTCCAGGACGCTGAGAGTCTATAACCATCTTTCCGATTAAAATTTGGAAATTTCTGGATTTTAATCGCTTCACGAAACATTCTCTTTTAATAATGGCGTTCACTAGAGAGAACCTTAGGATCATGAAGTTCAATCCAATGATTCATTCCCGAGTCTACTCGTTTGCTACCACTGATTTGTTTAGCTGGCGATTTTTGACAGCTGCGATATGCTCTTTGACACGCTCGGCTATGGTACGTTTGGTTTGCCTGATGTAAGAGCGGCCACAGCTACAGTCAATCTCATAATCCAATTTTTTCGCGGCTAATATCGTGGTATAATAATCAGAGATAATCCGTGGCCTATTTAAAGTTAAAAACCTTCTAAACTATCCATTAAATTAACATCTCATTCTGTTTGTTATTGATTTCGGTATTTCGTAACTAGATTTGATTGCCCCAAGACGTTTCATAAGCCGATTGTTACTTTCATTATGGTTTGATCTATGCAATCGACAATTACCACATTCTACTGGGCCATGGTATGGTAATACCATGGATTTACTATTGTTTTTTTAACTTTAGCTTAAGTACTTATTTATTTTATTTTGAAAACGAAATAGTAGTTTTACCAGGAGATTTAGCCATGATAGATCATACATAATAACGCTCACAAAACGTTTGGTTATGCATAATTTGATATCAAACTATATGTGGAGTAAGGGCTTCACCCACTGCTAGGTATAGGCCTCCCTAAGTTTGTGCCATCCACCACGATCCTGCGCTAGTCTCACCCATTGACGGCCTGCGACTAACGATCTTGCTGCCGGACGTCCAACCCTTCTACAGCCATTCCTCGGTCACCATTCAGTTGCTACCCTGCTCCACCTGTCATCAGCACGTCTTGCCAAGTGTCCCGCCCAAGACCATTTGAGCTCCATAACTCGATTCCCAACATCATAAACCTTCGTTCTTCTACGGATCTCGACGTTTGGAACAAGAATTAATTAAATAAATTATATATATACATTACAAACCAGATGTAACCAATGAAAAAAACATATATATAAATAAATATTGCTGGACATTTCACACACCGCTATCTAGCCCCAAACTAAGCAGAGCTTGTGCTATTAGAACCAGGTAACTGATAGAATACTTATATACTTTTTTTTGTAAATACATACTTTATAATATATAGAAAAACAACCAGACCCGGAACAAATATCTGTAGATCATGCAAACATTTGTTGCGCGGCGGTAATCGAGCCCGCTACCTCCTGCGTCTCAGCCTGGTGTTGGCCTACTGCGCCACGGAGGTCGTCAATTATTAGTATTAAGTGAATTATTAAGTATTGGGTGCTAAGGAAAGTATTCCAGACAGCTTTTCGATGGAATTTATATGTTAGGTTTTATTTAGAAAACTCTGGTGGTTTATTTAAATTCAATCATTATTGTAACAACAGTATTTATCTAGTACCGTTTTAACTGAGATACGACAATGAAGCGATTCAACTCGTGAATCTTCTTCAGGGTGAGTGCGATCCGCTCCGGAACGCGTTTCAGCTCACATTACACACCATAGCTATCTGCGCGTGAGTCGCGCGACCAGCAGTATTTATCTCGTACCGTTTTATCTGAGATACGACAATGAAGCGATTCAATTCGTGAATCTTCTTCAGGGTGAGTGCGATCCGCTCCGGAACGCGTTTCAGCTCACATTACACACCATAGCTATCTGCGCGTGAGTCGCGCGACCAGCAGTATTTATCTCGTACCGTTTTATCTGAGATACGACAATGAAACGATTCAATTCGTGAATCTTCTTCAGGGTAAGTGCGATCCGCTCCGGAACGCGTTTCAGCTCGCACTACACGCCGTAGCTATCGGCGCGTGAGTCGCGCGACCATATTGACTCATTATTCTAACTACGGAATTTATCACGTAGGTACCATTTTATTGAAGTTACGTCTGATAATTTTTGTAAGCGTTGCGTGGACTACCGAACTGTGTTTTTAGATAGAACATTTGTAGTTTTTTTTATCTATTTTTATATTTTGTGCAATAAACATGGATCAATGATGATGATGATGATGATTTTTGTGCAATCTATCATTCTACAATGGTAACGAGACTTTAAAAAACTAAGGTATTTGAGTTTGTGAAGTGTAAATCAATAATATTGTAAAGTAGTGAACGTGTTAATGTTACTTTATCAGAACACTGAACAAAGGTTCTTTCCTTAACTATAAAATATATAAAGCCTTTATTTCCAAAAAGTCTTACAATCTAAGTTTACGTGCTCTATTTCGTACACTTTGGCGCCCAAAGTCGGGTGTAGGCCTCCTCTATACGGTTCCATTGTAATCGATCTTATGCTAGACGAGTCCAAGTCCTTCCCGCTGCCTTCGCGACATCGTCGCACCACCTTTTCCTCGGCCTACCTCTCGCTCGTCTAGCATCTCGTGGGTACCAGTGCAAGATCCGCTCACTCCAGCGCTCATCTTTATGTGCTTTGGCAATGTGACCCGCCCACTTCCATTTAAGTTTACAGAGCATACTGACTGCATCAGTAGCCTTCGTGGTATTTCTGATATATTCGCACCTGACTCTATCTTTTAGTTTAAGGTTCAGCATTGATCTCTCCGTTGCTCTTTGGAATGAAGTTATTTTTCTGACTATTTATCTGGTCAAAGGCCAACTTTGACAACCATACAGTAGTGATGGTAGTATGGTATTGTCCATCAGTTTTTTCTTCGGAGGGACAATCGCCCATACAACACGTACTACCAAGATCGTTTCTAATTGGAGCATATTTCTATCTTAATAAGGTATTATTTTAATTTGAATAGTATTTATCTAGGTTCCCAACCATATATTAGATCAATATACTTACCTAAAGTGAAATAGAACCGTATCGCATTCTGCATGTTTTTATGTCATAAAATACCTGTTTTCAACCTAATTGTTTCGTATTAAAAACAACAACATCTTACGTATCCTAGTCATGGGGACATAGATTATATCGTCTAGTTACAGAATAACAACACAATGAGAAAAATACAACAAGTTTTCAGTCATAATTTTTGGTATTACGGAACACAGTCAAAATTTAATCAAATTTATAATCAATCTATTGCTATCACTGTCGCTCTGCGTGGCTAAACTTCGTCACTAAACAGGGATAGCGATATTCAGGGCGAAGTATTTGACGCGGCCGAATTGCAGTTGCGCTCAGGGTTCGCCGGCGCGTTAAGGTGGATTGGCAGTTTGCTTTTGAAGATGTCTTTAAGTGACCAATACTTCTTCCATGCTATAGCGACTCTTCTATCTACCTCTCTCGCAACTATAACTTTCTAACTATAACTTCCTTAACTATAGACAAAGGAAAAGTTCTGTTGGATACATTATTTACCTTGTTACATTATGTATTTAGACACCCTCCATGGCGCAGCGGGTGAATACCCGGCTGAGACGCAGGAGATTGTGGGTTACATTCCTGCCATATAACAAATGTTACAGACACACGGAACATGATCTACAGACATTTATTTTAGGTCTGAGTATTTCTCTTCGTATTATAATACGTTTTTGCAAAAATAAAACATGATTTCCTGGGAGATCAATTCAAATATCTACCGTTTTGGGTCAAAACTATGGGTCCTTGGGGCTCGAGTGCCCGAAACTTCATTAAAGAGCTGTCCAGACGCCTCATAGACACCACAGGTGATCAAAGAGCTGGAACTTACCTCGGTCAACGGATCAGCCTAGCCATCAAAATGAGGTAATATTGCCAATTTTCTGGGCACCTTCCCTGCAGATGGAAACTTAAATGCAGTTTGTTGTTTATAACAAACAAGACGACCTCCGTGGCGCAGTGGGCGAACAGCCGGCTGAGACGCAGGAGATAGTGGGTTCGATTCCCGTAGCGGAACAAATGTTTGCATGATCTACAGATATTTGTTCCGGGTTTGGTTGTTTTTATATATATTATATGTATTTATTTACAAAAAAAAGTATATAAGTATTTTATCAGTTATCTAGTTCCCATAGTACAAGCTCTGCTTAGTTTGAGGCTAGATAGCGCTGTTTGAAATGTCCAGCAATATTTATTTATTTATTTATAAGTTTTTTTAATATAGATTTAGTTATTTGACTTAATTGTGGTTTCTATAGTTAATCTGTTTGATACCTAGAATAACAACTGCCATTGAATGAAATAAATGACCTCTACAAGGTGCATCAAACAAAAAATAAAACTATATTAGGTATTTGGTTACTATATTACAAGCGTTGCTTGGTTTGGGGCTAAAACATGCTGTATTTTTCATATGACGTTGAATATCGGCGTCACCTTAACATTTCTAGAGTGACCGATCTTTTGCGGCCTGCATCTTGGCTACCAGATAATACTTTTTCTAATTACCTTTTAAGTAACATTAATTGACGTATAAAAATAATTCTCTCTTTATCAGTTGGATAGCGTTACTCAGAGGTTGTCAAATAGGCACTAAGTGTCGTCTTTTGTTTTGACATGAAATAGGCACTGATGGCGACTTACGCAACGACGCCTAAATGTTTTTTTTTCCCTAACCTTTCTCGTCCCACTGCTGGGCAAAGGTCTCCCCCAAGTCTCATCAAGCATCCCTATCGGTCGCTATCTCTCACCATCCTCTTTGGAAAGTGTCGAAATCGTCCCGCCAACGCTTTCTCGGCCGACCCCGATGTCGCCTTCCGTCTTCAGGCGTCCATGATGTTGCAATATGGGCCAATTTCTCGGAGTGCATTCGGGCAACGTGGCCCGCCCATTCCCACTTAAGTCCAGCCGATCTCTTCCCTACATCTGCAATGCCGGTAAGTGAGCGCGGTATGGTGTTACGCACTCGGCCAACAATGCTGCGCTCCATTGCCCAGTCTTGAGCTCTGATTTCTGGACTTCAGTCAGAGACCATGCCTGCGCACCGTAAGTTAGGATGGGCAGGATACACATGTCGATGAGTTGGCGCTTAAGGGTGGAGGAAGGTCACCCTACCCTTCATGTGCTCCTTTATTAAACACATTTATTGACTTAATATGTTAAAGAGAGTAGTCAAATCATACAAATACCTCAAACTTAAACATGTTTAGTCGTTAAATACGTTTAACGATCGTTGTGCAAGCAACAACGCTACAAGTTCTGCAAATACCACCGTCAACTTACAAATCAATTATACCCTTACTAAACTCTAATTTATAGTAAGTTCACTGTCCTAAAGAGCTGTAAGTACTGTTGTTGTGTTGAGTTATACTGAATGGTCAGTTGATTAGTCACGTAAAATTCCACAGATACCAGTGCGGTATCGATTGAGACCAGTGAATTGAAACGGAGTGATAATTTCTTAGTACTCAACAATAGTGCCTGAAACAGGGTTTTTTTCTCATGGCAAGTAATGGATAAAATTCTATAAGATACCTTTATCATGAAAAAAAACACTGTTTTAGGAACTTCAGTGGTTGGGTCTATACCTAATAAATAAATAAATATTGCTGGACATGTCACACAATGCTATCTAGCCCCAAACTAAGCAGTATCTGTAGATCATGCAAACATTTGTTCCGCGGCGGGAATCGAACCCGCTACCTCTGTCTCAGCTGGCTATTCGCCCACTGCGCCATGGAGGTAATCAAAATACTGGCACTTGCCACAAGACGCTTTATAAATTATCTTGAATCGTGAAGAGTACAATTCCGAAGGTAGCAACAGATTGAAACCGAACGACAAATAGGATGTCAAATGAAATGTTGATTTCTGAAGTGACGCACAAGAAGTGTAAAAAATAAAAAGCTGGTTTTTCATTATTTTGGAAATTTTTCGCGTACCGTTATTTCGACCAACAATGTTCCGGTTCAATCCGTGATAAATCCCATACTAATAATAATGATTGAAATAAATCAGGTAAGTTTACGAAGTAAAAAAAGAAGGAGAGAATAAAGGGGAGTAAAGAAACCTTTTTTTCTTCACACTATAATGATATGACAAGCAAGATCGATTTCAAACAGCTATAATGAGTTAAAATAAAAACCGGCCAAGTGCGAGTCGGACTCGCGCACGAAGGGTTCCGTACCATTATCTATAAAAACGGCAAAAAACCACGATTGTTGTATGGGAGTCCTCCCGTAAATATTAATTTTATTTTAATTTATTATTTATTTTTAAAGGGTAATATAACTCAATATTCTGTGAATATTTCAAGCATTTAGCTGTTGCTGTTATCAATATTGAGCAAAAACAAGCAAAAAAAAATCACGTTTGGTGTATGGGAGCCCTCCCGTAAATATTATTTTTATTTTAATTTATTTATTTATTTTTAAAGCGAATAATATAACTCATTATTCTGTGAATATTTCAAGCATTTAGCTGTTGCTGTTATCAACATTGAGCAAAACGAGCAAAAAAAATCACGTTTGTTGTATGGGAGCCATCCTTAAATATTTACTTAATTCTGTTTTTAGTATTTCTTGTTATAGCGGAAATAGAAACACATCATCTGTAAAAATTCCATTGTCTAACTATCACGGTTCATGAGATACAGCCTGGTGACAGACGGGCAGACAGAGCGAAGTCTTAGTAATAGGGTCCCGTTTGACCCTTTGGGTACGGAACCCTAAAAAAACTGCAGTGTGGCTATTTAGTTTTTGAAATTGATAATTTATTAAATGATCATCACATAAAGTAAAGACTTCTTTAAGCTATCAGTGACAAAATCCGTAATGAGGAAATCCGCAGAAGAACTAAAGTTGCCGACATAGCTCTCAAAATTAGCAATTTGAAGTGGCAATGGGCAGGCCACATCGCTCGCAGAACCGATAACCGTTGGGGAAGAACGGTTCTCGAGTGGAGACCACGGACTGGAAGACGCAGCGTAGGCCGGCCCCCCACAAGGTGGACCGACGATCTAGTAACAATCGCGGGGAGCCGTTGGGCGCAAACGGCTACCAACCGCTCGTTGTGGCGATCTAAGGGGGAGGCCTATGTTCAGCAGTGGACGTCTACAGACTGATGATGATGATGATGATGATGAAAGCTATCAGTTCGCCAAGCCATGAAGGTGACACAGTGACAGTTGGCCGACCGACGCGCGTGGTTGCATTGCCGACCGTGCGGCGCCGGCCCCGGCGACGATGCAACAAAACTCTACGATACCAAAACTGTGATTTACATGATTGACAGATCCCTTATCAAAGAAAAAATTCTACTAAAACAACTACCTACTTCATTCATACAGTCTTCCATCCAAAGTTGCCTGGAAGAGATTGCTTTTAGCGATAAGGCCGCCCATTGTACAACCATGTATTAGTCTCTGTTTTCTAGGTTAAGTTACTGTAATTTGGTGTAACAATAAAGAATTATCTATGTATCTTCTGACCTCCACTGTTTGTTTTGTTTTTTATTAATATATTTCTTGATGAAAAAATTGTTAAACAACCGTTTATCAATATAGTCATTTGGTGAAATTCAATTGATTCGGCAAAATATTAGGATGTCTGGATTACGAGCGCTAGTATAGACACATAGAAAATTATAATATATATTAAGTAAAAATAAATATATAATACCTATAAAAACACAAGAACTATAATTATCTATAGAAGACGACCTCTTTGGCACAGTGGGCGCATAGCCGTAGCGGGTTCGATTCCCGCCGCGGAACAAATGCTAGCATTATCTACAGATATTTGTTCCGGGTCTGGATGTCTATATATTATAAGTATAGTGTATGTAATAACAAAAAAAAGTATATAAGTATCTGGTTCCCACAGCTCTGCTTAGTTTGGGGCTAGATATCGTTGTGTGTAATGTCCAGCTATATTTATTTATTTATTAATGGTTTTAACCATTCGTATACTTAAGGAATCAAAAATTAAACCACTGAAATGAAATGAATTAAAATTTATTAAAATATAACAGACATCAAATTAACAGACAAAATCTTAGAAATAATTATCGTTAACATAGACGGTTCCTGCTGGGATAGCATTACTATCCAAACTACACTAACTCGACTCGATATAGTCGATTTAGTGTACATATATAACATGATCAATACAATATTATCTACAATCCACAAGAGCAGTTGTAACTATCATCATAAACCTACCTAAAGAAATAAACCAAATAACAGTTGAAAGTATTCAGCTTAGCTCACAACCTTTAGCGTTGGCATCTGCATAACTGAGCGGCATCGTTCTCATTAGCCGGCGTCCGTTACTCCGACCCGACTCCCGCGCACAACGGGATCGTACGCCTGTTTAGTTACAATTTGAATTTAGAATTGCAGGAAATTGTTACTGGTGATACTGGATTTACAACAAGAAAAAAAATTATAAGATCGTTACCCTATTTAAAATTTGAAATTCGAAGATATTGAAAATAAATTTTGTACGTGGCCAGCACAACGAAATTATATAAGGATGTTCAGCTATAATTTAAATTTAGAGCTGCAGGATATTGTAACGGGATATCGGATAATTGGACTTCCGCAATGATTTTAAAAAGAAAAAAATAACTGATAAATATGTGTTTATTTATGTTGAAAAGCGATCATGTTTTAAAATCATTGAACTGCCCAGTACACCGAAATCAATATCTTATTCATTTATTATTTATACCTATTTAAAACGGCAGAAAATTTAAAGGTCAATGTAATGCGGAAATATTTATTTTTTAACCAATTTAGGATAAACATTATTGCGGATGAACTAACTTCGCGTCTCTAATTTCATATTTATAGACATATTTAATGGTCTGCTTAAAACATGGACCAAATATTAGTGCCGGGTGCTGCAGATATAAACACCATTTTTGTGCTGCAGAAGAGACCTGTTCGTGCAATTTATAATATGGGCCCCAGATAACCATTACGCCTTATGTTTAAAGAAATAAAGATTATTACATTCTCTTGTCAATACATTTATAAAAATCTGATGAATGTTCACAAAAATATTTAATTGTTTAGGAAAAATAGCGAAAATCATAATTTTAATACTAGAAATAAAGATAAACTCCCTGCTGCCCTTGTAGACTCCATAAAGTTAGTAAATCGTTTAAAGGGCAAGGTGTACGCTTTCATAACAAACTCCCAAGTGATGTACAAAATTGACAATTAACAAATTAAAAAACGTGAATAAACAAAATCTTTATAAAAAGCCTACTATAAAATATCGGATTATTTAGATGATAGAGAAGCTATGGATTGAAGTTGCTCCAACTCGTTCAAAAATGTTACAATTTAGACGTAATTTATTTTCTTTATTGTTTTGTATTCTAAAAGGATCATTAAATAACAACCAGCCTTATTTCTTGCATTTCTTTCCTGGCTCGGTCGCAAAGGAACAGGCTGTAAAATTGACGTTTCAAAGTAATCCTTGTCATATTATTGTTTTTGACTTTGACCTGGGACTGGATTTTAGATGGATTAGGCTTTTTCAAACTTTCGCGATCACTGTACATAATTATTGATTAAAACGGGTATTTATCGCGTATGTACCTTTTTTATTTGTTATCCCGACGTTTCGGCTGTGTTGCAACAGTCATGGTCTCGGGCTGACTGAGACTGAGTCAGCCCGAGACCATGACTGTTGCAACACAGCCGAAACGTCGGGATAACAAATAAAAAAGGTACATACGCGATAAATACCCGTTTTAATCAATAATTATGGATTAGGCTTGCCTAGTACTTAAACAATCGCCTTTGTTGTCAGCGTTTTGAGCAGATGCACATATTTTTTTTCGAGTGGTAAAGTCCATTCATGCGCAACTGGAATTCAAGCCTTAGGAAGTCTAGGTACCAATATGGCTTTGCTTATCTATAATACAAGCAAATGGGTTCATGTTATTAGAACTGTTTTGACTGAATTATATTATCCAGTAAAATTCCAGTAAGTATAAAAAATAGAACAATATATTCAAGCCGCCGTGCGGCAAAATTGCCAAAAATATAGCACTAGCTGAGATAGAAGATCAGCTAGGAACTATTCGATTGAACCGTCCGAGCACAGGAAAACCCTCCGTCGCCCGAGACACGTTCTCGGAGACCCGGATGACGAAATCACTTCCGCTAATGCATCCACATTAGACAGAGCAAACACTCCACAAATACACCGACCTCGCCGGCGAGGTCGACGAGTCCCATTAGTCGCCGCCTACACGAGGTACAAGCACGTACCCGGGCGTTTCTCTCCTATCCCCGTCCCGGCAACAGCCCAAGCCGAGGTTCGTACCTAAGTGGTGCCCTTGCGCTAGTTGCCTCATCAAAAATAAAATTATAGGGCTGAGCGCCTTCTGCGCTCGCCAAAAGCTCGGTTAAGCTGCAACGGCCTCAGAGGCCAACAGCGAGATAAGTCCATTCGAAAAAAAAAAAAAAAAAAGATCAGCTAGTTTAATCTATTCAGTATTCAGTATTCATTTATTCACCATTTCATTACATTTCATAATATTGGTTTGTCAAAAGTATATTACAAATTATGTCAGCTAATTAAGTAACTATAGAATAAACAAAATCAATACAAAATAATTAGAACTAAACTAAGAGGTTACAGCAGATACTGCTCATGCAGATGAGAAAATGAACAGATTATATATTCATTTAAATGATAAAATGTGTGGTTTTCTAAGAAAGTTTTTAGTTTTATTTTAAATCCTTTCAAAGGAAGCCTGAGCCTGAGGAAAGCACGTCACTGTCCTCGCTTACCTAACTTTATTTGACTAGACCGGTTTATCTTTATGCTGCACTCTGAAATCTTTCCAATTTCATTGTCAACTAACAATTTAATATCAATGCCCTGAATCATTGCAAGACATAATGGCTCGTATTTTACAACCTATATCAAAGTTTTGACTGTTATTTGATATTTGCGACCAAAGATCGCAAGCTTGGCGTTTGGCATTGTCAAGTTCACTGTCGGCCACAGACTGACCAAGCTGTCTCTAAGCTCATAGCTCCAGTAAACAAGCCCTGTAGGTAGAGGTCAAAGGCTTTCTCTGTGGGCAGTGCTAGCAAGAAGTGGGGTGAGAGAGAAGGGTAGAGGTGACAGAGAGGGGAGAACTAGAAAGTCCTTGCTATTGTTTTCGTCATTACCGCATATTTATCAACTGTCACTTCACGTTCGTTTACGGTATTTTATATGTAAATGCGACGGTCTGATATGTGCGGCAGTTCTGAGAAGGCATGAGTTTGCAGATTGGATTAAGCATTATAAATATAAGGTTAAAGAACCTACAAACTTGTTTTCCATAAAATAAACAAGGAAGCAATTTTTATAAGCAGTGGTAACCGCTTAACATCAGGTGGGCCACTAGCTTATGCCATTATCTCCCAAATAAAAAAATCCATATCAGACATGAAATGAATAGAGGCAATCGACCACCCTCTGCATACATAGTAGTTTCATCATCAGCATCATCAGCCGGAAAGACGTCCACTGCTGAACATAGGCCTCCCCCTTAGATCGCCACAACGAGCGGTTGGTAGCCGTTTGCGCCCAACGGCTCCCCGAATATATATCTAGTATATTCTTACTAGATCGTCGGTCCACCTTGTGGGGGGCCGGCCTACGCTGCGTCTTCCAGTCCGTGGTCTCCACTCGAGAACCTTTCTTCCCCAACGGTTATCGGTTCTACGAGCGACGTGGTCTGCTCATTGCCACTTCAACTTGCTAATTTTGAGAGCTATGTCGGCAACTTTAGTTCTTCTGTGGATTTTGTCACGCAAAGAAACCCCGAGCATAGCCCTCTCCTTAGCTCGTTGAGCGACTTTGAGCTTGGTGATGAGGCCATGAGTAAAAGACCACGTTTCAGCGCCATAGGTCATCACTGGCAACACACACTGGATGAAGACTTTCTTCAGGCTCTGGGGAATTTTGGACGAGAAGATATCGCAAAGTTTCCCGAACGCTGCCCAGCCAAGTTAGATTCTTAGTGCGACCTCTTTGTCGAAGTTGGACTCACTTACTTTATTAGTAATTACCTAATTACTAGTACTTTTTTGTTTTGTAAAACCAAATACTACACAATTTAACACAAAAAATCAGGTGACCAACATATCTATGCCTTTGTTTACAAAGATTGTTTCAAACTATGGGAAACAATTGAAATAAAAAGGTCATCTAAATACTGTGTTTATATATTCAATTCGTTTGTTCTGTCACACCGGCAGACGAACCATGAAGAATAAAGTCTCTATACACAAAGCAGTAATTTAGAATGAATAATAAACTGATGTTGTTGTTGAAGACGTCTAAATTTATCACGGTTTTAAAGGCACATATTTATACCAAACCATTACTTTATATTATTGTAGATATGAAGACGGAAAGCGACGCCGAGGAAGGCCTAAAAACTAACTGTGTGATACTGGCGGGACCTGGCTCTAGACCGATAAGTGGAAGGAAGAGGGGGAGGCCTTTGCCCAGCAGTAGGACAGTATGGGCTAGTAAACAAAAATTGTAGATACGGTTGTACGTTTTTTTATACTACTTATATGACAAACAAGCATGCAGTCCACCAGATGTTAAGTGGCTACTGCAGTCCATGGATATCCACATAGAATTCAAAACCAGGGATTATGGCGTAGTGGACGAATAGCCAGCTGAGACGCAGGAGGTAGCGGGTTCGATTCCCGCTGCGGAACAAATGTTTGCATGATCTACAGATATTTGTTCCGGGTTGTTTCTCTATGTATTATAAGTATGTATTTACAAAAAAAAAAGTATATAAGTATTCTATCAGTTATCTGGTTCCCATAGTACAAGCTATGCTTAGTTTGAGGCTAGATAGCGCTGTGTGAAATGTCCAGCAATATTTATTTATTTATTTATTTATGTTGTCTTGATCTCTATGTGGATACGTTGCCATATTATAGGACTTAGCTGGTGCCAGTAATTACAGGAACATACCATTACCATCTAACCGGAACACAGCAGCACAAGTACTGCTATTTGGCGGCAGATAAAGGTAAAGCGGTGGTGCCCACTTCCTCGAGCCCGTTCACAAAAGCTCTACCACCAGTACAGTACTGCTGGAAATGTGGTCAGGATCAAAGAAATACTCGTAGTAGGTACCTATTAGGTACAGTTGTTCTAAAACTTTACAAACCAATTGCCAAAAATTTTGTGATATTTCAGTTAGGACGTAGTTTGGAATGACCACAACACGGAACCAGGAGAAACCAGTCAAAGTTTGACATAAGCTTATCAATTTAAGGGTATGTAGTAGAGTTCCTTGTGAAACGGCACCGGGAAGTACTAGTATACCTATTACTGACGCCAAGCAGCATTGCTGTGATTCGGTTTGTAGGGTATGGTTGCTGGTAAATAACAGGCACATGAGGCTTTACACCTGTATGACTCAAGTTGATCGACGCAGGGCAGTGCATCGTAGGGCACGTTTCTAAGGTGCGTGACCTACAAGGCAATACTATTTTATAGACGATGGTTACCACTTAACATCAGGTGGTGCTTGTTCCATCTCCAAATCGTATAATTTTTGAAGTAAAACTTGTTTACGCATGCTTGACTTGGGGAGTAAGCTGGTGAATGCGTTACGAAAAGTGCGAATGGAAGTTGAACTCCATTTTTATGTAATTGTTACGTAGTGTTGTTTGTATGGCTCGAATTTAAAGTGCGAGCGGAAGTTTCATACAATACCGTGTGTCTCTATGGACTTATTGACTTTTATGACGTATACATATTAGGTTGGGGAAAAAGTTTCTTCGCATTTTTTAAGAAAATTCAAAACATTTTTTAATATAGTTTATTTACATTTCACTAAAGTATGTAGGTACCATTTTGTTTGATAACTTTTTGCCATCTTGTAGGTAGGGACATGATCCCATTGCTATATCAATTTTGGGGCTTCTGATCAAAATACCGCGACAAGTAGTTTTGGCAGTCCTCTCGTGATGTTAACCTGACAATGCCTAAAGAATTCTGAAGAGACCGAAACAGGTGGAAATCTGAAGGTGCAAGGTCAGGACTATACGGCGGATGCATTAACACCTCCCAGCCAAACTCTCTTAATTTTTGCTGAGTGGCTAATGATGTGTGATGTCTAGCGTTATCATAATGAAAAACCACACCCCTTCTGTTGATTAATTCTGGCCGCTTTCTCTCAACTTCTTGCTTTAATCTCATCAGTTGTTCGCAGTAGAGTTCAGAATCGATGGTCTTGCCTGGTGGTAACAGCTCATAATGAATAATGCTCTTCCAATCCCACCACACACACAGCATCACCTTGTTGCGAGTTAACCCGGGTTTCGTCACATTCTGTTAAGCCTGACCGGCCTTTGACCACGACCTTTTTCGCACGTTCTTGTCGTACGTGATCCACTTTTCATCACCAGTTATCAGCTTCTTCAAAAATGGTTCGGTTTCATTACGTCGTAATAAACAATCACAAATGAGTACACGGTTCATTAGGTTTCTTTCAGTGAGCTCGTGGGGTACCCAAATATCGAGCTGTTTTGTGTACCCAGTTTTTTTCAAATGCGCCAAAACAGTTTTGTGGTCAATTCCCAGTTCTTCAGCTACGTCGTAACTACTGATATGCCGATCTTGCTCCACTTTTTAAAAAATGGCATCATTTTTATCCGTAATAGGGCGACCAGAGCGACGTGCATCTTTAACATCAAAATTTCCGGATTGAAAACGCTTAAATCAAATTTGTGCTACTCTCACAGACACTGCACTAGGTCCATAAACATCGCAAATTTTTTTCGCGGCTTGCGTTGCATTTTTACCTTTTGTGTAGTAAAGTTTTAAAATGTATCGAATTTCTTCATTAGATTCACTAATCTTTACAGTACGAAAAACAAATAAAAATCATACATTTTCCTAATTTGAATATGGAATTATCTTCTTTAAAATTTAAACTTTGAATGATACCAAAACCAGCCAGATACAAATAGTATAGCCATAGAGATTTTATTACAAGTTCATACATACTATAATGCGAAAAGACTTTTTCCCCAACCTATTATATGAGTTGTATATTATATGAGTGAAGATAGAAAGAGAGAGAGTTACGTTTCGTATATTTTTAAAGGTTAACGTGCGAGTTCGAGTTGCGTCTGTCCAGAATCAACATAGACTGATCGACCTACAGACGTGTGGACAATTTTGTAATTGAGCAATTTTATAAATTAATATTTTGATAAAGAAGTTTGACTTCAGTCGTGTGCTCTAGAGCACACTCGTTTTTTAAATGTGACATTTTTTATCCACTTGCACATACATTTTCTAAAGCACCCTATACAAAAACGGATTGGTTGATAATGTTGTGAGTAAGAGTGAATCTATATTTACGCCCTGCTCCGCCCGCTAATGTTCAAACCTTTTGAAAGAGTTATCTGCCGTGACGATTGGATTTCGAGTACACATTTGTAGTTGCCAAAGAGATTGGGTCATTCTTTTGTCCACGTGGGAACGATGCAAATGAGCCTTCGCTATTTCTTTGTTTGATTTCGTGAAAGTTTACACGATCGAGGAAGGAACGGCCGGCGACGGACCGATGTGAACTCCATTTTTATGTAATTGTTACGTCGTGTTGTTTGTATGGCTCGAATTTAAAGAGCGAGCGGAAGTTTCATACAATACCGTGTACCTCTATAGACTTATTGACTTTTATGACTTATATATTATAACTAGACGGTTTGGACACTATAGCTTGATTCAAGATGTTGCCATGAAATGAAAAAAAATTGTTTCAGGCGTGTGTTAGATTAATTTTTCCGGATACCTACAATCCTATTGTGAGGTCAGAGCTTTGTTTTTTATTTTCTGTTGATAATTGTTAAGTATTATTAACTACTACCTAGTACTAGCTATTATTTATATTTGTAATTAAATTGACACGTATAAAGGTAATTTTAATACTATTTACTAGACTCAAGAGTGTTCTTGTGCTTACAATACTGTGAGTACAAATACCAATTTTAGAAAACAGAAAATTGGAAATAGAACTTAAAAATCATCAGATCATGCCCAAATTTATGCAGAATCTGAAATATTCCCTTTCTAATAAAAAAAATCAATGAAATCAATTACCATAGTAAAAAAATATAACGACGAATTGACCGAGATTTAACATATAAGAAATTCTGAAAATTAATAAAGATGAAAGAATCAGTGACTAAAACAATAAAGGAAAATCCATTATCTTACTCTATCTTAAGACAAATTATTACTTCAGTAATAATAATAACATATAATAATAATAGTTTTCCAACAAAAATATAACCGACTTCAGATAACAGTAAAAACCAAACTACGCTACCAACTTTGATAAAATTTCCATGAGATAAATTTAAAAACATATATGCTTCTAAACTACAAACTAATTTTCCAAATCGATTGATATATCACAGAGTTCTGAGCTAACAAACATAGCATAACATAAAAATTAAACAAATTTAAGACTTATATAGTTTTCTCATGGATGGCATTGTCAAAACTAAACGAAATGGAAATGGGACCTCACGGAAAGTACCAGCTTTCAAATAAAAAAAGAATCATCAATATCGGCTTACCCAGTCGAAAGTTCTGAGGTAACAAACATAAAAAAATACAGTTGAATTGAGAACCTCCTTTTTTGAAGTCGCTTAAAAATAACAATTTGTAACGTCAACTTCCTGCAAACGAAGATGTTCAAACTGTCGCTTCAAACTGTTAACGGATATCATTCAGCACATCAAGTCTACAATAACAAAACGATCAAGACTAATAACAGTATGTTACTATCCGCTGTCCACTTGTAACTCAAAAGATTGCGTGCTAGAGGGGAACGCCCTATAAGAAATCAACTACAATGCACTCGGGTCAAGTAGATAGGCATTTTTATACATTTAGAAATCAGATATTAATTAGTCTGATTCGTTTGGCGTAATATCATTTGATATGATTATTGACTTTGAGTCGTTATTTAATTGTGCAAGTACGGAAGTTTTAGTGTGCCATACAGAAAAATAAAGAAATTAAATCAATATTACTATTTCATTTGTGTGGCCATTTTGAGGGTTCTGTAGTCAAATTAGGAACCCTTAGGGATTCCATCCGTCTGTGTGTCTGTAAGCTTTGCTTGATGATATGGTTTCGTGACGTCTTAACGTTATAAATAAAAAATTAAATAAAAAAAAAACAGGAACTATTTACCACGGTACCGCAACACTTAGACCTAAACAAACATTTGCATATTAGACAACATTATTGATATTTTGTTATTGTGTTCTTTTAAAATATTAATTAGAAGTTCAATAAAAGTGGATCACACAACTAACCGAGGGTACGCTTACGTCATAATCTCGGTCAGACGCCACTCAACAAACCCAGTAATTAATACAATGATTTCCACTTGCATTATTTACATTACTGCGTGACTATTAACCCTTATTATGCGATAAGCAACCCAATACGCAATGGAAAAGTCCCAGCGAACTAATGCAGTCTGTAAATATGTAGTCAACATAGAAAAATGCCAGCGAGACGGAATGTCATAGCATCAAACCATTCACTAAGCTGGTGCAATTTAAGTGCCTTGGGCACTTGATTTTGCAACCGTCTGTCCCTTTTATTGAGCGTCGAGGCTACCAATTTGTCTACAAACTAAGGCTTGGTTTACGAGAACTGCTACTGTTTAAATTCAGATCACTACGTCTACGACTTGCGTAGTTAGATTAGTTTTGAAGTTTCCGAATTCTACTTTGTTGAAGCACTCCATGTTTCCCATTGTTTCATTTACACTGTTTTAGTCCAGCTGCTTATAATGGCAGTAAAATTAACTTATGATGGTAGAAACATACTTGTTTAAGCAAAGAGCGAAAAACTCTTGGAATTATCTTAACTCTATGTGAATTAAAAATGTCTTAATCTTTTAAAGAGTACATTCATTTATTTTTTAGATTTAAATGACATAGATTTTCGTTCTAAAAGGATAGATGATCACCCGCACGTACGAAACCCACACCTCGCTGTTTCGTAAACAGAACATGGTGTATTTATACAAATTCTTAATACACATGCATGCACAATTCTTCTGGCTAAAGGTTAATACGATATGAATTATATTAACAAGTACTCTATGAAGGAGAATGTCTCTGCCTTCTGTAAAGATTTCTCAACCGGTCGACCTTTTGTGATGAGGTCGAAATATTAAAGATGAGTAGCTACAAAGTAAATACGAACAAAAGGCTACCAGCAATTTGTTTTAAGGACACTTTAGTGGGTAAGTAGGTTTACAAGAATGTTTCACATCAATGCCGAATGATGGATGGCAGTGGCTGTCCTAGAGACAATATACGTACAATTGGGTAAGTAATTTGTAAAGGGCCGCAATACATACCTTGTTTCATACAAACTAGCTAGCTTAAATCTACAAAGTTTTACCGTAAATAACTTCTTTTATTATACAAAAGTTAAAATCTCAAAATCTGAAAGAAACGCATTGAAACTAGTTTATTCATTTGTATAAATAGCTTTCATAGGTATCACACTTCCTCTCCGTTCATCTTTGATTGACCGCAAATTTCAAATTTTATACCTAACACTATTGAATAAAAAAAACGTTGATGATGTAACAGCACGATGATAGGTGCATTAATAACGTTATCGGTAGGACTGGCAGCCTTGTGAACTGGCACACGTAGTGATTACCTGCCCGCGACTCTGACCTATTTCCCAGTTTTAAATGAGAACACTACACAAGCGTTTATGTGGATTGTTTATTTAGCCGATAGTGTATTTTGATGTCTCTCTTCAGCTTCTCCCTGTTCTTAATAATTTGTAAAGCCAAAACTGTGTACGTAGGAACCAGCCCGCTTATTGAGCACTGGTTTTTAATTGAAGGCTCACACCCGGAAATGGACTATTAGTTATTTTTTGCGCATTGCTTGATTGTATTCTAACTATTTTTTTTTATTATTTTTATAGTTTTGTATTTAACGCATTTTTATTAAATTATTGAATTTAACTAGTAGCTGGCATCAATCCAGTTTTCTACCAAAGTACGTGCGCATTTGTTATCTCTAAAATGAGTATTGAGTGAGACCTTTTAAGGTAAAATTACCAGAGTAGTAAGAAAGTATATAGTGCTCCGCGAAGGAATATACAGTCATTCATTATCCACGATATTTAGTGATAGTGATAATGGAATCATTAAAACGTCAACTCATCAACATGTGTATTCTGCCTGTCCTAACCTACGGTGCCCAGTCTTAGTCACTGACTGAATCTCAAAAGTCCAGGCTCAGGGTTTGCCAAAGGGCGATGGAGCGCAACATTTTGGGTGTCAAGAGAATAGACAGGATTCGGAACACCTCGCTGTGCTCAAGGACCGGCATCGCTGACTTCGGTATCAAGGCTGCCAAGTTGAAGTGGGGTTGGGCGGATCATGTCTCCCGCATGCAACCAAATAGGTGGGCTAAGGTAGTAACTGGATGGCTCCCTGTGGATGGAAAGCGACACCGCGGAAGCCTAAAAAGCGGTAGTGCGATGATTTTGACGCTTTCTATAGGGACTGGCGGGCTTTGGTACAAGATCGAGAAAAGTGGAGAGATGAGAGGGAGGCCTTTGCCTAGCAGTGGGACAGCATAGGCTAGATAAAAAATTAAAAAAAATCCAAGAAATAACAAGACAATTATTCATACTCTTACTCATTTATTCAAACCGTAGTAGGGACACAATAGAACACTTGGTTAATTCAATAATAACAATAACATAGGCTTTATCTACCTAGTCGCTCATTGCACCATAGTTTTGGAGATGCCAGAAACAGATCTAAACACTGATTTAATAAGTACTTAAGAATATAACTTTTGTAGATGGGCATTGTCAAAGAAATTATTAAATTAATTATAAAACTTAATTTAAATTCTATATTGCTATGTATGTCAATAGGGAAGAATTACAAACATCGAATGGCATTAGTCATTTATTACATATTTAATACACAATACATACAGGTAAAGAACTAAAATATATCCTAAATGGATTGAACAATTTCGTAGTCCATAAACTGCTAGTTACAGTTACATACAGATCTATATTTGTTATTCAACTTGTTGAAGACTACAACCCGTACAGTCAAAAACTTTTCGATAAAGAATGTCTCGATGTTTAACCTTCATCGTTTATGCAAATATTAATACTTACACACTCATCATCATCATCATATCAGCCGTAGGACGTCCACTGCTGGACAAAGGTCTCCCTCATTGATCTCCAGGAACTGCGGTTGGAAGCGGCCTGCATCCAACACCGACCTGCGGTTCTTACCAAGTCGTCTGCCCATCTTGTAGGTAGACGTCCTACGCTGCGCTTGCCGGTCCGTAGCCTCCATTCGATAACTTTCCGGCCCCATCGGCCATCTGTTCTGCGCGCTATATGGCCTGCCCATTGCCACTTCAACGTGCTAATCCGTCGGGCTATATCGGTGACTTGAGTTCTCCTACGTATCTCCTCATTTCTGATTCGATCCCGTAGAGAAACTCCGAGCATAGCCCTTTCCATAGCTCGTTGAGCGACTCTGAGCTTATTCATAAGGCCAATAGTGTAGGACTTACACACTACTTGTCGGTAATCTATCAACTGGTTTATAGTGCATCGATTATTTGATAAGGTGTATTGTTATCGGCGCATAACCGCGCAAGGCACGTGCACAAGCGTATACCTATTTGTATAGCTCTTATCAGTAACATCTTTTGTACAATGTTCTATGACTTATAGGTTTTAGGGCATATTCACATTAGGAGTGGAATTGGTTATGGAATCTGTCATTTACAGAGATTTATAATCTATGGTCACTGTTCTACTTTGTTGATGTCATAATAAAGTGGATATAGGTGGGTAGATATAGATCATGCGGCCATCTTTACTTTGCACACAGCTCCCTAGCTGAATAAACGATTCCTATCGAATTAATGCGTTTACTTTGCTAATATGGACATAATAGAATCGAAATTTGGAACTGTCTGTACAATTTCCGGGTATGTCTATAAATTTTAAATATATGGTTAGAAAGTATTGAAAAATAAATAATAGTAAATGTAGGTACTAAGTGTTTTTCAGATCCTAGCATCATTAAAACTCATTTGATACGTCTGCCTAATAGTGGTCTGGAGCAGTTGAGCTTTAGATCGCTCAACTGTTTCTTTTGTATTGGAAAGGAATATGTAGGTAATAACTTGAAAAATATTGTTTGATATGCTCTAATATTTTATTCCTGTATCACAGTAGTCAGTGAAACGAACATTATATTCAAATATTGCTAATCTCTGAACTCGGATCATACAATGAAAAGCCAGAACTATCTTCAAGTTATAAACAACTTTCACTGCGCTATATAATTTACACTAACAAGTCATGTTTCAGGAAACACAGATTCTGACCACCCAGTCTTACAACAGACGGAATTCATCTTACTTAGTATAAGTAGCGGCACGAAACTTTAGCGCTAACCGTTATTGCGCAGAAGTAAAAAATAAGGTACCTGAGGGGGGCTAGCGGGATGAAGGGCGGGCGTGCGTAGCGCCGATTGGCTCTCCAGTCGCATTCCGTTCCCCGCACTGATACGACACCCCGCGTACATCCAGTGAAGTAGGATCATCATCATCATCCACATCCATTGCTGTTTTTGTGTGTAAGAATTTGGTATATTGTGTGAATCTTACTTGTGTGCTTTGTATGCTTTGTACCGTCACAAATAAATGTTTTTTCTTTCTTTCTTCTTTTCTTTCTTTCAGTGTACAGTCGCATTCTTAATTGTATTGTTACAGCTGTTATTTGAATTTGTTTGTTAAAATTAGTTTTTTTTTAAGTTTGTTTGTGACTTTAAAGTGAATATGCCTAGAAGAAATACTGTTTTGAAAAGACAGGCAAGGAAAATGGTTTATGACGTGAATTGTTTTTTTTAATGGGAATCTATTAATTAATTGATTCTTTGAAACCAATCACAAGTGGGATTGATGAAGCTACAAGTACTTTACTCAGTCATTTGGACAGCAGCACTGTAAATTTGAGCCAGATAAAACAAACTGCCGAAATTGTTAAGACGGGAAATATTAAATTAAATGGCGATTTAGGGAAAATCCAAAATAGGACAGCAGATTCTATAAATACGTCAATTGCAACGGAAAGGAACATCTCCAATCAAGCCAATTGTGGCTATTGGCTATTGTATTGCTTGCGCGACAGTACCCATGCGCAGCTATCCCCTCCGCATATTGTTAAGCGCTAGACTTACGTGCCGCGACTTATATTTGGGTTCAGTGTAATGTAGGGCGTTTGATAACAACACGCTTTTATTGTGCAATACCAAAATACCTCATATAGGTACAGTGTTCAAATGTTGTACGTGGAATTTGATAATTTGAGATAACCAATTGCTCTACTAAGCGTGCTGATAAATTTTTTAGCTTGGTTTTCTTCTTGTTGACTCAATGTATCTGTCAATCCGAATTGGACCCTCATCATGGATCGCATCAAGAGGAGCCTTTGTGGGGGAGGCACCTAGTATGTTTAGCCCCTTTCTCTGGTATAGCTTGGTGCTATTCGTGAAATAAATTTAGCGTTTTGTAGAATTTCGTAAAGTCAATGTTTTTGGGTACCAAAATGTTTCCCATAAATGTCCCTCAATCTTTAAAATTACTTGAGTATAAACAGTGCCAATGGAAATGGCAGCCGCCTAATACAATTTTGACTGACAGGGTGATATTTTTCTTTCGTATGTAGGTATCAAAGGAAATGTCTTGATAAGGCAATTTAATTGCAATTGGCCTTAATTATTAATAACTAGCTAACCAATCCGCAGCTTCGCACGCGTAGTTTTTAAATAAAAACATTACCCTCCTTCTGCGCAGTTGGGTAAATAGTATCCTACGTCACCCGGGGATAGTGTAGCTTTCCAACAGTGAAATATTTTTTTAATTCGGTCCAGTAGATTCGGAGCCTATTCATACAAACAAACAAATCTTTCCTCTTTATAATATTAGTATAGACAATTGAGTAAGGCTTGTTTGTTTCCATAACTAAATACTTGTTTACCGCGATGCTTCTCGCACGTAACACTGCTACGTATTGAGAACAGCAATAAATACATTTTAAAGACGTGGGAAACAAGTTGGAACAGCTCAACGCGTGAAGATCATTCTAAATATTAGCAGCCAAGGTGTCTCGTGGTCGGCGTAGCCTTGCAAATTAGTACGGAGGAACCACTAATCAGTGGTATGATGAATGTAGGACAGTCATTCTTCTATCCTAGTGTCTATTGCGTTACGAGGTGCACTTTGAATACTTGAACGCCTGATTTTTTTATTCTGACCAAAGCTAGTATGGATTACTTCTGATAATACGAGCATATAGAGTTGTTTCAGTAAATACTACAGAGTAAATATTATAGAGGTAACGGTTTAATGAATATTTTTGATTTTATTCTGATTTTATTTGGTACAATATCTTAGAACCGTTCGCTTTGGAAACTCGAAGCAATGAAGTGGCATGATACTTTAAAAAAAAGACGCACCATAAGGGTTTTGACTAATATGGTCAAAAATCCATGTTTGTTTATTTTAAACTTAGCTGACCAATCCGCAGCTTCGCACGCGTAGTTTTTCAATAAAAACATCCTTCTGCGCAGTTGGGTAAAAAGTAGCATATGTCACCCGGGGATAGTGTAGCTTCCCAACAGTGAAAGATTTTTTTAAATCGGTCCAGTAGTTTCGGAGTCTATTCAATACAAACAAACAAATCTCTTTCTCTTTTTAATATTAGTATAGATTAATCAAATGTTTAATTAATTCAATCTTACTTTACAGGAAAGGTGTCCGAGAGTGTCATTATCCTGTTACGTAAGTTATTTGTACAAGCAATTATTAGAATAAGTCTGCATTGATTATAATTCATTTATCTCCAACACAATTAGGGCATGCGCCCTCCGAATCATACAATTGATTCAACAATCAACTATGACCTCATGTGCGGGCGCACTAGAAAACAATGTGCAGTTCTCACGCACACTTCCGTACACATTTAACCCTTATTACAAGTGACTACGGTTCAAAATTGAGCAAGAGGAGCGTCGCTGATTGATTGTAACGGGCCTGTTTGATACAAATAGTGTGAGACCATCGGTCTTTTTCTTTGCTTCTGTTAATTGAATTAGGAGTGAGGTGTTCTATTAAAATAAACAGTGTTTAACTGGGGTTTTTTTACTTATTATTAACTCTCAAGTATAATAATTAACATTTACTATTTAATAAATAATAACCGGCCAAGTGCGAGTCAGACTCGTGAACGAAGAGTTCCGTACCATTATCTATAATAACGACAAAATATCATGTCTGTTATATAGGAGCCCCCCTTAAATATGAATTTTATTTTTAAATTGAATATATAACTAAATATTCTATGAATATTAGAAGCGTCTACCTGTTGCTGTTATCAATATCGAGCAAAGACGCCCTGAAATTGCCCCCTATAAATATTTATTTTATTCTGTTTTTAGTATTTATTGTTATAGCGGCAACAGAAATACATCATCTGTGAAAATTTCAACTGTCTAACTATCACGGTTCATGAGATACAGCTTGGTGACAGACAGCGGAGTCTTAGTAATAAGGTCCCGTTTTACCCTTTGGGTAAAAAACCCTAAAAAAGGTTAAGGTAATTTTAATATTTTGAATAATCCCAAAAACTTTAACCTTGAAGTGGCAGTGGGCGGGGCATATAGCTCGAAGAACTGACGGTCGTTGGGGCAGAAAGGTTATTGAAGACCACGCTCTAGAAAGCGCAGCGTGGAACAACCCCTACTAAATGGAAAGACGAGCTGATAAAAGTTGCTAGGATCATTTGGGTGCAGGCCGCACAAAATCGTTTGCTCAGGAAATCTACGGGGACTATTACTAATGAATGACTATGTTTAGCAGAGGATGTCCTATAACTTAATCATGACGATGATATATAATTGTGAATTTACTACTCAACTCCTCACGACCTACGTGGTGCAGTGGGCAAATAGCTGGCTGAGACGCAGGAGGTAGCGGGTCAATTTCCGCCGCATGATCTACAGATATTTTTGTTCCGGGTCTGGATATTTGTCTATATGTTATAGGTATGTATTTACAAATATGTATATATATATATATATATGTGTTATATCAGTTATATGGTTCCCATAGTACAAGTTGTGCTTAGTTTCGGGCTAGATAGCGCTGTGTTAAATGTCCAGGAATATTTATTTATCTTTTTCATTGTATTACTATTGCTACAATAAATTTAGCAAACCAGAGTCTAATTTTGGCAATCCCGGAAGCTAAGTGCCATTATAATGAAGGTCGTGTTGAGATTAATTGCTCCTATTTTATAAGAAAACTGGTTTTCGACCAAACGTGAACTTTACTCTTCAACTTGTCAGGAAAAACGTCAGGGCCTTTGTGCACGAGGCATAAACTGAGGCAGGTAAAATGCCGTTGACATGAAAACTACTCCTTTAAAATAACAGTTAATAAAAATAGTGGGGTTTTTTATACCTGGAAATGTAACATCCTTATGATCCATTTGATGTTATGTGGTTATGTGGTCATCTAAAAACCGTGCCTTATAATGCACTGCCCTGGGTCCATCAGCTTGAGGCATACAGGTGAAAAGCGTTATGTGCCTGCAAAATTACCGGTAACCATACCCGTCCAACTGAAATACAGCAACGATGCTTGGCGGCAGAAACAGGTAATTATGTCAACTCCGTGATTTCATTTTATAATAGTATACCATACAAAATGAAACATACAAAAAATAAACAAAAATAAAGGTAAGTACAATGGTTTTATCGCTAAATTCAATCTCTTCCAGACAACTTTTGGATGGACAGGACAAATCGAAATCAAATACCTACTTACTTTGAATGTTATAACTTCGTAGGTAGAGATCTTTCTATCACTGCATGCCCCACTACTACTGAAGACTGATTTAGCCATATGCTTTTCGTGGTAGGTTAGGTATCATATATGCGAAGTCATAAGCAGTATTAAAGTAGAGGCCTAGCAGTGGGATATGTAGGCTAACAAAAAAAAATTAAGAACTTTCAATAAAATCGATAAAAGCAACATTTTTGCTACCATCGTCGACTTCTGCGGCCGTGACCATCATATAGACTGAAGTCGCCTACGCTGGCGTCAACCAATATACCTGACCCCGCTCCGTCTTCACAGCATCTATGTTAAATACGTTATAACATGTACAGCAGGGCTCAGGATAAGCTGGTCATTATGCAGGTCTTATCGCCTACGCTGTGTCGTCAAAGTCACAGCTGTTGGATGGTAAAGCTAGATCATTCTACACATACCTACAACCTATTTTATACAACCTGGGTATTTTTAAGTCGAGAGAGAATAGGTTTTTTCTAGGCAAGCGTGATCGTAAACTGCATCATCGCATACCATCAGGCGAGATCGTGGTCAAACGCAAGCCTATAATCATGCCTTAAATAAAGAGAAAAAAAAACTTGAATAAAAAGAAAAAGAAAATTATAAAAAAAAAACATAACTTAGCGTTTGACTTAGAAAGTTTATTGAATAATAGTGCTTTTCGGACCACATTTTATTTATTTGTAATGTGCGCTACAAATCAGTGGATATGAGTAAAAATTGATTATCAGACCATTATTTGAAAAAGTAATATTGTTATGTCTAGCAGCAAATGTTTTTTTAATTGACAAATGGTTATTTTTTGGTATCGTTGCCCTGTTACTGTCTGTGCAAAATGTTTATAGAGAAAAAAACGTGTGTGCTTTAGACCACACGACTGAAGAAAAACTTGTTTTTCAAAATATTAATTTATATAATTGTTCAAGAACGAAATGAAATAACGAAAAATAATCAAGCCATCACCGTTCACGTAACGCCAGCAAACTCGCTACGCGACTGAGATATATATATATTTAATGCACTGGCTATGAAAGGAAGAGAGAAAGAAAATGTGTGCGCGCGCAGCTCTCTCTTGCTCCTACAGTGTGGTACAGACAATAGGCCTGCACTGTGTCTTAAGCTTCCTCTACACGTCAACAGATGCGTCCGCGGACTCTGGCAGATGCGTCTGCAGATGGATTTTCACGAGCTGTCCACACGTCTGTAGGTCGATCAGTCTATGTTCATTCTGGACAGACGCAACTCGCACTCGCACATTAACGTTTAAAAATATACGAAACGTAACTCTCTCTCTTTCTATTTTCACTGACTTATATCTCCTTATCAACTTCTTTCGCAATTTTCGTAACGCATTCACCAGCTTACTCCCCAAGTCAAGCGTGCGTATAGAAGTTTTACTTCAAAAACAATTGATTATGTAGGTACGTAATTTAAAGTTGTGCCAGGAAGGCAATGGGTCCCGCTTAGCTAAGGACCAGAGACAGTGGCGTGATAACAATGTAGTATAAGAGCTGAATAAATAAATAGATAGAAAGTAAATCAAATTAATACTCATGATCATTTATAAACTTACGAATACGATCTTCGAAATCTATGAAAAGGCCTATGTTTTGCAGTGAGTGGACGTCCTGTGGCTGATAAAACTGTTTCAAAATATAAATTTATAAAATTGTTCAATTACAAAATTATCCACACGTCTGTAGGTCGATCAGTCTATGTTCATTCTGGACAGACGCAACTCGTACTCGCACATTAACGCGCCGGCGAACCCTGAGCGCAACTTCAATTCGGCCGCTTCAAAAACTTTGGCCTGAATATCGGTATCCCTGATTAGTGACGAAGTTTGGCCACGCAGAGCGACAGTGATAGCAATAGAACGATTCTAAATTTGATTAGATTTTGACCGTGTACCGTAATGCCAAAAATGATGACTGAAAACTTGTTGTATTTTTCTCATTGTGTTGTTAATCTGTAACTATACGATATAATCTATGTTCCCATGACTAGGATACGTAAGATGTTGTTGTTTTTAATACGAAACAATTAGGTTGAAAACAGGTCTTTTATGAAGTAAAAACATGCAGAATGCGATACGCTTCTATTTAATTTTAGTTAAGTATTTTGATCTAATATATGATTGGGAACCTAGATAAATACTATTCAAATTAAAATAATACCTTATTAAGGTATAAATCTGCTCCAATTATAAATGATCTTGGTAGTACGTGTTGTATGGGCGATTGTCCTTCCGGTGTCCCCTTAACGTTTAAAAATATACGAAACGTAACTCTCTCTCTCTCTCTCTTTCTATCTTCACTAACTTATATCTCCTTCTCAACTTCCGTTCATACTTTTCGAAACGCATTCACCAGCTTACTTCCCCAAGTCAAGCGTGCGTAATAGTAGATTATTAACCAAGGGGATAAAGCAGTATCTTCTGTCGCGGGTGACGATTTAAATCGCGAGCGTAACGAAGGACTCGAGGTTTACTTCCGAGCGTAGCGAGGGTGTTAAAAACTTAAATCACGAGCGAAGCGAGGGATTTAAGACGAGTCCTGAGTGTAGCGAGGGATTTAAATCGTATTTAAATCGACTAGTAAAAAAAGTAGTAAAAGTAGTGTATTTTCCTCGGTGATAAAGCTGTCTGCTTTATCACAGAGGAAAATACACTACTTTTCGTACCATTTACGAAAAAATTAACACATTAATAATATGAGATAAGCATTTATTAAAAATAATGAAAATTAAAAGTAAAAGTTAACATTCGAAACATTGGTCCAATTATTGATAGAGATAGTTACATTATTGTTTGGTACATTTATTGTTGATGAGTTGATTTGAATATTTCTCTGTTCTTGCGTCTGAGGAACTTGCGTTTCATTGTAGATAGTATACGTCGGAGATAGTGGTGGTGGTGCATCGTGAGTTACGGACGAAGATAAGATGCCGGAAGTTGATGGTTGTTGCTCTGATGGATTAAGTTTTATATTTTTGTTAATTTGACTGCTTAATATGGTTTTATTCGCCATTGAGCTTTCGATATAACCCTCAGCTACTCTATCAGAACTCCAACTACCGTGTCTTTTTATTGACGTAATAAAATAATCCGCCAAGAAAGTCGCCGAAGTTCTTCTAAAGCAGTGACCGGTATAGAGTTCAACATCTTTAAGTTTTAGATATTTAGCAATTTCCTTTGGCATATTGCTAATAATCATAACTGCATAATAAATGCGTATTCCTGTTTCAAAGAGATGTATAATGCTTTATATACAAACTCAATGGTGTAAACACAGATGTAGTTTAGTATAAATTTCGGTAAGTATTCCAAATTTAAATCGCATTCTCCCCTAGAGGATGAATGAAATTCAGTACAATTTTCTTTCCCTGTTTTTAACAGATTAAAAATGACTATTGTTATGTTCGCATTTTGTGGCATAGAATGTCACTTTTTTGAGCAAGTGGTACGAAAAGAAGTTTTACTTCAATAACAATGATTATACATTACTTTGCACTTAACATGATAGTAACAGTTTTATGTAGATCACCAGCGTTTCTATTATCGTCTGTGGTATTACTATGGTGCCTTTTTGCCCATTTGTTTACTAATTGAACAACTTGAACGTATCGGTCTTTGACACCAGTCTATGTTTGAACAATCTATTAGATTGTTTCTACATACTTTCGTAGGCACAAGGTTACGTGGTCTCTTTCAAGTGCTCATAATATTACATCTTAAAAGTAATCGGTGATTGTAAATATTATGATACACTTTTTTACAATTTGCAAGTGGTTGTTTGTAACCTTGTTTGTTAAGAAAATAGTTTTAGTATTAGGTAGTTAACCCGGGTATTAGAGACGTATCTGGAATTAGCAACAGCAATCGGTCGAGAAGCGTCAAATTTATAATGGGAAAATATTTATATCTATAGATGATTGAAATAAATTACGAAAATTTATATATATAATAAACCGGCCAAGTGCAAGTCGGACTCGCGCACGAAGGATTTAGTACCATTATCTATAAAAACGGCAAAAAAATCATGTCTTTTGTATGGGACCCCCCCCCCCCCCCCCCCCCCCATTTTAACTTAATTATTTATTTTTAAAATGAATATCTAACTAAATATTCTGTGAATATTTCAAGCGTCTACCTGTTGCAGTTATCAATATCGAGCAAAAAGGAGCAAAAAAATCACGTTTGTTGTACGGGAGCCCCCCTTAAATATTTATTTTATTCTGTTATTATATTTGTTGTTATAGCGGCAACAGAAATACATCATCTTTGAAAATTTCAATTGTCTAACTATCACGGTTCAAGAGATACAGACAGACGGACAGACAGACAGACAGCGGAGTCTTAGTAATAGAGTCCCGTTTTACCCTTTGGATACGAAACCCTAAAAGTGGATCCATGCTTCCCCTGGTCATGCCATAACTTGAGAACGACATTACCGATTTCATTCATCTTTTTTTTAAGTTTTGTGATATTTTTTAGAAAGTTGAAAAAAAGAAGTTGAGAAAACTGCGCAGAAAATTGGATAATTTCAGAAAACTTAACGATTATTTTAACTTCGCGAGTTTGATGAATATGAATTTAGCAGATTGGTTTTTCCCGTTGACACATCGTCTGGATACATTATATTCCCTGCCAATTTTTGATGTATCTAAGACAGGGCAACGTCTGTCGGGTCAGCTAGTAGTTTATAAAAATTGCCTGGTTTTGTTTAAAAATGATGATAACAGACTTGAAGAATCGTGCATGAAGTCAGTGAAACTGAAGACTCGGCCATGGCCAACAGCGAAGTATGTAGGTGACCTTACTTAAACCTTCGGTATTTCGATGTTTTTGACATCTCAAAGAAAAGTTCAGTAAGTTATACATTTTCCAAAAGCAGAGTCAAGAATTGTCAAAAAAGTGGAAACCTGGAGTAATTAATATAATTTATTATAATGCTGGACATTACACACATCCCCAAGCTAAGGCAAAGCTTGCACTATGGAACTTGATCTATACTAATATTATATAGAGGAAAGATTTGTTTGTTTGTATTATACATTTTCCAAAAGCAGAGTCAAGAGTCGTCAAAAAAGTGGAAACCTGGAGTAATTAATATAATTTATTATAATGCTGGACATTACACACATCCCCAAGCTAAGGCAAAGCTTGCACTATGGAACTTGATCTATACTAATATTATATAGAGGAAAGATTTGTTTGTTTGTATTATACATTTTCCAAAAGCAGAGTCAAGAATTGTCAAAAAAGTGGAAACCTGGAGTAATTAATATAATTTATTATAATGCTGGACATTACACACATCCCCAAGCTAAGGCAAAGCTTGCACTATGGAACTTGATCTATGCTAATATTATAAAGAGGAAAGATTTGTTTGTTTGTATTATACATTTTCCAAAAGCAGAGTTAAGAATTGTCAAAAAAGTGGAAACCTGGAGTAATTAATATAATTTATTATAATGCTGGACATTACACACATCCCCAAGCTAAGGCAAAGCTTGCACTATGGAACTTGATCTATACTAATATTATAAAGAGGAAAGATTTGTTTGTTTGTATTATACATTTTCCAAAAGCAGAGTCAAGAATTGTCAAAAAAGTGGAAACCTGGAGTAATTAATATAATTTATTATAATGCTGGACATTACACACATCCCCAAGCTAAGGCAAAGCTTGCACTATGGAACTTGATCTATACTAATATTATAAAGAGGAAAGATTTGTTTGTTTGTATTATACATTTTCCAAAAGCAGAGTCAAGAGTCGTCAAAAATGTGGAAACCTGGAGTAATTAATATAATTTATTATAATGCTGGACATTACACACATCCCCAAGCTAAGGCAAAGCTTGCACTATGGAACTTGATCTATACTAATATTATAAAGAGGAAAGATTTGTTTGTTCGTATTATACATTTTCCAAAAGCAGAGTCAAGAATTGTCAAAAAAGTGGAAACCTGGAGTAATTCATATAATTTATTATAATGCTGGACATTACACACATCCCCAAGCTAAGGCAAAGCTTGCACTATGGAACTTGATCTATACTAATATTATAAAGAGGAAAGATTTGTTTGTTTGTATTATACATTTTCCAAAAGCAGAGTCAAGAATTGTCAAAAAAGTGGAAACCTGGAGTAATTAATATAATTTATTATAATGCTGGACATTACACACATCCCCAAGCTAAGGCAAAGCTTGCACTATGGAACTTGATCTATACTAATATTATAAAGAGGAAAGATTTGTTTGTTTGTATTATACATTTTCCAAAAGCAGAGTCAAGAATTGTCAAAAAAGTGGAAACCTGGAGTAATTCATATAATTTATTATAATGCTGGACATTACACACATCCCCAAGCTAAGGCAAAGCTTGCACTATGGAACTTGATCTATACTAATATTATAAAGAGGAAAGATTTGTTTGTTTGTATTATACATTTTCCAAAAGCAGAGTCAAGAATTGTCAAAAAAGTGGAAACCTGGAGTAATTAATATAATTTATTATAATGCTGGACATTACACACATCCCCAAGCTAAGGCAAAGCTTGCACTATGGAACTTGATCTATACTAATATTATAAAGAGGAAAGATTTGTTTGTTTGTATTATACATTTTCCAAAAGCAGAGTCAAGAATTGTCAAAAAAGTGAAAACCTGGAGTAATTCATATAATTTATTATAATGCTGGACATTACACACATCCCCAAGCTAAGGCAAAGCTTGCACTATGGAACTTGATCTATACTAATATTATATAGAGGAAAGATTTGTTTGTTTGTATTATACATTTTCCAAAAGCAGAGTCAAGAGTCGTCAAAAAAGTGGAAACCTGGAGTAATTAATATAATTTATTATAATGCTGGACATTACACACATCCCCAAGCTAAGGCAAAGCTTGCACTATGGAACTTGATCTATACTAATATTATATAGAGGAAAGATTTGTTTGTTTGTATTATACATTTTCCAAAAGCAGAGTCAAGAATTGTCAAAAAAGTGGAAACCTGGAGTAATTAATATAATTTATTATAATGCTGGACATTACACACATCGCCAAGCTAAGGCAAAGCTTGCACTATGGAACTTGATCTATGCTAATATTATAAAGAGGAAAGATTTGTTTGTTTGTATTATACATTTTCCAAAAGCAGAGTTAAGAATTGTCAAAAAAGTGGAAACCTGGAGTAATTAATATAATTTATTATAATGCTGGACATTACACACATCCCCAAGCTAAGGCAAAGCTTGCACTATGGAACTTGATCTATACTAATATTATAAAGAGGAAAGATTTGTTTGTTTGTATTATACATTTTCCAAAAGCAGAGTCAAGAATTGTCAAAAAAGTGGAAACCTGGAGTAATTAATATAATTTATTATAATGCTGGACATTACACACATCCCCAAGCTAAGGCAAAGCTTGCACTATGGAACTTGATCTATACTAATATTATAAAGAGGAAAGATTTGTTTGTTTGTATTATACATTTTCCAAAAGCAGAGTCAAGAGTCGTCAAAAATGTGGAAACCTGGAGTAATTAATATAATTTATTATAATGCTGGACATTACACACATCCCCAAGCTAAGGCAAAGCTTGCACTATGGAACTTGATCTATACTAATATTATAAAGAGGAAAGATTTGTTTGTTCGTATTATACATTTTCCAAAAGCAGAGTCAAGAATTGTCAAAAAAGTGGAAACCTGGAGTAATTCATATAATTTATTATAATGCTGGACATTACACACATCCCCAAGCTAAGGCAAAGCTTGCACTATGGAACTTGATCTATACTAATATTATAAAGAGGAAAGATTTGTTTGTTTGTATTATACATTTTCCAAAAGCAGAGTCAAGAATTGTCAAAAAAGTGGAAACCTGGAGTAATTCATATAATTTATTATAATGCTGGACATTACACACATCCCCAAGCTAAGGCAAAGCTTGCACTATGGAACTTGATCTATACTAATATTATAAAGAGGAAAGATTTGTTTGTTTGTATTATACATTTTCCAAAAGCAGAGTCAAGAATTGTCAAAAAAGTGGAAACCTGGAGTAATTCATATAATTTATTATAATGCTGGACATTACACACATCCCCAAGCTAAGGCAAAGCTTGCACTATGGAACTTGATCTATACTAATATTATAAAGAGGAAAGATTTGTTTGTTTGTATTATACATTTTCCAAAAGCAGAGTCAAGAATTGTCAAAAAAGTGGAAACCTGGAGTAATTAATATAATTTATTATAATGCTGGACATTACACACATCCCCAAGCTAAGGCAAAGCTTGCACTATGGAACTTGATCTATACTAATATTATAAAGAGGAAAGATTTGTTTGTTTGTATTATACATTTTCCAAAAGCAGAGTCAAGAATTGTCAAAAAAGTGAAAACCTGGAGTAATTCATATAATTTATTATAATGCTGGACATTACACACATCCCCAAGCTAAGGCAAAGCTTGCACTATGGAACTTGATCTATACTAATATTATAAAGAGGAAAGATTTGTTTGTTTGTATTATACATTTTCCAAAAGCAGAGTCAAGAATTGTCAAAAAAGTGGAAACCTGGAGTAATTCATATAATTTATTATAATGCTGGACATTACACACATCCCCAAGCTAAGGCAAAGCTTGCACTATGGAACTTGATCTATACTAATATTATAAAGAGGAAAGATTTGTTTGTTTGTATTATACATTTTCCAAAAGCAGAGTCAAGAATTGTCAAAAAAGTGGAAACCTGGAGTAATTCATATAATTTATTATAATGCTGGACATTACACACATCCCCAAGCTAAGGCAAAGCTTGCACTATGGAACTTGATCTATACTAATATTATAAAGAGGAAAGATTTGTTTGTTTGTATTATACATTTTCCAAAAGCAGAGTCAAGAATTGTCAAAAAAGTGGAAACCTGGAGTAATTCATATAATTTATTATAATGCTGGACATTACACACATCCCCAAGCTAAGGCAAAGCTTGCACTATGGAACTTGATCTATACTAATATTATAAAGAGGAAAGATTTGTTTGTTTGTATTATACATTTTCCAAAAGCAGAGTCAATAATTGTCAAAAATGTGGAAACCTGGAGTAATTAATATAATTTATTATAATGCTGGACATTACACACATCCCCAAGCTAAGGCAAAGCTTGCACTATGGAACTTGATCTATACTAATATTATAAAGAGGAAAGATTTGTTTGTTTGTATTATACATTTTCCAAAAGCAGAGTCAAGAATTGTCAAAAAAGTGGAAACCTGGAGTAATTCATATAATTTATTATAATGCTGGACATTACACACATCCCCAAGCTAAGGCAAAGCTTGCACTATGGAACTTGATCTATACTAATATTATAAAGAGGAAAGATTTGTTTGTTTGTATTATACATTTTCCAAAAGCAGAGTCAAGAATTGTCAAAAAAGTGGAAACCTGGAGTAATTCATATAATTTATTATAATGCTGGACATTACACACATCCCCAAGCTAAGGCAAAGCTTGCACTATGGAACTTGATCTATACTAATATTATAAAGAGGAAAGATTTGTTTATTTGTATTATACATTTTCCAAAAGCAGAGTCAAGAATTGTCAAAAAAGTGGAAACCTGGAGTAATTCATATAATTTATTATAATGCTGGACATTACACACATCCCCAAGCTAAGGCAAAGCTTGCACTATGGAACTTGATCTATACTAATATTATAAAGAGGAAAGATTTGTTTATTTGTATTATACATTTTCCAAAAGCAGAGTCAAGAATTGTCAAAAAAGTGGAAACCTGGAGTAATTCATATAATTTATTATAATGCTGGACATTACACACATCCCCAAGCTAAGGCAAAGCTTGCACTATGGAACTTGATCTATGCTAATATTATAAAGAGGAAAGATTTGTTTGTTTGTATTATACATTTTCCAAAAGCAGAGTCAAGAATTGTCAAAAAAGTGGAAACCTGGAGTAATTAATATAATTTATTATAATGCTGGACATTACACACATCCCCAAGCTAAGGCAAAGCTTGCACTATGGAACTTGATCTATGCTAATATTATAAAGAGGAAAGATTTGTTTGTTTGTATTATACATTTTCCAAAAGCAGAGTCAAGAATTGTCAAAAAAGTGGAAACCTGGAGTAATTAATATAATTTATTATAATGCTGGACATTACACACATCCCCAAGCTAAGGCAAAGCTTGCACTATGGAACTTGATCTATGCTAATATTATAAAGAGGAAAGATTTGTTTGTTTGTATTATACATTTTCCAAAAGCAGAGTCAAGAATTGTCAAAAAAGTGGAAACCTGGAGTAATTTATATAATTTATTATAATGCTGGACATTACACACATCCCCAAGCTAAGGCAAAGCTTGCACTATGGAACTTGATCTATACTAATATTATAAAGAGGAAAGATTTGTTTGTTTGTATTATACATTTTCCAAAAGCAGAGTCAAGAATTGTCAAAAAAGTGGAAACCTGGAGTAATTCATATAATTTATTATAATGCTGGACATTACACACATCCCCAAGCTAAGGCAAAGCTTGCACTATGGAACTTGATCTATACTAATATTATAAAGAGGACAGATTTGTTTGTTTGTATTATACATTTTCCAAAAGCAGAGTCAAGAATTGTCAAAAAAGTGGAAACCTGGAGTAATTAATATAATTTATTATAATGCTGGACATTACACACATCCCCAAGCTAAGGCAAAGCTTGCACTATGGAACTTGATCTATACTAATATTATATAGAGGAAAGATTTGTTTGTTTGTATTATACATTTTCCAAAAGCAGAGTCAAGAATTGTCAAAAAAGTGGAAACCTGGAGTAATTAATATAATTTATTATAATGCTGGACATTACACACATCCCCAAGCTAAGGCAAAGCTTGCACTATGGAACTTGATCTATACTAATATTATATAGAGGAAAGATTTGTTTGTTTGTATTATACATTTTCCAAAAGCAGAGTCAAGAATTGTCAAAAAAGTGGAAACCTGGAGTAATTAATATAATTTATTATAATGCTGGACATTACACACATCCCCAAGCTAAGGCAAAGCTTGCACTATGGAACTTGATCTATACTAATATTATATAGAGGAAAGATTTGTTTGTTTGTATTATACATTTTCCAAAAGCAGAGTCAAGAATTGTCAAAAAAGTGGAAACCTGGAGTAATTCATATAATTTATTATAATGCTGGACATTACACACATCCCCAAGCTAAGGCAAAGCTTGCACTATGGAACTTGATCTATACTAATATTATAAAGAGGAAAGATTTGTTTGTTTGTAATAGGCTCCGCAACTACTGGACCGATTTAAAATATTCTTTCACTGTTGGGAAGCTACACTATCCTAGGGTGACATAGGCTACTTTTTACCCAACTGCGCAGAAGGAGGGTAATGTTTTTATTGAAAAACTAATAAAATAAGTAAATATTTATTTAGCTAGCAGAATATAAAATGTTAAAGTTTTTTTTTATGTACAATAAATGAAAACACGGGTTAATGGTTATTGTTGTCAAATAGGTTTTTTTTTAATTCATTACCACAGATTTTTTTTAAATAACCTTAATATCAAGTTCTAAATATCAGTAATATAGCCTGTATAACATAGGTAAACAAATCATATTCGTTCGTCATGAAAGTAGGTAGGTACCTGTTAAACTGACTAAGCGGCATTGTCGAAAAGACGTTGGCGATTTACGTTAAAATGGTTTATTGGAAATGTATCGCTTACTAGATAAATATTCAAGCTACCGGTATTAAACCTACCTCTAAAATCAGTTAATACAATTCCGGATGTGTGTTTTAAATTAATGTCGTACATAACAAAACAGGTTATACACATGGCTACACATCAAGCTACACATTGCCATTATAAGCTGACCTCGCATTGTGTAGGCTTTTCGTAGAATGAGAGGTCAGCTTATACTGGAAATTTGTAGCTTGATGTGTAGCCGTGTGTACCTATATGGGGGGAAATCTCTCGTATTATTAAATTTATCCTGGAAGGTATTTTACTTATAGAAAGCTACACTATCCCTGAATGCATCAGGCTTTGTTTATTTTGATAAGTCTGTGGCGGGTCAGCTATTCACACTAATAATATAAATGTGAAAATTTGGATGCTTGTTTATTTGTTTGTTACTTAATAACGTCGTAATGACTAAACCGATTTCGATGAAATTTGGTGTGTTGATAGGTAATGACCTAGATTCAAACAAAGGCTACTTTTTCTTGACTTTACTAAGACTCCGTTGTCTGTCTGTCCGTCTGTCACTAGGCTGTATCTCATGAACCGTGATAGTTAGACAGTGGAAATTTTCACAAATGATGTATTTCTGTTGCTAGAACAACATATAGGTACTATAAACAGAATAAAATAAATATTGAAGGGGGGCTCCCATACAACAAACGTGAATTTTTGCTCGTTTTTGCTCGATATTGATAAAGGCAATAGGTAGAGGCTTGAAATATTCCCAGAATATTTAGTTATATATTCACTTTAAATTTAAATAATTAAAGTAAATTAAAAATAATATTTACGGGGGGAGGGGGGGGGGCTCCCATACAAGAAACGTGATTTTTTTGCCGTTTTTATAAATAATAGTACGGAACCCTTCGTGCGCGAGTCCGACTCGCACGTGGACGGTTTTTATTGTTGACTAGCTGACCAATCCGCAGCAAATGTAAAGCAGGGATAGTGTAGCTTCCCAACAGTGAAAGAATTTTTTAAATCGATCCAGTATTTTCAGAACCTATTCAATACAAACAAACAAATCTTTCCTCTTTATAATATTGGTATAGATAGATAAACAACGCGTGCGAAGCCACTGGCGGATGCTAATATATTATAATATAAGCATTCAACGTCCCGACTAAACCATATTGTAATGTCATTCACAATGGCACATCAAGAAGACGTAATTTTTTCCAACCTTCAATTATTCTTATGCAGTAGAGTGGTACCGCGATTTGCACACGTGACAAATACACGTGGCCATCGATATTAACTCGTGTCACCTCAAATAGGAAGTAAAACTATGGCTTATATGTTAATATAAATGAATCTATACTCAGGCAAAGAACATCATTTATTTATGTAGGATAACATTATGAAATGAATATGTCACATGCTCGGGGTCTCTTTGCGTGACAAAATCCGCAATGAGGAAATCCGCAGACGAACTAAAGTTGCCGACATAGCTCTCAAAACTAGCAAGTTGAAGTGGCAATAGGCAGGCCACATCGCTCGTAGAACTGATAACCGTTGGGGAAGAAAGGTTCTCGAGTGGAGACCACAAGGTGGACCGACGACCTAGTAAGAATCGCGGGAAGCCGTTGGGCGCAAACGGCTACCAACCGCTCGTTGTGGCGATCTAAGGGGGAGGCCTATGTTCAGCAGTGGACGTCTGCCGGCTGATGATGATGATGAACATTATGAATATAGAATCGTGAAAGAGGCGTGGATATGCGATTTTGCAATACTTTTATAGGCCACATTTCATGGGTAACTAAAGTAGTAATCCAAACATTTTAGAAGTAAAACCTCCTTTACACACGCTTGACTTAGAGAGTAAGCTGGTGAATGCACTACGAAAAGTGCGAACGGAAGTTGTGAGGGAGATGTAAGTTAGTGAAGATAGAAAGAGAGAGAGAGTTACGTTTCGTATAATACTGTAGGGGCAAGAGAGAGAGGTGCGAGCACACATTTGTTTTCTCTCTTTCTCTCATAGCCAGTTGATTTGTCGTAGATCTCCTATCCCAAATTAGTCTAAATTATACAAACTGCAAATATATACATACATACATATGGATGGAGCAAAAGAAGTTTTACTTCAGTCGTGTGGTCTACAGCACACTCGTTTTATTTTGCCCATTTTATAAGTATACTGTCCTACTGCTGGGTAAAGGTCTTCCCATTTCCTTCCATTTCTTCCGTTAGGAATCTCGTGCCAGTCAGGATGGGACATATCCAGATGCGCCGATTTTTTTAATGTTATTTGTAGAGGCTTACGGCTCACCTGATGGTAAGCGGTCACCGTCGCCTATTGACATCGGTAACACCTGGGGTATGGTCGATGCGTTCCTTACTCTGTAGAAACCTCTATTGGATAACGTCTACCTCGATTTAGATAATTCCCACCCATCCTAACGGGCACTAACGCTTTCGTGGTTTTCCTCATTACCCTCGTCCTGCAGGTTGCCAGTCTGTGGAGTGACATCGATGATTCCGGTCTTAGTGCGTGGAGTAGTGCTACAAGTTGGTAGTTCCAAGTGGGTATGGATACTTAGTAAAATCCAGATTTTGTCGTTTATAACTTAAATTAATCATGTCACTTGATGAATATCCGCCAAGGACAAGCAGGCGCACGGCTCAGTACCATCCGTACCCAGTTGATATACCACCCATTCGGACACACCGTTTTGGTTCTACGTTCTTGATGCGCACAGCTAAGGTATGGAACACTTTGTCGTCGTCTGTTTTTCCTAAAGAATACAATCCAGGCCTCTATAAGGTAAGAGTGAATAGGTTTCTTCTAGATCTTCGTGCTTCATCTTAGACCACATCATCGCTTACCATCCGGTGAGATTGTGGTCAAACGAAGATCTATATAGATTAAATAAAAATAAATATTAATACTCCTGGATTTCACATGCAAAGCTTGTACACACGGCTACACATCAAGCTATATTTTTCCAGTATAAACTGACCTCGCATTGTGTGGGCTTTTCGTAGAATGAGAGGTCAGCTTATACTGGAAGTGTATAGCTTGATGTGTAGCCGTGTGTACCATGTTAACCTAAATTATAACATTATATGTATTTAATAATGAACGCAGATTAATGTTCAGGATTATGGGCAGAGCCTTCGACTGTTTACCAATTCACCTTCTTTATAAACCTTTTACTAGATTCCTCTAATAAATAAAAAAATAATATCAATTTCATCGAAATCGGTTCAGCTGGTTAGTCGTGAAAACGTAACAAAGAGACAGATAGACCGAGTTAATAATACTGAAACCTCTGAAACTCTTCAATTAAAAACACCCCATCATACCTCAGTGTTTTATAGTACCTCTTTTACTCTGCAGGCTACCAGGCTCTGGAATGCCCTACCTGTCGCAATTCGTCACGCTAAATCTCTCCCTATCTTTAAAACATGGTCAGACAACACTATCTATCATACATCGCTCACTAGACCATTTATTAATAAATACATTTTTATAATTTATATAAATAAATAAATAAATGTTGCTGGACATTTCACACAGCGCTATCTAGCCCCAAACTAAGCAGAGCTTGTACAATGGGAACCAAATAACTGATAGAATACTTATATATTTTTTTTTGTAAATACATACTTATAATATAACTAGTCAGGTCATATATTCTGTCACATGTTTAATATAAAATAATTGAAACAAGTTTATTCATTATGTAACCATTTATATACCAAAATGAACTTAACAAAACATAGATTCTTATGACACTAAAGTTTATTCAAAATGATCTCCGTGATTTTGAATACAGGCCTTCAATCTGCACGGCCAGTCGTCTATCGCAGCACGCACGAGGTCTATGTCAATATCGGCGGCTGCCTTAATCAAGAATGTCTTGAGTGACTCCAAATTGGGATAAGGCTTTGAGCACGCCTTTTCCTCCAAGTGTTGCCATATCTTGTAATCTAACGGATGCAAATCTGGACTGGAGGAGGGCCAGTCTTCGTGCCGGATAAAGTCGATTTCACGCGCCGCCAGTCAGTCTTGTATGCTCTTCGCTCTATGAGCTGGCGCCGAATCTTGTTGGAATACCCAGTGCTTGTTATTGAACATGGTATGAGAAACAGGTTTCACAAGGTTCGTCAGGACTGTATTTTGATATACAACTGCATTCGTTTTTACACCTTTCTCACAAAAATGTACCTCTGTTAAGCCCCAATAAGAAACTCCCAACCATACCATGAGCGAGGATAGAAAATGACCTCGTTGGACACGCGTAATACGGTTGCTCGCTTCATCACTACTGTGTGCGTACACCTTATCATTTTGTTTGTTGTAGCTCTCTTCTACGGTAAAAATTTTTTCATCCGAAAAAAGAATTTCCCGATATTTTTTTCCCGCGTACCGCTTCAACAAAGCGCGGCATCTCTTCAGTCTCAGGTCCATTAGACGAGCATTCAAACGATGTCCTGTTTTTCTTCGATATGCCCGAAGCCCTAAGTCTTCATTTAACACCCTTTTCACCGTGATTCTGCTTAACCCCATCTGAAGGGCAAACAGTTTCTGCTTACGTTTGGGATTTCTTTGAATTCGCGCCTTCACAGCTTTTATCACTGCTGGAGTCCTAACAGACCGAGGGCGACCACTTCTTGACCTGTCATCTACACTAGAGTCTTCATTGTATCGTTTCATGGTGCGATAAACGAATCTTTTGGTTATATTCAAATTTTTCAGTATGTCAAAAATTTGAATTGGCGCGTAACGGCAACGATGCAACGCAATAACTGCAACACGGTCTTCTTTAAGCGTCCACTTCATATTTAAAAATGAGTAAAATTCTAAAAAGTATACATTTTTATTTTTATGAACAATTCGAAATTCGAATTCTATAAACTTTTTTGTGGCCAGCATTCTAAAAGAAAAGTTTTTACTGTGTGACAATACTTATGACCTGACTACGTATAGAGAAACAACCAGACCCGGAACAAATATCTGTAGATCATACAAACATTTGTTCCGCGGCGGGAATCGAACCGCTACCTCCTGCGTCTCAGCCAGCTATTTTCCCACTACGCCACGGACGTCGTCATAATATATGTAGGTATATATATTTTATCTAATATAATATTATTATTTATGTAATTTTATGATTATATTATATGCATTTTATTATACATTATCTTTAATAACGCCGCCGTCCTTATTTGTTGACATAAATCCTGTCCATTCAAAGGTTTCCTGCAAGAGATCTCTTTTAGCGATAAGGTCACCCATTATACCTATGATTCAAAAGTGTATTTTCTTTTGTATGTTTATATTTAATGATGTGCGATAAAGAAATTATCAAATCTAATCTAATCTAATAATAAAACTTTTTATTGGAACCAGAAAAGATGTCACAAACAATTTAATACATAGATCATGATATAGACAAGATATTCTCATAACCTCAAAAAAACAGTGAATTCTTTTGAGGTTATGAGAATATCTGATTAGCATGCACACTGACATTGACGTTTGAAACAAAGTGACAGCAGTGCTGTGGTTCAACACCCGGCAGTATGGCCAGTGCGACATCAAGCCGGAACAGTATGCATTTGTATGATTTTCCAGTAAAATAAGACGGCAAATGTAGAACAATTCAATTCATACACACGTTTATAACAAAATAATAACTAAAACACCCCATTATTTAACATTAACTTTACCTATAAATTATCTAAAATGAATTGTCTTCGCGAACAAAAACGTTTCAATAAGTATTGTTAATAATTACAACAACTAGATGTAATTATAATCCTCACGTCAGTGTTTATGTGTACAGGTGGTTCGAGCAAGAAACAAATTAAATTGCTTAGCACTCTGAAATAATTATTATGAATAAATTATGCATAACCTTATCGTTCGAAATGCTACAACATTATCAAAATCAATCGCTCAGGCATACAAAAATGTATTGGTGTGATCTTTGAAAGTTTAAAAGATAAGTTTTTTGAAGTAATACTTCTTTTGGCGCGTTTGGATAAAAAAATATATACACCATAATATTAGGTTGGGGAAAAAGTTTCTTCGCATTTTTTAAGAAAATTCAAAACATTTTTTAATATACCTAGTCAGGTCATAAATTCTGTCACATGTTTAATATAAAATAATTGAAACAAGTTTATTCATTATGTAACCATTTATATACCAAAATGAACTAAACAAAACATAAAATGACCTCCGTGATTTTGAATACAGGCTTTCAATCTGCGCGGCCAGTCGTCTATCGCAGCATGAACGAGGTCCATGTCAATATCGGCGGCTGCCTTAATCAAGGATGTCTTGAGTGACTCCAATTTGGGATAAGGCTTTGAGCACGCCTTTTCCTCCAAGTGTTGCTATATCTTGTAATCTAACGGATTCAAATCTGGACTGGAGGAGGGCCAGTCTTCGTGCCGGATGAAGTCGATTTCACGCGCCGCCAGCCAGTCTTGTGTGCTCTTCGCTCTATGAGCTGGCGCCGAATCTTGTTGGAATACCCAGAGCCTGTTATTGAACATGGTATGAGAAACAGGTTCCACAAGCTTCGTCAGGACTGTATTTTGATACACAACTACATTCGTTTTTACACCTTTCTCACAAAAATGTACCTCTGTTAAGCCCCAATAAGAAACTCCCAACCATACCATGAGCGAGGATGGAAAATGACCTCGTTGGACACGCGTAATACGGTTGCTCGCTTCATCACTACTGTGTGCGTACACCTTATCATTTTGTTTGTTGTAGCTCTCTTCTACGGTAAAAATATTTTCATCCGAAAAAAGAATTTCCCGATATTTTTTTCCCGCGTACCGCTTCAACAAAGCGCGGCATCTCTTCAGTCTCAGGTCCATTAGACGAGCATTCAAACGATGTCCTGTTTTTCTTCGATATGCCCGAAGCCCTAAGTCTTCATTTAACACCCTTTTCACCGTGGTTCTGCTTAACCCCATCTGAAGGGCCAACAGTTTCTGCTTACGTTTGGGATTTCTTTGAATTCGCGCCTTCACAGCTTTTATCACTGCTGGAGTCCTAACAGACCGAGGGCGACCACTTCTTGACCTGTCATCTACACTAGAGTCTTCATTGTATCGTTTGATGGTGCGATAAACGAATCTTTTAGTTATATTCACATTTTTCAGTATGTCAAAAATTTGAATTGGCGCATAACCGCAACGATGCAACGCAATAACTGCAACACGGTCTTCTTTAAGCGTCCACTCCATATTTAAAAATGAGTAAAATTCTAAAAAGTATACAATTTTATTTTCATGAACAATTCGAAATTCGAATTCTATAAACTTTTTTGTGGCCAGCATACTAAAAGAAAAGTTTTTACTGTGTGACAATACTTATGACCTGACTAGGTAGTTTATTTACATTTAACTAAAGTAATATATGTAGGTACCATTTTGTTCGGTAACTTTTTGCCATCTTGTAGGTAGGGACATGATCCCATTGCTATAGAAATTTTGGGGATTCTGATCAAAGTACCGCGACAAGTAGTTTTGGCAGTCCTCTCGTGATGTTAACCTGACACTGCCTAAAGAATTTTGAAGAGACCGAAACAGGTGGAAATCTGAAGGTGCAAGGTCAGAACTATACGGCGGATGCATTAACACCTCCCAGCCAAACTCTCTTAATTTTTTCTGAGTGGCTAAAGATGTGTGAGGTCTCGCGTTATCATGATGAAAAACCACACTCCTTCTGTTGATTAATTTCGGCCGCTTTCTCTCAACTTCTTGCTTTAATCTCATCAGTTGTTCGCAGTAGAGTTCAGAATCGATGGTCCTACCTGGTGGTAACAGCTCATAATGAATAATGCCCTTCCAATCCCACCACACACACAGCATCACCTTGTTGCGAGCTAACCCGGGTTTTGTTACAGTCTGTGAAGCCTGACCGGCCTTTGACCACGATATTTTTCGCACGTTCTTGTCGTACGTGATCCACTTTCCATCACCAGTTATCAGCTTCTTTAATAATGGTTCGGTTTCATTACGTCGTAATAAAGAATCACAAATGAGTAGGTACACGGTTCATTAGGTTTCTTTCAGTGAGCTCGTGGGGTACCCAAACATCGAGCTTTTTTGTGTACCCAGTTTTTTTCAATTCCGCCAAAACTATTTTGTGGTCAACTCCCAGTTCTTTAGCTACGTCGTAACTACCGATATGCCGATCTTGCTCCACTTTTTCAAAAATGGCATCAATTTTATCCGTAATAGGGCGACCAGAGCGACGTGCATCTTTGACATCAAAATTTCCGGATTGAAAACGCTTAAACCAACTTTGTGCTACTCTCACAGACACTGCACTAGGTCCATAAACATCGCAAATTTTTTTCGCGGCTTGCGTTGCATTTTTACCTTTTTTGTTGTGAAATTTTTAAATGTATCGTATTTCTTAATTAGATTCAATCATCTTTACAGTACAAAAAACAAATAAAAATCACACATTTTACTTTGAATGATACCAAAACCAGCCAGATACAAATAGTATAGCCAAAGAGATTTTATTACAAGTTCATACATACTATAATGCGAAAATACTTTTTCCCCAACCTATTATGTGTGTATATAACTATTTAGGGTTAAGTAATTTTTGTTTTTCTATTATTAATTTAATTATTTTTACATCTCGGTCAATCTTACATTAATCAATGATCCTCTCCATCCAAAGGTTGTCTGGAAGAGATCGCTTTGTTAAGCGATAAGACCGCCTATTATGCCTACTTTTATTTGTTTATTTCTTTTTATCTGTTGTGTCTAGCTTGTAAGGTATAATAAAGAATTTTCATTCATTCATTCATTCATTCAAAGAATTCATTCCCACCTAGATGAAAACTAGATGGAAAGACGACTGATAAAGGTTACTAGCAGCTGCTGGGTGCAGGATGCACAAGATTGGTTGCTCTGGAAATCTATAGAAAGGATATTTTTAGGAGTAGAAGTCCTGTGGCTGATAGATTGATTGATGTGATTCTATATCTGGTTGTGATTCTATATGAACATCCATTTCAACTACGGTCTATTATAACCCCAAATTAAAATCATTTTTCATCGATATAAGTTCTTTCAATCACAGAGTTTATGACTTATTACAATCAAAACTGATGATGCGTATGTACCAATAAAACAATTATCATCCTAAACGGTTAACATACTGTTATAAATTTATAATAAAGATGGAAATTAGTCTCGGATACTGGAATGAGCTTACGTACTCGTGAAACGGTAAATATTTAGACAACAATTATTATCAGTAGACCGCGATCCTATATCAGTTGCTACTTTTCCAACTGAAAATATGACTAGCACTCTGTTCATCGGTGCTTTTGTTGTATCTCTTCAACTGATTCTAGGTTTAAACGCGCATTGGGTAACGTACTCTACAATTCGCTCAGATATAAATTCTTTGATGAATGACCGTGGTGCCTGGTTTGATTACTTCGTAATCGTCTACCGACATGATATCATTTTGAGGATCGTAGTCACGCCCGCGTCTTTCAAAGGAGCCAAGGCTTCACTTCAATACTCACTATTACAATGCCATATACGAAATGCTACCTCTGTTTTTGTAAAAATAATGTATTTCTTATCAAACTTGCTATCATATTGCATATTCATATCTATTGGTTACGCCTACATTGATAGATTCTAAACGCAAAGATAAGATAGCGGTGGAATGTTTTCAATACATTCTTAGTTATCTTGGCCAACAAACAACAGGTACTGGGAACTTTCTTAGTATATCTAGATCGTAATATTTTAGAAATTACAATGCTTTTAATTCATACAACCTCTGTGTCGCAGTGGGCGAATAGCCGGCTGAGACGCAGGAGGTAGCGGGTTCTATTCCCGCCGCGGATCAAATGTTTGCATGATACAGATATTTGTTTCGGGTCTGGTGGTTTCTCTTTATATTATAAGTATGTATTTACAAAAAAATGTATTTATGTATTCTATCAGTTATCTGGTTCCAATAGTACAAGCTCTGCTTAGTTTGGGGCTAGGTAGCGCTGTGTGAAATGTCTAGCAATATTTATTATTATTATTATTTATTAAAAGTAAGATTTCTGATACCCTTCTCTATCTGATCGTGTATATACATATTTGCATAGCACGAACTAAACTTTCCGATCGATAAATTGACGTATAAATTCGACAAAACGTTAAAATTCCTAATTCGAAAAATTTGATAAATTCGCAACATTTTAACTTTTATTTATCGACCGAGAAGTTTGATACGTATTACTCGTGCGCGATAACTTGGGACCTGCTAGGAATGCGACTCCCCGACCGCTTCCCCTGCACTTCCCCGATGGCGCCCGTATTGTACCGTTCGCATCACTATTTTTTACTAGGGTTTTTAGTCTCACATGTGTGACCTCAATTCAATACATTTGGAATTTGGTCAAGCAAAGAGTAGCCGATAAAAATATCAACCAGTCAGAAAGGGAAATAGAAAAATTAACGAGAGATGCAATTACCAGCATAAGTGAGAATGACTGGAAAAAAGAAGTCAACCATGTGGACAGGCTTCGACAAAAGTATTGGGACGATGACCTCTTACTAGAGACGAATGAATCGCAATTAATTGTAAATTTATCGGATACCTCTTCGTCAAGTGATTATAGTGAGACTGAGGACGAAGAACAACCTCTAGAAGGCATAAATCCACTAAGTAGTGTCGAAGATGAGATAATGTAAATAATAGATAAAATAAATGTATAAACTTAAACATTGTCTTTTTATTTTATTCAAATAGTGTAAAAAAGATTAGATAAAAAGCAGCGTCCTCCCTGAGTAACATAATAAATTAGGTTAAAAAAAACAAAGACGAAGCCGCGGGCGGCTGCTTGTTATGTTCGCTTTTTTGCCGGCTGTACAAACACGCCAATATGACGTCACCGCGCAAAGATCCCAACTTATCGCGCACGGGTAATACATGTACTGCTGGTTATTTGTTTTATTAATATGTGTATTGACGGGCGGGTTACGACTTACGACAGTGTCTGGGTCAATAAGTGCCTGCAGATGCTGCAGATGAGCGTTGAAACCGGGCCAAGCTGAGAAAGCGTTGTTAACGTGGCGACCCCTTCCTTTCAGGATGGCTGGTGGGATGTGGCGATTGATCGCAAGTACATGCCAAAAAATAAAAAGTTATTTATCTATCTTTTTTATGCCTTTGTAGGAGTTTGCAGAATATCTTATTAATATGTGACATGTACAGATATCTAAGTACTAGCTACCGTTAGATATGTATATATATATATATATACCTAATATGTAAATATATTATCAACATCCTGCTGCGTGCTCGGCATTTAAAACAAAGTTTAGTGCTAAATATAGAGCCCTATCGTTCTCATCACTTGTCTTGTGTTAATTCGTTCAAAAAATGTTTTCCATTGTATTACAAAATTTGTATTAATATGTGAAGAAACACTTTGTATCCCTTTTTAAGCTTATGCACGCACGGAGGAGTGTGAGATTACATCTATCTACTAATAAATCAGTATGAGTTTTCCCGAAGTTCTTAATCATACTCAAAAGAATGTTTCGAAGAAATCTATATCTACTTAAAAATACGACATTTATCGTACCATTTGTCATCTTTGAATCCCAGTTATATATAATTTAAACTATAATTAAACAATGCAAACGATTTTTATTATAATCAAATTAGAATAAAAACTATGTAAAACGCTTAAATCCATCTTTATTTGTCAACATAACAAATAATTGAATACTAATCGCTTAGTTATCATAAATTATTGTTGTAACGTCACATTTAATTAACAAAATACACTGTCAAAAAAGTGATAGAGTTGATCGATTACACAAATGATTTGCCTATGGCTATAAGGGCGTAGATTTAGATACTACCTGCGCCCACGCACTCTGTGTGGTCCACTAGACGCCTTTCGTCAGTCGCTTGTTGGAAGACTAGCGCCATCTAGTGATGATCACTTATAATTAGGTAAGTGTTGTTTTTAGGGTTCCGTACCGAAAGGGTAAAGCGGGACCCTATTACTAAAACTTCGCTGTCTGTCTGTCTGTCCGTCTTTCACCAGGCTGTATTTCATAAACCGTGATAGTTAGACAGTTGAAACTTTCACAGATGATGTATTGCTGTTGCCGCTATAACAACAAATAAAACCAGAATAAAATAAATATTTAAGGGGGGCTCCCATACAACAAACGTGACTTTTTTTTGCCTTTTTTATAGATAATGGTACGGAACCCTTCGTGCGCGAGTCCGACACGCACTTGACCGGTTTTATTGTAAAAAAAACTGTCTCGTATGACATATAATGTTCTAATACATTACAAATACAATCAAATTTTTAATTATGTGCTAATTTAGTGGGTATATGACTATCAATCATAATTAAACAGTTATTCCATACTATAAATCAAGTACCACTTCGCATCATTCATTCTAACTAGTTCGCACCAAGCTATCATCTACATACTCAATAGGTATACCTACCTATTTGATATAAAAATTGCCAAATCCTTACATCACCGACAAGACTAAAAAACAAACCATTCCGATGGAAAGCGGTGTCTTTGATGAATCCCACACTCGTCTATAAAGTTTTAATTTTTGTATAAAGGGAGCAGGTAGGTTGTAAAAAAATGTCTTACTCGTCCGCTCAAGCGTCGGCAACCATCAAAGTTCCATAAGATGCTCCCACGACAGTATTTTAAAAATATCTAGTGATTTTTAAAGAGCTTACAACTCTTTTTGTGATGTATGTATGTATGTGTTCTGTATTTATTTACTTTTTGTTTGGACTCTCAGAATAGTTGAGGTTGAGGAGAATAGAGCTTCTGACTCGGAGCCGGTGGTTTGGTAAAGCTAAGATTTTTGTTTATTTAGATGTTATAATGAAAGAGCTGATGAAGGGAAACCTTCTTATGTCACTAAAGCGCAAACTCATCGACATGTGTATACTGCCCGTCCTTACCTATGGTTCCCAAACGTGGTCTTTAACCGAGGCTCAGAAATACAAACTCAAGGTTTGCCAAAGAGCAATGGAGCGCAGCGTGCTTGGAGTAAAGAGGATTGACAGAATCTGTAACACCACGCTGCGTTTAAAGACCGGCATTGCTGATGCAGAAAATAAGGCTGCCAGGCTAAAATAGGATTGGGCGGGCCACGTAAGACCCGTAACAATGCATCCGGACAGATGACCAACGATCGTCACGCAGTGGGTGCCTGAAGACGGGCGACGGCGCCGAGGAAGGCCTAGTAGACGTTGGCGTGACGATTTCGATGCCTTTGAGACAGATTGGTGGGATTTGGCACGCGAGCCAAAGTCCTGGAAGACAGTGGGGGAGACCTTTGCCCAGCAGTGGGATGACGTAGGTTGAAAAAAAAGATGTTATAATCTAAACGTACTATGTAAACACCTGTAGAGACACCTACTTGAATATGATTATCCTACAATTATATCCGTTTAGCAGCCTAATCTGCATAATGATCTCGTCTATGGAATGCTACAATCTAAACCTCAATATAAAATGTCTAAATTCCAAGAGGCGCATCATACGCCACAATAAAATAAACCACGCTTACTGATCGTTGCAGGTTAAAACCGGCTACAAATGGTAATAAAATAAAGGGTACATACATACGTGAAGTGTCGAAACGCGGTTCTCTCTTTTCGATATAAATAGTGCGAGGCGAGTCGAGCGCGGCGCACTGACCCACCATCGACAGCGATCCCGATAATCGGGCAAATGTTTGAGTTTCTCTATTTTCAAATCGGGTTGGCCGTAGTCCGTATCAATAAACTGGTGGAACGCGCGCGTTTGAGTTCAGTTGGTAAGGAGATTTGCTGGTAGTGGGACGGGTTAACGCGGGGTAGCGCGGCTGGGTGCGGATTGGGTCTAGCGAGAGTGGTGAGCCGTGTGAACGCGCTGCGTTAATTGGCGTACGGAGTGTCCGCTGTCTTCGCGCCACGCGCCCGCGCCGTTCATCTCGACCGTTTCAATTTGAATTGAAAACAATAAAATTTAATAGCGTGATTTTCATTATGCTTTATTTTTATAACAGGCTGTTTATTCGATGGATTTTGAACGGATGGTTTAAAGGCGCAGATGCAATATTTTGTTTCGCTTCCTAAAATAACAGAATAAAATGTCAAATATAATGAGTGTGCATAAAGATCGGTTCTTTTACCGTTACTTTGATTGCAAAAAGCCACTTGTTTTAATGTGTGAAAAAAACATTCAAAACTACACATCAAAATAACATCTCTGTTCTAAAACTAAACTAACAGTATCGTAAACAATAACGTGAATTACAATTTGTTATCAGTTCGCGCTGTTATCGATGCTAAGTCGAACAAGGACGTCTATGGTACACCGCACTCGTCCTGTTTGGTAACTTAGGTACAAACTGTACCTACCGAGTATGTAAATACCCACTTAGGTAGTTGTAGATGGGAATTTACAATAACAGCAACACAATAGGAAAACAACTTCGTATTCAAATCATCGGCTACAAAATATTCTAGAAATAATGATTTAAGAATTGCAACAAGTTTAAAATACCTACTTACAAGTAAAATTATGCACATTACCAAAGTAACTCCCCACCGAAAGAATGTTCCCATTACCGTCTAACCTACCAATCTGGACGATCATACTTATTATTTAGGCATACAAGCATTTGGCACCTTTATAAAACACAGTGACATCGGTTTAGCAATGTGGAAGCTACAACGACGCTATAAACACACTCAGAAAATACATAATTCGAACACATTTTATAAGATAAGTACCAAAAATATAAACACAAATTCTTACTTAAAGATCATCAATGAAGAATCGATGTACGAGTAAGTAGCAAAGTATCTATGTGGAAAATAACCGAGGCTAGTTCCACACGAGACTCCTATAAACTACTATTCGTACATAGAACTACAATATCGATATGACGCAGCGTCTGGCTTTTCTATCGGGATATTGCTCCAAGAATGAGTTGAGAATGTTGTCTATTCTCTTAAAATACCTATATTATGTTCACAGAATCTACATTATATCTGTGATTGGGTTGTGCGGCCCAGCATTATAGATTTCTTGTATTATGATGGGGCAAAATGGCTTTCATAACAGAAAGAATATACAATTACTTACATGACTAAAATACAGTTAAATCATCTAAAGACCGTCGCAAGCGATCTATAGATGCTATAACTCAACTGCTTCAGATCACTACCAGGCGGAAGTGTCCCCAAGACACTGGATGCATTGCCCCACTGAATTGCAATGCTTATGCGTTGGCCCAGATAAGCGTCAGCTTATGGATCACACGTCGCTTCGACCAGACGCCCAGAAATAATTTTGAAAAATTATGAGTAATTAGTATGATTACAAGTGGAATCATAATTTGATATCAAAATATTCTGCAGCAGTTTAGCCAATTAGAAGCATAACAGTCAAACACGCTTGCCTAGAAAGAATCTATTCACTCTGGACTTGAAGCAAGGTAGTATGCAGACCAGGTATGGGTGGTACTTCTCGGTACGTTGACTGCTCAAAAGTTAGTTGTTTGGCTGCGATAGATATTTTAGTTTCCGAAAAAAACTTTTAATGACGAGGCACCATATTCATAAATCAATCACACATTCTTTAATACCACGGGGATGATAACCAATTGAAGATGACATGAATTAAAGAACGTAATGGTAAGTTGCAGCTAGGCTTTGTATACAAAGTTGTGGGTTTCTTGACGATGTTTTTCTTCAGCGTTATAAGCACATACGAAAATCATTGATGCGCGCCAAACCTCTTCATCTGAAATATTTATACATCCCACTTAGCTAACATGACATTAAATCACCAATATAGTTCACTGATATAGTTATTCACTGTACCAATAAGAACGCAAGATATTGTGCATTCGTATATCGTAAGACTTGGATAATGTAAATGTCTGCACTGGATTGCAGTGAAACGACGGCTTTGTATATAAAAATACATAGGTGGGGCACTATTTTATACAACCAATGTTATTATGATCACAAAGACGAATGTTAATAAGAGAATGTTCACCAATTTTACATTAAACCATTACTGGTGTGCATGTACACATGGCTACACATCAAGCTATACAATTCCAGTATTAGCTGACCTCTCATTCCACCAGATTTAATGCGAAAATTCCGTATTAGTATCAAGAGTCAGTACTTGAGCTCCTTGTAAAAGAGATTGTTCAGAGATGTACCACAATCGGCACTATACTTATTTCTGCTCGCGATCGGGTATCGCTGCCTCTGAAATTATAATCACATGGAACTTTTTACCTATACGGCACATTATCATAGTCACGGGCGCAATACAGTGGTCAAGTCTCAGCAGGACAAAACCTGTGAGGTAATGCAATTGATAAAGGTATGGATGTATGCAATGTAACCGCTTAAATGTTTCCACTCTAGGTTACTAAGGTAGATGTAACCGCGAGATATCGTGAGGCGTGTAACATCTGCCCTCAAAAATAATGATACAACATGTTGACCACGACCGCTCTGTCAAGAGCATCGCTCGATTGAGAAGAACCGCTTAAACTCAGGTGGAGCATCGGCTTTGTTCGTTACCTCAGCAAATCAAAAAGGCCACCATGTAAGCAAGAATATTTTTGGGGGCTTTCTCAGCCAATCTGTGTACTTCATGGCCTGCCATACGTAAAATTATAAAATTCTCGCTTATGTGTTATTATTAATATACCTATATAATTTTAAGATAAGAAGATTTAGGTCAAATAGCTAATGACCACGGCTTTGTTCAATCATTTTCATTAAATTGTTTGATTAGTGTGTGTTAGGTACCAGTGATTACATCATCATCATCATCCACAGCCCATAAGTACCCACTGCTGGGTGTAGGCCTCCCTTTGTAAACGCCACCCTTCCCGGTCCTATGCTGCGCGCATCCAGGAGTTGCCCGCGACTTTCTTTATGTCGTCGACCCACCACGCCAATGGACCTCCTGGACTTCTTAGGTCTGTTTTTGGCCACCATTCGGTCACAGATATACTTCAACTGCTATCACCTCGTCGAGCCAAGTGTCCTGCCTATTTCCACTTGAATTCCACCACCCTTGTTCCGACGTCTTGGAATTTAGTCTGGCGTCGGATTTCGGTATTAGGAACTCGATCCAGCAGGTTGATGCCTAGCATGGCGCGCTCCATGGCTCTCTGTGCGACTCGTACTTCACTCTTCTTCCAAATGCAGTCCACCCGAATTGTATTCATCTAGATACATCCTTGTTTCGATGCTCTTTACCAAAAGAAAGAATATGTCCAAGATAAAGGTATTTATCGACTACTGCCAGCGTCTTGCTTCCAACCATCACGGCTGAGTTCGGGAATCCGGCAACATTCGCCATCACCTTCGTCTTGGACATATTCATCTTAAGGCACACTACCAAGGAAGCATCGTTCATTGATGACATATACCACATAAACGTATCTCTCACTATGGGCCTCATAAGAAGGCTCAAGGTCACTCAGCGTGCTATGGAGAGGGCTATGCTTGGTGTTTTTTCTACGAGATCGAATCAGATATGAGTAGATTCGTAGACGAACCAAAGTCATAACACAAAAAATTGCTGAACTGGCAGTAGACATAGCAAATAGCTCGAAGAACTGACGGCCGTTGGGGTAGAAAAGTTCTTCAGTGAAGACTATACACTGTAAAACGCAGCGTAGGTTGGCCCCCTACTAGATGGAAAGACGACCTGATAAAGGATGCTGGGAGCAGTTGGGTGCAGACCGCATAAGATCGCTGGAAATGTATAGGGACCATCTGTTGCCCGCGACTTCGCACGCGTTACACTACTAAATGTGTAGGTAACCTAGAAATAAAGCTAAACTCGCTGTTGCAACTTGACTTGATACCCCATTTTTATCCCATTGGAACTGATTTATGGAATAGCAAGTGCTTAAACAGGTTATAATCTACGTATACACCAAATTTCATCGAAATCTGTTAAGCCGTTACGACGTGATTGAGTAACAAACAAACACGCTAGTGTGATGCCTATATTCAGCAGTGGAAGTGCTGAGGCTGCTATGATGATGATATGAATGAGCACAAATAAATTCACCTAGCAATAAATTAAAAGCGTCCGTCTATTGTGCACAAAATGGCATTGAGAATATGCACAACTAGTAGCTGTTTGGTCACTTGAAATAAATTTATGATTATTTTGAAGCGGCGTGCCAACGCGTCGTTTGGGAACGATGAATGGCGAGGATGCAAATCTTAGGTCGGATAAGGCATCAGTAAACCCACTGATTTGTATTCAGAGAATCTGAAATAATGAATGAATAGATATATATTTTTAATATATCTTATCGCTAAAGAAACTGATGCTTCGATTATGAAATAGAAAAATGATTATAATGTGTGTGTATGTAATAGTATTTTTTGTTTTATATCTATAAATATGTATATTTTTTTCATAATTTCTTTAATTTTTCCGATATTATAATAGTTATTCTGCTATTCGGCGCGGAGACAAATCCAATAAATCAAACATCATCAAGATCGGTCAAGCCGTTCTTGAGTTATAAATGGTGTAACTAACCCGACTTTGTTTTATATACGTATATACTTATAGATATTAAGTCAAAATGCCCAGGATATATGACAAAGGTTGCTCCCTTAGGAGCATCTAAGCTTTCACAGTCATTTGTCAGAGGTGATTAGATTACATCAAAAAAACAGATGTTTACGACATAATATAATATCAACAATGTGTGGTATTAGAAGTTCAAGTTCTTAGGGCCCTACCCTGGTTTAGGTATTTAATAGTAACACATCCTTACAGTTTGGGTCTCTCCTTTCATCCAATAATTGCTGACCTGCCCGTGTTAGCCTGTGGAAAATAAATAAAGCCCCCTCACCTGGCTATGTTACAGCTGCAGAGGAACTACCTCCTGGTCAACACCTACCTTGGCCAGTGTGGAGGACCCTCAACTGCGTACCCAAGTCGGCCGCTGCAGTATCTTAGTAAATGGGGTAATATAGATAAATTGGCGACGCAATGCCAATGTGGTGCCCAGCTCCAAACAATGACACATGTCGTTGCATGCCCATCCTGCCCTGCCACCTGCACGATGGGGCAACTGATGACCTGCTCCGACTCTGTTATGAACGTGGCGGCGTACTGGTCAAAATGCTATAGTCTTGAGATATCGACACGAAAGAAGAAGAAGAATTGCTTACGTTTATGGTGCTGAAAGTAATATTTAGGCTATGACGACGTTTATACTTAAAACTGACGACTACACAGTTATCTAGTTTCTTTATTGTAAAGGATCACTAAAACGAACAACCAGCCTTGTTTCTAGCAATTCATTCCTGGTTTGTCTGCGCAGGAACAGGCAGTAAAATTGACGTTTCTAAGTGTGATTTTAAAGAATAAATTAAATTTGACTTTGACACACTACACTGTTTTAATTATAAAACACACACACACACTTGTATCGACTCACAAAATTATCTTCGATTCACACTTCAACTTTACGTTAAGTCCTAGGTGCGTATTTAGTTGATGTTTTTGCTTCCAATAGAGCACGATCAAACGTATATACCGATTAAACTTACGACTTAATTTCGTTGACATAATATAAGTCGAACCGTCAAAACGTCGAGCACGATTATACTTGCTCGTTGAGCATGAACGTACGTGTAGATACACCATTACGGACCTTAATACGCACGGTAAGGGCGATTTGCGCAACGATGCTTAAACGTATTTAGTGCCTAAATACGATTTAAGGAGTTGTCAAATCAAACAAATAAGTAAAATTTAAACATGTTTAGTCGCTAAATACGTTTAGGGACTGTTGTGCAAGCCGGTCTTAATCTTTGACCAATTACTTGACCTACAGTTTTATTCAAATTACAGGTAACGGGAGTTTATGTAATGTGGTTACTTTTTTTGGGGTACAAGTTGCAGTTATTTTGGATTTTAGGCTTTTGCCTATATTTGTGTTACCTAAGCTATACGCATACCAAATTACAGCACTGTGGGTTCACTGTTGTACCCTGTGCATTTTTGTCAAAGTTCAGTATTTATTATGGCTAATAACTCAAAAACGTAGTTTAAATGTACTAATAAAGACCTTTCATTTGACGCACCATTTAACTAAATATTCTCATTTTAATTTATTTTGCCCCTCTTGACCCCCAATATCTCAACAACCCCCCAACATTTTTAGCTCATTTAGTCACATCAAAATTGTGCCATCACTACCTACCTATGTATCAAATTTCACGATGATCAAATCAACGCTTCGAAAGTTATCCTCGGACAAACAAACATATGTACATACATTCATACAATGCCGATTTGCCCAAGTTGAATCAGAGATCTCGCTTCGCTTGATCAATTAGGAAGTTATGCATCATGGTATATCCTTATGGATTATCCTAAGTTTGCTTAAACCTCTTTCGCTCTATGACTGGCCTCTTTTTTCTAATCTACCTATGTGAATACCGTGTACATACCACGCGTGTCTGTGTTGCTGAATTCACTCGTGTAAGTTTTAGCACTTAAATAAAACCCAACAAAGGTTTTTCGAAGTCTTCCGATTTAAGGTATGCTTGACTTAACTTGAGTACCTTATCCATCATTATACTACATTCATTACCACGTACTGTTATAGTTTAACGACAACGCTGACATATCGCGTGTAAGGAGATCAACACCGGATGCGCTAGCGCATACATAGGTAGTATGCGGAAGTTATTATACTTGCCAACATCGATTATTGTATACACGGTGTCCTTTAAATCGCTGTTTTCCCAGAACAAATTTTGTTCAGACCATGGTCTACAAAGGGTTTGTTACCTCAAATTAAAAAAAAATGAAATCGGTCTTTGAAAAACATAAACAGTTATAACTTAAAACGTCTATTTTAACGTTACGCCCTACAACATGCCGCCGTATCGCCACAAAAATAATACGCTACGGCTACTGTGCCAATGAACTTTATGTCACGGCTAGTTTTTGAACAAAGTTAGACTTATTAGAGAAGGTTAAGACTTTTTTTTTAAATTCGCTTGTTTGTACACTGTTAGTAGACCATGGTCTGAACAACGTTAGTTCTGTGAAAACAGTGATTTAAAGGACACCGTGTAGATGCATTATTAGCAGTAAGACAGAAATACTAAATGACCGTTCTAATAATAGACTAGGTATTGTAAACTATACTATATTAACAAATAAAGGACATTAGTATAATCATTTTTCCGTACCTGGTTGATATACCATTCATTCGCACACACCGTTTTCGTCCACTGCGAATATCAGGCAATTAGGCATTATCTGCCAAAGGACGTCCACTGGTGAACATACCTCCCCATAGATTTCTAGTACGACCGTTGTTGTGCGACCTGCACCCAACGGCTCCCAGCAACCTTTATCAGGTCTTCTTTCAGTGGGGGGTCGTTCTATGTGCTTTCTAGTGCGTGGTCTCCACTCGAGGTCTTTTCTGCTCCAACGGCCGCTGATGGCAGGCATACATGTTTAATAACTTAAAATTAATAAGTATAATCTACAAGTAAGCTTGTTTTCTGTATGTCTTTTCTCAGAAACTACCGAAACGATTCTAATAAATATTTCCCTGATATAGAAAGTGACACCATTCCTGAGTGATTTAACCATATTTTATTTTCGTAATCCGTCGGGCTATGTTGGTGACCTGAGTTCTCCTCATTTCTGATTTGATCCCGTAGAGAAACCCCGAGCATAGCCCTTTCCATAGCTCGTTGAGCGACTCTGAGCTTATTCATAAGGCCAATAGTGAAGGACCACGTCTCCGTTCCATATGTCGTAGGGTTTGGTAGGCGATCGTCTCCCAGGGATTTTTAGCACCCCTGGCCCTGCCGTTACCGTGACTGCTACCGTAGCCAGGATTAGCCGGGCCGCCGGGGACTAGGGGCCTGGATTTATGTTGTAAATCCATGAGGGGGTTGTTGCCATACTCGCCACGCTTGGCAGGCGGGTTGGCGAGCGCAGTATAGGTATTGAAAACACGAAAAGACGCTGCTGCCCATCTTTCGGAGGTATCCCTTAGCAGACTCCTACTGCATCCACGGGCACGAGCGGAGGGGCAACATTCTATTGCCGGCGCCCCACGGCGAAGGATTAGCACGTTGAAGTGGCAATGGGCAGGCCATATAGCGCGCAGAACAGATGTCCGATGGGGCCGGAAAGTTATCGAATGGAGGCCACGGACCAGCAAGCGCAGCGTAGGACGTCCACCTACAAGATGGGCATACGACTTGGTAAGAACCGCAGGTCGGCGTTGGATGCAGGCCGCTTCCAACCGCAGTTCCTGGAGATCAATGAGGGAGGCCTTTGTCCAGCAGTGGACGTCCTACGGCTGATATGATGATGATGATAATTTTCGTAAAAATTCGTACGAGTCCAAAATAAACAGATTCAAATTCAGTATAATGGGGAATATTCTGAAGAGCTATTTGATCTCATCCCGTCGTCGAGATTTTACCACCGCACTTCCCGACAACGTAATAAAGCTCATCCACACATCATCGACAATTGGGTATCGCGCACCACACGCTTCACGCGATCTTTTCTACCCCATACTTGCAAGATGTGGAATGAGCTACCATCTGAGGTTTTCCCATTAGGCTACGACATGGCTAGCTTCAAGAGAAATGTAAAGAGGTGTCTACAGTGTAGGGAACGCATCGACAATACCCCGGGTATTGCAGGTGTCAATAGGCGACGGTGACCGCTTACCATCAGGTGGGCCGTAAGCTTGTTTCCCCACAAATAACATAAAAAAGTATTGTGTTTAAAAGTATTTCAGTTTTGAAAAAAATTCGCAGGGAATAAATATACTTTATGGTAGATATCTACGTACAACCTACTTCGTCGACTGTTCTACGTGAAAACTATATTTTCTCGTGTAAGCTTGACTATGATTATTCTTACATAACCGTACCTACACGACTACCAACAATATGCGAGTAAGTAATACTATTATATTCTTATCGCTCGACGCGTGCTGCATAGCGTTTCGTAATAGAAATTTTACACTGTAGAAAGTATGGATTTCTATTTTCAGTGTCACCGTTAACATAATTTAGACTTTCTTTATATTTTTACAAAAATAATAAACGACTAATAGAGGTATTTAAAAATAAAAAAGAAACAAAATGAACGTTACAAGCGATCTAGAGTTAGCGCAACTGATCCAAATATCATAGAAAATGCAAATGGTTTCCCGATACTGTTAGTTCTGCCGGGCTTTATCCAGACATTGATACAATAAGTTCTAGTTATTTGTCTTAGGGTCCAGGCAACTAACGTGATATTAACAACAATTTCATATATTTTTTTCCATATGAAAATGTAGAATTGTGTATACCACGCCCTCCCAGTACGCGATGTACAATTGTAGGTTCAAAGAGTAGACAAAAGAATGAAGGCATAGGTTTAAAAAACCAGAGAAATGCGAGTTTGACTCGCGCACCGAGGGTTCCGGTTTTTTTAATGTAATATTAAATAGCTACAAATTAACCATTTTAGGAGTTTTTCCTTTACTTGTACTTTTAGACCTCACTTGTCAAATTTTATGATTCTCGATCAACGGGAAATACCCTATAGGGTAGAAAAAATACGCCATAAATGACCATATTTTATTGATTCTGTTGACTTAGAAGCTTGACATTTTTATAGCCCCAAGGGAGTAATAGATGTATTTGATATTAATTTCAACTTGATACGCTCCTGCGAAAAAAGGTCTTGACAGACGGGCAGACAGCCAGACAGACAGACGGATAACGAAGTGATCCTATAAGCATAACGGATCCTTTTTTGAGGTACACACGGCTACACATCAAACTATGCATTTCCAGTATAAGCTGATCTCTCATTCTACGAAAAGCCTACACAATGCCAGGTCAGCTTTTACTGGAAATGCTTGATGTGTAGCCGTGTGTACGTAACCCTAAAAATGTTGACTGGTAAGTACTGACTTACCTTGTCCTTACCTTTATTATATTTATTTGGTGTGTATTAAAGAGTAAAATCTACTAATCTACACCTTGGATATGTACGCACAACTGGAGGTCGACTGAGAGGGCGTTGGCAAGACGATTTTGTGGCTAATGAGAAAATATTAGTGTGAGACCGCCAAAGAGAGAAGTGGAAGTATTCGCGGGACCTTTTCCAAGCAATAGGACGGAATAGGTAAGAAAAGTACTGACCGTATTCTTAAATTTTATGGAACACGTTCAATGTATTAACCGCTATATCATTATTAGTAACAACATAAGTTCGCATACTGCTCGTAGGCTGCTAATGTAGGCTAAGGCTTACAGCTATCAAAGGTCTGCCTTACCTTATTAGACAACGATGGGTTGCAATATCATACATGCATTTTAAGTGCATACGTAGGTTTTGTGTGTCGCGATAATATCTAATACACAAATCAAGACTATCGTTTTCATCAACCAACGGTATCAGTGCGATTCAAATATTGTTAAGATTATCGTTAATTTAACGGAACCTTTAATAGAAAGTGGTTTGGTTGAAGATGGATGGTTTAAATCTGTAGAATTTTCCTTAAAAATCTATATATCAACAAGGGTATATAACTATTATATGTAAACGCAAATAGAATGACTTTGCAGATCTTCCCTAGTATTAGATGACTTCCCTTGTATTAGTTATTCATATGAAGGTGAATGAATGTATGAAATGAATGAATGAAAATTATTTATTATACCTTACAAGCTAGACACAACAAATTTAAAGATATAAAAAAATAATAGTAAGCATAATGGGCCGTCTTATCGCTTAACAAAGCGATCTCTTCCAGACAGCCTTTGGATGGAGAGGAATAAGTAGGGTGGTGTGGAATAAGTAGAAAATAATTACATCGCCATCAAATTTCTTTCCACAGCAAATGATTTGCAAGTTATTTTCTCAAATTCAAGGCATGAAATTAATGTATTACCGCATTAAAACTCGTTACTGCCTTTGATAACAATTTTGCGTGTACTGTTATCAGCTATTTATGTAATAAGGTCTCTTATGTTGAAAATTACGATAATGCTTGTTAGTATCCAACTTAAAACTCCTGTCCATACGACAGAGTTTTATAGTCGATCCTTCACTGTAACAGCCGTACGATTGTGGAACTCTTTGCCCCTCTTTATAAGAACATCCAAGTCTATTAGTAATTTTAAAACAAAAGTGCACACCCATTATCTGTCCTTGAGTTGAAGTTGTAGCTGCTTGTTAATTCATCATAACCACTTTTAGAGTTGCTTATTTAAATTAAATTTGTGTTATTACTGGTAATTTAGGTTTATAGTATGTAGATATGTTTTTAAATTTATATAGATGCACCGCCGTCATGTGTTACATTTTTATCCTGTCCATACAAAGGTTGTCTGGAAGAGATCGCTTTTAGCGATAAGACCGCCCATTGTACTAAATCTATTTGTAAGACTTATGTACTGTATTTTACTTTGGTGTACAATAAAGAGTTATCTTATCTTATCTTATCTTATCTTATTTTAAGGGAAATACCTACATTTAACCAAAAATACGTAACTTTCTATTACAGTTTTTTTGTCAACAAAATTCCCCTTGACGTAGTTATTTATTAAAACAGGTATATATCGCGTATGCACTTTTTTTATTTGTTATCCCGACGTTCAGTGCCCCCGTGACCACGACTGTTGCAATACTACCGACACGCCGGGATAGGAAATAAAAAAGGTACATACGCGATAAATACTCGTTTTAATCAATAATTACGAGTAAGTACAGTGATCGCGAACGTTTGAAAAATACAAACATAATATGAAAGTTGCATGTGTTATTAGTTTTTGAGAGTAAGGCCAGTGGTGGCAATAAGTCCATAATATTGCATCTTCCTTATTTGAACAAAACAGGGGGATTTTCTCAAAAAAATCGACAGGGGTTTGAAAGCATTTGGCATAGTCCCCGATCTGCCTTATTTTTAATATCGCGTCGCACTATGAAACTTGTATATTTGGATTGGGGACATACAGACAAACAAAACGGCATATTGCTTAATGTCTTAAAGTGTCACGTTATGAAGTTAATTGGATATAAGATTGCAAAGTGATAATTCTCCGTAAAACCCTCCAGCTCCAAACATAGAAACAACTCAACGAAGAGCACAGAAAATAGTATCTTTATATGTACTTTCAATGCAAAAACACTGTCAACAGAAGAAAGAATAATTACGCTGAAATTAGCAATACAAAACATATTAAAGAAATAAATAAAAACTGGACTAGCACTCGACTGAGCCCACTGGAAAGGACTGGAGGAGGCTTTTACCCGAGAGGGGTCCTAACTGAAAAATAATAATATTTTCAAGCAATCAATATATAATTTTATAATAATCATATTAATTTAATTTAATTATTTTTTTATTTTAATCTTAATTTTAATCAAATCAATCATTTTAACATTTTGACATCTTGAATTGAAATTAGTACCTAGGTTAAGGAATAAACAGGCTTTAATATTTTTATTTGATTTATTTTATTTTATTCTACTTAACTTGACACTTTAAAGTCGTCAGTTAACATTTTGAAGTCCCCAATCCAAATACATATATAAGTTTCAAAGTGCGACGAGATATTGAAGAAGAATATTCGGAGCCTATTCCAGCCTCCAGAAAAATAAGTTAACCCCTGTTTAACATTTACCGACTTGCTAGTAGAACTATTTTATCGATCGACAACTTCCATACTTGCCCTGTTTGTTTGTTGCTTGTAACAACATGTGTTATGGAAATCTCTAAAATATATCTACTACTTTCCTAAGGAAACACAGATTATACCTCCCAGCCAGTTTAACTCAGTACAGTAACTGCTGCTTAATAGCAAGTTGTTTAGCATAACGCACATAGTCAGAAGGTGAAAGGCGTATCACTTTCGAATTAGATCGCGTTATATCGACAGCAGTGAAAACCATCGCTCTCCAGTGTTTACGTACACCGAGACGGTTTATGTTTGTTTGTGTAGGTCAAAAGTCACACGCGCAACAATAACGACAAAATCACACATTGCTGTATGTTCCTTTAAGTATTTACTATATTACTGTTAACCATCAAATTTGTATTATATGAACATTTACGTTTTATGTTTTTAGTTAAGGGCGCACTATACCTGGGGAGACGATAAATCACTTATTGAAAAACAATGTTTTGTTCAACAAATTTTATGCTTTCAATTTGTAATTCATATATGTTATAGTTAAGGATACGTGCTAGAACGCCTCTGTAGTGAAAAAACGATTCTGTAAAATTTTCTCGATAGAAAAAACATCCAAAGATGACTCCAAATTTAACTTAAAACCGTTCTTATGCGACGAATACTTACAATACCCATGCTTCTATGAGATCTGGTGATCCGGAGCACCCACTCACGCGAATACATGCACACACGCACACATCAGATACTCACGCGTATGCACAATACACACCGACATACACATACACACACGTACACATAAACACACACAACTACGTACGCTTAATATTAATATTTATTTATCAATATCGATATTTATTTTGTTTTGATTGTATACCGAATTAACGGAAGAGCGAGACCCTATAACACAGGTATTTTATACTTAAAAGAGGGTCCCAAACCCATGAAATGTATATAAATTAAGTTTACTGAAATAAATATATTTGATTTGATTTGATACTTCAATTTAGAACTTGTAACTTTATACATTAATTCTACACAACATAAGTAAGTGCGCATGTGTTTTAAATTATCAAAATACTTTTTAATTTTATCATAAAATGAAAATAACTAACTTTTGCACTAATGAAACCATTCGCTTCGGACGCCCGGTCCGCGATTCAGTCTGGCCTCGGCTTTCAGACTGGGTACCCGTAACGCTTGTTACTCCAAACGAAATTCACGTAATTCTTAGGTAGAATTTATATTAAGTTGGTTTTTGTAAAGACGCAGTAATGAGAAATAAGCACAACAAGAAAATGAAGGGACTGAATGATAAAAAAAACCGGCAAACATATGAACTACGGCGAGATAGGACGTACAGCGGTGCGAGGAGAAGCGGGGGTAAAATTCGAGTTTGGGCTGAGGTATAGTCGACTCTTAATGTGCAGTAACTCTGAACACTAAACAACTGTGAAAAACAACGGAAAATTTGGTAGATATGGCAAACTGTTTGAAAACATTTCACCATTTTTTTGTTCCCAAAATATATAAAAATGTTTTACCATATGAATTTGAATACATATGAATACCACACAACGTATTAAAACAACACGATATTGAACTGTATAGGTGTTTGCAGGTATGTTATTATTGGTTAAAACGGGTATTTATCGCGAACGAGGATATTTCTAATTCTGAAGACCAAGTGAGGGTAGTTGCTGCAGCTACCCACACTTCTAGACGGTAGCTCCATGTACTCCAGTCAACCCGTGACCACACCTGTTGCAACACAGCTGAAACATCGGGATAACAAATAAACAAGGTATATACGCGATAAATACCCGTTTTAACAAATAATTATGTACAGTGATTGCGAAAGTTTGAAAAATACTTTTGCAGGTATGCATAGTTGAATCTTACAATTGAGTTCCTGCTAGTTTTAATTTGGACATTCCTTGAAAACTTGAGTGGCAATATACTTATTTTATGAATGAGATTTTGAAAGCCAAGGGGACTAAATCTCCAAGTTAATTAGCTAATATGGTAGAGAGCTACCTGCAATGTAATCTACACTTGCAGACAAACAGGTAGTTGAATTCCGCTCTCTCACCTACTTTAAAAGTAGATCAATATCTTCAGTAATTATTTAATCCATGTCTACATCGATATCGATAATTGTTACATAAAGTAATCAATGTCAATGTATATATCTAGTTTTAGTCACTTGACTGCCATGAGTGCACGAACCCGAGTGACGGTTAGGAGTATTGTATATGGCTTTAGGTGTTAGTATATACAGTAGATAGATAATTTCGACCTACTTTGTTGTCTTGTATTTGGTATAAGTATAACTGTTGTATTAATAGAATGTAAAAAACCGGCCAAGTGCGAGTCGGACTCGCGCACGAAGGTTTCCGTAACATTATCTATAAAAACGGCAAAAAAATCACGTATGTTGTATGGGAGCCCCCTTAAATATCTTTTTTATTTTAATTTAATTATTTATTTTTAAAGTGAATATTACAATATAAAAAGCGATAAGGCCTCCCATTGTACTATATTAAGCATTATCTAGTTCTTTAGGTATTCCCTAATTTCCCTATACAATAAAATAATTTCCCTATACACTATAAATTCTATTCTATTTTACAATGGACGACCTTACCGCTAAAAGCGATACAGTAGTAGGGTTTAAGGATAATCTGTAATCAATCATAATTGTAACCGTATATAACTTACGATTAATGACGTCATCACCACTAGTTACATCAATGCAACGTTTTATGTAATTCAATGACAGTAAACAAGATATCAACAATTTTATTTGACTAGATAACATTGCATAAAGTGCTTAAAATTCAAATACTTAATAATAATTATTCTTTGCTTTTGTGGAGACAGTAGAAAATTTTCAAGTGCTTTTTAGGGTTCCATACACAAAGGGTCAAACGGGACCCTATTAATAAGAATATCTGTCTGTCTGTCCGTCTGTCACCAGGCTGTATCTCATGAACCGTGAAAGTTAGATAGTTGAAATTTTCACATACGATGTATTTCTGTTACCGCTATAACAACAAATACTAAAAACAGAATAAACATAAATAATAAAAGGGGCTCCCATACAACAAACGTGATTTTTTTGCTCGTTTTTGCTCGATATTGATAATGGCAACAGGTAAACGCTTGAAATATTCGCAACTTATTTAGTTATATATTCACTTTAATTTAAAACTAAATAATTATATTAAATTAAAATTAATACTTACTACTTAAATGAATACTCATACAACAAACGTGATTTTTTTGCTCGTTTTTGCTCGATATTGATAACGGCAACAGGTAAACGCTTGAAATATTCGCAACTTATTTAATTATATATTCACTTTAATTTAAAACTAAATAATTATATTAAATTAAAATTAATACTTACTACTTAAATGAATACTCATACAACAAACGTGATTTTTTTGCCGTTTTTTTACAGATAATGAAACGGAACCCTTCGTGCGCTTCGGTTTTTTAGCTTTGTTAACAGAATAAATGGCTAAATGTTAAACGGCCAATCGAGGAACCGATGATTTCATTGGTCACAGTAGGTATCTACAGAGAATCCATGCCTAGTTCGCTTATTGGCTCAATACTATTTAACGCTTTCGACATCTTGTTATATTGATTTATTTAGTGCATAGTTATTTATTTGCACATATTTAAAGTGGCTCGCCACGTCGCCGTCGTACCAATGTATATCGAGAACATAAAAGACTACGTCATACGTGACGATATGTGACCAACGAGCAATAAAAAGGGAACATATTAATGAAACGTTACGAGCCTTTTCAGAAAATTGCTTCCATATTCCCCTATTAGGTATTAATGACAGCAGCCAAAATATAGGAAACAAAGTGTTTTTTCAAAAGATGACCTGTCGGTTGCTATCATTTGAATTGTATCAGTTTGTTTTCAGTCATACGTAATAGGGTACCCGTCTATTTACAGCATTTATTTGGGTAAGTGGATTACAATGTATCAAGGAGAATTCCGTAATTAAACTTGGAATCCCTATAGTTTCGCCAGATCCGTCTGTCTATTCCACTAGATACAGCCGTTTGAATTTTGGAAAAACTGTACGTTCTAGTGACGCCCAGTAAGTTATAAAAAAGTGGCACTTCGGGACGAGATACTTATATACAGAGGTGTCGGTAACGGTAATGGTAACAGTGTCGTGAGTTCAATGGTTTTTCTCTAAAAAAATGCCTAACGGGCTTAAATAAGTTTTCACTTTAAAGATTTGGATGTTGCAAAATGATCATCTTGATGATCAGCAAAACGTTATCTTATGCCCCTCCACAAACTAAAAAAAAATCATATAAATACAGAGGTGTCGGCGAGTTCAATGGTTTTTTTCCCATCCCAAATTATATACAGAGGTTTTTAAGACAAAACGGGTCTTTTCGCGCACAGATTTATATCAAAATTATAATTTTGATTAACCTCGACGTTTCGGCCAAGTTACATCGGCCGTGGTAAAAACATGAGTTCGCGAAAATTTAAAATGTTCTATATACAGAGGTGTCGGTAACAATGTCGCGAGTTCAATGGTTTTTTTCCCCATCTCAAAAACGCCTAAAGAAGTTTTCACTTAAAAAAATATTGTCATACAATAATCCGTTTACTAAATATAGAGCTTCAAAGAGGCCATTTTTGTAAAATCGTGTGTGTATTAACTATTTTAATATGACTAAGATACAGCTCTGACATGCCCTTGAATAATTATTTATCCACTCTACTTATGAAGTTTTTAATAAGTAGGTACCATTGAAATAGGGTTCAAGGTTATGTCAATATTCTTGTTACGTTCATCGTTAAGCTAAATTTTGATTGCTATAACAATTCTTGACTACCTAGAATTGATATTGCTAATTCTGTGATAGTAGTTATCAGGAGTTTTCCCATTCCGACACTGAACTCCAAATGTAAAATACACAATCGTGATTATATTACGTTGATGTTAATTCCAACATAGAATTACAAGAAATATCGATCCATTTAATTTCGGTTAGTGGGTATACAATTGTCAACCGTAAGATCAGTTATTAAGAGTCATTATTGGCTAAGATTGCAACTTGTACGTAGCTTACAAAGAACGGCTAGAAACATACTTTAGACTAGTGGTTCGCTCCGAACTGAGATCTCGCGTGTCGCGAAAAATAATATTATTCGTAATCTTTGACTATCAAAATAGTGGTACGAAATAAACTATCATTTTACTTGACCTACAGTTTTATTCAAATTACAGGTAACGGTAGTTCATGGTTTTTGGTTAACCTTTTTTGGGGTACAAAATGCAGTTATTCTGGATTTCAGACTTTTGCCTATATTTGTTTCACTAAAGCTACACGAATACCAAATTTCAGCATTGTGGGATCACTAGTGTACCTTGTGAATTTTGTCAAAGTTATGTTTCTAATATGGCTGATAAATAACCCAAAAACTACACCGATTAAACTAAAAATAAAAACAGGGTTGAAATGTACTAATAGAAAGAAAGAAAGAAAATACATTTATTTGCAGACACAACAAAACAAAGACATACACAGTAACAAAAATAATACGACAGTAGGAGTAACAATATAACAAACACAAATAGATAACATAAAGTACACATAGGGAGTTAGTACGTCCAGGTTATGAGAGTCCGCAAACTAGGATCCGGTAACTAATGATAGATCCGCAAACTAATGAAGACCATCTCGCTGCCGGATGTCCAACCCTTCTACAGCCATTCCTCGGCCACCATTCAGTTGCTACCCTGCTCCACCTGTCATCACCACATCTTGCCAATAGTCCCGCCCAAGGCCATTTGAGCTCCATAACTCGATTCCCAACGTCATGAACCTTCGTTCTTCTACGGATCTCGTCGTTTGGAACTCGATCCAAGAGTTTGATGCCGAGCATGGTACGCTCCATGGCTCTCTGTGCAACTCTTAACCTGTACACAGCCTCCTGCGTGAGCGTCCATGTCTCCGCACCGTAAGTCATTGTGGGCAGAACACATGGGATAAATAAGCGGGTCTTCAGACTCTGTGGAGTTTTAGGCGACTTAAGGATGTCGTCCAGTTTGCCAAATGCGGCAATGGGTGAGACTAGCGCAGGATCATGGCGGATGGCACAAGCTTGGGGAGGCCTATACCCAGCAGTGGGTGAAGCCGGGCTGTGAATGATGATGATGATAGTGGAGCAGAATGCCAAAATATATTCAATTCATAACCCAATCTCTTTTGGGTCAAATTTTGTTATATTTTAAAATTTGATTACATGAATTGCTTCCTGGATTAAATCTGTATTATAATTATATAATATTTTTCACAAATGTTTAGACACATTTTCCCTTAAACGCAGATGGAGCGACTAGATTTGTTCACCAATTTTCTGCAGATTCCGATGGAGTAATCTAGCCATTAGACTAATAGCTGTGTCCGCACTTCACTATTGTCAGAATATGACACGATTAGTTGGAAATTCGCGTAGGCAGATCTCACTCGTGGAAATCATTGACAAGGTCGAATCATTGACGGATGGCCTCGCAATCAAAGGATAAATACTAAGGACAAGTGGAAATTGTTTACGTGAGTCTGTTGTGACATTAGCCTTATTTCAGTGACGTCAATGGATTACGTTAGCTGCTTATCAGTTCGGTGCTGTAAGAAGTCTTTGATGAAAATTGACAAGTATTTGCTTATGAGAGTTCTTATTTTGTCCATTTGGGGTGAGCTCCAGCTTTTGGAGTTGAAGAGTTTATTTACTTATTTAATACTTTTACACAAAACAGAATAGTGCTAGGAGGACTTAATGCTAATAGCATTATCTACCAGTCATCCTGGTCGTGCTTAAAGAAGGTATTTCAAAGCTAATAATAAATACAGACCCTAAATGACTAAATAATAATGATAAATAAATAAATAATAATAAATAAATATTTCTGGACATTTCACACAGCGCTATCTAGCTTGTACTATGTGAACCAGATAACTGATGAATACTTATATACTTTTTTTATTGAATACATATTTATAATATATAGAGAAACATCCAGACCCGGAACAAATATCTGTAGATCCTGCAAACATTTGTTCCGCAGCGGGAATCGAACCCGCTACCTCCTGCGTCTCAGCCGGCTATTCGCCCACTGCACCACGGAGGTCGTCAAGAAGAATAAGAATATATTAATAAATGCCGAATATAATAATTATAATATATATATATATATAAAAATATACAGTGTAAACTCCATGTAACGTCACTCGTTTTAACGACAAACTCTCTAAAGCGTCGAAATCACTCGGCTTTGGTTGGTTTAGCTTGTCTTGCATACAATGGTACACTCTGTGTAGCATTACACCCACTCTCAATAACGACAACAATTTGTAATAAAAAGTTCTTTTTAAGTTGCCAAATTCGTAAAAACTGCGCAGCTGTGTATATCCTTTTGTCGTTTTATTATTCTTGACCATAACAAACTCCACTGTCGGTATCATACACACCAAACTTTCTAAGAAATCCGTTTTTTTGTTTACAAAATGGGATTGCTTGCACGTGTAGCTGCAGACTGTTGTTAGTAGAAGTGATGGATTTATCTATACGTTGTCATATTCTTAGTAGCTCACAAACTTTCAAATTGTAAACATGGCTAGTAAGAGAAAATCATTGTGTATTGACGAAAAAGTTCTCTCCATTTAACGACAACTCTCTATAACGTCAAAATATGCTCAGTCCTTTGAGTGTCGTTATATAGAGTTTACACTGTATATGTATATAAATACAGTTATATTACAAAAAAATTATAAATAAGTAAAAAAAATATAACAATTTTATAGAAATTCCATTGCAAACCTAACTCAAACGCAATGATGGTATCGGTGGCTAAATTATCTTCAACTTCTCAAGAAAGCGATGACGCACCAATCTCTTAAACGACACTCTTGTTTCAGTATTTTTCGAGATTTCGTCACAATTTTTATAGTTAAACCTAACCTTATGAGTAGTTAGATGTACTTTTGTTTTTCTACAAGATCGAATCAGAAATGAGGTGATCCGTATACAAAGGTCACAGATATAGCTAAGAGGATTAGCAAGCTGATGTGGCTGAAGAGTGGGACCACGTAGGACCGCACAGCGTAGGACAGCCCCCCACTAGATGGAAAGACAACCTGATAAGGAAGCCGTTGGGTGCACACCGTACATATTCAGTCGATCTGGAAGTCGTCGGGGAGGCCTATTGTCAGCAGTGGATGTCCTTTGGCAGATATGATGATATTTTTTGTAGAGTTAAGTTTAATACAATAACTGAACTCAAGAAAAATATGTATAATGAAACTGGAATAATATATATCAAACTAATCACACTAATATTATAAATGTGAATGTTTGGATGTTTGTTTGTTTGTTACTCAATCAAGGCTAACGGCTGAAACTATTTCAATGAAATTTGGTATAGCCTACCTTTTATCCTATAAATCAGTTCCCATGGGCTAAAAAATGGGGTATCAAGTCAAGTTGCAACAGCGAGTTTAGCTTTATTTATAGGTTACCTACACATTTAGTAGTGTCATCATCATCATCATCATCAGCCGGAAGACGTCCACTGCTGAACATAGGCCTCCCCCTTAGATCGCCACAACGAGCGATTGGTAGCCGTTTGCGCCCAACGGCTCCCCGCGATTCTTACTAGATCGTCGGTCCACCTTGTGGGGGGCCGGCCTACGCTGCGTCTTCCAGTCCGTGGTCTCCACTCGAGAACCTTTCTTCCCCAACGGTTATCGGTTCTACGAGCGATCTGGCCTGCCCATTGCCACTTCAACTTGCTAATTTTGAGAGCTATGTCGGCAACTTTAGTTCTTCTGCGGATTTCCTCATTGCGGATTTTGTCACGCAAAGAAACCCCGAGCATAGCCCTCTCCATAGCTCGTTGAGCGACCTTGAGCTTGGTCATGAGGCCATGAGTAAAGGACCACGTTTCAGTGAAGTTTTAGGAGTGTAACGCGCACGAAGTCGCGGGCAACAGCTAGTTTTAAATATTTTCTTCGCGTCGTTATTTATTTCATTTCAAGTACAGATTTTTAGTGTACTCGTAACTATCTAGTTTTGTTGTCATTATCTATACTAATATTATAATGAGGAAAGATTTGTTTGTTTGTTTTGAATAGGCTCCGAAACTAGTGGACCGATTTAAAAAATTCTTTCACTATTGGGAAACTACACTATCCCCGGGTGACATAAGCTACTTTTTACCGAACTGCGCAGAAGGAGGGTAATGTTTTTATTGAAAAACTACGCGTGCGAAGCTGCCGATTGTTCAGCTAGTGTTCCTAAAATAAATATTATTGAAGGTATCGATCAAAATCGGCCAGATTATATATAATGTGCTTCCACTTCGCCCAAAATAAATAGGCCAGAACACAGTATTAAAAACATTTAAAGGTGTAACTATCAGTTTCAATATTTTGTTTTATACAGTTATAAATTTAAGTTGTTTACACCGCTATAAAACTGTGGCCCTTGGAATTAAATGAGGTGTGATAGACTAAGAGGTAGGCATCGGCTTACAGAGAAAGTCCACTTTCTTGTGTTTCTGTGACCGTAGAAATGGTTCTGGCTCTATGGAAGTGACACCGACGCTTGATGTACAGTTTGGATCTGGTTTGTTCTTAGTAAAAGCATAGACGAATTTGTTCGTTCGTTCGACTTTTTTCGAGATCTCTAAATCAACTTGGGCAAATCGGCGTTGTATGTATGTATGTATGTTTGTTTGTCCGTTTGTAGCGTTGATCTGATCATCGTAAAATTTTATAAATAGGTAGGTAGTGATGGCTCAATTTTTGTGAAACTAAATGAGCCAAAAATGTTAGGAGGTTGTTGAGATATTGATTTTTTTATACCTCTCTTGGTTAGGTATATTAGATCGAATGGGACGTCAAATGAAAGGTCTTCAGTAGTACATTTTAACCTCGTTTTTATTTTTGATTTAATCTTCGTAGTTTTTGAGTTATTAGCCATAATAAAAACAAAACTTTGACAAAATTCACAGTGCACACTTATAGTGACCCCAGAGTGCTGAAATGTGGTATGCGTGTAGCTTTAGTGACACAAATATAGGTAAAAGTCTGAAATCCAGAATAACTGCAATTTGTACCCCAAAAAAGGGGAACCAACTTCATGAACTCCCGTAATTTGAGAGAAACGGTAGGTCAAGTTATTTGGTAGTTTATTTCGTGGCACTTGTTTATTAGTCAAAGCTTAAGGCCGGCTTGCACAATGATTCCTAAACGTATTTAGCGACTAAACATGTTTAAGTTTTACGAATTTGTATGATTTGACAACTCCTTAAACCATATTTAGCCACTAAATACGTTTAGGCATCGTTGCGCGAGTCGCCCTAAGAATATTTTTTTTAGTGTTTTGGGAGACTCGCGAGATCTCAGTTCGGGGCAAACCACTAGTTATCGTTTTTTACACAAACACTAATTAGTGCACTAACACAAGCACTAAGAGTACTAGAGTGCCATATGAAAAGGCTCGCTCGGGGAAGTACTACCACCATATCTATTCCTGCTTCCAAGCGGAATTGCTGTGTTTCGGTTTGAATGGTATAGTTTCCGGTGAAATTACAGGCAAATGAGGCTTTACACCTGTATGCTTCAAATTGATGGCAGTGCATCGTAGGCCATATTCTACGGTTCGTGACCTACGAGGCTTTTCTCTGTTATAGGCGATGCCACTTAAGAGTGGAGAGAGCTTGTTTCGACTCCATGTAGCATAAAAAAATTACAGTTATATTGCTGTAGGTAGTTTTACATAAAATGTATTGATTTATTTAAATACTTATTCAATTATACCCCAAATTCTCATCCTTTCATTAAAATATGTTTCGTCAGTCATTGTGCTCTTTTCTTGGTCAGCTCGATATATGTATCTTTATAGTGAAAAGGAAAACGGCTTTGTTAAAAATGATTCATCATCATCATCATCATATCAGCCGTAGGACGTCCACTGCTGGACAAAGGCCTCCCTCATTGATCTCCAGGAACTGCGGTTGGAAGCGGCCTGCATCCAACGCCGACCTGCGGTTCTTACCAAGTCGTCTGCCCATCTTGTGGGTGGACGTCCTACGCTGCGCTTGCCGGTCCTTGGCCTCCACTCGAGAACCTTTCGGCCCCATCGGCCATCTGTTCTGCGCGCTATATGGCCTGCCCATTGCCACTTCAACGTGCTAATCCGTCGGGCTATTTCGGTGACTTGAGTTCTCCTACGTATCTCCTCATTTCTGATTCGATCCCGTAGAGAAACCCCGAGCATAGCCCTCTCCATAGCTCGTTGAGCGACTCTGAGCTCTGAGCAACCCCCTTATAATAAATTAATGATTAATTACGACTAAATAATTGAATGCGCTTCTTATATATATAAAATAACAATTACATATCCTAGGAAACTTAAAGATAAAACGCAGTGATATAATGGGCGTTCTTATCACTTCTTCCAAGCAAACTTTGGTTGGGCTGGATTGAAAATAACGTGAAAGCAGGCGGTGATAATTAGTTATTTTAGAAGTTGTTTTTATTAACAATGCCCGCTGACTTGTCATACTTGACAATTCTTTAGATCTACGTTCGTCTAGAATGGCTACTGGACTTGTGTGATGTTTTCCCAACACTGTAGGTTAATGCATGGTCGCTTTCTTGCCTCGTCCGTTGAATCGCTTACTGGACGCTTGTTAACCCACTAACTTAACACGTTGGCTAAGAGCGTTCGGTTTCACTCGCATGACATGTGGTTTAATTATAAGATGCGATAAAGAAAGTCAAGTACAGTGCCACTAACTTATCTGTTCGGGTGGACAAAATGGGAACTAATCCTGACGTCACCGAGAAACGAGATTGTTCGAACCGAAAGTAACTTCTCGGTGACGACCGGCGTGCAGTAAAATGAAATGTATGTATCGCTACTTCGGCGCAGTCATCTCGTTCTCAGTGATGTTCCGGTGACTGCGGCGGTGAACATACTGCCTTAGAAAAAGTTCTAAAGAAAAGGATCTTCCATGAAGGCAACACGTGTGGCGCAGTGCATTATATCATTATAAAGATTCAAACAAGGTCTGTAATCAAAGATGTTATAGGTGTCTTTTAAAGAACTACGTCACACGTGTCCTAATTATTCAAACATGATTTTGAATTAATTGAACTTGTACCAAAAAAGACGCCCTTCCCCGAAATAGCAATGATCCGGTAAATTCTTTAAATAATAAATTAGTTAACTGTTTTCGATCGAAGTCCAACAATTATTGGCAAATATTCAAGTACGCACAATGCACTAAATATTTATTTGTCTGGCTGTTATTTGATGTCAGTCACATAATGCTGATCGCTTTTTTTAATCTGAAGGATAATGATTGATGTCTTTGTGGATAGATGATAACATTCTCGTGAATTTTTAATTTTGTTCTTAGTTTCAATTTTGTTTGATGCAAGTGTTATTGAAGTAAAACTTCTTTACGCACGCTTGACTGGGGAGTAAGCTGGTGAATGTTTGACGAGAGCGTTACGAAAAGTGTGATCGGGCGATGCGAACGGAAGTTGAGAGGAAGATATAAGTTAGTGAAGATAGAAAGAGAGAGTTACATTTCGTATATTACTGTATGGGCAAGAGAGAGAGGTACGAGCGCACATTTTTTTCTTTCTTTCTCTCATAGCCAGTTAACTTTCGTATATCTAAGACACAGTGCAGACCTATTGTCTGTATCACACTGTAGGAGCAAGAGAGAGCAGTGTGCGCGCACATTTTCTTTCTCTCTTCCTCTCATAGCCAGTGCATGAAATATATATTATATACATATATATATATATATATATATATATATATATATATGTATATCTCAGTCACTAGTTCGTTTGCGAGTTTGCTAGCGTTACGCGAACGGTTATTTCTAGATTATTTTTCATTATTTCATTTCGTTCTTGAACAATTCGTGTAGTATAAAGGACGCTCGTTTTTTTTTGGTTGATTGACTTTCAAATCACCCGATCAGTTTAGTAGCACCAATGGTGCAACGATGCAAACCTGCAACGATTTGAACATGGTGGTTTGGCGTTGCAAATGTGCAATAAATATTATTATAAGATTAGGTATATAATCTACCTATATTTGCATTGATGGTGCCAATGATGCAAATAAGTTGTATGTGAGATTTATGTACATCAGCTTCTTAATCCTATAAAAACGAATCCCCAAATAAATCAAAGTGTTGGTTTTAAGTTTATAGTTTTATGTATGTTAGTATAGTTTAGTATATTAAGGTATTTATGGATCATAGTACCTTGTAATCATATTTTGTATGTGCACATTTTTGCCTGAAATAAACGTTATATATTATATTATATATATTGTGTGTCACCGCATTTACGACATTAATAGGACTGATGTCTAGTATTGTTGTAAAATAGTTTTTTTTTCAAATTCAATGTCATGATTTTTTATCAATTTTTAATCTACTTTAATTTTAAGACTTAAAATATCAATAAATTCAGTTTTTTACAAGATTCATTTTTGTGCATGTGCGCAAGATCTTCATGATTTTATCCCACCTTCCGCCTTCCACCACCGGACAAGCAGACGTACCGAGAAGTACCACCCATACCTGGTCAGCATACCACCTTGCCGTACCAAATTATTTTCTTCAACTGTTCTTGTCAGCACAAGTAAGGAGTGGAACTCACTTCCGGCGTATGTTATTCAGAACCAGTATAATCTTGGAATCTTCAAGTCCAGAGTGAAAAGGTTCTTTCAATTCTATTTCTTTTTCTACAGCATCGGGCAAGGTAGTGGTTAAGTGCAGGACTGTTATCAATTAAAGATTATGAAACTGCTTGTATAAAATAGGTAAACAAATCATATTAATTCATCATGTAAGTAGGTATCTGTTAAACTTACTAAGCGGCATCAGAGAAAAAGCGCCGCCGATTTACGTTAAAAAATATTTATTAGAAATGTATCGATTACTAGTTAATTATTCAAGCTACTGGTATTAAACCAATTTCTAAAATCAGTTAATATGATTCTGCATGTGTGTTTTAAATTAATGTCGTTGATGCGGTGACAGACTGTATTATAATACTAATCATATAAAATCTCGGTTTATATATTCAACATACTGAGCCGACAACCGAAATGGTATTATTATAGGGCTAATGTTTTCTAATATCTAACTTCATACTGGAATAGTTTGGTATTGCATAGTTAGGGATTATTATTTCAGAGTTCAGTGATTGTATTCTGTGAGAACACATAACAGAAAAAGAAATTGTTTTATGGGAAAAGTTGATGTAGGTAAGATATGAAAAGACAATCGACTGGAAAGTGAAGTCATCATTTTACTTTTCACACGATCAGCCATCCAATTGACAAGCGATGTTACGGTAAAAAGTGTTTTGAAGAATAAATCTATTGGTCAAGAATGTAGTTTAATGTAGATAATATAATATAAGATAATATTTGAGAGAACATAGCATCAATAGGTCAGTGAGTTCAGGAAATCATATCCTGAAATGTTTCATTATCAGCCCGTGTCGACCCACTGCTGGGCGTAGTCCTCTCTTTGTTTCTGCCATTCTTCCCGATCCTGTGCCAGTCTGAACCACGTACGACCCACGGTCTTATGGATGTCGTCGACCCATCTCGCTTGACGTCCCCTATTTCGATGTTCAGTTCTCGGCCTCCACTCTGTTAGTGCCTTAGTCCACCTATCGTCACTACATCTGATCAAGTCTCCTGCCCAATTCCACTTGATCTCCAATATTCGATTGCGTCTTGTACTTTAGTTTGCTTGCAAATTTCGGTATTGGGAACTCGATCTAAGAGTGTGATGCCGAGCATGGGGCGCTCCATAACTCTCTGTGTTACACTTATTTTGTGCACAGCCTCCTTCGTGAGCCTCCATGTCTCTTAAATGTTTAACTAGGTACAAATAACAAAAGAGTAATATGAAACCAATAAACCCAGTTTATCCAAATTAATATTATAAATTCGAAGCTAACTACCTGTCTGTCTGTTTGATACGATTTCACGAATAAACGGTTTACTGATTTCCATGAAATTTACTGTGTCATATCATATATAGTGTGATCGGGATCGAGACATAGACTTTTTGTACCCCACTGCGCAGAAGAAGAGTCTTGTTTTTATTACAAACCACCTGACTGGCAAAGCCGCATGCGAATCTTGTGTCAAACAAATAACCTCTTAAAAGATTCATCCAACAAAGAAATCACTGAAAATTCGTAATGAATTATGTTATCATTCAACTCGTATATTCTGTTTTTAAAAGTAGCTATCTGAAATAAACAGGATGATTAGATGGAAATAATACTAAACGGGACGGATTGAAGGAATCGATGTTGGACAATGAGGTTACGGCCCGTGGGCACAAGAGCTGTAATAAGGTCGGGGACGCGGCCGCGCGGCGCCGGTCGACGCCCCTATAGACCCAGTGGACATCATTACCTAACCCTTCCTGATCAAGTACACTAGACAATGAAACTGGTACAAAGAATTGTAGGTCGTAACACCCATAAAACAGTACGTGATTAAGGGTGACTTGCGCAACGATCCCTTAACGTATTTAGTGGCTAAATATGATTTAAAGAGTTGCCAAATCATACAAATACGACAAAATTAAACATGTTTAGTCGCTAAATACGTATGGGGGTCATTGTGCAAGCCGAGCTTAGATTTTATATTTTAGTTATTAGTGAAGGAATATACGATCATTTACATTTTACATGACTAAAATACAAAAAAAAGAGTTGAATCTTGAATATCCCGTCTTTTCCTCACTATTAGTTGCGTTTAATTTCAGTATTATTGTTTTCGATAAACTTCTTGCAATAAAAATTGTAGTAACAAGGTTAAATTTAATTCGAATCTTAGAAGACATGCTTATCCTTACTAATAATAAAATCATGAAAGTAGCCCTGTCTATCTGTTTGTTACGTTTACATAGCGAAACGGCGGAAACAATTTTGATAAAATTTTATTTATAGATAGATTATCTTCGAAATTGAGACATAGACTACTTTTTACCCGACTGCGCAGGAGAGTCACATTATTAGCAAACCACGCGTGCGAAGCCGGGGGCAGATCGGCTAGTAATATATGTTAAACCGTCAAACTTAGCTATAGAAGTATTGGCAGATAAGGTGTAGCGCAAAAATTATGAAGCAACCTGGCCTGTACAGTTATGAAAAAAATTGGTTGTCTGTAAAGTCGGTTTACGGACGATAATTTTACTTGATAACTAGTGGAGAAGAGATAGATGTGTCACAAGCCGAACGCTTAGGCCGATCGTGCCTCACTATCGCTTGTTCCGCGCTCTCGCTTGCACGCTCGGCTCAGGCGGAACGTGACACTTGTTCGTACGTGCAGCCGGTGTTAATCGATTTATAAGACGTTTATCCCGTCAAAAATTATATATAAGCTACCCTTTAATACTGGTACACAATAAAGTAGGATGCCTATAGCTCCCACTTGGTCTATTAGCTAACTGAATTATATCGCTTACGCGCTGCGATTGTTTTCAGCGGTAAGTAGGTATACAGTATTCATGATACTTTGTGGGCTTAGGATTATACTGAAAGTTATTGTCTGACCGTTGTATTTATAACAATGGCTTTTTGTCAGAAAATTATAAATCTTGTGTAGGGGAATATCTGATAGTTGAGAAAAAATAGATCCGTAGATAAATTTTCAATATGACTACGTTTGTATTAGGGTGCTGATAAATTTTCATGGGTAGGAAAATGACTGGATAGTTATGTTTTTAAGACAAAACGGGTCTTTTCGCGCACAGATTTATACCAATATTATAACTTTGACTAACCTAGTCCTTTGACTAACCCTTTAGATCCACGCGTAACTACAGATACTGTTAGTATAGTATGTCGAAACAGTGATACGTGCGATTCAGAAAACCAATTGCGGGTAGTTGGTGACAACATTCGCGCTTCCCGGCAATGACACCTGTCCGATTTCAGTCTCTCGTGACCACGGCCGATGTTACTTGGCCGAAACGTCGAGGTTAGTAAAAATTATAATTTTGATATAAATCTGTGCGCGAAAATACCAGTTTGGTCTTAAAAACGTATAGTTCGCGAAAATTTAAAAAGTGACTGGATAGTTTATTTATAAGTATGTACATATATACAAAAAAAATGTATATAAGTATTCTATCAGTTATCTGGTTCCCATAATACAAGCTCTGCTTAGTTTGGGGCTAGATAGCGCTGTGTAAAATGTCCAGCAATATTTATTTATTTATTTATTATGGCCTGACTAGAGCAATTAGAATAACTCAAATATGGAGAATGCTTTTAACTCTTGTAAAATTGTAATGAGAAATGCTTAAATATACATCATCATCATCATATCAGCCGTAGGACGTCCACTGCTGGACAAAGGCCTCCCTCATTGATCTCCAGAAACTGCGGTTGGAAGCGGCCTGCATCCAACGCCGACCTGCGGTTCTTACCAAGTCGTCTGCCCATCTTGTGGGTGGACGTCCTACGCTGCGCTTGCCGGTCCGTGGCCTCCACTCGAGAACCTTTCGGCCCCATCGGCCATCTGTTCTGCGCGATATATGGCCTGCCCATTGCCACTTCAACGTGCTAATCCGTCGGGCTATGTCGGTGACTTGAGTTCTCCTACGTATCTCCTCATTTCTGATTCGATCCCGTAGAGAAACCCCGAGCATAGCCCTCTCCATAGCTCGTTGAGCGACTCTGAGCTTATTCATAAGGCCAATAGTGAAGGACCACGTCTCGGTTCCATATGTCATCACTGGTAACACACACTGATTGAAGACTTTCGTCTTAAGGCACTGAGGTATGTTGGACGAAAAGACGTTGCGAAGTTTCCCAAACGCTGCCCATCCGAGTTGGATTCGACGATTGACCTCTTTCTCGAAGTTGGACCTACCTAATTGGACTGTTTGTCCTAGGTATACATACGCGTCGACAACTTCAAGAGCCGAGTTCTCAACCATAACTGGGGCAGGGACGACATGGACATTCGACATGATTTTCGTCTTGTCCATGTTCATTTTAAGTCCTACATGCACGAGAAAGTGTCACGTTCCGCCTGAGCCAAGCGTGCAAGCGAGAGCGCGGAACAAGCGATAGAGAGGCACGATACTGGCGGGATTTAGTACACGATCGAGAAAAGTTGAGAGATGAGGGGGAGGCCTTTGCTCAGCAGTGGGACAGCATAGGCTAGATAAAAAAAAATCACCATTTGTTGTATTACTAGAGTCGATAATCGAGTTAAGAATGTAGGACACAAAACAATTGCAAACGCATCACTTATTCAATAGGCGTGACCAGCTTACGTATTGACTTGCAAATGACATCTTTGGAATCACAAATCGAGTTCCATGACCTGCGATCCACTTCCGGTGGCGAGATCACTTCCGGTGCCCGTCATCGAGTGATGATAAGAAACTGGGCCGTTGTAAATTTTAAATAGAAAACCTGTTTTGCAGGTTAGTGAGGTGTTAAAGCGAGTGAATAGGAGATGGTTTGATGTTTAGGGTAAAGATACATGTTTTTTTACTACTTATGTGTGTATGGAAATCTATGGGGGACGCTCCACTTCATAGAGTTGCAATGATGATTCATAAAAAAAAATAGCGACTGCAGCGACCCCTAACCAACTCACAAAAAGTTAAATAGGGTTGTAATGATTAGTTAAAAATATTTGCAGCAAGCGCAGCGTCCTGCGGCCCACTCTTTTTAAGTTTGATAGGGTCGCAAAGATGAGTGATAAAATTTGCAGCAATCGCAGGATCTCCACTCCACAGGGTCACAATAAATAAATAAATAAATATTGCTGGACATTTCACACAGCGCTATCTAGCCCCAAACTAAGCAGAGCTTGTACTATGGGAACCAGATAACTGATAGAATACTTATATACGTTTTTTTGTAAATACATATTTATAATACAGAAACAACGAGACCCGGAACAAATATCTATAGATCATGCAAACATTTGTTCCGCGGCGGGAATCGAACCCACTACCTCCTGCGTCTCAGCCGGCTATTCGTCCACTGCACTACGGAGGTCGTCAAAAACAATGTTTAGATGATCCATATAAAAATGTGGCAATTACAGCGTCCCCTAACCAACTCAAACAACAAGTAAGATAGGAACCAGATTTGTCGTAAAAATACAGCCAGCGTACTTAAGCCCAGTCTTTCTAGGTTGAGTCTGATTCAAAATTAGCTGAATATATTTTTTACATCACCTGCTTGACAATATCAAATTATATTACTGATTTGAACTTGAAATCTCATCTGTATTAAAATTTGAATCAAAGAGACAAAAAGAACTTATTCGTAAATCGAACTAACCTCTGCACAAAATGCACCAACCTAGATTTGGTTTTATTGTCTCGCAGAAAGTGTGAAAAGAAGAATAATCTCCTCGTGGATAAATCTGTCTGCATCTTGGGCGTGTGTATATCCCTTTCTGCACTCAGGATTCTAGTAATTCCTTCACTTCGCTCGTGAGTTAACTCTAGAATCCTTTATTACGTTCAGGATTCAATATAGCGCCCGTGATGCAAGACACTGTTTTATTCCCTTCTTTAATAATCTACTAATTATACCCCAGACCAATGCGGACGAAGAGGCGGGTAACAGCTAGTCTTTTTATTTGCGTTATGCGTTATTCTTTTAACAGTGGTGAACTGTGAACCACCTTCGTTGTTGACGTCGATAAAACGGGAATTTTCGCAAGTTCGCTTTTTGACGACGAATGCAAATTCCATAAATCATCCGTTTTATTTCCTAAAGAATCATACGGTCGGTATGACTCACACTCAATACATCAGTGCAAATGCATATTTTCCCAAATGACTCATTAGTTACTTAGAATGATCAACATTCCGGGATGCAGATCATCACGATTAGGACTTAAAGTTGTATCACATTGGTGTGAATTACCGGTCGTTATACTACCGATAATACCAGCCATTTTTTCTTGCGAGTTCAGATTGGTGATAGTACATTTCAGAAGTTGTAAATTCCGGTTGATAGTATACTAATTTGCTAAGCCTACAATAGAAGAATATTTTTATGAATCTAACTTTAGGGCCCATGCACGCGGCGTATTTTGAACGAGAAGGTGACGCGAAGATTCCTGTTACCTACCTACGGTACAACGGCGCCCCGGCGCGGTAAGCGCGGGGTAACTTTTGTGTGTAAACCCTTGTGCATAGGCCCTTAATCATATATTTATTTGAAGAGTACCAAACGAGCTGTGATTCCACGATGTGTCGTCCTTCAGAGATTATTTCTTACCAAGTACACACGGCTACACATCAAGCTATATCTTCCAGTATAATCTGACCTCGCATTGTGTAGGCTTTTCGTAGAATGAGAGGTCACCTTATACTGGTAATTTATAGCTTGATGTGTAGCCGTGTGTACCTGTTGTACTTGTTCTGATTATTTATCGTGATCTAATTTATATAGAAAACTAGTTAACTGCACTGGTTTATTAGTTTACCTGGTACCTAATAATGTAAAATTAGCGATTGCATTGTCTTAAAAACATGAGTATAGTTCGCGAAAATTAAAAAATATGCTGGTGATTATGATGAGTATGAGTACTAGGAGTAGAAAAATGTCATACTTTTTTCGTAGAAAGTCATTATCCTGCTTTTACAAAAATAATAAGTACTTACAACATAGGTTTGAGTGTTTTAGTAGCCCTGCTAAATTTCTAGGTGTTATCATTGAAATTCTAAACGTGATGCGGTTCATATCAGCACTGATAAGACCAATTAAACTGGAGATAACGAGAACAATCAATAAAACAAACTACGCCACAATCGCGACAAAATACATTTTACCGCAAAACAACATTATAGTCTAGGAACCAGAGCTACATATTTTACATCAATTAATTATTGAATTATCAACTTATTACTGGGTCATCATCATCATATCGGCAATAGGACGTCCACTGATGAATATAGGCGTTCCCCCATTGATCTCCAGAGTGACTGATATTATGCGACCTGCAGCCAACGGCTTCCAGCAACCTTTATCAGGTCATCTTTTCATCTAGTGGGAGCCGTCCTTCGCTGCGCTTTCCGGTGCGTGCTCTCCACTCGAAAATCTTTCTGCCCCAACGACCGTCAGTTTTCAAACTGTGGTAATACTGGAGTGTACTCCTGAAAACTTCTAAGAGTAAAAGTCCCTTGTTCCATTCAAAAATTCAATAAATACTGTACAGATATCATATATTTAAAACTATGCATTATTTAAAACCTCTCAGAGGGCCAAGTCTCTTTCAAAACTGGTGTACTTCAACGTCAGCTCCCTTCGCATTTTGAATATATAATAAATAATATTTACTTAAGATGACAAAAAAATAAAGTGGGATTAGTTACACCATTTATAACTCAAGAACGGCTGAACTGATTTTGATGATCTATGATTTGTTGGATTTGTCTCCGCTCCGAATAGCATAATAACTATTAAAAGATTGTAAAAATGTACGCTAAAAAAACTATGACCAAAATTCATTTTCTCATACATAGATGTAGCTAATGATGGCCGATTGACAATACATTGACAGCCCACGTCATATGCATGTCAAGGCGATACGAAGTTCGGCGGGTCAGCTAGTTAGATATATTGCATATCAGCGGGGCAATGCAGCCAGTGTCTTGGGGACACTTCCGCCTGGTAGTGATCTGGAGCAGTTGAGCTATCTATAGATCGCTTGCAACGGTATTTAGATGATTCAACTGTTTCTTATGTATAATACTACGCCCTCTTATATTTAATGTTAGATTATATTATAAATGTGAACGTTTGGATGTTTGTTTTTTTTCATTATTACTCAATCACTTGATTGACTGCATCATCGCTTACTATCTAGCGAGATCGTGGTCCAACGCTGGCCTATAATTTATAAAAAAAAAATCATAAATTTGGTGTTTTGATAGATCATAACCTGGATTCAAACATAGGCTACTTTTTGTTGACAAACAACGCGTGCGAAGCCGCTGGCGGAAGCTAGTATTAGATATTTGTAACCTGTATAGAGAAAATAAATGACTAGCTAGAGTTTCGCCGAACCACTGGGTTTTTTCTTGACTATTATGAATGAATAAATGAATGAAGTACTCTTTATTGCACACCAAATAAAAATACAGCGCTAATGGAAATAAACAATAAATAAAGGTACAATGGGCGGCCTTATCGCTAAAAGCGATCTCTTCCAGGCAACCTTTGGATGAACAGGATATACAAAATCAAAAGACGGCGGTGTAAGAGTACCTTCAGACATAAACAGAACCCACAAAATAAAATATACCTATTAATTATACTAATAAACATAAACTTAAATACATATAAACAATATATAAATAAATTACACTACATAACGAGGATAAATAACATAAACACTAACTAGCAGTTAAGCTACAACGAAAGGAAATGGTTGTATACCTTGACTTTGAAAATAGGAAGAGATTGGGACGACCTTACAGACAAAGGTAAGGCGTTCCACAGTCGCACAGCTTGTACTGTAAAGGAGTCACCATAAAATTGTGATTTATGGACGGGCGTTCGAAGCTGTAGAGCTTCGGAAGAACGAAGGGTTTGAGAGTGTGCCTGATACAGAAACTCGAAACACTCCTTTAGATATTAAGGTGAAGTGGGATTATAGAGAATGTTAAAAAGAAGTGATAGAATATGAGTATTCCGGCGAAGTCGGATAGGGAACCACTTGAGTTTTGCGCGGAATTTCTGGGACATGGTCATACTTGCGCAAGCCGAATATGAACCGAATACAAAGGTTTTGAAGGCGCTCAAGTTTGTCTATTTGTATTTCGGAAATGTCGAGGTAGCTGGCGTCGACGTAATCTAAGATAGGGAGTAGAAAGGATTGTGCAAGCGTAATTTTGGTGACGGTCGGTATGTGTTCGGTAACGGCATTTGTAGAACTATACGTATGGTTAAGAGGTAAGGCATCTATTATATCACTTAAAAAAACTACCTCTGGCTCTTGGTGTACCAACAACACGCTACAAAAATGCATGTTGAATTCTTTTGGAGGGGAAATAACAAGTAAATGTCAACTGTCGAAGGCATTTAGCATTCGAAAAACCTATACTTGTCGGGTTCTTGGTGCGGTAGGTGCGATAACGTTCTTTGCTATTTTTAGGGTTCCGGAACAAAATGGTAAAAACAAACACCCTTATGGTGCGAATTCGTCCGTCCGTCTGTCACAGCTTATTATCTCAGCAATTACATAACCTATCGGCTTGAAATTTGAAATAGTCATAAATATTACTGAACTTACTCAATTCAACATGTTTTCGTTCTGATAGTCAAAAAAGCCAAAATAGTGGGGGTCAAATTTCAATATAGCTAGGTCAAGTGGGGTATCATATCAAAGAAATTAATTTATTATTCCAAAACCATTTTGTATTTTATTTTATTTTATACAAATATTGTAAAAATTGTAGAAATATATACAAAGTGATTTTTTTTTTGTTTTTATGTTATTTGTGGGGAAACAGGCTTACGGCCCACCTGATGGTAAGCGGTCACCGTCGCCTATTGACACCGGCAACACCCGGGGTATTGTCGAAGCGTGCCCTACACTGTAGAAGCCTCTTTACATTTCGCTTGAAGCGTGCCATGTCGTAGTCTAATGGGAAAACCTCAAATGGTAGCTCATTCCAAATCTTGCAAGTGTGGGGTAGAAAAGAGCTGATTAAATTAGTATGATTAGTTTAAATTATAACGAAGTCTCTATCTAGAGCAGTTTTTTAAACATATATCCGGTCACATAATTACATAGCGCTACTCTTTTAACTTAAATAAACCTATCTATATTATGAACCCTCGGTGCGCAACCCCTACTCGTACTTGACAGATATTGTTGTAGTTGAGAAAATATTGAGAAGTTTTTCACCTGATAGTAGCAAATATTGTATATAAGTCAAGATATATAGATAACTTGTTATTGTCACACCAAATTACAATAACTCAACCTAGAAAACTCAGACTAATCCGCGGTGGTACAATGGGCGGCCTTATCGTTTAAAACAATGTCCTAAAGGCAACCTTTGGATGTACTGGATTGAAATGATTGTGAGGGGTCTTAATGTATTTAATGCCAATATGAATATGCAACTAAGTCGTCTATTTCCTTACAAATAAAAAAGTTGTTAATCAGGGACTAAGCAATTGAAAATTCGCGTTGTTTTGTTAAGAAAAGTAATATTATCACAGTTCATTCCATATATTTAAAGGTGGTCTGGCAGAGATCGCTATTTAGCGATAAGACTGCAAATTGAAATATTTATACACGTTTTTCTAATTAAACTGTAAGTTTAATAAAGTATTGTAATATTACATGTAACGATAGGTACATGTCGATCTTAGTAAATTACGTCAAAACGTATTGTTCAAACTTTCGCGATCACTGTACATAATTATTGATTAAAACGGGTAGTTATCGCGTATGTACTTTTTTTATTTGTTGTCTCGACGTTTCGGTTGTGTTGCAACAGTCATGGTCTCGGGTTGACTCAATTCAAACTAAGCTCGAAACGTCGGGACAACAAATAAAAAAGGTACATACGCGATAAATACCCGTTTTAATCAATAATTAAGTCATAAATGCTATTATGATATTTTTGAATAACAGGACCAAATAATAATGGGATCAACGATTATCGTTCCGATAGTTGTGTCGGACAACGGATTGATAGCGAAGAGCCTCGACCTTAAGGCTCGAAGGAAGTTGGATCAAGGGTCAGATACAGAAGGCGGTACTCCTGGACTCGGCACGGATATTCAGGAGGTTCTTCTCTCTGCAGCCCTAGCCACCTAGCTTGTGCCTTTCCTCCGCGGTCGGTGGTTTACCGTTTTTATAAATAAGTATATTTTTTACTATAATATTACTTTGTAGTGAAAAATGTATTTTTTATAAACGAATTTAAAAATATACAAGTGTGAATTATAATATATCTTTATTTGAGGCAACAATAGAAAAGTATAAATGTACATATTTGCATATACCGTTCATTCGCTGTTACTGGCTGATTATTGAGTGCAATAATCAAGTCAACATTAATTTATCAATTACAATCACAAGGATCACTTGCAACGTCAGTTTTACCGCCATTTCGATATTTTAAGTTAATCTATTGTATAGTTATTCCCTTTTTGTATTAGCTTACAATACCAACTTACAATCTGAATGGCTTGATATGACGTCATAGTAGCATCATTCGTGACGTAATATCCTGTTAGCTCACATTGCTATCGTTATCAGTATGTTGTGTGACATTTGCACACCTACATAAATGACGATATTCTATAACTATGTGCGTCAATGAAATAAGTAGTCCCAAAAAAATCGAGGACAACTGTCAAATTTTATTGGGTCTTATAATTAATATCTGTTATCTCAGAACTCTGTCATATAACAACCGATTTGATGAATTCTTTTTATGATTTAAAGTATCTATTTTCAGATTGATCCCATAGAAGTTTCATCAAAATCGGTTAAGTTTCGTTCATTAGTCGAATTAAGTCCTTCAGAAATATTCGGTTGCAAAAAATTAAATAGGTATTGACAAAATATATTTGTCTAGACTTATTATGGCAGGTCCTTCTTAGAAATCTAGACATCACATTAACATGTCAGTATAAATGAGTTAAAATATTTTATCGGTCTGGCTATTTTTACTTAGGTTTTAGCTCATAAGCGAACTTGATTTGGTATCTACACCAAAGACTGAAAACCGGTGTCGCAGTAGCATAGCTTCACCAACAAATTCTTAGTGATACCTGATTCATGATTTTTACTTTCTTAATTGTCTTTAACTATGTCTGTGTTAAAATAAATGTTTTCTACGAGTATTTATATACCTATTTCTGATCGAGTGAGCGAAGCCAGCGAAGCGTATCGGTTTCGAGATTTGCCAAAAAATGCTTTTGTCCGTCTGTATGTTCTCGAGGTCGCATTTTTCAACCGATTTTGACGAAAGTTGGCGCCCAAGTTCCTTGATTTAATTAATTTTTTTAATCGATCGCGATTTTGTTTCGGTGGAAAAAAGGGGGCAAAGGGGGAAGTTTGCTGCAGTGTTATTTATTTAAATTTGAGCGACACACTAAAGACTCAATTCTACACAAGATGTTGCGAAAAAAAATCCAAAAGGGGAGAGTGGAGGGGGAAGTTTTCTGTGGTGGTATATATGGATGGATTTCAATTTGTGAACTTTTTTTTAATATATACTTACCTATACCAATCAAACTAAGCAGTCCTCTCCGCCACAAGACGAACCCGTAGACACGAGATTCGACCTATTAGGACCAAGGGAACGCAAGTAATCGCTAAAACTTATACCAATGACGACCTCCGTGGTGCAGTGGGCGAATAGGCGGCGGAGACGCAGGAGGTGGCGGGTTCGATTCCTACCACGGAACAAATGTTTGCATAATCTACAGATATTTGTTCCGGGTCTGGATTTTTTTTTCTATATATATATATATATATATATATAATAAGTACGTACATACCTATATTTACAACAAAAATATTTATGTTTCTGTCAGTTATCTGGTACCCATTGCACAAGCTAAGCTTAGTTTGGGGCTAGATAGCTCTGTGTGTAATGTCCAGCAATATTTGTTTATTATTATTTAATATTTTGCGGCAACTGTTGGGGCACAGGAGTCGGATCAAGGTAAGTCTGAGCGGTTGTCCAGAGATAAAGGACACAAGGCAACTGTAATTGCGTGGTGGGCTGGAGGTATCTACTGTTCTCACAGAACCACTAGTAATAATATTAGTTTACAGGACGTTTTTAAAAGTTGAAAGTTGGCTTCCACAGATGTTATTATATATGAATACCTACTTAAAAATATTGTACCATTAACAAACCAGACAAAACAAGCAACTCTAGAATCCGTTCTACCCAAACTCAACCTATTATGATATTGGTCTTTCATTTGTTATAATTATTTTAATATATATGCTATATTTAAACAACAATAAGTCTGGAGGTATCTAAAGGTCATTCACCCGCAGTGAAAGCTTTGTTTTCTCGGAACGTTTTCACGGTCAAATCGATATATGCCCTTCATAACCTAGATATCTAAATTTAAGTTGATTCAAGTTTGCATTATGAAACGATATCAACTCATAGCATTATGATAATTTGAATTATCTACTATATCACTTATCGAATTATATTATGACTAATAACAATAATATAATTATAAATGGGAGTGGATGGGGCAATATGATTTAAATATATTTTATTTGAATTAGGTAATTTTTTTTTTCTATTTGTAACAGAGTCAAGAGCTTGAAATAAACAATTTTTATTTTTATTATTTATAGCTCGAAGAACGAAAAAAGAGTAGTAGAAAAGACCATTTGTGAAAGGGCTCATCCGGGCAAGTACTGCCACCATACCTATTTCTCCCGCCAAGCAGCATTGCTGTGTTTCGGTTGCAAGAGTATAGTTGCCGGTGAAATTACAGGCAAATGAGGCTTTAAACCTGTATACCTCAAGTTGATGGACGAGGGGCAGCGCATCGTTTCTAAGGTGCGTGACCTACGAGGCAATACTTTGTTATAGGCGATGATTACCATTTAACATCAGGCTTACTCCAACTCCAGGTTGAATAAAAAAAAACTTACAGCCATTAGGGTAGAATGTTTCTTGAGTAGAGGCTACGCGCTGGAAAACGCAGTGAAGGATAGCCCCTCGACTAGACAAAGTAGACTAGAGGTCTCATATAGTGGAGAATTTTCCTAAAATACAAAGTCAAAATCTTTTATTTATTAAAATCACAAGGATCACTTTGAAACGTAAATTTTACTGCCTGTTCCTTCGCGACCAAGCCAGGAAAGAAAGGCAAGAAACAAGGCTGGTTGTTTTTTAATGATCCTTTTAGAATACGTTACAATAAAGAAAATAAATTACGTCTAAATTGTAACATTTTGAACGAGTTTCAATCCGAGGAGCAATTTCAATCCCAAGCTTCTCTATCATCTAAATAATCCGATATTTTATAGTAGGCTTTTTTATAAAGATTTTGTTTAATTGCGTTATTAAATTTGTTAATTGTCAATTTTTGTACATCACTTGGGAGTTTGTTATAAAAGCGAACACCTTGCCCTTTAAACGATTTACTAACTGTATGGAGTCTACAAGGGGCAACAGCGAGTTTATCTTTATTTCTAGTATTAAAATTATGATTGTCGCTATTTTTCTCAAACAGATTAATATTTTTGTGGACATACATCAGATTTTCATAGATGTATTGACAAGGGAATGTCATAATATTTATTTTTTTGATACGCTTTAGAAAGCGCGGTCTCTTCTTGAAATTCTTAGATAATCTGATACATAATTGAGTAGAGAGCACGTTCTGCACATACCTCATATTGTTTAAGTGAAGGGTCCAGGGTTTCATGTTGAAAAGCTCGTGTGACCCAAATACATAATCACTTCACATCAATTTATTGATCACTTCAATACCATTAAAGGTTTTTAACTTTTCTGAAATCTCTAATCAACCAATCGAGGATGTGGAGATTGCATATGTCCAGGAGTATAACTACTGGGGCCAAACAGTCTTTCCAGGCGAGACAGGATAAAGAGATTACTTGCCGCGCTGAAAACGCATGGAAAAGCTATTGGTCAATGAAAGACCTCATGAAAGGAAATCTACCGCTATTTTTATAACGGAAACTAATGGGCGTGTGCCTTCTCTCCATTCTCACATACGGTGCACAAACTTGGTCCCTCACCAATATTTACAAGTCCCGCCTTGGTGTTTTTCAACGAATTATGAAGCGCATCATCTTTGGCTCACAGACCGTATAAGAAACTCAACACTGCGCTCCAAAACACAGATAGCTGACGTGGCTCTGACATCCATAAAATTAAAGTGGGACTGGGCAGGAAAACCACACAGAATGGGTTCCAAGCGAGCGGCGGCCGCGTGGTAGGCCCAAGCGGGGATAGATGAGCTGGATGCATTCCAGAAATAGTGGCCCCAATTAGCCAATAACCGGGATTCGTGGAAAGAGGGAATGGAGACCTTTGCCCTGCAGTAGAACTCTACGGGCTGATAATAAATAATAATAATACTAATCGACATGTTTATATTACATATCCTAACCTACGTTGCTCAGATTTAGTCATTAATGGAATCACAAAAATTCTAACTCGGGGTGGGCCAAAGAGCGATGGAGCGTAGCATTTTAGGTGTCATGCGAACCGATAGAATCCTCAAAACTACTCTATGCTCTAAGACCGGAATCATCGATGTGGGGTATAAGGCTGCAAGACTCAAATGGGTCTGGGCGGGTCATGTCACGCGAATGCACCCTGAAAGGTGGACTAAGATCTCCACCCACCGCCAACCTACAGAACGACGGCAACGAGGCAGACCACGAAGACGTTGGCGCGACGATCTGGATGGGTTCCACTCCGACTGGCAGGAGATTTCTGGAGAACGCAAGGAATGAACGGAAATGGAGGAGATCTTTGCCGACCTTGGACAGTACAGGTTATTAAAAAAAATACCAATCAACCTCTGTGTAAAAGAGCGGACCTGAAGAGTAATACGTTCAAAAATGAAAATACTTATCACGGATACAATCTTCTGGTTTTAAGAAAAAAACTAGACCCGCTATTCGAATTTGCGTTGTTTCCAACTATAATTACTGTGTAAACAGTTGTAGTCGTACGATTGTATCAAGGATGGTGCTTTCGTCACGTGACGGATCGAGTCATAGCGTACTAGAAAAAGTTATAGTACTCCCGTATTGAAGTTTCACTTCGAAATTAAATTATTTATTTTGCCAGAAGCATGGCTGTGTAAAAGTAGGTATAGTTATGATTGAATAGTTTTACAAACTTCACCGTTTAACTCGGCATGCAAACAAAAAATATGTTTTAAGTTAATAAAAAAATATATATATATACGAGTACTCATTACTATTGACAGTTTCAAGGTTATCATTTATTGAATTACTACACTTGGTTCTTTGAGTTTAAATCATAATCGTGCAGCCCATATTAGCCCACTACTAGGCAAAGGCCTCTCCCAATACACGCCACGGGGCTCATTCCTCTTCTAATTCACTTCTATCCGACGCCTTCCCTCCAATTAGCAATCACCTTAATAAAATCTAGAATTTATATAGCAAGACATTAGACATACACCTAGACATTCATATATTTACTTTTTAAGCACAGAATAAAATAACATTTAAAGCATACAGAGAAATGATGAATGATGAGCATACGAAAAAACCGAACACATAACATACATTAAAACACAGGAGAATTTAGTACTGTGTGCTTTGAGATTTGCTGCTGTAGACAGCAAATGGGCCTCGCTCGACTCATAATTATACCTGTCATAATGGTAGACGCTGGTATTCTGACGAGCAAGCCATTCAGAGTGATACAGAGTTGGTACGAATGCGAGAGTAACCGTGTCAGCGCGACCGTCGCAGAATAGAATCAAGGCTGCGATATGGATCGTACACCTGAGCGCCATCTTTATTTCAATATCGATTTTTTCATTTAGATTTAAGATTCGTTTTTATTTTAATCTTCCTGTAACTGCTGGTGGTGCTGTTTACTGGTGGTAGAGCTTTTGTGAACGGGCTCGAGGAAGTGGGCACCACCGCCGTACCTTTATCTGCCGCCAAATAGCAGTACTTGTGCTGCTGTGTTCCGGTTAGATGGTAATGGTATGTTCCTGTAATTGCTGGCACCAGCTAAGTCCTATAGTATGGCAACGTATCCACATAGAGATCAAGACAACATAATAGCTTGTTATAATTCTATGTGGATATCCATGGGCTGCAGTAGCCACTTAACATCTGGTGGACTGCATGCTCGTTTGCCATATAAGTAGTATAAAAAAAACTGCATTTCTTATAAAAACTATGTATTTGTAATTTACGGACTCGTCAACTAGCTCACGAATCTTCGGGATGAATGATAATATTTGATGTTCAATATTTCTTATCTAATTTTACTTTTCTTTATTACCAGCCAACTCAAGGCCAAAAAGGACAGACGTTAATGCGGCCCGAAGTTAAAGCGCAGAAGTGGTAAGTTACGTTTGTAAATACCGCTAATGTCACTCATCCACAAGTTGCCCTAAACTGTTACACACCACGAGCGATGCTGTAGGTATTTGAATCTGACTTTGAACTTAGATGCCCAGTTGTTTGCCCTTAGAGGCCGTGTCTAGCGGTGCGTTGTCCTGAGTATCTTAGTGACTCCTCAGTAGCGTAACTTCGTAGCTGTAGCCTCCCTGTTCATATTTGAAATATGTACGTAGGAGGGTATTTATAGATATTTTCGGCGAGAATCCGGGTGGCGGTCGAGGGTCCCAAGATTTATGGCGAAACGGGAGAGTCCCATCCAACAGGGATCTTCGGGAATTTGGTATCGGTGAGAGGCTGAGGAGAGAGCGATTTGAAAGAAGAAATCGATATTAGGTTGGTACTGGTGTTATTGCAAAGGTGTATTAGGTAGTTTGGTTCATTTCAGGTACAGAGTAGCTCAATAATATTTAGTCTTACATTAATAAAAGTTGCATTCAGCAACGGAAGTGGAATCATATTGATAATTCGGATAATTCGTATCACGCCAGTGAATTCTTGTTTAATCATAATCAATTTATAAATGTATTTTTTCTGATAGAATACTAAAATAGATAGAATCTATAATAGGTAGGTACTCTTGCGAATATCATTCCTGTTAAATTTCGTAGTTGCTAATGCCATAGAGTTGCTAGTGAGTTGGTTGGTCGTAATATTGACAACGATGTAACTTAAAATCATATTTTCAGTCGCAATACTATGTTATACGTTTAAGCAAGAAAAACAAGTAACTTTTTATCAAAAATATAACTGACTTCAGACGACAGTAAAAACCAAAATACTCTACCAATTTTGATAAAAATTCCATGGTATTAATTTGAAAGTATATTCTTTCAAATAAAAAACTATTTTTTTAAATCGGTTGATATATAACGGAGTTCTTATATAACATATTACATAATATCATAAAAATTAAAGAATTTTAGGACTTATGATTTTCTCATAGATGCCATTGTTAAAACTGGCCCAAATAGTTATGGGACCACATGGAAAGCACCAGCTTTCAAATAAAAAAAAATCATCTAAATCGGTTCACCCAGTCCAAATATGGGCAATATGAGGCAACAAACATAAAAAACAACAAAAAAAATACTGTCGAATTGAGTACCTCCTCCTTCCTCCTTTTTTGAAATCGGTTAAAAAAGGAGGAGTTATTCCATTCGGTTGTATATTTTTGTTACCTCAGCGTACTCCGTCATTTATCAACCGGTTTGGAAAATTATTTTTTATTTTAATGTATATACTTTCAGATTAGTTTAAAAATTCATCACAATCAGTTTAATAATTTAGTTTTAAAATTAAAATAACTGAAAATAATATGTCATCCAAGTAAACGAAATTATTTATTTTGCTGGCACTGTTGTGTTGGACTAGACAAAAATAAGTTTATATTTGTATTTGATTTCCTATGACTTTTTATGCGAAGTCGGTTATATTTTTTATTAAAAATCCACTAGTTGTGACATAGTTACAAATTGCAATGCACTTATTTGTTCAAATAACAACAATGTTATAAACATACAATACAAAACAATACAATACAATACATAACATACAAAACAAACATACAATGTTATAAGTGTGGTGCAATAAATAAACTGGAAACTGTCCCGCTATAATGCTAATGTTTGAACATCTCTTTGTCTTCTTCCAACAGTTGTAAGTCCATGACTTGTACCCGCCCCGAATCTCGAAGCGCCTCACACCCCTGCCAGCTAAGGGCAACTCATTTCGCCGCTGGGTTCAGTACTATCTCGCTTCAAGACATTTTTCTATATAATTCTATTGTTGGAAGAATCGATGGCTATTCATGGGATAGGTTACGGTGAAGGTAACGTTAGATTTTTATGTTGGTTTGAAGATTCTTTTGGACGTGCAATATTATGAATGTGTAGTAAACTTATATTGTTTAGTACTTTGATGATTTTTATATATATTTGCAAAAGGAATAAGCCGCATTGCTGAACGCACAATACTTACCACTTCGTCATTTTTCTATTTTTAGCCCATAATCATTGTCAAACCACGATGTTATGACATGAACTGCGCATTAACTAAAGTCAGGCCATTTAATAGGTAACATTTGACGTCTGTTGACGTCTGTCAGTTCGGTACAACTCGTACCGAACTCGTACTCGTATCGGTCATTATTAAAATAAATATGTAATCGTAATTGAAAAAAGTTAAGCAATTGTGCAGTTCTAACAAAACGAAACAATATATTATTTTATGCCCGCCGTTACAAGATTACGTTGTTTAATTTTGATGAATTGTCAAATGTTACCTATTAAAATGGCCTGACTTTACTTAATGCGCAGTTCATCTCATAACATCGTGGTTTGACAATGGTTATGGGCTAAAAATAGAAAAATGACGAAGTGGTAAGTTAATTACTACTTTTAAAAAATAACAGACTTGAAACAACTTTAACAGATGCTGCGGATTTTCATTCTTCCTTCCTTCCTTATTGTAGATTAGATTCGATAATTCGTTATTGCACACCTTATAACAGTACAACTAAAAAGAACACCGTAAAACCATGAGATACAATTGGCGGTCTTATCGCTGAATAGCGATCTCTACCAGACAACCTTAGGATGGAATGGACTGTGTGGGCATTAACTGGGGTGTAATGGTGTACCTAACCTGGTGTACCATTATACATACATAAACCTAAAATATAAAAATAATAATATCATAAAAGAAGGAACCTAAATAATAACTACTTATTTAAGAAACATAGTATTTTTTATACTACTTGGAGATGGAACAAGCATATGGCCCACCTGATGTAATGTGGTAACCATCGCCTATACCAACGTAGAGCTTGCATCTTAGAAACGTGCCATACGAGCTTCATATGCCTGTAATTTCACCGGAAACCACACCTTTCATACCGAAATACAACAATGCGGCTTGGTGGCAGAAATAGGTACGGTGGAAGTACTTCCCCGTTATCTATGATCTGAGATCAATTCGGTTGAGATGGTTACTAATTTTGTTTAACTGGTACTCATATTAGTAAGTAAAGCAAAGTACTTAAGTAGTATTACTAAGTAAGTAAGTACTTAATATTACTCGTGCGCGATAACTTGGGACCTGCTAGGAATGCGACTCCCCGACCGCTTCCCCTGCACTTCCCCGATGGCGCCCGTATTGTACCGTTTGCATCACTATTTTTTACTAGGGTTTTTAGTCTCGTACTGGCCTACGTCATGCAAAGACGTGCTCTTGAATTCTTTTAGTTTTCGTTTGTGTTATTGTTTTGTTGTCTGGAAACAAGAAGTCAACCATGTGGACAGGCTTCGTCAAAAGTATTGCGACGATGGCCTCTTACAAGAGACGAATGAATCGCAATTAATTGTAAATTTATTGGATACCTCTTCGTCAAGTGATTATAGTGAGACTGAGGACGAAGAACAACCTCTAGAAGGCATAAATCCACTAAGTAGTGACGAAGATGAGATAATGTAAATAATAGATAAAATAAATGTATAAACTTAAACATTGTATTTTTATTTTATTCGAATAGTGTAAAAAAGATTAGATAAAAAGCAGCGTCCTCCCTGAGTAACATAATAAATTAGGTTAAAAAAAACAAAGACGAAGCCGCGGGCGGCTGCTTGTTATGTTCGCTTTTTTGCGGGCGGTACAAACACGCCAATATGACGTCACCGCGCTCAGGTCCCAACTTATCGCGCACGGGTAATATGTAACTATGCTATTTTATTAGTCCTGTGCAAATTTTTCATTAGTTCTCTTTCCTGTGCACTACCTACACATCTTTATCTACAATACACAAAGGTTATCTGGAAGAGAATGCTCTTTAGCATTAGTACTAGTTTTATTAGTGCAATTAAGTATTTTCAATCAATCAATCATATATTCAAACCTTAAGGACACGTTTGATCTGTTGGTTACGTCATTTATGCTAGCTATACATAATTGCATCCATACCTATTATAGATTCGTCTTTTGTCTGTCTGTTTCTAAGTTGTTCACGATTAAACAGATGGACTAATTTCGATGATATATGGTATAAAGATAGATGATCCTATGAATATTATTTATTGATAAACCAGGCGGAAGCAAGTATACATAAATGTATTAGGTCAATGATTCAAATTCCGGAAAAATGTAGATTACAACACTTTTTTTTTGTATGGATTCTATCTCGTGGTATTTTTAGAAGAAGGAAAATCCAACTTTACATATTCCAGATGATCCTTTATAAATTTCACAGAGCAAAAACAAGATTAAGACAACAAAAATCACAAACTCGAGACAAAGCAATTTTAACCACAGAACAAAAGACAGTAGGAACTACTTCCAGTGTGAATCACGAGGTCAATCCCTCCAGTTCCCTTCACAATAGCTCACTGAATACCTAAATAATGAATGTCTTAAATACTCCAAATAAATAATGAGCTAAGTAGTTGATCGTCTTGTCAGTGCATGATTTACAGAATATTTCTGCTTGGAAACAATAAATTCTGAGCATGAATTTTAGGGGTATAAGGTACAGAAGGAGTGTAACAGAATGATTCTGTAAGCAGTTGACGTAATAGCTAAATATTCTAAAATTCACAGTATTATTTCTCTTAACTGTGAATATTAGCACAGTTTCCTTTTTATGTACAAACTCTAATTAAAACAAGGACGGTAATTTCGGGACTAGAATCGTTTCCGCACTTTGGCGGTAATGCAAGGTCAATTGTGCAACTTAACTACCCAAAGCTTGAAAACTTATTTATTCATTGGATAACCTGTCTCTAACAAAGAAAAAATAAAAAACTTTGAGAGAACACACCATAAAACAACCCGGATTGTTTCTTGTCTGGTTCTTTTCTAGCTTGTCTGCTGAGGAACAGGCAGCGGCGCGGCGTTTCATAATTAACCTAGTAATTTTTATTTATTATAATAAAAATTACTTCTATTCATTTTTATGAACTGGTGCAGTCTTCTGTGACACAGGAGGTTGCGGAGTGAGGAACAAATGTTTTCATAATTACTGATTTAAACGGATATTTATCGCGTATGCACGTTTTTTATTTGTTATTCCAACGTTTCGGCTGTTGCAACAGCCGTGGTCATTATGTACAGTGATCACGAAAGTTTGAAAAATGTTTACATGATCCACAGATATTTGTTGCGGGTATGTTTCTCTATCATAATAAAGGTATGATTTTTTTAAAACATTCATATAAGTATTGCATCAGTTATCTCATTCCCATAATACATGCTTTGTTGCCGTGGGGTGCCGGCAGTAGAATGTTACCCCTCCTCTCATGCCCGTGGATGCAGTATGAGCCTGCTAAGGGATACCTCCGGAAGATGGGCAGCAGCGTCTTTCCGTGTATCAACATCCCGTACTGCGCTCGCCAACCCGCCTGCCAAGCGTGGTGAGTATGGCAACTACCCATCATGGAGATCCATGGAGGCCTGTGTTCAGTAGTGGACGTTTTACGGCTGAAATGATGATGATGATGCTTTGTTTAGTTTGGAGCTTGGTAACGCTGTGTGAAACCAGCATTATATATTTTTACTTTTAATACAAAAGGTCGGAAGGAAGGGGCAAATGGCGTAATAAAGAGGTGGCTGAAAATGATGATGATGATACAGAAGACTAATCTGTGTGGAAGCGGTATCTATGCTGTATAGTGTTGAAGTTTGAATACACAAAAACTGGATGGCAAGCTGCAGACGGGCCCGCACGTGGCATGCTCCTTTCCGCCGTTTAACTGCAGGTAAACATTTTTTTCAACAAATTAAAAATTATGGAATATTCTAGAGCAGTGTTCCGCAAAACTTTTTGTGTTCAAGGTACACCTACGAAATCAGGCAATTTCAGAGGTACACCATAAATAAAAAATCAAATTTTATCGTTAATTTTTAAATTTTAATCAATTCAGAAACTTACACTTAATTTTAAAGCTTATGTTGTATTTAATGCGAAACATAGCTTGTTTTATTGAGGAAAGGCGATCCGAATTTAGAGTAATCGTCGACTGGGCTGAATTTCCGTCCGCTTATATAATTTTATTAGAAACTAGCTAACCAATCCGCAGCTTAGCACGCGTAGTTTTTTAATAAAAACATTACCCTCCTTCTCCGCAGTTGGGTAAAAAGTAGCCTGTGTCACCCGGAGATAGTGTAGCTTCCCAACAGTGAAAGAATGTTTTAAATCAATACAAACAAATCTTTCCTCTTTATAAAATTACAAAGTTTTTTGTAGATATTGATATGTTCTTCAATATTGTAGAACATATTTTTGTTCTATCATCAATAGTTTCCGCAGCGCATGCGACGAAAGACGTTTTAGGGCACTTTTTTACACCTTGGGTTTCGTTAAGTACTTAAGTTTTAGTAAGGATCCCTAATCTTTTCTAGCAATAGGTATACCTATATATAGCCTATGTCACTCAGGGTGAATGTAGCATTCCAATGGTGAAAGAATTTTTGAAATCGGCACAGTAGTTTTTGAGTTTATTCATTACAAACATACACACAAAAATACAAATCTTTCCTCTTTATAATATTAGTATAGATTGATTTTTCCGCGGCATACCAATTTATGACCACGGTACACCAGTAAGCTGCGGCACACACTTTGCGGAACACTGTTCTGGAGTATTGATCTTTTTTGTTTTTTTTTTCGAATGGACTTATCTCGCTGTTTGCCTCTGAGGCCGTTACAGCTTAACCGAGCTTTTGGCGAGCGCAGAAGGCGCTCAGCCCTATAATTTTATTTTTGATGAGGCAACTAGCGCAAGGGCACCACTTAGGTACGAACCTCGGCTTGGGCTGTTGCCGGGACGGGGATAGGAGAGAAACGCCCGGGTACGTGCTTGTACCTCGTGTAGGCGGCGACTAAAGGGACTCGTCGACCTCGCCGGCGAGGTCGGTATATTTGTGGAGTGTTTGCTCTGTCTAATGTGGATGACTCACCCGCATTAGCGGAAGTGATTTCGTCATCCGGGTCTCCGAGAACGTGTCTCGGACGACGGAGGGTTTGCTCGGACGACGGAGGGTTTAAAGTATTGATCTGTTCGAGTTCTTTCGTATTTATAGTGCAGTTACATACCTGTAGTAGTGTGTCTGAGTGTTTGCAAAGTAGCAGGCTCCCTATTAGATGGAACCACTGCCGACCTAAAGCTTTTGGATGTCGGTTGAATTGCACAGGATCGGTTGCTATAGGGCAGTCCTATGTTCAGCAATGGACGTTCTAAAGCTGATATGATGATGATGAGTAGTATATTACAGTTATGAACGGCAATAAAATTACAGTGTGTATGTAGTAAATAAATATAAGTTTTGATTATAATGTACATATATATTTTAGGGTAAGGTTTATATATTTATGGGCCGTAATAAAATAAGTTATATATTATCCTGTAACTATTTTAATGTTAACTATTAATAACTTATTTATTCTTATTAATAAATTGAATAATTTCAAACGGGAAATTTATAATTTTTAATATTTGTCGTAGTATTACGCGAACCTAGTTTAAAATTAAGAAGTCTCTTGACTTCGTAGAACCGGTAGTTGCGTATCTACTCTCTGATTGATAGTTGTTTTTTTTTAAGTTACTGTGAACGCGTGAGTTACTGTGGGTGGTGGCGCTGGGATCGCTTCCTGGCTACCTCTCGAAGACAGAGTCGATTGCTGGGCACTTCACTTTCCCTTGGAGCGCCGCCGCGCCGGTACGAAAACACCTCCTTAACTGAGCATTGAAACAGTCACGCTCACCGTATCTACTTAGCTATCAAGAATATTGTACCTGCCAAGCTGAAACCCTAATAAAAGTTAGCTTACTGGATTTTACTGGTTTACCTGAGTACCCTGCACCATGGACTTCATACCCCAGGACTGCAATGAGCCACCTTCCAACACAGCGCCCACGTTCCAGCCGTCATATTAAAAGTTTCACAGCTTATTCTCAAAGTATACTCAAATAATGTGTCCTCGTAAGAATACCATTAAGCTTGAAATTACGCTGTTTGTATTCAGCTATTCCAAGATACTTTGAACTACAAATTACTACGGAAATATCTAATGCTCTTACCGTAGAAGGTATTATTTGACTGGTATTTGGATGTCTGCTAAGCGATAAGGGATCATTTCGGAAGCTCGCAAGAGATATTTTATCCGAAAGCCTATAAAAATTAGAATAAATTTCAATGATCACACTAAACAGGTAGCAAAGATGGTATCGGTTCCAGATCGGTCGTTTGAGGGGATAAAAAGACGGTGAAGGGTCGAAATTGGTCTTTGTCTAATTATGGGTGATTCTGAATGAGTTGAACTAGCTGGCGATGTCTACACAAGCATATTGTTTTCGAATCAAAGATACAAAGCTTCGCTTATTTTGGGGCTAGATAGCGCTGTGTGAAATGTCCAGCGTTATTTTTGTATTGTTTGATTTCCGATATTTTCTGGCTTAGGTAATGAAGTCAAAGTCAAAATCTTTTATTCATTAAAATCACAAGGATCACTTTGAAACGTCAATTTTACTGCCTGTTTCTTCGCGACTGAGCCAGGAAAGAAAGGCAAGAAAACAAGGCTGGTTGTTTTTTTAATGATCCTTTTAGAATACACAACAATACAGGTAATAAATTACGTCTAAATTGTAACATTTTGAAAGAGTTGGAGCAATTTCAATCCCAAGCTTCTCTATCATCTAAATAATTCAATATTTTATAGTAGGCTTTTTTATAAAGATTTTGTTTAATTGCGTTTTCAAATTTATTAACTGTCAATTTTTGTACATCACTTGGGAGTTTGTTATAAAAGCGAACACCTTGCCCTTTAAACGATTTACTAACTTTATGGAGTCTACAAGTGGCAACAGCGAGTTTATCTTTATTTCTGGTATTAAAATTATTATTATCGCTATTTTTCTTAAACAAATTAATATTTTTGTGAACATCCATAAGATTTTCATAAATGTATTGACAAGGAATGTCATAATATTTATTTGTTTATATTGTAATATTTATATGTTTATGACAACTCGGAATGGTTCTGAACCTAGTTGTAATAAACAATTCCTTGTGTTCTATCTGAATATCAGATATGGTTCTATGTAATTTTTGTATTTTATCAAGTTTTTTAATAAATAAAAACCACTATTGACTGTTCGATTCATTTATTCTCAGCACGCGGCTTTGCACGCGTGGTTTGCAAATGAAAACATTACTATTAGATCATTTAGTCACACCAAAATTGTGCCATCACTACCTACCTATGTATTATATTACACGATGATCGGATCAACACTTCGAAAGTTATCCTCGGGCAAACAAACATACATACATACAACGCCGATTTGCCCAAGTTGATTTAGAGATCTCGCTTCGCTCTATCAATCGACATACCTATAGACGGACAGAGCTGCTTTTGAATTTATATTATTAGTATGGATATCAAATTTTGCTTGGCCAATACTGACACATCATCGTTATCAGTAATGGTCCATGTATCCGTAAGAGTATACAAATTAGGGTACAAAGGGCAGCTTAGTAAATGTGCCATAGTCTGAGCGTCTACACCGCATTGACAACATTTGACGAGTCACCAACTTTCCAATGAGTCTTGATTTACTCACATTTAGCCTGCAGCGAACCACTCGTGTCCAGAGACGGTCTGCATCGTCACAAGGACAAAGGAGATGCGTCAGGACCTCAGTTCTTAAAGGGTATAATTTGGCCGATTTATTATAAATGCCCGGACAAGTTACGGGTGCAACATTCCGATCCCTGTGCCTTAATTTGTGGTCCTTTCTTTCAGTTTTATGTTTTTTGCCGACCGAGGGTGGCGGCAGATGCCTTTTTTGCCGTATCTACCTCTTTACAGAAAAGACCGCCATAACGGGATATTTTGAGGGTTGCGCTTGCCATGTTTTTAGTTTATTGTTGGTAGTTTATGTGATGTTGATTACATTTAAAGTTTATGAGCGATATATTAGTAATTTTAGTAGTATTGATTTTAGCTTCTTTTCGTACGAGTATTTTGTATGAATTTGTTATTTATATGAATGTTAAAACCTCCGATGTTGCTAGTTACTGATTTAACTTTGACAACGTACGTTACTGTCAGATTTCAGATTTATTTATTTCACCTTAATTATAGCATTGGTTGTTACAGGCATGTCAATTTTTACATTTTAAAACTTTTAATAATTAAATTAAAATAATTATGTATTCGTCGATAGTCGATATAAATAAAGTCATAACAAAATACTAGAACAAAACAGATAGGTAGGTAGGTCGATTTAGAGATACACAAAACAAAATTATAAGATCCTAACTAAAACGGTATGTCAAATAATTGCGTCAAAGGAAGATTCTAATAAATTAAAATTCATAAATTCTGTCCAAAGTATACTACAGGCTGTTTGGTAATATAATGACGATACTCAAGTGACGGTTTCTCAAAACCTAAAAAAAAGACTTCTAGAAGAAACAAAAACACTACTAGTTACTATATTATCAAATTTTTAAGAAAATCGACTAAGTTTAGATTATTAATTCGATATAAAACTTACTGCCTACTCTTGCAATCGAGATCCAAAAATAAATGCCGATTCGATATCTCTTTCGGAAATTGCTGCGGGTTTTGGGTTAAAAAGGGACAACAAGAGATATCTCGAGACGTCACCAATACAGTATCTGTGGTTAGATGGCAAGCATTATGCAATAGCACAACATAAGTAAATTAAAGTGTTAGTTTTTACATGCCAAAATAAATTTCACATTTCTATGGTAAGCATTTCACAAATTTATTATGCTGTTGTGCTTGTATCAAACACTCTATATAACGGCTTGGTTTAAAATGCCACTAATTTGTCACTAATCTTAATAGACTGTCTCCAATAATCTTCTTTAAAAAGATAAAATATTAAAACGCTTGACTTAGGTTCATTTTCTTGTCTATACACAAGTCAATCTAACTTATTTGTTATTGATATCATACCCTGAGCTTTTTGCAGCTTCAACGTTCCAGCCGTTCTCAAACCGAACGGTCTGATACGTGACGATGCCAAGCGGCCTGACGGTATGAATCTTGTACTTTGGGAGAAGGGTAGGCCTTTGGTGTGTGACGCCACGTGTGTCAATACCCTTGCGCAATCTCATCTGTCTAGTACAGCAGTTGGGGTCGGTGCGGCGGCAAATTCAGCCAATGATCTCAAGCGGCGCATATATGAAAGTTTCGACTGAGCTTACGCATTTGAGCCATTTGGGGTCGAGACCCTGGGGTACAGGGGCCCATTGCATTTTCAAAATTATTTCTGGGCATCTGGTCAAAGCAACGTGTTATCCGAGAGCTGGTGCTTATCTGGGCCAACTCATAAGCATTGCAATACAGCGGGGCGAAGCAGCTAGTGTCTTGGAGACACTTCCGTCTGGTAGTGATCTGGAGCAGTTGAGCTATCTATAGATCGTTTGCAACGGTCTTTAGATGATTCAACTGTTTTTTCTATATTTTATTGTAAATATTTGTATATTCTTTCTGTTATTAAAGGCCTTTTTAACATATTCGTGTATAAAATCTTAGTTATAAACTAAGATTTTATACACGAATATGTATATATAATATATATATATATATAATTAGAATATAGATATAATATATATATAATTTCATTTATACATAAACTTTGAAATTATGTTTGTGTATTTGATTATATTTTCAATTATTTATGATCAATTTACAAGGTGGTATTTTAGGTGCTATCTAAAGTCACCCAATATTAGACTGAATAATAGCTATCTAGCAATTAGTATCCAGGAACATAAAAATCTAACTATTATTTACTCAATCTATAAATATACCGAACCCAGATTAATTTATTTACCTCCGGGGCCTCAGATCTGTCCCAGCTCCCGCAGGAATCGAGTCTAGACGTCGAACGTCTCATTCTACATACCCACCCACTGCCTGTCAACCGTGATTTCACAGGTGGGTATCTGAGTTTTGGATGATTAAAAAAAATGCTTGCATATTAGATTTATCATGGGAATAATTATATTTCCATGTACCATAAATAAAAGGTATAGAAAACTCTATTATTGTCGATTTTACCTGAAAAATAAAATCTGGATCTATGTGAGGTACGAATGGATTTGTATTGTTTAGATATTTGTATCGATCTTAGACTGCATCATCGTTAATTGAAGATCTAAGACCTATTTCTGATAAAAAAAATAATCGGAGGTACTTAAATTACTTGACTGTATTTTAAAGTATAATTTAATAGAATATGTAGTAGTTTTACAGTTCTTACGAAACATCATTCATCTCTTCTCATTCAGCTCTTCTGATTCATTACGTATTTTGTTATGAGGTGTTAATACTTTTCTAGAAACTACCCAGCTCTCTGTCTTTGATCAAGCTATAAAACGGACAACTTGACCGATTGACCGATTCCACAAAACATACATGAGAAAAACCGGCAAATATTTATAGAAACCTCTTTTCAATAAATTTGTTGTGTAGAAAATCCACAAAGCTGGCGTTCTGGTATGAACTCACAAATCGGAAGGACTGAAATAGCTATATTAGTTTATGAATAGACAGAGTGATCGCCCTCTTATTACTATATTCAGATTTAGAATGAAAACATGGGCGGTTGTTTAAATATATGTAGACAAGACGTGATGGGTGCTATTTCGTCTTGTTTTAAAAAAAATTGTTTTTTGTAGCAAGTTGCTGTTATAGTTTTTTTTCTTTCTTTACTCTAAAATCTGGGTGGCCAGTGAAACAATGGTAATACAAATATTACCTTACCGTCATTCATCAGATCAACAGTTTGCGAAAGCAATGTCATAGATATTAGTTACACGTTCTGTTCTTTTGAAACTTCCATGCTCCATACAAAGGTATACGTCCTATGATAACCATCCGTATTGATGACTTATTTCATGACACAAAGCGTGTCGGAAAGTCCTTAGCAAAAAATATCAATGGTAATAATTTACAAGTAAACTTACCGACAACATTCAAACATCATTGTCTAATGTCAAATATACAGAAAAAATGAAGTAAAAGAGACCGCTTAAGCGATGCACAAACAAGCTCCGCGGGTGTCAGGGTAAATTCTGTGGATGCTTGCGACTCTCCACCAGTGCAAGTTGGGAGAGGTAGAGAGTTTAGTATAAACAGAAAAACAGGCAAACTCTAACTTTACTAGTGGTACGCCCCGAACTGATATCTCTCGAGTCTCATAAAATAACAAAAAAATATATTATTTGTAATCTTTGACTATCAAAATAGTGCCACGTAATACAAAACCAGCTAACTTGACCTTTTCTTTGTGTCATTAAAATTACACGAATATTAAATTTTAACACTGTGGGATCACTGGTGTGCCCTGTCAATTTCGTCAAGGTTCAGTTTTTATTACGGCTAATAACTCAGCGAAATGGGTGGACGACATCGTTAGGGTCGCAGGCCGTCAATGGGTGAGACTAGCGCAGGATCGTGGCGGATGGTACAAACTTACGGAGGCCTATACCCAGCAGTGGGTGAAGTCGGGCTGTGGATGAAAGATGATGAATAACTCAAAAACTACAAGGATTAGGTAAACTAAAAATTAAAACGGGGTCAAAATGTACTACTATAGACTTTATTAAACGTCCTATTTGACCTAATAGTCTCATTTAGCTTTTTAACCCCTCTTGAATCCAAATATCTCAATAACCCCCCAACATATTCAGCTCATTTAGCCACACCAGAATTGTGCCAATACTACCTACATACATATATATAAAGTTTCAAAATTTCAAAATCTACAAGGATTAAACTGAAAAATAAAAACGGAGTCAAAATGTACTAATAGAGACTTTTCATTAAACGTCCTATTTGACTTAATCATTTAGATTTTTTTACCCCTCTTGAATCCAAATATATCAATAACCCCCCCAACATATTTAGCTCATATAGTTACACCAGAATTGTGCTAACACTACCTACCTATATATACAATTTCACTATGATAAGATCAACGCTTCAAAAGTTATCCTCGGACAAATAAACATACATACATAAACACATACATACATACAACGCCGCACCGATTTGGCCAAGTTGATTTGGCTTCGCTCGATCAAATATAGATATAGCTCACAAGTCACGACTCGTCACGACCATATGAATCCCCATGATGGACGGACATCCTCGAATCTCTTACTCAGTACGCAGACCCGTGAAGAAAACATTACGTTTAGAACACACATTATGCTCGCCGACTTAGGTTGCAAGTCTATCCTGATCATTAAAATACTAGCCCGAAGGCATAGGCCCTCGAAGTCTTGGTTCAGGACATGGTGGTTTCATCGCGATGTGTAACTTTACTATTTTAACCACATGTAAATGCGCACATTAATTTTTCAAGTAGAAAAATCCATCGATGCGGCCAGGATTCGAATCCACTACGTCTGAATCGGAAATCGGGTACATCCTACCACGTCTCTCACAATAAATGGAAAAGAAACTCTGTGCCGACATGGAAAGTGTAATGCAGAATGTCTACGACTTTGTATACGCTCGTCTCTTCTCCCAAACACCACACTGATACAGCGAAAACGTCTTGGTCGGACATGTTGTAAAAACAAGTTAATTATTAGGCCTCCGTTATTGTCACAGTAAGGAATCACTGCACCCCGCAGTCAAAGGACGTGTCTAATTTACGCGTTTCCAAAACAATACGACGGTTTTTGTAGCTATAATTATAATGAAAAGACAGTGTTTCATTTGCGCTGTTTTGAATTGTTTACTGTATTGAGTAAGATGTTGACAGCCTGCTGAGAGTCGGCTTTGGCTGCCCAGCAGGACGATGTTTTGTGATCTGCAAAAAATCCTTGCATTTTTAAGGGGTATGCAAGTGTCCAACATACCTCAGTGCCTTAAGACGAAAGTCGTCAATCAGTGTGTGTTACCAGTGATGACAAATGGAACCGAGACGTGGTCCTTCACTATTGGCCTTATGAATAAGCTCAGAGTCGCTCAACGAGCTATGGAGAGGGCTATGCTCGGGGTTTCTCTACGGGTTCGAATCAGAAATGAGGAGATACGTAGGAGAACTCAAGTCACCGACATAGCCCGACGGATTAGCACGTTGAAGTGGCAATGGGCAGGCCATATAGCGCGCAGAACAGATGGCCGATGGGGCCGAAAGGTTCTCAAGTGGAGGCCACGGACCGGCAAGCGCAGCGTAGGACGTCCACCCACAAGATGGGCAGACGACTTGGTAAGAACCGCAGGTCGGCGTTGGATGCAGGCCGCTTCCAACCGCAGTTCCTGGAGATCAATGAGGGAGGCCTTTGTCCAGCAGTGGACGTCCTACGGCTGATATGATGATGATGATGATGATGCAAGTGTGGCAATCCAACGGCGAGTTCATTTCAGGTCTCCATTTGCACAAATTTGAAATTGTCAACGTTCGTGCACTATTGGTTAAATTAATCTTTACATTATACATTCGAAAGAAACACTGTCTGTTTGTTATGTTTTCACGACTAAACGGCTCGACCGATTTCGATGAAATTTGGTATATAGATAGAATATAATCGGGAATGAGGCATAGGCTTTTTACCTGGCTGTACAAAAACAAAATCGGCGTGTTTGTCAATAAAACCATCATTATTGACAAACGCGCCGATTTTGTTGCGAAGCCGCGGGCGAGTCAGCTGGTCTATCGTAAAGAGAAAACTTTGTACCCCTTTTTGCGTGTACGAATGAGTGTGAGGTTTTTATAAGTAGTAGGGGAGGAGGGGAGGGGGGGGGGGGGGGTTTATTCAAAATAATGCAAAAAATACGGCCAAAACTACTGTGCATTAGCAACTATAGTCTTTCTTTATTTTCTCGATGACAGCTCCTGTGAAAACTTGAACGAGCGTCTTTTTTACATTATTTTATAAAAATATGACGCTTACGCACGTACAAGGTTATACCAGAGTCGGAGAAACTGATAGGGATGGAACTATCGATAAACGTAACACGATACGAGACCCGATATTTTTTTACAAAATGTAAGAAACTAAAGTACTGCCGGATACTTTTGTACAAATTTATTCACTAATATTATAATTCATTACAAGATGTTACACGTATTAATTCTTGATTGATAATGCCAAATTCTTTAAAATTTTCGAAGCTGTTGTAAAATAAGTAGGTATAGGTAGGTACTCGACAATGAAACGAAATAATTATAACGAAAGGTAATCATTATTTATTTATTTTAATAAAAATCGGATGAATCGTCACTGTCACTCGATGAGCTCTCCCCACGAGGTCATAACACTACAACTATCAAATTAGAACTGCCATCGAGAAAATAAAGAAATGGAAAGACTATATTTATCATAAATTTGTTTCTTTTTTTAGTATGACAAATAGGATGTCAAATATCCACCTCTTTAATATCTAATATCCATATCTTAGTCTTTGTACGGATTTCCATATTGCTAACTCGGTCTAGTTGGCCGAGCACGGCATGATCCACGGCCCTTTGTGGGACCCTCATTCGATACACGGCATCCTTGGTCAGCCTCCATGTTTCAACACCGTACGCCATTCTGGGCAAAACACATTGTACCTAATGCTTGGTTATTGTTACATTAATTCAGATACAAAAACATAAAAAATGGTCTCCATAAATATCTGCCTCGGCTTCTTTGTCTTGCGATACTATAGACAAAAGTATTTTGTAGAAGTAAGGAGGTAAAAATATATGTTTTAATTAATTCCCGTTGTCATTTCGACTAATTTTAATAAAAGCTGTCACGGCAAAAATGGGTTTACTTAAGGCACGCTTCCATCATAAATATCAGAGAGATTTAGGTGCCAGTAATGCGATAAATAAATTTTAATTATGAAACGCTGCTATGGTTACCGGAAAAACGAAAGCTAAATAGGGCAGAGAAATGGGAAGCTACCTAATTGTAAATTAAAAAGTTCGCGGAGTTACGACACCACAGTCCACAATGACACCCCACTGTTGGTAGGTGGGAGGTGGGGTTGGGTTCACCCTCTCAGCACCCCTTAAACCCCCTAGCAGACGTGATTCACTTTAAATTGACTTACAAAGAAAAACAAGCTTTATAGCGCGAGATTTAGATTTAATTTTACGTTTTGATTTTCAAACTCAATATTGCTTGGGCATTTTCCATAGTCATACGTTTTTTTTCCGTAGTGAGACTTCAGTTTGTTTGTGCTATTTATTCTCTGCCTTTGGGTAGGAGTGGGGTAGACGTGGAAAGCGTGTGACATTTTGTTTTAAAATATTGTCCGCGCGAATACATTCACGTGGATCATTTTTAATCGTCTCTCTGCTTTTTCATTTTTATTCCGCTAACGTTTCCATTCGATTTCACTTTTTATGCAAACATCAATTCATGTGAGTTTGAAGTGTATGTCTGAGTTATTACATGCTTTGTTTTATAGTTTAAATCACTCGCAATTGTTTGTTTTCGTCTTTATAAGTGAAACGCTTGTTTGTCTCTACAAAGCACAAGCCCGCTCATGTATACTCCATACATGAGCGGGCTTGTGCTTTGTACAAGCCCGCTCATGGGCTTGTTGGGGGTTGTTGGGGTTGTTGCTTGTGCTGCTGCCATCTCTGGGATGGCTCGGCCAAGTATCAGCTTGAAACCCTTGATTCGATTGAGCGACGTGCTGCTAGACTCATTGGTGATGACTCACTAGTAGAAGACAATTTACAAAGTCTCGAGCACAGACGCCGAGTAGCCAGACTTTCAGTTTTTTACAAGATACATTTTGGTGAATGCGCGCAAGATCTTCATGACCTTATCCCTCCTTCCCCCTTCCACCATCGGACAAGCAGACGTACCGAGAAGTACCACCCATACCTGGTCGGCATACCACCTTGCCGTACCAAACGATTTGCTTCAAACTTTTCTTGTTAGCACAAGTAAGGAGTGGAACTCACTTCCGGCGTATGTTTTTCCAAACCAGTATAATCTTGGAGTCTTCAAGTCCAGAGTGAATAAGTTCTTTCTAGCCAAGCGTGCTCCATCTTCGATCACACCTTCACTTACCATCAGGTGAGGTAGTGATCAAGCGCTTGGCTATCATCAATAAAAAAAACGTTCAACTTAAACACACACCACAAGGTTCACAGGAATGGAAGCGAGGTCCACCACAATATGGTATTTTCTTCAAAAAATAAGCTGTAGTTTATAAATACCACGCGACGTCTTCCACAAAAAAAAACCCAAAACATAAGTAGAAAAATCAACGTTAAAACTCAAACCACAAACATGTAATCGCTATTAATTCCCATCAAATCAAATACTACGGTTCACGCGCACAGCGTTTTAATTATCGTTTATAGGCGCAAGCGCATCCAAGCATAGATTAACTGCTAGTTACTACAGTGAAAGCTCAATAAACTGCTCTAAGCATTTCCGTCTTCTATTTACATGTTTGTTCGTCTGTTTATATGTTACGGTGCGATGGAAAATAAGGTGAATGTCAACATGCACTCTCTTGGACAATTTATTTTCATGACATCGATTGGAATGACTGAAACCTACTGTACTTATTTTATCTGTTAGTATAGTTTGCTATATATATACCTATATATTAGTCTATTTTATAAGTATGTTAAGTATTAGGATTAAAACTACATCATTTTTATTATACCTTAGAATATGTGTGTAAATGTATCCTCTAAAGTACACCGCACTCCGTATCTTTGCAAATTTCGCTCCATCCAAAGGTTGCCGGGAAGAGATCGCTTTCAGCTATTAATGCCCGCCCATATTGCCTTATTTATTTTAGCCTAGTACTTATTTTTGTATTATTTTTGTTTGTGTGGTAATTCAATAAAGAGTTATCTATCTATCTATTTATCTATCTAATACCTACGCGTAAAATGTTTGAATGAACTGAAAATATTTGAGTCTGAGTATGTAATGAACTACCATTGGCACTCGCAGTTTCTGTAACATACATTTTGGTGTAGATAATATATACTACTATTGGGTACTAGTTTTGGCACAGAGTTCATGGAGACAATCATATTATTTTTTTTTATTTTTATAGTTAGTCTATAATTTTTAGAATACCTCTCTGTTGGCAAACAAACATACCTGAAGTTTCGGTGTATTTGTTATTGTGTCGAAAATAAATGTTTCTATCTATATATGTATTTAATCTTTGGCGACTTCTACGCACCCTCCGAAGTTTGTTACCTTGCCTAGTTTCAAACGTGTACAGTAACATACAGGTAATGTTATAGTCACTACCAAATTATTGTCGTGTCAAGGTCGGCCGCTTTCCTCCAACATTCCCTACGCCCACAGGGATATCTCACACTCGTGTTATGTAACAGATTTTGTTTCGATTGACATAATAAATCGTTGGTTTTCCGTTATTGGGTAACATTGATTAGGGTTAAATTGGGGGACTTCTCAATGGATGATTTGGATAGGCTTAGAATCGGAATGAGGGAGAAAAGATCTAGGAAATTAATTAGAAATATTATTTAGGTAGTTAGTCTAGAAAGCGCGGCGTAGGACGGCCTCCAACTAGATAGAATGAAGAGATAAAGATTGCTGGGAGCCGTTGGGTGCAAGCCGCACAAGATCGGTTGCTCTAGAAATCTATGGAGGAGGCCTATGTTCAATAGTGGACGTGCTGTGGCTGATATGATCATGATGATTTTGGTTGTTAAATTTTAGATATATCATTAGTGTCAAGTAGTCAACTTAAAAAAACTAAGACTTTCGTATGTTTTTAATTAAAAAAAACAATTGTTATGATGCCCCGTAGTGGTTTCAGATTTATATTAGACTAGCAGTTGCCCGCGACTTCGTACGTGTTACACTACCTAAATGTGTACTTATTTATCACAACATTATACTATCACAATAATTTAAGTGGAGGAGGATGTTTGTTTATCACTTAATCACTTCGTAACGGCTGAACCGGTTTTGATGAAATTTAGAATGTGCGTAGATTTTAACCCGGATATATTGCTACTTTATATCCTATTAATCAGGTAAAAATATTGCAGCAACATTAAACGTCCCATTAAACTTATATTGTAGCAATGGTGAGCCTGTACCTGAAATACAGATTTCGAAAAAAAAATTGTATCTTAGGAAAATATATTTTTACTTAGAGATTTAACCATTATCATCGAATAAAATTTAAATTTAATTGAATGAAAATAGTATAAGTAAATCAATCGAATCCAATCATAGAGTTGGCGGTGTACATAAAAAGACAATTACCACTAACGGTATTTGCGAGCGCCTCTTCACACCCTCCGACCCGTGGAGAATCACATCTAGTGTCTGCTGGGTTGCCAGCGAGGGCAGGAAAATACGCCAAATTTATATTTCAGACACTTTAATTTTCTTCTTCTAGACTTCTCGAGCTTAAAAATATTTTTATCTTGTAATAAAAAATGTTTTAATAATATTTATACTAATGGATAAGCTGCATTCTGATTTGATATAAATAGTTTAGTAAAGAGTAATGACCACTGGTCGGAGTAGGTAGTGCTATTTAGGTTCATTGACCGCAAACATTGATGTTAATATGGATATTCCATTAGATTCCGACTAATTCTCCGGAAATTTCCGGATTTATCCGGGATAATTATTTTTATCAATAAGTAAAAAAATGGTTTATGTAATATAAGCGCCCGAGCGACGTTGTAAATTTAACATCAGCAACACGTTGCCGCTTTGTTGAAACTCGTGATATAGCCGCATACGCCGATAACGAAAACAATAGCGGGGTGTTTCTGTCGGAGCGACGCACCTGTTTTGTCTCTTTCTGCACCACTACTATTCAATGGTTTACCGATAGTAACTTGTTGTCAAATGTCTCACTCGATTACTTCGGTTCTTAGAGTGCGCTTGTTTGTTTCCTGTTGTGTTTTGTTGTGAGGTAAATTTCTTTTGACCCTGGCTTGTTTAATAGCTTTTTGTTATTTTTCTACTTAAAAAGCAAATCCCGGGATTTTGGGAATATGCATATTATTCTTACATATGGCAAGTACACAAAATAGCTCATCCTAGTCCGATCACTGGTAATGACAGTTCTCATAATACTTGAATCTCCTAGATAATTAAAATTAAACATTTTTTAATCAATGAATGAAAATTCTTTTTTATACCTTACAAGCTAGACACAACAGATATAAAAAATAAACAAATAAAAGTAAGCATAATGGTTGGTCATATCGCTTAACAAAGTAATCTCTTCCAGACAACCGTTGGATGGAGAGGAGCATTGCTTAATGGAAGATTGGTCGAGGTGTAAAAAGAATAAACTTAATAATAGAAATAGAAAAATTACTTAACCCTAAATAGTTATATACACACATAATAGGAACATAAATAATTTTAAATAAATAATATAATAATGAATAATAAATAATATTTTTATTTATTATCAATCCTAAATTCAGTGGACAAAAATTAGATTGAATTGTGAAAATTATGAATCTTTAAAATTATGCCTAATAAAGTGTAGGCATATTTTCTACAGCTCTAGGAGATTTTCCCGCCTGGCATCCCAAGTTCAGAACGCCGAGTAGGCAACTTAGGACGGGCAATGCACCTTATTGACTGAGACCGACCACAGCCGACCTAACCCGACCCGACCCGAACGTTCTCGAGCTTTTAAGGTAGTCACAACAAATGTTTGAAGTTTATCTCAAAACTTTGTACGCTATGTAGGGGTATATAATTACAGTTATTACTTTGATATTATATATTATGAGGTACATAGCGTACGTTTTTGTAAAAATAGAACATTTTGCTTTATTATTTTGTGTGACCGTTTAAATCTTATTGAAAGGTTATTATTTTTGAAGTATTAAGTTATTATTATTTAAGTTGGGCATTTTTTGGGATGGAAAAAAACCATTGAACTCGCGACACTGTTACTGTCACCGTTACCGACACCTCTGCATATAAGTAGTGAAAACTTCTTTAGACGCGTTGCGCAGTTTTTGGGATGGAAAAAAACCATTGAACTCGCGACACTGTTACAGTCACCGTTACCGATACCTCTGCATATAAGTAGTGAAAATTTCTTTAGACGCGTTGAGCAGTTTATGAGATGCGAAAAAAACCATTGAACTCGGGACACTGTTACAGTCACCGTTACCGATACCTCAGCATATAAGTAGTGAAAATTTCTTTAGACGCGTTGAGCAGTTTTTAGGATGGAAAAAAACCATTGAACTCGCAACACTGTTACAGTCACCGTTACCGATACCTCTGCATATATAAGTAGTGAAAATTTCTTTAGGCGCGTTGGGCATTTTATTAGATGGAAAAAATCATTGAACTCGCGACCCTGATACCGTTACCGTTACCGACACCTCTGTATAAGTATCTCGTAATTGTTCAAGTTTTTACTTCTGTCGGCACTTCCGGAGTGCCACTTTTTTTTAACTGTGTGATTTAGCTGTATTGTTTTCTCATCCTAAAACAATTTTCAAAGATTTTCAAACCCCCTATAGCCACTTTCTAGAATATTTTTTAAGATAGAAAAAAGTGTACGTTGACAATTAAATCTTTTTAATTCAAGCTTTTGGTATATGGTATTTCAGTTTTTTTTTATCATGGAGATGGAATAAGCTCATGGACCACCTGATGTTAAGTGTTAACCATCGCCTATAACAGAGAATTGCCTCGTAGGTCACGCACGTTAGAAATGTGCCCTACAATGTACTGCCCTGTGTCTATCAACTTGAGACATACAGGTGTAAAGCCTCATCAGGTTGTAATTTCACCAGTAACCATACCCTTCAAACCGAAACACAGCAACGCTGCTTGGTGGCAGAAATAGAAATGGTGGTACTTCTAGATCAGAATGAGCGCTTATTAACACAATATTTTGCAAAAAAGACAGAGCAGTATGCATTCTTAGCTTTCGATTCTTATAATTCGAGATTCATAGCGGCTTATTCTCATAAAAAGTTGTTCCCTTCAAAATGTAGTAATTTTGCAAGGAGGGTGCCACCTCTACCCCACCCCCGATCTTCCCGGGCTGGCCTTTTAACGCTGGAGATATTGTCTCTTTAGTTAGATCTGTGTTTGCTCGGGTATAAGTAAGAAAGGAAAAGACGATTCAAGATGTATTTCTTTCATCTACCAATAAGTGACAATAGCCACTATACTGCTAAGTTTAAAGAAAAATCTTACAAAGAAATTTGTTTGCGAGCTACAATATTTCATAAACAAAATTTGTTTATAAAACTGTTTGTTAATAATTAAGGGCGACTTGCACAATGATGTCTAAACGTATTTAGTGGCTAAATATGATTTAAAAATTGTCAAATCATACAAATACATCAAATCTAAACATGTTTAGTAGTTAAATACGTTTAGGAATCGTTGTGCAAGCCGGTCTAAAAGCATTATGCTGAAAATGACAAGCTTTTTTTATATTATCTATTTTAAAACAAATTAGTATAACAAAGTTATCTATGACTTTAAAATACATACAAAGAGCTTACACTTGACCTTTTAAGTTCACTAGTTATTTGACTCATAGATGAAATGAATACCTAACAGATAAGATACAGTTTGTCGTTCCAAAAAACAGAATATTGCTCAACTGTGAGAAATCAAATACACAGGAAATGTTTACATTGCCTGTGTCTTTTATATACATTTAAATAATCCGTTTTTATTTTATTTGGATTTACCAAATCAAATGGTTTACTGGCAGATGGCCAAGTCGATATGAAGTAGCGTCTGTGCAAAACTAACTATGAGGGTGAATAGTATACACGGCTACACATCAAGCTATACAATTCTAGTATAAGCTGCTCTCTCATTCTACGATAAGCCTACACAATGCGAGGTCAGCTTATACTGGAAGTGTATAGCTTGATGTGTAGCGGTGTGTACATTGTCCAGTTTTTCCCTTGAATTATGTTCTAAATAAATAAAGTAAACGTTTCGTTTTACAAATTTATATTGGTAAAACATTTCGTAGTGAAAGATAGCAATGGACTTGCAGCGAGACCGAATGAAATGGCGTAGGTACTAAAGAGACCTTAAACCTTACTTAAAAACCTTATTAAGACCTTACTCATTAAGACCTTACTTAAAGAGACCCAACAGTGGTTGCTGGATAGATATTTTATCGTATCTCTACGACCCATTCTGTGTTTTTTAGAGTTATGCAAAAAAGATAAAACTCTGAGTGGAAGACATGATATCGTGCCTATATTCAGCTATAAAATATAACGAAAAGTATCCTTAATCGTACATCATCCTTCGTCCCATTCAAATAATCATACAAACAAAAGTCTAACAACATTATTATAAAACCAAACTTAACACATTTAAATAAAGCCGTAATATTAAAAAGTCGATCGTTAACTTTTAAATCTGAGCTGGTAATACGTTATTGATATTTGTGAACAGGCAGGATAATAATATTTGTATATTTAACCAGTTTGCGAAGACCTGCCGCGCTTTTTTGAACCGTCCACTATTCACTATTTGGATATTGGTGCAGGGATCTCGTTCTGGTGGTCGTCCTATAGTGTTTTCCACAATGGAAGAGAGGTAGGGTTTGGGCCGTGCCACTCCAGGATCTTTTTCAATGTAAAATGAGTTTTATCGTGACTGAATTCAATTTTATTTTGATTTTAGTGTTACCTATTTGAACTCTGGACCTTCCGGTGCTAATCGTCTAATCTAATAATCACTGACTTATTGCCAAATGGAATTGATATATCATGCCCCAATTTTAGAACTCAATATGGTTCGCTTGCGTGTTCACAGGATCAAACAGCGTTGCTAGAGTGAAATATTAGCGTTATAGTCATATTATTTTGCTGTGGTGGGTTCCATCACAATGTGCCGAACCGGGTAGCCGCGTAATTGTTATACTGAACAGGGGTTGAGCGTCATGTCAACTGTTCCGTCATTGGGTAAGTAATTGGGGATGTTTGGGTATTTTGCATCGATAACCGATATTGCTATTAAAGGATTTTCGTAAAATGAACCACATCATTATTTTGGATTGAGGTAATTCTTGGCCATCATATAGGGTTCAAACAAGATATTTTTAGCTGGAAATTCAATTGAGTATTTTATACAAACAAGTTTGCAAGTATGTTTTGTGTAAAAAAATCGATCCGTATCGCAAAGAAAGATGTTCGATAACAAATTTTATTTTTTAATAAAATCATCGAACTGTATTACCTTTATTTAAATTTAAACAAGAGCTCTCAAAATGCTAGAACCATAATTGACTTATAAGTATTTAGAGAATTAACCCACAACGAAACTAAACATCTTATGAACTCGATCGTTATATTTTCAAAGGCTGAATGAATGTAAGTGGCTCGATACCGATCACAAATTGCTGAGCTACAATACACTTCATCCCTTATTAATTATTTTATTGTAGGCATAAAGGATGCCGTAATCGACAGAATAATAATATCATCGCGTCGCATAAAGAACCCCAAGTAGCGACAACACAAGCGTAAAAATGACACGCCGCGCTACCAATATGCTTGTGTGTATTAGATTTATTCGACTGGGTCACCCACACAGGCGCGCGGCTACCCTGAAACAGGGTGCGCTGGTGGTGCCCCCACACTATTACAAGCGCAGGGTTGCCACCCGCCAGATGGGCACGCACACACGCAAGCGCGAAAGGGAAAGCTACACTGTGTAAACAAATCGCGGGACGACCGTCCCTCTCGGTTACAAAGCTCGTGTGTGTCACATCATTGTGTGCTGTCGACGCGAGACGACGTAGATTGTTCTGTGAAATTGCCAGGTAATAGGCCGTGGGACTATAGTATTACACTTACTTATTACGGGTTTAGCCGCTCAACGGTCTAATCGAATTGAATGCCTATCGGTTTACCTTATTAAATGGTGACACTTGAAAGCTTGAATTATAGGATTAACTTGTTAACATTAATTACGTTAATGATTATGACTTTGTATTATTGAAGATAATAGGTATAATATGTTACCGGGCATTGTTTATCGATAACAAATTACCTCTAAAAATCAGACGATGGTATTATCTTAATCGGTAAATTTCAGTCAAATGTTCGCGGTTAAAAATAAACTAACCGCTAACAAAGAAACGTTAAGTTATTATAAGATGACGCAAATATTTCCTCTGTCGACGTGTTTGGTTGTGTCACGGCGGGCGACAGGCGGTGACGACACAGATTTGAATTGATCCGAATAAGACGCTAGACCGCATTTATGTAGAAAGCAGGGCAGCTTTTCATGACCAACAAACAAACTCAAACAAGTGGTTTTAACGGGGGTCCGTTAATGCCACTTGTTTTGAGATATACCTAGAGTTTTTTGATGTTTAAACCAAATAAAATAGTGATTCGCCCCGAACTGAGAATTTGCGAGTCTCCCTTATTTGACGTTCAAAATAATGCCACGAAATGCATAACCACTATATTAGAGCTACAGTTTCATTCAAATTACAGGTAACGGGAGTTCATGTTAATTGGCTACTTTTTTGGGGTAGAAATTGCAGTTATTCTTGATTTCAGACTTTTGCCTATATTTATGTCACTAAAGCTACAAGTATACCAAATTTCAGCACTGTAGGGTCACTGGTGTACCCTGTGGATTTTGTCAAATTTCAGTTTTTATTATAAACTAAACTAACAGATAGGTAACTTAAAAACTACAAAGTTTAAACTAAAAATAAAATCGGGATCAAAATGTACTCACAAAGACCTTTTATCAAACGTACCACTTGACTAGAGAGTCCCATTTTGGTTTTTTTTACCCCTCTTGAACACCAATATCTCAACAACCCCCTCACATTTTTAGCTCATTGAGCCACACCAAAATTGTTCACCGCCACAAAAATTCCATCACTACCTACCTATATACTAAATTTCATGATGATCGGATAAACGCTTTGAAAGTTATCCTCGAATAAACAAACCTACATACATACAACGCCGATTTGCCCAATTTGATTTGGAGATCTCGCTTCGCTCTGTCAACAAAGTATGTTTAGGAGAACGTCCAGGAATCTTAAAAGCAGGTGGTTTCCACTTTTTCAAGATTTATTCCTACTAATTGAAATTTTGCATCAAGACGCATGAAGCAAATATTACACTTTATATTATGTTATGTTATATTTGTGGATTTTCTTTTCCACATTTAACCCCTTATGTTGCCCATTTGGCATAATAGTTGACTGTAGGGATAACCAGTTCAACTATATCCAGAAGCACAGAAGTTTCCTGAGTATTCGCAGGCTAAGCGGAGTGACCTCGGGTAATCAAGGATTTATGCTCATTGTGCTTTTACCTAATAATTTAAGAGTACATGAACAGCAGACTTTTCATCAGTCAACGCAGGCTACAAATCCAGTTCCAGGTCTGTGGAACTTGTTGCCATTGAAAATTTACAATATTTTTTTTAGATTCAGAACTCAAGTTCAAAACTCGTTAATGCCAAAATTAAAACACCATTTGTTGATGTTACAAGTCTAAGCATATTTTTAGTACTTTCCAAACAAAAACTAGTTTTTCAGTGACTGACGTTTACCGGCACGAACTAGGATCGTGTTGTCCGTATTGATAAGAGGCAGAAGACAGGTTAACCTGTTTTATATGTAAGTACAACCCCAGTCAGGGCGACACCTATTCGTGTATACGTTATTGCTGTCTGAGCAGTGCCACCCCTAAATTGAGTGGCGTACGCTCCGGTAGAATAGAGATGGGATTAAATTTGTTCAGTCGATATCGATGTTTTTTATCGATTCTACATGTTTGAATGATAGTAATCGTGATTAAATTTCGTCGATATCATAAATACGGGAATCACACACACTTCCGGCGGTAGTTGACTCGTGTACGGAGTTTAGATGCGATGTAACCCGCAATGTGAGCCAAGACGCAGCACAAAGCAGGTCGCGTATCGATACGTCACCATTCATTAATGATTTTTACAGACGAACAGTTTTACTACTAATAATAACTCTTTTAAGAAAAAATCTTGCCAATAAATAACTACTATCATAGTCCCAAGAGACAGAGAATAGTAGTATATTGGATACACTATAAATATTACAAAACTAACAAACGAGTGAGCAATTTATTAATTGTATTTATAACAATGTTTAATAATAGCTTCCATAATCTAGATAGTAAAAACTATAATAACTTCTACTGTGATTAAATGAACAAAATCTTATGAATGTTTAACACAATCATCAAACATAGCGATAAGTGTCGAAACAAGCCAGGGTATTATGACTATAGTTGTTAATTCAGAATCACCCCAAAATTTATTATGAGACGTAGAGAGAGACGAAACACCCAAGCTGTGCGCGGCTGAAAAGGACGGACAACGTCTAAATGAGGGGGTGTCGTAAATAAATTTCTGCACTTACATCGACAATATCCTTAATAAAGACCGGTGGAAGAAAAAGGGGCCATATTTTCTGGGTATAAGTTTCAAAATGGCTTGATGAAGCAGTAATAGGAGAACAATGTGGTGGGCTCGAATGAGGAAACGGATTACGGAGTGTCGGAAGCCTTCGCTGTATTTACAGTGGATTATTATTTGCGCATCGATACAGACAGCTATAATAATGAACATAACTAAAGACAGCATACAACTTAGGCAAATTGCGTCTTCGATATTAAGCATAAACTCTTTTATAAAGCGCAAGTAATCAGAATATTAACCAATGTTGTCACGATATTCTCTTTGTTGAATGAGTAACAGCTGTAGTTCCCTCTATCTTTGATTTTAATGGGAACGTCCACCAGCGAGATGGGTCGACGACATCCATAAGAAAGTGGATCGTACGTGGTTCAGACTGGCACAGGATCGGGAAGAATGGCAGAAACAAAGAGAGGCCTATGCCCAGCAGTGGGTCGACACGGGCTGAGAATGATGATGATGATGAAATCAACATATTTGTAGTTATCCGACTGCGCAGGAGGGTAATGCTTTTTTACCTTGTAACAAGACATTGTGTTATATTGTTACTTAAAAATTCTGGTTGTCTACCAAACCTGTTTGTTTTCAGTAACTGGTTAAAACTTGATTTTACAGAGTTACTGAAAACATATTTCGAACTAGTATTACTAGTAGTACACCTAGATAGTAGATTGATGGCTTATTTAGTAGATTTCAGCTCCGTCGCGTTTCGATGCGCAAAAACCAGCAATATTATATAACATAAACAAGTGTGATCATTCTGCGTACTGGAACCATTATATTACAATCGGAAACTCAAAACCATGGTAGTTCCTTTTGCGAAGTTACATTTGTTATTTCGGCAGCTTTAAGTTAAAGGCTTAGATAGAACAAACTATTTTTAAGTAGGTAAAATCCTAAAAACCAGCCAAGTGCGAGTCGGACTCGCACACCAAGGGTTCCGTACCATTATCTATAAAAACGGCAAAAAATCACGTTTATTGTATGGGAGCCCCCCTTAAATATTTGTTTAATTTTAATTTAATTATTTATTCTTAAAGTGAACATATAAAAAATATTCTGTGAATAATTCAAGCGTCTACCTGTTTCCTTTATCAATATTGAGCTAATACGAGCAACAAAATCACGTTTGTTGTATGGGAGCCGCCCTTAAATATTTATTTTATTCTGTTTTTAGTATTTGTTGTTAAAGCGGCAACGGAAATACATCAGGGTTCATGAGATACAGTATGTTGACAGACGGACAGACAGACAGACAGACAGCGGAGCCTCAGTAATAGGGTGCCATTTTACCCTTTGGGTACGGAACTCTAAAAAAATAATATTCAAAAGCATTCCATTGGATTTCAAAGAAAATAATATTTAATTAGATCTGTAGTTGTTTAAAATGAGTGCAAATCTTTAAAGTGATAGTACTGTCTAGTCCCATGATACCTCTTCCCTCTTCGATTCTTTGGCAGATAGGTGCTAATCATAATCGAATCTCCCCGGATTCAAATGAGGCGATCAATCAGCCGGCAGCTCTCGGTGACAGGACTCTTTGAGGACTTTTGTTCCCTGGGGTTCAAGGTATCATATTATTAAGTTTCACAGTTAAGAACAAAGAAATAAAACCGGCCAAGTGCCAGTCGGACTCCCGCACAGAGGGTGCCGTACCATTATCTATAAAACCGACAAAAAAAAATCACGTTTATTGTATGGGAGCCCCCTTAAATTTTTGTTTTATTTTAATTTTATTATTTATTTTTTAAGTGAATATATAACTAAATGTTTTGTGAATATTTCAAGAGTCTACCTGTTGCCGTTATCAATATCGAGCAAAAACGAGCAAAAAAATCACGTTTGGTGTATGGGAGCCCCCGTAAATATTTATTTTATTCTGATTTTAGTATTTGTTGCTATAGCGGCTACATATAGCATACTACATATATATACATCATCTGCGAAAATTTTAACTGCCATTTTACCCTTTGGGTACGGAACCCTAAAAACAATTACAAGTTGAAATAAATCATTATATTCGATTCGGCGTTAGATGCAGGCCGCTTCCAACCGCAGTTCCTGGAGATCAATGAGGGAGGCCGTAGGACGTCCACTGCTGGACAAAGGCCTCCCTCATTGATCTCCAGGAACTGCGGTTGGAAGCGGCCTGCATCCAACGCCGACCTGCGGTTCTTACCACGGCTGATATGATGATGATGATGAATGAGGGAGGCCTTTGTCCAGCAGTGGACGTCCTACGGCTGATATTATGATGATGATTCGATTTCAATGATTTTTCAAAGTTATGAGCAATTTAATTCTAATCGACCGTCTCACGATCTCCCACAGATGTGTTATATTTACGATTGACCACCTGACAGTCGGTCCACAGATGAGAGATACATGATGGGCTTATCACTGCTACCGGATATGTATCTACATATTCATTCTTGTTATTTTTATATAAGTCTACTATCAGTTGAATTATGATCTAAAGAAGTCCAAGTTACAAGTTCCATGCTTTTTTTAGGGTTCACCTCAAAAGGTAAAAAAGGGAACCCTTATAAGATCACTCTCTTGTCCGTCTGTCAGTCCGTGTGTCACCACCGATTTTCTCAGGAACGGGTGCACCTAGCAAGTTGAAATTTATACCAGATACTGAGGTTTATAGTATTTATTAGGTGTATAAAAATCAAGGTCCTGAATCAACACGATAAATAGATATGAAAAGAAAGATTTTTGCTAAAACTTGTAAGTAAATTTGCCTTAATTTTAATTTTTTTTCGTTTTTCGGAATTATCCCTTTCATTTTAACCAAAATTGACAATTCTAGGTTAACCGGAGTTTGAGTCGAAAACCTATATGGTAGTTCCCGTTGACCTAGAATCACGAGATTTGGCAAAAAGTAGACATACAAAAAATAAAACGAATAAAATAAATTAGAAAAAGATATAGAAAAGAGATAATAGAAAAAGTGCAAATAAAGGAAAAATACAATTTAATAAAAAAAAGTTTAAAATTATAGGGTGTCCCCATACATATACGAGTACGAGTATATGTAGTTGACGCCAATTAAGATAGTCCTCTGAGTTGTATAGACGCTCATACAATTTAGAGGACTAGCTTAATCAGCACCAACCTCAAATAAGGTAAATAAATAAAATTGAGATAAAATAAATTTAAGAAAATAAATATTTAAGTGGGGCTCTCATACATGAGACACAGACATGATTTTGTGCCATTTTTATAGACAATGGTACGGAACCCTTCGTGCGCGGGTCAAAAAGCTTGGAAAAAATAAAATAAATAAATAAATATTGCTGGACATTTCACACAGGGCTGTCTAGCCCCAAACTAAGCAGAGCTTGTACTATGGGGACCAGATAACTGATACAATACTTATATACATATTTTTTGTAAATATGTACATACTTTTATTATAATGAGAAACAACCAGACCCGGAACAATGCAAATATTTGTTCCGCAGCGGGAATCGAACCAGCTACCTCGTGCGTCTCAGCCGGCGATTCGCCCGGAATTACATAATAAATTAAATATTTTTTGTACTTTACTATAAAAACTGTTGTTCTATAAAAATTGGCATAATTTATCCTATGTAATAATCGCAAGGCGACAAATGTCGAGCAGCATTCCCCAAACGTATTCATTACTGACAGTAGCTAATGAGTACTTATTTGATGAACGCCGTGCATAATGTAGTGTAGTCAATACAAACGACCGTTGACACGATGACGCACTGTTCCATAGTTTGTCTACCGGAAACAGGGGTTGTTGCAGGGTTTATTTTGGCGGATTCGAAATAGGATTATCGGACTCGACTTTTCAACGCCAGTTTAAAATCATCCTGAAATATACTCGTATCTAATTCTCGGGACCAGCGAAAGTCGTGAATTGACATTATTGGCAGCAAGATTATTATATTAATAGGTTGGGGAAAAAGTATTTTCGCATTATAGTATGTACGCACTTGTAATAAAATATCTTTGGCTATACTATTTGTTTTTGGCTTGTTTTGGTATCATTCAAAGTTTAAATTTTAAAGAAGATAATTCCAAATTCAAATTGGGAAAATGTGTGATTTTTATTTGTTTTTCGTACTGTAAAGATGAGTGAATGTAATGAAGCAATTCGATACATTTTAAAGTTTTACTACTAAAAAGGTAAAAATGCAACGCAAGCCGCGAAAAAAATTTGCGATATTTATGGACCTAGTGCAGTGTCTGTGAGAGTAGCACAAATTTGGTTTAAGTGTTTTCAATCCGGAAATTTTGTTGTCAAAGATGGTCGCCTTATTACGGATAAAATTGATGCCAACTTTGAAAAAGTGGAACAAGATCGGCATATCAGTAGTTGCGACGTAACTGAAGAACTGGGAATTGACCACAAAACAGTTTTGGCGCATTTGAAAAAAACTAGGTACACAAAAAAGCTCGATATTTGGGTACCCCACGAGCTCACTGAAAGAAACCTAATGAACCGTGTACTCATTTGTGATTCTTTATTACGACGTAATGAAACCGAACCATTTTTGAAGAAGCTAATAACTGGTGATGAAAAGAGGATCACGTATGACAAGAACGTGCGAAAAAAGTCGTGGTCAAAGGCCGGTCAGGCTTCACAGACTGTGGCGAAACCCGGGTTAACTCGCAACAAGGTGATGCTGTGGTGGGATTGGAAGGGCATTATTCATTATGAGCACCAGGCACGACCATCGATTTTGAACTCTACTGCGAACAACTGATGAGATTAAAGCAAGAAGTTGAGAGAAAGCGGCCGGAATTAATCAACAGAAGGGGTGTGGTTTTTCATCATGATAACACTAGACCTCACACATCTTTAGTCACTAAATTAAGACACACACAAAAATTAAGAGAGTTTGGCTGGCAGGTTTTAATGCATCCGCCGTATAGTCCTGACCTTGCACCTTCAGATTTCCACCTGTTTCGGTCTTTTCAGAATTCTTTAGGCAGTGTCAGGTTAACATCACGAAAGGACTGTCAAAACTACTTGTCGCGGTATTTTGATCAGAAGCCCCAAAATTTCTATAGCAATGGGATCATGTCCCTACCTAAAGATGGCAAAAAGTTATCGAACAAAATGGTACCTACATACTTTAGTTAAATATAAAGAAACTATATTAAAAATGTTTTGAATTTTCTTAAAAAATGCGAAGAAACTTTTTCCCCAACCTAATATTTTACTTATTAAGTATTATTTTATTGAAAATACTAAACAATGAATTATATACAGGGTTTTTGTAAGCTTACACAATTTTCTTCTTTCATATCGCTCTATCAGCCGTCAGTTTTAGAACTCAGTTTTGCCCAGTTGTCTTTTATAAAGTCTTGTTTGATATTTTTATATTCGTCCACATATAAATCTAGCTCTCATTTTGACAGTAATATAGAGTTAAATAAGAAGTATATATTGTACTGTGTGTACACGCATGAAATGTAATATTACAGGCTTCGTTTAAAACTCAACGAACTGTGCATAAATACTCTTCTGACACAGCTAAATCAATAGATAATGCTAATAATAAAATTAGATAGTCGTAATCTAACTAACCATGACACATATTATAAATATCGATTGTTTTGAAAATACTTCCTGTAATCTGCACAAAGGGTAGATAAAGAGATTTCGCTGAACGCCATGACCCCGGATGGTTTCTAATTGGTTAGTTTGTTTTTTCAATACTGTTTGTGTGCGTACACTGGGTGAGTTTGTAAACAGTGAAATCAAAATGAAATTAACTAGTGGTTCGCCCCGAACTGAGATCTTGCGAAACTCCCATAAAAACTAAAAAATATTTTCTATACCTAATCTTTGACTATCAAAATAGTGCCACGAAATGCATAACCGCTAACTTCACCTACAGTTTCATTCAAATTATAGGTAGATAGATAGAAGATAGAAAATGCTTTATTGTATACCACACTTAAATTAACAAATCATAATTAAAACACTTAAAACTAGACACGCGATAGTACAATTGACGGTCTTATCGCTAAAAGCGATCTCTTCCAGACAACCTTTGGATGGACTGGATTTTACGAGAACGTTAAAGGACGGTAGCTTTATAACATAAGCTTTTCATTTAATTGTAGGTAATACTTACATAAGCAAAACAGAAGAAATATATACCAGGGTAGGTAATATTAGCATAAATATTATACATAAACATTCTATGATATTAAATATACTAACAATAAATAAAATACAAAAACAGCTGTAATACAAACAGTAACCACGACATATATGATAACAAAATAAAATTACTCAGCTCTCTGATGCAGACAAATAGTGCTTAAACAATAGCGTTTTAAAGATAGGAAGGGATTTGGGAGATCTAATAAAAGAAGGAAGAGAGTTCCATAAACGGATAGCTTGTACAGTAAAGGAGTTGTCATAAAAGTTAGAAGAGTTATAGTTTAGGTAACGGGAGTTCATGTTAATTGGATACTCTTTTTTGGGGTAGAAATTGCAGTTATTCTAGATTTCAGACTTTTCCTTATATTTGTGTCACTAAAGCTACACGCATACCAAATTTCAGCACTGTGGGGTCACTGGTGTACCGTGTGAATTTTGTCAAAGTTGAGTTTTATATTATAGTATACCTAATAACTTAAAAACTACAAGGTTTAAACTAAAATAAAAACGGTGTTGAAATGTACCCACAAAGACCAATTAGACGTGCTATTTGACCGGATAGTCCCATTTTGTTTTTTTTACCTCTCTTGAACCCCAATATCCCAACAACCCCCCACATTTATAGCTCATTTTGTCGCACCAAAATTGTGCCATCACTACCAAGGTATATATAAAATTTCACGATGATCGGATAAACGCTTCGAAAGTTGTCCTCGGACAAACAAACATACATACATACGTACAACGCCGATTTGCCCAAGTTGATTAATGGCCGGTTCCTATAAACCTCTGTAACCAACTACGACTCGTTTCTCCTTGAAATCGTGTCAAAAGTTTGACACTTTTTCAAGGAGTTACGAGTCGTAGTTGGTTACCGACGGATAAAGAAACCCGCCATTAGAGATCTCGCTTCGCCTGATCAAATATCCAGACTGTTATTCTTTGTTAAGGACAGAATTATTCCTAACTTTTATCAACACGATTCGTCAACATCATAATCTCAGCTCATATCACCAACTGTTAGGTATTTTTTACATTTTAGGGTATTTAATAATCACTGTACTCCGTTACAGCTTTCACTAACTTCACTCCACCCAAAGCTTGCCTGGAAAAGATAGCTCTCAGTGATAATGCCACCCTTTGTATTGCCTTTTTGGTTTTAGTTCATCGTTATATTATTTAGTGTATAGTGTGACCATTAGTGCTGTGCACTCCCTGAGGTATGCGCGGCGAGGTGGGAGGCAAAGAAAAAACTGCATGAGTTCACATGAGATCAATACATGTCGGACATATCTTACGATATCAGTTTGCATTTCTAAGGCAAGACTTGTGGCGGGACGATGGTCGGAGGCTATCTATCTGTAATATATTATACTTACTTAGTTGATTAAAATGTAACTTAAATATACTCATATTTTATTAAAAATATGCAGGTGATAAATAAGAACTAAACTTATAATTCAAAGGACTTGTTGTATTGAACATTTTTTATATTTACAAACAATTATATATTCTAAAAAGTTATTCTGACATAGATTCTGTTTCAACTTCCATTTAATATCACGAGATAACGCACGACCCATCTTTGAATATTTATCTCATGTGCGTCTGATATAGACAGTCCGATACAAATAACACTACCTGCCGCCACGAGCGTTGACGGCGTACTTACAGAGCCCAGCAGCCGATTCTGCCCCCCGTCTCGCCGCGCGCATACCTCAGGGAGTGCACAGCACTAATGGTCACACTATAGTAATTACAATAAAGAGTTATCTTATCTTATGCTCGTAATTTACAACTGACCTTTTTTTTCCTAACCTATCTCGTCCCACTGCTGGGCAAGGGTCTCCCGCAAGTCCCTCCAAGCATCCCTATCTGTCGCTATCTCCCACCACCTCTTTGGAAGGTGTCGAAATCGTCCCGCCAACGCTTTCTCGGCCGACCCCGACGTCGTCGCCTTCCGTCTTCAGGCGTCCATGGTGTTGCAATATGGGCCCATTTCTCGGAGTGCATTCGGGCAACGTGGCCTGCCCATTCCCACTTAAGTCCAGCCGATCTCTTCCATACATCTGCAATGCTGGTAAGTAACTGACCTTATTCAATATTGTTTTTGTTTAAAAAATAATTCAATAGCACGCTATTCTGTTAAGTTCTTCTCATAAACTAAGTTTAACTAAATTATGATTTGATGACAGCAGTAACAACTTCTCGGGTAAAACTGAATAAGTAAAAGTAATCGCAAATGATTTACTAAGCTTTATTAATTTATTCTTCAGTAACAACAACATAACAAAGTTTATTATTTCATAGCAATAATAACTCAGATCGTATGCAACTTTACACATAAAGACTGTTTAATCGTACACTTGTCCAATTTTCTTTCGAATCCAATCGTTATATTCAGAAATTCTCGTATATACGCCAGGGTAGTCGGCATCTGCACAGCCTTCTCCCCAGGAGACGATGCCGACGAGGTAGCCGTTGGCAACAAGAGGACCACCGGAGTCTCCTTGACACGCGTCTCTGGCAGGGTCTGTGTCACCAGCGCAAATCATGCTGGGCACGACGATTCCCATTCTGAGGTATGCGCGAAGGCAAAGGTCTTGATTGATAATCTTCACTTTGGCTGCCAAGAGAACTGATGATGATGGTCCGTCATACTGAAAAAAATAATACAGGAGTATTTTATACGATTTGATTAGATAATTCTTTAATGCACACCATAAAACAATACATCTAAAAAGAACACCGTAAAACAACTATAGGATACGTTTAGCCAGACAGAACATGTTTACATTGATCAAAATATGAGAAAAAAATAATTTGTATTTAAAGCACACACATTTTGATGCTTCTTTGAATGTAGGCCTTAAGATGAATATGTCCAAGACGAAGGTGCTCTCGAATATCTCCGGTGTCACAAACCCCATTGTAATAATGGGAAATGAGAGGCTAGAGACAGTCGACCAGTATGTTTATCTTGGACATATTCTATCGTTTGGTAAAAAGCATCAGCAGAAGGAGATCTCTAAACGGATCCAATTGGGATGGGCTGCATTTGACAAGTTAGACGACATCCTTAGGTCGCCTAAATTTCCACGGTGTCTGTAGACCCGCTTATTCAACCAATGTGTTCTGCCCACCATGACCTACGGTGCCGAGACGTGGACGCTCACAGGTGTACAGGTGTACAGGTTAAGAGTTGCACAAATGGCCATGGAGCGTACCATGCTTGGCATCAGACTGTTAGATCGAGTTCCAAACGTCGAGATCCGTAGACGAACGACGATTCATGACGTTGGGATTCGAGTTATGGAGCTCAAATGGTCTTGGGCGGGAAACTTGGCTAGACGTGGTGATGGCAGATGGAGCAGGATAGTGACTGAATGGTGGCCGAGGAGCGGGTATAGAAGGGTAGGACGACGAGCAGCGAGATGGGTGGACGACATCGTAAAGGTCGTGGGCCGTCAGTGGGTGAGACTATCGCAGGATCGTGGTGAATGGCACAAACTTGGGGAGGCCTATACTAAACAATGGGTGAAGTCAGGCTGTGGATGATGATAAAAGCACACACGCCACTATTATTTAATTAGGAATAATGTGAATCTTAATTCCTATGTAAACTAATATCAAGTGATCTTGCCTGCCTTGTCTACAAATGTAAAATAAAATCAATAGTAACTGTAATATTTAATCGGATAATTTATGTACATAATGTAATTTAATTTATTTTTTAAGTTAATTTATAATGATTTTAGTTCACATCTCTGTAAGTAGATATAATTAAAAGGAAGAGCACTAACTGCCAAGATACAAGTTTACACATACAGAGAAAATAAAAAAAAATTGAATTTGAAAAATAGGTGGCCTGGAAGAAATCGCTTCAAAGCGCCATTCTTCCATTTTACAATTTGATTTGTGTCACTTTTGAAACTATTATGGTTATGAACACTATTTCCACTAAAAACGGGTTATTTACCATGTTTAATATTATTATTTGTTATATTATTTGTTTATTTACGAAGGATATTTTTCACAAATCATGGTAAATATCCCGTTTTTGCCTTGTGTCTTCAATTTTGTATGTAATTTTTATTATGTATGGTGTAAAATAAGGTGTTTTCATTATTTTATTGATCAAAATAAGAAAAATGGTATAACTGAACACTACGGAGCTTGTCGATCGATAAATTGAGGACAATTTTAAGTTTGACAAAATCGTTAAAACCGGCATGTAGCCGGCTTTTATATTCTTTATCTATCGATAACGACTCGTTTCGCCTTGAAACAGTGTCAAAAGTTTGACAGTTTTTCACAGAGCAACGAATCGTTGTGCATTATATACCAACGTTTATAAAACCAAGCATTAGTAGAGGGGTTTTATCGATTAGATCAATTTTAAACGTCAAGTTCCGTACTTTCACTGAGTATATAAAAACATGAACAAAGGATTACATTATCTAACTAACATAAGAAAATTTCTTACAGAAGTTGTTCCGAAGCCTGAAATTACAGCTTCAGTTCCATCAGGTACTTCAAAATTTGACGGTGCAAAGCTGATGGGACGAACGCTTTGGCTGAACGTTATTCTCTTCGCGGTTCCCAGCAATGCAATATCGTTGACCAATGTGCCTGAACAATATAGCTCGTGCACGAAAACTTTAGATATATCATAAGATTTGCCTCCGGAGATCCGTGACGTTGTTCCTACAACTGCTTTGAGTGATGATGGGTCAGATTGGTATCTGAAAAAGACATATTGACGCTATCTAACACCCGTCAGATTGGTACAGATATAAACTTGTTTTGGTAATGACTTTTCAGAAGAAAATTATGAAGAAAAAAATTGGTTGTCTGTAAAGTCGGTTTACGAACGGATAACGAGTGGAAGAGAGATAGATGCGTCACAAGCCGAACGCTTAGGCCGATCGTGCCTCTCTTGCTAGTTCCGTGCTCTCGCTTGCACGCCCGGCTCAGGCGGAACGTGACACTTTTTCGTGCGTGCAGCCGGCGTTCATCGTTTTATAAGACGTTATCACGTCAATAAATAGTTTATATTACTTAGATGGCGCGGTTATAAAAGATGACACATTATTAAACTAAAAAAAATGTGATTTGTTTCAAAATAAAAATTCATTCTTATAAATACGAGTTTTATCACGTACCGTTTCGAGTGCGTAGTGCGAGGCGAGACGCGGTGTGGAGCGGATCGCACTCACCCTGATGAAGGTTCACGAATTAAAGTGTCGGTCGTAGCACCGATAAAACGGTACGTGATAAATTACGTATTTATAATAATAACACTATTTTATTCTATTACACACTATTTATTTTGGTATTTTAATAATTTTATTTTGTTATCATATATGTCGTTGTTACTTTTACTTAGAAACCTTTCGTGATTGATTTCAATCATTATTATAAAACCGGGATTTATCACGTACCGTCTTATCGGTGTTTCGACCGACAATATTTCGGTTCAATTCGTGAACCTTCATCAGGGTGAGTGCGATCCGCTCCGAATAACGTGGGCAGACGAGACGAGACGTTATTCGGAGCGGATCGCACTCACCCTGATGAAGGTTCACGAATTGAACCGAAACATTGTCGGTCGAAACACCGATATGACGGTACGTGATAAATCCCGTATTTATAATAATGGTCGTTGTTACTGTTTGTATTACAGCTGTTTCATATTTTATTCATTGTTAGTATATTTAATATCATAGAATGTTTATGTATAATATTTATGCTAATATTACCTACCCTGGTATCTATTTCTTCTGTTTTGCTTATGTAAGTATACCTACAATTAAATAAAAAGCTTATGTTATAAAGCTACCGTCCTTTAACGTTCTCGTAAAATCCAGTCCATCCAAAGGTTGTCTAGAAGAGATCGCTTTTAACGATAAGACCGTCAATTGTACTATCGCGTGTCTAGTTTTAAGTGTTTTAATTATTTTTTTAAAATCATCTCAAAAATTTCAAGCCTAGACGGGACTTGAACCCGCGACCTTCCTCTTGATACGAGGATGCACTACCATCTGTGCTACAAGGCAATTCACGTCTGGGTGGAAATTAGTGAGATCATTGAGTATTACGACTAAAGCGCCGTTAGCTCCATCTACAGGAAAACTTATATAGTTCTTTGTACCTGCTCAATGCCGAACGTTGCAGTTCAGTACATTGACAAGAGATGTCGCGTTGCTTATTGCAAATAGTATTTTTATTTATAGTGTTATCCGAACACATGCGGAAAATCCCAAGATTTTTTTAATCCTTTGAATTGCCTTGTAGCACAGATGGTAGTGCATCCTCGTATCAAGAGGAAGGTCGCGGGTTCAAGTCCCGTCTAGGCTTGAAATTTTTGAGATGATTTAAAAAAAATCTTGGAATTTTCCGCATGTGTTCGGATAACACTATAAATAAAAATACTATTTGTTTTAATTATGATTTGTTAATTTAAGCGTGGTATACAATAAAGCGTTTTCTATCTATCTATCTATCTTATTCACATATTTTGTTAATGCTTCGTATTGATTTTGTATGTAGCTAGTGACTTACCAGAGTGCTGGCAGAGGATGATATAACATGTTACAAAATGACATGTGCAGTAGAATACGTACTACTAAAAGTATGATAGTAGTATCAGTCGGAACAGCACGGACATCAATAGTAGGGCACGTTTCTACGGTGCGTGATCAACTAGGTAGTAAGAGATGGTTACCACTTAAAATCAGGTGGGCCATGTGTTTGTTCCATCAAAAAATAAATAAAAAGAAAACATAATCGAATTCTAGCAAGTTCTACCTTACCTGTTTCAAGATAGTACTTACGCGTCTGCGCAATGAGCAGCAGTAAGTATAGCCCTGTTCTTTATGATGACTGCTCCACAAATGTGAGCCCAACTGGAAGTCGTTCTTCTTCTCAAAGCCACTTGGTAAGGAACTTCTGTTATGTCAACTTCATATCCGTTGACTATTCTAGCTGATGTTTCTACTGCTTCAGGTACTGACAATGTGGTGAGGCTAAAGTAAACTGTAATAAAGATAATATAGAGTTCAAAAATAAAAACAACACATTTTGCAAAAAAATAATTTTGTGATACTATTTTTAGGAACCGGTGCATGCAGACTACTTGTACTTCTGTTAGGGCGTGGTAACTTATGTAGTAGGTATATTACAGAAATTGGCCACTAAGTAACGTGGCATGAATTATGCTAACTAGTATCTACGAACTACATTTTAGATAGTATTTGGTGGAAAACATTTAAAGTAAAGTAAAAAGTTTTTATTTCTCACACAAAATATATATTTGCAATCAACTCAAGCTAATATAGATTTATGAATCATTTAAGAATAATAATTATTTATTAATCAGAACGTACTTAAACAGTTGTGCTAAGATTTAACAATTTATATTTTAAATTTCTGTATTTACCAGATTAGTTACATGTATGATGTGACAAGCTCGATAAGACCCTGCCCTCCGAACTAGTTTGAGACTGTTATCGTCCGGCAATGCAAGGCGTATTGAGATACAAAATGAAAAAAAACTAAAAACTTACCCGCAAATAAAATTTGCACATTATAATTCATATTTTCCAACAATCAATACCCACCGAAAAATAACTATTTAGCACAAACTCTCCTGTTTGAATAAGATACATTATCTCTAGTGGCCAAGATCAAGAATGTTATCATTGGAATTGCCACAATTTTACTGGCTTATCTCAAAATATCAGATAATGTTATAAGTTCCAAAAATTGCAATTGACTAAAAATATGGACCAGAAAAAACAACCGGAGGGAATAGCGTGATGACGAGGAGTCCTTTACCCAGCAGTGGGTGGATGTAGGCTGAGATGATGATGCCGATTAAAAAAAAAACTTTATCAAACTCCATGTATTTTCCTTTATTATTATGTCCTTGATCAACTACACTTCAATAAAATAATAGATAAATAGGTCATTCCGGTGATGACAGGTGGAGCAGGGTGTTGACTGAGTGGTGGCCCCGAGATGGAAACAGGAACGCAGGCCGTCCGCCGGCAAGATGGGTCGACGACATTGTAAAGATCGCAGGTCGTATGTGGGTTAGAAGTTTAGAACAGCACAGGACAGAGACGAATGGCGACAACTAAGAGAGGTCTATGCCCAGCAATGGGGTGAGAAGGGCTGACGATGATGATGATGATGATGAGGTCATTACAAAATCCCTCTGCCACTTGCTTATTTTGAAATTAGCGGTACCATGCCACCACCTGAATTTGAATAGTCAAGGAAATTCGAATCTTTTTTGTGATTAATCATGTTTATTTCAGTTTAAGCCGGCACTTAGCTATCGGCACAGATCCTACTTTATGAAAGACTAGCTTTGGCCCGCGACTTCACACGCGCAAAGACCAAAATCATTTTTCGATATAAACTTTGACACCCAATTTTTATCCCATAGGACCAGATGATTTAAGGGATAGAAAGTAGACTATGTGTTATCCAGGTTATAATCTACGTAAATACTAAATTTAATCGAAATCGGTTCAGCCGTTACGACGCGATTGAGTAACAAACAAATAACAAACATCCAAAATTTCAAATTTATAGTATTAGTGTGATCACAATTGTATCGAAAGTTTCCAAAACAACATACATACGCGAATTAAATCTAAAACTACTCAAGAATTCCTAAATATTTTCCTACAGTCTCAAAAATATCTTAAGCATGTGAAAGGCAGGCTAATAAATAGACAGGTAAGTCTTTACTAACTACTGCAACCTTGTTAAACCAGCTAACAATAGGCTGATATTGCAAACTTAAACACGATGGTACAACGAGCGGCCTTATCACTATAATCGGTCTCTTTCAGACAATCTATGGATGTACTAAATTGAAAAGAATGAGAGAAGATAATAAAACATTCATCACCATCATCATCATATCCGCCGTAGGACGTCCACTGCTGGACAAAGGCCTCCCTCATTGATCTCCAGGAACTGCGGTTGGAAGCGGCCTGCATCCAACGCCGACCTGCGGTTCTTACCAAGTCGTCTGCCCATCTTGTAGGTGGACGTCCTACGCTGCGCTTCCCGGTCCGTGGCCTCCATTCGATAACTTTCCTCCTATTCGATAAAACATTATGTATTTTTAATTGAGAGAATCCAGAGCGGAACGCCCGAATGAACACCCATTCATGACTTTGGTCCATTACCATATTCACGATGTCATAAGCTTAACCGTCGTAAAAAGGTGCAAAATTATATTAATAGCGTTTTAATACGATCCAGTCAATAATGCGGGGATTTTATCGGCAATCAAACCGATGTTCTGAACCGGGGAAATTTATGGAAACATTAAAATTCATCAGAATTGAGATGTAATGAAACACTGTAATGATGTATCGAAAAAGTGATACATTGTTAACGTTTAGAGGTGGGTGTATTCAGTGCCACTGTCTGTTCTTTCTCTATTGAAGTAATAATATAGCTATGAAAACGCCCTTGTGATTGAAAACCACGTAGGAGGAGTACGTACGGTACACGTACGGAGTACACGGTAGGAGTAGGTAGAGCTATTTAGGTTCATTGACCGTAAACATTGATGTAAATATGGATATTCCATTAGATTCCGACTAATCCTCCGGAATTTTCCGGATCAATCCAGGATAATTATTTTTATCAATAAGTATAAAAATGGTTTATGTAAGCCAATAAACGCCCAAGTGACGTTGTAAATTTTACATCAGCAACACGTTGCCGCTCTGTTGAAACTCGTGATATAGCCGCATAAGCCGATAACGAAAACAATAGCAAGGTGTTTCTGTCGGAGCGACGCACCTGTTTTGTCTCTTTCTGCACCACTACTATTCAATTGTTTACCGACAGTAACTTGTTGTCAAATGACTCACTCGATTACTTCGGTTCTTAGAGTGCGCTTGTTTGCTTCCTGTTGTGTTTTGTTGTGAGGTGAATTTCTTTTGACTCTGGCTTGTTTAATAGCTTTTTGTTATTTTTCTACCTAAAAAGCAAATCCCGGGATTTTGGGAATATCCATATTATTCTTAAATATGGCAAGTACACATAATAGCTCTACCTAGTCCGATCACTGCTGATAACCAAAATGGTGTTAAGAATCTATAGAAGTGCGAATAAACAGTGCTATGTTAACTAAAAAGGATTACTCAATGAACGGGCTAACTTTTCCAAATTGTAGTCGCATTTGAGCTGGCCTAAGTATTTAAGATCATATGATCATATGATATATATATATATATATATATCTATATATATATATATATATATATATATATATATATATATATATATATATATATATATAGATATATATATAGATATATATATATATATATATATATATATATATATCATATGACTTGGGGTTATGAATTTGCGTCGAAAACAGCGGGTTTTCGTAAAATTTTTATTGATCGAGCGAAGCGAGGTGTCCAAATTGGGCAAATCAGCGTTTGTATGTACATATATATGTTTGTTTGTCCGAGGATAACTTTCGAAGCGTTGATCCGATCGAAATTTGATAAATGGGTAGGTAATGATGGCACAATTTTGTTGTGACTGAATGAGCTAAAAATGTTGGGGTGGTTTTTAAGGTTGGGGGGGTTCAAGTGGGATAAAATAAGAAATAAAAATGAGACTATTAAGTCATGTGGAACGTCAAATGAAAGGTATTTATTAGTATATTTCAACTCTTTTTTTTATTTTTCGTTTAATTGTTGTAGTTTTTGAGTTATTAGCAATAATACGAGTAGAAACAAAACTGACAAAATTCACAAGGTAAACCAGTGACCCCAAAATTCTGAAATTATGTAATTATATATTAGGTATGCGTGTAGCTTTAGTGACACAAATATAGGCAAAAGTCTGAAATGCAGAATAACTGCATTTGTAGCCCAAAAATGAGTTATTAAAAACATGAACTCCCGTTACCTGTAATTTGAATGAATTTGTAGATCAAGTAAGGTGGTAGTTTATTTCGTGGCACTATTATGATAGTCAAAGATTACGAATAATATTATTTTCGTTTTTATGGGAGACTCGCGAAATCTCAGTTCGGGGCAAATCACTAGTTTAATGACAAACAGAATCTTGAAAAGTCCTAGAACAATCGATATTCTCGTATGTGATCACAAAGACGTTTCAGAGTTACATACATATTCCGTAGCACTCTGTGTATATTACGAGTGATATAATAAAATTAACTACCATTAAAATTTTTATCATCCATGTTCATCGTTTATTGGTTACTACTACGTTAAATTAAAGCATCAATTTTTCTTTCCTTATTAACTGATGAACGAAGCACATAGTTGATGAACTAATTGGTACTGATTCACCACTTAGAATTTCACACATTCGCTTCTCATGAGCATGCGCCATCTGCCCTCATTCAAAACTTTAGTTCCACAGAACTGCCTAAATTGATCGTAATAAGTGTATTGGGCAAGATAAGATAGTGTTCATTAAATCAATAGAAAGCCGCGTCGTGTGCATCGCTCGTTTTACACCCACATACAACATTCCAACGGGAGCCAAAGACCTCTCGCTTCCTGGATCGCACACAACCGAACAACTTAATAGTACTTGATACTGTGACTTTACTTGTTAGATCCGAAGAGTATCGCTAGTTTGAGTTGTTTAATAACTCGCCCAAATTTTCAACTTACCAAATGGTCATATTATGAAAATGCTATTTTTTGTCGAAGAACGCTCAAACACTTATTTACAGTAAGTGTAAATCGCCACCCAAATAAAACATGTAAAATATTTAATCCATAATCGCCAGTTAATGCAAAGTATATCATCATCATCATATCAGCCGTAGGACGTCCACTGCTGGACAAAGGCCTCCCTCATTGATCTCCAGGAACTGCGGTTGGAAGCGGCCTGCATCCAACGCCGACCTGCGGTTCTTACCACGTCGTCTGCCCATCTTGTAGGTAGACGTCCTACGCTGTAGTTGCCGGTCCGTGGCCTCCATTCGAAAACCTTCCGGCCCCATCGGCTATCTGTTCTGCGCGCTATATGGCCTGCCCATTGCCACTTCAACGTGCTAATCCGTCGGGCTATGTCGGTGACTTGAGTTCTCCTACGTATCTCCTGATCCCGTAGAGAAACCCCGAGCATAGCCCTCTCCATAGCACGTTGAGCGACTCTGAGCTTATTCATAAGGCCAATAGTGAAGGACCACGTCTCGGTTCCATATGTCATCACTGGTAACACACACTGATTGAAGACTTTCGTCTTAAGGCACTGCGGTATGTTGGACGAAAAGACGTTGCGAAGTTTCCCAAACGCTGCCCATCCGAGTTGGATTCGACGATTGACCTCTTTCTCGAAGTTGGACCTACCTAATTGGACGGTTTGTCCTAGGTATACATACGCGTCGACAACTTCAAGAGCCGAGTTCTCAACCATAACTAGGGCAGGGACGACATGATTTTCGTCTTGTCCATGTTCATTTTAAGTCCTACCCGTTGGGAGACTCGATTGAGGCCTTCGAGCATCGTACTGAGCTCTTCCATCGACTTTGCCATGACCACAATATCGTCGGCAAACCGAAGGTGAGTGATGTATTCGCCGTTAATATTGATGCCCAGTCCTTTCATTCCAGAAGCATGAAGGCATCTTCCAATGCGGTCGTAAACAGTTTCGGAGAGATTACACCTCCCTGTCTTACGCCTCTTTTTAAGGAAATCGCCTTCGAGCTCTGTTCGTGTACTCGGACTGACATAGTGGCGTTTTTATACAAACACTTCAACACTTCGATGTACCGAATTTAGTGACCGAATCGTAGAGCCGTCCATAGAACCTTTCGACTTCCCTTAACACTTCCGCTTTACTTGACGTTATGCTACCATCTTCCCTCTTCAGCTTCGTCATGCGGCTCTGCCTAATAGAATTATCTCTCGCGAATACTTTGGAGCCTTTATTCCGCTCTGTGGTATCTTTAATACGAGATGTATTAAAGGTACGAATATCGTGCCGCAAGGATTTCCAAATCTTTCTATTGAGCTGCCTATGTGACTGAGCATCATCGGGAGACTGCAGTCGTGAAGAACGTCGTTCAGCCATGAGGTTACGGGTGTCATCAGAGAGTTTCTGAGGTCTATTGGTACGGGGGGTCTTAAAGAACTGGGACCCCACCATATGGACGGTTTCTACGAACCTATTATTGATCTCGTCCACTGATGCATCTACTTCTAGACAGTCAAAGCAATTTGCAAGTTCGAGTTGAAAGCTCTCGAGGTTTTAGATATGTGCGCGAGTAGGTCATAGCGTAAACTTCATCAAACGGGACCTTTTAAGTTTAACGTTCATATTCAATGTGGCTCTAACAATTCGGTGATCACTGCCGGTTTTCACCCTGTGAATCACAGAGACATCATTGAATATTCGTTTCTTGTTAGTCAAGATGAAATCAATCTCATTTCTCGTGGAACCGTTGGGACTCATCCAGGTCCATTTCCTGTGAGGCGGCTTCTGGAAAAAAGAATTCATCATAAAGAGTCCTTCTTTCCCCAGAAAATCGGCCAACCTCTGTCTCTTAGGGTTCCGTTGCCCATATCCAAATTGCCCCACTCTCAACTCATCATCGTTTCTCATGCCTAGTTTTTCATTGAAGTCCCCCATAACAACAATAAAGTGAGTTTTGTTCGTATGTATGGCTCTACTGATGTCCTCATACATATACTCTACTTCTTCATCTGGGTGTGAAGAGGTCGGCGCATATACCTGAACGACCTTCAGCAAATATCGCTTAAATATTTTGTGTGTCAGGTACGCGACCCGGCTCGACACACTGTCGATGGTGATAATGTTGTTGATGAGTGACTTGTGAACGAGAAACCTAACACCACCTTGGGACTGTTGGTTGCCCTCCCGGTAGTATAGTAGGTTACCAGACTTAAGGGATATCGTGTCCTCACCCTCTCTACGGACTTCTGATAACCCCAAAATGTCGCAGTGTAATCTACTAATTTCTTCTTCCAGCTCAACAATCTTTTCGTCTGTCCTCAAAGTGCGGATGTTGTGTATTACCAGGGCCAGTGGTCGTCGTAGGGTTTGGTAGCCGATCGTCTCCCGGGAATTCTTAGCACCCCTGGCCTCACCGTTACCGTGACTGCTACCGTAGCCAGGATTAGCGGGGCCGCCGGGGTTTCGGGGGCCTGGTTTTATGTTGTTTTATCATAAAGGGGTTGTTGCCATACTCGCCACGCTTGGCAGGCGGGTTGGCGAGCGCAGTATAGGTATTGAAAACATAAAAAGACCCTGCTTCCCATCTTTCGGAGGTATCCCTTAGCAGATTCTTACTGCATCCACGGGCAAGAGCGGAGGGGCAACATTCTAACGCCTGCGCTCCACGGCAATAGGTATATGACCACTAGGTATATGAACGGATATAATAGTAAACTTATATATCATCATTATCATGGTCAGCCAGTGTCGACTCACTGCTGGGCATAGGCGTCTCTTTGTTTCTGCCATGCGTCTCTTTGTTTCTGCCATTCTTCCCGATCTTGTTCCAGTCTGAACCACGTACGACCCACGGTCCTATTGATGTCGTCGATCGATCTCGCTGGTAGGCGTATTCGATGCCCAGTTCTCGGATTCACTCTGTTAGTGGCTTAGTCTACCTGTCGTCACTTCGTCTGGCCAAATGTACTGCTCAACTCCATTTGAGCCCCAATATTCGCTTGCTGACGTCTTGTACTTTAGTCTGCTTGCGAATTTCGGTATTGGGAACTTGGTCTAAGAGTGTGATGCCGAGCATGGCGCGCTCAATGGCTCTCTGTGCTATACTTATTTTGTGCACAGCCTCCTTCGTGAAGCCTCCATGTCTCGGCACCATAAGTCATAGTTGGCAGGACACGTTGGTTATAGAGACGTGTTTTAAGACATTGTGGAATACACGTGGATTTTAAGATGTCATCTAGTTTGCCGAAATAATTAAAGAAATTATAATAAGAATAAGAAATTGTAAAAGCGGATTATAAAAAAATATATCTTTTTTCAACATTTTAATCTAGTCCTTCAGATCGAAATGAAGAGTCTACTCGCTACTACGTCTAAAACAAAGTGTAACTTACATACAGACAAATAAACAGTAATTTTCAGTATATAAATACTCTTAGATGAATAGATTTAAAAAACAGGATTGTTTTCTTGCTTGTTACGTATTTGAGCTTGGGTGTTTTATTGGTAAATAAATCTGATATCAAGATTAAGGTCATTGACTTTTCTAAACTTGTTGCTTGTATTTGTTTGTATGCTCAAACGAGTTGCGAATGTTTTGTTATATTATTTTTATAGTGAAAGTAAACGCAAGATTACTCGCCTCTATGAACTTCACCGTTTAATACCTATTACCAGCGGTGGCCAGTACTTGAATTACGTGTAATTAAAATACGTTTTTGAAATAAAAATACGTATTTTGTATTTGTAATTCAATTACTTCATAAAAATATAATTTTTAATTAGTATTTCAAATACCGGTCGCTGAGGTATTTTGTTGTTAGTATTTCAAATACTTATGGCGCCTAAATACATCAGAACATAAATACATTTAGCGATCTTGTTAATGGTGCGCTCTACAGAAAATAGCGCTCGATAGTTTTCGTACCTATTCGTAAGCAAAATGGCGACCGCTAAATATGGCAATCTTTAAAGTTGTCAAGTACCTAACACCAGACTGTATTTTGTAATTTGAATATTAAATAAACATTGTTAATTTACTATATTTTGTATAGTAATTGAACTAATATTTTGTATTTCGTATGTTAAATACGTGCGAGATAGTATTTTGTAGTTTTTTTTGACGACCTCCGTGGCACAGTGGGCGAATAGCCGGCTGAGACTCAGGAGGTAGCGGGTTCGATTCCCGCCGCGGAACAAATGTTTGCATGATCTGCAGATATTAGTTCTGGGTCTGGGTGTTGTTCTATATATTATAAGTATGTATTTACAAAAAATATATAGTATAAGTATTCTATTAGTTATCTGGTTCCCATAGTACAAGCTCTGCTTAGTTTGGGGCTAGATAGCGCTGTGTGAAATGAATGATAACTGATAGAATACTTATATACATTTTTTGTGCATACAAAAATATAATATACTAGCTTCCTCCCGCGGCTTCGCATGCATGGTTTGTCTGTGGTAGTTCAATTAAATTGAATTCTTTATTTCAGACTAGCACTAAACTACTACTAAAACTATAGATACTATATATAAGGCAGGTATATAGTCCATATTACGTGCTATATAATATAACAATATACAATAAAATAAGTAAATAGACGGTAGGTAGGTACACATAAATATTAAAATAACAGCCAGGTCAACATTGGAGTGTGGAGCTGAAGACCCCATCGCAAACTTGCGTCGGCGACCAGCCGTTACGACAGACGTCGTGCTGGAAGCGATCATTAGTAGTGGAGTATTCGAGCGTAACGGCCGTGCTGTTCATCTTGTGAGTGAATATGTTGTACTTGTCGGTTCTTATCTTGCGAATGCGAAGGCGCAAGGAAATAACACATCGACATCGAACATATCCATGATGAGATTCTCAATAAAATAAACACTTGCACCTTCCTCAGCACTCACAGCGAAACTGACGCTGCGCTGTCGCGCGACTGTCGTCGTGTGTGCGCGTGCACAACGCGACTAGACGCGGCGAGAAGAAGCGAGCGCGCGCGACTCCCCTAACTTCTCGTCGCGACTCCGCGACTCTGACGCCAAGTGTGCGGAGCTTTAAATAAAATATATGAAAATTGTCGGCCGCAGCCTATCGTCGCATCTAGTTGCTGAGCTGTCGCTGTCGCGTGTCGCCTACACTAAACGTCCACAGTGTGCGCTCTCGTCCAGTGTTCCATGAAGGGACAGTCGAAGTCCAGCCTCCCTGCAATGAGTTTCAGGTAACGCATATGCGTTAACCCATGTTTTAATCTACGTACATACTTAATTTCATCAAAATCGGTTCAGCCGTAACGACGTGATTGAGTAACAAACAAACAAATAAATAAACAGAAATCCAAACTTTCGCATTTATAATTAGTGTCATAGAAAAATACCCAAACCCGGAACAAATATCTGTAGACCATGCAAACATTTTGTCCCGCACGCTCATGCATCTCAGCCGGTTATTCGCTCACTGTGCTACGGAGGTCGTCATGATATTGGGGACTTAAATTTTTTTTTGAAATGAGTACGCATCCAAACGTTCAACCATTTAAATTTTAAAGTAAGAAGACTTACTGAAGAGAAGATTTACCTATTACAAGGTATACATCTAGTATTGCAATACACCGACTAGAACCCCATAAAAATCCGGACAAATTAGCATGGATTACGAAATAATCAATACGTATCGAGTTGGTAAGTGCAGTCATTTTGCGCGTCGCCTGCTCAAGCGCGAAGGACGACTGTGATTTGACGGCCGACTTCTAGCCGCTACTCATTGCAGTGTAAGCTAGCAGCTGAAGAGAAGAAGCTATGAAATGATATTACTGGAACCGAGACGTGGTCCTTCACTATTGGAATTATGAACTAGCTCAGAGTCGCTCAACGAGCTATGGAGGGCTATGCTCGGGGTTTCTCTACGAGATCTAATAAGAAATGAGGAGATACGTAGGAGAACTCAAATCACCGACATAGCCCGACGGATTAGCAGGTTGAAGTGGCAATGGGCAGGCCATATAGCGCGCAGAACAGATGGCCGATGGGGCCGGAAGGTTCTTGAGTGGAAGCCAAGGACCGGCAAGCGCAGCGTAGGACACCTACAAGATGGGCAGACGACTTAAGACGTAATAACCGCAGGTCGGCGTTGGATGCAGGCCGCTTCCAACCGCAGTTCCTGGAGATCAATGAGGGAGGCCTTTGTCCAGCAGTGGACGTCCTACGGCTGATATGATGATGATGATTACTGCAAAGAGTTCTCTCTTTGAACAGTAATATTTTGGAAAATATGAGACTACAGAAAACAGAAAGAGAAAAACTTATAAAAAATAACAATAAACCAGGTGTTTGTGTCGGATAAAACAATCAATTTCTTGCAGAAAATCTATCAAATATTAGTGAAATGTAAAAAAAACACATAGTTATTTATATAGGATATTAAATTAGAAATAAAGAGATACAAATTGCTAAAATAGCAGCTGGCGGAAATTTAAGTTGTTTATATTATTTCGTAGACAAACTAATGTTATTGACATATCCCAGATGATGACTTCAACGGCAAAAGTGACAGTATGCGGGGCACATAGCTCAAAGAACTGAATCTTTATGGCGTCTTTCTATCTCATGGGGAGCTGTCCCATGCTGCATTTTTCATGGTTTCTGATTCATTAACTTTTCTGCCCCAACGGAGGTCTATTGCTCCGCTCACTGCCACTTCAATTTGCAGCTAAAGTTATCATTTGGGCTATGTCGGTAATTTTGGATCGTCTACGTAATAAACCACCGAAATCTCATAACTTGCACTATAACAAAACTAAGATATCGGATGTCCAACATCATGTTAGTATTATCATTAATACGACATAGCGGACACTTTATTGACATTTATTATACAGATTCTGTCATTTACACCAAATATTTGTCAGGTTAATCCATACATATAATAAATATTTGTTTAACTATAGCTTTTTCAAAACGTATTCAGATAACTTGATGCTGGTTATCGTTAAACCCGATCGATTATGTACAGCATTATGTCAACTTCAACATCACTGTGTAAAAATAAACATATAACTAGTATTTAAGCAGGTGTTATGAGGATATACTTCATTTGCACGGTATCAATCTATACTAATATTATAAAGAGGATAGATTTGTATTTTTGTGTGTGTGTGTGTATGATTTCAAAAATTCTTTCACCACTGGAAAGCTGCATTCACCTTGAGTGACATAGGCTATATTTATTGCTAGAAAATATTAGGAATTCTTAATAAAACTTAAGTAACGTAACCCAAGGTGTAAAAAAGTGCCCTAAAACGTCTTTCGTCGCATGCGCTGCAAAAACTATTGATGATAGAACAAAATTATGTTGTAGGTACAATATTAAAGAACATATCAATATCTACAAAAAACATTGGAATACCATACGTCCAATTATTATCGTTATGTCACAATAACCACTTTTTTCATTTTAAAAGTTGATAGAAATACCGACCAAAATTATCCTACTTCCTACTAATATTATAAACGCAAAAGTTTGTATGTATGGATGTTGTTTCACGCCGGAACGGCTGAACCGATTGCGGTTAAATTTGGTATGGACGTAGATCGTAACTTGTATTAACACATAGGTTACTTTTTATTGGCTAACCACGCGTGCGAAGCCGCTGGCAACAGCTAGTAATATTATAAAAGGAAAGATTTGTATATTTGTAACGAATAAACTCAAAAACTACGGGTCCGATTTAAAAAATTCTTTCATCATTAGAATGCTACATTATTCCTGAGTAACTTAAGCTACTTTTTATCCTATTGCGCAGAAAGAGGGTAATGTTTTTATTGACAAACCATGCGTGCGAAGCTGCAGGCAGGTCAGCTAGTATGATATATAATATGGACACCAGAGATTATTTTGTCAATGTTGTTGGTGAAAATGATCACTATATATCTATTTGCGTAGTTAAAAACATGTAAATCATCCCAGCAATTATTGCTTCATTACGTCCAATCACGACGTTGAAACTACAATCCATAGACATGACTTGAATATTTATACTCAACCTTTGTAAACCGCAGAATATTTAATTTCTGTATCCGAAACGTAGAGGAATTGTGTTCCTTCATTTAATAACGTTACTTACTCAATTAAAGTCACTTTTTGAGTCATCCAAGTCCACCATACACGTCGTGAATCAGCTAGATATGAACTGAGTTACTGTTTCAATTTACCCCGAAATGTATTTCTCCTATTGCCATCCTTTCTAATATAGTCCAGTCCTTGGTCTACTTGTCGTCACTGAAAATGGGCCGCAAATTGTATGACCTGATTTTTCACGTACCGTCTTATCGGTGTTTCGACCGATATGCTCCGAATCATTAATAATAATAATTATTCGGAGCGCATCGCACTCACCCTGTTCACGAATTGAACCGAAACATATCGGTCGAAACACCGATAAGACGGTACGTGATAAATCCCGTATTTATAATAATGATTGAAATCAATCACGAAAGTTTTCTAAGTAAAATTGTATGACGTGGTTTACGTTCTTTAGTGAAAAGTCTTTAATTTCAAGACCTTACAAAAGACTGGCAAGCTCACGTCCCTGACTCGTCAACGCTCACTGCCCGGATGTATGTAAAGTGACGATTTATAATGGTATTGTCGTATGCTCGTTCGTTTGTGTCTTCCGTGTAATTAAAACTACCTGGTAATGAGTTTGTCACATTATAAAAAAATCCTTTGTGCTTAGTTATGTGAGATTTCAATCTTATTTTTATTGTTCTGAAGGTCAACATTTACAAAAACCACATGCTGGAACGCCTATCTTATAGAAATAGTTTTGGAAGAAGACTCTGTACTCAGGGATTTTTTATGCTACCTGGGGATGGAACAAGCTTAAGGTCCATCTGATGTAAGTAGTAACCATCGCCTATAGCAAAGTATTGCTCGTAGGTCACGTTAGAAGCGTGCCCTACTATGAACTGCCTTGCGTCTATCAACTTAAGGCATACCTGCCTATATGTAAAACCTGAATTATATCACCGAAAATCCATAACCTTCATACCGAAACTCAGCGACGCATTCTTATAGAAAATGTAAAAACTCCACACATTATTTTTTTAACTAATAAGGCACTAGATTCCAAAACAACTTTGAACTCTATTTTGAAGTCTAAAGCTGGCAATTACAAATAACTAAGATGTTATTATTTTGTAAAACACAAAGATTAAACTTATCTCCCTAAAAATCAACACAAATTAATTCTCACAAGACTAACAGAACTCAAGACGAAAATAAATAAAGGTGTATCTTTACGTCACAGCAGTAAATTCAATTTGCATATAAAATTACAATTTTCATGTGAAACTGAGGTTCTTAGTGAATTATTCGAGCCAGTGGAGCGGCGATTTCCTATACAAGTCTCCGCTATTGTACCTTTATCTGTACCAAAGTACTTGGTGAGCGTAAAGAAATATCTGCGTGTTAGATAACTTTTGTATCACAACATCAACGAGTGTGAAACTCAGCTAAATTGTGTGTACTTCAGTCGCAAGCGCAACCAGCAAACCTAATGATTTCTAGCTTTCTCGTCATTTGAGTTACCTATTTATTAAATTTATTTTAATTGTATCCGTCTTATAGGATTTGTAAGCATAATGATATAGAGTTGTTGTCGCTATTTAGCGATGATACGGCCAACTGTTTAAATTAATTCCTACGGCACGTACGGACGGTACGTAAGGCACGGCAGCGTAGAACGTCCATCTACAAGATGGGCAGACGACTTGGTAAGAACCGCAGGTCGGCGTTTAATGCAGGCCGCTTCCAACCGCAGTTCCTGGAGATCAATGAGGGAGGCCTTTGTCCAGCAGTGGACGTCCTACGGCTGATATGATGATGATGATGATGATTATACTGAAATGTGTCTAGTTGTAACACGCTGTTAAAATTTATGTTCAATAAATACCTTTTAAAAACAATAACAAACCTGGTAGTGAACTGGAGTAGTTGAGCTATCTATAGATCGTTTATAACGGTTATCAAATAGCTCAGATGCTTTTTTGTATTTTTTAATGAGATATTTAGATACTTGTTGATTGTTGCGGTTATTAAATGGAGGCACTTCCGTTAATTAATCTTGCAGTTTTTTTTTGTATAAGTCTATAGTTATAGTGGTTTATATAGCAGATTGTCCGATGCGCTCTCACAAGCGTATGCGCGCGGGAGGGCGATATCGCGATGTCTCCTCATAGACTCACGCTACATTCCACACGACCAATGCTATATTTTATAATAACTTTCTTGTTTTCAGTTCACTATGTTGCGTTTCATTTTAATATACTTGCAAGATGTGAATTGAGCTACCATATGAGGTTTGCCCATTAGGCTACGACATGGCACGCTTCAAGAGAAATGTAAAGAGGTTTCTACAGTGTAGGGAACGCATCGACAATACCCCGGGTGTTGCCGGTGTCAATAGGCGACGGTGACCGCTTACCATCAGGTGGGCTGTAAGCCTGTTTCCCCACAAATACCATAAAAGAAAATGTATTAAGAATTATTAACCTACAAAATCTACAATTACCTATAAAATTACATCTTTTCAAATTTAAGGTAAGTGGCACAAATGGTGCATACAAAAACAGGGTGCAACATACGCACCAAAAATAACCCACAATGTGTTGTTGATTCTAGTAAAAAATGGGATGTGGCTGTGTCATGGACACGGCCGTGTGTTATACGTGAATACGTGTACGTAACAGCTAATATTTTCTATACAAAATATAAAATACGCTACTAAGAAGTCCTTCGGGTCATCATCATCATCATCATATCAGCCGTAGGACGTCTACTGCTGGACAAAGGCCTCCCTCATTGATCTCCAGGAACTGCGGTTGGAAGCGGCCTGCATCCAACGCCGACTTGCGGTTCTTACCAAGTCGTCTGCCCATCTTGTGGGTGGACGTCCTACGCTGCGCTTGCCGGTCCGTGGCCTCCACTCGAGAACCTTTCGGCCCCATCGGCCATCTAAATAGAAATCTCGAAACGCAGCATGATGACCACAAAATGGCGGCGCTTCCTCCACCACCGCGCGTGATGCGTCACAGTCCTCACTTAGCGTAAAGAACTCTTTTATCCATAGGTATCCAGTTATGTAATTAAATTTTCGATGGAGATGATAGATGCAACACCAAACTCTATCCTCCGATTTTGTTATCATTCGGTTTTTGAATTGCCGCATACTACGAAAGCAATTTTAAAACTGTATTCACGACAATATAAAACCCGACGTAGTGGCAGCGTTCTAAATGGACGCTGCGTAGCTAAAACCCTCTGTATTATTATTAGAGAGGCTTACTAACCTCGCAAATCCAGCAATCCGGTCCTTGGGCTTAAGGCACTTCCTTAGGCACCGCAGTCTAGGATACAAATTAGGTACCTATGGGAAACTGATTGACGTTCCCGGTACGCAACGTGATCAGGTCCTTCGATATGAAGCCATGTTCAACGTATGACGTCATGTGATCAACACAAAATTAGTGTGTAAGCAGATTCTGATTCCCGTATTTGATCCATATCTAGGATCATATATTAGGTAAAACTCAGATTAAAACACTCAAGCTAATCACCTTAACTTCCTGTACTTATACTTACATTGACAGAATCATTATTTACATACAGAGAATCGCGGCGTTCGTTTTCTATTTTTCAATCCAGTCGTTCCGCCTTTCAATACTTTCCTATACTAGACAGTGACCAGTTTAACTTGATCCTTCCCCCCTCGCTTCACGAAGTATTAATGGAGGTAATGAAGAGCAAGGGTACGTATAGTAGAGGGTCTTTATTGAGTGGTGTTTAGAAGCGGAAGGCGTCCGGAGTCCGGACAATGGCCGACGATCACCGCTACGTTCCCAGCTCATTATGTATTCACTATAAAGTTCCATAAGTTTAGATTTCATTGTTTTAAAGTTAACTCTTCAATACTTATCGGTATTTTACAATGGTTTTGTTAAGTAACTTACAAGTTAAAATATCGAATGAGAAAAATCAAAAAAAAATCCAAAACGGAAGATCCAAAAAATGACGGAATTTGTTTTCTAGAAAAAAGTCGCTGTGAAAATTGCGTTAGTATAAATTTTTATACTCCTACTAATATAAATAGTCTATATATATTTTCTAATATAGTAAACGATGGTCATAAATATATTAACTGATCTACTAATTAAAATAAATCAAGTTTTTAAAGTCGAATCAAGGTTACAACAATCACATCCTAAGTTAGGTGCAGAATAGTAAAAAACCTGTTTGTCAAATATTATGCAAGAAAATGTCAGTGACGACCTTTGAAAGGCGACACTTTGAAATTTGGTATGCTTTTGGTGTATATTCGTATTATTATATCATTGAATACCAATATACTTTCTGACATAGACTAGACTAAAATTATATTAGGTACCTACTTACTTAACCTTTGCTAGTAATTTGTAATTAATTAATTGCCAGAAACCGGTGGAATTCGAATGGGTACATATATAATATAATACATAAATAAATTATATTTAAATAAATAATGCTGGACATTTCACACAGCGCCATCTAGCCCCAAACTAAGCAAAGCTTGTACTATATGACCCTGATAACTGATATAACACATAAAAACGTTTTTTTAAATATATATTATACATACTTAACTATAATATTATATGAGAAAAACCAGACCCGGAACAAGTATCTGTAGATCAAACTTATTTCACTTACTTATTTGACATTGTTTTGTGTCTGTTTGAGCTACTGTCATGTTAATTTTATTGATATATTCCTAAATATAACGTAACTTGGTGTTCTTTAATATACAATCTACAGTGGGAAATAAATGAAATGAAATATTTGTTCCGCGGTGGGAATCGAGTTCACAACCTCCTGTGTCTCAGCCGGCTATTCGGCCACTGCGCCACGGAGGCCGTCCTCGTAAACTTAACCTAGTTCTCATAAGTACCTACCTACTTGAATATTGCAGTCACAGTCACTACGTGTACAAAATAAAAATTGCTAGATTATTATGTATAAATTAATGTATGTATGTTTGGGTAATTTTATTAATTAATAATCAATTACAAATATTTGTTTCGGGTCTGCGTGTTTTTCTATATATTATACATTTTTATACTAATATATAAAAAAAATATATCGCTGTGTGAAATTCAGCATTATTTAAGCATTATTTATTATGAATCATCATCATTATCATCCACAGCCCGACTTCACCCACAGCTGGGTATAGGCCTCCCCAAATTTGTGCCATCCGCCACGATCCTACGCTAGTCTCACCCATTGACGGCTCGCGACTCTAACGATCTTGTCCACCCATCTCGCTGCCGGACGACCCGTCTACAGCCATTCCTCGGCCGCCATTCAGTTGCTACCCTGCTGCACCTGTCATCACCACGTCTAGCCAAGTGTCCCGCACAAGACCATTTGAGCTCCATAACTCGAATCCTAACGTCATGAACCTTTGTATTATTATTAATACTAGATAAAAATTAATTATAGAGAAAACGTAAGGCAACGTTTCTAAGTTGTCTGAAATATATAATATTACTTAAGCAAATAACAATATGACGGTCTTGTAAATCCGAATCTTTGTCTTTCTGCTCAGGATCTTGGACACCAATACCTTGTGAAGTGTTGCACTGCATCTGAGGGTATGCTGTACACGAATGTCAATTTCTTCCTGCCTCGTGTTAGTGTCAGTCACAGTGCCAACTAGGTACTTAAACTGGACCGATATTGATGTACGGCTGTGAGACTTGGACGCTAACACTGAAGGAAGAGAACAGACTCTTGGTGGTAGAGCGGAAGGTCCTCTGTAAGATATTGGGACCGATCCGCAGAGAGGACGGAAGCTTGAGAGTCCGAAAGAACTTAGAGATCGAGGAGCTAGTGAAGGAACACAACATCATCGGTGAAACGAAAGCACATCGCCTTCACTGGCTCGGCCATTTAGAGAGAATGGGAGAGGATCGACAAGTTCACAACGCCTATCTCGGTCTCCCCGCCGGCCGGCGACCCGTTTAACGTCCGCGGTACCGCTGGAAAGATGTAGTGGAAGCGGACCTGCGTGAGCTACAAGAGGAAAACTGGCGGGAAGCTGCACAGGACAGACTAAAATGGCGACTGCTATTATCGGAGGCCAAGACACACTTCGGGTCGCTGAGCCATATGAGTAAGTAAGTAAGTAAGTAAATAACAATATATAACTAACTTCCGCGTAAGGCTTTGCACACATGGTTTGTCAATAAAAAGTAGCCTATGTCTCAATCCAGGTCATAATCTATATATAAAGGTACCAACTTTTAATCAAAATCAATTCATCTGTTTCGACTTGAAAGCATTACGGACGAACAAACTCACTTTCGCATTAAAATTTTATTATTAACTAGTAATCTTTGACTATCAAAATAGTGGCACGAAATACAGAACCAAATACTTGACCTACAGTTTCATTCAAATTACAGTAACGAGAGTTCATGTTATTTGGTTACTCTTTTTTGGGTAAAAATTGCAGTTATTCAGGATTTCAGACTTTTGCCTATATTTGTGCCACTAAAGCTACACGCATACCGAATTTCAGCACTGTGGGGCCACTGGTGTACCCTGTGAGTTTTGTCAAAGTTCAGTTTTTATTATGGCTAATAACTTAAAAACTACAAGGTGTAATCTAAAAATAAAAACGGGTCGAAATTTGCTCATAAATACCTTTTATTAGACGTGCCATTGGACCGGATACTATCTATCCGGATAAAATATCTACAACCTCCCCACATTTTTAGTTCGTTTATCACCAAAATTGTATCATCGCTACCTACCTATATACCAAACTTCCCGATGATCGGATAAACGCTTCGAAATTTATCCTCGGGAAAACAAACATACATACATACAACGCCGATTTGCCCAAGTTGATTTGGAGGTTTCGCTTCATTCGATCAAATATATAGACATAGACACAATTTTTTTTTGCTATTATAGCACACACAAATTCACACAATACATTAAAAATGTACAACATCAAAGAAAAACACAAGTAAGAGAAACAGAAAATTACATACAACAAATGTAGGAACAATAGAATGAAATAATAATTATGCAATGTAACCAGGGAAAAATTAAAAGAGATAAATTGGTATACATTATATGTGCTACTGTAGCAAATGGGCTTCAGCTCAGCATTGGGCCTCGCCTCCGATTGACAGCTCGGTGCTGTTATTCTGCCGAAAACGTTATTAGGTAATATGTGATATTCTATTATTTTCTCTACTTACTTCTGAGTGGGGATAATTACTATTACTGGCAATTTAAAACACGTAGGTAATTACCTATAATATAAAAATGAATCGCAAAATGTGTTGGTAAGCGCATAACTCAACAACGCCTGGACCAATTTGGCCAATTCTTTTTTTGTTGTATTTCTTATTGTCAGGAGAAGGTTCTTATGAAAAAAAAATTAAGAAAATTGCGCGCAAAATTAGAAAATTTAAGAATACTTAACCACCATATAAAATTATTTATAATCTAACCTTAGCGCTTTTATAATGTAACCTTATGACGTTTGACATAGAATTGGCAGAATGCGTGCTGCAAATATCGTCAAAGAGGATGGAAAAAAATGAATATCGTTTGAAACAGATGCTTCGGTAGGAGTTATCCCGAGATATATTGTCTATATATGTATATAAAAATTAATTGCTGTTCGTTAGTCTCGCTAAAACTCGAGAACGGGTGGAGCGATTTGGCTAATTTTGGTATTGAATTATTTGTGGAAGTCATTCATTTTCTCATACATAATGATGGCCGGGGACAACAATTGACAATTCTACCAGGGTGACTTATATTGACAGCCCGCGTTATACCTATGCATGTCAAGCCGATACGAAGTTCGGCGGGACCACTAGTTAATTATTATATGTAATTAGATTTAATTACTTTTCTGTTGTTTAATTTAATTTTAACTTTAACTTACCTAATATATTATAATATTGGTTTAATTTATTTTGATTAATGATATGTTCCTATTCTATTTTATTTTATTTTAATCTGTGTAATTTAACATTTGTTTTTTTTTAATTTCCTGTATTATTATTAATTTGTATGTTTTTTATTTGAAGGCTCATATTTATTTGTGATTATTATTACTTTTGTTTTATATGGACACTGTCTGAAATAATTGATTATTCTATTCTATTTTATTCCAATCTTACTGAGTTACTCTGTCTAATCTACTACTCTCTACCCTTTTCTTTAATTTAAGTAAGAGCCTCAAAAGGTCTTAAAAAATCTTTAAAGTTCCTATAGTCAATGATCCAGAGAGACTCCGAATCAGACAATCATTGATCCGCTGGCTTCACCCCTCATGTGCACTCCCTTAACCAATTCCATTATGCAAGTCGGTCATAAATAAATAAATAAAACTCGTCTTACAATACGTACCCAATTATCAAAGTACGCCCAATGGCATTTATCTATAGTTGGGTGTTGCATTAGCTTGATTATTGTGGTTGACATTTCTGAAACACTATACACTATCTATACTATACATGGAGCGCGTCATGCTCGGCATGACACTCTTAGATCGAGTTCCCAATACTGAAATTCACAAGCAGACTTAAGTACAAGACGCCAGCAAGCAAATATTGGGGCTCAAGTGGAGTTGGGCAGGACACTTGGCCAGACGTAGTGACGACAGGTGGACCAAGGCTCTAACAGAGTGGAGGCCAAGAACTGGGCATCGAAATAGGGGACGTGCACCAGCGAGATGGGTCGACGACATCCATAAGACCGTGGGTCGTACGTGGTTCAGACTGGCACAGGATCGGGTAGAATGGCAGAAACAAAGAGAGGCCTATACCCAGCAGTGGGTCAACACGGGCTGAAAATAATGATGATGATACAAGTGTAAGTGTGGGGCAATTGGGTTTGATTCAGGACCTGTGAATAACGGCATGGGAGGATGAAGCACGAAGGTCTAACCTTTTCACTCTTACCTTAAAATGGTCCGGATTCTTTAGGAAAAACAGATGACGACGGCAAAGTTTTCCATACCTTAGCCGTACGCATCAAGAACGTTCTTTCATATGCAGAAACAGCGGAACTGTTGACCACCCTCATATAATAAATACTCATAAGCCTTTTACATATATTCACACACTCACACATACACTCAAACATCCACACACACAAACTCACACACATACACATACACACACCCTCACAATCATGTACACTCAGTAGTCTAAACCTATAATATCTCATTTTAGCTATTTATAAACTGAACTAACTTCAATTTTTCTTTTGCCATTGTTACTTTTAAAAAATTATTTTGTTTTATTTTGTAATAATGTAGTAAGTAAGGAAAAACAATTGTACTGGTTTAGGAGACGGGCGTTGACACTGCTACACAGTTTTTTCTAACTTTTTGTAGCTGTCAACGTTCACTATTTGTTCTTGATTCCTATGTCTTTTTGAACCAAATAAATATTTTGATTTGAAAAAAAAACCAAAACGGTGTGTCCGAATGGGTGGTATATCAACTAGGCGATGATGGTACTGAGCCCGTGCGCCTGCTTGTCCTTTGATGGAAAGGAGATGGTGGAATCAGATCGTATAGTTCCTGGGCACATTCCCTTAACATAAGAGTATCAACAAATAAATATAGGCCTGAAATAAAATCTGTAACTGGAAAGAACGGAGGGAAGCATTTGCCCCACAGTCGATCATAACGGGCTGAAAATAATAATATGACAGTCTATAAAAATATCCTATTCCCAACTTAATCGGTTTCCTGTACACCGAAAAGTAGGAGACGACCCTCTCCATCCTTCGATATCATCATATGGAAAGATGGAGACGGTTGGAAAGGCTTGAAGAGACCCTTGCACAACAGAGCCAATGATAGATTAGGAAAGGAGCATAGCACATTTTCAATTCTATAGTTGTATTAAGAACTTGTCTGATATTACTTGTCGGATTAATTAATAGGAGTGGAACCAGTCACTCAGTCAATTCAAGTGGGGTTTTAACAATTAGCTTCGAGTACATTTTCAACCCACATTTAAATAACAAAATAAAGACATTATCCAATCACGAAACTATTAAATGAAGGATTTAATAAATAATAATAATATCCTACGCGTTGTAATGTTTGGTAGTTCGTTGATTTGTTGCGCTACCCACTTTTGTAAAGCAATTATAATGATAAGTAATACTTTTATGACATGTGGCCGTGCCAATTTATGTAGGCAATAGAAATAAGTAAATTAATACTACTGTGAAAGAAACCAAATTAATCGAAAGGAAAACGGCGGCCTTATTTAAACGTATTGAGCTAGTTTTTCTGTATTAAGTCTGTATATGTTAAGTGAATGATTCTGGGCAAGCCAACCACCAAATATAGTCCCAAAAATATCAGTGACACATCTCGAACTTTAACTGAACCGTGAAACGCCATCAGTTTAAAGAAATAAATATTATGACATTCCCTTGTCAATACATCTATTTATATATGATGCAGGTTCACCAAAATATAAATTTGTTTAAAAAAGTAGCGATAATCATAACTTTAAAACTACAAATAAAGATAAAATCGCTTTTGCCAATTGTAGACTCCATAAAGTTAGTAAATCGTTTAAAAGGCAAGGTGTACGCTTTTATAACAAATTCCCAAGTGATGTACAAAAATTAACAATTTAAAAACGTAATTAAACGAAATATTTATATAAATGAGTACTATAAAATAACGGATTATTTAGAGAAGCTTGGGATTGAAATTGCTCCAACTCGTTCAAAAATGTTACAATTTACACGTATATCATTTTCTCCATTGTTAAGGATCATTAAAAAAAACAACCACCTTTGTTTCTTGCCTTTCTTTCCCTGCTGGGTCGCGAAGGAACAGGCAGTAAAATTGACGTTTCAAAGACTTTGACTTTAAATGCAATTAGGTATCAAATATAGCCCAATCGGGTCAAAAATTGTTTATGGGTTTTATTTATCTCAAAAATATCAGTGAAATGCTTCTAGCGTTAAGTCCTCCATTTGTACATTTTTATTTGTGCAATAAAGAAATAAACAAACAAATATACCATGAACCTTGAATATTGTTTAAAGTACCAAATATAGACCCATCGGGTTCAAAACTTGTCGAAATCCAATGCTTCAAATTCTAAGTCATCAAAGTCAAATTGTTACTACGGCAACACAGTAGTACGAAGCGTACGAGCATAAGACGTGCTCGTGGGCGGAAACAGCCAAAATTAACGAACTAGCTACATTGTCTTATTACTTTAAATGGAAAAACCAGATTTTTTGTTGTCCGTACACATTAGACAGCGTAAATGACCGACTGGATCGTATTCGCTATTTTGGGCCGTCATTTATATCAGACAGTTTCATAATTTTAGTTAATTTAGAAATTTTATGACTTTTATTTTTTTTATCGAGCACCAACCGTATTGAAAAGAAATTATACTATAAAGAGAGTAAATACAAGTGTCATTATAATTATAGCCATATTATATATAATATGGTACAAAATACCAATAACATTATAATCCTTAAAAACAGGCACTCCGGGAGTGCCGACAGAAGTGAAAACTTAAACAATTACGAGATACTTATATACAGAAGTGTCGGTAACGGTAACGATAACAGTATCACGAGTTTAAAGGTTTTTTCTCATCTCAAAAAATTCAAAGCGCGCCTAAAGAAGTTTTCACTTCAAAAAAGAAAACTACCAATTAACTTAATAATTTAAATTTACCTAAAATTAAATGATATGCCTTTGAATATTTACCTATAAAATATTATGTGTACCAAAGTATATCAGTTAAGCTGCTGCTCGGAAAGAAGCACCAGCAACATCATCATCATATCATCGTCATGTGATTTTCTTTTATCCTGGCGAGCCAGAGGTTGTCTCGAAGATATCGCTTTCAGCGATAAGAGCGCCCATTGTACCGTCATTTTTTTGTATATTTCCTTTGCCACTGTATTTTATTAGGTGTGCAATAAAATGCGCATCTAATCTAATTTAATCATATTAGCCAATGAAGGTTCACTGCTAAACATAGGCCTCTCCCATAGACCTCCAGAGCAACCGATCCTGTGCGACATCCACCCAACTGCGTCCAGCAACCTTTGTCAGGTCTTCTTTCCATCTAGTAGAGGTCTTTCCTATACTACGCTTCCGATAGCAACTAAAATTGTGCTTGCACAATCTCTTTTTCTTCCAATTTTAGATTACGCTGATTCGTGCTATCTTGACCCCACGGAGGAGCAGCTCAATGAGGTTGAGCGACTTCAAAATTTTTGCATAAGGTTTATTTTCCGACTTCGGAAATACGACCCCCTCTCCGAATTTCCTAATAAACTCAAATGGCTCCCCATTCGACTTTGCCGGAATACACACATCCTATCTCTCCTATTCAACATCCTTCGTAATCCTTCCACGCATTGTTATCTGAAAGAACGCTTCGAGTTCCTTCATTTCACAAATTCCCGAACACTCCAATCCTCTGAAAACCTCCTTCTCAAAACCCCGATGCATAGAACCAGTTTCTATGCAAACTCCTTTTCCGTCCAAGCTGTCCGATTATGGAACGCCTTGCCGGTCTCCATTAGGAAATCCCCCTCACCTTCCGTTTATAAAGCTAGACTCAAAAACTTTTATCTCCATGAAGAGTCGTGATTCATCTGATCTCTAATATTAATAATACAAGTATAAGTATGTAAGTACATATTTATTTATTTTATATCTGATATTTATTTATTTAAAATTATTTATGTACCTAACATGTATGTATGTACCTAATATGTATGTATATAACTATTTAGGGTTAAGTAATTTTTCCTTTTCTATTATTAAGTTTATTCTTTTACACCTCGACCAATCTTCCATTAAGCAATGATCCTCTCCATCCGAAGGTTGTCTGGAAGAGTTCGCTTTGTTAAGCGATAAGACCGCCCATTATGCCTACTTTTATTTGTTTATTTCTTTATAGCTGTTGTGCCTAGCTTGTAAGGTATAACAAAGAATTTTCATTCATTCATTCATTCATACGCTTTCCAGCATTATACCGTGCACCAAAAGAGGTATCAAGACAAGTAACTTTTTAACAAAAATATAACCGACTTCAGATAACAATAAAAATCAAACTACTTTACCCTTTACCAATTTTGATCAAACTTCCATGGGATCAATATAAAACTGTATCTTTTTAAATAAAAAACTAATTTTCCAAATCAGTTGCTATATAACGGAGTTCTGAGCGAAAAACAACATAACATACAAATTAAACACATTTAAGACTTATAGACATAGACAGACATTTATTTGCTAGCATAGCACACACAAATTCACACAATACAATCAAAAGGTAAAACTGTAGTATTTTTCAAACTTTCGCGATCACTGTACATTATTACTGATTAAAACGGGTATTTATCGCGTATGTACCTTTTTTATTTGTTATCGCGACGTTTCGGCTGTGTTGCAACAGTCATGGTCTCGGGCTGACTGGAGTACTTGGAGCTACCGTCTGGAAGTGTGGGTAGCATCTACCCTCACTTGGTCTTCAGAATTAGAAATGTCCTCGTTCATTTCACACTTCACACAGCCAAAACGTCGGGATAACAAATAAAAAAGGTACATACGCGATAAATACCCGTTTTAATCAGTACAAGGTATAACATCAAAGAGAAAGCACAAGTAAGAGAAAACAGAAAATTACATTCAACAAACATAGGAACAATAGAATGAAATAATAAATTTACAATGTAGTCAGGGAAAAATTAAAAAGAGGCAAGTAGGTGTGTATGTGCTACTGCAGCAAATGGGTTCCAGCTCAGCAATATGCCTCGCCACCGATCGACAGCTCGGCGCTGTTATTCTGCGGAAACCTTTTTTTAGGCAAGTCATTAGAACTCGTAAGAACGAATGTGTTTGCATACAATTATGATAGGCTTAATTAGATAATTAAGATAAGTAGATAGAAGAAATAAATATATTATTTAAGGAATAATAATAATGATATGAAATGTTAGTGTAAATTATAAATAATAATACGAATAAATATAAATATACTAGGAACTTTACCCGAGCGTCAGCAAGTGAACGGCGCACTCTAACAATTTGTACCAGACAACCCAGTTTTTTGTTTTTCTATTAAATGTTTCTTATAATATTTTTTAAATGTAAATATTGATTTTAGGAGCAGTAAAGGTGGTGGTAAGTTATTCCAACACTTGGTTGCCTGGTACCAAAAACTGCCCCTAAACGCTTATATGGTTTTCTCGTGGATGCCATTGTCAGAACTGGACCAAATGGAAATGGGACCACACGTGAAGCACTTGTTTTCAAATAAAAAAAGAATCATCAAGTTCGGTTTACTCAGTAAAAAATTCTGAGGTAACATTAAAAATACAGTCGAATTGAGAACCTCCTCCTTTTTTGAAGTTGGTTAAAAGAACAAACAGTAACCTGACATTACCTAAAAATTAAAGACATCTGAGTGGGAAAGAAGACGGAGGAACGAAATTGATGCCCATTTACAGGATTGGTCCACAATAACTCAAAATAGAGAAGTCTAGAAAGAAGGAAGGGAGGCCTTTGCCCTGCAGTGGGACACTACAGGCTCTTAATAATAAAAATAATTATAGGGGCCCGTTTAGTGAACGGCTAGTCACCTCCTGCCTCCATCATTCTTGATATTGCGGAATTGGCAGGTGCCGTATCTCATATCTCCCGTAGCCCAGCATCGATCCCATTAGCATTGCTCTAACAATAACCTGTACTCATAATCCATTATTGCAATAGTTTAATCATATGTCCCACCTCCATCTTGCAATACATAAGACTAATGAAAACAGGCCTCTTTCTCGTTGGCTCCGGCCCCGGTAATGCCTATGTTAAAGGTCCAGGCTTAGTGCCTGTGTTGTAAAATAAATACTTGGAATAATAATCATAAGAGTGGGAAAGACACCTTGCTTACAAAAACAGGTTATTTTAGATATATTGTTAGTAGCTTACTAGAAATTACGTAATAGTTTATTTATGAGATGACTGCGACTGTAACTGATTGATTTGCAGCGGCAGATGCCCAGATAAGAATATAAAACATGTGTCAACGCATGTACACACGGCTACACATCAAGCTATTATAATCCAGTATAAGCTGACCTCTCATCCTACGAAAAACCTACACAAGGCGAGGTCAGCTTATACTGGAAAGTACAGTTTGATGTGTAGCCGTGTGTACCTATTCTTACTAAGACGTAAATGTAACACGATCACCATAAATCATCATTTAATCAGTCTGGAGCCATCTACTCAATTTTTATAGATCCGCAAGAATATCAATTTACCTTCCTTATATATCACTAGTTGTTGCCAGCGGCTTCGTCTGCGTCTTTCTGGGGTGCAAAATACATTAAACTTTGACATCCCATTTTTATCCCATGAGAACTGATTTATGGGATAAATGTGGTGATCCAGTTTATAATCTACGTATATACCGAATTTCAACGAAATCGGTTCAGCCGTTACGACGTGATTGAGTAACAAACAAACAAACATTCAAACTTTCGCATTTATAATATTAGTGTGATTGCGTCGCTTACTACATCTAGATTGATTAATCTGCTATTTCCTACGATAGCTACCTTGGCCGTGAATATACTAAACTTCTTGGACCATATTATACGAAAAACTGAGTTTCTAATACATTGAATCCCATAATTTACAACATGGCCTCGAACTTTTTCTTTTACTACCAACTACCAACGTATCAAAATAAAAGCAGGAAAACATTTTATTAAAATAAAAAAAACGAGTGTGCTTTAGACCACGAGACCAAAGTAATACTTTTTTTTCAAAATTTTAATTTATAAAATTGTTCAATTACAAAATTGTCTACACGTCCACACGTCTGCAGGTCGATCAGTCTATGTTCATTTTGGACAGACGCAACTCGTAATCGCACGTTAACGTTTAAAAATAAACGAAACGTAACTCTCTCTCTTTCTATCTTCACTAACTTATATCTCTATCTCTTAACTTCCGTTCACACTTTTCGTAACGCATTCACCAGCTTACTCCATTAATTTTTGAAGTAAAACTTCTTTACGCACGCTTGACTTGGGGAGTAAGATGGTGAATGCGTTTCGAAAAGTGCGAACGGAAGTTGAGAGGGAGATATAAGTTAGTGAAGATAGAAAGAGTTGCCTTTCGTATATTACTGTAGGAGCAAGAGAGATAGGTGCGCGTGTACATTTTCTTGCTCTCTTCCTCTCATAGCCAGTGCATGAAATACATTTACAGGGGGTCCCAAGACTATGCGATATGAAAGGAAAGTACCCTAAATATTGTAGATATTTTGTTGAAAGGAGACTTTATTTTATTTTTAAAACTTAGTAATACTGCATTCGTAAAGCGTGCTTAAAAAAGTTTTACTTCAAAAATTGGCCTCCAAAGCTCCAGCTAATATTTTATAAGGGATGACTTAGCTCAACAACTTTGTGACTTCCTTTAATTAATGTACGGCTTAGTCACCTTTTCTTGTAAATGCAACTTATAGACTAGTCATTCTAGTCTTTGTTGCATGAAGATTTTATCTCTCATTTGTCGATACGATTAAACAGCAAACATCGATTTTATCGGCCGGTTAACTTAACAAAGAGGTATTAATATATGGAGTAATGCGTACAAGACACATTTCGCCAAACATGGTGTTGGTCCTTGTCGCCCACGCTTGCGACCAATGCCTAACATTGGTTGTTTTAATGTGGATAATTGCGATCGTATTAAGAATTGTCCAAGCGATCCTCCTACGCGGTTCGGCAAATTTATCTTTGCGGCCAACGGGCGCCAACTCCGCCCAACTTTTTAGCGAACTGTCGGTAATCCATGGGTTTTGTTTCAGTGACTAATCTGATATTGTATACTTTTTTAAGTAAATATATGTTTGTCAAACTAGTTAATTAAGTCCTTCTTTTTATAAAGCTGTTTGCTCGTGCTTAGTGCGAATGCCGTGATGACTCGACGCGGGGGTTTAAAAAGTTGCTAACCTTCTAAGGGCCCATAATTGCTTTGGCATCAAAATCTCGCATTAGTAAACGTTGGTTAATTACGTAGTAATAGTTAAGTTATTTAGTTGATGTATGACCTTCCCTAGAAGAGTCGCCATATCGTGGAAAAAGTATTGGTCAAACAAGGATATATTCAAGAGCAGACTCCTGGTCCACTTCAAGAAAAAACTGATGGACAACACAATTCTTCTTTCTCTGCTTTACGGCTGTCAGACCTGGCCATTGACAAACGAAATAATAAAAAAGATAGCTACATTTCAAAGAGTCACGGAAAGATCAATGCTTGGTTTGAGACTAAAAGATAGAGTCAGAAGTGACAACATCAGAACCGCAACAAAAGTCACCGACGCAGTTAGTATGCTCTGCCAGCTGAAGTGGAAATAGGCAGGTCACATCTCTAGAGCACAGGATAAGAAGATGGAGTGAACGTATCCTCCATTGGTACCCACGAGACGTGAAGCGCACAAGAGAAAGACCGAAAAGACGATGGTGCGACGACTTGGTAGAGGTTGCGGGTAAGACCTGGACACGACTTGCTCGAGATTGCCGTACATGGCGTTGCATGGAGGAGGCCTACACCCAGTTCTGGGTGCCCAAAATAAATTAATTAAGTGAAATAAACTAATATAATTGAATAATAATAATAACAGCAATGTATATAATTGAATGATTAATAATTTTATATTAAAATTTAATGAATGAATGAAATTATTAAATTTTATGTAAATGTTATTAAATTATATGTAAATAGTTATTAAGTGGGCATAAAGGCTTTATTTATTTATTTTATGGCCTTCCCTTACCCATTACGAAGATTGCATTGTGTGAATAATGAAAAATAACATACTTAATTAACAAGTACAGAATCACACTTATTGGCAGTGGTTTTGATGCGGATCAACACCCATTTTCTTGCTGGCCAAAACGATTTCATCACCAATGAAACTAACATAACAAAAATTTTAGATATATCAGTTTAAGTCCGCCTTGCACAACGATCCCTGGACGAATTTAGCGACTAAACATATTCAAATTTGACTTCTTTGTATGATTTGATAACTCTCTAAATCATATTAATCCACTAAATACGTGTAAGAATACATCCATAAATCACACTAATATTATAAAGGCAAAAGTTTGGATGTCTGTTTATTTCTTACCCAATCACTGGCTGAACCGATTTCGATGAAATTTGGTATGTACGTAGATTATAACCTGGATTAACACATAGGCAATTTTTTGTTGACAACCAACGCGTGCGAAGCCGCTGGCGGAAGATGTTATCATTATAGTTTTGTCTTTAGCGTGAATGAAATTAAAACGCACCAAAATAACAAATTTGCCACCAACATGAACATTATAAACTCAATCATATTTATAAAAAATAGAGATTATTTTTATATAATAAAAAAGTGTAAAGTTTCTTAAACTAAACCTCTATAGCGGTTATTATTTTTTATTATTTTACATTTCACACAGCGCTATCTAGCCCCAAACTAAGCAGAGCTTGTACAATGGGAACCAGATCACCGATACAATATTTTACTACTATATACTATTTTTTTTGTTAATACATACTTTTAATATAAAAGGAAATCATCCAGACCCAGAACAAATATCAGTAGATCATGCAAACATTTGTTACGCGGCGAGAATCGACCCCACTACCTCCTGCGTCTCAGCCGGATATACGCCCCCTGCGCTACGGAGTTTATCAATTAATGAATTGACTTGATTGATTCTTATATAGCAGGATGGGATGGTTGTCTAATTATCTTACTGCAAACACAATAAAGAACACAGGCATTAGACTATACTATTGTTATGAGATTTATAGATCACCAAAGCAATATCAAGCAAGCTCAACGCTTGAGGTCGCTCAACGAGCTATGTAGAGGGCTATGCTCAGGGTTTCTTTGCGTGACAAAATCCGCAATGAGGAAATCCGCAGAAAAACTAAAGTTGCCGACATAGCTCTCAAAATTAGCAAGTTGAAGGGGAAATAGGCGGGCCACATCGCTCGTAGAACCGATAACCGTTGAGGAAGAAAGGTTCTCGAGTGGAGACCATGGACTGGAAGACGCAACGTAGGCCGGCCCCCCCACAAGGTGGACCGACGATCTAGTAAGAATCGCGGGGAACCGTTGGGCGCAAACGGCTGCCAACCGCTCGTTGTGGCGATCTAAAGGGGAGGCCTATGTTCAGCAGTGGACATCTGCCAGCTGATGATGATGATGAAAGCAATATCTCTTAACAGATAGGCACCTCGCTAACTCAAATAAAGCTTTAGCCTCATCATACACTGATGAATAGACGTTAATGGTTAATAGTCTCATCGGAAAAGAATTTAGTAATTTATGGTGTTTATGCGTAAATTACTCCCCTCGCCACTACACGAGATGTATTAACTTAGATCCATTGTATTTTGTGATTGAAACCTATGTGATGTCACTGCTTATGCAACAACACCACAGCTCAAGGAACTGAGCTACTTCACTTAATTTACTGTAAACGCAAATCATGATATCTTGATCTCAACCGATAAAAAAACCATTCCCTTTAATACCACTTCACCTTCTTAGCTACAGGAGCGTTTCGAGTTTCTGTATCAGGCACACTCTTGAAACCTTCGTTCTTCAGAAGCTCTACGGCTTCGAACTCCCGTCCATTGTTCACAATTTTATGGTGACTCTTTCACATTTGTGCGAGTGTGGAACGCCTTACCAACCCAATCTCTTCCTATTTTCAAAGTCAAGGTATACAACCATTTCCTTTCGTTGTCTCGTTACTGCTAGTTAGTGTTTATGTTATTTATCCTTCATATGTAGTGTAGTTTATTTATATGTTATTTGTATGTATGTATTTCAGTTTATGTTTATTAGTATAATCAACATTTACATTTTATTTTGTGGGTTCTGTTTATGTTTGTACACTTACACCGTCGTCTTTCGATTTTTGTTTATCCTATCCATCCAAAAGTTGTCTGTAAGAGATCGCTTTTAGCGATAAGACCGCACGTTGTACCGTTTTTTATTGTTTATTTCCTTTGTTACTGTATTTTTGTTTGGCGTGCAAAAAAGAGTATTTCATTCATTCATAAAAGTCCACTCATGGACAAAGACTGCGACCGCTACGATCAATATCGCGAAGAACCAGTTATGATATGATGGGTATCAACGAATAAAATACTATAAAACTAATATTATACATAATTTATGTTTAAATACGTGAAGAAAACACTTTGTATCCCATTTTAAGCTTATTGAGTGTAAAATTTTGGAATAGTTTAAGTTTATATGGAGAAGGATAGGCGAATACCAAAGTTAAGCGAATAAATCGCTCTTAGAGCACGTTCACAAATTGCCTCGCAGAAAACGCGCTTGCAACCCAGTGCGACAGCGCTCTTCGATATAACTATATGTGTAACATTTTTCATATCTGGAACGCCTAATATGTTGCTTGCAACACTAGCCTTACTGTGGTAGCGAGATAGCGGGCGCAAGCGGGAGTAGAGGGTTGATAAAAAGGCCTGTAACCGACTCGCAACACACTTCCTATCCGATAGATCCGCCGCAAACAAAACCCTCCGTCGTGCGAGACACGTTCTCGGAGACCCGGATGACGAAATCACCTCCGCTAATGCGGAAGAGATTTCTGAGTCATCTACATTAGAGAGCGCAAACACTTCACAGATACACCGACCTCGCCGGCGAGGTCGACAAGTCCCTTCAGTCGCCGCCTATACGAGGTTCAAGCACGTACCCGGGCGTTTCTTTCCTATCCCCATCCTGGCAATAGCCCAAGCCGAGGTTCGTACCTAAGTGGTGCCCTTGCGCTAGTTGCCTCATCAAAACTTACAGGGCTGAGCGCCTTCTGCGCTCGCCAAAAGTTCGGTTAAGCTGCAACGACTTCAGAGGCCAACAACGAGATTAGGCCATTCGAAAAAAAATCGGAACACACTTTGTCGCTTGATTTGTCTGTGAAACTTATGCCCAGAGTCTGTACGAACCACTGTTTGAAAAATATATATCATTGTGCAAAGTTCTTTTATTTTTGCTGCAGATCACTTTTCTGTTAGTAACCACAATAATATACAGTTCAGGCAGGTAGTCATATCAGTATTGTTTCATATGTATCGGCACAATACGAGTATCTCATCAGGACAAAGGACAGTAAACATGAGAGATGATTATGATTGTAGTAACCCAGTTATTTTCCCTACTCTGTGGCACCAGTCTATCTAAAGGTCGAGCAGCGCATCTAATCATTCAGCCAAGCGTGATTATTACGCAAATACAAATCTGCAGATCAAGCGGCCATTGAAATTGTAAGAACATTGCTATTATTAGTGACAGGTTTATGATATAGTTTAACGCAAGTTTATTGAGGAATGTGTGACACAAAGCTGGATGACTAACATGATCTGTAATTTACAAAAACAAGGTTAATGGTATCATCATATTCCTTTAGTTAGGTCATAAATATTTGTCTTTGAGCATATTTGTCATTAAGCAGAGGAGATTATATTTTTGTAATTTTAATTTTCACTACTTTCAGTATATTTTACCACCACGTTTAAGTTCTCTAGGTTAAGTACTTAATTGTAATTTGGTGTAACAATAAAAAGTTGTCTATCAATTTACTTTCAGTCGAATAATGGTCTTCTCATATAGTTTGCAATATGAAGTGGCTATGGCAGTACATAGCTCAAAGATCTGATGACCCGCAGAAGGTTCTCGAGACCGCGCACTGAAAGTCACATGAAAAGACAACCTGATAAAAGCCGTTGGTGCAGGATACTCTGGTAATCTTTGGGACCTATGTTCACGTTCTATCGCTGTTCGATGATGTTAAGAATGGTATTTTTAAGTGAGCATCACTTTTTATTGGAACTAGAGTTTAATTATGGCTGAAAGGTTTCATTATGATGTAAAAAAATTACCTGTAATGACCTTGAAACTATGTGAATTCGTATGCAAGAAATGTTACGAATATTGAGTGTGGTTAAACACGGTAATAGACGTGATGACTCCTAGATCAGTGGACTATGCATTTCCTATGTTGGAACAAAGCTGAGCAACCTCAACTCTGTTTACATACCCCGTCTTTTAATCCTGGATTTGACGTAGACCAGCTCATGTGACACGAAGTTTCTACTGATTATTTTGTTTGCGATGTCATTAAACTAACTGTTAGAATCTGTTAAATTAAGTACCATTTTCCATTTATTAGTTTGAAGGTGAACATGGTTTTGGCATACCTACCATGATGGTAAAATTAATTACGACGATCACCTCACAATTAATGCAAAAACTACAACTCTGGGCGAGTACGTCATCACGGTACAAAAAATAAGTTTCACGTTTTCAAATATTTTGTCATTTAATGGTTTCTGAGACTCTATGGGCTAAAAGACGCAAGATAACTTTCGAACATGATGTTCCTCTTCTAAAAGATACGTATTATGTTCAATATTATTGGTCATCAATGCCAAAGCAGGTTTTATAGCCTCTTTCATAGCTTACCCTCATGAACAGTCTATGGCAACCTTTATCCAACTTCCTGCGACTGAAAAGATGACTAGTTATAGAAAACAAGGTGGCCTTCACGGGTCGCCAGGCAGATATGAAACATCTAAATATATGATTATTGAATGAATTTTTAATTACAGAAAACAGTCTAAAATCATCTCAGTCAAAGCAGTTAAAGCAGCTTTTTATTGAGAGCAGTATAGAAAGAGCTATATTAAGAAGAGAAGACGAACTTGAAGAAGACGCCTTATTAAGTTTCCTATAATGTCTACTAGTAATATTTACTAGTGGTTTGCACCGAACTGAGATCTCGCGTAATCTTTGACTATCAAAATAGTGTCACGAAATAATAACCAAATTACTAAACCTACAGTTTCATTCAAATTATTGATAACGGGAGTTCATGTATTTTGGTGTTTCTTTTTTGAGTACACATTACAGTTATTCTGGATTTCAGGGGGACTCTTGCCTATATTTGTGTCACTAAAGCTACACGCATACCAAATTTCAGCACTGTGGCGTCACTGGTGTACCCTGTAATTTTTTTCAAAGTTCAGTTTTTATTATGGCTTATAACTCAAAAAACTGCATGGAATAAACTAAAAATAAAAACGGGGACATAATGTACGAATAAAGACCTTTCATTTGACGTCACATTTGACCTAATAGTCTCATTTTCATTTTTTTCCCTCTTGGACCCCAATATCTCAACAATCCCACATATTTTTAGCTCATTTAGTTACACCAGAATTGTGCTATCACTACCTGCCTATGTATCAAGTTTCACAATGATCGGATCAACGCTTCGAAAGTTATCTTAGGACAAACATACCTACATACTTATATACAACGCCGATTGTATTATATGTATCTATTTAAAAAAAGGTATTTAAGTATTCTATCAGTTATTTGGTTCCCATAGTACAAGCTCTGCTTAGTTTAGGGCTAGATAGCGCTGTGTGAAATGCCCGATGGTCGAATGATATTGAAAGCGTAGCTGGGTGTCAATGGATGATGAGACTCGCAAAGGACCGGAAAGAAAGGCGTAATAAATAGGAGGCCTATACCCAACAGTGGATGCAGATGGGCTGAGATGATAATGATGATGATTTAATATTATTTACCCATGTTGATTTGGAGATCTCGCTTCGTTTGATCAATAATGCGTGACAATTTCGAACTGGACTGGGTTATCCCGCTAGCTGGTCTATATTGAAAGCTATTTATCGAGCAATGCTAAAGACAGAATAGACACATCGTGCTACCTCGTACATAAATTCCCAATCGAGGTGTACGCAAAAGGCGAACCTCTAAATCAGAAACTGTCGTCATGCGGAATTGTCGCGACAAACTTCTATTGATTTTTTTTTTTAATGGACTTATCTCGCTGTTGGCCTCTGAGGCCGTTCCAGCTTAACCGAGCTTTTGGCGAGCGCAGAAGGCGCTCAGCCCTATAATTTTATTTTTGATGAGGCAACTAGCGCAAGGGCACCACTTAGGTACGAACCTCGGCTTGGGCTGTTGCCGGGACGGGGATAGGAGAGAAACGCCCGGGTAAGTGCTTGTACCTCGTGTAGGCGGCGACTAAAGGGACTCGTCGACCTCGTCGGCGAGGTCGATGTATTTGCGGAGTGTTTGCTCTGTCTAATGTGGATGACTTTTCCGCATTAGCGGAAGTGATTTCGTCATCCGGGTCTCCGAGAACGTGTCTCGGACGACGGAGGGTTTAACTTCTATTGAATTGTTATATAGCCTATTATATAGAGTAATTATAATTACCTATAGATAGATTAAAAGTGAGGACAAAATCTGGTTTACTTAAACACATTTGTGGCTACATCCGGCACTTCATCCGTTTCAAAGAAAGCGGACCGTGCGTCTGATTACCTATAGTTGCTTTTGTCGTTGCTGTCATTTGTTTTGTCTGCATTATTATTAATATTTTTTTTTTAATTAGGATTTAATAATAAAAAATGTAATGTTATTAATTTTATTTTAATACTTAGTTAATCCACATTAAGGTCACAATTAATCCATAGTTACATTACCATAATGTTATAAACTAATGAACAACAGCTCTGAACATAAACCAAATCGAATCTAGATTAAGTAATATTATTGTGACATGCATATATTATTGTGACATGCATATATTATTGTGACATGCATATATTATTGTGACATGCATATATTATTGAAACATTTGTAATAATTATTTACCTTTTATTGTTTTGTGTGTACACACGGCTACACATCAAGCTATATATTTCCAGTATAAGCTGACCTCGCATTGTGTAGGCTTTTCATAGAATGAGATGTCAGCTTATACTAGATTTTATAGCTTGATGTGTAGCCGTGTGTACCTATTGTGCTGTGTTTTGTTACACTGTAGTTTTTGTGTTTGTGTTTCTTTCTTTCAAAATCAAAAGAACAACTAATAGGCAAGTCTACAAAATCAGTTCAGTGTTAATCATTAAATACCTATTTAAAGAAAAAAAAAATCTAAAATAAATATTTATTTAGATAATCAAACTAATATTATAAATGCGAAAGTTTGGATGTTGTGTACTTGTTTGTTTGTTTGTTACTCAATCACGTCGTAAAGGCTGAACCGATTTCAATGAACTTTAGTGTGTACGTAGATTAAAACCTGGATTAACACATAGGCTACTTTTATCCCATGAATCAGGTCCCATGGGATAAAAATGGCATGCAAAGTCAAATTGCAACGGCGAATTTACCTATATTTCTAGATCACCTACACATTTAGTAATGTAACGCGTACGAAGTCGCGGGCAACAGCTTGTGTTTGATAAACTTAAGATCATTTCGATCGGACAAAAATAGACATAGACAGACATTTATTTGCTACCATAGCACACACAAATTCACACAATACACACGGCTACACATCAAGCGATACATTTCCAGTATAAGCTGACCTCTCATTCTACAAAAAGCCTACACAATGCGAGATCAGCTTATACTGGATGTTATAGCTTGATGTGTAGCCGTGTGTACAATCAAATGGTATAACATCAAAGAGAAAGCACAAGTAAGAGAAAACAGAAAATTACATACAACAAACATAGGAACAATAGAATGAAATAATTAACCAATTAAAAAATAAAATAGTGAAATACGTAGAAATCAGGCTGAAAACATAACTCAACAAGTCTATCGAAGCCTACAAACTCGTTCGACGGCATGTGGATCATTCAGATCTTTGTTATGATCCGTGTGAGCTATGTGTCAGGCTCATGCATGTCGTTTTGTGTCATTACCTGCCGACCCACGGGACTGCGCCCGCGCCGATATGTCCTGCTCTGTATCACATTGGTGCTTAAAAACGCTGATAACAACGTACATACCCATTTTTAATTAAAAACGATATTATCAAATTTTTTGCATCACGTGGTTCATGTTCAAAACTTACCAAAGTATTATGTACGTACTTCTTATTTAAGAGTCCTTAAAAAGTAGTTTTTGAAGTAAAACTTCTTTACGCACACTTGACTTGGGAAGTAAGCTGGTGAACGCATTTCGAAAAGTGCGAACGGAAGTTGAGAGGAAAGATATAAGTTAGTGAAGATAGAAAGAGAGAGAGTTACGTTTCGTATATTACTGTAGAGGCAAGAGAGAGGTGCGCGTGCACATTTTATTTCTCTCTTCCTATCATAGCCAGTGCAAGAAATATATACATATGTATATATAATATATACATCAAATGCTAAATGCAAATAATATATATGGTCTTCCAACTATACATAGCGGCTTCTTTAGAGTAAACATTGTATTTCTTTTCGATATTTATTATAATAGTATATGTATATATTTTATATTCATTTACGTAAGTATATGTAGATATTTATTTATTTTCATCCTACATAAATATACATACCAATATACATACCAAATATACATACCAAAAGATCATTGGATGTCCTACGCATCCAATATAATAACATCATCCGGATGATGTTGCGGTTGGCCCGATACTGCAGTGCATCGGGGATGTTTGCCCACTATCACACAGATGGCTTTCACGCCATCGTGCGCAAAAAAAATGGCATCGCTGATGTGCAGAGTTCGGGGCAGTCGCAACAGCATCCTGAGGACAGTGGCTGAGTGCTGCACATCTCCGCTCTGGAAGTGTTTTGTGCGGAGGGTGATTAATGAAGGAAATAATTTCCTCACCCTTAGCACAAAATGGTGTTTTCTATTTTCACCCCGTGCCTATTTTTATTCTCGTATATTTAGGTGTTTTTCTTTGTTGTTTTATTTTTTTGTGTGTATTTTAGTCTTAAGATAATATGGACTCTAGTGGTCTGATATAAAATATTTTTATTTTATTTATAAATAGGTATTTATTGTAAAACCACCTCCTCACACGTATTTTTAATCCAGTCCATCCAAAGGTTGCCTGTAAGAGATCACTTTGAGCGATAAGACCGCCCATTGTACTATTTGCTTTGTGTCTTCTAATTTCTCTGTAATTTCTATTTTTTTAATGTGTACAATAAAGTGTTTTCATTCATTCATGTTTTAGTCTTTAAGTTTTCTAGGTTAAGTTAATTTAATTTTGTGTAACAATAAAGAATTATCTATCTATATCTGTAAGTAAGTCACCGACATAGCCCGACGGATTAGCACGTTGAAGTGGCAATGGGCAGGCCATATAGCGCGCAGAACGGATGGCCGTTGGGGCCGGAAGGTTCTCGAATAGAGGCCACGGACCGGCAAGCGCAGCGTAGGACGTCCACCTACAAGATGGGCAGACGACTTGGTAAGAACCGCAGGTCGGCGTTGGATGCAGACCGCTTCCAACCGCAGTTCCTGGAGATCAATGAGGGAGGCCTTTGTCCAGCAGTGGACGTCCTACGGCTGATATGTTGATCTGTAAGTAGTTTGTTTGTTTATTTTTCGCAATGTCATTTCGTTCTTGAACAATTTTATAAATTAATATTTTGAAAAAGAAGTTTACTTCAGTCGTGTGTACCACGCTCGTTTTTTTATTCGTTTTACCTCTGCCACTACATCTTCATAAACTTTGCTAAAATAAATCAAACAACGAAGCAGCTATAAATAACTACCTATTCTATCAAATAAAATCCAAGGCTACAGAGCGACCTTTAAACTTTGGCACCAGCGTTCTTCACTATCTCGTAAAATATTAAGTCATAACTAATTATTCTTTCCTGATACTAGTGGTTCGCCCCGAACTGAGACCTCGTAAGTCTCCGATAACAACAATAAAATATTATTTGTAATCATTGACTATCAAATAGTGCCACGAAATGCATGACCAATATACTTGACCTACATTTTCATTCAAATCACAGGTAACGGGAATTAAATAGTAAGAGAATTCATGAAATTGCTTACTTTTTTTGGGGTAGAAATTGCAGTTATTCTAGATTTCAGACTTTTTCCTATATTTGTGTTACTAAAGCTACACGCATACCAAATTTCAGCACTACGGGGTCACTGGTATACCCTGTGAATTTTGTCAAATTTCAGTTTTTATTATAGCTAATAACTTAAAAACTACAAAGTTTATTCTAAAAATAAAAACAGGATTGACATTTACTTATAAAGACCTTTTATTAGGACGTGCCACTTGACCGACTAGTCCCATTTTGTGCCATCACTACCTATACGTTAACCAAATTTCACGATGATGGGTATAAACGCTTCGAACGTTATCCTTGGACAAACATACATACATACATAAGTACATACAACGCCGATTTGCCGAACTTGATTTAGAGATCTCGCTTCGCTCTATCAAATATGTTACAAAATAACGTCTCAGCAAATTTGTGCCAGTTTTACAATGCAATAAAAAATATTTTATAGTAATAAGAGTATAACCAATTATTCACTAGCCATGTGAATAATTTGTATGTGAATTGATTGAGCGGTAATTATTTAAGGGGACACCAGAGGGACAATCGCCCATACAACACGTACTACCAAGATCATTTCTAATTGGAGCATATTTCTACCTTAATAAGGTATTATTTTAATTTGAATAGTATTTATCTAGGTTCCCAACTATATATTAGATCAAAATACTTACCTAAAAAGAAATAGAAGCGTATCGCATTCTGCATGTTTTTACGTCATAAAAGACCTGTTTTCAACCTAATTGTTTCGTATTAAAAACAACAAAGTCTTACGTATCCTAGTCATGGGAACATAGATTATATCGTCTAGTTACAGAATAACAACACAATGAGAAAAATACAACAAGTTTTCAGTCATCATTTTTGGTATTACGGAACACGGTCAAAATCTAATCAAATTTAGAATCGTTCTATTGCTATCACTGTCGCTCTGCGTGGCTAAACTTCGTCACTAAACAGGGATAGCGATATTCAGGCCGAAGTGTTTGACTCGGCCGAATTGAAGTTGTGCTCAGGGTTCGCCGGCGCGTTAATGATACTACTTACAAACAGCCAATTATTCTCCTAAATTATATTTGCTTTTCATGTTTGGAAGTTTGAACTATCTGATAAATTTAATACTGCCGGTACATTTCTACATAAACGATTTGTCATGATAAATCCTGGATTTGCGTTCTTTCACTCATAATAAACCCCACCCTATGCACGGCAATTATTCTACCAATTAGGTTTTTCCAAGTAAATACGTACCCCTAACACCCTGTCCATTTCTGTCGCCAAGCAATTACTGCTTAACCATTGCCTTACATACTAAGTTGTTCCGGGTTTATGGGTAAAATGCCATGGTGTAATTTAACAGAAAATTACATTTGTTTTGAAGTTTTTATCTTAGTATTCTAAGAGGTATTCCAAATCAAACCCAAAATTATTATTACAAGTGGTTCGCCTCGAACTGAGATCTCGCGAGTCTATCATAAAAATAAAAAAAAAACATTAATCGTAATCTTTGACTATCAAAATAGTGCCACGAAGTATAAACCAAATAACTTGACCTACAGCTTCATTTAAATTACAGGTAATGGCAGTTTATGTTAATTGGTTACTTAGTTTTTGGGGTACAAATTGCAGTTGTTCTGGATTTCAGGCTTTTGCCTATATTTGTGATACTTAAGCTACAGGGATACCAAGTTTCAGCGCTGTGGAGTTACTACTGTACCCTGTGAATTTTGTCAAAGTTTGGTGTTTATTATGGCAAAAAATTCAAAATCTACTAAAACTTCACTAAAAATAAAAACGGGGTCAAAATGTACTAATGAAGACATTTCATTTGACCTAATAGTCTCATTTTCATTTTTTTTATCCTTCTTGAACCCAATATCTAAACAACCCCCCAACATTTTTAGCTCATTTAGTCACACAGAAATTGTGCCTATGTATAAAATTTTACGATGATCGGATCAACTTCGAAAGTTATCCTCTGACAAACAAACATACATACAACGCCGATTTGCCCAAGTTGATTTAGAAATCTCGCTTCGCTGTATCAATAAATACGGTTATTATCAAGTACCGTCATATCGGTGTATCGACTGACAATGTGTCGGTTTAATTCGTGAACCTTCATCAGGGTGAGTGCGATCCGCTCCGAATAACGTCTCGACTCGCACTTGTCAACATCACTTGTCTCTCAACATTGTCGGTCGATGCACCGATAAGACGTTAAAATCCAAAGTTGTAGTAAAACATTCATTCGGGAATTAATCATTTTTTGTATCAATTAATGGTTAATCTGATGTAAAGAACGCATTAAGGCGAATATAGTAGCTGATTGGTCTTATTTGGAGGCTTTCTCCTCAGGGAGGAATCAGTTTTATGTGCTCAAAAAAATATATGTCATCCATTGACCTTTTATCTGCAAAGTGAACATACAAAAAAGTTCTATCTGTTTATTTACTATGAGAAAAAAATAACAAAATGTAGCTGTTTTCAACTTTCAACTCGATTCAATCTCTAAACGACGTAATTTTGTAATTTTTCTTTTACCTAACTACTGCAAATACTATACCTTCAAGTTGAACAAATTATGCTGTACTGCGACGGTCTTTCATGTGACAGTTAATTATTTACAATTTTTCCGAATAATTAGCGGTCGTACCCTTAAAAGGTGGTTGCGCGGACGACGGGCGGCAGTGTACCGCTGACTGTCGTACGGGAGGGTTGTGCTCGTCTGCCTCGCGCTCACCTTTTTGCTGGTTGGTTAGATGAGTATGGCGGAAGTTGCGGGGCCGAAACAATAGCTACGCCCATTCGCTCAAGGTCATCGGCTACGGTTAGCGTCTTAAGTCATCATGATCAGGCTCAGAAGTGCTCAGTAGTAAATACCACATACGATCACTCATCTAAGTATTGACTGTACAGAACAACACTTGTTATATTTTAAACTCTTTACGATATTGTAGTTGTTTTATTACCTGATTGATGATTTATTACTAAAATCACTGAATGGCTCCAATTTCTTTCATATGCAGTAACAGAGGAACTGTTGACCACCCTCAGGTAACAAATACTCATAACCCTTACACATGTATTCATACACTCACACACATTCACTCACACATCCATACACACAAACTCACCCACATATACACACTTACATAAACACACACTCACAATCATGTACACTCAGTAGTCTAAACCTATAATATCTCATTTTAGCTATTTAAAACTAAACTAACTTAAATTTTTCTATTGCAAATTTAAATTTATTTTTATGTTTTAAAATTTATGTTTCAAAATTCTATTACTAGTTCTTATGATACAAGCTTTGCTTAGTTTGAGGCTAGATGGCGCTGTGTGAAGTGTCCAGCATTATTTATTTATTAATAATTTTACTGTTTTTTTTTGTGTTTTTACTAGTCGATTGTATAATAAACATTTTTTCTATGTTTCTTTATTGCTGATGTGCGGAGCGCTTTGCGTTTTGATAATTCGAAACACTTTTTTAATATCTGGCGTTCTTACAGCGTCATTATGTACCAGTGTACAAAGTCCTGATTTTGTCTTATTGGGCAATGAGGATGATATGCAACAAAGGGGTTCTAAGAATCGCCCGTCCCGATGTGCCCACTGTTCGTCCCATTGACTCACTCCTTACGTGTTGTCTAATAATAGCGTTTCCTTTACAGTCATTTTTGGTTTGCTAAGTATTGTTAGTTTGAGATCTCGGCGACCCAAACGTATCCGGAATGCGCTTGTGTGCGTTGTCACCTTGAAGCCTTTATTTGTAAGCTTGGAATCTCGATCTCAACTACAGGAAAAAATCAATTGAAGATACAAAGTCAAAAAGAGTGATATAAGTACGATTAGCTTGAAATGTAACAGAATAACTGACAGAAAAGAAAAATAAGTTCTGTTTTTCCGTTTTAAGAGGACATACTGCGGAGATAAAATAGTGTATGCACTATTATATAGATATATAAATAGTGTAGTTTTGTTGCTTCCTTCTTGATACTTTTTGCCAATAGATGTAATATATTTTTGGTGCAGTCTTTTGAAAACCCTCATTTGATACCATTCAATTGGTTTTGGTCAATTTTGTTTCAGTGAAATTAAATTTTGGGGCTAGCAGCGGCCATATTGAATTGCCCCTTATAAACAATATTCTCATTCGTCGCAGTTGGGTAAAAAGATAGAAAAAAGTAATATATTTTTCAGACCACCTGCTCGACAATGACAAATTATAAGCACGTAAACCACACCATAAGCAGGTGATTAAATCCCTACAGCTGAGTCGGGAGAAATGTTGTACTGAAAAGTGCTTTGAATTTGGAACCTCATCTGTATTAAAATTTGAACCAAAGAGACCCACACAATAAAAACTTATTCGTAAATCGAACTAACCTCTGCACAGTATACACCAACCTAGATTTGGGTTTTATTGTCTCGCAGAAAGTGTCAAAAGTAGAGTATTCTTCTCGTGAATCTTGGGCTTGTGTTGAAGGTGTGGTTGAACTTATAATAAAGAACTATTCTAGGTTCTGCTAGTTAAGCGTACAAACATCTACATAACAATTACACAATAAGTATTTATCATAATAATACATATATTTTTTTTCTTAATAAGATTAATACAGTTAAGAATCACATGAAATATGTAGAGCAAACAGTTATTAAAAGTTAATGAATAAATTACAAAAGATTTGCATAATTAAGAATAATAATATATACAATAATAGATAATAATATTAATTATGTCAAAATGGATATGTCAATGAGTTAAAAGTAATCGCAATAATAAAAATTTAATGTTAAATAATATTTTGGTCATTAAGATTCATTCAGATCATTGATGCAGTATAATTGGCAATATTAATGCATACGAAGCTATCTGAGGTTGTATTGACCCTTAAGGAATAGTGCCGGATAAAGCTACAGTGTAAATTACGATGGTTGCGCATAAGTAAGCTAATTCTCTCAATCAAAGCAACGCAGGGCCCGTAAACTCTGATTTGCGGACTGCGGTAGATAGGGCTCTTATGCAATGCACTTTCACCGTGCGTTAAAGAGAGAGCCCCTCAGATTGCCTATTACTAGATTACCTTGCGAACTCGGGGAAATAAGAAAGTGTGTAATGTGTCCCCTCTGAGGACGTAAACGCTGTTTTCACTGAGCTAAACAAGCGTTCGTCAACTTACTGTGTCTATAGAATATCGACGATTTATTATAGATGTACAAAATAGAGGTACAAAATGATTGCAACTGTGGTTAGTGCATCAATACTGAAAATAGACTCAATAGGTTTTCAGAGTGAACGATTTTGTGTAGCCCGCACCCAACGGCTCCCAGTAACCTTTTTTTTATTTAGTTTTAACATCTAATTTAATTTAGAATAATATGTATGGGAACCCGGAAAGGGGTGATTCTAAAAAAACCGTTCATACAATAAATAAAGCCAAAACTATTTTATGAAAAATTGACTACATTTCAAACTTGTAGATACAAAAACAACTTTGAAAATAAATCATTTATATATATATATATATATATAAAATAATAAAATACTTATTTTCCTAGACTGTTGGACCTTAGTACTTCAGTTAAAGGTACAAGATATTTGACTTCTGGCTTAGCACATAAAAAGGATTTAACAGCTAATTAATAGGTGTCTTCAATATAACAAAATGCAAATTGATTTTAAACAGTCGTATAACAAGTAGGTATTGCTTTTAAGAGGATTAGGCACTTGTCTCACCTCCGGCGAGTAAGCGATTAGCTATCAACTAGTGTCTCGCTCAAGAAACGAACAAAAGATATAGATAGATAGATAGATAGACAATTTCTTTATTCATTTATTTCTTAATTTCACTTTTAAATTAAATACAAACATATAAATGAAAATACACTTTTAAAATCATAGGTACGATAGGCGGCCTTATCGCTAAAAGCGATCTCTTCCAGGCAACCTTTGGATGGACAGGATCTATATGAACAAATAAGGACGGTGGCGTAAGATATTATTAGAATCCCTAGAACAAGTATATTTTACAATTTATAAAAAACTTAGATTCCGTGTCAGTAAAAGAGACACATATATAAATAGTTGATCGCTGGCCGTTCACACTGCTGGCGAGAACTCGCTCTCCACTATTTTGTTGCAGCAACTACAAAACTCGCTCAGCGATACGCGCTCAGCGATGCTCGCTTGGCGGTTAGAACACATGCCGTGAGATGAACTACGCACGCGCCACGAGCTCAGCGAGTGGCGCGAGTATCGCCCGCCGCGCTCGCTCACTCGCTTTTTAGCCCAGCGAGACAAATCGTTTCTAGTTTCTAGCTCTACTCACATTTCGCTCATCACCGGCAGTGAGACAAGTGCCTTATGGTGGCGATCCTATTGTTTACTGAATCGCTATAATTTTGTAAAATGCTAACGTTCATATTTTGTTTACGCTATATACCAAGCTAATTTGACATACACTTTGAAGCAGCATGTATAACCGTTTTAACTATATTAATACGTTAATATACTTACGGTATATTTTAATCAACCCAATTAAATAAGAAGATGAACTAAGTCAACCGAGTATTTAAAGTGTTATGACTGTTTGTTACTGTAGTTTGAATAGGTACCTACAGTAAATGGACTTATTTACTTAAGCGTGTATGTTACTCATTACAATCCGGCATTTACGTAGATTATCACTAAAGTACGTCACTAAAACCAATAAATTATCAGTTTCTCCATGTTAAAATAACGTGTCTTAACTAATTAAGACAGGCTCCTTTATGCATTTTTATGTTAATATACATGAAATACTGGTGAAAATTATTACTTACTTGCATAGAAGTGAAACTTGAATCAAGGTCCAAAGGTCCAAGTCCGTCCAAAGTGAGTCTGGTAGAGATCGCTTTGTTAAGCGATAAGACTACCCATTATGCTTGCATTTATTTGTTTTTTTTATATTACTTCTGTTGTGTCTAGCTTGTAATATGTATCATTCATTCATTCAAGCTTGCTGAGGAAACATAGGATAGTGTTTTAAGGTCCGATCATCTATCTACTTTTTTTTCCTTACCTATCTCGTCCCACTGCTGGGCAAAGGTCTCCCCCAAGGCCCTCCAAGCATCCCTATATGTCGCTATCTCCCACCATCCTCTCTATTTATCTACTAAGTAACAACAACATAAAGCTGAAAAAAACTAATAATAATCATTAAATTAAGAATCTAGTTATTCATATCAATATTATAAATTCGAAACACGTACATTTTGTACCTACATTGTAACCCAGATCCACAAACAATAAAGATTTATTATTTACTAGCTTCCGCCAGCGGCTTCGCACGCGTTGTTTGTCAACAAAAATTAGCCGTTGTTTGAGTCCAGGTCATAATCTATCATCACACCAAATTTCATCGAAATCGGTGCAGCGGTTACGACGTGATTGAGTAACAAACAGCTAAACAAACATTAAATAATAACAACAAAAAAGTTTTACGTTTTTAATATTTATGTGAAGAAAGTAACCCTGTCCCTCTGTCTCTCTGTCTCTTTGTTTCACGAATAAACGACTAAACCGATTTTGATAAAATTTGGTATAGATGACGACCGGGATTGAGACTTAAGCTACTTTTTACCCGACTGCGCAGAATGAGGGTAATGTTTTTATTGGCAAAACACGCGTGCAAAGGCGGGCAGAAGCTAGTAACCTATAAAAAACGATTGTTGGTTGACCACAGAGCGTTACGTCATACAACAAAACAGTAATACATACACAATTACTGCATTATCTAGGATTCCTATAGGATTGTTGATTGATTGATTGATAACTCTTGTTACTCCAAATTACAATTACTGAACCTAGAAAACTTAAAAACTAACACGTGGTGGTATAATAGGCGGTCTTATGTTATTATTAAGTTTTAAGGTTTTTAATATAATAGGTTGGGGAAAAAGTCTTTTCGCATTATAGTATGTATGAACTTGTAATAAAATCTCTTTGGCTATACTATTTGTATCTGACTGGTTTTGGTATCATTCACAGTATAAATTTTAAAGAAGATAATTCCAAATTCAAATTAGGAAAATGTGTGATTTGAATTTATTTTTCCTGTTGTCCAAATTAGGAAATGATACCTTAGTTATACTTTTAAAGAAAATTCGTTTTAGGGTTCCGTACTTAAAGGGTAAAACAGTACCCTATTAGACTCCACTGTCTGTCCGTCTGTCTGTCTGTCCGTCTGTCTGCCACCAGGCTGTATCTCATGAACCATGATAGTTAGACAGTTGAAATTTTCACATGTGATGTATTTCTGTTGACTCTTTATCAACAAATACTAAAACAGAATAAAATAATTATTTAAAGGGGGCTCCCAAAAAACAAACGTGTTTTGCTCGATATTGATATCGCCAACAGGCAGACGCTTAAAATATTCAGAATATTTAGTTATATATTCACTTTAAAAATACATAATTAAAATAAAACAAATATTTAAAGGGGGGCTCCCATCGAACAAACGTGAGTTTTTTTGCTCGTTTTTGCTCGACATTAATAACGGCAACAGGTAGACGCTTGAAATATTCGCAGAATATTTAGTTATAAGTATATTCACTTTAAAAATAAATATTTAGATAGAAATAAAATAATATTTAAGAGGGCTCCCATACAACAAACGTGATTTTTTTTTGGCGTTTTTACAGATAATGGTATGGAACCCTTCTCGCACTTGAATGAATGAATGAAATACTTTTTATTGCACACCAAACAAAAATACAGTAATAATGGAAATAAACATTAAATAAAGGTACACTGGGTGGTCTTTTCGCTAAAAGCGATCTCTTCCAGACAACCTTTGGATGGACAGAATAAACAAAATCAAAAGACGGCGGTGTAAGAGTACACTACAGACATAAACAGAACCCACAAAATAAAATATACCTATTATATATACATACTAATAAACATAAACTTAAATACATACATATAATAAATAAATACACTACACTACATAAAGAGGATAAATAACTCGCACTTGGTTAGTTTTTTTGTTATACCAACAAGGTGGCATAGAAGTACGCGGTCTCCCTGATGTTATGTTCCTTTAGTAACGCTAAAGGCATCATAAGCGCGCTGTCATTGTCACCTATGAAAAAGTCGACTGTGCCTGTAATTTAAGGTACTTAGTAATCGTTCATTTTAGTCCGAGTGATATCCTACTAGAGCATTACCTGTCCTTGTAAGCTTTTAGGTTATTATGTATAAGTAGGTATATTATTTATATTATGTATAATGTATTATGTTTATCTCTAATGTAGGTATAGTATAAAATATATTATTTTTTTAATATGGTTAAGTGTTGTATTTATTATAGTATATACTATATATTAGTATTTTACTCGAATGTTCTTCTCTGTGCACGTACCCACCACTATAATCAAATATCTCTATCTTCAAAGGTTTGCTGGAAGAAAACTCTTAATAGGGTTAAGCTCGCCTTTGTACTATGTCCATTTTGTAAGCTATTTTTGTCTGTAAATCTATTTGTGTACAATAAAGAATAACGCAGTGTCTAAAAAATTACCCAATAGCGAAAGAATTTCAGTTTTTACATCGTCCATGGTATGACGATACAGCGGCAGCATATTGTTTATTTGGGCGACGACCTCCGCGCAAGGCTTTTCCTCCACAACAGGAAGGAGGAAAGATGTGCAATTGTTGCCTTCGCAGCCTTGCGGTGACAATGGTCAGTTCGCAATGCAAGCTTCATTATTTGCGCTGATTTGTAATGGAAAATTCACTGACTTTGTTATTCAGGTATTATATATAATCTATAGCATTCGTGTTTCTTACAGCATTCTGAAATTTAAACATGTTAACTACCGGTCAAGTCAATATAAGGGTCAGAAATCAGAACGTTTATTTGCCAGAATATAGGTATACACGGCTACACATCAAGCTATGGTTCCAGTATAAGCTGACCTCTCATTCTACGAAAAGCCTACACAATGCGAGGTCAGCTTATACTGGAAATTTATAATTTGATGTGTAGCCGTGTGTACATATATGTTTAGATGTCAATCAAATGTCATTGGAATGGGTTAAATATTCATTAATGTCATAAAAACAATATTGTGCTAAACATTTTGTCAACTTCGTTTTGAATAGATTAAATGGTCATGAAAACCGGCATTAAAATATACTACCATCGTGAGCCAGTTTCATTCATTTCAAAAAGAATTACAACAATAGATACTGGGTACGCAATTTGTTTTAGCAACAAACAAAAAATTTTTTTTTTGTTATAAAGACTTTTTGTAATAAAAACTTCTTTAGGCACGTTGTGCATTTTTTGAGATGGGAAAAAAACCATTGAACTCACGACACTGTTACCGTTACCGACACCTCTGTATAAGGCTCAGACTATATGGCATCCGGGCTTGTCAGGGACCGTTTTTTAAGGGCCCCTGACCAATACGTCGAACACAATCCGAGGCCATCCGACTTCGATTTTTACCTGGAAGTAACCGGGACGTTCTCCGGATTCGCAGGATCGGGGAGACCCGGATGCCATATAGTCCGAGCCTATAAGTAGTGAAAACTTCTTAAAGCGCGTTGCGCATTTTTTTAAATTGTAAAAAACCATTGAACTCGCGACACTGTGACACTGTTACCGTTACCGACACCTCTGTATATAAGTATCTCGTAATTGTTTAAGTTTTCCCTTCAGTCGGCACTCCCAGAGTGGCACTTTTCTTTTTAATTTTCTTGCATTCGTGATAAAAAGTGGTGTTATACTTTGGTGTAAACTGTAAGCGATCAATAGCATCTCGACTCATTAGCGCCATCGCTCGCTTTCGCTCGCTTTTACACCAAAATACCTCGAGTGCAATTGATCGCTCGCTATTTGAAGTGGAAATGGGCAGGCCATATAGCGCGCAGAACAGATGGCCGATGGGGCCGGAAAGTTCTCGAATGGAGGCCACGGACCGGCAACTACAGCGTAGGACGTCCACCTACAAGATGGGCAGACGACTTGGTAAGAACCGCAGGTCGGCGTTGGATGCAGGCCGCTTCCAACCGCAGTTCCGGGAGATCAATGAGGGAGGCCTTTGTCCAGCAGTGGACGTCGTACGGCTGATATGATAGTGATGATGATGAATTGATCGCTCACGGCTCTTGCATAACAATGTACTATTATCATGCTTCATTTTCCGGTTCAGACCAATGAGAGATTTTCACGGCCTGTTTTTAGAACTGCTAATAGATGGAGCTGCTATGCGTAAGTAATCATTAGATAGTGAATGGTCAATGTTAAGGGCGCACTATACCTGGGGAGACGATAAATCGCTTATTGAGAAACAATGTTTTGTTCTACAAGTTTTGTACTTTATTCATATATGTTACAGTTAGTGATACGTGCTAAAACGCCTGTGTTGTTAAAACACGATTCCGTAAAATTTTCTCGATCGAAAAAAATCCAAAGATGACTCCAAATTTATCTTAAAACCGTTCTTATGCGACGAATACTTCAATTTAGATCTTGAAACTTTATACTGTAATTTTGCACAACATAAATAAGTGCGCCTGTGTTTAATATTTTCAAAATACATTTTCATTTTACCATAAAATGAATATAACTAACTTTTGCACTAATGAAACCATTGGCTTCGGACGCCCGGTCCGCGATTCAGTCGGGCCTCGGCTTTCAGACGGGGTACTCGTGACGCTTATTGCTCCAAACGAAATTCACGTAATCACGTAATTCTTAGGTAGAATTTATATTGAGTTGGTTTTTGTAAATACGCAGTAATGAGAAATAAGCACAACTAGAAAATAAAGGAACTGAATGATATAAAAACCGGCAAACGTATGAACCATGACGAGATAGGACGTGCAGCGGCGCGCGGAGAAGCGGGGGTGAAATTCGAGTTTGGGCTGAAGTATAGTCTACTCTTAACAATAATTTTCGAGGAAGTTGAAATCATTTCTATCTATCTAGTTAGAACTAGTTATTTTTGCTCACTGGAAAATGAAAAACCCTCATTATAGGTTGCAAAGATAACTGATCATTGATAAGAAGTATGTTTAACGTAACATTGGAGTTTTTACTAAACTCTTGAGTCTCCAGGTCATAAAATTTGGCATTAAAAATGTTTTATGTCAATGACCTCGTACTGGTACTAAACTTTTGGAGACAATGTTGTTTTCTACGATAAAGACTAAACCATGTTATCGTTGAAGTTTTCAGTCTGCTTAATACCTACCTAATACGATTAGTTTTTGTTAAGATTTTGTTATAACAAAATGAGTAACACCTGTACCTACCTTATTAACGATACCACCTTTCTTTTCTTTCTCTTTATAATCTTCTTTCCGAAAGTTGTACGGAAGAAATAGTTTTAAGCGATAAGGCCAGAAAAAATAATCGAAAATAAAGTCAAATACATAGATTGAATGACTGATTTAAATACTATTTATTGCACAGCAAATAAAAAAAAGTAACAAAGGGACTATAAAATAAATAACGGTACATGGGGCGGTCTACTTATATGGCAAACGAGCATGCAGTCCATCAGATTTTAAGTGGCTACTGCAGCCCATGGATATCCACAAAAAATTCAAAACAAGCTATGATGTTGTCTTGATCTCTATGTGGATACGTTGCCATACTATAGGACTTAGCTGTTATGCCTATCTGCCAGTAATTACAGGAACATACCATTACCATCTAACCGGAACACAGCAGCACAAGTACTGCTATTTGGCGGCAGATAGACGTAAGGCGGTGGTGCCCACTTCCTCGAGCCCGTTCACAAAAGCTCTACCACCAGTAAAAGGTGGGAGTCTTATATGGTGGAGGTCTTATCGCTAAAAGCGATCTTTTCCAGACAACCTTTGTATGGGCATAGATTAATGAGTTATTATTAGAAAGTTTTATGAGTCATAAATTATTTATTTTGAGCATCACAAATTAATTAGTGACACGGATTCAATCTCAAAAAAAACTGGCCAAGTGCGAGTCGTAATCGTACACAAAGGGTTCCGTACCATTATCTATAAAAACGAGCAAATAAACCACGTTAGTTGTATGAGAGCCCCCCTTAAATATTTGTTTTATTTTAATTTAATTAATCATTTTTAAAGTAAATGTATAACTAAATATTCCGTGAATATTTCAAGCGTCTACCTGTTGCCGTTATCAATATCGAGCAAAAACGATAAAAAAAAACACGTTTGTTGTATGGGAGCTCCCCTTAAATAATTATTTTATTCTGTTTTCAGTATTTGTTGTTATAGCGGCAACAGAAATACATCATTTGTGAAAATTCCATTTGTCTAACTATCACGGTTCATGAGATACAGCCTGGTGACAGACAGACAGCGGAGTCTTAGTAATAGGTTCGCGTTTTATCTTTTGAGTACGGAATCCTAAAAAAATGCGTCGTTACACAGTTCCACATCAAATTGTTAATCTTTGTTTTAAAAGCAAATTTCAAAGTCGTAAAAATCTAATAGATTAAAATTACTCAGATTCTTGTTTGGAAAGTTATTTACCGCATAAGGTCGGCAGTCCAATTGTTATGGTTAACGGAACAAACCAAAGTAGTACAGCCATTCTTTCTAGTATTGTATGTATCATTACCGTCTGACTGCTTTTTGTATTGTAATATTTTTCTTGATTGTCATTGGGAAGGTCTTTTATTTCGAGTTCTATAAATATATGGAGGTATAATTTTATTGTGTTTATATTATTTCTTGTTGGCATTATATTTCATACGTCTTGCTTGCTAAATAGAAGCATTTCAGATTGATGTTTGTGTGTGATAATTAAGATAATTTCTATTTGATACCGTATTGGTGGGGTGTCTAGGTTGCTCAAAATATAGAGTTTACTGATCAAGAGAATATACAGGATTCGGAACATCTCGCTGCGCTCAAGGACCGGCATCGCTGACGTCGGTATCAAGGCTGCCAATTTGAAGTGGGATTGGGCGGGTCATGTTTCCCGCATGCAACCAAATAGGTGGGCTATGATCGTTTTTACAGGAACTGGCGGGATTTGGTACAAGATCGAGAAAAGTGAAGAGATGAGGGGGGAGGCGTTTGTCCAGCAGTGGGACAGCTTAAGCTAGATAAATAAAAACTTGTCAAGTTTTTGTCCAAGATATACAAATAAAACGCAAGAATTATTCATGTTAGCGTGACGCTAGCGAGAAAATAGCAATTCCTATTTATTTATTAATTACTAGCTAACACGCCCGCGGCTTCGTATGCGTGGTTTGTCAATAAAACATTACCCTCCTTCTGTGCAGTCGCGTAAAGTGTAGCCGATGTCTCATGTCCATTCATAATCTATCTATGTATATAGGTACCAAGTTCTATCGAAATCGGTCGAGCGATTAAGTCTTGCAAAGGTAACAAACATACAGAGAGACAGAGTTACTTTCAAATCGGTATGAACGTAGATTAAAACCTGGATTATAACCTGGATTAACACATAGGCTACTTTTTGTTGACAAACAACGCGTGCGAAGCCGCTGGCGGAAGCTAATTATACATATTAACCTTTCTCATGAATTCTATTGCTGAAAACTACATTAAAATCCGTTGAGTAGTTCATAAGATCTAAGGTAACAGACAGCGGAAGCGACATCATATTTTTATACTATGTAAAGTTATAAAAAGGAAAGACTATTATTATGAAGAGGAAAGATTTGTTTGTTTGTTTGTTTGTATTGAAAAGGCTGCGAAACTACTGGACCGATTAAAAAAAATATTTAACTGTTGGGAAGCTACAATCACTATCCCCGGGTTGACATAGGCTACGTTTTATCCAATTGCGCAGAAGGAGGGTAATTTTTTTATTGAAAAACTACGCGTACGAAGCTGCGGATTGGTCAGCTAGTTTTTAATAAGCTGTTGAATTATCGATTGCGACCTAAACTCTGCTGTCAATGAGTATTCCCGTGACAACTGAGAATTGTTAGAGAATATTTCCAGCTGACACCACTGTCATATTTAAAGGTAGGAACTACTGGAAATGAGCGATACTTTACGATCCTCTCACTAGCATGCAATGTAAACTAATCGTTTAGGCCCTCAGTGTTCACAGTAATTGTCACTGTGACTGTACCCAGACCTATGTATCCAAGAGATCAGACTCTCACGGCCGGTGGCGTTTGAGGTCAGTGCTGAGATGTGATTTGTGGAGACTTGGAGAACACTATGTTCTGAGACAAATATTGATAAGTGAAGCGAATTGATTTTGTGGTTTCTTTAGAGATGAACCTATTCGTACTTTTAGTACGAAAATCATATTTTAGAGATAATAAAATGTTATTGATTTTCTCGTAAAATGTGCTATTTTGGGCCAATCCTCATAGTAGGGGACTAGCTCATCCCGCCATTCCGTTAATAGTTAGTTTTATATAATTCAAATCAATTATATAGGTTTTCCTGTTAATTTATATATACACGGTGTCCTTTAAATCACTGTTTTCCCAAAACAAACGTTGCTCAGACCATGGGCTACTAACTGTTTATAGCGTCAAATAAGAGAATGAAAAAAACAAATCTAGACCTTCTCATATAAGTCTAACTTTGTTCAAAAATTAACCGTGACATAAAGTTCATGGATACGCTAGCCGTACTACTCCTTAGTACCTAGTAGCTATAGTTTGACCGAAACCGCTGTACCGCTCCTTAGGAAAGTGCGGCGAGGTGGGGGCCGAGGAAAAAAGAGCAAGCGTAGATACACATGAGATCGATATTGTCGGATAGATCTTACGATATCGTAAACAATATGTTTATATTATATAACGATATGTTTATATTTTTATAAATAAATAAATATTGCTGGACATTTCAAACAGCGTTATCTAGCCCCAAACTAAGCAAAGCTTGTATTATGGGAACCAGATAACTGATAGAATACTTATATACATTTATTTTTGTAAATACATACTTATAATACATAGGGAAACAACCAGACCTGGAACAAATATTTGTAGATCATGCAAACATTTATTCCGCGGCGGGAATCGAATCCGCTACCTCCTGCGTCTCAGCCGGCTATTCGCCCACTGCACCACGGAGGTCGTCAATAAGATAAGTAACTAAATTGTCTACAGATATTCTGACATAGATGCAGCTTCAACTTCATCTTCCGTTTCGCTATCGGAACTTGAATCATAGTCGTTCTGCAACTTTATTATTAATGGATCAATAATAATATCAAATCTACTATCGCGATCCCAGTAATTGGTTTCATTTTTTTGGACATGATGACGGTCTTGACTACACGAGATAGCGTTCGACCCATCTTTGGATATTTATCTCATGTGCGTCTGACGATGGACCGGAGCGGCCGATACTTCCCCCCGTCTCACCGCGCGCATACCTCAGGCACGGTACAGCGGTTTCGGTCAAATTTATACCGGTCAGCGCGCTGACTATGTTGTAGGGCGTTACGTTAAAATACACGTTTATAGTTCGCAACTTTTTATATGTTTCAAAGATCGATTTCGTTTTTTTAATTTGATATTTTAAACTGTTAATAGTCTATGTTCTGAACCACGTTTGTTCTGGGAAAACAGTGATATAAGGACACCGTGTATACTAACTGAATATTTTAATTTAATTTATACTATTAATTTATCTATAATACTGGTTGTAATGTACACACTGCTACACATCAAGTTATACATTTTCAGTATAAGCTGACCTCTTTTTCTACGAAAAGCCTACACAATGCGAGGTCAGCTTATACTGTAAATGTATAGCTTGATGTGTAGCCGTTTGTACACCGGGTTGGTGTTCTAATAAAATAATAAAGTTCGTATATATGCAAACAAACTCACTGTTTCCGTATATATTCTAGCAAACAGATTTTTATAAAAAAAACTTTTCTACATTATCTACTTTTGAGAGTTTTCATAAAATATTTTATAACCGCGACATAAAATGGTTCCTTGGTAAACCCCAGTACATTTTAGCTGAGTTTATTTATTTAAATATGCGTGAACTTCGCTGGCCAGAACGCCTTTGTCTCGACATTGTGTTGCTAATACGGCCAGCTCGCTTCCTGCTCATCTCGCTTTATCTTATTCCTCTCTCGTTTAAATAAATCGATTCGGAAGTCGATAACTATTTACTAGCATTAAATAAACAAACCAATTATGATCAGGATTGTGGCTCCACAATGCCAAAAATCTCGGATTTGAACCATTTAAAGCTGCACATAACTCTTCCATTTTATAAAGCTAATTAGGAAAGTATTCAAAAATCAAAGGTAAATACCGATTCTGAAGCGCGGCATTCGAAGAATGATTCCGAACACAATAAATGTGAGACACGCAAACCTCACACAGTTAACCTTAAAATGTTCTGCATACCTGAAATAAAATAAGGCGCTTGAAGGACCAATATTATGAGCACGAAACAAATTAACAAAAATGATTTTGCAGCCCGTTTTTATAGCAAGGAGGCCTTAAATCAAGTCTGTAAGACGTAGAACGCTTTGCATTTTAATGCTCGACAATAAGGGGTGGGGATTTCGACCGGCAAATTTTAACGTTGTCTTTGTATACTTTCTTAGCAATGCTGGCGATACTCACGGTCGAAATATGCTTTTAAAGGGGTTTCTGCAAACCTGTCACGTAAATTAATAAATATTGAGCTTTGTAAATTGCGTCGACGGACCAATGGCCGACGCCGCACTGAGATAAGTCATCATTTCTCATAAACCGAGATAGTCGCTGTAGGTACTTATTCACCAAGTCTTCAGTTAAGTGAATACTTTATTATTAGAATGTATCCTCATTTTGCAGATCTTTTTACTGAAACAATACCCACAAAACAAGGACTATCCCCAATTGTTTTCGTTGATGTTGTAGATACTGTTAATAATATATAGAATACAAATAAATAGAACACTAGTAGCATCAATGACAGTGTCTCATAAAGTCATAACAAAAAAAAATGTAATGAATCTCACGAAAACTATAAAAATTATCAAACACAAGAAGCCACATAAAATAACTGGAGTAATAACCATGATACTGATGAAGTCCTTTGTTTTTTACTCGCTACGTGATTCAGACCAGTGATCTATGTCCGGGTCAAACCCCGCAATCTTCACATTATAGCGTGCCCACAATATTTTACTTCATCATTGTTGGTAGTCTCATAGTCTGAATCTAAAGGATTTAATTTTTAGATGATTGAACCTAAGCCCGCTTAAAACTCGTTTTAGTTCGAACTCGTAATGCAAGACTTCGTTCGTCGTATATGTGCTTTGATGAATACTCTGAGTGACTTGCCCTTCAATTGCACTTGCAAATGGAGAGAAATTGCAATCGATCTAGAAAAGCTAATTTATAATTCCTTTATCTCTTGAAAATTGAAATGGGGAATTTTTGTGTTGAAACGTTTCCTGGATGGGTGTGGAACTGTGGAAGAATCTGTAGGCTAAAGTATTCAGTGCACCGTGTTTCTGCATCTAATATTCAAGATGGGCAAAACTGTTTGACTGTAAAACTTTACAGTATAAGCTATTTTAATATGTAGCGTAGTTCTTATGCACAGACAAAATATCGAATACTACAATGAATTAGCATTTGTATGCAGCAAAAGACGTGACAGCATTCCAGATTCTATTGCGTCACAATTTACAGCCTTCGCTCGTATCGCCACCTATCCGCGTGCGCCTCACATAAAACCCTCTACGATTATTGCATTCAGGTAAATGTGTGGGTGAATATTATTGGCAGGTCTCCGACACGACAAACAAATGAGCCAACCATTCATGGACCGACGGACTTTCCAACATTATTTAGATGCACCGACTCCCTCGCAAACAGAACTTTCTTCGGCAGAGATTCCGGTCGTTTCGTGCATAGCAGCCTTTATTCCCCTCTGGATGCAGGAAGGTTCTACAAATAAAATATGTGACTTGAAGGCGACGGCGAGGTGCCGTCGAGATGAGGCTGCGCAGGCTGGAGGGAAAGAGAAAAAAGACAATATACTTATAAGTTAGAGTAGAGCAGCATCATACTCTTGGCTATTTGGAGAAACGCGAGCACCTCATTTAATCGGTACGCGTTTCGTTTTGTAGGATAAAGGAAAATTTGCGATGCTTTAGATATGGCTTTAACGTGTGCGTGGGCGTGTGTTAGATTTGCTCTTATCTGCTAGAGCAGAAAACTCAATTACATCTGAGAAAATGAGGATAAGAAATTAGTACTTATTTTCAAGTGGGTAAACTATTATTCTGTTGCTCCGTTTGTAGGGATATTTTGTTGAGTCAGTAATTATTGATAGAGCGAAGCGAGATCTCCAAATTAACTCTGGCAAATCGGCGTTGTATGTATGTATGAATATTTGTTTGTCAGAGGATAAATTTAGAAGCGTAGATCCAATCATCATGAAATTTAATACATAGGTAGGTAAAGATAGATGTGTGGGGGGGGGGGGGTTGTTAAGATATCGGAATCAAGAGGGGTAAAAAATTAAAATGAGACTTTTAGGTCAAACAGGCTGTCAAAGGTCTTCATCATATCGACCCTGTTTTTATTTTTAGTTTAGGCCTTGCAGTTTCTGAGTTATTAATATAGCCATTACAAAAAATGAATTTTGACAAAATTCACAGGTTACACCAGGGACCCCACAGTGCTAAAATTTGGTACGCGTATAGCTTTAGTGACACAAATATAGGCAACAGTCTGAAATCTAGAATAACTGCAATTTGTAGCCCAAAAAATATCCAATTTACATGAACTCCTGTTACTTGTAATTTGAATGAAACTGTAGGTCAAGTAAGTTAGTCATTTCGTGGTACTATTTTGATGGTCAAGGTTTACGCAAGATCTCAGTTCGGGCCGAACCACTAGTAATTCAATGTGTATTCCACTACATTCGTATACTTACATATAGTTGTCATCACCATTAATGTCATAAAAAAATGGAATCTTGGCTTTTTTAATATTTTTCCACGTTTGCCTCTTTTAGCCCACCATAACACAATGCAATCAACAAAATAATCGCCACACAATAATAATGTTGATGATTCCTATACCGCTCTCTATGCATCATTAACACTGTTTAAAATGTTAATGATTAGGCCATTTACTTAATGGTTTATATATACGTTATCAACTTGTAGTGGCGTCCTTTAATTATTTTGAACGAGAAAGCCATTTCTCTTTGGCACGGAATTAATGATGTTTGTTGGATAGAAACTATTCAGTTAAAGTTGTACGTACCTCTCTTAGGTATTGTGATACTCGAATTGAATACTTTATTGAGTACTTTATTCCCTCTCCTTTATTTTACACAAATAGTTTACAGACAAGCTTACAAAATGGACATGTACAAAGGACAGCTTAACCTTAATAAGAATTTTCTTCCAGCAAATGTTTGAAGAGAGAGAAATAAATTTGACTATAGTGCCTACTATGATTGCTAGCTTTATTTATTGACCGAGCGAGCGAAGCGTCTCAGTTTCGAGATAGGCCAAAAATGCTTTTGTCCGACTGTCTGTCTGTTTGTTCTCGCCTACAGGTCACGTTTTTAACCGATTTTGATTAAAATTGGCACATTTAATCGATTCTGATTTTTGGTTGAGCGGAAAATAGGGGGGGAAAGGGAGAAAGTTTGTTGTAGCGTTATTTATTGACGGATTTCAATCAAATTTGAAAAGCAAACTAAAGTCTTTATTCTACACAAGATGTTGCAAGAAAAAAACTAACAAGGGGGAGTGGGGGGGAGGGGGGGGGGAATTTGCTGTTAGATTATATATGGACGGATTTAAATTTTTGATTCGTTTATGAAAAAATTATATTACTCGTACCAATCATACTACGCAGTCCTCTCCGCCTTTATAAGACGAACCCGTAGATACCATTGGTCGTCTTAGGACCAAGAGAACGCGAGTTATAGCTTAAAACTTATACCAATATTTTGTTCAAAAGTCTACATAGGTAAGTCTATTGGAAAATTCCAGCACCTGTAATTCGCTTTAAAATTGGTCTTTCTTCGTTAATTTTGTTGTACAAATTACTTTTCGGACTAACGGCGCGAGGTCTACTATTCTCACAGAACCACTAGTGTTACTAGTTAGCAGTGTAAACCTATCTGTGTCCAATTAATTATGGTAATTGAGTTTTTCTTTTCCATAGTTCTTTAAAAACTTGCATAGATGAGCTTGTGGATATTGATGTAACAATCAGCGTACACAAGCTAATTTTAACTCTCTTCTTACGGCAGGGTTAAAAACTAACATAGCTAAAATACATTCCAGATAAACTAGCTTATTATTTAAAAAAAAACCAGCCAAGTGCGAGTCGGACTCGCGCACGAAGGTTTCCGTATCATTATCTGTTCTGTCTGTTGTATGGAATCCCCACTTAAATATTTCTTTTATTCAATAAATAGCACAATTTTGTTTATTTATCTTATTTGAGGTTGGTGCCGATTAAGCTAGTCCTCTAAATAGTACCTATATCATAATTGGTGTCAACTATGTATGTATAGGGACATCCTTTAATATTTAACCATATTTTGTTTTATGGAATTTTTCCTTTATTTGTGCTGCTTTTACCTTGCTTTTTGCCATATTTCGTGATTCTAGGTCAACGGGAACTACCATATAGGTTTTCGACCCAAAATCTATAGGGTACTTCCGGTTGACCTAGAATTGTCAATATTGGTTAAAAGCAAGGTCTTACAGCACAAGTAAAGGGAAAATTCCGAAAATACTAAAAAAAACAAATTAAGGTGAATTTTGGTACTCACAAATTTTCGCGAAAATCTATATTTGCCCATATCTTTTTATCGTGTTATTACACCTAATAGGGACTATAAACTTCAGTATCTGGTATAAATTTCAACTTACTAGGTCCACCCGTTCCTGAGAAAATCGGTTGTGACACACGGACAGACGGACAAGAGAGTGATCTTATAAGGGTTCATTTTTTTACCTTTTGAGGTACTGAACCCTAAAAACACGTCCGAATCAGTTCATCCGCTCGGAAACACGATGCCACAGACAGACAAAGGTGAGAAACTTATAACACAGCTTTTGCGTTGGGGGTTAAAAATAAAAGCAGACAGTGAAATTCCGGAATCAAACGAAGTCAACAAACGGTCTGCATCGGACACTGGACCGGAATGCCAAGCGTAGTCAAATGCCAGGAATTTACCCATTGAGACCTATGTCTTAGGACAATTCTTGCGGAAAACAACAAACTCGTAGCCCGGCTTGCAATACGATTGCTAAACGTATTTTGCGACTACAAATGTTTAAATTTGACTTATTTGTATGATTTGACAACTCTTATATAACATACTAGCTGCTATAACATGCGCTTGCGTTGTTTGTCAAAAAAAAGTAGCTTATGTGTTAATCCAGGTTATAATCTACATTTATACAAAATTTAATCGCAATCGGTTCAGCAGTTCCAGTGTGAAAGAGTAACAAACATCCATACATACAAACTTTCGCGTTTATAATGTTAGTAGGCACTGAAAACGATTAGGCATCGTTGCGAAGTCAACTTATTGAGAAGTCAATCGATAAATACAATATATGGGCCGGATGTATAAGTAACAGAAGTAACATCATCAACAAAAACATTTTAAAAACCAGCTCTAAAATTTTCAAGCCAAGACTTGAACCCGCAACCTTCCTCTTGATACGAGGATGCACTACCAATTGTGCTACTGGCTCTTGTCACGTTAGGGTTGAAATTAGTGAGATTATTCAGATTACGACTAAAGCGCCGTTAGCTCCATCTACAACTTTTTTACGGTTCGAATTACAGGATACCTCTCACAAGCAAATAGTTATTATTAATCAGCCAATTATAAATTTAAAAAAATTCAGCTCAACTACAGATACCTGTTAAATACTCAGTGGTCATTTTGATATTGCCACACATTCCCGCTGATGCGGGTTGTACACCGATGCTTAAATGGCCAACATTCTAAACAATACACACACACCCTTGTATCATGATATGGATTACCCTATACACTAAAAATAAAAATACAGTCGAATTGAGAACCTCCTTTTTTAAGTCTGTTACAAATAACTTTTTACAAAAATATAACCGATAAAAGAAAAAACAAACTTACAAGTGTGAGTTATTCGTCCATTTGTCGCGCACATACTTAATGCAAATTTAAGACTTGTATGGTTTTCTCATAGATGCCATTGTCAGAACTGAACCAAATTAAAACGGGACCACACGGAAAGCACCAGCTTTCAAATTTAAAAAGAATCCTCAAAATCGGTTCACATAGTCGAAGGTTCTGAGGCAGCAAACATAAAAAAAACATACCGAAATCAAGAACTTGAAAGTTTTTCAAAGAATTTAGGTACTCTGTGATTGATCCACTATGGTTTCACGTTATAAACTTAGCATCATCATCATCCACAGCTTGACCTCACCCACTGCTGGGTATAGGACTCCCCAAGTTTGTGCCATCCGCCACGATCCTGCGCTAGTCTCACCCATTGACGGCCCGCGACTCTAACGATGTCATGAATATCATACGTCCTCCTATCTCGCTGCCGGAGGTGCAACTTTTCTACAGCCATTCCTCGGCCACCATTCCGTTGCTACCCTGCTCCACCTGTCATCACCACGTCTTGCCAAGTGTCCCGCCCAATACCATTTGAGCTCCATAACTCGATTCCCAACATCATGAACCTTCGTTCTTTTACGGATCTCGACGTTTGGAACTCGATCCAAGAGTTTGATGCCGAGCATGGTACGCTCCATGGCTCTCTATGCAACTCTTAACCTGAAAAAAAACTTATAAACTTATAATCACACTAAAATGTGAAAGTTTGTTACTCAATCACGTTGTAACGGCTGAACCGATTTCAATGAAATTTGGTATGTACTTAGATTATAAACTGGATTAACAGATAGGCTTCTTTTTATTGACAAATAACGCGCGCGAAGTCGCTGGCGGAAGCTAGTAATGTATAAGTAAATTTAACTGAATTTAAGATTCTAAAGGCATCTGTGAAAATCCCTAATTATAAAATACTTAAACGTATCGAATGCACTTATCGCGATCTTTTTGTCAAGTGGCATATGGCAAACGCGATCGTGATTTACTCAGGTAACACGACCGATCATTTTCCCTTGCACGCCGTCGATTGACGCTTTTATTTCCGGATCTTAGTCATATTCCTAGATAACTCGGCAGTGTATGACAATTTGATAATAACAATGATGTTTGGTAGAGATTGGCTCACGTAGCGTCGCCAACCTTGCGGGCGGTTACTTTTTTCTCGGTTTTTGAGGACACACATTGCCATTTTAAACACATCAAAGGTCCCTCTTGTCATTTTTTTGTTACTTTACATACGAGCAGAATTTTATTGAGAAGCCTGTCACCCGTTTATATTTTTGTGAAGCTCATTTAAAAATGTTAGGTTTTTCTGAATATAAGTAATTAATTGATTTTGCATTTAATAATTACTCCGGTTTGGAAGACAGGATTATTATTAATAATAAATAAATAAATATTGCAGGATATTTCACACAGCGCTATCTAGCTTCAAACTTTTGACAACCTTCGTGGTGCAGTGGGCGAATAGCCGGCTGAAACGCAGCCTACTGCGTCTCGAATGTCGTCTAAAAAATCGTCTACTGCGGGAATCGAACGCACTACCTATAGTGCGTTCGATTCCCGCCGCGGAACAAATGTTTGCTCCTCAGATATTTGTTCCGGGTCTAGTTGTTTCTCTATATATTATAAGTATGTATTTACAAAAAAAATGTATAAGTACTCTATCAGTTATCTGGTTCCTATAGTACAAGCTCTGCTTAGTTTGGGGCTAGATAGCGATGTATAAAATGTCCTGCAATATTTATTCATTTATTTAATTTTATTTGTTTAACAAAGCAGAGCTTGTACTATGGGAGACAGATAACATGATAGAATACATAAATAGGTACTTTTTGTAGTAAAACTTCTTTACGCACGCATGACTTGGGGAGTAAGCTGGTGAATGCGTTACGAATAGTGTGAACGGAAGTTGAGAGGGAGATATAAGTTAGTGAAGATAGAAAGAGAGAGTTACGTTTTATATATTACTGTAGGGGCAAAAGAGAGAGCACACGTTTTCTTTCTCTCTTAGCCAGTTACGTTTTATTTCGTTCTTAAACAATTTTATATATTAATATTTTGAAAAAGAAGTTTTACTTTAGTCGTGTGGTCTTAAGCATACTATTTTTTTTTGTAAATACTTACTTATAATATACTAGCTAAGCCGCCCGCGGCTTTGCATGCATGAAGTTTCCCGTTACCGTGGGAACTGCGGAATAAAAACTACATAAAACACCCTTGTCAAAGTGACGCGACACTTCATGTAAATGACTTCACGTCAATGAACGACGCCTAAATTATATGAATATTGTCATACAAAAATATTAAAATCGCGATTATAAAATGAGGTAGGATTGTGAAAAACACTTTACGATCTATTATCTTATCATACCTGCCAAATATATAAAACAAATTTCATTAAAATCGGTCGATCTGTACCTGACCTGACGAGGACCACTAAAACCGTGACACGAGTTTTTTTATATATTAGATAGATAAACATCCAGACCCGGAACAAATATCTGTAGTGCAGATCATGCAAACATATGTTCCGCGGCGGGAATCGAACCCACTACCTCCTACGTCTCAGCCGGATATTCGCCCACTGCACCACGAAGGTCGTCAATTAACTGAGAAATCTCAGATACGTTTGTAGTTTTAAGGTGTGCAAGTTGCTTCTACTGGTTTTCACTAGTACAGTACCGTGTAACTAGACATTCAGACTACTGTACGGTAAAATATGAGCTTTTTATATGTAAAGCAGTTGCTTGCACCCTGGCTTATTCCCGACAATGCCTATCGGAGACAATAAATACCTCAGTCGGCGCCAGTTCTAATTCACTATGCTCCAAGCGCAAGCCGAGGCTACTGTGAAACATTGATTTTGTGATCTAGAACAGTTTAACAGGTATATTAAATCCATATCTTAGTATTAAATGTGCAATTATGTCAAAAATATGGTCGGGGAGACCATATCAAGCACAGTGCTCAAAAATCAACAGTAAAAATGTATTAGCTAGTGTGAGCAGCTTAAAAAGGTTTTCAAAGTTTCTCTCCACGTATTTCTATAAAGATATCTTCTTTAATATTGATGATCCTTTTGAATTGAATTTATCTATGTAATTTACTTTTATATTAAAACAAAAAAAATCATTACATTTTTCACTACTAATAAATACTGATTCGCCCCGAACTGAGACCTCGCGAGTGTCCCATAAAAAAAACTTTTGTAATCTTTGACTATCAAAATAGTGCCCTGAAAACCACAACCAATTAATTTTATCCACGATTCATTAAAAATCGTGTTAAATCGTACTCTTTTTAGGAGTAGAAATGACAGCTATTCTGGATTTCAGACTTTTCCTATATTTGTGTTATTAAAGCTACACGAATACCAAATTTCAGCACTGTGAAGTCACTGGTGTACAGTGTGAATTACGTCAAAGTTCAGTTTTTATTATGGCTAATAACTCAAAATCTACAACGAGACCCCTCTTGAACCCCAATATCTCAACAGCCTCCTCACATTTTTAGCTCATTTAGTCACACCAGGATTGTGCCAACGCTACCTACCTAATCTACCTATATATAAAATTTCACGACGATCGGATCATCGCTTCGAAAGTTATCCTCGGACACAAACATACATAAATACATACAACGCAGATTTGCCCAAGTTGATTTGGAGATCTTGTTTCGCTGAATCAACTACATACAAAAATTATATTTCTCAGTACCTCCAGATACCTTGATCCTTCGCGATTCTGTATTCCCAGGCGCGCGTTCCTGACCACTGGGAGGCAAACCAGTTTCAACATTTCAATATCACACCACTGCACGTATAGAAAGCTCCGCATCTCTTCAAATTTATTTAATTTTATTTGTTTCACCATCTCGTCCTGATATGTATCAAGTGACTGTGCCCTTTAACGATCTTCAGTTCACTCTGTTTCGTTGTGAACTTTTTTGGCGGGATTTGTTAATATGCGATGACTACTTTTAAGTGAAGAGATTGAGAATACATATAAAGCAATGTTTTTTAAGACAATCAGTTTAATATTTACTTATTAAATGGACTAACGGTTGGTACTGCATAATGCTGTGCTAACCAAAAAGTAAAAAGAACCCACATAAATTTTACTAAGAAAACTTTCGTGATTTATTTTAATCGCTTTTGTAATACGGGATTGATCTAACTAAATATTTTGACCAAGGTCTGTGACACGTTCGAGGTGAGACGCAGTGCGGATGAGATTGCACATACCCTGATGAAGGTTCTAGAACATTCTCGCTTATAAGACCAATAAAACCACATATTACCACTTCTGTAATATATTCTCCATGTTGTTACATCAAGATCTTTCAGAGTAGTAGTTTCTTTTGTAAGGGCTAGTCTGGGGAAGTACTACCATCTTACATATTTCTGCCGCAAAACAGCATTGCTGTGTTTCGGTTTGAAGGGTATGGTTGTTGGTGAAATTACAGGCATATTAGGCCTTACACCTATAATAATAATAAATATTTCTGGACATTTCACACAGCGCTATCTAGCCCCAAACTAAGCAGAGCTTATATTATGGGAACCAGATAACTGATAGAATACATAAATACTTTTTTTTTTGTAAATACATACTTATAATATATAGAGAAACAACCAGACCCGGAAACAAATATCTGTAGATCATGCAAACATTTGTTCCGCGGCGAGAATCAAACCCGCTACCTCCTGCGTCTCAGCCGGCTATTCGCCTACTGCACCACGGAGGTCGTCACCTATATGTCTCAAGTTGATAAACGCAGGACAGTGCACCGTAGGGCACGTTTCTAAGCCGCGTGAACTACGAGGCAATATTTGGTCATAGGCGATGGTTACATGGTGGGGAGTACAAATAGATATGTAATAAATTCGTTATTTCCATACTTCATCACTTTCTTTTCATACCGTTACTAATACTATTTATCCGGTATAAGTAACTACAACGTAACTAATTTGAGGGCTTTCGAATCGGTCGGTTTATCTGCCCCAACACTCAGTGATTAATACTAAATGAGTGTTTGTGGGCTATTTCCATTAGGGTTGTCAAATAGATCAGGTTAATAATACTATCCCTATTTTTTCAAAGGCGTCTTAGTTAGTGTGATAGTAATAAGATTCAGATCAAATAAGCTAAATCCAAATCCCTTTCTACAATCAAGAAAGGTTCAACTTTCGACGCCTCTCAATGCAAGATTTTACAAAGCCGAAAGGTTCATATATCGTTATGCGATCAAAATTTGGATGAAGCTATGACAATTGGAGTATTAATTTTCAAAGAACATTATGATATAAACTGTAACTACCTATTTTATATGACATATGAGTACTAAAACAAAGATTAGTATTCCAATTGCCGTGACATTCGAGAGTAGTTTAGTTCCTTGTGAAAGGACTCGCCATGTCTGATTTTGCCGCCAAGCAGCATTACTGTGTTACGGTTTGAAGGGTATAGTTGCATATAGGTGAAATTACATGACACTTTATACTTGTATGCTTTAAGGGGAGACCGGAGGGGAATCGCCCATACAACACAAAATTTAACAGGTAAAATTTAAAATATAACAGGTAAAATTTGACGGTACTTCAATAGCAATCAGCAAGGTAGTAAAAAATCTGGGGGTACTCATGGATAGCCATCTATCTTGGGGACCTCAACTAGCAGCAGTAAGCCGAAAGACCTTTGCTGCAGCTTCCTCTCTTAAACGGCTGCGAAACTTCCTTCCGACTTCCACCAAAATTGCACTTGCACAATCATTGTTGCATCCCATTCTCGACTATGCTGACGCCAGCTATCTTGATTTAACTGAAGATCAACTCAACAAGCTTGAGCGTCTCCAGAATTTCTCTATTAGATTCATATTTGGCTTGCGTAAATACGATCACATTTCTGAGTATCGCCGCAGGCTCAAGTGGTTACCCATCCGCCTTCGTCGGAATGCTCACATCCTGTCCCTTCTTTACAGCATCCTTTTTATTTCTTCTACTCCGCCGTACCTCAAAGAACGCTTTGAGTTTCTTCATGTTTCCAACTCTCGGTCCTTACGCTCCTCTGAAAACCTTAAATTGAAAACTCCTCATCATACCTCAGTATTTTATACTAACTCCTTTACTCTTCAGGCTACCAGACTCTGGAATGCACTACCTGTATCAATTCGTAACGCCAAATCCCTTCCTGTTTTTAAAAACATGGTTAATAATCATTATCTGTCGTCCATCGCTCACTAAGACTTTGCAACTTAAATTTTGTATATAATTTTTTATTGTTTTTTTCTAATTACCTATGTATTTTGAAGTAGGTTATTTAATATTATAAAATTATTTATATTTATTTATATGTATATTTTATTTTAGTCATTTATGTACTAATTCTGTTAGTTATTATTTGATTAACGCCGCCGTTCTCTTTTGTTCACACAGATCCTGTCCATCCAAAGGTTGCCTGGAAGAGATCGCTTTTAGCGATAAGGCCGCCCATTGTACCTTTGATTTAATTTTGTATTCTCTTTTGTTTGTTTTATTTTTAATGGTGTGCAATAAAGAAATTATCTATCTATCTATCTAACACGTACTACCAAGATCATTTATAATTGGACCATATTTCTACCTTAATAAGGTATTATTTTAATTTGAATAGTATTTATCTAGGTTCCCAACCATATATTAGATCAAAATACTTACCTAAAATGAAATAGAAGCGTATCGCATTCTGCATGTTTTTACGTCATAAAAGACCCGTTCTCAACCTAATTGTTTCTTATTAAAAACAACAACATCTTACGTATCTTAGTCATGGGAACATAGATTATATCGTCTAGTTACAGAATAACAACACAATGAGAAAAATACAACAAGTTTTCAGTCATCATTTTTTGGTATTACGGAACACGGTCAAAATCTAATCAAATTTAGAATCGTTCAATTGCTATCACTGTCGCTCTGCGTGGCTAAACTTCGTCACTAAACAGGGACAGCGATATTCAGGCCTAAGTTTTTGACGCGGTCGAATTGAAGTTGCGCTCGGGATTCGCCGGCTTCTTAAGCTGATGGACGCAGAGCAATGCATTGTATGGCGCCTTTCTAGGGTGCATGACCTACAAGGCAATACTTTGCTATAAGCGATGGTTACCACCTAACATCAGGTGAGCCATATGCTTGTTCTATCTCCAAGTTGTATAAAAAAAACGCGGGTAAAGCCGCTGGCAACAGCTAGTATTATAAATGTAAAAGTTTGAATGTTTATTTATTTATTTCTTTGTTTGTTACTCAATCGCGTCGTAACGGCTCAACCGATTTCGATGAAATTTATTATGTGCGTAGATTATAACCTGGATTAACACCGAGGCTACTTTTTATTCCATACATCAGGTCCCATGGGATAAAAATGGGTTTTAAGTTAAGTTGCAACAGCGAGTTTAGCTGTATTTCTGGGTTACCTAAACATTTAATAGTGTAACGCATACAAAGTCGTAGGCAAGAGCTGGTACTATATTATATAGTACTCGAAGTGCGCAGTCTTCAGTTTAGAACCATTATGTTCTGCATTTCTTCGGGCTATATGCTCCGCCAACTATCACTTCAACTTGCTGATCTTCCGGTACAAGTCGGTGACTTTAGTCTGTCTACGGAACTCCTCATTTCGGAATCATTTACTACGTATTAAATGCAAGTAACAGCCCTAATTCCATTCACTAACCATACGAAACCAACAGAACTCTCTCTGCCGTTGAAGTTAAAGGAATGCTGGAGTTATTAAACGCGAAGCTATTTTATCAACGTTTAAAACCAGTTCCCATTTATATTAAAATTCCGAGTTGTATTGTTATCTTCAACTGAACAAATAAAATTATTTTTGTGTTGAGAACTTCAAAATAACTTGTATTCTCGCACCTCTTACTTTACTATGGTAATGCAGAAACATACGTTCCTTCCAGGTGACAACGACCTAACAACAAAGACAAAACATTTTAATTTTCGATAGGAATTGTATTCTAATATATAACATGAACCAATTAAATGTACAAAATAATACAGTTTAATGCTGCAGTACCTAGCATGGGGTTTTAACGTCTGAACTGGAGCAGTTGAAAACATTAGTTATTTTTTAAATTTACTATCTCTATCGCGCTGTGCAAATGTAAGGGCGGACTTAGGTCTATAATTAGCGTTTCGAACCAAAATGTTAAACATCGGAACGATGCGACTTGATCCGTCCGTTCGTCCGTCTTACAGCTGACCTGTTCAACCCATCGGCTTGAAATTTAAAACAGTTACAAATAATACATCCTTCCGTCCTTCCTCTATTGCAAAATTGAAAAATATTTTCATTTTGATGGCCAAACGAGCCAAAATGGTGGAGGGTCAAAACTTCAAAATAGGGGTACGAGTTCAATTTATATTATTGATAGATATACCTTTATAAAAAGAATATTTGAAAATTAGAACAAAGTCTCATCTAGAACAGTTTTTAGATATTTGTCTTAAGAAGCCGGCGAACCCCGAGCGCAACTTCAATTCGGCCGCGTCAAAAACTTTGGCCTGAATATCGCTATCCCTGTTTAGTGACGAAGTTTAGCCACGCAGAGCGACAGTGATAGCAATTGAACGATTCTAAATTTGATTAGATTTTGACCGTGTTCCGTAATACCAAAAAATGATGACTGAAAACTTGTTGTATTTTTCTCATTGTGTTGTTATTCTGTAACTAGACGATATAATCAATGTTCCCATGACTAAGATACTTAAGATGTTGTTGTTTTTTATAAGAAACAATTAGGTTGAGAACGGGTCTTTTATGACGTAAAAACATGCAGAATGCGATACGCTTCTATTTCATTTTAGGTAAGTATTTTGATCTAATATATGGTTGGGAACCTAGATAAATACTATTCAAATTAAAATAATACCTTATTAAGGTAGAAATATGCTCCAATTAGAAATAATCTTGGTAGTATGTATTGTATGGGCGATTCCCCTCTGGTCTCCCTTTAAATGTTTTCCTTGGTTACCGGTCATATAACTAGATGGCGCTGCTCTATTAACATAAATAAATCTATATAGGTTCGGAACCCTCGGTGCGCGAGTCCTACTCGTACTTGACCAGTCTTGTTTTGCTTAGTCTGACAAAACACACAGATTTCAAAAAACTAATGTCCACTCATCCAAATGGTTACCTCACTAACCATATCTATCTTAGTTAGGAACCACATGGGCATGACACAACCTGTTTTGTTATGTACGACATTAATTTAAAACACACATCCGGTATCATAGTTACAGATTTTAGAGGTGGGTTTAATACCGGTAGCTTGAATATTTATCCAGTAATCGAATCATTTCCAATAAACGTTTTTAATCTACAAATCGGCGGCGATGTCACTTAGTCAGTTTAACAGGTACCTATTTACATAATGAATGAATGTGATTTGTTTACCTATTTTAAACAGGCTGTTTGATTGATATTTTTAGGACTTGACATTAAATTTGTTTGAATATAAAAAAAAATATTGTAACGAATTTGAAAAAAAAACCTATTTTACAACAACATTAGGAATTAATCCGTGTATTCATTTAATGTCGTACATATGTTATGTTATGTTGGTGGACTCCCTTTTCCGCATTTGAACTCTTAAGTGGTCCATTATGCGTGAGAGAGTTGACTATATAACTCCTACCAGAAGCACAGAAGTTTCCTGGGGTCTTCGCAGGCTTCACGGAGTGACCTTGGACTGTCCAGGATTTCTGCAAGTTGTGCTGTTACCCCCACACATTCCAGGATTACGTGGCCTGCTGATTCTTCTTCGGTGAGACATCCCCTGCAGAAATGTCATAACAAAACACGCTGTGTATCAAAAGGGCTTCTTCCGCTGTGAAGACAACACTAAGATGTGAAAATCAGAACGCGTGCCCGCGACCTCTTTGACCATAACCCTACGATTACCGTTAGGCCATAGCGTTTCGCGTTCCTATTATTTCGTACCATTTGTTTACATCGAGAGAAATTACTCGATCTGAAAAAAAGCCGCTTAGAGTGAAATTCAACATATTAATATTGAGTATAAGAAATTGATAATAGCTACAACGGGTGACCTTATCGATAAATACGCAAATCTCTACCAGGCAACCAGGATGGGCTGAATATATAAAAATATTGTTATTTATATATTTTACTAGATTTTTTTTATACAACTTATATGGCAAACGAGCATGCAGTCCACCAGATGTTAAGTGGCTACTGCAGCCCATGGATATCCACATAGAATTCAAAACAAGCTATTATATTGTCTTGATCTCTATGTGGATACGTTGCCATACTATAGAACTAAGCTGTTATGCCTATGTGCCAGTAATTACAGGAACATACCATTACCATCTAACCAGAACACAGCAGCACAAGTACTGTTATTTGGCGGCAGATAAAGGTAAGGCGGTGGTGCCCACTTCCTCAAGCCCGTTCAGAAAAGCTCTATCACCAGTAAAAGCTGACCAATCCGCAGCTTTGCACGCGTAGGTTTTCAATAAAAACATTACTCTCATTCTGCGTAGCTGGGTAAAAACAGCCTATGATTTTCAGGGATAATGTAGCATTCTAATGGTGGAAGAATTTTTGAAATTGGACCCGTTGTTTTTGAATGTATTCGTTATAAACTAACATAAATACAAATCTTTCCTGTTTATAATATTAGTATAGATAGACTTAAAAACCTCAGCATAGAAGAACGGCATGTGAACCATTTTCAAATGTACACACGGCTACACATCAAGCTATTCACTTCCAGTATAAGCTGACCTCTCATTCTACGAAAAGCCTACACAATGCGAGGTCAGCTTATACTGGTAAAGTATAGCTTGTTGTGTAGCCGTGTGTACGTTTACGTTTGTATATTTGACAACTCGTAATAAAGGCTCAGTTTTAAAATTAACGACGATCTGTATTCAGCCATTTCACAAAACAAACAAAATGACTATGAAACAAACATTCCAGTTCGTCAGCCAATGACAAATGTGATGAGCTACAAATCACAATGGATGCGCACTGCGCGCTCTATTCGATAATAGTGAATAAACAGCGCGATGAGTTATCGGCGGGATCTCAGGTCGTCGGCCCCGGTACCGTTCTTGCCCCTGAACGCGACGAAACTATGGCGCGGAGTTCGAATGCTGTGAGCACGGTTGGGTATGGAGAAGGCAATTTGTGTTTTAAGTTCACTTCTATTTCAATTCTATTGCTGCAGAATTTATAACTTAAGTAGAGTTCGTATATCGAGCTAGCATGAATACTTAGTTGTTATATGGGTCTGATTTTTTCTAAAAAAATATAATAGAAGTAAATTCATAGTAAAAATCATCATCATATCAGCCGCAGGACGTCCATTGATGGACAAAGGCCTCTCTCATTGATCTCCAGGAACTGCAGTTGGAAGCGGCCTGCATCCAACGCCGACCTGTATTCTTACCAAGTCGTCTGCCCATCTTGTAGGTGGACGTCCTACGCTGCGCTTGCCGGTTTGTGGCCTCCATTCAAGAACTTTCCGGCCCCATCGGCCATCTGTTCTGCGCGCTATATGGCCTGTCCATTGCCACTTCAACGTGCTAATCCGTCGGGCTATGTCGGTGACTTGAGTTCTCCTACGTATCTTCTTATTTCTGATTCGATCCCGTAGAGAAACCCCGAGCATAGCCCTCTCCATAGCTCGTTGAGTGACTCTGAGCGTATTCATAAGACCAATAGTGAATGACCACGTCTCGGTTCCATATGTCATCATTGGTAACACACACTGATAGTAAAAATATTACAATTGAAATCTGCTGTTTTTACAATTAACTATGAATTATGTAGTAAATGTAAAATATTTTATATCTTACAATTTACATCTTGCAGAAATCAGTCTAATCTCACATACTTTAACTCTCTTAACAACGAACTTTCGATAGTCTTAAATATGTATTTTATACTCGAACCATCAGAGATCATCCTTCGAAAACTGACGATGTGTGTTAACGAAGGACAAAAGATTAGAAGAATTTAAGGAACATATTTGCCCAGTTTAAGAGCTAGATAGTGTTAAAAATGATTAATTGGCCAACCATATTATACTTATACCAAAAATAAACATATAGCTCCTGTTAATTCCCCATTATTTTTAAAAGACCAGCTGTTGTCCGCGACTTCGTACGCGTTACACTACTAAATGTATAGGTAACCTAGAAATAAAGCTGAACTCGCTGTTGCAACTTGACTTGGCACCCCATTTTTATCCCATTACAACTGATTTATTGGATAAAAGGTAACTTATGTAGTAATCCAGCATATAATTTACGTACATACCAAATTTTATCGAAATCGGTTCAGCCGTTATGACGTGATTGAGTAACAAACAAACAAACAAACATCCAAACTTTCACATTTATAATATTAGTGTGATACCGTCCTTTAACGTTTTCGTGAAATCCATCCATCCAAAGGTAGCCTAGAAAACATCGCTTTTAACGGTAAAACAATTACTTGTCCTTTCGCGTGTTTAGTTAATGTTTTAAATATTGTTTGTTATCTGGTTCCCATAGTACAAGCTCTGCTTAGTTTGGGGCTAGATAGCGTGCTGTGAAATTTCCATCTAAATTTGTTTAAATAATTTAATTTAAGTTTACAATACAAAGCTTTCTATTTAACTATCTATCTCCTGTTTACTTTACCACATCCAAGTCAACTCTATCATCAGTGCGGGTTCATAGACGAATTCCGACGTGACCATCCCGCTAATCAAATTTTGTAACTGCGGTATTGTAACTATTAGGTAGGTAGATTTTTTTTACATGCCATCAATTATGTGTTACCGTTAAGAAGGCATCGATGTAGTCATTGACTGCTCACTTCTTTTATAGACTTCTTTGCTTACTTGCTTGAAATTTTGCTTTGTGATGGTTAAAAATAATTATGGAATGAAAATTACGATTATACATATTCAATGCAGACGTAAGAGTCAGTCACAATCATCACTATATCAGCCGCAGGACATCAATTGCTAAACATTTGCCTACCACATAGATTTCAAGAGCGTCCTAATTTAATTTCATATATTTTTTTACTCTTCTTTCCCTTCTTGTGGCCGAGCCTAACATCATAGGAGAATACAAGTCATACCGACTCCGCTGGCTCGGCCATCTACTACGAATGGGTGAAGATCGAAGTGTAAAGAGAGCATACGTGGGCCGACCGACTGGCCCCAAGTATCGCTGGAACGACATTATGGAGGCTGACCTGCGCGACCTGGGGGCCGACAACTGGCAAGAGATGGCAATGGACTGAGGGAAGTGGAGAGTTCTCATATAGGAGGCCAAATTACATGTTATTAGATATGTCAGTACAATAAAAATAAATCCAATTAAAAACAATTAGCTTAATAGTTTCAATGCCACATTGGTAGAATTAAATTATGATGTCAATAGTGAATAACAAATTTTACAAGATACCTAAATTAAATTAAATACCTAAATACCTAAATTAAATACCTACTTAAACAAAAGAAATTAATCAAAAAATAATAATATTATTAAATAAAATAAGAAGTTTCTGCAAAGCCGTTGTCAATTGTATAATAATAAGTTAAATAATTAAATTTAAAACTCAATAAAAAACTAATTACAATGTATGAATTTGTACTACAATGTCCTAGGCTGCACTTTCGTGTCGTCGTGCTGCGTGGTATCCACTCGAGAATCTTTCTGCCCCAACGGCCGTCAGTTCTTCTAGCTACCCCGCCACTGGCTCTTCAGTTTGCTAATCCTCTGGGCTATGTCAGAGATTTTCGTTCATCTACGATTTTTCTCATTTCTGATTAGATCTCGTAGAGAAATACCAAGCATAGCCCTCTCCATAGCACGCTGCAACCTTGAGCCTTCTTATGAGGCCCATAGTGAGAGACCACGTTTTTGTACCATATAATGTTATCAACTCATCACTGATCAAAGAGTTTCATCTTAGGGTACTGAACAAGCCTATTCTCTCTAAAATCCTATCTTAGACAAAAGCTGCTACGCCCTTCGCCTAGTTGCCTAGCTAATGCTGCAATAAGGTGATGTATAAAAGTTATCTGCAATTGAAATAAAAAAATTTTTAATTGAGAAATTTTATAGTCTTAGTCCCTATTTCATGCGACGAAGTAACTTAAATTGACTGATAACAAACATTTTTTCTTTATCTGTTTTCATATGAAAACAAAAGACGTGTATATATTTTTATCCATTGGATAGCGTTACTCGGTCGTGAAATAGGCACAAACCTTGTTTGTTTGTTTTAATACTTTATTGCACAAAATATAAATTACATGTACAAAAGGTGGGCTTAATGCTAATAGCATTTTCTACCTGCCAACCTCAGAGGTAACAAAAAAGTGTTACCACATATAAGTTAAACCACTGATTAACTTTAACACTCGAAAACGGCTGGACCGATTTTCATTGTTTTTGACTTGTTGTATTTGTCTCCGTCCCGAATAGCAGAGTAACTGAAGATAATTCATTTCCTCATACATAATGATGGCAGATTTTCAATGCTACCTGAATGACGTAAATTGACAGCCCGCGTCATATGCGTGTCAAGGCGGTACGAATGTCGATGGGTCAGCTAGTACGTGATAAATGTCTTACATAAACTATAAGTCCATTATATGTCTTACCACAATTGTTAGCTTGCAAATCTAATCTAAACTAACGTCTTACTAAGTACGTCCAACTTTTTATTCTAGTATAATCGAGTAAAACTGTCTTCCAATAACGTCTCTTCAGGGATAGGACTTCTAACTTACCACAGCTAGAATCACCATGAAAAGGTCGCCATTTTCAATAGAGCAGCGATAATAACTTATTCTTATCTTTCAACGAACCTGTTTATTACGTAGTCACCTGGAAACAGAAACCTGAAATAATTCAATAGTTCCGTACTCGTACGAACGATACGATCTTGGTCGCATTTTTATAGAAAGCAGGTAACACAACATCGTCGGTCTTTATTCAATATTATTTTGTAATCCTATGTAGAGTTTAGAATCGAAACAAAACGTTGTGTAAATTCCAAGAGCCAATGCAGCCAATGTCTTTAGATACTTCCGAACTTACTTGTAGTATAGGAACCAGATAACTGATAGATAAAGTTAGATTTTCAAGTTGTGACTTTTCTCTTCAACGCTCTTTTCAATCCTCTAGCTCCTTCTTACCTCCGTGAGCGCTTTGATTTTCTTGTCCCACTGGATATGACTGGTAGGTCATCAAAGTCCCTCCTTCTCAAAACCCCTCCTCATTCCTCCAGTGGCTATGGCGGTTCCTTTACTGTCCATGAAGTCAAACTGTGGAATTCTCTACCACACTCTATCGCGCAAGTCCATCACTAAGCACTTTTAAGGTTAGAGTCAAAGAGTTAAAATTATTTATATTTTGTATAATGTATGACCACATTTCTGAGTATCGCCACAGTCTTAAGTGGTTACCCATCCGCCTTCGCCGGAATGCGCATATCCTTTCCCTCCTTTACAGCATCCTTTTCATCCCTTCTACTCCGTCCTACCTCAAAGAACGCTTTGACTTTCTTCACCTTTCCAACTTTCGATCCTTACGTTCCTCTGAAACCCTTCAATTAAAAACTCCCCACCATATCTCAGTATTTTATAGTACCTCTTTTACTCTGCAGGCTACCAGACTCTGGAATGCCCTACCTGTCTCAATTCGTCATGCAAAATTTCTCCCTATCTTTAAAAACATGGTCAGACAACACTTTCTGTCATCCATTGCTCACTAGGCCATTTATTTATTTATACATTTTTATAATTTATGTATGTAGGTATGACAATATATATATATAAATATATATATATGTATTTTATGTATCTTAATATTAATATTTATGTAATTTTATGATTATATTATTTAATATAATTAAGCATTTTATTTTATATTAACTATATTTTTTATAAATTGTAATATATGCTTATTTAAAAAAAAAAAAAAAACTAATTCTAGAAAAAAATTTTATGCCGCCGTCCTTATTTGTTCATATAGATCCTGTCCATCCAAAGGTTGCCTGGAAGAGATCGCTTTTAGCGATAAGGCCGCCCATTGTACCTATGATTTGAAATTGTATTTTCTTTTATATGTTTGTATTTAATGGTGTGCAATAAAGAAATAATGTAATCTAATCTAATCTAATGTATTATGTTTATGTGAAGTTAGGTATAGTTTATAGATATTTTTTTTAATATGTATAAGTTTTGTATTTATTATAGTATATATTATATAATAGTATTTTACTCCAATGTTCTTCTCTGTGCACGTACCCACCACTATAATCAAATATCTCTATCTTCAAAGGTTTGCTGGAAGAAAACTCTTATTAGGGTTAAGCTCGCCTTTGTACATGTCCATTTTGTAAGCTACTTTTGCCTGTAGATCTATTTGTGTATAATAAAGAATAGATTACTTATATCCTTTTTAGGGTTGCGTACCTCAAAAGAAAAAAAGGTAGACATATAGGATCACTTCGTTGTCCGTCTGTGTGTCTCTCTGTCTGTCAAGACCCATTTTCTCAGGAACGCGTAAAAATATCAAGTTGAAATTAATATCTACTAGGTCTGCGGTTCTTTGGATCTGTTAATAAATCAAGTTATTAAGTCAAAACACTAAAAAATACGGTCCTTTTTGCCGCATTAATTGCTCGCAAATAAATTAAAACCTATAGAATACCAGGTAAAAATCCGAAAATTGACAATTTGTGGCTATATCACATAAATTTACAAATGCATCCAAAAACCCGTGTGGTCTTACGGAGCCGAGCTGTGAGGTACAGCAGCGAACTCAAACTTGGAAATCTTTCAACGTTTCCAATCCAAAATGCTACGCATGATAACGAACGCACCATGGCATACCACTAACTTCCAACTGCATTGCAACCTACAAGTGCCAAAGGTGAAATAAGAAGTAGCTAGAAAACTGAAATCTTACGCTAAACGAATGGAGCATCACCCAAATGAGCTTGCCAATGAACTAATGAAAAAAAAACACAACCTTTAGTAGATTAAAGCGGACAGGCCCTCTAGAACTCATATAGCACCTAAATGGAATATGGAAATACCATTGGGCTCATTCCATGCCCAACGCGAACTATTCATCAAACTCTAGCTCAATGCCCTGATGGGCAGATTGCAAGAAAAAAAGGAGTTAAAAAAATATCACATAAATAAAATATTTTACGGAACTCTTGGTACACGAGCCAGACTCGCACTACACTCGCACACACTCCGGTTTTTTATACGCAGTGCTAATGTACAGAAATACATAGAACTATAACAAATGTAAAACAATGATGCAGATCATGCAAACATATTTTCCCAACGGGACTTAAACTTGCAACCTCCTGAGTTTCAGCTGGCTATTCGCCAATTGAGCTACAAACGTCGGCCTTAATAAAAGAAATATGTAGTAAATACTTAAAGAATTAATATTGAGTAGGTATTTTCTATACAACCTCTATGCACCGCGCCTGTTTTCATCATAAATACGATCTAATAGAATTTATTATAATCGTGAAAGCGTGAACCAACGTCATCTACTTCCTTTGCCAAAGACTATTTATGTACATTGTTGTATTAGAGTACCGACTTGCCACCTACTTAGCATAATTATGGTCAAAAGGTATAAGGCATATTTTATTAAAATAAAGTTGCTCAGTAATAATATCAAAAAAACAATCAAACCCTGTATATTGAGAAACAAGATGACTCTGATCTACTAACTGACCAACTCCTTCGCACGGAATTTTATCAATATAATGATATTTCCTACATACAGCACTCATGAATAGTGTTGCTTTCTGTCAGTAAAATTATTTTCAGAATTGGTTCTGCAAGTATTTTCTAAGATTACCTCTTACATACAAATAAACAAACACAAAATATTTACCTCTTTTAATGTGAATACGTTTATAAATTTGCCTTGCTAGTGGGAGGCAATTCATAAAACGAATGATAACAAAATCGGCGGATTCAGTTTGGTTTTGCAGCTTCATATCTATCATCTCCATCCAAAATGTAATTACACTACTGGATAGCTAAAAGATCAAAGAACGCGTTACGCTAACGTGAGGACTGTGACGCATCACGCGCTGTGGAGGGGGAAGCACCGCCATTTTGAGGTCATTTTGCTGCGTTTCGAGATTTCCATTTAGGACCCGAAGGACTTTTGTATTAAAAATATTACCCGTTACGTACACGTCGTCACATACAATACACGGCCGTGTCCATGACACAACTACACACCATTAACATCACCTTATTTACCTTCTCTGTATTTTCGAGAACATTAATTGCGAGGCGAGACGTTATTCGGAGCGGATCGCACTCACCCTAATGAATGTTCACGAATTGAACCGAAACATTGTCGGTCAAAACACCGATAAGACGGTACGTGATAAATCCCGTATTTATATTAATGATTGAAATCAACCACGAAAGTTTTCTAAGTAAAATCTATGTCTATTCTAAGCTTATGTATCTAACCAAGTCTATATCCCAATACCGTTTAGAACATCTTGGACTATCATCTGACGTTAAATTTCGGTAGGAGTACCGAAACGGTAGGAGTTACTGGATGGAGATCCAGCAGATTGATCAAAACATATCTAACTCTTACAATATGCTGTCGAAGCGTGTCTATATAATTAATGCACATGATATCTGTATATAGCTAACGATTGTGTGAAGTGTAATTGATTCCCGAACACTTTTTTCCTCCAGTTAGCGTTATGTTACATAGGTACGGTGTCTAGTGCACGCGGCGTGAGAATGCACGTACGAATTGATAACACACCTTAGATTAGGTAATGCATAATCACACTAATATTATAAATGTGAAAGTTTGGATGTTTGTTTATTTATTTATTTCATCGTAACGGCTGAACCGATTTCGATGAAATTTAGTATGTACGTATACTTTATCCTGGATTAACACATAGTTTTGTTTTTTTCCCATAAATCAGGGCTCATGGGATAAAAATGGGGTGTCAAGTCAAGTTGCAACAGTGAGTTTAGTTTTATGTCTAGGTTACCTACACATTTAGTAGTGTAACGCGTACAGCTAGGTAAAAATAAAACAGTGAATTTCACTATAACTTACTATAAACACATTTAGTTTACATTACATTTACATTGCATTACATTTACATTGCATAACATTGCATAACATTACATTACATTGAATTGTATTGCATTGCATTATGTTACATTACATTAAGTGCATTGCATGCATTATACTGCATTGCAATAAATTGTATTACATTACATTGCATTATATTGCATTGCATTGTATTACATTGCATTGCATTGCATTACGTTTTAGTACATTACATTACATTACATTGCATTGAATTGAATTGAATTGTATTGTATTGTATTGTATTGTATTGTATTGTATTGTATTGTATTGTATTGTATTGTATTGTATTGTATTGTATTGTATTGCATTGCATTATATTAAATTACATTACGTGCATTGCATGCATTGTACTGCATTGCAATACATTGTATTACATTACATTGCATTATATTGCATTGCATTGTATTACATTGCATTGCATTACGTTTTAGTACATTGCATTACATTACATTGCATTGAATTGTATTGCATAGCATTGCATTATATTACATTACATTACGTGCATTGCATGCATTGTACTGCATTGCAATACATTGCATTGCATTACATGCAATGCATTACATGCATTGCATTACATTACATTACATTGCATGAAATTTACATTACACATTTAGTAGTGTAACGCGTACGAATTTGCGGGCAACAGCTAGTTTGGTATAAAGTGGAGAATTCCATACTAGAAAAATGGAACTATATTTTCAGGTTACAAAAAGTATTATATCTGTTTAAAACATAACGAACCTCTCGAGTCTCAAAAGAAATTCATTATCATACGTACGGCCCGTGCCTTGAACAACATAACTCGTACATACTTATTTAATAAGGTTGTTGAATACATTTTTTAGTTTTTTATCGGTGTATACCTTGTTGTTTATACGTACATTAAAGTTAAATATTTTAAAACTAATAATTGATTTGATTTTAAAGTGTATGTTAATTAAGTATGTATTAGGTATGCAAATGACCAATTGGTAATTAATCTAAGCAAATAAAATAATTTGAGTCTATATGACAATAATGTAAAAAGCTGAATATTAGATTTATTACACATTTTTAGAGAGATTCACTCTATTAGATAAGCTTTAAATCTTGGCTTTATAAGTCATTAACTGTTGCCCGCGACTTCGTACGCGTTACACTACTAAATGTGTAGGTACCCTCGAAATAAAGTTAAACTCGCTGTTGCAACTTGACTTGTCACCCCATTTTTCATGGGACCCGATTTATGGGATAAAAAGTAGCTTATGTGTTAATCCAGGTTATTATCTACATACATACTAAATTTTATCGAAATCGGTTCAGCAGTTACGACGTGATTGACTAACAAACATCCAAAATTTCGCATTTATATTATTGGTGTGATTACAATTGTATCACTCACCGACATGCCATGTCGGATGCTTTTTGGCTGACCTAATAACTTCTAGGTACATCGGATTGGCCAGTAGCACTAAACTTGATCTAGATGCTATGAGCTCCTACTAGGCGCAAAAAGAGGATCGGAAACCACGGCTATAGGCCCACATCCATTCCTCCCTCTACCTTTCACACAACTACGAACATGGATACGACATCGTACTCTAAACCTACATAACGAACGTTGGGCACAGATCATGGACTGCAGACAGTCGAGGGCAGCTCTGCCGGCCGTCTCGCCACGACTGACACGACGACTGCTCAACCTTCAGAGACTGGACCTTCGAATCATCGTGGGGACCCTTACAGGACATTGTCCCCTCAACAAACACCTCTACATCATGGGAACAACAGACAGCCCACTGCAGGGGATGTCTCACCGACGAAGAATCAGAAGCCCACGTAGTCCTGGAATGCGTGGGGGTAACAGCACAACGTGCAGAAATCCTGGACAATCCAAGGTCACTCCGTGATGCCTGCGAAGATCCTAGGAAACTTCTGCGCTTCTGGTCGGAGTTAGGCTGGCTATCCATATAGCCAACTCTCTCACGCATAATGGACCACTTAAGAGTTCAAATGCGGAAAAGGGAGTCCACCAACATAACATTACATAACATACTCGTAGCTCCTACCAGGCCATATTATGTGTCGCGCACTGTACTGATGCTATCAAGTTCTATAGATTGCTATCTAAAAAGGATCGATGGACGTGGTCAATCGATAATTAATGGAACTAAACATTATTGGCAGAACGAACGTTTTGTTGTGATCATATTGCGTGTTGATTGACTGGAATAGTCACTTTTTATGTTTGTAAGAGAATATATTGTTGGGGGTAGTATTTTGCACATACCCTTGTGTCTTACATTTGTAAGGTATTTTGCACATATTTACTAACTTTCGCCATTTGCATTTTCAACATTCTTGCCGGACGTCTGTGATCCGAAAGCTGATTCTTATCTGGGTCAACGCATAAGCATCGCAATTCAGTGGGGCAATGCAATTCTCTGAGACTCTCTCGCCTGGTAGTGATCTAGAGTAGATAAACTATCCATAGATCGTTTGCAACGGTGATTCAACAGTTTGTTTTAATGCACGCATATTTTCCAAATAAAATCATTACACTCCTTTGCGGACGGTTTGAAAGTACCCCCCGCCCCCCCCCCCCCCCCCCAAATCCCGGTCATAATCATCTGTCGTCAAAACGTGGTGAAAACTGTCGTGAAAACCTAACAACAAACCAACAAATTTTTTCTGACTTTCTTCAGAGTTACTTTCGGTTAAGTGGGAAGTATGGATTAATATGGATGTAGGTGATTGTATATTTTTTTTATTAATATATGTATCCAGTCATTTGTTAAGGAATTCGCTCGGGTATTTGTATACAAATACTGACGTGACTTAATTCATGTATTTCCTATTAGTTATCTCTGTTGTCTCTCTCTCTCTCTCTCTGTTGACGGACTGTAAGTCGCCTGCTGTTATCTGACACACCCATTTTCACTAATTTTTATTTTCACTGATTTTTATTTTATCATGCAATTTGCAAGTAAATACTTAGTAATTTAACGGTTAGCCTTATCAGATGACGTATGCGCGCGCGCATCTAACGCGGAAATCACGTGGAACCGAGTTAATCAGAACTAGCTGACCAATCCGCAACATCGCATGCATAGTTTTTCAATAGAAACATTACCCTCCTTCTGCGCAGTTGGGTAAAAAGTAGCCTATGTCACCCGGGGATAGTGTAGCTTCCCAACAGTGAAATAGTTTTTTAAATCGGTCCAGTACTTTCAGAGCCTATTCAATACAAACAAACCATCAAACCAATTTTTCCTCTTTATAATATTAGTATAGATAAACAGAAGGTAGCAGCTAGCCTAGTGGTGATCCAGGCAGTGGTCCCCATTTCTTCTAGTAATAAATATGGCATATGTTACTCAAGCATATTGTAGCATTCTAATGGTGAAAGACTTTTTTGATATTGGACAAGTAGTTTTTGAGTTTATTAGTTACAAACACACAAATATTTCCTTTTTATAATATTAGTGTAGAATAAACACCCAGACCAGCAACCTGCAAATTTGCATACAAGATGGATTTTCGCTCACTTATATTAAATATGAATCGAAAAAAACAATCACAGGTTCTTATTAATATGATCATAAAAATACAGTCTGAAAAACCTACTAGTTAACGGTTAGCCCAATCAGATGACGTCTGCGCGCGCGCAGTGAACGCGGAAATCAATTGGAGCGGCTATCGGATCATGTACCCGAAGGCATCACGCTCGGCCCCGAGTGTTTAGGTGCCAATTACAGACGTTAACAAAAGATAACTTCTACGAACTGTTGGTTAGCATTCTGCTTGATTCAGATAACACCTACATAGATTAAATAGACTTTATGAATAGGTTCTGAGGTCTTAATTTTTTTTTATTGATGATAGCCAAGCGCTTGACCACTACCTCACCTGATGGCAAGTGAAGGTGTGATCGAAGATGAAGCACGCTTGCCTAGAAAGAACCTATTCACTCTGGACTTGAAGACTACAAGATTATACTGGTTTGGAATAAACATACGCCGAAAGTGAGTTCCACTCCTCACTTGTGCTAACAAGAAAAGTTGAAGCAAATCGTTTGGTACGGCAAGGTGGTATGCCGACCAGGTATGGGTGGTACTTCTCTGTTCGTCTGCTTGTCCGGTGGTGGAAGGGGGAAGGAAGGATAAGGTCATTAAGATCTTGCGCACATTCACCAAAATGTATCTTGTAAAAAACTGAAAGTCTGGCCACTCGGCGTCTGTGCTCTAAACTTTGTAAATTGGCTTCCACTAGTGAGTCATCACCAATGAGTCTAGCAGCACGTCGCTTAATCAAATCAAGGGCTTCAAGCTGGTACTTGGCCGAGCCATCCAGAGATGGCAGCAGTACTCCATACATGAGCGGACTTGTGCTTTGTAGAGACTGAGCAGCTGTCTCGGTGAGAAGTACCGCTGAACCTTAGCTAGGATGCCCAGCTTCATAGCAGCAATTCTGGCCCTAGATTTAATGTGCGAGCCGAAATTCAGGTTGGCCGTGAGCTCAACGCCCAACAAGCTCAGAATTTCAGAAATTACGAGTGGGATATCACAAAATGTAAAATGTCTTAATGTAAAAAAGTAGGTAATGTTTTATAAAACTTTAATTTACGGGTGATTCGCCCTGAACTGAGATTTCGGGAGTCTCCGATTAAAACAAAAAAATATTATTTGTAATCTTTGACTATCAAAATAGTGCCACGAAATGGATATGCAGTTATTCTGGATTTCAGACTTTTGCCTATAATAGTGTTACTTAAGCTACACGCATACCAAATTACAATACTTTGGGGTACGATGTGAATTTAGTCAAAGTTCAATTTTTATTATAGCTAATAACTCAAAAACTATAAAGACTTTATTAAAAATAAAAACAAAGTCTAAATGTACAAATCAAGACATGTCATTTGACGTTTCAATTGACCTAATAATCTCATTTTCATTTATTTTTACCCCTCTTGAACCCCAATATCTCAACAACCCTCCACATTTTTAGCTCATTTAGTCACACCAAATTTGTATCATTATTACCTACCTATTAAATTTCACGATGATCGGATCAACGCTTCGAAAGTTACTCTCGTACAAACAAACATACATACCTACATACATACTCGTACAACACCGATTTTCCCAAGTTGATTTAAAGATCTCGCTTCGCTCGATCAATAAAATAAAAATGCTGATTATTTAGATGACAAAAAAGCTTGGTATTGAAATTACTTTAACTCTATAAAAAAATGTATCTTGAAAAAGGCAGAAAATTATTATGCCCACCTACTTCTTAGAGCCAGAAATCAAGATTTGACATTACAACTATGTCACCATAGTTTTTTGTGTTTTTATTTTGTACGTGTGTCGTGTCAAATAAATGTTTTCTTTTTTTTCATGTTCATTATATTAAATAAAATACTTTGACTTTGCATTTGACTGGGCATTTGATACCATACGCGTCTAGGTACAGCAATGGTTTCAGAATGTTGATGGGGTTGCCTCGTTACTGCAGTGCATCTACTATGTATGCTGAGGTACGGGTCGATGGCTTCCATGCCATATCTGTAAGAAAATGCCTTCATTGCTAAACAGAGTACGGGCCAGCTCCAACAGCATTCTGCAGGTCATAGCACCTGATAGATATTACCTGCCTGGATCTATTCGGATCCAGATTAAGACTATAGGGTCAGGATGCGAATGAAAGTTTTAACAAAAATACATTTAATATAACAATATGTACAATTGGACTTGTAAAATTACTATTAGTCTGAATTAATAAATGAATTAAGTTAAAGAGCTTCTTAAAAATTTCGAGTTAAATTGCTCCATAATCCATGATAACAAAAAGCCGCCATAATAAACAAGCAATTCACATGAATAACTTTCTCAAAATATTTTTTCTTAGTTTGGGGCTAGATAGCGCTGTGTGAAATGTCCAGAATTATTTATTTATTATTTAAATAACAACGACTGTGAGAAACAAAAGTTTTTAATTGGCTTTGATTTAAATTCAGTTCTATGTTCATTAGTTTACAATATACAGTAATGTACCTGTGAATCTAAGTATTATTAAATTAAATAAATACATAATTTTTGTGCACCAAATTTAAAATGTATTGTTTTATCCATGTAGGTTATCTAGAAGCCAGCTGTTTCAGCGATAGAACTATGTTTGCGACTGTTGGCTTTTAATATTCTTATATTGTGTTGTTTATTTTACTTAAAAAACTTTCGTGATTGATTTCAATCATTATTATAAATACGGGATTTATCACGTACCGTCTTATCGGTGTTTCGACCGACAATCTGTTTATTCTGTTTATTCTTTATTGTACACAAATAGATTTACAGATAAAAATAGCTTACAAAATGGACATGTACAAAGGCGAGCTTAACCCTAATAAGAGTTTTCTTCCAGCAAACCTTTGAAGATAGAGATATTTGATTATAGTGGTGGGTACGTGCACAGAGAATGACATTGGAGTAGAATACTAATATATAGTATATACTATAATAAATACAACACTTAACCATATTAAAAAATAATAATAATACCTATATACTATACCTACATTAGAGATAAACATAATATATTATACAAAATATAAATAATATACCTACTTATACATAATAAAGAACCTAAAAGCTTACAAGGACAGGTAATGCTCTTTGACTCTAAGCTTAAAAGTGCTTAGTGATAGACTTGCGCGGATAGAGTGTGGTAGAGAATTCCACAGGTTGACTCCATGGACAGTGAAGGAACCGCCATAGCGACTGGAGGAATGAGGAGGGGTTTTGAGAAGGAGGGACTTAGATGACCTACAAGTCATCTCCGGTAGGACAAGAAAATCGAAGCGCTCACGGAGGTAAGAAGGAGCTAAAGGATTGAAAAGAGTGTTGAAGAGAAAAGTTACAACATGAAGATCACGTCGAATTTTTTATAATTAATGCGAGGCGAGACGTTATTCGGAGCGGATCGCACTCACCCTGATGAAGGTTCACGAATTGAACCGAAACATTGTCGGTCGTAACACCGATAAGACGGTACGTGATAAATCCCGTATTTATAAGAATGATTGTTTTGTTTATTTTTATCGAAAACAGCACATTCACAATTATTAATTTAAATAATCAATATATATTTATTTATAGAAACCGAACCTTTTCTATTCTAATATTTTAGCTACGAAGCGGTATCAAGCCCCACTAAATCCTCCATTATTCTTAATTAAGATATTATTCCTAAAGTACCAGCAGAAACCGGTTGAACATACGTACCACGAAATCATTCAGATCAAATCAAACAAGGTATATATTATAAAATTTATATCAACACTTAGTATTCAGGTAATTCTAATAAAATATTAATGAGAATGACTTTTAAGGCACCGCTAGTCCCACAATGGCTATAATAAAGGCGATAAACGTCACGTTGTTTGGCGTCCCATGGAGTGGCACAGATGAAGGAGTAGTAGGTCCTTACGTATTAACTTTTGTATCTATGGCTCTGGATCTATTAACGAGGACAGAACATGTCCTAGTGGCTAGTGTCAAAGATTAAGTGAAAGAACTTGCATTATAAATTGTACCTATCTCAACTTCTTGTCTATTACCCGTGCGCGATATGTTGGGACCTGAGCGCGGTGACGTCATATTGGCGTGTTTGTACCGCCCGCAAAAAAGCGAACATAACAAGCAGCCGCCCGCGGCTTCGTCTTTGTTTTTTTTAACCTAATTTATTATGTTACTCAGGGAGGACGCTGCTTTTTATCTAATCTTTTTTTAACTTTTTGAATAAAATAAAAATACAATGTATAAGTTTATACATTTAATTTATCTATTATTTACATTATCTCATCTTCGTCACTACTTAGTGGATTTATGCCTTCTAGAGGTTGTTCTTCGTCCTCAGTCTCACTATAATCACTTGACGAAGAGGTATCCGATAAATTTACAATTAATTGCGATTCATTCGTCTCTTGTAAGGTCATCGTCCCAATACTTTTGTCGAAGCCTGTCCACATGGTTGACTTCTTTTTTCCAAACAACAAAACAATAACACAAACGAAAACTAAAAGAGTTCCAGAGCGCGTCGTTACGTGACGTAGGCCAGTACGAGACTAAAAACCCTAGTAAAAAATAGTGATGCGAACGGTACAATACGGGCGCCATCGGGGAAGTGCAGGGGAAGCGGTCGGGGAGTCGCATTCCTAGCAGGTCCCAAGTTATCGCGCACGAGTAATACTTATTATTATTTTAAACCATTTAGAACAATCATCATATTTTTTTGCTTATTTCTTTTGACATATATTAAGATCGCGAAAGTTTGACAAATACTATTACCGTTACTATATTATATTATTATTACTGAGTACCTACCACGTCATGATAATTCTTGGGCTATTCGGATCGATGATATAAGTCACACTCAGATCCAGGACGAAATTATATTGCGTTAGATATTCCAAATCCGTTAAAGAATTTATGTGTAATGGAAAGGAAATTAGAATGATAGATATATTAATTTCAAACAAACAAACACAACTACATAAAGTAGACAATTACATACAAACACAATGACAAAATCAGCACAAAGTTACTGCAATGCCGACAAAAGAGTATGATTCAGCATTATGAAAAATAAATGTTTTTGATTGGCGATGGTTAATTCCATACAATCCGCTGCATTGGCACCCCATTTTACTTTAAAGATTTTCTTAATACCACTTTCATCATCATCATACCAGCCACAGAGCGTCCACTGTTGAACATAGACCTCTCCCATAGATTTTCAGGACAAGTTCATCCAGCTACCTTTATCAGACCGTCTTTCCATCTAGTCATCCTACGCTAATTTACAACATCTATAAAACCTGAAATGGTAAGTAACTCGTTTTATTTGGTTTCAGATTAGATTTCGGATTGACTATTCCCATCTGCTAACTATTCTGTGCCGGCGCGAGCGGTCAGACGCGACTAGACAAGCGCGAGCGCAGGTCGCGGGTCAACGACCGGCCCGTTACGAGTTACGTAACCACGTAGCTTACGGCTACGAGCGGGGTTGTGCCGTAGCACGACCTCGACTTATTTGCGTCTGGTTGCGATCTTGTTACGTAATAAGGATTTTTTCAGCTTGTTGCAGTTGTTGTATTTTATCTAAAGCAAGGTTATATATTAAGTTATATTTTGTAAGTTATTATTAATTAACAGGGCACATTTTTTCCGGTTTTCTATTGAATTAGGTTCCTTCTGTGTTTATTCCGCAGAAAAGATAATTCACAGGTAAACAAATAATCTAATACAGCTGCCGAATGTTTATCTCCTTTTCTAAACAACATGTACCAATAATATGAAAATTTAAAGAAATACCAAAAGATAAATTTCAATTTTATCAATTTCCATTTTACAGATGAGATCCTTTAACCAAAAACGAAAAACTTCATCACACCTAGTTAAAACCACAAAAGTTAAAATAGTATATTATTAAATTTAAAAAAAGCTATTTATAAAAAACGCGTCAGAATCGGTCTATCCATTTGAGAACTAATACACCACAGAAAAATACACAATAACAGACATAGTCGTCTAACTTACAACATTCCTTTTTTACGTCACCAGTTAATTTTAACCAAACAGTTTGAATCCACATTATTAAAAACTCTACTTTTCTTAGTAGTGAGTAAGTATTTACTTGTGATGTTAAAATTATACGAATAATAAAATGTCTATTAATTAACTCATTGATAAGCATCTAACATACAGAATTACGAAATATCCAGCAAACTTAAATGTTAGAAATGCCCTCTATCTAATATATGTCTTATTTTAGAAATACACAATATTTTCTTTCTCTTAGAAAATAGCTAGATTTTAGATATGATGTTTTAGATAACAGTCGCAGATATCATGATTACAAATATATGAAAATCTATTACAGCTATTTAGATTAGATTAGATAATTCCTTTATTACACATAATTAAATATAGGGTATTCGATAATATACGCTTAAAAATGAATTCTTTATTGTGCACAAATAGATTTACAGACAAAAATAGCTTACAAAATGAACATGTACAAACGTGAGCTTAACCCTAATAAGAATTTTCTTCCAGCAAACCTTTGAAGATAGAGATATTTGATTATAGTGGTGGGTATGTGCACAGAGAAGGACATTGGAGTAAAATACTAATTTATAATATATACTAAAATAAATACAACACTTATCCATACTAAATAAATAATAATACCTATATACTATACCTACATTATAGATAAAAAACATTATATAATAAACTATACAAAATATAAATAATATACCTACTTATACATAATAACCTAAAAGCTTACAAGGACAGGTAATGCTCTTTGACTCTAAGCTTAAAAGTGCTTAGTGATGGACTTGCGCGTATAGAGTGTGGTAGAGAATTCCACAGGTTGACTCCATGGACAGTGAAGGAACCGCCATAGCGACTGGAGGAATGAGGAAGGGTTTTAAGAAAGAGGAACTTTGATGACCTACAAGTCATCTCCGGTGGGACAAGAAAATCAAAGCGCTCACGGAGGGCATAAGGAGCTAAAAGATTGAAAAGAGTGTTGAAGAGAAAAGTCACAACATAAAGATCACGTCGACGATGAATGGGAAGCCATTTTAGCTGGGGCTTTAGCCATTTTAGCCATTCTAGCATGGAGACGTGGTCAAATTTGCGCAACCCGAATATGAATCGGATACACAAATTTTGAAGACGTTCCAGTTTATTTAGAAGTTCCTTCATGGCATTAAGAAAAAAGACATCGGCATAGTCTAAAAGGGGTAATATGAGGGTTTGAGCAAGAGTAATTTTAGTCTCAAAGGGTAAAAAAATTTTGGAGACGTTTATGAGATTGAAAAGAGAAGTGAAGGGGAGAATGAAAGGGTTATTTTGATAAGCATAACAAATAAATTTGTGAATTGTTTACCATGGAAATGTGTAATTTATTTTGGCATGTAAAACAAACACTTTATTAAAATTATGTTGTGCTATTGCATAATGCTTGCCATCTAACCACAGATATTGTATTGGTGACGTCTCGAGATATCTCTTGTTGCCCCTTTCTAACCCAAAACCCGCAGCCATTTCCGAAAGAGATATCAAATCGGCCTTTACTTTTGGATGTCGATTGCAAGAGTAAGCAGTAAATTTTATATCGAATTAATCACCATAAGCATAGTCAATTATTTTTAAAACTTGATAATAAAACTAGTAGTTTTTTTTTCGACAACTCTTTTTTTATTTTGAGAAACCGTCACTAGAATATCGTCAGTATATTACCAAACATCCTGTATAAACATATAACATAAAACACACTTTTAAACAATGGCAGGTACAATAGGCGAAGTTATAGCTAAAAGCGATATTTTCCAGGTAACCTTTGGATGGATGGATTTAATGTTTCAGGAGTCTAAACATTTGCAATAATGGCTAAACACTCGAAAAATCTATGAATGATTTTACATTGATTACCTATACATATGGAACACTTGGTATAATGAAGGTACACACGGCTACACATCAAGCTATATAATTCCAGTATAAGCTGACCTCTCATTCTACGAAAAGCCTCCACAATGCGAGGTCAGCTTATACTGGAATGTAAAGCATGGTGTGTAGCCGTGTGTACTTCAGTTAAACATTCAGTTATGTATACCTGTAAAAACAGATTAGTTCATTCTTTGAACTAATCATAATAGTCATAGATGCTAGCAACAATGTATTCTAATTAAGTGAATATGACTCATATTCAAACGCACTTTCACGGCTGTGAGAGTACTGCATGGAGCTTCTAACATTTCAGTGCAGAGGAAATATCTGTACAAAATTAAATTATAATTTAACTAATTAGGCCGCGTTTAGAACAATACACAAAAAAAACTGTTTGAATCTCTCACACATCGCAACCTTTTTGATGAAAAAACTTGGCTATTAATATGATTTATGATAATAAAATGTCTACTTATTAATGCAGGATATATACTCGAAGTAAAGCTAGTTAACTCTAGTTTTATTTAGTCACAGGAAGATTAAAACCGATTATTTTTTGACAAAGCTTTACGCAAACCCTTTGAAAGAAAATATATGAAATTATCAAATGACGATCTCCGTGGCGCAGTGGGCTAATAGTCAGCTGAGACGCAGGAGGTAGTAGGTTCGATTCCCATCGCGAAACAAATGGTTGCACGATCTACAGATATTTGTTCCGGGTCTGGATGTTTTTCTATATATTATAAGTATGTATTTACAAAAAAATGTATATAACTATTCTATCAGTTATCTGGTTCTCATAGTACAAACTCTGCTTAGTTTGGGGCTAGATAGCGCTGTGTGAAATGTCCAGCAATATTTATTTATTCATAATAATAGTGTGATTTACCTTACTTTTATAATAATAGTGAGGATGAATATAAGTGTGTAATTTTTTTGATTTTTCGACAATAATAAGACGTAACTATTTCGATAGGCATATGTTTAGACATTACTGCTGTTCAGATATCTAGTGAGTCTACGGAACGTTTGCATAGGAATAGAACCACTTTATAAATAAAGAAATATTTTATTTATTCATTAATGTACACAAATAGATTTTAATAGAAAATAGAAAGACAAAAACAGCTTACAAAATGCACAAATACAAAGACGAGCTTAACCCTAATAAGAGTTTTCTTCCAACAAACCTTTGAAGATTGAGATAGTTGATTATAGTGGTAGGTATGTGCACAGAAAAGGACATTTGAGTAAAAAACTAATAAATACCTATAGTTATACATATTACAAATAATACCTATGACATCATGACCGCGGCGGCGAAAATGCCTGGAGGAGCTTCTGGTCCATGAAGACGCTAATGAAGGGAAACCTTCCATTGTCACTTAAGCGTAAACTCATCGACATGTGTATTCTGCCCGTCCTTACCCTATGGTGGCCAAACTTGGAGTCAACAGTATCCGCAATACCACACTGCGCATGAAGACCGGCATCACATATGTTGGCGACAAGACTGCCAGGATGAAGTGGAAATGGGCGGGTCACGTCAGTCGTATGGTCACAGACAAATGGACAACAGTCATCACTCAATGGGTGCCTGCATATGGGTGACGACCTCGATGCATTCCAAGATGGCTGGTGGAACGTGGCGAGTGATCGTGAGATGTAGAGGAACATGGGGGAGACCTTTGCCCAGCAGTGGGAAAGTACATATAGGTAAAAAAATCACATCATAAATAAACATAATACATTATACAAAAATACATAATATACCTACTTACACATAATAACCTAAAAATTAACAAGGACATACTCGTACTCTTTGACTCTAAGCATTGCTTAATGATGGACTTACGCGTATAGAGTGTGGTAGAGAATTCCACAGTTTGACTCTATGGACAGTGAAGGAACCGCTACACTGTGGGACGTATTTCAACCTTCCCTTTCATAGGATTTATTAAAATGATAATTGATTTTTTTACAGTTCTAAATATTCAGTTTTGCCAAAAACAAGAAAACATTCAATAATCTGGCAGTCTCGAAATTTTTTATTATATAAAAACCGTTTAAATCTGAATTTGAACATTTGAATTGTATGAAAATGGATTTTCTTTGCCTCATAACTTCTTTCAGTTTTGCATGGTAAAGCTGAAACTTTCAGGTATTGTTACAAGGTATATATTAAAGCAATATTATCTTTGACCTTGACCATGGATGGTCCGTTATAAAAGATATGAATTTAATAAAAAATGCATATTTTGCGATATTGTCATACGGGGTAAATATATCTAAAATAGATCTGTATTTAACTTTTTTGCCCTATATTATTAGGCAACTGATAGATAATGACCCCGTAATGACTTTTGGCCTTGGCCAAGAGCGTCCATATTCAAAATATACCTATAAATTATGATTAATAATGTTATTATACGATTAGTGCAAATATTGTTTTAACAAAACCTCAAAATTGTATTGGTTTCCTAAGGACTACCTACAAATTTTCTTGCTTTATTACCTAACTTAATAACAGGTACGTACTAGATACCTACTATCTGCGTTACCTGTAATGACAATTTTATTTCACAGCTGTTATACAATGTTGTGGTTTTTCTAAGTAGGGTTCTTTGTTTGTCGAAGAAAGGGTGATTTTGAGTGCATTCACTATTTTAATGCTAGTTTAATTGTTATTGTAGATAATATTTGAGTTCTTTTCTAAATTAAAATAGTATAAATACTAATTGCACCTATATTTCTTTTCAGTTATCGTTACCAAATCGTTCCCTAACGTTATCTATGCGCGAAATTCGAGATGGATGTTAGGATTTGTGTCAAATTTCCACGTATGTGTATAATGAGGCAAAATGCTTTTAATGTGGGCAAACAATTTTTAATAAAGTGTTGACTTCTATGGAATTTACTCTATCAGAAAAGACTTCAGATTTAAAAAGATATAAAAAATATATTAACAGTTTCAAAAATCCTATGCAAGAAAGGCTTGAAATTCCTCCCAAAGTGCGCCACATTTCAAGCTACCCTTTCATAGGATTTTTGAAAATGATAAGTTTTTTTTTTACAGTATGCATTTTTGTCGAAAACATTTAATAATCTAGCAGTTACGAGATGTTTTTTGAAAATTATAATTTAAAGCTGAAACTTTCAGGTATTGTTATTAGGTCTAAATTAAAGTAATATAACCTTTGAAATTGATTGCAAATAATCCGGTATAAAAGATATGAATTATTTAAAAATGCCTATTTAAGCGATTTTGTCATACGAGGAAATGTATCTAAAATTGGTCTGTTTTTAACTTTTTTTCCTTATATTATTAGGCACCTGATAGATAACGGCTCCATATTGACTATTGCCCGTGGCCAAGAGCGTGCAAATTCAAAATATACCTATTAATTATTAAAAATAATGTTAATATACGGTTATGGCAAAAATTGTTTTAACAAAACCTCAAAATTGTATTGGTTTCCTAAGGACTACCTACAAATTTTCTTGTTTTATTACCTAACTTAATAACAGGTACGTACTAGGTACTCTCAATGACAATTGTTGTTTCACAGCTGTGATACAATGTTTTGGTTTTTCTAATTAGGGTTCTTTGTTTGTCGAATAATGGGTGGTTTAGATTGCATTAACTGTTTAAATACTATTTTAATGCTAATTTAATTGTTATTCTAGGTAAGATTTGAGTTCTATTCTAAATTAATAGCGTTTAAATACTGGTTGCACCAATATTTTCGATTTCGAAAACATCTTTAGGCGCGTTGGGCATAGCAAAAACTTCTTTAGACGCGTTGAGCATTTTTTGAGATGGGAAAATCCATTGAACTCGCCACACAGTTACCGACTCCTGTCACTAACTATTGGCACTGACTGTTGACACCTGTCACTGACACTTACACCTATGTGTATAAGTATATGTAGTGTAATTGCGTTTATTCAAGTTTTCACTTCTGTCAGCACTCCCGGAGTGACACTTTTTTATAAATAATTAATAGGTATATTTTGAATATGAAAAGCTCTTGGTCAAGACCAAAAGTCTTTATAGGGTCGTTATCTATCAGGCGCTTCATAATATAGGGCAAAAAAGTTAAAAACAGATCTATTTTAGATGCATTAACCCCGTATGACAATATAGCACAATACGCACTTCTAATTAATTCATATCTTTTATACCGGACCGTCCGCGGTAAAGATCAAAAGTTATATTGCTGTATCATAGACCTGGTAACAATACCTGAAAGTTTCAATCTTACCGTGTTAGACCGAAAGAAGTTATGAGGAAAAGAATTTCCATTTACATACATTTCAAATGTTCAAATTCAGATTTAAACGGTTTTTATTTAAAAAAATCTCGAGACTGCCAGATTATTAATTTTTTTTCTGTTTTGACAAAACTGCATAGTTAGAACTGTAAAAAAATCAATCATCATTTTCAAAAATCCTATGAAAGGAAGTTTGAAATACGTCCCACAGTGCGCCATAGCGACTGGAGTGGATTGGACAGGACTGGCTGTTTTGACTAGCATTTGGAGATCGGAAATGGTCTCAATTATACCAACAGGCGTCATCTCTAACCAGCTATTTCAGTCACTAACGCTGCTAGACTTGCCATAGCACACCTACACCCAACTATAGAAGGCAGTCATTCTGAACACCTGCAGAATCATCAGGATTTGTTTACAAACTTCTTCTGAAATGTTACCGTTGTACACAGTAGCCGAGGAAACTGATGTGCACTTGGCTTAGGCCAGTGTGCCCCAGTACTTTCAGCAGTACAAAACCGATTAAATCAGATAATATTAATATGCATTTCATTCAGACAACGCTCCATTTAATAATCTTTTTATTGTAAATATTAATTAATACAATTAGTAACCATATGTAATTATAACTTCTAATATGTTACTTGCTCACCACATACTTGCATGCTGCCTACTATTAGTATCATTCATATATAATGTGGTGGTCATTAGGTTGGTGCTCAGTAAATAAATTAAAATTTAAATAAAAGAGTGTTAATCAATACTTATTGGTGCTAGTTTATAAATAAAAATAAATTTAAAATTAATGCAAAAGCTACGTTTTAAACGTAATGTACCAGCTGGAACTACACAAGCACTGCGTATTGTTTCTACAACTGTAACTTGAGTTTACGAGTAGGTAGTTAATTATGAACACTTTATCTTCGCATGATACCAATCTAATTTAATTTTACCTTTGTCTATGCTAATTCAGTATACTGAAGTGTTGTTGATTTAAGTGATTATTTACTGTGTTAATCTTACCGTAAGGTGTTGATGTTACACCTTTCATTCATTATGGTAATTAGAATTGTGAAGGATTAAGAATAAATTTAAACAAAAAATCTTACTATTTTAATTTTATAGGTACGTTTGTTTTGGCGAGAAAACAGTTCTAATCACAATACATTTTGGTGAAAAACGATTCGTTTGTTCTAGAAGAGAAGAATCTAATTATATCCCCCCCCCCACCCCCCCCCCCCCCCCCCCCGGCACCAAAGCTGGATCCGCCCTTGAATAGGCCTCCGTATAGATTTCCAAAGAATCTTGTGTGACCTGCACCCAACGCTGCCCAGAAATCTTTATCAGGTCGTCCATCTAGTTGGAGGTCAGTAGTAATTACGTAAATATTGTAACATTACTAAATAATATGACCGTATTTTATGTGGAATCCATAAACGCAGACGTATAAATTATACATCGCATGCATCATCCTATCCCTTTTATTAAGACACCCTGGACCAGCAACTCAAACTATTAAAGGGATCAATATCGGATACAATGGGATTGTAAAAGGGGGCTCATATTTTGATATTCACAAAAAAACTAACTCTTCCGCGAGCCCTCGCTAAAACTGCCAACATAATATAAACTTTGATATAATGGTACTAGATTTGATTATGCTTTCACAGGATATTTGTTGTTCACAATGTTAGCAGAAAAAATCACTCAATTTTCTGCACGGGACAATTCATTTTCTCCTAAAGATATAGAGTTCAATTTTCCGCTTGGTGTAAGGAAGAAAGCTTTTACATCATCTAGTAACGTGTATTGATTGAAGAGACTGCCGTTAGGTTTTACATAATATCTGTCTTGTATAGAGGGGTGGGTACAATGTACATAGGTGGTTAGGTACGCGTCAGTCCTGGGTAATTTTATGGGTATTTTGAACTTGCTTTTGTTTAACAATGGAAATTATTTGGAATGAATCATCGGAGCATCTGTGTCATGATGAATAATCATAACTCTTACACAATACTGCAACGATGACAAAAGTCTTAAGGGGGCACCGGAGGGACAATCGCCCATACAACACGTGCTACCAAGATCATTTCTAATTGGAACATATTTCTACCTTAATAAGGTATTATTTTAATTTGAATAGTATTTATCTAGGTTCCCAAACATATATTAGATCAAAATACATACCTAAAATGAAATAGAAGCGTATCGAATTCTGCATGTTTTTACGGCATAAAAGACCTGTTTTCAACCTAATTGTTTAGTATTAAAAACAACAACATCTTACGTATCCTAGTCATGGGAACATAGATTATATCGTCTAGTTACAGAATAACAACACAATGAGAAAAATACAACAAGTTTTCAGTCATCATTTTTGGTATTACGGAACACGGTCAAAATCTAATCAAATTTAGAATCGTTCTATTGCTATCACTGTCGCTCTGCGTGGCTAAACTTCGTCACTAAACAGGGATAGCGATATTCAGGCCGAAGTTTTTGACGTGGCCGAATTGAAGTTGCGCTCAGTGTTCGCCGGCGCGTTAAGACTCAGTCACCTGAAGGATATGAAGTAAGTCAAGTTAATATTTTATCAAATTCGATCGAATGATTTAAAAGGTTTAACTCTTATTATTCAATCAATACGTAAGAAATTTATGATCTGTAATTAAATTCGGTGTATAATAAAGAGTTATCTAATCTTATTGGAATTGAGGAAACTTTTGTATAGGCAACTATCCGGTCAAATAAACTAGAGAATAGTATTTATTCTGCATTAATATCTACTCAAATCTTAATTACTTTAAACTACAAAAATACCATTAGTACTTACCTAATTTTCAAATCATTCGGGGAACTTTTTCAATTGTTTCCCCTAAAAACCTTATTCAGACGACGTACGAATATTTAAACCAAAATACGCCAAATCTGTCCAGCCGTTCTCAAGCGATGCGCTTACAAACGAACACATTTCATTTTTATTTGGATAGCAGGTACTCGTATTATAGAACTTTTGGGAGAATAATTGGTCGTCACGACTCTCAGCGTCGCTACACTAACTAATGCGCTCCTATAATGCCAGTATTGTGTCGCCATTAAGACCAAGAATCTACTTATTATCGTCAAAATATTTGACTCTTTATCTCGTTATCCAACAGGAAAAATAAAATAAAACTTTCCATAGCGTTGATTAGTCGACAGAGGGCGCCATCGTCTGCTCATTTTTTATTGCTCCCTTATTTATTAGAGCGAAGATTGAAAGGGGCCGATGGACGAGAATTGCGTCCCTGTATGAAGTTAGGCCTAACGCACTTTAGGTAGGAAAATAAAATAAATAATCTTAAACATTTCACACAGTGCTATCTAGCCCCAAACTAAGCAGAGTTTGTACTAAGGGAACTAAATAACTGATGAAATACTGACATATTTTTTTAGAAAATACGTATTTATCTATACTAAGAGGATATATTTGTATTTTTGTGTGTGTGTATGTTTGTAATGAATTAACTCAAAAGCTACTGGACCGATTTAAAAAACTCTTTCACTGTTGGGAAGCTACATTATCCCCGGGTGACATAGAGTACTTTTTACCCAACTGCGCAGAAAGAGGCATATGTTTTTATTGAAAAACTACGCGTGCGAAGCTGCGGCTTGGTCAGCTAGTAAATCATACTCATACTCATTTATTGAAACCGTAGGGACACAATGGAACACTTTATTACGTCAATAACAGTACTTACTTAATTACTTCATGTCTTTATCTTTAGAGGTGCCAGAAACAGACAAGCATTTCATATATATCTATTTACATTTATGCTTAAAAATACTCATTATTAATTAGGTAGGTACACAAGATTATAGCTGCTGTAGAGAGGCATTGTCAAAGAATTGATTATAATGGGTACCAATTTTGAATTCTAAATTGCTGCGTACGTCACTATGTAACATTAATTTTATTTTAAACATTGAATTGCATTAGTCATTGATTATAATGGAATGTCAAGACAAAAGGGCATTGTCATCTTACCTAAATAAATCCTAGCAAAAAAAAATGTATATATAAAAACACCCCTAACCCGGAACAACTATCTGTAGATCATTCGAATATTTGTTCCGCGGCGGTGGGGATTGAACCCGCAAACTCCTACATTTCAGCTGGCTATTCGCCTGCTCCGCCACGGAGATCGTCGAAAATATACCAGCTAACCAAGAAGCCGGGTTTAGTTTTTAACGCATCATCATCATGATCATCATTCTCATCATTCTCATCATCATTGACGACCTCCGTGTCGCATTGGGCGAATAGCCGGCTGAGAAGGGTTTGATTCTTGCTTCTGAACAAATGTTTGCATGATCTACAGATATTTGTTCCGGGTCTGAATGTTTTTCTATTTTATAAATATGTATTAAAAAAAAGTATATATAAGTATTCTACGACGACCTCCGTGGTGCATTGGGCGAATAGCCGGCTGAGACGCAGGAGGTAGCGGGTTTGATTCCCGCCGCGGAACAAATGTTTGCATGATCTACAGATATTTGTTCCGGGTCTGGTTGTTTCTGTATATATTATAAGAATTAATTTACAAAAAAAAAGTATATAAGTATTCTACCAGTTATCTAGTTCCCATAGCAAGCTCTGCTTAAATTGGGGCTGGATAGCGATGTGTGAAATATCCAGCAATATGTATTTATCATCATCAACATAAATTATAACATTTATATTCACTGCTAGACTTAGGAACCCAAAACGCGATTGACAGCAGATTATATCACACGTGTCACAGTTTTATATATACTTTCTACGGAGTGAGTCTTTTAAACGTACTACTATAACATCTTCTGTGATACGACCCTATATGAGAACGTGCTGGGTCGCGAAATGCGTTAACTGCACGCAAAATAGTCAACACGGTCAAATTTAGCAGGTTTTGAACTCTCGTGGCATAATTTTAGAAGGGGTTTTTAATGTGAGCTTTGAAGTCTGAAGAGCTTTTCAGTTTTGTATACGTAAATAAAAATTTATAAAACCGATGAAAATTTAAATATTGACCTTTAAATATTGTTTGTTAGTTAGATTTTCTTAACTTAAAATTCTAAGTTTCATCATTATCATCAACCACACCCTGACTTCACCTATTGTGGGGTATAGGCTTTCCCAAGTTTGTGCCATCCACCACGATCCTGCGCTAGTCTCGCCCACTGACGGGCCACGACCTTTACGATGTCGTCCACCCATCTCGCTGCCGGTCGTCCTACCCTGGTCTACTCCGGTCTATACCCGCTCCTCGGCCACCATTCAGTCACTGTCCTGCTCCATCTGTCATCACCACGTCTAGCCAAGTGTCCCGCCCTAGACCATTTGATCTCCTTAACTAGCTTCAATTCTAAGTTTAAAAATCATTAATTCATGAAAATCACAAGGATCATTTAGAAACGTTCGTTTTACTGCCTGGTCCTTTCATTTAAATACTAGCCGAAGCAAGATTTATTTAAAAACAGGAAGTAAGGTTTATCTGTGTACCCTTTGTGGTCGCTTTCAACTACGCTTGCCTGTTTTATACATAATACTACTCAGTATACAAATATAGAATATAAAAAAGTATAAAACTACGATTTTATTATTTATACAATATCATTTTCAAGAGTAATTATTTAACCAATACATATACTAAAATTAATTTCACAACTATTTTTAACAAAATATTTGGCGTGTTTTTATTCTAGATCGATTGCTTGTGTGTTCCGGTGTTTAAATCGTTAGGTACCCAAAGAATGTTTTTTTTTTCGTTTGCCAAATCTACAATCTCTGGAATCATTATGTAAAACTCTGCTTGGCGCTAAAGCTATTTGGACTTACTTGGAACAGGACAAATGAAGCTTTCCATTACACGGTGACGCTACTGCAGCTGAAGGATCCTATTACAAAAAGAACAGTTATTTCAGACATATCTCGATTATTTAATCCGTTGATATGGGTGGAACCTAGTGGGATAATAGCAATCAGAAGCTTTAGATATCTGGAATAGAATGGGATGAGATAATGCCAAATAAATTGCCTAACCAAGTTATGCTGCAAATACACTGGATTCAATTTTCTCAAAAGAACTCTCTCTTCAGAACTTACAGGTTCCGTAACAAGTGCTGCCATCTAACGGTGCCGGATAACCCCGCTCAAGGTCACAGTAAAGTTTACAAAAGTAACAGATTATAGCTTCCCCAAGATTTGTTAATCCGACAATTCCGACATCCACAAAATCGATACATTGTAGGTTTCCACGTTTCACCTATCCAGAGCGGTTAGTCCAGGAGCCAATTTTGTGTTAGCATAGTTATGTAGTAAACACATACTCGTAGTGTTTATGTAGTAAATATGTATAGGTTTTAGTTATAATATATATTAGGCTAAGGTTTATATCTTTATGGGCCGTAGAATAAGTTAATCCTGTAACTATTTTATTGTTGCCTGAATTAAATGATTTCTTATTGTTATTATAGTAGTGACTTATTTTTAAAATTATGCCGTCCCACTGATAGGCAAAGATTTCCAGTATTTCTTCTATTTTTTTTATCTCCAGTCAACTTTAACCATTCCCTATATAAATAAATTACCAGCTAAATTGATGGTTTATAGATTAGGTAGGTAAGTAATTTTATTTTTCGACGTGATCGAATCTGTAAGAGGTAATTCATAGACAAACAAAATTGACTGATATAGCGCAGAGGATTAGCGAGCTGAAGTAGCAGTGGGTGGGGCAGAACTGATGGTCGTTGGGGCGTGAATAATGGATAAGAAATGGTATATTCCATTATGATTTTCCACCCTGCTGAGATGGAAGGTGGTCACGTTAACATTAAAAGTGAAAAAGATTGTTATTTGAATCTATCACTTTGAAGATGATTCAAACTGAATACTTTGTGTTTCTAGCACCTCCAAAATTATGGAGCAATGAGCTACTAAATACCCAAAAGCCTATATGTATAATTATTAAGGTATAACCTAATTAGGTAACCAAGTGTTCAAGTATGTCCCTACGGTTCAAATAAATAATAAGTATGAGTATGAAACACGCATCCGGCGGGGTTAAAACACAAGCTGCTGTAGTGCCTAAAAATGGATTAGATAGACTAGGTTTGCCTAGCACCAACAATAGCTTAGTTACTTCTAATTCGCAGGAATATATAAGTATCCAAAACCATCCTATCCTACACCGCAGACAGAAATCGAATATTCCTAGACCTATAGACCTTGACCTATTTTGTCTTGATGCGAAACTCTGAGAAAACCATTTCTCAAACCGCGTCTTATAAACTTATCTACAAGAAGAATAATTACATTAAATCAAAACAAGAACACAATTTCAAATTAGAATAAACATTAACAAAACCTCGGCTTTGTCATCTTAAATCAATCATTACGTCTGTTCTTGTAATTTGAAATATTACCTAATATTACCCTTGTTAGTTTTATGACTCAAAAGCACTGAGACCATATATTGATCCATTAAAGTGCCCGAAAAATTACAAAGACGCCAAACCAGTCCCAGAAAAAGATGACGTGATGTTCTGGATGCATTTGAGCATTACTTGCCAGCTCTCGCATATAAGCAAATTTGAGAAGGACATTTTGCTTAGCAGTAAAATAAAATAAGCTAAAACAATCAGTTTCTGCTTTTGATAGATAAGGTTGCTTATTTTCTCAGCAAACCGATAAAAAGGGAATGTGACCATATATTGATCCATTAAAGTGCCCGAAAAATTACAAAGACGCCAAACCAGTCCCAGAAACAGATGACGTGATGTTCTGGATGCATTTGAGCATTACTTGCCAGCTCTCGCATATAAGCAAATTTGAGAAGGACATTTTGTTTAGCAGTAAAATAAAATAAGCTAAATCAATCAGTTTCTGCTTTTGATAGATAAGGTTGCTTATTTACTCAGCAAACCGATAAAAAGGGAATGTGACCATATATTGATCCATTAAAGTGCCCGAAAAATTACAAAGACGCCAAACCAGTCCCAGAAAAAGATGACGTGATGTTCTGGATGCATTTGAGCATTACTTGCCAGCTCTCGCATATAAGCAAATTTGAGAAGGACATTTTGCTTAGCAGTAAAATAAAATAAGCTAAAACAATCAGTTTCTGCTTTTGATAGATATGGTTGCTTATTTACTTAGCAAACCGATAAAAAGGGAATGTGACCATATATTGATCCATTAAAGTGCCCGAAAAATTACAAAGACGCCAAACCAGTCCCAGAAAAAGATGACGTGATATTCTGGATGCATTTGAGCATTACTTGCCAGCTCTCGCATATAAGTAAATTTGAGAAAGACATTTTGCTTAGCAGTAAAATAAAATAAGCTAAAACAATCAGTTTCTGCTTTTGATAGATAAGGTTGCTGTTTTACTCAGCAAACCGATAAAAAGGGAATGTGACCATATATTGATCCATTAAAGTGCCCGAAAAATTACAAAGACGCCAAACCAGTCCCAGAAACAGATGACGTGATGTTCTGGATGCATTTGAGCATTACTTGCCAGCTCTCGCATATAAGCAAATTTGAGAAGGACATTTTGTTTAGCAGTAAAATAAAATAAGCTAAAACAATCAGTTTCTGCTTTTGATAGATAAGGTTGCTTATTTACTCAGCAAACCGATAAAAAGGGAATGTGACCATATATTGATCCATTAAAGTGCCCGAAAAATTACAAAGACGCCAAACCAGTCCCAGAAAAAGATGACGTGATGTTCTGGATGCATTTGAGCATTACTTGCCAGCTCTCGCATATAAGCAAATTTGAGAAGGACATTTTGCTTAGTAGTAAAATAAAATAAGCTAAAACAATCAGTTTCTGCTTTTGATAGATATGGTTGCTTATTTACTTAGCAAACCGATAAAAAGGGAATGTGACCATATATTGATCCATTAAAGTGCCCGAAAAATTACAAAGACGCCAAACCAGTCCCAGAAAAAGATGACGTGATGTTCTGGATGCATTTGAGCATTACTTGCCAGCTCTCGCATATAAGCAAATTTGAGAAGGACATTTTGCTTAGCAGTAAAATAAAATAAGCTAAAACAATCAGTTTCTGCTTTTGATAGATAAGGTTGCTTATTTACTTAGCAAACCGATAAAAAGGGAATGTGACCATATATTGATCCATTAAAGTGCCCGAAAAATTACAAAGACGCCAAACCAGTCCCAGAAAAAGATGACGTGATGTTCTGGATGCATTTGAGCATTACTTGCCAGCTCTCGCATATAAGCAAATTTGAGAAGGACATTTTGCTTAGCAGTAAAATAAAATAAGCTAAAACAATCAGTTTCTGCTTTTGATAGATAAGGTTGCTTATTTACTTAGCAAACCGATAAAAAGAGAATGTGACCATATATTGATCCATTAAAGTGCCCGAAAAATTACAAAGACGCCAAACCAGTCCCAGAAAAAGATGAGGTGATGTTCTGGATGCATTTGAGCATTACTTGCCAGCTCTCGCATATAAGCAAATTTGAGAAGGACATTTTGCTTAGCAGTAAAATAAAATATGCTAAAACAATTAGTTTCTGCTTTTGATAGATAAGGTTGCTTATTTACTCAGCAAACCGATAAAAAGGGAATGTGATAAACATAACACATGTATAAACAAAATGAACTATCCGATTCCTCACAAGGGTAAACCTGTATCGAGGAAACCTAGTTACAATTTCTTTTAAACGAACTCACGCGCAGAAGACAGTGAATGGGCAGTTGTAAAAAACGAATGTAGCACCCAGTGACCCATCAGTGAGACCCAGTGAGTGTATGATGTAAGAAAATGCCTACATGTTCCTGCACTAAGAGTATTCGCGATTTATGTACCGAGGGTGTCTCCCCATAAAGTTCATACGCCATTCCGAGTGCCGGCCAGTTTAAACCGATATTGCAGCTATGAAATATTGATGGCTTTGATGGTACCACAAATGGTACTTAACATGTTAATGTGAGGATTGTGAGTACTGTTAATTATTTTCTTTTAGGAGTCTGACCGGCTCATCTATTTTTAGTTCATCATTATTTTTATATAGTTTCAGTAATATTTTAAGCACAGATACATAAATTATATTCATTTTTTATTTAATTTTATTCAAAAGCTACAAAAATATAACACTTTTAAAATTATATTTTACGACAATACAGCCAATTAAAGGTCTTTCTCAATAATACTTATAGTGATAGTTCCTACTATTTATATGTGACAGTGATATTTTGTAATATAGTGATAGTGAAAGTCAATGAGTATACAAAGACATGAGTACCTTTATTTTTAATAAAACAAAATAACTAAGGATTATATATACATACTATATTATGTTATATATAAATGTAAGGCTAATGCCAATCATAAATGCGAATCAACAATCAACACCTGTCCAACATAGTACAAATGAAAACGTAGAATTCTTAAACTTAGCGACACGCTAAGAAGAAGAAGATGCGAATCTACCACTTTGAACTCAATTAAGCGTTTAATAAACTGGTAAAATAAATATACTCACACCCATGTACCCATACAAAGGGTTCCGAGTTCCAATCCAACTCACTGCACGTTTGCAGTCTTTTAACAACTATGTTAGAGAACAAGTGTAACACATCGGTCTTTCTGTTGGCAGCATTGAGTGCATTTAACTTCACGATAGCGAAGAGTTCAAAGCATTCGATTGATACTGCAATCGTGCGGTCTATTACCTCCCTCGGTAAGAAACAAACAATTTACCAAACAACTGAATTGAAACCTGTTATTGAACCGCAATGATTGCTCGCGTTCGGTATCGTATCAACTAACGGGATAACTATGCGTAAGTACTTGGGTCTCGCAAAAAGTCTGTAGCTTTATTATAATATATAACTTTGTTTGCACCCAATGTTTATTTTTTGACACAGCATAAACCTTAATAGAATAGAATAGAATAATCATTTATTTGGTACACACAAAAAGACACATGCAACAATTTTAAGGAACAGTAGATACAATTGAATCCAATAAAACAAGTTCATGCGTCTGCGTACCAAAATGGCGTTCAGCTCCGCATAATGTTGGATATTACGCACCCAACACTGATTTTCAGCTGAAACCAGAAGCAAAAGGTAGTGCAGCAGCTATGTAGTAAAATATAAAATAAATAAATAAGTGAGTAAATAAAAGGTGTAAATACCTAGTCAGATCATAAGTATTTTCACACAGTAAAAACATTTCTTTTAGAATGCTGGCCACAAAAAAGTTTATAGAATTCGAATTTCGAATTGTTCATGATAATAAAAATATATACTTTTTAGAATTTTACTCATTTTTAAATATGGAGTGGACGCTTAAAGAAGACCGTGTTGCAGTTATTGCGTTGCATCGTTGCGGTTACGCGCCAATTCAAATTTTTGACATACTGAAAAATTACGATACAATGAAGACTCTAGCGTAGATGACAGGTCAAGAAGTGGTTGCCCTCGGTCTGTTAGGACTCCAGCAGTGATAAAAGCTGTGAAGGCGCGAATTCAAAGAAATCCCAAACGTAAGCAGAAACTGTTGGCCCTTCAGATGGGGTTAAGCAGAACTACAGTGAAAAGGGTGTTAAATGAAGACTTAGGGCTTCGGGCATATCGAAGAAAAACAGGACATCGTTTGAATGCTCATCTAATGAACCTGAGACTGAAGAGATGCCGCGCTTTGTTGAAGCGGTACGCGGGAAAAAAATATCGGGAAATTCTTTTTTCGGATGAAAAAAATTTTACCGTAGAAGAGAGCTACAACAAACAAAATGATAAGGTGTACGCACACAGTAGTAAAGAAGCGAGCAACCTTAGTCCGCGTGTCCAACGAGGTCATTTTCCATCCTCGCTCATGGTATGGTTGAGAGTTTCTTATTGGGGCTGAACAGAGGTATATTTTTGTGAGAAAGGTGTAAAAACGAATGCAGTTGTGTATCAAAATACAGTCCTGACGAACCTTGTGGAACCTGTTTCTCATACCATGTTCAATAACAGGCACTGGGTATTCCAACAAGATTCGGCGCCAGCTCATAGAGCGAAGAGCACACGAGACTGGCTGACGGCGCGTGAAATCGACTTCATCCGGCACGAAGACTGGCCCTCCTCCAGTCCAGATTTGAATCCGTTAGATTACAAGATATGGCAACACTTGGAGGAAAAGGCGTGCTCAAAGCCTCATCCCAATTTGGAGTCACTCAAGACATCCTTGATTAAGGCAGCCGCCGATATTGACATGGACCTCGTTCGTGCTGAGACGACTGGCCGCGCAGATTGAAGGCCTGTATTCAAAATCACGGAGGTCATTTTGAATAAACTTTAGTGTCATAAGAATCTATGTTTTGTTAAGTTCATTTTGGTATATAAATGGTTACATAATGAATAAACTTGTTTCAATTATTTTATATTAAACATGTGACAGAATTTATGACCTGACTAGGTATATAAAATAAAAAATGTTACCAAATTGTATTTGGGCTTCCATTAGAAATATTTATAGTTTTTTTTCTAAAGCTGTTGCCACTTATGGCATTTCTAATTAATGGTATACTTAAAGCATTTTGCTTACGGCATTAACTCTCTTAGGTTCTGTTAAATGTACCCATACATTAAAAAATCCATCTGATTCCATTACAAGCGAAAGTCTCTCTTCTCTTTTTACATTCTTCACCATCTTGAGATTCTAGGTTTGAAAGCTTTTTGAAAGTGCTATCCAATGTCTTATATCATTTATACCAGCAAACTAAATATTAAATGTTCATAAAACATTTCGGTACAAAATTATACACAGATCATCACAGACCGACAAAAAACCGTAGACTTTCAAGTTTATTTTATTCAAACTAGAAGCCAATAAATCTGTATTAACAAATAGGATGGCAGTACGGACGGTCAACGACATTTTGATACAAGAATTATTTGTTAATAATACAGGCAGAAGCGTTCTATATCTATGGAGATATATGTACCTATTTGTGTATGATACGTATGAAATTGCTTACGAAGGCCCCAAATTCCTCAAATTCGAATACTCCTGTCTGAATGAATTATAGAAGCGATTGACCATAGACTGCAGATACAGTATCACCATAATTTTCATCAGCAGCGATACAGAGCAATATTTAAAATATCAAATCTAAAATAAAACTGCTTACATGTGCTAACATTTCGTAATTATAATTTCATCATTAAATATCATCTAATGACAGGCTTATAGGACCCTTTCGACGCATAATGCCATAACCAAAAGATGTGACATTTTGCGATTGTGAAAGCAATGTCGTTCAGTATTACATACACAACGGTCATAGACACTAGACACTGGACCATTAGACTCAAGCTCGGGCAATCATACATTTTTAAACGGTAATCATTTCTGGGGGGGGGGGGGGGGGGGGGGTCAAACAAAAGTTCCAGAGGAACGTATCTGGCCAATGATCAGTCGACCTGCCAAGATACCTCTGGATAGAGTTGAAGTCAACTTGCGGGAAGTCGATGTGTTCAGCTGGCATGAGACCGACCTGGATAAGATACTTGGTGCAGTTTTTCTCAAAGGCCACCACCAGGTGCAGGTGCCCACTCCAGGTTGCTGAGCCTTAGGAGTAAGTAAGTATTAATTTTGTGAAACCAAAAAGCACCTAGTTTTATACCTTCTGTCCTTACAAACTTCTCTTTGCCGTTATAACTGGATTAGTGGCGGGCACTGCGCATATCGTAATATATCTCTTCGATTGAGCTTTTGGTGTATCATTCGTGGGATGATCTTCTAGAGCTATCTATCATTGGACGATAAATTGGAAATAGAGAAAATCATGTTGCAAGTTTAATTTCTGCAGAAGAATAACAAAATCCTACCCTAGTCTGAAAACTGTACTATATTTATGAGATAATACAACCAAAGTTATTAGAGAGAATAATAAAATTATACATGTTTTTTCACAAAATCCCTATCACACTTAGGATATTTCATTTAATTACCTATGCAAAAATTTAATAACCACCTCATTTGCCATATTATAGACGTAAACAGATATTCTATTTTGTGTTTTTGCTAAAGTATCGTAATAACGTTTCTAAAGAAAAAAAGAATGAAAAATTATTTATTCGCAGACAACAAAACAAAGACATTTACAGTATATAATAAAGATAACACTGTTATGTATCTAAAAATGTAAATATAGATAATATAAAATACTAGCTGCGTATGTAGGTAGCTAGGCTATGAGCGTCTACTAATTATGATACGGCTCAGCATACAATACAGCACGCACTAGTAGTACGAGTACACAGAGCGCTAATCTTCCACCGGCTACTACATTCAGTACTGGATAATCCGATATATAAAAAAAATTATACTAAAGAATTTGAAATATATAGGACATTGAATCTATATGTATATTGGTAAAGTTGTCCGGAAGCTTCATGGTCCTACAAGTTTCCCCGTTGTCGAGTGCACCCCATGACGAGGGTGAATGCGTATGTTTGCGGGCTTTTTTACATGTTTGCCGAAATGTGGATTGAAAGTATGTTGTGATAAGTGATTCACGCTCAGTATTTATCAAATTACCTCTGTTTATTTTTGCTCGTTTCACACTAGTATCAAGTTGTTAATTTGTTTTTTTATTGAAAAAGGTTTTGTAGCAACCGCAAGTCCTTACGATTATTTGTTTATCGGATAGCTAGGTAATTTGAAATTACATAGTTTTAACAATTTTCATCAATTTCGGATAATCAACACTCAAATGATATTTGATTATTTAAAACCACCCAATTTAGTCGAAGGTCGGGGTGGTTCTCATTTGATCCATTTTGGTATGATTAAAAAAAAACTTTAACAGAAGCTTTGTTTGTCATTCGTAGTCACCCTGTGTTAGGTCAGTAGTCTGTTGATTGACCACCAGTCTTAGAACAGAGCCTTACGATCAATGGCGAATGAACCTAAATAGTAAATTAATTTTACGTTTTACGGGGACTCCTTTAAGGTACCTCTTATATTAAGATCTCGTTTTATTCAAGTCGAGAAACAGGTGTTTTCTAGCGAAACTTTGCTTTAATCACACCATCATTTATCGTTATCATTAAATGAGGTCATTGAAAACCAATAAAAAAGTGAGGTTAGACAAGATCCAATATTCCTATTCCAACTATACGCTCCTTGATGGTGCCCACTTTAAAAAACCACTCAGACTGAATAACGCATTTCAAATCTCTATTCAATCCTACACCAAGCTAAGTATCCTATCAATAAATACACTGGAAAGTAGAAACAAACATTGCACGTAGTCTAGATACAAAGAGACAGCGATTTAAAGCGAACAGTCCGTCAATAAGTCTCACCCCGGATCGGTCAGGGTTGGTAATTGACGGGGGTGGGAAGGAAGGAGCAAGGGTTGGCGACTGTTGCTTGAGATTTCTGAGATAGTAAGTAGAGTTGAAAGTAACGCCTGACGTTATATCAATTTGGAGACTACATTGAAAGAGTTAAACTTAAAGACGCCAACGTTGGCGTTAATATACACAGATTTTGAAAAAATCAATGATACATTTACCTGAGCCGGTTAGCAGAGTAAACTGCTGTTTTTTTTAAATAAATTCATAAATAGGCTTATGAGTTCACGACTGTATTGGAAAGAAGGAATGTATGCATTTTTTTAATGTTATTTGTAGGGAAACAGTCTTACAGCCCACCTGATGGTAAGCGGTCACCGTCGCCTATTGACACCGGCAACACCCGGGGTATTGTCGATGCGTTTCCTACACTGTAGAAACCTCTTTACATTTCTCTTGAAGCGTGCCATGTCGTAGACTAATGAGAAAACCTCAGTGGTAGCTCATTCCACATCTTGCAAGTATGGGGTAGAAAAGATCGCGTGAAGCGTGTGGTGCGCGATACCCAATTGTCGATGATATGTGAATGAGCTTTATTGAAATTTATTGATTATTTTTTTATGAGCATTTGCCCTGAAGTGGGATGATACACGTTTAAAATAAATAAGTATTAACAATAATTTAATTCTCCATTGCGGACAAACTCGGATCCCTTACCTTAGTACGCAATCCCGTGTTGTTTACAAACATTATAATACATTATCATCATAGATAGGGAAACATAAGTATAGCAAATTACATTCAAATCAAAATACATTCATACTAAAGGCTAACCTTATTACCACAAAAAAGTTGAACAACTGTTTAACGTGTGTTTAACCCTTAACCAGGCTTAGGTCATCATAACTTAACCAATTTTTGAATAGGATTTTTTTGAATATGCGCTAAACAGTGTTTATTACTTTTTGTGATTCAACACTTAATTATTAACAAATCATAATAGGTACGCCTAATTCAGCTAAACCTCTAATGGCTGATATGATCACGCTAGTAATAACACAAAAAGAGCTTATGCAAAGTGTACGCATGGAATCTTCTCCCCTTACCGATTCATTCCCAATCTAAATTAAAAAAAAACCAAAAAACTAACAGAATCTAACAAAAAACTGGGCTGTCTGGTACAAATTGTTACAGTCCGCCGTTCACTTGCTGACGCGAGGGTAAAGTTCCTAGTATATTTATTCGTATTATTATTTATAATTAACACTCTAACATTTCATATCATTATTCCTTAAATAATATATTTATTTCTTATATCTACTTTTCTTAATTATCTAATTAAGCCTATCATAATTGTATGCAAACACATTCGTTCTTACGAGTTCTAATGACTTGCCTAAAAAAGGTTTCTTCAGAATAACAGCGCCGAGCTGTCGATCGGTGGCGAGGCATATTGCTGAGCTGGAACCCATTTGCTGCAGTAGCACATACACACCTAATTGCCTCTTTTTAATTTTTCCCTGACTACATTGTAAATTTATTATTTCATTCTATTGTTCCTATGTTTGTTGAATGTAATCTTCTGTTTTCTCTTACTTGTGCTTTCTCTTTGACGTTATATCTTTTGATTGTATTGTGTGAATTTGAGTGTGCTATGGTAGCAAATACATAGGCTGCTATTTAAGAATCCGGAACTGGCCACTGCATAAATAATATTTAAAAAGAAATTATCACGTTTGAAAATGGAACTCTTTGGCTGTAGAATGCAGGTTATTTCGTCCGTCTGTCAATTGTTTTCATTGTGTGGCGCGATTTCAAAAATTGCGTGTCATTATCACAATGGATTTATCTCGAGAAAATTTTCGTGCGATGATTTTTTATGATTTTCGACGTGGTCTAACTCAACAGCAGTGTATCGATCAACTCAGTTCGACTTTTGGGGATAAAGCACCATCGAAGACTACTGTGTATCACTGGTTTAGTGAGTTTAATCGTGGACGTCGTATGCTCACGGACGAAATTAAAGATGGTCGGCCTAAATCAGTTGTTGTGCCACGTAACATCGACGCAGTGCGTAAACTAATAATGCAAGATCGTCATGTGACATATCGAGAGATAGAGGCGATCTTGGGCATTAGTATGACGAGTATACATAAGATATTACACGAACACTTGGCTGCAAAAAAAGTTTGTTCGCGTTGGATACCGCACAACTTGACAATAGATCAAAAACAGGCTCGTGTCGATTGGTGCAAAAAAATGATAAAAAAATACAATCGTGGTGCATCAAAAGCTGTATATAATATCTACACAGGTGATGAATCCTGGATTTATGCATATGACCCCGAAACTAAGCAACAGTCAACAGTTTGGGTCTTCCAACATGAGCCGAACCCAACAAAAGTTGCTCGTGCGAAAAGCACTTTGAAGCAAATGGTCGCCTGTTTTTTTGGTATAGATGGACACGTGGCTACTGTACCCCTAGAAAATTGTAAATCTGTTAATTCAGAGTGGTACACGACCATTTGTTTGCCAGAAGTCTTTGCAGAAATCAGGAAGAATAATCCACAACGCAGAATCATTCTCCATCACGACAATGCAAGCTGTCACACTTCGGGTGAAACGACCCGATATTTGGAGGGTGAAACGGTGGAATTAACGGGTCATCCGCCATATAGCCCTGATTTGGCACCCAACGACTTCTTTTTATTCCCAACCGTGAAGAATAAATTACGTGGTCAACGATTTTCAACCCGAGAAGAAGCCGTTGAGGCATTCAAAAATCATGTTTTGGAGATACCGTCTTCCGATTGGAAAAAGTGCTATGAAAACTGGTTTCACCGAATGCAAAAGTGCATTGATCATCATGGCGAATATTTTGAAAAGCAATAAAACCATATTTAACAGTCAATGATAGTTATTTTATTTTATTCCGGATACATAAATAGCAGCCCTCGTATATGTCTGTCTATGTCTATGTCTAAATCACATCTATATCATGTACAGGAAAGTCCAAACTCTACAACAATTATGCATGTCATCTTCAAATCCTAACAACAGACGCGCCAACCCTACGCGGCCAGTTACAACGCCTTCCCCTAAAACATTGTCATCTGAATTTGTGCCCGAAGTAAATAAGAGTCCTGGGGACCTCCGGTCTAATGGCGGCAGATTTATAGATTTTCCCGGGATCCCCACCGCGCGGGATTAAATTACGCCTGGCGTATTGGCCGGGCGGAGTATTAGCGCTTCCATTTGTTTACTCACTTCGGTTTCAACTGATTTGAATGGTCACTTTGCCTAAAAGACTTCGGTTGAATAACTTAGCGCTGAGCGGTGTCATTTAAATAAGATTCGCTTTGGTTTACTTACTTTTTGGTTTTGTTAATGTTATTGCTAGAGTCTAATGAATAAAATTTGACTCCAAAAAAAAAATAACTATCTATGTCTCGTTGTAAATTTACCTAATCTTTAATATTACTAGAACTACTATAAAATTATAATGAGGAAAGATTTGTATTTTGTATGTATGTTTGTAATGAATAAACTCAAAAACTACAAGTCCGATTTCAAAAATTCTTTCACCATTGGAAAGCTACATTCACCTTGAGTAACATAGGCTGCTTTTTACCCAACTGCGCAAAGGAGCGTAATGTTTTTATTAAAAAACTACGCGTGCGAAGCTGCGGATTGGTCAGCTAGTCGTCTATAAAAATAAGGCATATACTCGTATGTAGAGCAAGAACACACAAAATGACTAGATTGCATGGTTCACTTAAATGTAACATCCCTATTCTTTTCGCTTTATTATAATACTTACAGCCATTTTCTGTTATAAAAACACAGCCTATAAATAACAGAAAATAACTTCGCAGACACCTTATTAACACTAAAGCACTCCAATTCTCGAATACGTAAAACCTCATAAGTAATCTCTTGTATTTTAATAACAGTTGTCTTCGGCCACCCCTCTGTAAATATCCCTCAACCCCTCATACCGGGAGGGCCACCCCTACCTCCTTCTGATTTTTAAAATCCAGACGGGTTAACTCGCGGGATCGTATAAAAGCATTCACTCCCTAAATGAGCACCAAATTATACTGACAAGTTTTGAGCATGAATGAATATCATTTTAATTTTCTGATTTACATTTATTTCAAAAATATAAACATAACATTTTTTATTTAAATTTATTGTTATTAGCAAAGAATCCATACAACTAAAAGAATCTTTTTCACTAAACCGATCTTTGGTAAACAAATGTGTTAGTTCGGGTCCCGTGTGGTAAAATCCATAATTATATACCGAGCAACTACTCAAATATTTTTATCCTGTCAAGTGGTCACATTGCTCGCACATTTTTAAAGATGTCAGTTGGACCGCGGCAAGACCACTCATAGTGTCTTCTATTTTAGTTATAATTTTTCTGATATATAATAATATGAACAATTTTTTGTAAGCACAAGTAAGGAGTGGAACTCACTTCCGGCTTATGCTTTTCCGAACCAGAATAATCTCGGAGTCTTCAAGTCCAGAGTGAATAGGTTATTTCTAGGCAAGCGTGCTCCATCTTCGATCACACCTTCAGGTGAGGTCAAGCGCTTGCCTATCATCAATAAAAAATATTATTCTTTCATTAATTTTTTGTTAATTTACAATATTTTTTTTTTATTATTCAAATAGCTCATTAAAATTATCAGCATTTTTCGTCTATTTCAAGTTTTTTTGCGATATAAATTAATTAATATTATTTCACACAGCGCCATCTAGCCTCAAACCAGTTAACCGATACTTATATTTATTTTGTTTTTGTAAAGAAAGACTTCTAACATTTAGAGAAACAACCAGACCCACCCCCTTATTACCTAAGCTAAATTGCTGTCGTGTCGCTATCGCTAGTCAGGCCATCCCGTTCACACGAGAGGTACGTACTGGACGTGTGAAATGGATGGCCTGACTAGCGATAGCGACACAACAGCACTTTGGCTTAGGTAATAAGGGGGCCGGATCAAAAATCTGTAGATCATGCAGTGTGATCATGCATTCCGCGGTGGGAATCGAATCCGCAACCTCCTGCGTCTCAGCCGGCTAATCGCCCACTGCACCACGGAGGTCGTCTTGTAGTTGACTGTTGTTGTTGTCATCTTAATACGCAAATTGTTTATATTAGTAGTCATTATAATTACATTTTACGAAAACGTTTCACGATTAAATAAAACTTTATATTTTTATGTGTTCGGAATATTAACGATGTGTCGAATGATGGTATTTAATAAAAAAAACCGGATAAGTGCATATCTGGCTCACGTGCTGAGGGTTCCGACAAAATGTTTATTTACGTGAAAATTTACTAAAGAGAACTATGAGAATTACTCTACTCAGTACTTTTCTCAGTAAAAAGTAACATGTTTCAATCCAGGTCATAATCTTTCTATTAACCAAATTTTATCGAAATCGTTTTATTCTAACGTGATTGAGTAACAAACAATCAAATAAACAAACATCCAAACTTTCACGTATATATAGTCCTCCTCATCGATTACGATGACGGCGCCCCTAACTAAATCTATATTTAAAGAAAATGCTATTAAATGCATAAAAATACAATAAATTTAATTATCCTGCATTTATATTTAAATTCTAGCGTGAGCCCTAATATAACTTGCTAGACCAAATTTAGTTTTAAAATGCTATCACAAGTGTCACAATAGAGTTGGCCTGCTGCGTTATAAGTGTAAGTATATGAAGGATTATGTCTTTCTTTACGTATCTGGCGCTTTATATCGAGTGTCGCTTTATAGTCAGTTATAATATTAGTGTGATAGTGTAATAGGTGGTAGGTTATCATCATCATCATCATCATCATATCAGCCGTAGGACGTCCACTGCTGGACAAAGGCCTCCCTCATTGATCTCCAGGAACTGCGGTTGGAAGCGGCCTGCATCCAACGCCGACCCGCGGTTCTTACCAAGCCGTCTGCCCATCTTGTGGGTGGACGTCCTACGCTGCGCTTGCCGGTCCGTGGCCTCCACTCGAGAACCTTTCGGCCCCATCGGCCATCTGTTCTGCGCGTTATATGGCCTGCCCATTGCCACTTCAACGGTAGGTTATATATATAGTAAAAGAACTGTGGGATTATTATGTGTTTTAAAATATTTGTGTACTAAGTATTGGATAATCTCTGGTTGATAACCCATAGCAACTGCTACTTATTCTATGTCAATCATAAGTAGTTCTTGCTATTTCAGGATTCGTGCATGACTTGACTATATCGATAACCGTAACCTTGGCATAGAACCTTGTCTGGCCGCGTTTCAGTCAGCGCTATACATAAATGATCACTTTTCTTTGAAATGAGGATGTCAAAGTTTTATTAGGATTTCGGACCGAAATGGTAAAAACGGAATGGTGAGACTTTATCTGTCCGTCTGTTCGTCTGTCACAGTAACTACGGAACTTACCGGCTTGATATTTGGTATAGTATTGAAATAAAAATGTAACTAGTGGTTCGCCTTGAACTGAGATCTCGCGTGTCTCCAATAAAAAAATAATCATCATATCAGCCGTAGGACGTCCACTGCTGGACAAAGGCCTCCCTCATTGATCTCCAGGAACTGCGGTTGGAAGTGACCTGCATCCAACGCTGACCTGCGGTTCTTACCAAGTCGTCTGCCCATCTTGTGGTGGACGTCCTACGCTGCGCTTGCCGGTCCGTGGCCTCCATTCGAGAACTTTCCGGCCCCATCGGCCATCTGTTCTGCGCACTATATGGCCTGCCCATTGCCACTTCAACGTGCTAATCCGTCGGGCTATGTCGGTGACTTGAGTTCTCCTACGTATCTCCTCATTTATGATTCGATCCCGTAGAGTAACCCCGAGCATAGCCCTCTCCATAGCTCGTTAAGCGACTCTGAGCTTATTCATAAGGCCAATAGTGAAGGACCACGTCTCGTTTAAAAAAATAATATTTGTACTTAATCGTTGACTATAAAAATGGTGCCATGAAATACATAACTATTCAACTTGACCTACAGTTTCATTCAGATTACAGGTTATAGAAGTTCATGTAATTTGGTTCCTCATTTTTGCGATATAAATTGCAGTTATTCTGGATTTCAGACTTTTACCTATATTTGTGTTACTAAAGCTACACGCATACCAAATTTCAGCACTGTGGGGCCACCCTGAACATTTTGTCAAAGTTTAGTTTGTATTATAGCTAATAACTTAAAAACTACACAGTTTAAACAAAAAAATTAAAACGGGGTCGAAATGTACTATAAAGACCTTTTGTTAAACGTGTCATTTGACCAGATAGTCCCATTTTGTTTTTTTTGAACCCCAATATCTCAACAACCCCCCACATCTTTAGCTCATTCAACCACACCAAAATTGTGCCATCACTACCTACCTATCTATATACCAAACATCACGGTGATCAAATAAACGCTTCGAAAGTTATCCTCAGACAAACAAACATACCTACCTACATAAATACGTACGTACATCGCCGATTTGCCCCAGTAGATTTAAAGATCTCGCTTCGCTCTATCAAATAATATTGACCCTTCTCTACTGCAATTAAAAACCGTGTGTGCCCCAAAGGCCATCAGTTCTTCAAGCTACGTACTCCATTCTCCATTCATTGCCACTTTAGTCATTACAAATGATGATGTTATTTTTAAGTAAGTTATGTGACGATGTAAGTTATGCAAATAGCTGTATATCCCAACACTCACTTTGCCTAACTATGGAAGCTTTAGAACTAAATAACTGACAATCCTAATTTTTTTACCCAACAAGTAAGTTCTTAACAAAAATAGAACCGACTTAACCAAACTACTTAACTAATTTTGATGAAATTTCCATAAGACTAATGTGAAAGTATAACCTTTCAATCAAAAAAAGAGTTTTCCAAATCGGTTGATAAATGACGGAGTTCTGAGGTATTAAATAACAAACATAAAACGGAATTGCGTTTATATGAAAATTGAGGGTAACCATAGTTTTATTTGGAATTCCATCATCAGATCCTAAGTTGGTGCCAATGGCACCACCTGAAAAGTATTACCCATTCTAAATAATAAAAAGAACTTCTTGAATCAGCCCAGGCTTCTTCAAGTTAAAATACTTTCAGAAATACGACATTAAAAACGGCATTTAAATCATAAACCATACTCCTACTTAACCAAGCAAAGACTTCGTGTGAGTCATTGGCTGCGCTTGTAGTGGAGGGTGGTAACAGGGGGGGCTAACATTGAATGAGACTATCTTTTCTAACAAAAGGTAGGGATGAAACAATTTACCGTGGTGTATAAACTATGTTCCGCTAGTGTAATGACTGAAACTAAATACCAACCAAATCACGATACAAAATTACTAACTATTTTTAACCCCCAACCCAAAAAAGGTGAGTTGACTCCTATTGCCTGTTTGAATGTATGTTTGAATGTATGTATTACCCGTGCGCGATATGTTGGGACCTGAGCGCGGTGACGTCATATTGGCGTGTTTGTACCGCCCGCAAAAAAGCGAACATAACAAGCAGCCGCCTGCGGCTTCGTCTTTGTTTTTTTTTAACCTAATTTATTATGTTACTCAGGGAGGACGCTGCTTTTTATCTAATCTTTTTTTCTACTGTTTGAATAAAATAAAAATACAATGTTTAAGTTTAAACATTTATTTTATCTATTATTTACATTATCTCATCTTCGTCACTACTTAGTGGACAGGTAAACAAAACTGTTTGTTCCGTTTTTCGTTTTCAAAAAACTAACACTTTTAGCACGAGGTTTCTTTCTCCGCTATGCAAAGGTTTACCCTTCATAATGATAACAAAAACACTTAACAAGAACTATAACAACAAAAACTACAACAACAAAACAATGACACAAACTATAACAACAAAAACTACAACAACAAAACAATAACACAAACGAAAACTAAAAGAATTCCAGAGCGTGTCGTTACGTGACGTAGGCCAGTACGAGACTAAAACCCTAGTAAAAAATAGTGATGCGAACGGTACAATACGGGCGCCATCGGGGAAGTGCAGGGGAAGCGGTCGGGGAGTCGCATTCCTAGCAGGTCCCAAGTTATCGCGCACGAGTAATATATCTGTGGCATCGTAATTCCCATACGGATTGACTGTATCGCAGTTTTTGAAAATAGAAAGCTTGTTTAACTTCGAGTGGTTCTTTGGTATGTTTGTAATTTTTTAACCTTTTTCTTTGTTTGTTTAATTTTAAATAAAAAAATAAAATTTATTATTTATTTTTTACATTACGGGGTTGCATTTTGGGTACTAGTTATTAAATATAAATATTGCTGGACATTTCACACAGCGCTATCTAGCCCCAAACCAAGCAGAGCTTGTACTATGGGAAACAGATAACTGATAGAATACTTATATACATTTTGTTAATACATATATAAAATACATAGAGAAACAACCAGACCCGGAACAAATATAAGTAGATCATGCAAACATTTGTTCCGCGGCGGGAATCGAACCCGCTACCTCCTGCGTCTCAGCCGGCTATTCGCCCACTGCACCACGGAGGTCGTCAAAATATTGACCTCTTACATCTATTATGTGAGAGATGAATAAGCGATACATCTGTTGTTCAAGTTGCGAGTGAATAGGTTTCTTCTACCATCGTAGACTGCATCATCGCTTACCTTGTAGCGAGATCATGGTCAACACTAATATTATAAATGTGAAAGTTTGGATGTTTGTTTGTTACTTAATCACATCGTAATAGCTAATCCGATTTCAATGAAATTTGATGTGTTGATAGATTATGACCTGGATTGAAACATAGGCTACTTTCTGTTGATAAACAACGCCTACAAAGCTGCGGGCGGAAGCTAGTGATTTATTAAAGAAAAAAACGTGTGTTTTACTTCAGTTGACGAGTGTTTAACAGACAGAAGTTTTACTTCAGTCGTATGGTCTTGCTCTAGAACACACGACTGAAGTAAAACTTCTGCTGCTTCCTGCCATCTGTTGTGGAATAGCTGAACTTTATCGTAAATCGATGGTAGATTCAAAATATGAAACGTAAATACTTTTTTTTATCTATAGCAAAATGAACTCTATTATACAACAAAACACTCCTTGTGTTTTGTTTTTGCAGTTTGTATAATTTAGGCTAATTTGGGATAGGAGTTATGCGACAAATCAACCGGCTATGAGAGAAAGAGAGAAAGAAAATGTGTGCTCGCACCTCTCTCTTTTACCCCTACAGTAATATACGAAACGTAACTCTCTCTCTTTCTATCTTCACTAACTTATATCTGCCTCTCAACTTCCATTCGCACTTTTCGTAACGCATTCACCAGCTTACTTCCCAAGTCAAGCGTGCGTAAAGAAGTTTTACATCGAAAAAAGGCAAGAAAGCATTTACGTTTATGACTTACATAGCATTTACGTTTATGCATATACAAGTCCTTGTAGTTATTAAGAGAAGAGCAGCATGTTGGTGTTTTAAAAATCACAATAATATTATAAATGCGAAAGTTGTTGAAAAAAGAATGTTTGTTTATTTATTTGTTTGTTTGTTACTCAATCACGTCGTAACGGCTGAACCGATTTCGATGAAATTTAGTACGCACGTAGATTATAACCTGGCATACCAAATAGGCTACTTTTTATCCCATAAATCGAGACCCATGGAATAAACTTGGAGTGTCAAGTTAAGTACCGACGAGTTGATATTTATTTCTAGATTACCATAACACATTTAGTAGTGTAACGCATACGAAATCGCGAGCAACAGCTAGTATATTGAAGTAAAACTTCTTTACGCACGCTTCACTTGGAGAGTAAGCTGGTGAAGGCGTTACGAAAAGTGCAAACGGAAGTTGAGAGGGACATATAAGTTAGTGAAGATAGAAAGAGAGAGAGAGTTGCGTCTGTCCAGAATGAACATAGACTGATCTACCTATAGACGCGTGGACAATTTTGTAATTGAACAATTTTATAAATTAATATTTTGAAAAAGAAGTTTTACTGCAGTCGTGAGCGGTCTAAAGCACACTCGTTTTTTTATAAATTTTTAGCTCCCAAAGCTAAAACAAGACTGAGCAAGTGCGTAGTAGCTACCTAGATTTGTGTTAATTCTGCAGTTCCAAAACTATACGACATCAAAAAAATTGTTGATGACCTTGTGAAATTTTGACCCAAAGTTTTTAAGTTGGCAATCAAAATTAAATGTATAATAATTTTATTTGCATTTTAGGTGAGCAAGTATTGCCGAGATGATCGTATGTGACAGACGGACGGGCGGATAAAGTCACACCATAAGAATACGTTTTTACAATTTTGGCCATGTACTCTAAACATTAGAGGTGCCTAAAGACAATAACGGAAAGTTTCACTTTATAAATACGGTATTTGTCACGTACCGTTTATCGGTATTTTAAACGGTACGCAATAACTCTCGTATTTATAATAATGAACGGAAAATTGTGTATATTTGTAACATCCAAGTTCCTAAGCGAATGTTTTTATATCGCTTAAATACTAAATTAATTGGTATGATTATATCAATGTGTATGGAAATTAATGTACCCTTTGATGTCAGTCGGGGAACTCTAAATGTGACAAATTGTTTTTACAATATGAATTTACAATATGAAGTACAATATGAATTATAAGATAAGATACAATATGAAGTAATTTTTGTGAATAAATAGTATGATGACAAAATTATTCTAAGTTACCTCTGCTTATTACCTTGGTCAGTGTGGAGGACCCTCAATAGACTGCGTACCCAAGTCGGCCGCTGCAGATGTAATCTTACTAAATGGGGTATTATAGACGAATCGGCAACGCAATGCCAATGTGGTGCCCAGCTCCAAACAATGGCACACGTCCTTGCATGCCCATCCTGCCCTACCACCTGCACGATGGGCAACTGATGACCTGCTCCGACGCTGCCATGAACGTGGCCGCGTATTGGTCAAAATGGCTATAGTATTGAGACATCGACACGAAAGAAGAAGAATTGGAATACCATTAATGTTGCATCAACTTGGGACATGCCCTTCGTGGCATTAAACTACACCCTGACAGCGATAAAAAGTTGTAAGTGCCTGTAATTTCACGCACTTCAGTAGAATTAGAAAAGAAAAAGTGTGGAATATTATTTCAACAATTTAAGTTCAGTGATGTTTCTGAAGCAAAAGGCTGCCAAAAGAAAATATGACTAATATCTTCACTGGTCACACTCTTGCCAACTCCTTTTTACCCTTGAATAAATTCCAATGAAACCTTAACTTACGAAAGGTTGTGGGTCATAAATCAAAATGAGAGCATCGTTTCCCAATCTCTTGTTGCTATTACATCGAGGTACAGACACATTAATCATTTACAATTACGTTAAATGGCCCAAGGACCCAGTAGAGCCGACTCCTGCCGCATTGTGAATAGGTACTCAACTGACAGTGGACAAATAACAAAACTGGGTTAATCTTTTACCACCCGTAATGCCAGGAGGTTGAGTATCACCCCTCGCTACCTCTCTCTCTGCCCACATTGAAACCGAAAAGGACAGACTGCTCCAATCCACTTCTAAAAGGCTCTATCCAAACCGGTGCTTTCCCTCAGTTAGCCTCTATTTACAAACAAATTAGGTCCCTATTGACTCGCACCCTGAATTTTTTACCTTTGGAATTCAAAAAAGATTTATTCGATCAACACAATGTGCACTTTGTTTCACGTGTGATTGAGTCGTTTTTTCTGTATATGCGTGGGAGTGAATTCTAGATTTTAGTATTATATTCATGTATTTGTTCCATCACGTCTGTGCCGAGATGAAAATGCCATGAAAATTCCGTCCCTCTTACCCTGATGAGATTGAAAAGAGAGGGTGTGGCATTACATTAAGTCACTGCGGAGAGTACGTATTGCTACCATTTACTTTGTTTGCCGTAGAAGGTCTTAGCACTGGAATTTTCGTATAAATCTGGTAGAATTTTTGCTCACCTTCAAGAGTCCAGACGATCGCTGCTTCAATTGTAACGGCTTTTAAACTTATTTTGATATTATAAACATGATTGGGATCTCTACTTATTTGCATACATTTTGATTGCTCTAAAGTTCATGCGAAAACTTTGGTCTCAAGAAGAGGCGGACGTAATATTACGACTATATTGCGATATATATTATGCATATCAAAAACCAACTGATCTATATAAAAAACTAGTGGTACGCCCCCGATCTGAACAAGTGGTTTGCATCGCGAGTGTCAATAAAATCTCTGTAGTTAATTTCGCTATAATTCATTGATATTTCATATTTTACATGTATTTGTTATACAACACCCTGTATGAGCACTGCAACTGGGTTTAATCCGTAACTATTCCTGATATTATTTAAATTCAACGTAAACCTAAAAAAAATAGGGGGTGGAATAATACTTTTTTTTGGACTTTTGCTCAAAAAGTCTAAAATAAAAATAAAACAGGGTTGAAATGTACCGAAAAATTCCTATCATTAAACGTCCTACTTGACCTGATTTGATTTTTTTACCGCTCTTGAACCCCAACATCTAAACAACTCACTCAAATTATTAGCAAATTTGATATTAGCTAATAAAATTAAAAAATCTAATTAATAGCACACCATGATTGTACTATCTACTGTCTAGATTGTACATATTTGAAAATTATCCTCGGACATACAAATATACATGCATACGTACAACGCCGATTCGTCAAAGTTAATTTGGAGATTTAGCAAAGTCAAAGTCAAAATCGTTTATTCATTAAAATCACAAGGATCACTTTGAAACGTCAATTTTACTGCCTGTTTCTTCGCGACCAAGCCAGGAAAGAAAGGCAAGAAACAAGGCTGGTTATTTTTTTTATTGATCTTTTTAGAATACATTACAATACAGAAAATAAATTACGTCTAAATTGTAACATTTTGAACGAGTTGGAGCAATTTCAATCCCAAGCTTCTCTATCATCCAAATAATCCGATATTTTAAAGTAGAGTTTTTTATAAAGATTTTGTTTGTTTCTGTTTTGAAATTTGTTAATTGTCAATTATTGTACACTTGGGAGTTTGTTATAAAAGCGAACACCTTGCCCTTAAACGATTTATCAACTTTATGGAGTCTACAAGTGGCAACAGCGAGTTTATCTTTATTTATAGTATTAAAATTATGATTACCGCTATTTTTCTTAAACAAATTAATATTTTTGTGAACATACATCAGATTTTCATAGATGTATTGACAAGGGAATGTCATAATATTTATTTCTTTAAACTTATTGCGTAATGATTATCTGGGGCCCATATTATAAATTGCACGAACAGCCCTCTTCTGCAGTACAAAAACGGTGTTTTTATCTGCAGCACTCCCCTACAGCAGTATACAGTACGACAAGGGAAGGCTGTGGAAGTAGCTGAAGTAAACTAGTCTAGCTGTGTCTACGTCTGTAAAAAGACGGATCTTTTTGACTGCGTATGCCGCAGAACTAAGTCTCTTCGACAACTTATCAATGTGATATTAACTTAGCTATGGCGGTTCCTTCACTGTTCATGGAGTCACCCTGTGGAATTCTCTACCACACTCTATCCGCGCAAGTCCATCACTAAGCACTTTTAAGCTTAGAGTCAAAGAGCATTACCTGTACTTGTAAGTTTTTAGGTTATTATGTATAAGTAGGTATATTATTTATATTTTGAATAATGTATTATGTTTATCTCTAATGTAGGTATAGTATAAAGGTATTATTATTATTTTTTTAATATGGTTAAGTGTTGTATTTATTATAGTATATACTATATATTAGTATTTTACTCCAATGTCTTTCTCTGTGCACGTACCCACCACTATAATCAAATATCTCTATCTTCAAAGGTTTGCTGGAAGAAAACTCTTATTAGGGTTAAGCTCGCCTTTGTACACGTCCATTTTGTAAGCTATTTTTATCTGTAAATCTATTTGGGTACAATAAAGAATGTGAGGGCCCCATTGAAGCTTATTATCTAGTGTTATAATATAGCTACTATCTGTAAAATACCAACGATAGAAAGAGTTAGTAGAACTCGACATGTGCCATCGTTGATCGTTGTTTTATGAGCTTCCAGTGAAAACAAAATCCATCATTCACGACATTCACTGTATTTAAAATTAGTTTCCAAGCAATTGTAAGAATAAAAAGAAAATAGCACCGATTAAGCGCTTTACAAAAAACCCCGGCAACGCTTTTAACCCGTCTAGACCCTCTAAATTACGAGACGAAACCGAATCAAACAATAAAAAGCTAAATTCCACAACCATATCGGTATATGTATTGAAATATTAAAATACTCTTCAACCTATAATTTGATTAAATTTAAGGCGAGTATCGGTACATTTACTTAAAAAGCAGATTGCTACTGACCAAGGAACTACAGTGTAAACTCCATGTAACGTCACTCGTTTTAACGACAAACTCTCTAAAGCGTCCAAGTCATTCGGCTTTGGTTGGTTTTGCTTGTCTTGCATACAATGGTACACTCTGTATAGCATTACACCCACTCTCAATAACGACAACAATTTTGTAATAAAAAGTTCTTTTTAAGTTGCCAAATTAGTAAAAACTGCGCAGCTGTGTATATCCTTTTGTCGTTTTATTATCCTAGACCATAATAAACTCTACTGTCGGCATCATACACACCAAACTTTCTAAGAAATCCGTTCTTTTGTTTACAAAATGGGATTGCTTGCACGTGTAGCTGCAGACTGTTGTTAGTAGAAGTGATGGATTTTATCTATACGTTGTCATATTATCAGTAGCTCACAAACTTTCAAATTGTAAACATGGCTAGTAAGAGGAAATCACTGTGTATTGACGAAAAAGTTTTGATGATACGCGCGATAGAGGCGGGAGAGAAAATTAAAACAGATTTTTATTGTAGGTACTATTTAACAAGACAAATCAGAAATAAACGTTTTCTTTTTCTAATACAGATTTTACTTTTCTTCATTTAACGACAACTCTCTATAATGTCAAAATATGCTCAGTCCCTTGAGTGTCGTTATATAGAGTTTACACTGTATATTATAATCTTAGAGCATCTAGAAATGTATAATATTAATATAATATCTGCAAATATTGCAACTGTTGCATAGCAAAAATTCAATATAGGAGAAAAAACGTGAAATCATAGCATATATCAAAAACCCGATATAATCAGCATTGCATCGAAGGACCATCAAATCTATAAAGGGTAAACGTCGGTAGACGGTCGGTAAAAGCCTGTTTTTTACATAAATGTGGTATAACAAAAGGAGTTGATCCGAATCGGTCATTAGAATTCGGGTCAGTAATGATCGTGCGCATCGCCAGTTTTGTTTGTTGTATTAGTGTTTTATAACGCTCAGGTATATTAAATTATTGTTTCAAATCGTCATCGTTCGCTCCAGAAACCCTAATTGTTTCTTGTTGCGTTCTATACTTCCTTTTTAAATTACTTTGTAAATTCACTTTTTCTTGCATGATCATATGTTGTAGGAAGTTCACTGCTAAACATGTTTTCTCATAGATTTTCAGCGTGGCGTTGTGCGATTTGTGTTCAACAACTACCGCCAACCTTTAATAGGTTGCCTTTAGTGAAGAACTATTCTTTAGTGTACTTGCCCAAATGCTGATCCCCCTTATCGTCTTTCGTCTCAACGGCAATGGGACGGGCCTCTATGTGAGTTGACGCGGAATTAGATTAGATAAGATAGTTAATAATAATAAATATTACTGTACATTTCACACAGCGCTATCTAGCCCCAAACTGAGCAGAGCTTGTACTATGGGAACCAGTTAACTGATAGAATACTTATATACATTTTTTTGTAAATACATACTTATAATATATAGACCCGGAACAAATATCTGTAGATCATGCAAACATTTGTTCCGTGGCGGGAATCGAACCCGCTACCTCCTGCGTCTGAGCCGGCTATTCGCCCACTGCACCACGCAGGTCGTATTTACTGCACACCATAAAACAGTACAAATAACAAAGAACAACGGAATTGTCTGTTAAAAACGAGTTCAAGCGCCACATATCGTGCGATCTCCTTACTGTTTACAAATGATAGTCAATACTTTGGCTGCAAGATCTTCCTTCACACAATACTGGTACTCAAATGGTACTCTCAAACCAAACGGTCTGATACGTGACGATGGTAAGAGGTGTGACTCTTGTGCCTTGGGAGAAGGGTAGGCTATTGGTGTGGGACGCCACGTGCGTCGATACCCTTGCGCCATCTCATCTGTCTGGTACAGCAGTTGGGGCTGGTATGGCGGCAAATACAACCAAAGATCTCAAGCGGCGCACATATGGAAGTCTCGATAGAGCTTACGTATTGGGGCATTTCGGGTCGAGACCCTGGGTCCATGGGATTGCGGGGCCCATCACATTTTCAAAATTCTTTCTGGGCGTCTGGTCAAATCCATGTGATCACAGAGCTGGCGCTTACCTAGGTCAACACATAAGCATTGCAATTCAGCGGGGTAATGTAGCCAGTGTCTTGGGGACACTTCCGCCTGGTGGTGATCTGGAGCAGTTGAGCTATCTATAGATCTTCGCAACGGTCTATGGATGATTTAACTGTTTCTTCTATATTTTGTCATATAAATAATTGTATATGCTTTATGTCGTTAAAGGCATTCTGCCCCCTAAACTAAATACTCTAAAAACAAAAAAAAAACTATTCTACGCACTCGATAACGCTCTTAAATATTTTTTAAATACCTGTGTGCAACTGCTCAGAGGTCAAAGTTGTTTTGGTATCTATTCCTTTCATGCTCTGAACATAAAGATGCTCTGCAAGTAATACCTAGTACATTTTACTTGTGTCTTGTCATCAGTACATACAGGGTGTGAACTCCAGTTGTTCACAGCTGTGGTAGGGTCGTACTGATTCTAAATATTATTTGCTTGTTAATAGTGCTTGACAATGGCTTACCATTAATTAATAACATTTAATATTATTTAAACAACCAAATTATACTCGATATGAACAGAAATTTATAAAAATTAAATTTAGGTAAGTACGTATCCGGCCGTTGGGACCGGAAGGTTTTCGAGTGGAGGCCACGGACCGGCAAGCGCAGCGTAGGACGTCCACCTACAAGATGGGCAGACGACTTGGTAAGAACCGCAGGTCGGCGTTGGATGCAGGCCACTTCCAACCGCAGTTACTGGAGATCAATGAGGTAGGCCTTTGTCCAGCAGTGGACGTCCTACGGCTTATATGATGATGATGATGAAGTACGTATCTGAAATTAAAATCCCACATTGGCGTCACCATTATTTTTGGTGTTAATCGATTAAACATGTAAAAAATGTATACTCCCAGTTAATGTCTGGTTCAGTTAAATTACTACTAAATCACTAAACTACTAAATGTAAGTAAATCTGTGGCCAATCGAAGGTGTATATGTAAAAAGGTATTTTCCAACCTGTATAGCGATATCATAGCAACTGTATTCGGTGAAGGCAATTTCTACCGGGAATCTGGCAGCTGGCCAGTCGGAATAAGCTTGCCACGACACCCGGAGAGCACCAATACATGCCTGCACTTATACACTTAATTTATAGCAGACCCTCCTAGTTGCTGGAATTTTAAAAGAATATCATCTGTTACTGCAATTATAAACAAACCACCAGCAGAAACGTGGACTCTCACGGTGGTATTGGTTCACAAATTGAAAGTTGCTCAGCAAGCAATGGAATTTCTCTGAAGGATAGAATCCGAAACAAGGTTATCTGGTGATCGACTTAGCTCAGATGGTAGCTGAAGTGGTAGTGGTACCGATAACCGTTGTGATAAACGTATTATGCAGTGGAGACCTCGTCTAAACAAGCATAGTGTAGGATAAGAAGGCGTGATGATTTGCAAACTGTAGCTGCCAAAAACTGGATGAGAAGATCTAAGATTTGTGCTCAATGGCGCACCTTGAAAGAGCCCTACAATCAGTAGTGGAATGCTGTGATAATTATGACTGCAATCATAAAATTATTGCAAAGATTCATAGACCACAAAAGGTCCTTCTGACTACTAAATGTAACTTAACCCATATGTAGACTTAAGGGGAATAATTAAGTCGACCTTGAAATTCCGGCAGGGTTCGTAGGTTGTTTCACAATGATGTTAAAAAACTTAAGCTACATATATATTTTCTTTCTTTCTGCAAGCATTTTGTAAAGCCTTGTTTTTTAGTTTTCCTATCATTTTTATTACGAAATAAAGCCAGTTGCTGTGGGTAAAAGAGGATGGGGTAGCCTGCTCATCTCCCCCAAACACCCATACTTTTTATTAGTCTCATTAGACCTTGTCAACTACAAACAAACCCCTTGACACAGTGACCAGTTTGAAGTGCCTACCTATAGGACCCCAGTCCCCCAATTTCACTAGAAAAATGGTCATAGCCATATCAATGTTGATAGTTTTGACAGACTATACCGAAAACTTCTAACTCGAACTTGGTGGCCCATATTCTAGGATTATGCTTAAGCATGAATCAAAACTCAAGTGTTGATGTATTAAAGCTTTTAATGAAAGATCTGTTAAAAAGTATATGCTTTAGTTCAATTTAGTTTTGGGATTAGCCAGTCATTGTCTGAACTTTTGGTGTTTGATAAGTCAAAATGATTGCTTTATTTTCTATATTCATTTTGCCAGCCCAATTGAAACGTTACAAATTATTTTCAAATTAGACGCTGATTTTGTAAGAAAAATGTTTGTTATTAGTCATTTCAAATACAAAGTCTGCAGGTTATTTACGTCAGTCACAAGCAGACGCGATATTTTTAACCATAACATTTCAATGACCTTTTTGTCATCAATGTTTCCACGAATTAATTTGCTTTAGAATTATTTAAAAGCGTTTGTTTTAAATACGCAAATACTAAACATATAAAATGTTAATTCTATTTTTAGTTTAAAAACTTCTAGTTGTTGACCTTTGAAGAAGATGACCTTTGTAAACTCTACGAAGGTCTCTACTTCAGCCCCATATTCTCTATCTCAAATGTTACCCCGCGAAAATTGGTCACTAAGTGATTTCTCAATTCTTGAACACATTTGAAAGTAACTTTGAGCAGTTGATAAGCACCAAACGCTGACCTATTCTGTATCTTCAAAATCACGAGTAGGCAGTAGAAACAATTTATATGCTAGGTAGGTGGCAGGTCCAAACATTTATAATTCCTTAACCTCCGCCTTGCGTCGGTATCCTCACTGCTGAATGACAAGACGTTTTTGTTGTAGTAACTTGATTTTGATGATGTGTTTCTATCGCTTTCTGTTGTCTGGAGAACTGATGGCGTCACTTACGGTGGTATCCAGTCCTTACATTTACTATTATGCCCAAACCCGAATGAAATCGATTTATCTATTTTTTAGGTTCGTGAATCTACTAAATAGATAGCAATAAAGATATCTGTTCGTTAAAGGCCTTCACCGAGGCGGGCTTTAATCAGCAGATAATTTTCTCTTATTACGAGACTGCTGCCATCTCTGGGATGGCTCAGCTATGTACCAGCTTGAAGCCCTTGATTCGATTGAGCGACGTGCTGCTAGACTCATTGGTGATGACTCACTAGTGGAAGCCAATTTACAAAGTCTAGAGCACAGACGCCGAGTAGCCAGACTTTCAGTTTTTTACAAGATACATTTTGGTGAATGTGCGCAAGATCTTCATGACCTTATCCCTCCTTCCCCTTTCCACCACCGGACAAGCAGACGAACCGAGAAGTACCACCCATACCTGGTCGGCATACCACCTTGCCGTACCAAATGATTTACTTCAACTTTTCTTGTAAGCACAAGTGAGGAGTGGAACTCACTTCCGGCGTATGTTTTTCCAAACCAGTATAATCTTGGAGTCTTCAAGTCCAGAGTGAATAGGTTCTTTCTAGGCAAGCGTGCTCCATCTTCGATCACACCTTCACTTAGGTACCATCAGGTGAGGTAGTGGTCAAGCGCTTGGCTATCATCAATAAAAAAAAAAACAAACGATTTCTTCCTCCTATATTCGGTTAGGTTACTATATTCACTCATTATCCAGACCAGACCTATCTTCATCTACCGTTAACCGACCGCCAATAATATTCCCATAAACAGCATAAAGTCAAATTGATTGTAAATGATCTGAAGAATACACATCACTTGAAATACACATCACACCTACGAGGATACGAATCAAGTTAAAGTTTATGATATTTTTACAACTAAAAAATCCTACAAAAAGACTTCCAGAACAACCTGCAATAGCCGAAGATCAAACGGAAGAGGATGTTTAAAGTTATGAGATGATAGTCTCTTATCTGCGACGCCTAGCTACCAACCCGAGTCTGGCTTATTGCCAGGTTACTTTGGGTCAAATTGCTTCCACCCTCGGCTCACTCTTGAGATCTGCTTCAAAAACTTGTATGAGAATACCTTATCATCACAGCTTGATTTTTAGATCATTCTATTGCCATCTTTGCTCGTGTTACTATAAATGAAGAAGATCCATTAAAAACCTTCGATCTGGCTGTCTTAATTAAACTGCATCCAATATTACTCCGAATCACATGCATTCTTACCCGAAAACGCATTGCTATATAGGTACGGTTTCCGTTCCATCGCGGTCATTCGCGGTTATAAACACCGTCATCGCCTCCCACCAGATTCTTTCGGAGCCAAAGCGTCCATGATCAAAGAGTTAAAATATAAATACAACTTTTATTTCTATGCATCCGATAAGTTTATAAGCCACCATTTATTTCCTCATAACACATGTTTATGATTCCAGATTGATACACCAACCGTTGTGGTACGCAATATGCAGCGCGGTCGGTGGACACCGGAGGCTGGCCTCTGGCCAATACTCAGCTGAAATTGATTTTCCCAATGGAACTCTTTGCTCGTTGCATGCATTAGGTGTATTAATTAATTTTTCAATGTTGATACTAGGTCAGATTTTTCAGCGGCATTGTTAGACATTCGTCCTGTCTTTATTCCCGCGTAACAGGACTTGACTTGCATTTTAGTTCTGCGCTAAATGTTAAAATAGCCTGTAACAGCGAAGAAGAATGTTTATAGATTAAAATAGCTTTCCTAAAACTTAAGGTATCAAAGTAGAAGTCCTAGGCTTAAAATGTTTCTTGCAATATTATAGGTTCGCTGTCATTCCTCTGAGTTACATCCATCTTTTAACTTTCTTCAGTAAAACGATACCATACCAACTTAAAATTGAATATAACAATAAAACTTTAAAATGAAAACAATTTATGAAGAATCTCACTTTCCCGAAAGGCATGTCTGTCATTCAGAAACTGATTTATGCGCGTGCGTGCTAGTGAGATACTTGTTCAAAATGCTGAAATGCTGCTGCTGCGGGAGCATTTTGTCCAATTTTAGGGAAATTTGCAGATAAATGTAAGATTCCTTGAATTCCTAACGTGGGAAAAGAAACCTACAGATTTAATTCTCATAAATACAACGATGATATATCTGAAAGGTCAACTAGACTAACTTAGGGATGCTATTCGTAAATAGGTGCTAGGCAAAACTAGTCCATCACAAATCCTGTGCCATGCACTACAGTCTTCCATTTACCAATACTCCTCTCCATCCCAAAGCTGCCTGAAAGAGATCACTTTTTAGTGATAAGACTAACTACCTATTATACATATACTTGTTTCTCATTTTTCTGTATCTAGCTTGTAAGATATCTATATATATAAAAGAAAGTCGTGTTAGTACTATGTATAACTCAAGAACGGCTGAACCGATTTAGCTGAAAATTGGTGGGGAGGTAGCTTAGAACTTTTTTAGTATAGGATATTTTTTATCCCGTTCGATCGCTTTCCCGTGTGACGTGACATAAAACGTCAAAGAGAATACAAGTTACTATAAAACGTGGTATAACAAAAACGCATCTGACATGGATTAACAAAATGCAAATGACAGCTAAACGTTATTTTGTCTATGGTTAAGTATGGTTGTAAAATGATGGCCGGGGACAATAATTGACAATTCTACCAGGGTTACGGATATTGACAGCCCTCGTTATTTGCATTTCAAGGCGGGACGAAGTTCGGCGAGTCAACTAGTAATAAATTATTTTCATTCATTAATTCATTTTCCAGTGTACATAAAAAACTCAAGGGACGTCACATTGAAAATAACAATAACAATGTGATAAAATTAACAATAATTAAGTAGCTTAAACAGGCAGATATCGAGACTAGATACGAGTAAGTTAAATGTCACAAAGAATAACAACTAAAAATAAAAAATATACAGTGGTTGCGTTCTTTCCCAGCGAATTCTGCAATGTGCAACTGCAATTACAAAAAAAAATACTTTGGCCCCACGTGTCACAAGGAAGCGTTGCAAATCAATCGAATTATCGAGATTTGTCTAGACTAGTTCATTTATACATGCAAGAAGGAGGTTTAATTCAGTTTTATGACAAAAATATATATTTTATTTTATACTGTTTAAAGATCGCAACAAGAACCTACCGAACGATATAATATACTGTAGGTACTTGTAAACAGTCATGATGACTTGTGAATATTAATGTTAATGTTAGGTACTTAACCTACCACTACGCTCACCATATATGCGCTACTATATAGTACGCTCCGCTGAAAACCTTAAATTGAAAACTCCTTAATCATCATACCTCAGTATAAAATACTGAGGTATGATGATTTTAACTCCTTCACTCTTCAGGCTACCAGACTCTGTAATGCACTACCTGTTTCAATTCGTAACGCCAAATCCCTTCCTGTTTTTAAAAACATGTTAAATAAACATTATCTGTCGTCCATCGCTCACTAAGACTTCGCAACTTTAAATTTTGTATATAATTTTTTTTTTCTAATTACCTATGTATGTATTTAGAAGTAGGTTATTTTATATTATAAAATTATTTATATTATTTTATATGTATATTTTATATTAGTCATTTATGTACTTATCCTGTTAGTTATTATTTGATTAACGCCGCCGTTCTCATTTGTTCACACAGATCCTGTCCATCCAAAGGTTGCCTGGAAGAGATCGCTTTTAGCGATACGGCCGCCCATTGTACCTTTGATTTAATTTTGTATTCTCTTTTGTTTGTTTTATTTTTAATGGTGTGCAATAAAGAAATTATCCAGCTATCTATCTACCAATAGTCTATTTTTATCGTAGAACGTAGTAAATTGCAGTTGTTCATTTTACAATCTATGCAAGAGTGATGTCCCCCATTGTTTGTTGATGTCATCAGTACACGTGCCCGCAACATAATCAATGCCTAACTATCGAAATCGACCAATAAACGTTTTCCTCAATCGATACTTCCACGGGCCATATAGCCGTACTCCGAGCGATATAAACACGAGAACATCGATTGAAATCGTTTTGCTAGTTTACGACTTTATTTTCGGCGGGAATGTTTTCTTTGACTGCGTCAGTTAGTCGAGCGGCGTGTATCGGATAAATATTAATAAAGCGGGGCGGCCTCGTTTCTGGGAAGTTGGGAGGATCTTATTATAACCGCAATAGCACCTATAATTAGCAGCATTCGAATTACTCGCGTGTACGTTGCGCCAGATTGATGTTACGCGGCTACCATTCGATTCTACCGATTGTGGAATCGATTTGCAAACGTATCATTATTTGATTCGATTTTGATAATCTTGCAAATTTTTGGATATGGCATGCGAAGTTGCATGATTGAGCAAATGCTCAATCATATTTAGTTAATATCCGTTCTATCCCAAAGTCATTTTTTACGCCGTATATGTGTGACTCAACCTTTACTTCGTTTGAATTTGGGTTGCATTTTATAATTAACATTGTTTTGTAAAACGGTTATGATAATTCGATTCGTTTTATTTATCATCTTATGTTTATTGCAATTTGTTTAAGCTTGATCACAAACCTCAAAAATTTTTATCAAAACTAATTTTAAATTGACAATCTGGTAATAATGTATCCACTTTATCCTCAAATCAATGTGAAGAGTAAGTAAAAACAAAAGAATGAGTCAGTGGAGCCAACGACCGCGGTGCGGGGTGATCTTTTGAAATACCAAATTTAAGTGTGAAAGCAGGTTAACAGCTTTTATTTACCGGCGCTGGCTCTTACGATTTTGAAACAATATTATATGACTAAGGCCATTGTATCTCACAATTTTTGTACAATATTATTTGTATAAGCATTGTTGTGCCATGGCTCTTGTAGTTTCTAGTGACCACAATACTATTTATGACCATTTTTATGAAATTTGTGGGCCCTAACAAAAAAGAGCTAAACAACCGTTGTAAACCTGTTTAAAAATCCCTTACCAGTTACTGCTAAATATTTTTACACAGGTGTTCAATGCATGCATTTTTTGTTTTATGGCAGCGCGTGTCTTCTCTCGCTCACCGCGTCGAGTTTGTCGCGCGTGTGTCATCGGTGCCGGTATATCATATAGTTAGAAGCAGGTCACCGGCTTCATACGTAAATGAACCCCGATTCCCGAATAATTGTCGACGAGTAAGGTGACGACGAGAATAACCGAGAGACGGTGCCCAAGCTCTGTTACGAGCCGCTTTATTTATGTACTGATTAATTACCTTATTTGTTTAGTGTCATAAGAGCCAAGGAGTCGACTACGCGAAATGTTTGAACAACTTTTAGCAACGAACAGTTTGTAGTTTTGCCGAAAGACTCATGGAGAAAGTTTTTATGATAGTAGTAACATAATCAATTAATTTTTATTTACATAAATATATCATAGAATGGTCTGATGTTACAAGTAGAATAATGCTTGCTTGTACACTAGCAATATTTTTAGAACTAGATAATGCTAACGAATCAGCGGCATTATCGCTGAAAGTGATTTCTTTCAGTCAAACTATAGATAGACAGCAATGCATATTAACAGTCTATTAAGAATGAAGAGTTCTGTAGAACATAGTTTATTTGGAAATGCAGTTATACTATATATGTCTGGAAAGATGGTTATGAATGACATAAAGTTCAGAACTCGCAAATCTGTAAAGTTCGTCTCAACACTAAGCTTTATGACAATGGACAAATGCTACCTAAATGGTATACAAAGAGGCGTTTTAGCAATAAATATGAAAGTATAATGCGGAGGAGCATGATACCGCTTTGAATTCTGAACCCGTACTGAACTACAAACACAGGCCAACGCGGATATGTGTGTGTAGGGAAGCACACAGGCACCTAACCGTGGGAAAGCCAGCTTATACGGTGTGAACAGTAATATAAAACATTCATTTGTAATTTTGATGCGAATTCCTTCAGCGATGGGCGCATTGATAACACGTGATTTGTCCTTAACAATAAACTGATAAACTACAACAAACTAATATATGTTTTTACAATTAAATATTATACAAATACCATGACAAGCACATGTGAACATTATAAACGACTTTAGTTACTAAACAAAAGCAAATCAACGAAGCGACGATCGTAGCTCTTGAGGTAGATATTCATTTGGATAATGATATTCTGCGAATTACTCCGTGTTTATAACCATAATGCTTCGGATCGTAGTGTGTCCGAAGTCCGAATCGAGGTTACACACAAGCACACAACAACGTTATGCTGTGGTTATGCCTTCACGTGGCAACAACCTGACTGGGTAAAGTAGAGCTTTGAAATACCGTCTGTTTGCACCGGTTTAGTGTATGTTGCTGCTCGCTGCGGGGGAGGAGGAAGCTCTGGATCGGCTGGTCCGAGTCTCGCTCGGCAGACGTCACTCGCACACATTGTTACTCACGCTCACAAGACTACATGACCGTGGCATTCCATCGGCATCCACACACACATGTTTACAGCGCACCTTATTAAAACGAGACGCGAATCGACGACTTATCGGGCAATTAGTCGTGGCTCACGTCAGATATTGCTGCGTGGAGGAATCCTGAGTAGCATACATTGATAAGTGTTTATCTTGGCAGCGCAAAAAAGTTTTTGACAAAGCCGCCTTGCTATTCAAACTTTTCACTGAATGCGTTGGATTTGTTTTACACTATTTGTTGCTTCCATTTCGTTTTTCAAGTAAAAAAAATATAATCTATGCTAGAAAAGTTAAAAGGATTACTGAACTGTGACAGTTTTGTTTAAATTCACAGCACATAATGAAATATCGATTATCGAAACTTGGAACCGGCAATGGTTGGCGTACATAGCAATGCTATGGCTGTGGGCTCGGTGCAAAGCTCTCGCAGTAACGTGTTTGAATCGGCACGCGCTAGAGCGGTCGCACTGCGCAAGTGCGACTGATAACACCATAGATTAATAATAGTACTAAAATACAAACGCAGCACTTTGATAAAACTAAAACAGATTCTGTGTATGAAGCTAGCACGCGAGCTAATTTAAAACTTAAAAGTCGTAGCGTGAGAGCTTAAACTATATATACATATACAATTAACATTTTAGGATTAAATTGTATGCATCCTCACTACATTAATTCTTATTTTTGAGCGATAGAGCTTAATTTACATTGGAAACCGGTTTGAGTGAGACAGGTCTGTTAACACGACTCGCTTATTCGCGTGCTGTCAACTTATGAATTATTATTCTGTTAACAACACTGCATTTATGTAAAGCTTATGCCTCTCGTTAATTGGACTTAGCTAAGCGGCTTTTCATTGAGATTTAATAACATCATAATTAATTATGACATGTGCAAATGTATCACAAGTTTACATGTTTTATGAGTAGGTAAGTAATTAATTAAAAGTTGACAGCGAAGGTACATCCAACAACTATAGTAAGACTAATTAGTGAGCGCTCATATGAATGCTGTAATTTTAATAATACCATTGTTGTAAAACCTGACTTCCCCCACTTCTGAATATAAACATTCCCTTTCCTGTGACATTCTATAGGGACCTCATCCAGTCTCGTGCAGCCTCATCCAGGTTCTTACATGTTTGCTACATCATCGTTTGCCCAGAATGTTATTTTTCTCTAAACATACATATATTAAATCGATATCTATTGGTGATATAGACAAATTACGAAAATACACGAGTTTTAGGACTTCAAAGGTAGCGCTTATTTATATGCCGATAGATTTATGGATCCACATATAAATAAGCTAAAACCAAATACGTGAATCAGTTGGTAGACACATAAAATTATGCATATTGGCCGCTGTTACACCCACAGATCGGCCCCCAATGGCGCATTTACATGTGGTGCAGGTTGCCGGTATCTGGGTTACCAGTTAGTATATTAGGCAGGGTAAATTGTGGGCATAAACGGCAGCTACTAAGACCGTAGCTAACACAAGAAAACGCGTTCAGAAGACTAACCTTAAAGGAAATTACGTTCTGTATTTATGAATTTGAAATAAAACCTTTCAGCGAGATGTGTTGCCATAATTTTTTTTTCATCTGTTTCTCTAACTGATAAAAACAATGATCAAGGGATCAACAGCTGAGGTTAGTCTCACAAATCGCAAAAATTGATCACCCATTTGTTCAATACAAAAAATATCATATTTTTTTCGAAACATTCGAATAATTCAATCTCATTGATGGGGAAGTTTCAAGGGATAAAATAAAGTCGGGCGTGGTTCTGTTTTAAGAGTAAATGCTTTTTGAATCGACCAAAAATCAAAACGAATGGATCATAAACTTAAAATTGGTAAACTTTACACAAACAGCGAAATAAACAAATGCAAGTGAAATTATTGAATTTTGCAAATAGCCAAGTGAACGGTGGGTAGCAAAATAAACACTTTTCATCTATTATATTAATCATCTTCATCATCTTAATATCATCCATAGGACATCCACTACTAAACAAGGCTTCCCCTATAGATTCCAGAGTGACCGATCTTGTGCGGCCTGACAACGGCTCCCAGGTTAAGCTTGATTTCTTGACCTTAAAAATGCGCGCTATACAAAGTGCTCATATCAACTTTTTAATAAGTACTTCTGGAAAAATTTTGCCTACATAAAATTAAGAAAACTGATTTAAAAAGTGTAACTCTCATAAATACTAATTTTATCAATAAACTTATAAAGGTGCTATAGCCTGCTGAGTTATTCTAATTTAAGGTACTATTATGCTAAACTGTGTTTAGTTGTAATACGCTGTTAACATTTATGTTCAATAAAGACCTTTTAAAAACAAACAAACGGCTCCCAGGAACCTTTATCAAGTACTCTTCCACCGAGGCCGTCCTACGATGCACTTTTTAGGGCTCTGTCTGTGCCTTCACGACCTTGTGCCAGCCTCATCCAGAAAAAACAAAGTAATGAGAGATTTTTCAACTAGCGTATAGGGGAATGGCCCGAACAACACGTACTACCAAGATCATTTCTAATTGGAGCATATTTCTACCTTGATAAGGCATTATTTTAATTTGAATAGTATTTATCTAGGTACCCAACCATATATTTAAGTTTAGTAAAGTTTAGTTAAGTTACGTTTAGTTTCGTTTAGTTAAGTAACGTTTAGATACGTTTAGTTAAGTATGACTAAATATAACATAACTAAACGTAACTAAACGTAACATAACTAAACAAAACTTAACTAAACGTGACTAAACTTAAATATATGGTTGGGAACCTAGATAAATACTATTCAAATTAAAATAATGCCTTATCAAGGTAGAACTATATGTACTTAACTAAACGTAACTTAACTAAACGTTACTTAACTAAACATAACTTAGCAAAACGTCACTTAACTAAACGTTACTTAACTGAACGTAACTTAACTAAACGTAACTTAACTAAACGTAACTTAACTATAAGTAACGTTTAGTTAAGTTATGTTTCGTTAAATTATGTTAAGTTACGTTTAGTTAAGTTACGTTTAGTTGCGTTACGTTTAGTTAAGTTACTTTTAGTTAAGTTACGTTTAGTTAAGCTGCGTATAGTTAAGTTACATTTAGTTAAGTTACGTTTAGTTATGTTTAGTAAAATTACGTTTAGTTAAGTAACGTTTAGTTCAGTTACGTTTAGTTAAGTACGTTTAGTTAAGTAACGTTTTGCTAAGGTACGTTTAGTTAAGTTATGTTGATTTATGTTTAGTTAAGTTACGTTTAGTTAAAGTTAGTTAAGTTACGTTTAGTGAAGTTATGTTTAATTAAGGTACGTTTAGTTTCGTACCTTAACTTAACTAAACGTAACTAAACTAAACGTAACTAAACATAACTTAACCAAACAAAATTAAACGTAACTAACCTAAACGTAACTTAACAAAACGTAACTTAACTAAACGTAGCTAAACTAAACGTAGCTAAACTTAACGTAACTAATCATAACTAAACGAAACGTTACTTAACAAACCGTTACTTAACTAAACGTAACTTAACTAAGCGTAACTTAACAAAACGTTACTTAACTAAACGTAACGTACCTAAACGTAACTTTACTAAACGTACTTAACTAAACTTAACTAAACGTAACTTAACTAACGCTTACTTAAGTTTAGTCACGTTTAGTTAAGTTAAGTTAAGTTTAGTTTCGTTTAGTTAAGTTAAGTTTAGTTAAGTTAAGTTTAGTTAAGTTACGTTTAGTTAAGTTACGTTTAGTGAAGTCAAGTTTAGTTAAGTTACGTTTAGTTAAGTACGTTTAGTTAAGTAACGTTTAGTTAAGTTACGTTTAGTTATGTAACGTTTAGTTAAGTTACGTTTAGTTAAGTTACGTTTAGTTAGGTTATGTTTAGTTACGTTTAGTTTAGCTACATTTAGCTAAGTTACATTTAGTTAGGTAACGTTTAGTTAAGTTACGTTTAGTAAGGTAACGTTTAGTTAAGTTACGTTTAGTTAAGTAATATTTAGTTACGTTTAGTTTAGCTACGTTTAGTTGACTTACGTTTTGTTAAGTTACGTTTAGTTTTGTTTAGTTAAGTTACGTTTAGTTAAGTTACGTTTAGTTAAGTTATATTTAGTTACGTTTAGTTTAGCTACGTTTAGTTTAGCTACGTTTAGTTTAGCTACGTTTAGTTTAGCTACGTTTAGTTAAGTCACGTTTAGTTTTGTTTAGTTAAGTTAAGTTTAGTTACGTTTAGTTAAGTTACGTTTAGTTAAGTTAAGTTACGAAACTAAACGTAACTTAACTAAACGTGACTTAACTAAACGTAATTTAACTAAACGTACCTTAATTAAACATAATTTGACTAAACGTAACTTAACTAAACGTAACTTAACTAAACATAAATAAACGTAACTTAACTAAACGTACCTTAGCAAACGTTACTTAACTAAACGTACTTAACAAAACGTAACTGAACTAAACGTAACTTAACTAAACGTAATTTAACTAAACATAACTATACGTAACTTAACTAAACGCAGCTTAACTAAACGTAGCTTAACTAAACGTAACTTAACTTAAAGCAACTTAACTAAACGTAACTGAACTAAGCGTAACTTAACTAAACATAACTTAACATAATTTAACTAAACATAACTAAACTTAACTTAACTAAACGTAACTTAACATAACTTAACTAAATATTACTTAACTAAACGTTACTTAACTAAACGTAACTTAACTAAACGTTACTTAACTAAACGTAACTTAACTAAACGTACTTAACTAAATGTAACTTACCTAAAGGTACTTAACTAAACGTAACTTAGCTAAACGTCACTTAACTAAACGTGACTTAAGTTAACGTTAAGTTAAGTTTAGTTAAGTAACGTTTAGTTAAGTTACGTTTAGTTAAGTTATGTTTAGTTACTTTTAGTTTAGCTACGTTTAGTTTAGCCACGTTTAGTTTAGCTACGTTTAGTTAAGTTACGTTTTGTTAAGTTACGTTTAGTTAAGTTATTTTTAGTTAAGCTACGTATAGTTATTATTTTTATTAACTAGTAACCTGACACATTTGAACTATGTTAAACCCAGTACCAATATATTACACGTAGTAATTATACTTCGTATTCAAAAGCGACTATCCGAGATTGGTTACGTGGGTTGATCAACTAATACTCGTCGCTATGATTACCAGAGTATCATATAATTTAGCTTAGTTAGAATTAAGGTCACCTATCTAATCAGTAACCACGCGGAACTTCTAGCAACTCATTGCAGGGAGGCTGGACTTTGACTGTCACTTCATGGAACACTGGACGGGAGCGCACACTGTGAACGTCTGGTGTCTCCATAGTCCAATAACCTGGTAGTTATTTTTATGTGTTTTTTGTACCAATTTACTTATTTTATTGTATATTAATATTGTACTCGATATTCACTATATACCTGCGTTGTATTAAATGTTGTATTGCTAGTCTGAAAAAGGAATTGAATTAGCTTTACTTATCGGTCAAAAACAATCATTTGATCATATGAAACCTTCATGTAAAAATGTTGAAAGGGTAAGTATTTTTTTATATCTACTGCTAAATTGTTTTTGTATAATACTGATGAGACGGCGGAGCAGACTTTTTCGCCAGACGCCTTTTAGTGACGAGTATATTGTACTGATTTAGTTAATGTGTTCATCGATGGTTCATCGTATGAAGTTTTTGAGTGATCATTACTTGTTTCGAAATTATTGTTTAAATCTATGTATCCTAATATTTTTTATCATATGTAAAATAAACAAATCTAATCGCAAAATTATCAAATTTATTAAAAAGCGATTAATGTATTAATAGAATTAATGTACAGTAGAAATATTATGAGCCCGCATAAAATTACTATCATCATCATCATCATCATAATATCAGCCGTAGGACGTCCACTACTGGACATAGGGCTCCCTTATTGATCTCCAGGAACTGCGGTTGGAAGCGGACTGCATCCAACGCCAACCTGCGGTTCTTACCAAGTCGTGCACCCATCTTGTAGGTGGACGTCCTACGCTGCGCTTGCCATGGCCTCCATTCGAGAACTTTCCAGCCCCAGCGGCAATCTGTTCTGCGCGCTATATGGCCTGCCCATTGCCACTTCAACGTGCTAATCCGTCGGGCTACGTCGGTGGCTTGAGTTCTCCTACGTATCTCCTCATTTCTGATTCGATCCCGTAGAGAAACCTCGAGCATAGCCCTCTCCATAGCTCGTCGAGCGACTCTGAGCTTATTCATAAGGCCAATAGTGAAGGACCACGTCTCGGTTCCATATGTCATCACTGGTAACACGCACTGATTGAAGCTTTTCGTCTTAAGGCACTGAGGTATGTTGGACGAAAAAACGTTGCGAAGTTTCCTAAACGCTGCCCATCCGAGTTGGATTCGACGATTGACCTCTTTCCTGAAGTTGGACCTACCTAATTGGACTGTTTGTTCTAGGTATACATATCTACGCGTCGACAACTTCAAGAGCCGAGTTCTCAACCATAACTGGGGCAGGCACGACTTGGACATTCGACATAACTTTCGTCTTGTCCATGTTCATTTTAAGCCGATTCATTATTTGGGAGACTCGATTGTGGACTTCGAGCATCGTGCTGAGCTCTTCCATCGACTTTTTCATGACCACAATATCGTCGGCAAACCGAAGGTGAGTGATGTATTTGCCGTTAATATTGATGCCCAGTCCTTTCCATTCCAGAAGCTTAAAGGCATCATCCAAAGCGGTCGTAAACAGATTCGGAGAGATGACATCTCCCTGTCTTACGCCTCTTTTTAAGGGAATCGCCTTCGAGCTCTGTTCTTGTACTCGGACTGACATAGAGGCGTTTTTATACAAACACTTCAATACTTCGAAGTACCGATAGTCAATGGGGCATCGTTGGAGAGACTCAAGCACTGCCCATGTTTCGATCGAATCGAAGGCTTTCTCATAGTCCACAAACGCGAGACATAGCGGCAAGTTATACTCTTCGGTTTTCTGTATGACTTGCCGCAGCTTATGTATGTGGTCTATGGTACTGTAGCCTTCACGGAACACGGCTTGTTCGGGAGGCTGGAAGTCATCAAACCTGCGTTCGAGACGGTTCGCGATGACCCTCGAAAACAGCCTATAAACATGGCTCAAAAGCGAGATGGGTCTGTAATTCTTAAGCAAGGTGTTGTCACCTTTCTTGAAGAACAGAACCACCACGCCCTCGTTCCATGCTTTTGGCGTCGTACCTTCAAGCAAGGCGGAATTAAAGAGCTTCTGAAGGACTTTAAGTACCGGTGATCCACTCGCTTTCAGAAGCTCTGAAGTGATTCCGTCCTCACCCGGTGCCTTGTCGTTCTTAAGCTGCTTCAAGGCCATCCTGATCTCATACAGGCTGATGCCCGGAATATCTTCGGTATAATGTCGGGTCAGTTTGGCTCTTGGGTCGTTGCCCGCACTGCAAACTAACTAATAAAATTACTAACTATTATTTAACTAACTAACTAATAAAATTGCTAACTATTATTTATTAAAGTTCGATGCGAGAAAACTGAACTAAATGTTTTACAATATAGGACTGCTAGCGCCATCTGTTGAGGATCGGAGTAGATTTGCTGAAAAAATAGCTTAACATTGTAATCGCTATTATTGATGATGTCGATAAATTTTTGGCATTTTATTTTTGCAAATTATTAATTTTTGTGTAAAATCAAGAAAATAATTCAATATACCAGAGCTACTACTATACTTTTTTCGTTTGCTAACAACATGTATAAAAATCGTAAGTAATTATTTTTGATAGGGTTCGGATTGTTAAAAATTCGGCTGCAATTAAGAGATATGAGGCAACTCAAGTGATATCAATTTCTACAGTTAAATCTAGTCAAATTAAAGTTTTGATGTAATTTTAGTTACGTCGAATTGCATTAACACGTTTGTTATAAAAAGGCGATGCTGCCGTTACAGAAAGCATTTTTTACTTTCAAGTTAACTAAAGTTTAAATTACGAAAACGGTCAACTGACTTTTATAGCATTTAGCATATTTTACACACGTTTTGAATTAAATAATCATTAATCCTTTACAACGTCTTATTTATTTAGAGAAAAAAACCAATAACCAAATGTGTTAAATAAAAGAGTTTTACAACGTTTTTATGTTTTAGTCTGAAAATATTAACAAAGTATTATTTAATCAGTCAGTCAAAGTGGCTCGAGACACATTACTGCCGTCCTTGGATTCACATTGTGTTTTGCATTCGTTAAAATGAGCCGGTCTTGAAGACGTTCAATGACATCGGAGGGTTGAGGCTTGCAGTCGACATCTTGCCAGCTATCGTCCCGAGATCTGTCCACATGAACGGTTGGTATAGAGCCGCTAATAGTAAGACTGGTATCATTTTGGTGTGACAAGAATGAATTGGCGCTGGGAAATTAAGGCTTTCAGATTTGCCAGTTGTTATCGTCGTGAGATTATGCTAAAATTTTAGTGTTATATCATGCGCCGGGCTTTTTGTAGCATCAACGTTCCATCCGTTCTCCAATCAAACGGTCTGATACGTGACGATGTAAATAGCCTGACGGTATAACTCTCATACATTGGGAAAAGGGTAGACCTTTGGTGTGGGACCCCACTGCGTCGATGCCCTTGCGCCATCTCATCTATCTGGTACATCAGTTGGGGCCGGTGCGGTGGACAATTCAGACAAAAATCTCAAACGGCACAAATACCGACAGAGCTTACGTATTTGAGCTATTTGGGGCCGAGACGCTGTATCCATAGGATCCGAGAGCTGGCGCTTATATTGGCCAACGTTGCTATTTAGCTGGGTAATGCAGCTAGTGTTATGGGAATGCATCGTAGTGATTTCGAGCAGTTGAGCTATCTATAGATTGTTTGCAAGGGTTTTTAGATGATTTAACTGTTTTTTATGTATTTTTTAGTCAATGATTGGAAAGACTTTATTGTACACCATCTTTACATAGTATAAAATGAAGTCGCTTCCGCTGTCTGTTCGCTTAGCTCTTGTATACTACTCAACGGATTTTAATGCAGTTTTCAGCAATAGCAGATAAACTAGCAAACTTTTTATAACTAATGTATAGATTAATACGTAAAAAGAAAACTTTGCACCCCTTTTTAAAGCTAATTGAGCGCACGGAGTAGTGTTAAATTTAGCACTGTTAGAGTTTATATTGAGAAGTGGAAAATGCTATAGCTAAAATAAATTAAAATTAACGGTCAAATTTTGATCACTATGCACTGGCAATTTGTTGGTAATAGTATTATGAGTTCTATATAAATAGCACTTAATCGGCGTATCCGAAGGCACGTCGCGGGGCGGCTGCGTCGATAAACGCAGCACTACCGCACCTACAGCCTCCACGTCTCGGCTTTTGCTCAACTCATCTCATCTCATATTGGATACTTAGATGCATCTTCTCTTATACTCTCTACAGAAGAATTTGTAGACAAACTTGTACTTACGTTATATTTCCCTGTGCATTAAAAGCTTACTTCATACATTCATACAGCTTCATACATACCTCACAAGCTAGATACAACAAAGTGAGAAACAAGAAAATGTTTGAAATGAATGAATTATCACTAAATAAATAAATGATTACATTTCACACAGCACTATCTAGACCCCAAACATGAAATAAAAAGCTATGAAAAAATCTTGTTAGAGTCTGTCAAATGAAAGTAGACCCTGAAAAATCGCGGCAAATTCAAAAAATATCAGCGTGGCAACCCAAACATTAGTGAATAATAATGATGCCACACTCCGATTCTCATTTTCCCTATATCTGTTGAAAAAAAGTCAAGAGTACCTACCTTAAACGACGACCTATTGAAGAATATTAAAAGAGTGCCTGAAACAAAAGAAGTAAGTCAGATTCACGGGAAATGGTCATCCGTGGTTCCTGCCTACATCTTCGGGATAAGGCATTTTTTGCCTATTTTTCCAGTTCAGAATGACAAAACCTATAAAATAGTTCAATATTATTAACTTGCAGTTGATAAGAGTGGGTTACAATTCGTTATTATTATAGTTATTTATAGTACGTGCAATTATTATTTTATACCACCCTAAATTTACCCAGCTGTAGAACATAGCGTCCGTAGGTGGAAACACATTAGTATTGCCATGTAAAAAGTTACGAAAAAATGCGAATGCGTACTTTCGTTTGACAGACTTCTACATACAAATAATAACCGGCCAAGTGCGAGCCAGACTCGCGCACGAAGGGTTCCGTACCATTATCTATAAAAACGGCAAAAAAATCTCGTTTGTTGTTTCGGAGCCCCCTTTAAATATTTGTTTTATTTTAATGTAATTAAATATTTTAAATTAAATATATAACTAAATATTTTGTGAATATTTCAAGCGTCTGCCTGTTGCCGTTATCAATATCGAGCTAAAACGAGCAAAAAAATCACATTTGTTGTATCGAAGCCCTCTTAAATATTTATTTTATTCTGTTTTTAGTATTTCTTGTTATAGCGGCAACAGAAATACATCATCTGTGAAAATTTCAACTGTCTAACTAACACGGTTCATGAGATATAGCATGGTGACAGACGGACAGACAGACAGACAGACAGCGGAGCCTTAGTTAATAGGGTGCCATTTTACATCTGATCTCAGTATTTATCACTAATACTCCAGTGGATATGATAGAAGACCTACTGCGACTGGGTAAAAGCAAATAAGTGTCCGAAAATTCCGTTTCTCAAGGCATCCCAAATAGTCGAGCATCAGAGCAAAAGATTAGAGTATCCGGCCATTGTGAGTCAGATGTCGCGTAAGGCGCCCGTACGAGATAATTTCACCTGACCTCTGCCAGTTCATTGACTGTGGAGCTGTGGCCTGCATAGACGTGCGTATGTCTAGCATGGGGGGTGGTGCAAGCTATGAGCTTATTTATTTGTCTTTATTAAGGACAACAAATTGGATATTGGTCAATGAAACAGCTAATAAAAAAAATATTTTATATCAGATCACATTAATTCATACATTGTTAGTTTGTTACTTAAATACTAGATTAGTAGGCACACACACAATAGGAATAAAATAAAACAAAAGGACAAAAGGTCTTCGCGCTGAGAGTAACCAACCTAGGTCGGTTTGATGACTCTCAACACGAAGCACTTCCATAACGGAGAGGCAAATCTGTCCGATATGGTTTTCAGGATGCTGATTTGATGAATGAAAGGTACACTTCCTTTATCTCTGAAACGGAAGCTCATGGACTTGTGTATTTTCCCCATCCTCACCTACGGCGCACAGACCTGGTCTTTGACTGATCTACAAAAGTCCAGACTCGGGGTTTGTCAGCGAGCCATGGAGCGCAATACTCTAAGATCCAGACTGACAGACAGCGTTCGTAATAGTATACTGCGCTTTAAAATGCAAAACGCGGATGTCGAGCAACAAGCGTGTAAACTGAAGTGGGAATGGGCGGGCCACGTCTGCCGCATGTCGGATGCGTTATGGGCTAAAACCACCACAGAGTGGACGCCTCTAAACGGGAAACGATCTCGTGGCAGACCCCGGCAAAAATGGAGGGACGAAATTGATGCCCATTTACAGGATTGGTCAACAATAGCCCAAATTAGAGAAGACTGGAGCGAAGGAAGTGAGGCCTTTGCCCTACAGTGGGACACTACATGCTCTTAATAATAACAATAATAAGGACAACAAACAATTATACAATTAGGTTACTTAATGCTAATACTAAATAAGGTTCATTATGTATAATCAGTCCCGGTGTCCACAGATTGGATTGACAAATTATATGGACTTAAAAAGTTCATGCTTATGAAAGAAGAGAAACAATATATGTAGGTGACATTACATACAAGAACAAGGTTTTAACTTTTAATTTAGGTCAGACAGAAAGAGTTTATTTGACATTACGACATTAGATACACTCTGAAAGAGCCGGGTGAGGTTGCAAACAGTTCGATACCAGTAAAGAGATCATTATGTTGTTTCATGATTATGTTTAAGGGTGGGCGTTCACCGGCGTTAGTTTTGCAGTTAGCAGTTTAGCTTAGGGACAATCTTATTATAGCGTTTTCGCAAAAGCTGTGAGTTTTATGTGCATCTATCTATACTTCTATACGATTGATATTATTGATCGAGCGAAGCAAGATCTCCAAATTAATTTGAACGAATCGGCGTATGTTTGTTCGAGGATAACTTTCGAAGCACTGATCCGATTATTGTGAATTTCAGTAATAAGTAGGTAGTGATATCACAATCATGGTGTGATTAAATAAGTTAAAATGTAGGGGGTTGCTGGGATATTCAAGAGGAGTAAAAAAAAAAACTCTAAGTGGGACGTCACGCGAATGGATGGTTATTGTAGCATAATATTTATTCCTAGCAAAATACTGAGAAAGAGAGTCGATCAATATATTTGCCAATAATCATTCACTCGCAAAAACTTGAGTTTACTCGTGATATTGGCGTATGCAACTGCATCGAAATATCGGGGTACTCGAAAACTCACAACTCATGGTAAATATCCCGTTTTTAGTGAAAATAATACAATGCTTATACCATCATTCAGTGACTAATGCTTAAAGTATTCCAAAAGTTTAATCACTCGTCGTCGGTTAGAAATGTTTTGAGTGTTTCAATTTAGCTGAACTAAAGCTTTCATATAAAGGTTTAACAGTCATAATTACAAGATTCAAATCATAACTGTGGCGTTCTTAATCAAAGTATTTTGTAAAACGCTGATCGTTCGTTACTTATCCCATCTTTAGCCCAACCGAGAGCCTACTGCGTATAAAGTGCTTCAATGTAAAAAGGAGACGTAGAAACAAGGAGGAAATTTATCTCTGGCTTCGTGGGCGTCGCGCTAACGCTCGTACGAACTGGGTGCCGCTTATTGTTTCTCTGATTGTGGATAATAAGGCGAAACATTCTTTGATGAGGGACACAGAGTACACTACAAAATACACAATAGGTATACAGGATGAGATGCTGGTTATCTAATATTAATACGTAAAGAAGATTTTATACCCCGTTAAACTTATTGCGCGCACCGAGGATTTGACATAGTTAATGTTTGGAAAAGGAAGGGGGCGGAAGGGGGGAGGGGGAGCTAAACTTAAGATAAAAAGAAACAACCTCTGTATGGAGGCAACTAGTTATCATTTTTATTTTAACAGCCGTAGTTAAAAGTAGTCTCAAATTGAATCCATCATTATAATATATTTGCTTGATAATGGAATCATTTCAATGAAAACATTGACTGTTTCGGATAACTACTTATAGGCAATGCTGTCTTAATAGATCGCAATGCAACGAAAACTGCGAGAATCGTCTAAATCTAAACCAACACTTTGATAATAATTTTCCCTAATAACCAAACAAACCAAACAATGACAATATTCCCACAGCATTAGCTAAAGATTATTCTGACACCGCCAATCGTGGAACCGGCCTCTGCATCGAGTTCACATTACATACAGACAGAAAGGCTTTCTATATGTACATTTAGCGGCAAACGGCAAACCGGCCATCGTCTACCTTTAGGTGACCAAGAAGCGCGGATGACCATAGACCTAGAAAAACATATAGAATATATAAAAGTATTTTACCAGATATTTAGATCGGCTTGCACAACGACCCCTAACATATTTAGCGACTAAACATGTTTAAATTTGACATTACTGTATGATTTGATATAAGGGCGACTTGCGCAACGATGCTTTAGTGGCTAAATATGATTTAAAAAGTTGTCAAATCATACAAATACATGACAATTAAACATGTTTAGTCGCTAAATACGTTTAGCGATCATTGCGCAAATTGCCCTTACTTTGCGCCATGTAAACTAAAAACAGTCGAAAGAGAGGTCGCGTGCTTGCTGTGTATCGCAGACACTGCTGTATTGGTGTGTGGTTGTGGCTCGTTTGCGCAGAACCTTACTCTTCATCCAATTTTGTGCTGTGCTTTGTAGTTTTAACGGGATATAATGAAGTGTTTTCATTTGATCATTCGATAGCACTACTTGTAAACGTGTTGGTATTTTGTATCAGAAGCCGCCATGTTTATTATTGAGACCCAAACTTTTTACGCAATGAAACGAAGTTTTCCACTTACCTCATTTTTTTAACGTCTTTGTTACTCACCACATGACTTCTGAAAAGTTCGAAAGTGCTAAACCCGCTTCGGAAATTCATACAGCCCCTTAAATAAGTCTGTATTCTACAAAGTTATTTAACGACTGCTCTGCTAGAATCCAAGTTCAGTAGTCATTTTGCGTTTGTGTCTCTACGTAGAGTAGGCTTGTGTCACTTTATTATAACCGGCTCTTCTACAAATAATATTGAGTTTCCAGCCTATATTTGCAAGGGTTCACGAAAGAAATCCTTTTGCCTGGGCGCTAGTCTCTTTGCTTTATGAATCAAAAATATAAATTTTCAACCTTATTTCCTTTTGTTCCTCAGACGGCCGCGAGACTTTTTTGTGAAACGGACTCCATTGCATTTTTCAATGTTGGTTCTATCATTTATAGTTGATTTTGATTCGTAAATTACTGTGGTTGAAGGTACTTGATAAAAAAGTAGTCTACTTCATTTTATGAATGGCTTGTATTCATAAATCGAACGTGTTACGATTATAACCAGAAAGGTTTTTCATCACCCAAACTCTTTGATTGCTATTGTTCTTGATACTTATTGTTTTTGATATCTTGGAGTATGTATGTTTTAGAATTATTCATAATATATAATAAAAAAGTATGTTGTCTGAACGCTGAACGTGTAGGTATGTAGATAGGAAAGCCGTCGCCATTATATATCGTATTTTGAACGATTAGTGGACCAAGGTGACTACCGAGTTGAACCCTGATACAGCTCGATGACATCGCGGCAGACCAAGGAAAGATGGAAGGACGAGCTCACTAATTTGCGATCTTGGTGCTGGAAAGAAGTGACTGGAAAGAATATTAGGAGGCCTTTTTTCAGCAGTGGGAGTAGTGGGATACAAAGGGCTGAAATAATAAAAAATAATATAGGGAATAATATTTGTTCCGGGTCTGGATGTTTTTCTATATATTATAAGTATGTATTTAAAAGAAAGTATTTAAGTATTCTATCAGTTAGTTCTGCTTAGTTTGGGGCTAGATAGCGCTGTGTGAAATGTCCAGCAATATTATTATTATTAATATTTATAATAACTGCCGACCGCTTTTAGTATCAAAGTGAAACTACTTTAGGATAGAACTATTATTTGGTCTAGGGTAGAGTTTACAACGTTTGTCGTATCGTGCTCTCCGGGCAGCGAAAATTCTAGATTCAAAACGGTGGATATTTCTCTACCCGCTTTATATCTTGAAAACCGTGAGTCCCGTAATAATAAAATGTTACTATCACATGGAGAATATACGTTTTATAATCCTCGTTAGAGGTTTGTTGTTAGATTATTTTTAACTAGCTGACCAATCAACGGCTTCGCACGCGTAGTTTGCCAATAAAAAGTAGCCGATGTGTTAATCCACGTTATGATCTACGTACATACCAAATTTCATCGCTATCGGTTCAGCCGTTCCGGTGTGAAAGAGTTACAAACATCCAAACTTTCGCGTTTATAATATTAGTAGGATTTGAAGGTATCCATCACTACCTTAGCTTCATATGATCCTATATTTTTATGAATATACTCAATAATTCAATACCACAATTTTATTTATTTACCTTATTTGATGTTGGTGCCGATTAAGCTAGTCTTCTAAATTGTATGAACGCCCATACAACTCAGAGGACTATCTTAATTTGCTACAACTATTTATGTATAGGGACAGCCTTTAATTTTCAACTTATTTCTATTTCTTGTAACTTTCCCGTTATATGTGCTACCTTGACTTAACGTTGACTTTGATATTCTTACTGGAACTTTGCGCTCAATTAACATATCTTCAACGGCGATCGATTAGTTTCATAGTTGTATGGACGCCGGCAACGTGTCCGTGTTGAGGATACATATTCGACTTGGTGTAGCCTAAGCGCCGGCGTACCTCAGGGAGGCGTTTTATCTCCTCTTCTTTTTGCTATATTTATAAACTCTATATATAAAAAAAAACACTTTTTCCTACCACCTGTATGCGGACGACCTTCAAATTTATACTCATGCCACTATTAATAACCTTATCCAAGCCATTTACACCATAAATAGTGACCTGGAGCGTATACTCGAGTAGAGCAAGTCTTACGGCCTTGGGGTGAACCCCGCAAAAACGCAGGTCACACTCATTGAAAGCTCGAGGATGCTCCCTAGGGTTGACTGGTCTTGTCTTCACCAAATTACTTTTGACGGCATTATCATTCCATTTAGCAAGACTGGCAAGAACCTGGGCATCATCATGGACAAAGAGCTGTCATGGGGACCACATCTTACCGAAATCAGTAGAAGAATTTTTGCGTTGCCTGCCTCAATGAGGAGACTTCGCAATTTTCTTCCTACCGCCACAAAAGTTGCGCTCGCTCAGTCTCTCTTACTCCCTATACTAGACTACGCTGACGCCAGTTTCCCCGATCTTACAGAAGAGCAACTTAATAAGCTTGAGCGCCTTCAAAACGTCTGCATTCGATTCATATTTGGCTTGCGCAAATATGATCATATTTCCGAGTTTCGCGTTAAACTCAAGTGGTTGCCAATCCGCTCTCATCGGAATGCTCATATTCTAACTCTATTATATAAAATTCTATTTACTTCTTCTTCTCCGCCGTATCTCAAACAATGCTTTGAATTCCTAAATTTATCCCATACCCGCAATCTGCGTTCTTCCACTACTCTCCAGTTGAAAACTCCATCCCATAATTCCAACTTCTTTAGTAACTCGTTTACGGTACGAGCTGTCGGATTATGGAATGACGTGCCCGTTTCCATCAGACTTGCTAAATATTTACCTATTTTCAAAAATGAAGTCTATAAACTATACTTAGCGGCTTCTTTAGAGTAAATATTGTATTTCTTTTCGATATTTATTGTAAAAATATATATGTATATATTTTATATTTATTTATGTAAGTATAGTGTAGGTATATTTGAGGTTTAGGTATTTATTTATTTTTTTCCTACATAAATAGGTATTTATTGTAACACCGCCTCCTCACACGTCTTTTCAATCCAGTCCATCCAAAGGTTGCCTGTAAGAGATCGCTTTGAGCGATAAGGCCGCCCATTGTACCACCATGTTTTAGTCTTTAAGTTTTCTAGGTGAAGTTATTTTAATTTGGTAACAATAAAGAATTATCTATCTATTTATCTAACTTGCGTTTTGCCAAATTTCGTGATTTTAGGTCAACAGGAATCATATAGGTTTTTGACCCAAAACCTATAGGGTACTTTCGGTAGTAAAGGGAAAATTCAGAAATATAAAATAAGATGAAAATTAATGTAAATTTTGGTACTTACAATTTTTCGTGAAAATCAAAATTTTCCCATATCTTTTTATTGTGTTGAATCAGGACCTTGATTTTTATACACCTAATGGGCACTATAGACCTCAGCATCTGGTATAAATTTCAACTTGCCCGTTCCTGAGAAAATCGGTGGTGATACACGGACAGACAGACGGACTGACGGACAGACGGACAAGAGAGTAATCTTATAAGGGTTCCTTTTTTACCTTTTGAGGTACGGAACCCTAAAAAAGAAACTCCTATATGCTCACTTCGTTAACCGACTGACTGTCTGTCAAGACCCTTTTTTATGGAACGCGTGAGCTATTAAGTTGAAATTAATACCAAATACTTAAGACTAGAGTCCCCTGAAGCTGAAAGACAAGCTTTTAAGTCAGCGCAATAAAAAAGTGGCACTCCGGAAGTGCCGACAGAAGTGAAAACTTGTAGAACTACATGTGTAATTTTTGAATCGTCAGGAACGGTGTCGGTAATGGTAACGGCAACAGGTTTTTGCCCCATCTCAAAAAATGCCCAACGCGCCTATAGAAATTTACACTTCAAAAAAAATTTGGATGTTGTAAAATGATAATGATGGATGGTCGTATAAACATTACAATTTACTAAGAAAGTTGCCTTAATGCCCAACGCGCGTAAAGAAGTTTTCACTTCAAAAATATGGCCATTTATGCCGAATATTTTGACATTATAGCCCTATAGAGTACTTCTTGTTTACCTAAAATCATACAATTTGGCAAGAAGTAATGTCTCACAGCACAAGTAAAAGAAGAAATAGTTAATTTGTTAAATCACATAACAAAATGTGTTTACGGAACCGTCGGGGCGCGAATCAGACTCGTACACACGACTACACATCAAGCTATAAATTTCCAGTATAAGCTGACCTCTCATTCTATGACAAGCCTACACAATACGTGGACAGCTTATACTGGAAATTATAGCTTGATGTGTAGCAGTGTGTACTAGTCCGGGTTTATTTCAATTAAGATTTCGAACGAGTCAAACCTAGAGTATGAGTGTAATTCGAAGGGAAAAATGAGTTAGACCACACACGACTGAAGTTAAACTTCTTTTTCAAAATAATAATTTATTAAATTGTTCAAGAACGAAATGAAATGACGAAAAATAATCATACGAACTACTACCTGAGATATATATATTTCATGCACTGGCTATGAGAGGAAGAGAGAAAGAAAATGATCTGCACGCGCACCTCTCTCTCTCTTGCTCCTACAGTAATATACGAAACGTAAATCTCTCTCTTACTATCTTCACTAACTTATATCTCCCTCTCAACTTCCGTTCGCACTTTTCGTAACGCATTCACCAGCTTACTCCCCAAGTCAAGCGTGCGTAAAAAAGTTTTACTTCAAAAATCCTTAACGTAACAACACATGGTTTAGTGTGACTCATTGGGATAGTCCTGCGCTGGTTTTCAATATTTGGTTTAGTGTGTGAGTGATGGGTGTTATTACTCGACTACAGCGAAGCAAAAAGGAGGGTTATGAATTTTTTTATCGTAACACAGTCTATAGATGATCATCAAGAGTCGGACGATAGCAATACAGTGCAATAAAGCGGCACTTTTTTAGTGTGTACCGTAAAAATAGATGTGAGTGCGCACCTGCCTTTACATCTGCTGTAATTTGTCATTTGTAATACTATTAGTTTTAGTTGACATGCCTAAAGGTCATATTTGCAGTAGCGGGTGTGGAGAAATTCCTTTAAGGTAATTTTAACCGAAATAAATATAGGTTTTAATGTTATTAACGTAGCAGATCTTCAATTGACCACAATCTCACCTGATGGCTATCTAGGAGGTACCTTATCACCCTAACCTCTTAGAGAGTAGCATATACAGTCCGGATCCCACAAGATTCTCCTGTGCAGTGGGTAGTTATTAGAAAAAAGATTTAGAAAGATAGCTTTAGATAGCTCAATCGATCAATTCACTACCAACTATTAGTTGCATTATTAATTTTATTTAACTAATATTTTCTTAATAAAATTGGAATGGACATGTCTCCAAAGAATAACTTATACAACAAATTAAAGTGTCACAACATTGGTTATTATTATTATCAGCCCGTAGTCCCACTGCAGAGCAAAGCCCCCCCCCCCCCCCCCTTCCCCTCTTTCCACGAATCCCGGTAATTGGCTAATTGGTGCCACTCTTTCTGGAATGCATCCAGTTCATCCCTCCATCTCCGCCTGGGTCTACCACGAGGCCGCCGCCCGTTTGGAACCCATTCTGTAGTGGCTTTCGCCCATAATTCCTCTGGCATACGACAAACGTGTCCTGCCTAGTCCCACTTCGATTTTGCGAATGTCAAAGCCACGTCAGCAATCTGTGTTTTGGAGCGCAGTGTTGAGTTTTTTACGCGGTCTGTGAGCGTGACTTCGAGGATGCTACGCTCCATAGCTCGTTGACAAACATCGAGGTGGGACTTTTGAATATTGGTGAGGGACCAAGTTTGTGCACCGTATGTAAGAATGGGGAGAATGCATATGTCCATTAGTTTCCGTTTTAAAGATAGTGGCAGATTACCTTTCATGAGGTCTTTCATTGACCAATAGCTTTTCCAGGCGTTTACTGTGCGGCGAGTAATCTCTTGAAAAAAAAGTCACTAGCTTTGTGAAAATTAAATAAGAAGCGATTATTTATTTTTTTGTTTTTTTTTTAGGTTTCCGTACCTAAAGGGTAAAACGCCATCCTATTACTGAGGCTTCGCTGTCTGTTTGTCTGTCCGTCTGTCATCAGGCTGCATCTCATGAACCGTTATAGTTAGACAGTTGAAATTTTCATAGATGATGTATTTCTGTGGCCGCTATAACAATAAATACTATAAGAAAATTAAATTATTATTTAAGAGGGGCTCCCATACAACAAACGTAATTTTTTTAGCTCGATATTGATAACGGCAACAGATAGACGCTAGAAATATTCACAGATTATTTAGTTATATATGCATTACGAAAACATTATTAAATTAAAATAAAACAAATGTTTAAGGGGGGCTCCCATACAACAAACTTGATTTTTTTGCCGCGAGTCCGACTCACACTTGGTCGGTTTTTTAATTTATTTTCAATTTTAACAGAGATTACATTTATTATGCCTAAAACTATAGCATCTATATGTAAAAACCACTGTGGTTTGTGCTTTAATTATTAACCGTTCCTGCAAATGCCCCTCATTTTTATTTATTCAAAATGTCGCTGTATATTAGAGGTATTATTATTAAAATATGCATGTTAAATAAAACTCGTTTCTCTAATATAAGCTTTGGTTTTTTGGGGCTAGATAGCGCTGTGTGAAATGTGCAGGATTATTTCTTCATAATTTCACATAATCAAAACACAATGTTGCTTCTGTGATTGATCTTAGCCCATACTTCGTTGAGAAAGGCAACATAAAGTTTATCATCTCAGTGCGAAACAGTACGTAACAAAATTGAATTACAATGCCCACTTGGACAAGTTACTTAAAATGCTGCGCATACTAGATTTTATTAAGTGAGCTTTCTCTTTACATAATGATGGCTTCCATTCGCTTGACGAAATCAGTGCAGTCGCAGTCATCTTCTTATGCAACGCCAAGCTGTGCCACTATAAATCGACCTGCAACGACTTTGTCATGTTAAGTTAAGACAACTCTTTATTGTACACCATAATAATATACAGACCATAATGTTTACAAATAGATTTAGTACAATGGGCAGTCTTATCGCTAAAAGCAATCTCTTCCAGACAATCTTTGTATAGACAGGATAATAATTGATCACATGTTGGCGTAATATCTATATCTCATCTTTAGTTAGTTAAATCATTTATAACTCAAGAACGGCTTGACCGATTTTGATGATCTTTAGTATAATTGAAATGTTGGATTTGTTTACATCCCGAATAGCAAAATAACTCTTAAAATTTCGGAAATATTCACGCTAAAACAAATTATGAAGAAAGTTCTATTTCTCATACTAATGCGGCTAATGATGGCCGATTGACAATTCTACCGGGGTGACGTACGTTGATTGGCAGCCCGCGCCATATGCATGTCAAGATGGTACGAAGTTCGGCGGGCCAGCTAGTATAATAATAAATGCATACTTACTTTACAAACCTAAAATAATAATGATAACACAAATTTAATATTAGCAAACATAACAATGGTTTTGACGAATTAATAAGCAGTTACAACTTCAACACAGGAACTGGTAATGGGTGTGCAATAATCAACATAATCATCCACCAACTAGAACTAGATCGAAAGTTGATCTGTTAAAGCTTGCTGAGAATCGTTGGGTGCACACGATTGGTCACAAGACCATGACCCACCTGATGGTAAGTTGTTACCACTGCCTTCAACATGTCTCACACTCAGACACGTCAAACATACGGCGTAAAATCTCTTACCTGTTTTTTTTTATTGATGTTAGCGCTTGACCACTACCTCACCTGATGGTAAGTGAAGGTGTGATCGAAGATGGAGCACGCTTGCCTAGAAAGAACTTATTCACTCTGGACTTGAAGACTCCAAGATTATACTGGTTTGGAAAAACATACGCCGGAAGTGAGTTCCACTCCTCACTTGTGCTAACAAGAAAAGATGAAGCAAATCGTTTGGTACGGCATGGTGGTATGCCGACCAGGTCTGAGTGGTACTTCTCGGTTCGTCTGCTTGTCCGGTGGTGGAAGAGGGAAGGAGGGATAAGGATACCTGTAATTTAACTGGTACTCATACCCTTTAAACCAAAAAACCGCAATGCGAGCATTACACACGCAGACTACTCTGATGCAGTCTGGTTTAAAACAGCCTCGCTACTGCGCACAGTACACGAGCAGCAACACCATCCTGAACGTCATCGCCAACAAACTCGACTGTCCTCTGATGTGGAAGCTCACGCAGAGGACTTAATCGCAAATACTAACAAAATGGATTCATTGTTGTCTTAATGAATAACTAACAAAATAATTATAATTACTCCTTGACGATAAATAGTTACAGTGGAAGTACTTCCTCGGATGCGACCTTTCATAAGTAGCTAAGTTTTATTTATTTAGAACTAGCTGAACCGCCCGCGGCTTCGCACGCTTGAAATACCCCGTTCTCGTGGGAACTTCGAGATAAAAAACTATGTTAAACACATTTTGTGTCAATTCAATTCACGAACTCAAATTACAAAGAATATATTCACCATTATTTGATAATAAACATATATGTCATATTTGTCTGTGGTCAAATATTAATAGTGTGTTCCAGTGGGGTAGCGTAGTAGAGGCGCCCCGCCCTGGGCGGCACCTTTAGATGCGGCAAAATTTCATAATAAATAAAATAAAACTTTTTAAATTCGCGAACTATATTCATGTTTTTAAGACAAACGGGTCTTCGCGCACAGATATATATCAAAATCATAATTTTGACTAACCTCGACGTTTCGGTCAAGTTACATCGGCCGTGGTCACGAGATACTTTAATAAATGATAACAATTTCTTGTAAATATTTGAATCATTTCATATTTTGTCGTATAAGTAATGCCATCTGTGAAAGTAGTTTTTAAAATTTAAATTGATCAAATATTATTTGAGATCAACAATAACAATGTATTTAGTAGTAATATTGTCTATTGAGCAAGAGGTGTGTGATGCTATAGACATTGATAGTGCAACAAAAGACTTTGCTCTTAAAAAAGTAGACAAATAAAGTTTTATTTAAAGACAGAAGTTTTGTTTTTAATACAACAGTAGTTATATTATTTTTCAATATAAATAGTAACAGTATCATCATAGTTCTGATTAGATATCAATTTGAGTTTTATATTCGATTCGCTAATAACTTAATCTTTATGATAGTCAAGTTATAATCATGTGTTCTATACCTGTTAAATCAATGTAAGTGGCACACGTTTGTAAGGTTACAAACGGCCCTCTTATTTAGGTATTTCAACTTAATAGACTATATATACAGTAACTCTAAAGAAGTTTTCAGCAAGAACGGGCATGTACATGTACAATACACAATAATGATGCCTGTTCTTACTGAAAAGTTTTTTAGAGTTACTGTATATATAGTCTATTAAATTGAAATACCTAAATAAGAGGGACACAAAATTTTCTTCCGCCCCGGGCGGCTGACACCCACGCTACGCCACTGGTGTTTTCATAAATTAAATAAACGAAATAACGTTTTGATAACCAAAATTAGGCTAATCGGTTCAGTCGTCCTCGAATGTTTGTGAGACTAACAACCGTCAATTTATTTATATATATATATAAATAGATTATTCACAGCTCTTAAATATTAACAGTAAGACATGTTTATTTATTGCGTTATTGACTTAAAACCAATAACAGGTTTATGATAGCAGTTACCACGATTAGATACTTGTTTTTAATGCATTTGCTGGTTCATTCAAAGTGATACTTGTACAGGAGTGACTAATATTAGTTCTGTGCCAATGGTTGGGTAAGCAAACGTGTGGAAAGCGTACTCGTCAAATCAGTTACTTAATAACTAGGTACAAAATCTAGACTTCTAGGTTCTAGGCTTCCATCTAAGTAATGATGTTTGTACATTTGTTATTGAAAAATAATCACAACTAGCTGTTATATAGGCCTGAATACAGACGGTATTGAGATTAAAACTCCCGAAAATATACGAAAATATTTCTTGATCGATTTTACTAGCACTGAGAGTGCTGTGGTGCGTAGTGCGAGGCGAGACGCAGTGCGGAGCGGATCGTAAAGTGTGATTAGTGTGATTATTGATTGTGCGAAGCGAGATCTCCAATTTAACTTGGACGAATCGGCGTTGTATGTATGTATGCATGTTTCATTGTCCGAGGATAACGTACACACGGCTACACATCAAGCTATACATTTCCAGTATAAGCTGACCTCTCATTCTATTAAAAGCCTACACAATGCGAGGTCAGCTTATACTGGAAATGTATAGCTTGATGTGTAGCCGTGTGTACGAAGCGCTGATCGCTTAAAATTTGATATATATATATATATATATATATATACTATACTCTACTACTATATAATAACTATACTTAAAAACATCAGTCAACTTCAACAGAAAACTTCAGGTCATCAGAAAACTTGATACTCAGAACTCCTTCGCACAGCACTTCCTTTTACAGCGCTTCTTTTACTGTCCAGGCTGTTCAGCTGTGGAATGCTCTGCCCGAAGAAGTAAGACGGTCATCGTCCTTACACGTCTTCAAATTGAAGGTGAAACATCATTACCTGACGATGTCATCTTCCTAGCGTTATTTATTTACTATTTATGTACTTATTTTATCTGTTAGTATAGTTTGCTATATGTATATACCTATATATTAGTCTATTTTATAAGTATATTAAGTATTAGGATTAAAACTTCATATTATTATTATATCTTAGAATATATTATGTGTAAATGTAATGTATCCGCTAAAGTACACCGCACTCCGTAATTTTTAAAAATTTCGCTCCATCCAAAGGTTGCCTGGAAGAGATCGCTTTTAGCGATAAGGCCGCCCATTGTATTGCCTTATTTATTTTAACCCAGTACTTATTTTTTTTATTATTTCTGTTTGTGTGGTAATTCAATAAAGAGTTATCTATCTATCTATCTATCTATATATAGGTAGGTAGTGATGGCACAATCCTCGTGTGACTAAATGAGCTAAAAATGTTGAGGGATTGTTGAGATATCGGGGTTGAAGAGGGGTATAAAAATCATAATGAGATTATTAGGTCAAGTATGATGTTTAATGAGAGGTTCGTTTCGACCCGGCTTTTGTTTTTAGTTAAATCTTTGTTGTTTTGTGTTGCCATAATAAAAACTGCATTTTGACGAAATTTACAGAGTACACCAGTTACCCCGCAGTGCTGAAATTTAGTATTCGTCTAGTTTTATTGACACAAATAAAGGGAAAATCTGAAATCCAGAATAACTGCAATTTTACCCCTAATCGAATGACCAATTAATATGAACTTCTGTTACTTGTAACTTGAATGAAATTGTAGGTCAAGTAATTTGGTTTGTTTTGGGGCACTGTTGTATTAATACAAGATTATGATTATTATAACTTTTTTGGGAGACTCGCGAGATCTCAGTTCGGTGCGAACCACTAGTACTTTTTACAATCATTATGCTATCAGTGAGGCAAATCTGAAGATTACTTTTCAAAGACTTATAAGTCCACCCTTTAAAAGTCAAACTTTTAATGGCCACTTCTCTTGTTATAGCTTGATCGGCTTAGGTACCTTTTAGTTGATACTTATCCTGAGATAAATAGACGATACTTAGATCTTCTTATTTCTATCTCAATGTCCCTGTCAATTGTCAAATCATAATGCTACGGAGAGAAGTGCTCGTCATCATCGTCATCCACAGCCAGATGTTACCCAGGCTGTGCTAAGTGTGTGCCATTCATCACGATCCTGCGCGAGTCTCATCTATCGATGGCAGCGACTTTGACTATGTCGTCCGCCCATCTCGCTACCGAACGTCCTACGTTTGTATACACTCTTTGGCCTTCAGTAATTACTAGTGATCGGCGTAGGTAGTGCCATTCACGGGAATTAGTGACCGTTAACTTAACATGGATATGCCTTCTAAATCCCGGGAAATATGTTTTTATTTTATTTAACAGGTTTTTTTCGGAATCCTCACCTTACCTGCGATAACCTACAAAAACGTGATGGAAAGGGATGACTTTAGTTACCAATACAACATGTATTTGCATACAGCTGAATAGTTACTATGTAAAATACGAATTCCTAAAAACCTGTAAAATAAAATAAAAATATACTTCCCGGGATTTAGAAGGCATATCCATGTTAAGTTAACGGTCACTAATTCCCGTGAATAGCACTACCTACGCCGATCAGTAGTCATTACATCATTTCACTTCACCTAATGTAAACAATCTCACAAACCTTTAAAACTCAAGATGAGAGACTTTCTTTGACGCAGACTATTCTCAATTATTATCTCAGATCTGATTTATCTTAGATTGCATAGAAAATATTTAAAAAGAGAATATGCTTTTTTGGGAGAACTTTTTTTTAATCCAAGTGTTTAGACAGTAAACTCTCAAAATGGATTAAACTTGCGCAATACCGAAATGGCCGTAAATAAAAAAGATGCGCAAACGAAAAACGTATACAAAAATAAATGGCAAAGGTTTTACGGAGTGAAATCTACGTGGAAATATCAACGCGGCTCGTGCTCTGATGACGAGTAGCTGGTGATGTGAAAGGTCTATAATAACTTATCGATTATCATTATCGATAAGAAATATGTTAACTTGTTAGGTGATGAAGTCATGTCTGGTTTAAAACAGGAATGTCCTTTCTGGTCTGAAAGAAACACATTTACACTTTTAACCATCGAAACAAAAGATTGGCGTTATGTTTTGTTAACAAGCTGGTATTTCAGTAAGTTAATAAAAAAAATGGTATAGCTAGCAGTTTTTCTACGTAAAAACTTGTCGTCTTTATAAATAACTAGCTGACCCATCCGCAGCTTCGCACGAGTAGTTTTTCGTTAAAAATTTTCTTCTGCGAGTTGGGTAAAAAGTAGCATATGTTACTCAGGGATAATGTAGCATTCTAACGGTGAAGAATTTTTGAAATAGGACCAGTATTTTTTGAGTTTATTAATAACAAACATACAAAAATACAAATCTTTTCGCTTTATAATATTAGTATAGATGAAGTAAGACCATACTAAGAGTTTATATATCTTCATAATTATATTTTCTCTGAAATGCAAAATACATTGGTTTTTAATTCATGAAACTAGAAATGTTAATAAAATTTTTGTTAATCTTACAAGTGAAACGTTCTCATAAAGCGCAAATATCGTGTCCTAATGACTCTAAAAACAAGTGACAAGCTAATTAAAATAATTAAGCAGGTAACCATTGTTCCAAACCGAAGCGTTGACAATGGCGTGACATTGTGACGGTTTTAATTCTTACCTCATTCGTGAATGCTCTTAGCCACCAACATAACCAGCCGGGTGGACGAAATGCGAACTAAGTGCAACTGGTACAGAACTGGGACTGATTGTATAGACACTAGCGACATCGTCATCGGACCAGATAAGTTTGTCGTACCTTACGTGATTTGGTTTATTAATATTTATTATTTAACCTTCAAATCAGCAATGTGTTTATTGATTTCATTGTTTTAAGTGTCAACTCCAATAAGAAGTAGGGGTACGAATTAATTATATTATAGCTCAAGACTTGAACCCCATATACGAATATCCTCGGATCTCATTCAGTATGCAGACCCGTGAAGATATCACACAAAGGGTAGCCAGAGGCAAGTCCAAAAATTACTTTTGATACATGCCGACTTTTTGCATAAAAATAGTCTTCAGGTGAAAAGCTGCAAGCCCATCGCCGCTTATTAAGGTACTTTTCCACCAATTCCCATGCCCCACAAATTTCAGAGCATTGCCCATCATAAATTCCTGGTGGATTAATATAGAAATTTGTTTGGTTTAAACGGCCTGGATTTGCATCTACCTTAACCCCTAAAGCTGGGACTGTTCAGGAGTGAATGTCATCTGTAGCTGTCACTAGAATTCGAATTTGGTTATTTATGGGAATAATAATTCGATAGGAGAAGCGAGATGAAGATTGGATTGAAGTATGGCATCATTTTAATTCTCTCCTAGCGCAACTTCTGTTCAAATAGAGGAGGAGGAGGAGAAAGAGAGGACGTGACGAGAATTGAAATATGTTTTGGTGGCATATTGAACCGTATTGCTACAAACATGGAGTGTGTATTAACTCTGCAGCGGAAACACAATTCTCGCGATGACTCGCGTGGTTATACATCGCGCGAGATTGCAATGGCTATTATTGTTAATGGCGAGATTAACTTACAATATAAGATCCTAAAAGGTATCTTTACATAATACGTAGCCCACAATATAAGTGAAATATCGCGCGAGCTCGCAATGGTTAAAAATGACAATTTGTAGTGGAAATGGATCGGCGACATTTCAATTCTCGTCTCGCCTCGTCTCGTATCACCTTGTTAATGGAAAAACACCTTTAGAATACTAACTCGATGATAAGATCCTTCAAATTTTTGGCTTGACGTGCCGGTTTCAAGGAAGGATGAAGTATATAGATAAATAAATGAAAAAATAAAATAAATATTGCTGGACATTTCACACAGCGCTATCTAGCCCCAAACTAAGCAGAGTTTGTACTATGGGAACCAGATAACTGATAGAATAAATATATACTTTTTTTTTGTAAATACATACGTATAGTATATAGAAAAACAACCAGACCCGCAACAAATATCTGTAGATCATGCAAACATTTGTTCCGCGGCGGGAATTGAACCAACTACCTCCTGCGCCTCAGCCGGCTGTTCGCTCACATGCATCGCATAGATGAAGTAAAATTATTCTTAGGAATGGTTTTTTCTTTTTAAATTATTTCGTAACCCAACAGGAGTTCAATCGTAAGATCGATTTAAACAGATTTCCCCGCACTAGAGACAGTTGAGTTCTCCGTTGTTGCTTTTTTCCCATTTACGAGTTTCACGGCGACCGTTGCCTGAAACTTACACGTACCCAGAATATAAATGCCGACTATCCCCATCCTGCTCCCTCTTCCTGTAACAGAAGCGCCGTATCCCTCTCTTCCCACAAATAAAAATGTGTAGCCACCTCAATGTTCAAATAGAAATTGCAATATCCATTTCCTTGGAGTATTTCAAAGTAAGCTCTGCGATGTATGTCCTTAAGATTGCTTTTCAGGAGGCGTTATTTCAAAATTTAAGGCACTTTAAGTGTGTAAAAGGAAAATGTTGTCTTTTTCGAACCAGTTGCAGTTAAAATCCTCCATCCTTGTTGCCGGCCCGTTGTGGCCCGGTTTATCTAAAATCATCTGGACCAAGTAAAGCGATTACTTCAGCGGCGACTTTATGAAAATGCGCAAACTTATTAATTCTGTCGTTTAAATGGCAAATTACGCTCACAAATTTAAATGGCTTAGATCCCATTTTCAGGTGTCCCGTTAATAACACAATATTAACGCTAGAATTCATTTCAACATTTTGCAAACATTTACTTTTACAATATCCCCAATTTTACATGAGTGCCTTTTTTTTTAATTTTTCTTACACATTTTTGTAAGACAATTTTTTTTAAATAAATGATAAGAAAAAAAAACTGGCCAAGTGCGATTTGGACTCGTGCACGAAGGGTTCCGTACCATTATTTAAAAAAAAAGGCATAAAAATCATGTCTGTTGTATGGGAGCCCCACTTAAATAATTATTTTATTCAATATCTCAATTTTATTTATTTACCTTATTTGAGGTTGGTGCCGATTAAGCTAGTCCTCTAAATTGTATGAGCGCCCATACAACTCGGAGGACTATCTTAATTGGCGTCAACTATGTATGTATGGGGACACCCTTTAATCTTTAACTTTTTTTTTTTTTTTTAAGTTTTCCTTTATTTGTGCTGCTTGCACCTTGCTTTATGCCAAATTTCGTGATTCTAGGTCAACGGGAACTACCATATAGGTTTTCGACCCAAAACCTATAGTGTACTTCTGGTTAGACCTAGAATTGTCAATTTTTATTAATGTAAGCATAAATAAAGGAAAAATTCGAAACACTAAAAAAAAAGTTGCAAATTAAGGTACTTACAAGATTTCGCCAAAATCTAAATTTGTCCATATCTTTTTATCGTGTTTACTCAGGTCAGGACCTTAATTTTTATACACCTAATAGAGTCTGTAGATCTCAGTATTTGGTATAAATTTCAACTTGCTAGATCCACCCGTTTCTTGGAAAATCTGTGGTGACACACGGACAGATGGACAGACGGACAAGAGACAAGTGATCTTATAAGGGTTCCTTTTTTTACCTTTTGAGGTACGAAACCCGAAAAAGAAAAATAATCTAAACATAACCACTTCTTTGTATAATAATTAACGAGTTCTATCTAATGGCTATCAACTGGCTTCATCATCAGATCCTGGAGGTTATCAACTTGAATGACACCACCACTGGAGTTGATTTTCACAAAAAACATTTAAGACTGACATGCCTCTTAAACCCCCCAATTTTTTATAAGACAGTGTCCTACCCTTCCCTGCCTTCTGGTCTGTCAATGGCTAGAAAGTAAAACATTTCATAAACATTTTATTGCAAAATATCTAAATGCAACCAAAATTCCTCGGTGAAATAGCGCAATCGGCTGCGTGTGCGCATCCAGGAATGCTGGGACATCGTCCGCGACCGGTTCCCATGATCCCACATAACCCGCTTTCTGCTAGTTAGTAGATTTAATACCCAATTATATAATTCTATTGGTTTTATTTGAGAGCAATTGATTTCTTTTTTGTTAGCTTATGTTGAAGGTATATTTAGTAGGATTATGTGGATGTTTTGTTGTTTGCTTTTTCACTTGCAGTTTACTGGTGGTAGAGCTTTTGTGAACGGGCTCGAGGAAGTGGGTACCACCGCCTTACCTTTATCTGCCGCCAAATTAGCAGTACTTGTGCTGCTGTGTTCCGGTTAGATGGTAATGGTATGTTCCTGTAATTACTGGCACATAGGCATAACAGCTAAGTCGTATAGTATGACAACGTATCCGCATAGAGATCAAGACAACATAATAGCTTGTTTTGAATTCTATGTGGATATCCATGGGCTGCAGTAGCTACTTAACATCTGGTGGACTGCATGCTCGTTTGCCATATGAGAAGTGTACTAAAAACTATTAGATATTCATTAATTCTGTTGAATGCCTAAACGTTGAGCATTATATCGATAATCTGCAATATCATTAGTTTGAATTCCAACACATAATATTTTACAATGGGCGGCCTAATCTCTGAAAGCTATTTCCTTCATACTTTTTTTTTTATTAGCCACCTCGAAAAATATAATAGCGTGACGATGATTGATTTTAGATGAAGCATGAGCTTAGTGAGAAAGTAAAAAGAGAAAAAAAACGAGTTTGCTTTAAACCACATTACTGAAGTAAAACTTCTTATTTAAAATATTAATTTATAAAATTGTCCACACGTCTGTAGGTCGATCAGTCTATGTTAATTATGGAAAAACGTTTAAAACTACACGAAACGTACTCTCTCTCTCTTTCTATCTTCAACTTTTATCTCCCTCTCAACTTCCGTTCGCACTTTTCGTAACGCATTCACCAGCGTACTCCCCAAGTCAAGTGTGGCGTTTTACTTCAATAACAAGAAATTAATAATGTACATTAATTTTCCACACACACACCAAGACAGAGTATTTAGAATAACAAGAAAAAACACATATAATAAACGAGAAGAGGTAGGTAGGTAGAATTGGTAGGTACGAAATAAAGTAGCTAGGTGGTTGAGGGTGTATTGCTGCCAAACTATCCAAGGATTGTAAGCAGCGTTGGTTTACAGGCGAGGGGGAGGGGTTTTGTAGCTCGAACGCAAAAAAAAACATACCTACTAATATTATTTACTAATAAATTTGAAAGTAAATCTGTTCTCTGTCTGTCTTTTTGTCTGTCTTTACGTTTTCACGACTAAACGGTTGGACTGATTTCAATGTTATTTTGTACACAGATAGATTATGACCGGGAGTGGAACATAGGGATTCTAATAATATCTTAAGCCGCCGTCCTTATTTGTATATAGATCCTGTCCATCCAAAAGTTGCCTGGGAGAGATCGCGTTTAGCGATAAGGCCGCCCATTGTACCTATGATTTAAAAGTGTATTTTCATTTACATGTTTGTATTTAATAGTGTGCAATAAAGAAATTACCTATCTATCTATCTATGATATTCGGTAATTAAAATAATTAGGTAAGAACTATAATCTCCAGAGCAAAAGAATATCAGAGTAGAATATCTTTGTCATCATATCTGCCATAGGACGTCCATTGGTAAACATAGGCATTCTCATTGATTTCCAGAGTGAACGATCTTGCGCGGCCTGCACCCAACGGCTCCCAGCAACCTTTGTCAGGTCGTCTTTCTATCTAGTTCGTCCTACGCTGCGCTTTCCAGTGCGTGGTATCCACTCGAGAACCTTTGCCCCAACGGCAATCAGTACTTCTAGCAATATGCTCCGCCAAAGTCAAAGTCAAAGTCAAAATATTTTATTCATTAAAATCACAAGGATCACTATGAAACGTCAATTTTACTGCCTGTTTCTTTGCGACCAAGCCAGGAATGATAGGCAATAAAACAAGGCTGGTCGTTTTTTTATGATCCTTTTAGAATACATAAACAATACAGGAAATAAATTACGTCTAAATTGTAACATTTTGAACGAGTTGGAGCAATTTCAATCCCAAGCTTCTCTATCATCTAAATGTTCCGATATTTTATAGTAGGCTTTTTTATAAAGATAGCCTTCAGCTTTCTAACTCTCTGGGCTATGTCAGTGACTTTCATTTATATTCGAACTTCCTCATTTCTGTGAAAAACTCAAAGAAAGCAGCAGCAGAAGTCAAAACTGTAACAATATTACAAAACTAAGAAAAGTTATGATATGAACCTAGTAAAGGTCCTTCTAATGTCGCCAATCACTTCGATATACACACTACATTATATTCGCAAATAAATGAAATGCACACTAATGAACTAGTATTGATCTGCACATTGTGCATACGAGTACCTTCGGGATTCTTACATGGACGATATATTTAGTACTTGGAATTTGTTGTGCAATGTGGAAGCCACTGAGGTTTACAAAACACCTAGTGGCAAGTTGCAGTATTAAATGACACAGACGTGGCCTACGAGGCAATGTTAAGAAAGCATTGCTTCGTAGGTAACATGTATCACTAAAGTATACGTAGTAGTAAAATATCCGTTTTTATACACCTACCAGTTGACCCGCCGAACTTTCTACCGCCTTGACATGCGTACGACGCGGGCTGCCAATTTATGTCACCGGTAGAATTGTCAATCGGCCATCATTACCTGCATCTACGTACGTATGAGAAATTAATTTTTCCCCCTAATTTCTTTTAGCTTGATTTTTTCCGTTATTTTAATAGTTATTCTACTATTCGGGGCGAAGACAAATCCAACAAATCAAAGATCATCAAAATCAGTCCAGCCGTTCTTCAGTTATAAATGGTGTAACTAACCCGAATTTGTTTTATATATATGTATACAAAATAATATCCACTCAAATTCATTATCATCATTATAATGACTTACTCACTGGGTAAGGCCTTCCCTTCGTTTGTGCATATTACCCTCTCAGTATAGTCCGCCTTTTGGGTAATTGGGTTTCAATAGTTTTTTGGATGACTCATGTCGACGCAAATTTTAGCTTCAACCTAAATTCAGTTATACGTTTAGGCATTGTTGCTAAATATGATTTAAGGAGTTATCAAATCATACAAACACGTAAAATTTAAACATGATTAGATGCTAAATACGTTTAGAGACCGTTGTATAAGACGGCCTTATTCTTTGACTAATAAAATAGTGCAACGAAAAGTAACCAACTTACTTGACCCACAGTTTCCCTTTTTTTGGGGTATAAATTGCAGTTATTTTGAATTTCAGACTTTTATTAATACGTGTTACTAAAGCTACAAGCATACCAAATTTCAGCACTGTGAGATCACTGGTATACCCTGTGAATTTTGTCAAAATTTAGTTTTTATCATGGCTAAATAACTCAAAAACAAATATAAAGAATTACGAAAAATAAAAACGGAGTCTAAATGTACTAATGAATACCTTTCATTTGACGTTACACTTAACCTGTTAGTCTCATTTTCATTTTTTTACCCCTCTTGAACCCCAATATCTCAACAACCGCCCACCATTTTTAGCTCATTTAGTCACACCAAAATTGTGCCATCACTACCTAGCTATGTATTTCATATCAAGATGACCGGATCAACGTAACGAAAGTTAACCTCGGACAAACATACATACATACAACGCCGATTTGCCCAAGTTGATTTAGAGATCTTATCGCTAGATTAAAAAAACATTGATTAAAAAGAGCCTAATGCAATGGAACCATATTTTAGCTCAGTGAACAATACATTAGGATTTTTGCTGGTGTATGAAGCCAAATATACTGAAATTTGTGCTCTCTGAAAATATACGGCATCTTGTCAAGAATCTAAAACCCTCCGTTGCAAAAAAATAAACGACAATTGACTTGAACTTTTTAAATAGCCCAATTCCTGGGTTTTAACACGTTCCCAGCGGCACAGATTTATCGGTACTTTCCATTACTGCAATACGGTTCGTTTTAAACCTTGTCCTAAACCAGAAATTGTGGCGGCACGAGGCATATTAAACCCCACCGCCCGTAGAATACCAACATCCTTTTTTTGGCGCCAAATAAGACAAAGTTTACGGTTTTTTTTTCGGCACGAGGTCTAAGAAACTCGGCATTGAGGTTGGTATACCTTAAAACTAGGAATCAATAGCACATCTCAGATAGTCTCTATCTATCTAGAACTCTTTCCTACCAAATGGGAGTTATGCCTCCCGCACGACAGGGACGCTTAAGTTTGTTTTTACCGCTATAAACACGAGACATGGACAGGGTGTTTCAAGCCCTGTTTCGCACTTATCGTGTTATAACCTCCACGATTCATTTCGGCGAATGAAATATATTATTCTCTATCTATCTAGAACTCTGTCTTACCAGATGGAAGTAATACCTCCCGCACGACAGAGATGTTTATTTTTTTTCTTACCGCTATAAAGACGAGACACGGACAGGGTGTTTCAAACCCTGTTTCGCACTTATCGTGTTAAAGCCTCCACGATTCATTTCGGTGAATGAAATATATTAGAAGAATGTTTTAGATGATTATTGTAAGCCGTCGTCCACTTCACGATCTCGGTGCAACGACCAGTCAAACTTAACAGATGAGTTAATGCCTATAATCGAATCAGCCGTCCGCCAGTATTCGCATGTTAATTACCGAGACAGTACGTGCACTAAACGGCTTGGTTTTGGCACGTGTTGATATAATCTGCTAATCAGACATGCGTGTAATGTAGGTATATAATGTCTTTTGCGATATTGAACATTATTCTTGCTTAATAAGTAGTTAATAGTAATAAGTAGTTCTTAAAAGGGTAGGTTCAAAATACGTGTTAGAGTATGAATGATGATTATCGAGACTTATAAATATTTTATCTAACACTATAGTCTTTCCATTTCTTTATTTTCTCGATGACAGCTCCTGTGAAAACTTGAACGAGCGTCTTTTTTACATTACGTATGCATTATTTTATAAAAATATGATGCTTACGCACGTACAAGGTTATACCAGAGTCCGAGAAACTGATAGGAATGGAACTATCGATAAACGTAACACGTTAACAGAAGAAGAATTTTTTTACAAAATGTAAGAAACTAAACTACTGCTGGATATTTTTGTACAAATTTATTAACTAATATTATAATTCATTACAAGATGTTACACGTAATAATTCTTGATTGATAATGCCAACTTCTTTAAAATTTTCTAAGCTGTTGTAAAATATGTAGGTATAGGTAGGTACTCGATAATGAAACGAAATAATTATAACAACAGGTAATCTTTATTTATTTATTTTAATCAAAATTTGATGAATCGTCACTGTCACTCGATGAGCTCTCCCTATGAGGTCACAACACTACAACTATCAAATTAGAACTGTTATCGAGAAAATAAAGAAATGGAAAGACTATAGCTGACCAATCCGCAGCTTCGCACGCGTAGTTTTTTAATAAAAACATTATCCTCCTTCTGCGCAGTTGGATATAAAGTAGCCTATGTCACCCGGGGATAGTGAAGCTTCCCAACAGTTAAAGAATTTTTTATATCGGTCCCGTAGTTTCGGAGTCAATACAAACAAACAAATCTTTCCTCTTTATAATATTAGTATAGATGGCGTTTGTCGAACCATCATCATCGTTATGAATAGGAAGTCGCAATAGGAAGTCCACTGCTAAACATAAGTCTCCCCAAAAGATTACGCTGACCTGCACCCAACGGCTCCCAGGAACTTTTATCGGGTCGTCTTTCCATCTAATAGGGGACCGTCTTACGCTGCACTTTCCAGTGTGTGGCCTCAACCTTGCCACATCAACTTGCTAATCTATTTGAGTTATTTCTGAGCACAGTGTATGTGAGTTTAACAAAATATTGTACACACAGTGACATAATCTAATTCATTCAATCAATAAACAATTTGAGATATAATAGAAACGTGCATAGTACACACGGCTACACATCAAGCTATACAGTTCCAGTATAAGCTGACCTCTCATTCTACGAACAGCCTACACAATACGAAGTCAGCTTATACTGGAAATCTATAGCTTGATGTGTAGCCGTGTGTACAAGATTAGCGTTTTAGCCACCCGTTGTTTGGTCAACGCCCTCCACACCCCTACTTCGTATTTAGTAGATTTGTATACCGAAGAGTGTTTTAGAAATGATTTAGTAAATCTTTGGATAAATAAATGTAAATAAAATCAATGTAATATTTATAGCGGACAGATGAAATCTAAACTTACGTGTTGTTTAGGGTTCCGTACCCAAAGGGTAAAACGGCACCCTATTACTGAGACTCCGCTGTCTGTCTGTCCGACCAGACTACCAGGCTGTATCTCATGAACCGTGATAGTTAGACAGTTGAAATTTTCACAAATGATGTATTTCTGTTGCCGCTATAACAACAAATACTATAAACAGACTAAAATAAATATTTAAGGGGGGCTCCTATACAACAAACGTGATTTTTTTACCATTTTTATAGATTATGGTAAGGTACCCTTCGTGCGCGAGTCCGACTCGCACTTGGCCGGTTTTATTTTATTTTTTAAAATTCTATATAGTTTTTTTACAAAGATCGAGAAGAAGTTAGTTTAGAAAAAATGGGCAATGATAGATTCAAAATATATATATGTATATATATGTTGGGAAGAATCCTTTCAAGAATCCTTAACGCGCCGGTGAACCCTGAGCGCAACTTCAATTCGGCCGCGTCAAAAACTACGGCCTGAATATCTCTATCCCTGTTTAGTGACGAAGTTTTGCCACGCAGAGCGACAGTGATAGCAATAGAACGATTCTAAATTTGATTAGATTTTGACCGTGTTCCGTAATACCAAAAATGATGACTGAAAACTTGTTGTATTTTTCTCATTATGTTGTTATTCTGTAACTAGACGATATAATATATGTTCCCATGACTAGGATACGTAAGATATTGTTGTTTTTAATACGAAACAATTAGATTGAAAACAGGTCTTTTATGACGTAAAAACATGCAGAATGCGATATGCTTCTATTTCATTTTAAGTCAGTATTTTGATCTAATATATGGTTGGGAACCTAGATAAATACTATTCAAATTAAAATAATAACTTATTAAGGTAGAAATATGCTCCAATTATAAATGATCTTGGTAGTACGTGTTGTATGGGCGATGGTCCCTCCGGTGTCCCCTTAAGAAGTATTTAGATAACACTTGATTGATCCGAGTTAGCCGTGGTAGGCGCGCGTGCGCTGTTGAAGTTAAATCAAAGTTTTATGAAAAATACCACATTGGCGACGAGAACAAAAAACTATAATAAATAACTAAAAGCATCCAGGCTTATCAGTTGAAATTATTAACAACTAGCTTCCGCCAGCGGCTTCGCACGCGTTGTTTGTCAATAAAAATTAGCCTATGCATTAATCCAGGTCATAATTTACGTACATACCAAATTTCATCAAAATCTGTTTAGCCGTTACGACATGATTAAGTAAAAAACAAACAAACATCCAAACTTTCGCATCTAAAATATTAGTGTGATACACAATCACAAAATACAACACTATTAGCTACATAATACCTTATCAACCTTATGATTATCATAAATCACTGCAATTGATATACGATTTGGACGCTTTTCATATGGACTGGTGGGATTTGGTACAGGATAAGTGGAGAGATGAAGGGGATGCCTTTGCCCAGCAGTGAAACAGCATTGCTAGATAGAAAATAAAGAGATGTACTAGTAAATAAGCACTAAAAACTTGTAAACTTGCATAAATAGTCTCGTACTCCACTAGCTAAAAGCTAACAGGATCAATATGAATCAGCCATCACGGCATGTGTAACAACTACCCTCATTTGCATGGAAATGAGATCCGAACATTCTCGAAGCCTGACGCCTTCTTCGCTTAATTGCGAAGACGACACATTGTGAGGTTTTACTCGCTACATAATTAAAGTGTGAACATATTTATAAGCTTTTCGTTCTAGTTAGCTTTACTAGTGTTTTGGAGAGGTTTATTGATTTTTTTGTTAATAATTGAGAACCTTTTTTTGTAGATAAAGCTGTAAGGATAATGTTGTAATAACTTTATGCAATAAACCTTCAAGCAGACTAGATGGAAAGACGAAGGTTTAGCTTAGAATATGATTGGAGTAGGTTTCTATCCTATCTTCTTCTTCGTTTTCTTGATTGCTGTGGACTTTAATAAGAGTATTGACAAGCTGATGTATTCAGCTTGTCGCAAGGCGGTAGTCACAGAGTCTCCTGACTTAGTCAGACCAGTGTCAATATCCTATCATCACCAGCTTGTCAAGATTATGCTTCTCCAGAGGATATGTTCATTCTATTCTATAAGCATTATGATTTGCTATGATGACAGAAGTCAGTATGTTCATTTACGGCACTTGTAATTGACAGGTATAAAGCCAGTACCTAAATAACCATTGTCGGTAGGGAATCATCGCTTTTAATTAGTGGGGCATGAAGATCTTTAATGACACCGCTAGATAATACCAGGGACTTGAACATAAACTGATAATCAATGGGAGCCTATAAGCAGCCACAGAGATAACCATGCGCGCGTAACCTATAATAAAGCCATTTACATTTCACTAGAAGCATAACTCATCATCTTTACGTGCAATCAGTGCTAATTAGAACAATGGTAAATCGCTTTGCGTATATTGTATAATGTTTACCAGTTCATAATTACATACCGCGCTCACATCAGCGTTTCAGGGCACGTATACGCTTCTCCTTGACCCTTGGATTATGGCTGCCACTAGAAAGATGTTGTCCAATAGTCGGAGATATAGTGACTGTGAAGAGATATGAAAAAAATAACTAGTTCTTCCTTAGTTTTGTAAAATACGGTTTTGTTTATTTCCCTACTAGCTGTTGCCAGCGGCTTCGCACACGTGGTTTGCCAATAAAAAATAGCCTATGTGTTAATCGAGGTTATGATCTACGTACATACCAAATTTTATCGCAATCGATTCAGCCGTTCCGGCGTGAAAGAGTAACAACAACTTTGCTGTAGCGTTATCAATCAAAATTTGAGAGGCACATTAAGGATTTAATTTTACACAAGATGTTGCGAACAAAATCCAAAAGGGAGAGTAGAGGGTGGGAAGGGGGGGGGGGGGGGTTGAAGTTTGCTGTAGCATTATATATGGACGGAATCAATTTTTTTTCAAAAAATCGGAATATTTATACCTACCTATACCAATCAAACTAAGCAGTCCTCTCCGCATTCACAAGATGAACCCGTAGATACCAGTTTCAACCTCCAAATACCAAGTGAAAGCGAGTAATAACTTAAACTTAACGCTAAAACTTATACCAATATTTTGGTCTAAAGTCTACAAAAGTAAGCCTATAGTACAATGCAAGCATCTGAAATTCGATTTAAAATTGGACCTTCTTCGTTAATTTTGTAGGGCAAAGTTTGTAAGTTATTAGCTGTAAAAACTTTGACGAAATTCTTAGGGTACACCAGTGACCCCACAGTGCTGAAATTTTATATGCGTGCAGCTTTAGTGGCACAAATATAGGGAATATTCAGAATAACTTCAATTTACAACCCAAAAAAGTATAACCAGTTATCATGAACTCCCGTTACCATATTCAAATGAAACTGTTGGTCAAGTTATTTGGTTATGTATTTCGAGACACTATTTTGATAGTCAAAGATTACAAATAATATATTTTTTTTTGTTATATGGGAGACTCGCGAGATATGAGTTCGGGGCGAACCTCAAGTTTTATTTGATTTTCGCTCTCTCGTCTCAAATTAGTCCTTTTTGCATTGCGCGTATTCGCTTGGAGTGTTAGAGAAGTATGGGCTCTTAAGAGTTGACTATACCTCAGCCCAAACTCGAATTTCACCCCCGCTTCTCCGCGCGCCGCTGCACGTCCTATCTCGCCGTGGTTCATGTTTGCCGGTTTTTTTGTAAATCAGTCCCTTCATTTTCTTGTTGTGCTTATTTCTCATTACTGCGTCTTTACAAAAACCACCTCAATATAAATTCTACCTAAGATTTTGTGAATTTCGTTTGGAGCGACAAGCGTCACGGGTACCCCGTCTGAAAGCTGAGGCCAGACTAAATCAATCGCGGACCGGGCGTCCGAAGCGAATGGTTTCATTATTGCAAAAGTTAGTTATTTTCATGTTATGGTAATATTAAAAAGTATTTTGAAAATATAAAACACACGTGCACTTATTTATGTTGTGTAGAATTACTGTATAAAGTTTCAAGATCTATATTGAAGTATTCATCGCATAAGAACGGTTTTAAGATAAATTTGACGACCTCCGTGGCGCAGTGGGCGAATAGCCGGCTGAGACGCAGGAGGTAGCGAGTTCGATTCCCGCCGCGGAACAAATGTTTGCATAATCTACAGATATTTGTTTCGGGTCTGGATGTTTTTCTATGTATTATAAGTATGTATTTACAAAAAAAGTATATAAGTATTCTATCCGCTATCTGGTTCCCATAGTACAAGCTCTGCTTAGTTTGGGGCTAGATAGCGCTGTGTGAAATGTCCAGAAATATTTATATTTATTTATTTATTTAATCTTTGGATTTTTTTATCGAGAATATTTTACGGAATCGTGTTTTCACAACACATGCGTTCTAGCACGTATCCTTAACTATAACATATATGAATAACAAATCTCAATAAGCGATTTATCGTCTCCCCGTATAGTGCGCCCTTAAGTACCAATGACAATGCAAGCTGTATTGCTGCACAATGCCGCAATTGGCGCTGGAATCGGCACATGTGCTGCCAACGTGTGTGTGAAGCTGCCACCTACGTGCGTTTTACTAGCGAGCCGCAGCCATTTTGGGTGCCTCACTTTAAAAGTGGCTAGTAGTTCCAATTTGCAAAAACGAAATAATGATTAAGCACTGGCCTGGCCATGAAAATGTGATTGCGGCTGGTAGAAAGGTTCAGTGTTTCTCGAATTCTGCTCATTCAAATGACACATAACTATTAGTGAGAATATACTTCACTTAAAAATGTGTGATTTTTTTATTAATCCTTAAATGGTGACAAATATCTTAATAAATAAAACAAAGTCGGGTTTTTTCGAATACTTATAACTCGAGAACGGCTTGACCAATGTTCATGGTTTATGATTTGTTGTATTTGTATCCGTCCCGAATAGCAGAATAACTATTAAAATATTGGAAAAAGTTACGTTAAAAGACATTATGAAGAAAAATCATTTTCCATACATTGATAAATAATAAATAACAATACTAAATTACTCCTATGGCTCAGCGACCCGAAGTGTGTCTTGGCCTCCGACCAAAATGGCGACGAAAAGCCGTCGCCATTTGGTCTGTCCTGTCACAGGACAGACCAAATGGCGACGGCTTTTCGTTTCGAAAACTGGCGGGAAGCTGCACAGGACTTCTGTGCAGCTTCCCGCCAGTTTTCAGCTTGTAGCTCTCTCTCTCTCTATAAATAATAATAATAAATAAATATTGGTAGACATTTCACACAGCGCTATCTAGACCCAAACTAAGCAGAGCTTGTACACACGCTACATATCAAGCTATACATTTCCAGTATAAGCTGACCTCTCATTCTACAAAAAGCCTACACAATGCGAGGTCAGCTTGTACTGGAACTGTATAGCTTGATGTGTAGCCGTGTGTACCATGGTAACCAGATAACTGATAGAATACTTATATACTTATTTTTTGTAAATACATATTTATAATATATAGAAAAACATCCAGACTCGGAACAAATATTTGTAAGATCATGCAAACATGTGTTCCGAGGCGGGAATCGAACCCGCTACCTCATGCGTCTCAGCCGGCTATACGCCCACTGCGCCTCGGAGGTCGTCAAATAATGATGTTAATGATGGCCGACGTATATTGACAGCCCGCGTTATATGCATGTCAAGGCGATACGAAGTTCAGCGGGTCAACTAGTTTTTATATAAATAAATGTCTAAAAACAGCAGTAAGGTGGCAACCCTACCGCACCCCCTCCGCATCGAGCTAATGCCATTACAGTAATTAGGATATGCTTGGGCATAACTGATGCAGTCATAAACTAGGCGCCTAGCTCCAGTTAATTACGATGAGAAAGCCGAATTGTGTTTGCGGTTTACCTGTAGCTAAGGGAATTTTAGATAGGGCCATCATCATAGGGTTTTTTTTTGGTTTGTAAGTTCCTAATTTAACTGGCTTTGACATTGACAAGTCAATATGTATTTGACCACTAACTAATTAGTATTGTCTATCGTTAGTGAAGTTTATTGAGGGTATGTAAACCCAAAACGACAATTTTAATTTAGTACAGAAAACTCAGATTCGTTTTATACAGGGTGTTTGGTAATATACTGAAAAAAAAAACTAGTTAAACTTGTATTATCAAATTTTAAAGAAAATCGACTAAGTTTATAGGTGATTAATTCGTTATAAAACTTGCTGCCTATTCTTGCAATCGACATCCAAAAATACAGACCGATTTGATATCTCTTTCGGAAATGGCTGCGAGTTATGGGTTAGAAAGGGACAACAAGAGATATCTCGAACTTCACCAATATAGTATCTGTGGTTAGGTGGCAAGCATTATGCAATAGCACAACATAAGTGTATTAAAGTGTTTGTTTTTACATGCCAAAATAAAATTCACAATTCTATGGTAAATATTTCACAAATTTATTTATTATGCTCTTCAAAATAACCCCTTTTCATTTTTGTGCGTATATTATCAAACATCCTATATACTTAGGAATTAAGACAATAATTCATTGATTTGAAACAACATCTCATACTAATTAAACAGTTAGGTCGGCTTGCACAACGGTCCTTAAACATTTTTAGCGTACGTATTTGTATGATTTGACAACTCTCTAAATCATATTTAGTCGCTAAATACGTTTAAGCATCCTTGCGCAAGTCGCCCTTAGAATACGAAAATAAAATATATTCCGCAAAAATTTCCCTAGCGCCATGTTAAAGTTATTCATCAATTAAATCTATTTCTTCTTCGCATCTCTCTGTTGTCCGTTTGAACGTGATTTTAGTGCGTTTTATACATAATTTACCCCAAAAAACTAACCAACCTAACCACAAATAAAATTACAACCGTATCAATAATAAGGTCAAGCTCACACCATCGATTTGACGGGCACCGGTGGTGGTTACAACGACATCTGCGGGAGCACGTGGCAGAACACCTTTTGTCTACCGGCCGTGTGCAATCACCTTTTTACCAATCCACTTATAAGCTGACACAGTTTTAGAAATATTATAATAAAACTAACTATGTAGATCACTAATATTATAAATGCGAATCTCACTAATATATACTACTTATAAACGCGAAAGTTTGTATGTATGGATGTATGGATGTTTGTTACTCTTTCACGCCGGAACGGCCGAACCGATTGTGATTAAATTTGGTATGTACGTAAATCATAGTCTGGATTAACACATAGGATACTTTTTATTGGCAAACCACGTGTGCGAAGCCGCTGGCAACAGCTAGTCCCAAATAAACGCGAAAGTTTGTATGGATGTATGTGTGGATGCTTGTTACTCTTTCACGCAAAAACTACTCCATCGATTTTAATGAAATTTGGTACGTATGTAGATTATAACCTGGATTAACAAATAGTTTAATTTTTATTGACAAAACACGCGTGCGAAGCCGCGGTCGGAAGCTAGTAGATTATAAATAATGAGTAACGTTCGACATTTCACACATCCCAAAGCAAAGCCTGTACGATGAGGACCAGATAACTGTTATATGAACTCATTATTCTACAATTAAAAAATTACAGAACACAATACAAAAACAAATAACCTAAAGAGATGTTTAATTAGGGTTACCAACTTTGTTCTATCAAATATAGTATTTTTGAAGATGTTACCTCTAAAAATATAGTAGTTGAAAAAAATAATAAATATGTAGTATGTGGTTAAAATATTTATTTATAAATGATTTTTTTTTTATATTCTATGCCTTAATAATTAATTTTTATTTTTAAGAAAGCATTCATATCCAAATTCAAGTTGATAATCACCATTAATTCTGCTTTTATTAAATTCAAACAGACCCTGTTACGCTCATCTCTCCAAGTCGTCTTCATGACAGAAAATATGCGCTCTGTGAATGCTGATGTTGCAGGAATGTTGACCTGGATTAACAAACTGGCTGAGTTTTATACGACCACTATGAGAGGGAATCCGAATTGGTACATAAACAAAAAAAAAAATACGAAAATGTAAGTAAATTTTACACAGCTTATAATAAGAGCTGTGTAAAATTTTCTTTACAAGTTAAGAAGACATATAGTGTTGGTTATATTTTCATTAAAATCCCCTTCAATCAATTAACCGAAAAAAAAATGCAATGATAGTAACTACCAATTTTTTTAAATAATAAAAGGCAAGAGAGGATTGGTGTCTTCTAGCTCTTCGTGCTTCGTCTTATACCACATCATCGCTTACCATCATATGAAATTATGGTCAAAAACGAAGAACGTGATACAAAATATACATATTACTAGCAGACCCACCCGCGGCTGCGCACGCGTGGTTTGTCAACAAAAACATTATCCTCCTTCTGTGCAGACGAGTAAAAAGTAGCCTATTTCCCAAACCCGGTCACAATCTATCTATATACCAACGATACATAGGGAGTGCATGTAAAGAATACCTCAAAATTTTAACCCCTTACTTTATCCACTCCCTCACCCCTCCTTTTAGGGATGATTATGCAAAAAAGTTGAAACTCGTATTTCTTTATTTCTTAAAAAAAGCCTACAAATTAATTTTCAGATCTCTAACTTAAAGGATTGTGGATTGCCCATACAAACTTTCAACCCCTATTTCACCCCTTCAAGAATATTTTTTGAGATAAAAGATAGTATATGTCCATCTCGAGGATATAATCTATCTCTTTGCTAAATTTCATAATGATCCATTCCGCCGTTTAATCGTGAAAAGGTAACAAACAAACAAACAGTTACTTTCGCATTTATCATATTATTATGGATATCCACCAACAACTGACCCTATTCAGAAGTTTTAATAAAAATGGGTTTAATACTACGTACCAAGATACATTATTTTTGTAGACTGATGTCGATATTGATTAAGTATATAGTCTATGGCTGCATTCCAAATCACGCTAAGATCGATATCATCGCGTTAACAAGCGTTCCGAGTCACCGTGAGCGCGACAACGATGTCCCGTGAATCGTCGTAGATGACGTCCTTACATCCGCCATTTTGCGCTAACTACGTCCTTGCTCTAAACCGATATCACCGTGAGCCTCCCTGTCAAAAGTGACGTGACAGCTGGTTGGTTTTTTTCTTGTGAGTAATACTTTGCATTCCGGATCACGATATAATCGCAGCTAGCGTTCACGTAGTAATTTTGCGTACTGATTCAGTTATCGCGATGATGACAGTTGAGTGCCGTCAAGGATTCGGAACGCTCATGAACGCGCTGCAAGTCAGTGTTCCTTTATTTTCATAACAACATGACAATTAACCAACCACAGAATACTTATAGTTATTATTTAAAACAAGGGGTACTTAATGGATAACCTTACTCATTTTATAATTTAGAAAATAAGTAACTCTGTTTCACTGTCTGTTTGTTACATTTTAATGACTAAACGGCTAAACAGATTTCGATTAGATTTGATATACAGATTATGCCCAGGATTGAGACATAGGCTTCTTTTTACCCCGTTGCGTAAAAGGTTTTATATTAAAAGCTCGTTAATGCGTCTGAATGCACATAGTATGTACCGGACCGTAACGTGCGCACGCGCTCGTGGCGCTTGTTTTCGCCCGCGGTCTGCACCAACACTGCACTGTATGCACCAACTGCACACACATCACATTCAATATAATAATTACTCAGACACGTGAGCTACATATATACATAGACTGCCTCTTTGCGCATGCCGGGCGAATAGCCGGCTGAGACGCAGGAGGTAGCGGGTTCGATTCCCTCCGCGGAACAAATGTTTGCATGATCTACAGATATTTGTTCTGGGTCTGGATGTTTATCTATATATCTTAAGAATGTATTTACAAAAAAAGTATATAGGTATTATATCAGATATATGGTTCCCATAGTGTACTTTGGATAAAATGGAAATTGAATTGGAATGAAATGGGTATTGTTGATACAAAATACTAAAATCACGATTAAAACATGGAGGGTGGGGTAAGGAGGGTGAAAAATATTTTACGACCTATTCTCATGCCTACCAAATATACAAAAATTTCATTAAAATCGGTCGACCCGCTTCGCAGGAGTGCGACTACAATAACCGTGATACAAGATTTTTATATACTAGACTAGCTGACCCACCCGCGGCTTCGCATGCTTGAAATTTCTCGTTCTCGTGGGAACTTCGGAATAAAAACTGTATAAATCACTCATGTCAAAGTGACGCGACACTTCATGTAAATGAGTTCACAGCAATTTTAACGACGGTTAAATTAAATGGATATTGTTTATACAAAAATACTAAAATCACGATTAAAACATGTGGGTGGGAGTAGGAGGGTGAAAAATACATTACGACCTCTATACCTACCAAATATACAAAAAAATCATAAAAATCGGTCGACCCGTTTCGCAGGAGTGCGTCTACAAAAACCGTGATACGAGATTTTATAAATAAATAAATAATAAATAAATAAATATTTCTGAACATTTCACATAGCGCTATCTAGCCGCAAACTAAGCAGAGCTTGTACTATCGGAACCAGATTACTGATAGCATACTTATATACTTTGCTTTTGTAAATACATACTTATAATACATAGATAAATTACCAGACCCGGAACAAATATCTGTAGATCATGCAAACATTAGAAGATTAGATTAGATAAGCTTGCGTTTGATGGTCAACGATGATGCAGTCTAAGATGGAACTTCCTTCCTTCAGTACATTCGTATATGTTTTTGTATTAGAATGTAACTGTACCTAATCTTGCTTATAGAACTATAGGCTGTAAGTTTTATTAGCATCTGAATGTATTTAAGAAATAATAAGCAAACGCTTCGTGTAGGTGATAATCCAGCCATAAGCAAATAGAATATAAAAACCAGTCATGTGTTACTGTAGCACGCACACCGTTGAATAAAATATATCTTTTTTAGTCCAAGTGGTTCAAGAAACTTTGCCTTAGTTCTGTTTATGCTTTTTAATCACTGTACTTATCGATTGGTGGCGATTCTGTTGTTTACGCTAACTAAAATTGTGTTGAATACGAACGGTCTTATTTTGTTTACGCTAAAGTTCAAATTAGAATGACATTTAAAGTGACATTTCTAAAATTAAGGATTTTTTTACTAAGATGGCGTGATTTTGGTCTAGTTTTAGTCAGCAGTCAAATTGGTGTTGATTAAAACTAACCCGTAAACACGCCATCTTAGTAAAAATTACTTAATTTTAGAAATGTCACTTTATATGACTAACTTCATCTTAAGCGTAAACAAAATGAGACCGTTCGTATTTTAAACATTTTTAGGTTAGTCAGTGTAAACAAGAGATTATCCTAATAATATACTATGTAGTTATGGTTAGAATTTATTGAGTCTGCTCACAAACTTAACAATTATATCGATCTATAGTTATTTATATTTATTTATTTAATTAGAACGGATTAACCAATTACACAAACTAATATAAAAGAATTCAAAACATTAATTACGTAAACCATACATTGGTGGCGATTCTGTTGTTTACACTGACTAATTAAAATTGTGTAAAATACGAACGGTCTTATTTTGTTTACGCTAAAGATCAAATTAGAATGACATTTTAAAGGGACATTTCTAAAATAAAGAAATTTTTACTAAGATGACGTGTTGGCGGGGTAGTTTTAATCAACACCAATTTGACTGCTGACTAAAACTAGCCCCAAAACACGCCAGCTTAGTAAAAAATACTTAATTTTAGAAATGTCTCTTTAAACGTCATTCTAATTTGATCTTTAGTATAAACAAAATAAGACCGTTTGTATTTTACACAATTTTAGTTAGCGTAAACAACAGAATCGCCACCAATGTCAAATTAAAATCTAAATTACATTAAAAATCTACACGATATAGAAATTATTAACAATAAAATAAAATAAAAATAATACACATTAATATAAATAAATTAATTAAATCACACATATAAATTGTGATTTAATTAATTTATTTATAAATTGAATAAATTGAATCGTTAAATAAAAGACCTTTCAAACATCAATCTCACAATACCTCAGACATACCAGCATCATATCCTTCCATTCGTTTGCAAACGCATTCAGAGTTGGCATCTAGGAGTTTGTTGAGGGCGGTGAGTGTGCGAGGCAGTGGGGAGTTAGCACGGGACACATTACGGCTCGAGGGTACAGCAAAAAACCTATGTCTTCTGTACCGGATATATTTATAACCCAGATTTAAGTTGTCTAGAAGAGATTGCTATTAGCGGTAAGACCGCCCACTGTACCTTTTTTATTGTTTACTTCCATTATTACTATATTTTTGTTTAGTGTGCAACAAAGAGTAATACATTCATTCATTTACACACAATTTTTATTTATATTATTATTTTATTTGTCCAATAAATTATTTCTTTCTTCTTTCATTCTATTTCATTACATTTTTAAAACTTCATCGTCCATTAGTTAAAGTTTTAGAGTGAAAAAGTTTTCGTTAAATGATAATATTATTATCAATGGACAAGATACAGAAAACACCACAAGGGTCCATTTTAAACATTTGAATTAGCAGCCCAACAATACATTTTCTACTTGGCAAATAAGAAGTCGCACGCGCATTAGCAAATCGCCGGCAGGTGATTATGTTATGGTATATTGAGACAGGTGCTCTGAACTAAATTATGACCATAGTAAAGATGTGCAAGTATACTCGTTCTTATATCGGTATGTGGGTAACTCGGTGAATCTATGGGACAGAATATAATATAGTCCGTAGCGCGTTAATAATATCACATTACGCAATAAGCTTAAAGAAATAAATATTATGACATTCCTTGTCAATACATTTATGAAAATCTTATGGATGTTCACAAAAATATTAATTTGTTTAAGAAAAATAGCGATAATCATAATTTTAATACCAGAAATAAAGATAAACTCGCTGTTGCCACTTGTAGACTCCATAAAGTTAGTAAATCGTTTAAAGGGCAAGGTGTTCGCTTTTATAACAAACTCCCAAGTGATGTACAAAAATTGACAGTTAATAAATTTGAAAACGCAATTAAACAAAATCTTTATAAAAAAGCCTACTATAAAATATTGAATTATTTAGATGATAGAGAAGCTTGGGATTGAAATTGCTACAACTCTTTCAAAATGTTACAATTTAGACGTAATTTATTTCCTGTATTGTTATGTATTGTATAAGGATCATTAAAAAAACAACCACCTTGTTTCTTGCCTTTTTTTCCTCGCTTGGTCGCGAAGGAACAGGCGGTAAAATTGACGTTTCATAGTGATCCTTCTGATTTTAATGAATAAAAGATTTTGACTTTGACTTAGACTTTGATTCACTTTACATTGAAAGTATATACCATTATATACATATTTCTTTAAAAAATACAAAAGAAAAAGTTGTTACATCTAAAGATTACTGCAAACGACCTATAGATAGCTTGCCTGCTCCAGATCGCTACCAGGCGGTAGTATCTTTAAGATACTGGCTGCATTGCCCAGCTGAATTGCAATACTTATGCGCTGACCCAAATAAGCGCCACACATCGCTCGCAGAAATAATTATTAAAACGCGAAGGGCCACAGTGTCCAATGGTGAATTCAGGATCTTTACTACTCGTATATTCTAACGAAAAAGTAGAAATTTTCGAACAGATAAATCCATTAATGCACGTCTAGGATTCGAACCCACCAACTCCAGATACGGTTAAAGAAACTTTATTCTCAAATAGAATTTGAATTCACTTATATAATGAGAACTTTGTATATATTTGTCGCGAATCTGCATGTTTTGTGATAGAATACTATTATAATATCTTTTTTGTAAATACATACTTTTGAAGTATACAAATCTGTAGAACATGCAAACATTTGTCTCGCAGCGGTAATCGAACCCGCAACCTCCTGCGTCTTAGCCAGCTATTGGCCCACTGCGCTACAGAGGTATTTATTATATAAGTAGAATGAATTTAAATAAAATAGTATATTCTATATTCGGGTTCCCAAAGCTTTGCTTAGTTTGGGGCTAGAAAAGGAAGTGAAATGCATTATTTATAAATGTTGCCAAGTTTTGGCATCATACTCCGAGTTGGGTGCCCCAGGATTACTCGAGAAGTGGCCACCAGGGTCTTCTACTTTCAGCGGCCGCGTGTATGTGATCATGTGACACATGTCACACCTTATGGCAAGCCTTCTCATATTCCTTTCGTTATTATTATTATGAAGTCATACGAAAGTTAATTTTGACAGAAAACCAGTTTCAGTTTCAGTTTATTCGCAAACAATACATGTGTCGGAATATTTGGTACAGTAAAAAAAATATATGTATGTAGAAAATTCATTCTAAAAGATGACGAATGACAATAGTTACAATGGAACGTTATTATTTACATGAAAATTAAATAAAATGTCAGATCTTAAGATAATTGATAATGATTAATGTCAAATTAAGACATAAAAAATATAAATATCATAACATGTCAAAATTCCAAAATGATACCTACATTAGTTACAAATAATAGTACTTAATAAATAAAAGTTTTGCGTCAGGTAATTAGAGACTTGTCCTAACAAAATTCATCAATGGAGTAAAAACACTTTTTCAACAAAAACTGCTTTAGTCTAGTTTTAAATTCAAATGTGCTGTAGATGGTTTTAAAGACGACAGGCAAGTTATTATAAAGCTTTATACCCTGGTGATGAACACTGCTCTGTAATTCTCAGTCTAGGAACAAAGTCATTTTTTAAATCTTTTCTTCTAGTGTACTCTCTGACTGCCCTTTCTTCTTTAGTTTTAAGACTATTTAGGTGTTTTTCTAGATATGTAAGAAGAACCAAGATGTATACACAAGGGACAGTGAGTAGGCCAAGTCTAATGAAGTGATCTTTGCATGAGTCTGTTTGCGGTATGCGTAACATGGTCCTTATAGCTCTTTTTTGTATAATGAACGATGTTTATGTTATGTTTTGTATATGACTGATAGTTAATGTTGTAATCATAGTGTTAAGTAAGTTTAGTACGATGCCAATAGTTTATTATCGTCATCAATATACTACGTGTTATGTTATGTATGTACGACATTAAATGAAAACACGGATAGAACTAATGGCTAGTTATGTTGTAAAATTTGAATTTTTCAATTTCATTAGTAAATAAAATTGTAAATATTAAAACAACCTTATTATCAAGTTCTAAAATATCAATGAAACAGCCTGTATAAAATAGGAAACTAATCATATTCATTGATATTGTAAGTAGGTACTGTTAAACTGGCTAAGCGGCAAATATTTTTTTGGAAATGTATCGATTACTGGATAAATATTCAAGCTACCGGTATTAAGAAGCCGGCGAACCCCGAGCGCAACTTCAATTCGGCCGCGTCAAAAACATCGGCCTGAATATCGCTATCCCTGTTTAGTGACGAAGTTTAGCCACGCAGAGCGACAGTGATAGCAAATGAACAATTCTAAATTAGATTAGATTTTGGCCGTGTTCCGTAATGCCAAAAATGATGACTGAAAACTTCTTGTATTTTTCTCATTGTGTTATTATTCTGTAACTACACGATATAATCTAGGTTCCCATGACTAGGATACGTAAGATGTTGTTGTTTTTAATACGAAATAATTAGGTTGAAAACAGGTATTTTATGACGTAAAAAACAGAATGCAGAATGCGATACGCTTCTATTTCATTTTAGGTAAGTATTTTGATCTAATATATGGTTGGGAACCTAGATAAATACGATTGATATTAAAATAATACTTTATTAAGGTAGAAATATGCTCCAATTAGAAATTATCTTGGTAGTACGTATTGTATGGGCGGATTCCCCTCCGGTCTCCCCTTAAGCCCACCTCTAAAATCAGTTAGTACGATTCTGGATGTGTTTTAAATTAATGTCGTACATAACAAAACAGGTTATATAGCAGCTCGTTGCTGGACTTACATATGTCTCTTCCAAGGTACGCCATTGAGCCCGAATCTTCAGCTCTTCACATCCAATCTCTTCCAGCTACAGCGCGCAAATCGTTACTCCATTTTGTAGGAGATCGGATCAGTAATGAGGAGATTCGTAAACCAATCAAAGTCACTGTTATAGTCTAGAGGATTGGTGGGGCACATAGCTTGAACTGATGGCCGTTGGGACAGAAATGTTCTCGAGTGGAGACCATAGACCGAAAAACGTATCATAGGACAGCCCTCCACTAGATGGGAAAAGAACCTGATGAGGGTTACTGCGAGCCTTTGGGTGCAGGTCACACACAATCAATTGCTCTGGCAATCTATGAGGGACATAGGCTGATAAGTGTTGGACTATGAACTGAATAATTTTATAGGTTTTTATAATATATCTTACTAGGACAGTCTACATCAGCAACTTCCTCGTTCTTTCTTGTATCTAGTAAAAAACACAAGAAGCGAGGTAAACAGCTGATTAACAAAAAAACAAATATTGAAGTCATAATCGTTATAAACAATGCAGACATATGCTCAACACCTTTTATAAACCGGTCGAACGAAGGACATCCGCTTTTTGGTGGTTAAAAAAATCGAGTTCGACATTCTCACAGGAACCACTGCGCATCCGGTGCGCGGGCGCAGAATAAAAACGATCATTTGTTAACGTCCTATAGGCACAGATAAATAATAGGGATATTTTTGCACATTTCACTCTTGCTCCTCTGTTTTTATGGAATAACTTCGATCCGAAACTAAGTACATCCCATTCAAAACCTTTCATTTGTAATTGGCGAAAAAAATTATTAAGCGCGTTTAGTGCTTGGGTTCTAGCGATATTGGATCCTACTTCATAGCGATAAAGCTCATTTTGCATGGAAAAAATATTTAAAGTGGCGCAAGCTATCTATAGGTTCGCAGTCTCAGGTAAATGCGCATCGATTCCTTGCGCTTTTGAATCTGTCAGTGTCGTTAAAGTTTATTCAGTTTGAGAAACAATATTCTACAAAAAAGTAGAGCGTTTCCTGTGATAAGATTAACTCCCGGAACAATTTACTTGGGTATCGTGATAACATTATTTAATTGCTAACATTATTTCATTGCTTTAATTCAATGATTAGCTTAAACTAAGATAATTATGATGATAGTGACCCCGAAAACGGATATCAAATTGTTTTTTTTACTTATTAGCACCTTTGTTAGGGTCTCACAAAGTACTATTTTGTTTGTGGTATACTCGTTCTTACCGTTATGTATATATACACAGATTTGAGAGTTGATACACAAACAAGACAATAAATATGTTTGTATCATGACACCAGTTAAGCGTCCTTATTTTTACCTCCTTCTAAGAAGTCTTCGCAAATTCATTAAGCTTTCTCTCCACAACAAACTTTTACAATTCAAAAGTAGTGCAGCAATATTCATGTGTCAACCTCCTAACGAAAATAATGTAGGAAATCTCTATAGAACGGTATGATGACCTCTAATCTACATACATACAAATGACTTCCACGCATGGACAACAACAATAATTCCACTGTTTTGCAAGCTTATCTAATCAATCGCATCAACAAGAACCAGCTCCTAATTCAGGGGCGTAAGATTGAAAGTTGAATAGAAGATGCTTTGATAACGGTAGAGTTTAAATTGGTTAGACGTTTGGTAATAGTTTAAGTGAAAGGCTGGATACGTGAGAAAAGCAACGCCTATTCTAACAATGCCATATTTTGCCGTCATCTGAGCCAGTGATCGATCTGAGTAAATATTTTATCCACTGTTGCGTGCGAAGCGATTGTAGATTACCGTGATACAATTCAGTTTAGTTTCTTTGTGTCAGAAGTTGGATCAACTCGGTGTCCAATTTGAATATCTATTTGCGAGTGACTCTGCAAAAATCCGAGTTCTTTAAGGTATGATAGTGGATGGCGCGAAAGAAAAGGCAATTAAATTGCAGATCTAAACTGAATTGTTTTACATTTTGACAGATACGCGAAATATCTCCATCTATCTAATCCTCGTGCGTTGCGCTCTTTGGAATCCTTGAAATTTAAAACTACTATCCACTCTTCTAACTTCTATGACAACTTCCGTACTGTACAAGCTATCCGTTTATGGATTCCCTTCCTTCTTTTTCCATCGAAATCCCTTCTTATCTTTGTCTGCATCAGAAAGTTAAGTCATCTTATTTTGTTATTATACTCGTATATGTCGGTTTTTTTGTATTACAGTTGTTTTTTAATGGTACTTTATGTAGTATTTTAACATTATAGAATGTTTATGTATTACATTTGTATTAATTCTACCAACCTTAAATCTATTTATTTTATTTTCCTTATGCAAGTACATAATTATATAAAAATCTTAAGTTATAAAGCTACGTTCTCGTAAAATCTAGTTCATCGAAAGGTTGTCTGGAAGTGATCACTTTTATCGATAAGTTTTTAAGTGTTTTAAATACGATTTGTTAATTTAAGTGTGGTATACAATAAATCGTTTTATATCTTCTATTCTATCTACGCGAACCATTTGAGGTTATAAATGTCATGTTATGATAGTAGGTTATACTAAAATGTATGTAAAGTGAAAAATGTAAGCAAAATGTCGTTTCCCAAAGTTACTCTTCTTTTTCCATCGTCATTTTTTTGGTCACGTAAAGTTGCTATGAAAATAGCTAGTTAATGGCAATATAATCACTCATCATCAGATTGAAAGAATTCAGTGCACACAGTTCTATGAATACCTCAGGGAGAATAACTTACCAACCAGCTTAGTATGAACAACCTAGGCAAAAGTTATGTGTATAGTAGAAAACATTTGATTAAATTGGTTAACTAGCTGTACCTTGCTTTGTCAGCGTAAACGAGACATACTGGACGACAACTTCGGTTGGTATATAAAAAACAGGCTATACCTACTTGAAATAGAAGTTACAGAATCGACATCGCCTGCTGTAGATAGATAAATACTCTTTATTGAATTACCACACAAACAGAAATAATAATAAATAATAAGCATTTATTAAGGAACAACAAATATACAGTCATGTGTACAGTTTAAAACGATGATGCCTGTATTAGTATGAAAACTGTGTTACAGACACCAACGCCCTCCTCCTATATATCTATGAGTTCCAATCAGGTAAATGGTACATTATCATAAAACTAAACTAAAAATTCTAGTTATTCTCCAACAGACCAGAAGGATCTGTGTGGGTGGATGTATTTGTGTGTGTGCGTTTGTGTGTGTTTGTGTGAGGGTGTATGTGTATGTATGTGTGTAATAGAGTGTGTGTTTTTGTGTGTAGGCTCTATTTGGGAATCTTTAGGAGGTCCTCAGTATCTTCGTAATTTAAAGATTTAAGCCACTCTAGACATTTAATCTTACATTTGTTGTGGGGTAGCGGGTAAATGTTAATTTCCTTGTTAACTCTGTTGTACAAGGAAGAGCTAATAAAAAGGAGTGACGACTTGCCACTGCTGTACGTCGTAAATATTACAAAAATAAGTACTAAGGTAGCATAAAAATTTAATACTTACAGCTGGCCTTATCACTGAAAGCGATCTCTTCCAGGCGACTTTGGGTGGAGCGAAATTTAGTAAGATATAATGAAGGGCAGTGAAATATGATATTTACATATTATTCTGCTGTAGAGGTAGTAAAAACAAAAACTGTACACAAGTGGATTACCTGCAACTGTCAATACCAGCTGGTATACTGCCCCACTTTTCTCCTTAAAGTTAAGGGGTAAGTTATCAAGAAGTTCCACAATAACTTGTAAAATGTTTGTCAAACCTTAAAATTATGGCGAAGACTTTCTGTGGCGGAACTAAAGTTTGCATTTTGACGTCATTGAGTAAAGTCATGCGATCCTATATTTAACATTTCCCTTCGACCTGAACTAACTTGACCTTTTGTAGACCTTCTTTGTTAATTTAGCTTTATTTCAAGGATAACTATGACATTTGTGGCTTATCGTATGTATATAAGTTTATCATTTTCGTAAGGTTCAAATGTTTCCAGCTTTAACTTGTTTATTCGTATTCATGTCACGGGTTTAAGTTTTGCAACCGAAATACATTAATGGTAGTTTTGTACGTTAGTGAACTTACCAACTGTCTTTTATTTTGCTTTATTCGTTCACCAAAAATGCATATTTCAGTTAAGATAAATATCACGACCGATGCCGTGCCCCAAAGGATTTGTCTACACAAAATTATGTGCGCGTGCAAAACACGTGCTCAAAATGGTGAAGGAAAACATCATGAGGAAACTGGCACGTTCTAGAATGAAAAGTTTGAAAGCTTGTTACGAGTAGTAAGTATTCTAAAGCGGCAATGGGATTGCAACCTGTCACATTAATGATGTTTTAATTAAATTCTATGCAAAAAGTGGGCACATATCAATATAATATTTGTACTTACTTCTTACCTTTTATATATCACACTAGCTGACCAACCCGCAGCTTTACACGAGTAGTTTTTCAATAAAAACAATACCCTCCTTCTGCGTACCTGGGTAAAAAACACCCTATGCTACCCGAGAATAGTATAGCTTCCCAACAGTGAATGAATTTTTTAAATCAGTCCAATAGTTTCGGAGCCTATTCAATACAAACAAACAAATCTTGCCTCTTTATAATATTAGTATAGACTAGCTGAACCAGCAAATTGCTTGTACGTCGTCAGTATAATTATCAACCGGCCATTATTAGTATCTATGTATGAGAAAATTAATTTTCTACATATTTTTTTATTGCGTGAATTTGTCCGATATTTTAATAGTTATTCTGCTATTCGACGCGCATATAAATCCAACAACTCTAAGATCATCAAAATTGGTCAAGACGTTCTTAAGTTATAAATGGTGTTACTAACCCGACTTCATTTTATACTAGCTGACCAATCCGCAGCTTCGCAGGCTTAGTTTTTCATTAAAAACATTACCCTCCTTCTGCGCAGTTGGATAAAAAGTGGTCTATGTTACTCAGGGATAATGTAGCATACTAATGGTGCAAAAATTTTTGAAATCGTACTCGTAGTTTTTGAGTTTATTCATTACATACACAAACATACACAAAAATACAAATCTTTCCTCTTTATAATATTAGTATAAATATAGCCCTCTATATCGCTTTTAATTATTAATGTTTTTATTTATTTGAATAGCAACACATGAATCAAAAAATTCTACGAGCTAAGTGTTACTATAATTACAGGTGAATACTACATTGACTAATTTATTGAGCAAGTAACATAAAAAGATACATAATACACACAACAAAAAAAAAACACAATATAGACCGAAATTCCGGAACACTGGAATTCAATGACGGCGACCTTAGCTAAATAAGAAGCATAACTTAAAATACATAAAGTGACGATAAAAGTGATTATTTAACAAAAAAAATCTACGCAAGCCCTTCCTTTTAACTACCTCATACACAATAAGAGCTCCGAGGATTTTAAAACAAAAAACTCTACTACTCATATTCATCATAAGGTTAAATATATCTAAAATAGAAAACTTTTTATTGTCAACAAAAACTCTAGAAGTCAAACAACTTGTACATAGAACACATATTAATCGCAAAGTTCAATGACCTAGGCTAAATTTGTTCACCCGTAAACTTTTCTATTGAATATATCGAATACGTAGCAACACGAAAGAAAAACAAAGCATATTTCGAATTGATATTTACCCTACATAATAGTCCATCCTCCAGTAGAAGGCCAATAATAAGGAGCTTAAACAAAACAACCGCAATAAACGAGTGTGCTTTAGACCTCACGACTGAAGTAAAACTTTTTTTTTCAAAATATTAATTTATAAAAATTTTCAATTACAAAATTGTCCACATACTCTGTAGGTCGATCAGTCTATGTTCATTCTGGATAGACGCAACTCGAACTCGCACATTAACGTTTAAAAATATACGAAACGCAACTCTCTCTTTCTATCTTCACTAACTTTTATCTCCCTTTCAACTTCCGTCCGCACTTTTCGTAACGCATTCACCAGCTTACTCCCCAGGTCAAGCGTGCATAAAGAAGTTTTATTTAAAAAATTTGTACCCTTTTGCGCTCGATACAAACTAACACTATTTCCTATTTACATAATACACCTTCTCATTTACGTCAGACTTTCAAGTTTCACCTATCGCCAACCTTACTTTCCTACCAATTAATATTATGAAACCATTGTCATAGTAACGCATTCCATTGGCTTTTAAACCACTATTTTGTCATATAAAGTACAGTTAGAGTTAGAAATAGCTTTACAAGTATGTAAACTATACAGTTACCAGTTCAAGTTCTTTATATTTGAATGTGGTTGGGCCCAGGATCAGAGGGTCGTAACAATACCCAGGAGAAGACAAATATGGGCTGAGTTGATAGATAGATTGATACATATTTTGGCAAAGGTACCTATATAATTCTTGAAGTAAAACTTCTTTACGCACGCTTGACTTAGGGAGTAAGCTGGTGAATGCGTTATCAAAAGTGCGAACGGAAATTGAGATGGAAATATAAGTTAGTAAAGATAGAAAGAGAGAGAGTTACGTTTCGTATATTTTTAAACGTTAATGTGCGAGTGCGAGTTGCGTCTGTCCAGAATGAACATAGACTGATCGATCTACAGACGTGTGGACAATTTTGAAATTGAACAATTTTATAAATTAATATTTTGAAAAAGAAATTTTACTTCAGTAGTGTGGTCTAAAGCACACTCGTGGAAGGATAGTTTCGATGGTGACAGTACATGGCAAAACAATCCGAGATTACCCTAAGTAACAAATTTATTTATGTAATAGTTCACGGACTCGCTATAAAGGTTGCCATTGCCATTCAATTTTATCGTTACATAATCGTGTCACGTTTAGACAAGTTTGTTTAGTTTTTAGATAATTTCATCATCATCATGCACAGCCCGACTTCACCCACTGCTGGGTATAGGCCTCCCAAAGTTTGTGGCATCCACCACGCTCCTGCGCTAGTCTCACCCATCGACGGCCCGCGACTCTAACGATGTCGTCCACCCATCTCGCTGCCGGACGTCCTACTCTTCTACAGTCATTCCTCAGCCACCATTCAGTTGCTACCCTGCTCCACCTGTCATCACCACGTCATGCCAAGTGTCCCGCCCAAGACCATATGAGCTCCATAACTCGATTCAACGTTCGAACGTCATGAACGTGCTGCTGCGTTCCGGTTAGATGGTAATGGTATGTTCCTGTAATTACTGGCACATAGGCATAACAGCTAAGTCCTATAGTATGACAACGTATCCAGATAGAGATCAAGACAATATAATAGCTTGTTTTGAATTCTATGTGGATATCCATGGGCTGCAGTAGCCACTTAACATCTGGTAGACTGCATGCTCGTTTGCCATATATGTAGTATAAAAAAAAATAACACTAATACTTACTTACGATAAACACTAAAATAATATTGAATAATCATAAGGAATCAACAAAACATATTAGCAAATATGAAATTAGGTTTAAACATATGTATATGTTTATGTAAACACCTACAAAATAAACACTTATACGTACGTGATACTAAATAAAAGGAACTGTCGACAAAATAATTAAAACAAAGAAAAAATAGAAATGATTACGAATAATAAAAACACAATGTATAATAGGTGAAATATTCGCGAAATATTATCATTGTTGGAGCGAATGCACAGTCTTCCAATCCATACAGAAATGTCACTGTCACGTCAACGTAGAACTGACAGTTGACACGGCGGCAAGACGCCTCACCACGACCGGCGATTACTTGGATTTTCGACACCAGAAGAACTGCGTTACAAAAGTTTTTTACATTTATCAATCGTTCTACCTGTGCTTTTTCAAAATTATAAGCTTTTACACTACAAGGGATTGGCGTTCTCACTTACATCCCCAACAATCATTAAGACTTAATAATTGTTGGGGATGTAAGTGTGTAGTGAGTTTTTTACTAGTATAAATATAACTTATAAATAAATCATTTTTGTAAACGTGTACCAATTGTAAGAAATAAAAAGCTATATTATTTTATTTTAGGTGGAGGGTTGTTGTTAGAAACCTGGCTTATTTATTCTGCTGCAATTTTTCTGACATTTTTCGTTGTTTATTTTAAGAAACTTGAAATAATACTGAAAAGGCTCCACTATAACGGTATGTAAACACATCGGATATTATACACGCATTGTTCCCTCCCAACGCCGGAACAAAGAGATGCTACTTCCTCATTCACGACAGGCAAAGACTACAGACTAGATAGGACAAACAACTTCATAAAAATGTATGATACTAGTAGCCGTTTTTTACTTATGTGCCGTCATGATTGCCGCTTGCGTATTTTAAAAATCGTGTACGTTACAGTTGCACATGGTGCAGTTTGCTCACGTTGTTTTCAACTGTATACAGACGAAAGAAAGTGCCCGTCGTAACTCACCTGATGCTTGCTTATATATTAAACTAGCTGATCCGCCCGCGGCTTCGCATGCGTGATATTTCAATAAAAACATTACCATCCTTTTGCCCACTCGAGTCCAAATTTAATTACGATCCGTTCAACCGTTTGGTTATGAAAAGGTAACAAAGAAACTGTTACTTTCGCAGTTACTATATATATATTTATATATATATATATATATATATAGTTATATATATATATGTATTATAAATATAAAACTTTGTCTTGAATCGCTCTATCTATTGCTGAAACATACATTAAAATCCGTTGAGTAGTTCAAAAGATCTAAGGTAACAGACAGCGGAAGCGACTTCATTTTATACTATGTAAAGATGACGCATGATGATAATGATTTACTTAATATGTTTGAAGTCATAACATCAAGTATTGTCGTTATAAAAAAGTTATTAAAATACTCGAGAATATGAGCCCAAAAAATTACTGGTTTACTGTAGTCCGTCATATAATAAATACATATCGCAATACGATACTATACCAATTTTACAATTTTGGTTGAAGCCCTGGCTCCTAAACTAGCGTGAGCTGTATGTCAGTTAATTATCTTATACATATATCATATATTATATTAATTATCTTATCTGTGTATTATTAAATTGATAACTAACTATTTATCGTAATGTTATTCAGTTTAATTCTTGCATAAGTGATTATTAGTATTGTGTGCTATAATATTAAATTATAAGTGTAATGTTACACATTCTTTGTAGGTATATATAAAACTTGAAATTTAACCTAAGGAAGTATTTGTATTTACAACTTAGCTTCAGTTTTACCACTTTTGCAAACGGAAGTTCTAAACTGTCTAACAAGCTAAACAACATACATAAGGCATGTAAAAAAAAATTTATTATTAAAGAAAATCGTAGGTATTAAAAGGTTGGTAACCTAATTTAGTATCCCATCTGTATTTAATCCACTCTACTACTCTATGCCGCAACCCTGACGCACCTAAGCCGAAGCTGCGGCACGTATGTCCACGCAGGGTGGAAAGGAGAATCGAAAATAAAAACCGCCTGAGAGGGCGGAATCATCCCCAAACATATTACGGGAATGTTGGTGCAGAGTCGCCGCTAGGGGTGGCTATAAGACTATTTAAATATCTCTAATATATTAGTATATTATTATATAAGTAATCTAAGTTGCTCATTAAACACGAGGTTGTGGATTGCAGCCCGAGCCGTGGGCAAGAAAGAAAAAAAGAAAAGAAAAATATTTTATTTAGCAACAAAAAGCACACCTTATGACTAATATGTTTAAAACAGATAATTTTTAAATTAACTTATTGTTGAGAGATCTTAATAACTAAACGGTTAAGTCGGTGGTCTTCACACTAGGCCAAGCCTGTATCGTGAAGACCTTGAAATTCTTATATAGATTATTCAGTTCTTTACACCTCGGACTAATAAATTAAATTTATAATGTTTGAAATATATATATAAAACAGTTTAAAATAACAATTGAAAACCTATATACTAATATAACCTAAATTTATAATGCATAAATAAATATATATACAACTTCTAATAAAGAATTGAATATAAATATGTATGTATATAATATATTTAAATATATATAAGTAATATAATGTAAATACATTGGATAAATATTTGGGACTTTTAGGTTGTAACACTCAGAATAGTCTCAGTATCATCGTACGTCAGTGTAGTTAGCCACTTTTGTATTAATTGTTTTGCTTGTCTTACAGATTTATTTTTTAAATCGCAAAATTTTAGAACATTATTATAAACACATGCTCTTACATTCTGACTAAAACGTTGCGCAAAAGGATGTACTGATTGGCGGGGTAGGAATTTTAAAGACTTGTTTGCTTATCAGCTTCAAGTAATTTTCTGATGAAAGTAAATGCTTATGCGCTGATACCGATGTTTTTAAGATAAAAAGTTGCCGGACACTTAGAACACCACTTTCTTTGTACAGTTTGTACAGTTTCTGTAGTTGGATATCTATAAGGTTTCATAAGCATGACTTTGAGTACGGAGCATTGCGCTCGTTCGATTTGAATAAGGCAAGTTTTAGCGGCACTTCCCTAACACGTGATGCAATATGATATAAGGGACTGGCACATCGCAAGGTATACGGTTTGGAGCAGTTCCCTGCATGCGACGTTTCGTAAATTGTGCATTATATTTATTACTTTTCTAACACGTGCCGATAGACCCTCAATATGTTTTTTAAAGTTTAGTTTTTCGTCTATAAAAATTCCCAAGTATTTAATAAAATTTGTTTTATTTATGCAATCACAACTACAACAGGAGTTGTCAAAACAGGCAAAATTGTGTATTTTAATATTCAGATTATTTATCGGAGGAGCAGAAGCAGAGGTCTTATGGAAGCACAGATACTTAGTTTTTTCCGTGTTTAGGGTTAGAAGATTCTCACGAAGCCATCTACTAATATGTGACAAACCAGTTTCAGCAAATGATGACACTTTTGGCCAGTTTGGTCCGTGAAAAATCACCGCGGTGTCATCAGCATAGCATATAACTTGGGCATTATCAATGGTGAGATCATGGATATCATTTATGTACATATTAAACAGAGTAGGTCCCAGTATACTCCCTTGTGGTACTCCAAAAGAGACCGATTGGGGCTTACTGATTACCTGCGAGATCTTTAGACACTGTCTCCTTTCTGACAAGTAACTTTTCAACCATTCTCCAGCAACACCTCGGATTCCCATGCTGTCCAGTTTCTTCAAAAGTATAGGAATGGAGACAGTGTCATTTTTACAATTATTTACCACACAACAACAAATGCGATACCAACAAAAGGATGGGTAATGGCGCGCAAGTTTTTTTTTTTGCACGCGCCAAATGTGAGGTGATTGATTGCATATAGCCATACAGCCTACTTCAAAATTATAATTTTAGTAATAAAATGCAAATATTTTATAACAATTTATTGTGAATTATAAGTAATTTGATAATAATAAACATTTTTTCGTTTTAATTAGGGATACATTTATTGAATCCAAACATGTAATAGGATTTTCAGCGGCATAAAACCTTTTTGTTGTTACTGAAACTGTATTAGCCGGTTAAATTTAAAATGCTCTGTTTACTCGCATATAATTTGAAGTTAGGTACTAACTTAACTTTTTAGGGATAACTCTATTATGCACTAGTGTGTAATATTATTACAAACGCGTGTGTTGTGGCTCGGTTTTTGGCCCTAAGAACGATGTAGGTACTATGGCTCACTTTACGAGCGTGTGTTGAAAAATAATATTATTTAATAATATTTAAGGATCGTGGTCAAATGCAAGTCTATAATGTGTATATATACAATTCTAAAGCGAATGTTTAAATACCCCAAAGGCGACTTGCGCAACGATGCCTAAATGTATTTAGGTGCTAAATTTGATTAAGAGACTTGTCAAATCAAAATCATTAGCAAAATTATTCATATTCATCATAGATGTTTTAGATATTCCCATATTGTATTTTGCTACGCTTCGTAACAACTTGTAAAGGTACGCAGAAAAACTTCTATTTTGCTAATTTCAACTTCATTGTGGGTTTTTCCATTGTTTTCGGCGGTTTCTTCGCTAGTTTTCCCATGTTGTTTTCTTATCTGGTTCTTGATAATGAACTTCTCATAATTTTTAATGTAATAGTAAACTTAAAGGGGGGTATTTACCCTAGACTACCACTCTGTAATGGTGGGTCGAGGTTCCGAGGAACGATTTTTTTCGCGATAATCAACCGTCGGCGTCGCCTGTTCAAGCATGTTTTGTTTTTTGCTGTTACTCATAAAACGGTTTAATGGTTTTGGTTTCAAGAAGTTAATGCAAGGGTACCTGTTTTATTTATCATTATACTTACTTACTTTTATTTTCGAGGATGTAATCGGATAGCTGTGTTGATACGAAAATCTGATTTGTGCATTGGCTATGCGGGAATAACAGACAACTTAAAACGCAAAAGCTATTATTACTAAAATTTAAAGAATCGTGTATCTAAAATAGGATTGGGGTATTTACTCCTGAATGTAGTAAAATAAAAAATGCCTGCAAAAACCTCAGATATGTACTTCCAACAATCGTTTTCAATTTATAATAATATTTTCAACACACTTGCTCGTAAAATAAGCCATAGTACATCGTTATTAGGGCCACAAACCGAACTATAACACACGCGTGCGTATTAATATAACACACTAGTGCATAATAGAATTATCCATACTAAGTTAAGTTAGTACCTAACTGCAAATTATATGCGAGTAAACAGAGCATTTTCAATTTAACCGGGCTAAAAATCCTATTAAATTTTTGGAATAAATAAATGTATCTCTAATTAAGACGAAAAAACATGTATTATTATGAAATTACTTATAATTCACAATAATTTGTTATAATATATTTGCATTTTATAACTAAAATTATGATTTTGAAGTAGGCTGTATGGCTTTATATAATTAATCACCTCACATTTGGCGCGTACAAAAAAAAAACTTGAGCGCCATTTCCCATTTTTTGTTTGTATCGCATTTATTGCTGTGTGGTAAAGCATTGTAAAAATGTCAAGTTTTAGTACAGAAGATTAACAATTGATAGATTTAACCCTGCCAGAAATACTAAATGCAGCACAAAATGCAAATGAAATCCTAAAAATCTGCAAAATCTAGAGAAAAGTACTTAGCTGCTTACGCTAGTTTCATACAATGGAAAATCAACAAAAAACCCCAGTCATTTTCTGAAAATGTGATTTTGCGTATTTCTCTAAACTTTCCCATGTATACAAACCCAGCTCCCTGTGGTTTATCTATCTATTCCATGTTAAAAAGCATGGTTAAGCTCAAACATTGTGTTGATATCAAAACGTACTGTAACCGACAAACATGTACATCTTGTAGCATGAGTTGTTTGGTGCCTTCTCGTTCCAGTAATTTGTTTGATTTACCTTTGTCGCCGACATTTACACAAGAAGTAAATGAAGATACCTACTAAAAAAGTAGCTACTGTAACACTGTACCAATGTTACACAAACTGTGAAATTGCCATCAAAAACAATCCAATATCGTTTTGAAAATTGTACATTCACCAATTGTTTTAATAATTAAACGATTTATGCAATACATGTTTGTTTTGTCCTCGCAAGTGTGTTGAAAAAGTGCGTATGAAACTCGTGAGCAACTTGCTCACTAGACACTCGGCTAATTTACGCCCTCGCCTACGGCTAGGCTACAAACCACAGCCTCGTGTATAATGAGCAACTTAGCTCACTTGTATCATAATATACTATTTTGAAGTAAAACTTCTTTACGCACGCTGACCTGGGGAGTATGCTAGTGAATGCGTTACGAAAAGTGCGAACGGAAGTTGAGAGGGAGATATAAGTTAGTGAAAATAGAAAGAGTTACGATTCGTATATTTTTAAACCTTAATGTGCGAGTGCGAGTTACGTCCAGAATGAACACAAAATGATCGACCTACAGACGTGTGGACAATTTTGTAATTGAACAATTTTATAAAATAATATTTGGAAGAAGTCGTTTTACTTCAGTCGTGTGGTTTAAAGCACACTCGTTTTTTTAATTAACTTCACTCAGGTTTACAAAATGAAGATAGCCGTGAAACCAAATGGTAACAACAGAATATGTTCTCACTGAAATGGCTTTTCTATTCAATTTTCGATAGAGATTTTTTTACCTACCCGCAGTTTTGCGTACCAATAAATCTCCTCGAGGTAAGGGGCAAATTAATCACTTGACTTCTTTGGCGACCGGTCCACGGAGAGATTCCTCCGAACAAATATGAACCATAACATGTAATTAAGTAGGTCTAGTTTCCGCTGTACAGTCTTGTAAGCTACACTTTTATTTACCGTTCGAAAGGTAAAAATAAAAATCGAGAATAAACAGTTGGGCCTCCGCTGATACATTTCCAGACGATTAACGTGTTAAGGCTAGAATAAATTAGGAAAGCCTTGATATCTGATTTCCCAATACGGCTAAAAACACACATCGAAATCAGGCAAAACAAATTAATAATAAAGCTAATTTTCAGAAGCCATAAAGCAAAAAACACTTGATTAAATTTTGGGAAAGGCCGAAATTTAAAAGCTGTGTTGTTTCCCGCCCATTAGGGTTAGGGCGGGCGCCGGGTCGGGCGGGCGGGTATCGGGCACGAATTAATAAACAAGCCGGCCAAGGGCGCGGGCGACCGACCTTTGGGTTCCATCCTTGCGCTGTTTATATTTATTTACCTGTTACTATGGAAGAAATCTACTTCAAAGGTCTTCATCACCACTTCTATTTTGCTTTGGCATGGCGTAGACTAGCAATCGCAAATGCAAACTTGTAACCCGGCACTGACAGCTAGGAAGAAATCTTTTATCTGTAAGCACTCTAACAATTAATTATTTAAGAAAGCTTATCTAAAATACTAGTTATTACAACATACTTGTTTATATTACAAATAAAACAGATTTTAAGATTTAAAAATTCTACAGTCGTTATAAAACAATAGACTCGATATGCCTTACCAAAAAAATCATCTTAAACAATATCAAAAACTAATAAAACATCTCAAACAAAAAGGGATTTTATTAGAGATTATTGTTGCAGAATCTTTCGTAACGTCTTGGGTACTCGAAACGTTGTCATTCAAAATCAGACCACGCGTACAATATTTCATCATCAGGGGGTTACCACCCTTCTCCCGTTGCCCCAAAAGTCTATCTGCACTTGACACAGGAGGAAACGAGACAGATTAACCGTAGAAGGGAACAAAGCTAAATATGTTTCATGCTGATACTTTAGACATAGTAAATTGGGAATGCGGAGATAAAACTGTAATTTTGTAACAATTCCAGTAGTTGAATTTTGACTTATGTTATTTTTAAATTATTAATTAGTATAATATTAAATAATAATTTAATTTGTACTAATAATATGAAACAAAAGAACAAAGAAAAGAATTAAAAAGAATATAAAAGGAACATTAAAGAAAACGATAAGGATATTATATAAATATCAAAAATTAGAGCTGTATATAAAAAACCCTAAGAAATAATACCAATAAAGATTGAATGGCCAACTACAAAACAATCATAGCGCACATTTCAAACATATACATCATCTTCAACCCCACTACATACTGCTACAAAAGTTACACAATGCTGAAAAAGAGAGGAATAAAATGATAGAACCATTTTCAGTCTACGGTGAGATACACGCACACAAGCAAACCGATCATTCTCGTAAACTCGAAATCAGAGTAAGCTTATGCCAACTACAAAGCACTTTTCTGAGTCTAACAAATTATTTTCTATAATGTGTAAGACCATGGGTTCCGAAGACGCAATATTGAAAATTGAAAGCGCTTTCCGAAGGAATATAGCAATGTATTAGGCCATTTTGGTACGGTCATTTAAAGCTTTTTTATTTGATGTATAGCTAGGCTTATATCACTCTGAGGCTACAACTCACACATAGACACTGACGTGAAAAGTTGAGTAGTAATTTATATGACGGTTTAAATAATTACTTCGCATTTTCGGCTCAATTTGTAGATTTGTAGAGTCTGAGCTCATTGCCGTCAGTGTTTTGAGTATTTTTAGATGTTTTCCGTATGTTTGGTGTGATGAGGTTGTGTGGTGTATGATAGATTTGTATGGAGTATAATAGCGTTGTTTAATGTATGATAGATGTGTATGTGTTGTATGACATGTATGGAATTTGATGGCTTCTAATGTGGTACGATAGGTTTGTTCGGAGTAGGATGTGTTTTAATATACATGACGTATGAAAATATATTGTCATTGCTTAGTTTAAGATAAGATTCTTTGATATATTGTAGAATAATTTTAAATTGGCTTTTCACCTTGGTGGTTAAGTTCAAGTTACTCAATAATCTGAAGTTACAGAGCACTCAGTTATGCAGCAACCCTACCTCCAGACTAAGCCAGAACCACATCGTGGGCGAGCGTGCCTCCCGCATAAAAGATTCCTTACTTCAATTGCCATCTGCTTGGAAAATAGATTGCTTGTCAATAAAAATGTAAATTCGCCGCTTCAGCTCTTGGCTAATTCATTTCCCAATGGAAAATCCGGGAGCCCGTCAACGGAGATCGATCGACCGTTCATTTCGCTGTTTTTTTACTCATATCGCTCAGACGTGCAGTCAGTTTGCACACGTTTGGCACTAACAATCGAGGAAGCCCATCTACTACTGTTTGCGTCAAACTTTATTCGCGGAACTGTTTCTATGAGAAAGAAAGGTCTACGAGAGTGTTCGTCAGTCCTTAACATCTTTCATATGATTTATTGAGGTCCCAGAGATGAAGGAGCTTCTATGGGACTCGATATGAATTCTAATATCTACGATAACCATCCTCCGCCCTATTTTCTCTGCGAAAATAAAAATATGGAATTATCCTTGCGGTTCGCAAAAAACCGAAATACGCCATTTGATCCAAAACCTGAAACCGCCAGCTCCGCGCTCACACTCTCGCGGTGATACGCCTGACACCCTAATCAAATAAGTACCTTTTACCGTAACCGAAATCACCCAACTCAAATAACACTATACGGTAACATGAATAAGGTTGAGATTCCAATGGGTGGATTGAGTCAGACTAGCTTCCGCATAAAACGTATTTGTAGGAAGGACGACCCAGAAAATGGGTATAATATACTCACACTACCGCTTCCTCGCCTTATTCTCCCGTCGCGTCCCTCAGGAGCCACGAGAAATTTATATAACAAGCTATCTCCCCCAGACTCGGTTATTGTAGAGAAAATACCGCCTCAGACATTATTTTTAATTAAACACAAGCGCTTTGCCAACTACATCAAACCCTAATCCATTCTGTACTGAATCCTAAAAAAAATTATATTCTGTAAAAATAATAATTTACCCACAATTAGTTATCATTACACAAAAATACCGCAATCACTTACCAATAGTTAGCGACTGAAAGTACACCTAAGTTGATAGTCTTATTTAAGACCATGACCGTTCAGTGCACTGTGGTCGAAACTAAAACATTTGTTTTGTGCATTCACCCCCTTTTCCTTAATTAACTATGCCAAATCTCACACTCTTCCATACGCGTAATAAGCTCAAAAAGGGGCACAAAGTTTTCTCTTCACGTATCGTAGCATTCAGATAGTCCAAAACCGCTTCTTGCGAAAAGCCACAGTCTCGCCTTGGTACTTCCGCAATAACGATCTGCACCGCGATATGAAATTACAGTTCATAGCCAAGTTCATAAAGCTCGCCTCCAAGCGACATTATGAACTTGCCACCCTTACCCAAATCCTCTGGTAAATACCATACCCGACTTTTCTATAGCTCCACCCACAAAACCGTCCGTCGACCGAGTCACGTTCTCGGAGATCCAGATGACAAATCACATCCGCTGAGGTGACTGATTTCTGAGTCATCTACATTAGATAGAGCAAACAGTTCACAGATACACCGACCTCGCCGGCGAGGTCGACGAGTCCTTTCAGTCGCCGCCTATATAAGGTACAAACATGTACGAGGTACAAACGGCCCAAGCGTGGTGCCCTTGCGCTAGTTGCCTCATCAAAACTTACAGGGCTGAGCGCGATCTGCGCTCGCCAAAAGTTCGGTTAAGCTGCAATGGCCTCAGAGGCCAACAGCGAGAAAAGTCCATTCAAAAAAATCCAACTAAAATTTTGACAAGATTTTGGCCACGCCAGCGTCTATATGTGTTCATTTAGTTCATCGTAACCACTACTTTTTGAACTCAAAGATTTTCAGTTTACTTAGAGCTTATTGATACTATTCGAGGGCCCTACGTCTTAACATTTTCTTACAATGAATTATCAAAGTCAAAGTTCTTTTTTTGTTAAATTACAACTCCTTGCAACGTCATTTGAAAATAATCTTTTATATTTGATAGATACGAGTATATGTATTCAAATATCTTCAAGATATTATGTAATCTTGTAATCAAATCCAACATTACTATTAAAATTGCCTTTTAATTATTTTAAACAATTTCTCTTTCAATCACGTAAGAGGGTGTTGCCACCCCCGGCTGATATTCATGCCAAAGAGGTTGGGCTACTACTACGAGTTCTTTCGTTACGCAAGACTTGAATTAAAACAAAAAGTTTTATCAAATGGTAGAGCATAGTCTCAGTGTTAGGAAATCATAATAAAGTTTTATAATTACAGGGATTTTATTAAAAATTATGGATTTTACTTTGAATGCCACAACAAAAACCATTATAAAAATATTTTATCTTATTAAATATCTATATGCATTAAAATCATTTGTAATTAAAACCTTTTTTTTGACATATTATCGGCTAAGATTATATACCTTAGACTTATTAAACTCTGGCTTTGCGCAGAAGACAAAAACGTTCGTTCACCGTGGTACACCATTAGATAGCACCGTAGATAGTACTGATGGTACTGTGGTAATTTTTATTTGCCGTTGAACCATCACCACAATGTCGATGCAGTTTTTTTTAAAATAAACGTAATTAAGGCGACGTATTGATTGATGATTTCATAAGACATGTATAGATGGAGTTAATTAATGATGAAATTGTAGTTAGATTTGCATTAGAAGAATGGCGAGTTTAGGAAAAAAAATAATTTAGAGTATTGGTCTAAAATAACATTTTTATTTTAAGTTCGCCTTATATTTGTTTTTACGTTGATGACAATAACAATATTAGATTACATATAGTATTTTTATTTATAGTGTTATCCGAACACATGCGGAAAATTCCAAGATTTTAAAATCATCTCAAAAATGTCAAGCCTAGACGGGACTTGAACCCGCGACTTTTCTCTTGATACGAGAACGCACTACCATCTGTGCAACCAGGCAATTCACGTCTAGGTCGAAATTAGTGAGATGATTCAGAATTACGACTAAAGCGCCGTTAGCTCCATCTACAGGAAAACTTATATAGTTCTTTGTACCTGCCCAATGCCAAACGTTGCAGTTCAGTACATTGACAAGAGATGTCGCGTTGCTTATTTCAAATAGTATTTTTATTTATAGTGTTATCCGAACACATGCGGAAAATTCCAAGATTTTTAAAATCATCTCAAAAATTTCAAGCCTAGACGGGACTTGAACCCGCGACATTCCTTTTTATACGAGGATGCACTACCATCTGTGCTACAAGGCAATTCACGTCTGGGTCGAAATTAGTGAGATCATTCAGAATTACGACTAAAGCGCCGTTAGCTCCATCTACAGGAAAACTTATATAGTTCTTTGTACCTGCCCAATGCCAAACGTTGCAGTTCAGTACATTGACAAGAGATGTCGCGTATAGTATTTTTATTTATAGTGTTATCCGAACACATGCGGAAAATTCCAAGATTTTTAAAATCATCTCATTCTTACATTTGAACATTTTTCGTCATAATGGATACTTTAAAAATTCGTGTAATTATAGAATATGAGTTCCGTCGTGGCACCAACGCGACACAAACGGCAAGTAACATCAAAAATGTTTACGGAGAGAACTGTACAAACGAACGCACAACCCTTTATTGGTTTTCCCGGTTCCGTTCTGGAAATTTTGACTTGAAAAGTGAAGCTCGTGGTCGTCCGGAGACTTTGGTCAACAATGATGAATTAAAGGCGATTGTGGAAGCTGACGAAACTCAATCTACAACTGAGATATCAACAGCTTTTGATGTTAGCATCAAAACACTTTTGATCCATTTGCGGCCAGGCAAGGTAAAAAAACTTGATAGATGGGTGCCCCACGAAATTAACGATCACCAGTGCAACGTACGCGTCGAGACCTGCCTCGCGCTGCTCAATAGGCAAAGAAATGAAGGAATTTTGAACCGAATTATTACGTGCAATGAAAAATGAATTCTGTTCGACAATCGAAAGCGCTCAGCAAGTTGGTTAGATCCTGGTTCAGCACCAAAGCAATGCCCTATATCAAAAATGACCCCAAAAAAGGTGATGGTCACTGTTTGGTGGTCTAGTGCGGGTGTGATTCACCACAGCTTTTTACAAAACGGCATGAGCATTACTGCAGATGTGTATTGTGAAAAACTGGAGATAATGATGGAGAATCTTGCATATCGGCAACCAGCTTTGGTCAATCGGTCGTCCCCACTGCTCCTTCACAACAACGCGCGACCCCATACTGCACAACAGACAGTCTCCAAGCTGCAAACGCTGAGGTTGGAAGCTCTCCCTCATCCGCCATACTTACTGGACCTTGCACTTACCGACTATTACAATTTTCCAAAATTTAGACAACTTTTTGGTGAGTACAAAATGCAATTCCCGAGAGGCAGTATAAAACGCCTTTGAAGAGTTTGTTGCCTCCCGCCCAGCTGATTTTTACAAGAAGGGAATCAGTAAACTGCCAAATCGTTGGCAAAGATGCGTCGATTGCATGGGTGATTACTTTGAATAACATAAATAAAAAAGTTTAAAAAAAAAAGTATTTTCACTTATTCCATACAAAACGGCAATTTCATAAGTTAAGACCTAATATTGTATTGTACAAATATGGCCCCGTAATAGTTTCATTATTGCATAGATAGGATAAGTAGCTCATGACTATATTAATTCCCATGATGGGCATCCTCGGATCTTAGTACACAGCTCTGTGAAGATATCCCACAAGAGGGTAGTCAGAAGAAACTTCTAACAGTACTTTTGATACATGCCAACTTTTTGCACACAATTTACGTGACAGGTTGCAAACTTATTGACACTTATACATTCTTAAATAGCAACAATATTTTCAAAATAATTTTCCACGATAAAACACCAATCATAAGCCATTTTAATTGCTATAATCTTGCTTTTGAATAGGGTAACAGATTTTTTAGTGCAGCGAATAAGTTGCGTGCCCTTTGTCGACCTGTAGACGTTCTCAGAACAGAATGTCATAGAGATTATCGACTGACTGTGACCCTGGAACGCGTGTGGAGAATTTAAAGTGTATATTGTTGAATTAATACGGTTGTAACTTATTATAAAGAGTATCTTGAGATTCAACAAAAACCCCGACTACGACTGTTTCCATGGTCCAGCCGGATAGCCATGTCGGAGTTTTTGGACTGTTTATAGATAGATAGATATATATATTTATTTCGACACAAGTGACAAACACTCAGAAACTACATACAGTGGATAATTAAAGACAGACAATCAAACACGCGTTAACATAAACAATAAAATGTTAGTAAAAACAAAAGATACGTACCCAGTCACTATGAGCCCTGTGCCGAAAAAGGAGAATGGCTCAGCATTATGCTGAGCAATACACTTATTGCTCAACGCTGGTTTTCAGTCATCAAACTTGCATTGACGTCAACGACGCCAGTTAAAGTGCCTTTATTAGAAAAAAAATAACATGTTTATGAACTCATGTTTCAAAATCTACTTACTATTTAGGCCTTAACCTAGTCATTTTACATCGCAAAATGACTCTGAATGGCGGGTTTTCAGCTCTAGCTGGGTTTTGGACGCAGATAATGGACAAATAATTAGTTAATGAAACCATTAGTTTCTTTATGGATAAGACATAAAATAGGTAAAGTGCGTATTCAAATTGACCTTATTTTTGTGGGTTAACGGTTAAAAAGCTTTCAAAGTGATTAAGTGCGTTTCACGAGCGCCTCTTGTGTTATACCTGTATTACTCCTTAGGGCTTAGCAAAGTTACATTCGACTAGCGTCATCGCTAATCGAATGTAACTTTGCTAAGTCCGAAAATGTATGGGATTTGACACATGCTATGGATATATCACGTGATAAATCGACAACAAACCTATGTAGAAAACGAATCGATTCGAAGCGAATATAACTTGGCGAAGTCTTGTCTAGCGGGACAATGTCAAATACTTTGTTCTGCCCGACCAACAAATAAGATAGTTATTATTAATAAAAACAACAACATACTAGGTATTATTGATTACTACTATTAGATCTCTTCAAAATTATCTCAATCTTATCAATTTATATCAACTTCAAATCAGCGTTGTATGTATGCATGTTTGTTTGTTCGAGGATATCTTTCGAAGCGTTGATCCGAACATCGTGAAATTTGATACATAAGTAGGTAGTGATGACCCAATTTCGGTGTGACTAAATGAGCTAAAAATGTTGGGGGACTGTTGAGATATTGGGGTTCAAGATAGGTAAAAAAAATGAAAATGTGACTATTAGATCAAGTGAGACGTCAAATGAAATGTCTTCATTAGTACATTTTGATCCCGTTTTTATTTTTTTGTTTAAATAAAAAATTGACCAGGCCCCTCAGTGGCGCGGATTCCGGGTAGATTCAATGTACACTTGACTATATTATCTCGACAGCGGCCAACTTGAGTGCGTAACCGAGTGACTTTTAAGTTGGGCACTGCAGCGTGTAGCAGGTAGGAAGATGCTCCGCAGATGCTTAGCAGTCGACGTCCTAGGCTGTATAATAATGATTTTGGTAAATCAATAATACCGTAGATCCACTGCAGCTACATCGGATAGCTTTTTTGACTAAGCTCAGTTCAAGACCTTTTGAAGTCGTTGCTTTTGGAAGAAAAAACAAAACAATGATTAGTCGTTGGATTTGTAAATTTTGTAACCCTTTATCTAAAAGTCGATTTATCGCAAACGTCTGAAGAATCTACATAATTTAATACAAACCAAATTCTACAAGTTTTCGAGTAAAAGCATTGTTGAAAATGTTAACGTTTAGCTTACGATAAGATAATTTGATAACACATTTGACTTATATACTTAGCAAACGCAGCGTATGGCCGTTATGTGTGTTTCATAACTAAAACGCGATACTTGTCTACTTTAAAAGTATCAACAACTAGTTGACCCGCCGAACTTCGTACCGCCTTGACATGAATATAACGCGGGCTGTCAATATACGTCACCCTGGTAGAATTGTCAATTGTTGTCCCCGGCCATCATTACGTATGAGAAAATGAATATATATTTACAACCAGACTTAACCATAGACAAAATTACGTTTAGCATTTGCATTTTGTTATTCCATGTTAGATGCGTTTTTGTTATACCAGGTTTTATAGTGACTTGTATTCTCTTTGATGTTTTATGTCACGTCACATGGGAACGCGTTCGAACGGGATAAAAAGTATCCTAAGTCCGTCTCCTGGTTCTAAGCTACCTCCCCACTAATTTTCATCCAAATCGGTTCTGTTGTTCTTGAGCTATAAATAGTGTAACTAACACGACTTTCTTTTATATATACATAGATAAGAGCACATATGCTGAATTTGTAAGAAGATTTTGTCTATCGACGTTTCGTAAGTCTGTCATAAATCAACTGCAAATGTATCTTTATTTTTAACCAACTTCAAAAAAAGAGAAGGTTCTCAATTCGAATGTTTTTTTTTACGTTTTACCTCATATCTCCGTCATCGATCAACCGATTTAAAAAAATCTTTTATTATTTGAAAGGAATACTTTCAAAAAGGTCTTATAGAAATTTCGTCGAAATCGGTTCAGTAGTTTGTTTTTTTTTGTTAAAAAAATACTTGTGTTTATTATTCTGAGGGTATCTTGCAGTCAACCCTACTAACTATGGAACCCTTTATTTAGCGTGGTCCGACATGAGTTAAGCAATGTGAAAAAAAAGAAACAAAAAAAAAACAAAAAAAGTGAACGCAGAAAATTCATCTACATTTTGTATGGAAATACGTTTAGTAATCCTTTTATTGCATGAATATTATTACAAATACTAGGCAGCTTTTAACTGATTAAAACGTTGCTTGCAGGGTTATCGGTATTCAACTGTTATCGTAAACGAGTATTATTTTTTAAATCTACATTGAATAGTTTACGTGGAATTTAACTACATTTATTACTGCTATCGGCTGTCCTCAAAAATTAAATATTTGATATGTATATTCATGGGAAGGTAAAAGAACAAGGGATATTTTATTATAACTGGTATTTTGGTATGCCAGACATCTTAATACAAGTAATGCAATCACTGCAACGCACACTTTTTATCATGTAATATTTTATTAGTTTTTTTAGCGTTCCGTACCCAAAGTGTAAAACAGGACCCTATTGCAAAGACTCCGCCGCCTGTCTGTCCGTATGTCTGTCTGTAAGTCTGTCACCAGGCTGTATCTCATGAACCGTGATAGTTAGACAGTTGAAATTTTCACAGATGATGTATTTCTATTGCCGCTATAAAAAAAAACTAAAAACAGAATAAAATAAATATTTAAGAGGAGCTCCCATACAACAAACGTGATTTTTTGCTCGTTTTTGCTCGATATTGATAACGGCAATAGGTAAACGCTTGAAATATTCAAAGAATATTTAGTTATATATTCACTGTAAAATGAAATAAGTAATTTAATTAAAATAAAACAAATATTTAAGGTGGGCTCCCATACAACAAACGTGATTTATTTGCTCGTTTATATAGATAATGGTACGGAACCCTTCGTGCGCGAGTCCGACTCGCACTTGGCCGATTTATTTATATATTTTGTCTGTTAAGTGCTTTTAATATATATCTATTTTTTTAGCTGGATAGATCTTCGTTTGACCACAATCTCACCTGATGGTAAGCGATAATGTGGTCTAAAATGAAATACGAAGATCTATTAAAGAGGCCCAGATTATATTCTTAAAGCAAAACAGACGATAGCAAAATATTCCATACCTTAGTTGTGCGCATCAAGAAAGTAGAACCAAAACGGTGTGTCCGAATGGGTGGTATACGAGTACTTAGATAAAAACAAAAAGAGAAGATACGGCACAAGCGTCTCGCAAGTGGGCAGCTCAAATTAGGTTCATGGACACAATATCGCTTCAGTCCCAATCGTGTGCTCGTATTACGGCGACTCGGCAGCGGCGCAGCAACTGACACTCGGCTCTCTCTCGCTTGCACTAAACATCTCTCATCATCTCGGCTCTTCGCTCTGTCTCGCTCACCTGATTGACACTCCACGTAATAAAATGATGTAACTTACTTTATAAACGTGTGCGTTAGATTATCTATGTAGCGTAGCAGGGCCTAGTTTAACTATTAGCAATGTAAGCGCGTACCGTATCTTCCCTGTTTTGTTTTTATCTAAGGTGGTATATTAACTAGGTACAGATAGATTAAAATGTTTGTTAATGAGTCTTTTGTACATAATATGTAGCTGCGTGGTCGATATTTCAAATAAATGATATATTTATCTATCTATCTATCACCGTTTTTCATCCATAAGCTGAGTAATCGAAAACATTGTTTTTTTATGATACGTATGGCAGACAAAGAACGTTCAGTCTTCACCGAAGCTTCACCCTGATTGACTAGAATACAAATATTTATTATAAATCTATTTTCAACGATCTATACTAGACTAATTATAACTATAAAAGCAATAATAGTGTCGGGCGTTTCCACAATCTACGTGATCTGACTGAAATCGTGTAGAACTACCCACATCGATAAACACGGAGTTTCATAGCTTGAAGATGTGTTTTATCGTATCATAAATCGATTGAATGAAAACAGTTTATTTATCAAATACCAAATTAAAATAATTGAAAAACCGGCCAAGTGCAAGTCGGACTCGCGCACGAAGGGTTCCATACCATTCTCGGAACCCTTCGGAACCAAAACGGCAAAAAAATCACGTTTGTTGTATGGGAGCCCCCTTAAATATTTACTTTATTCTGTTTTTAGTATTTATTGTTATAGCGGCAATAGAAGTACATATTCTGTGAAAATTTCAACTGTCTAACTATCACGGTTCATGAGATACAGCTTGGTAACAGACGGACAGACAGACTGTGGAGTCTTAGTAATAGGGTCCCGTATGACCCTTTGGGTACGAAACCCTAAAAATATAGAAAATAGTTATATAATATTGTATATGTTTTTTACAAGCTTTTATTTAGCTTGCAATGTTTGTTTGTTAATTCTTTAGGTCAAATATTGCGAGCTGAATTAAAACCACTTCCTCATTCTGGTTCCAATAAAAAAAATTTTATTTTTATTTTATTTATTTCATTTGACATGTATGTTCAATTCCAATGTCAATGCATTTATATGATTAACATGATCTGATTCTACACCCTGGATTGGCTCCAGACGAAGGAACTCCTCAACAGTCAACAGCACACATGCGAAAGTTTGTATACGCATTTAAATTTGGAATACTTAGGTAACTTTGGTGAGAATGCATTGATGGTACAGTGGAGGTGGTCTCATTATGGAGTCGGATGATGGACAATGAAACTTATGAATGAATTGTAGTGAGCTACTAGTGTTTGAGCTCATTTGAGTTTGCTTGCAGTTCTGATTATGAATTTTATAAAAGCTTGGTTTGAAAAAGTAATTTTTCTACAAAAAAATAAGTTTTTGTTTTACACTATGAGGTGACGGCACCAGCCCGTAGTAAGATAAGATAAGATAACTCTTTATTGTACACCAAAGTAAAACACAGAACATAATTCTTACAAATGGATTTAGTACAATGAGCGGTCTTATCGCTAAAAGCGATCTTTGTATGGACAGGATTATAATGCATCACATGACGGCGGTGCATCTATATAAAAATAAAAACATACCTACATACTATAAACCTAAATTACTAATACTAACACAAATTTAATTTTAATACAATAAGCTATTATAAAAATGGTTATGATGAATTAACAAGCAGCTACAACTTCAACACAAGGACAGATAATGGGTGTGCACTTTTGTTTTAAAATTAAAAATTGGGCAAAGCGTTCCACAATCGTACGGCTGTTACAGTGAAGGATCGACCATAAAACTCGTCGTATGGACAGGAGTTATAAGTTGGAGGGAATCTGAAGAACGCAAATGAAGAATCTGAAGAACGTAATGTAAAGTTGTTACCACTTCTGTTACCAATGTCTCTAACAGTTCCATTAACTTATTCGTTACATTCCATGTGGTGTCTAAAGACTAATCCTCGAGTGTTAACTATAGTAGGTACAAGAAGTGACAAAAAATTAAATGGCAGCTTCCGTTATGATTTTGTCAGGCATTTTCAAATTTAGTGATGTGAATACCAAATCAAGGCACTGATAACCTACTATTTATCTAGTGGTTCGCCCCGAACTAACATCACGCGAGTCTCCGATTAAAACAAAAAATATATTATTTGTAAAATTTGACTATCAAAATAGTGCCACGAAATGTTAACCAGCTAACTTTTATTATGGGTACTAGTTTTTATTATGGGTAATAACTCAAAAACCATAAAGGCTTTGCTAAAAATAAAAACGGAGTCTAAACGTGCTAATGAAGACCTTTAATTTGACGTCCCACTTGACACAATAGTCACATTTTGATTTTTTTTACCTCTCTTGAACCCCTAATATCTCGACAATCCCCCAGCATGTTTAGCTCTTTTAGTCACACCAAAGTTGTGCCCTAACTACCTATGTAATAAATTTCACGATGATGTGTCACACGGAATTTCAATCACACGCTATGAAAGTTATCCTCACAAACAAACGTACATACATACATACATACAACGCCAATTTGCCCAAGTTGATTTAGAGATCTCGCTTCGTTCCATCAAAAATAATAACTTCATGGTTATTATTCACAAGTTACAAGTAATTTACAAGTTTAGTTATTAGGGACAATACTTGCGAAAATGCTGGTAGCAAGATTTTAAAATCTATTCATAATTTAAACACCTGGTTCTCTACGAATAATATGCTCTTAAATGTTAATAAAACAAATATAATTTAATTCTCATTAAGCACTAGACCAAATGTTTTAACCAATAGCATGAAAGAAACACTTGAAGAATTAAACGTGTCCTTAGCCAGCAGTGTAAAATTTTTAGGTGTATGGCTAGATACTAAGTTATCGTGGGCTGTTCATCTTGAAACACTGGCCAAAAAATTATGCTCTGCTACCTATGCAGTTAAGAAAATTAGAGAGATAGGCGGAGTAAGGGCAGCACGAAATGTATATTTTGCTTATTTTCACTCTCTAATGACATATGCTATTTTATTTTGGGGAACAGCGGCAAATGCTACCAGGGTTGCTAACTTTGCAAAAGCGAGCTATACGCTATATCTTGGGGATGGGTTCTAGGCAATCGTGTAGCGAAAAGTTTAAGGAACTGAACATCATGACAATTATTGGAGAATTTATTTTCCAAAACGTACTCTATGTTAGAGAAAATTTACATCATATGAAAAGAGCTACAGATGTCCACAATATTAATACTAGGTATAAAAATCGCCTAATTATACCAACAACCAGATTATCAAAAATTTCCAAAAGCTATTATTGCACAGCGATAAAATTGTATAATAGAATACCCAAAAATGTTGAAAGTCTTGCCGACAATGACTTCAAATTGTTTATCAAAGGACATTTAATTAGCAAAAGTTTTTATCGTTTGGACGAAGCTTTTGCAGATAAAAACCTTTTTGCATTATAGTACATATTCATACATTGTAATTACTTTTTTATTTTATTATACAATTGACAATGCTTTTGCAGATACTTCTAATTTTATTTGTTATTATTATTATTTTATTTATTTCTTTTGTTTAAGTTGGTGTTTATTTTATATTGTAAAATTTGTTAGTCGCTATTGACATTCTAATTAAGTTACTACCAATGTGACATTGTACATTATGCTAACTATTTTTAATTTAATTTTTTATATACCTACTGACATATCTAAGAACAATTAATTTGTCGAAAGATGACATAAATGAAATGGTGATAGAGCGGCGCGCGCCACTTCCGTCACATGCTGAAAATACCTGATCTGTTACTCCCAACACGCCAAAAGTGATACATGTGTATCTTTCATAAAGTTAGAAATTGGAATGATAATAAATTACAAAACAAATTGATATATACTGTCTGGCATGCGATTACCTTATTTAAGTGCTTATACAAAGTACTTATAAAAAAAAGTGAAGTTAAACTATGCCAACTCTGTAATCCATTTGCAACTCATATTGATTAACCCTGCAGAACGTAGTGGCCCTTACTATCCAATCACCATTAGAAAACCATTCCGACGGTTAACGTATGGAACAATAAAACATGCTAAAGGTTACCGTCAGACTATGACCTAAATAAAGTTGAGTGTTCCAATTCAATTCCAAGCAATTACTGTATAGGTACACTCCATCGATGACTGTTTCCCACTTGTAGACCGTTTGTCCCCGGTCAGTGCGAGCTCCGTTGACAGATGACGGAAGTCTTATAAACAGATGCTTATTAGACATACATTGAATGAATGAAAATTCTTTATTTACCTTACAAGCTAGACACAACCGATTTATAGAAATAAACAAATAATAGTAAGCGTAATGGGAGGTATTATCGATTAACAAAGCGATCTCTTCCAGACAACCTTTGGATGGAGAGGATGATTGATTAATGGAAGATTGGCCGAGGTGTAAAAATAATAATCTTAATAATAGAAAATGAAAAATTATTTAACTTAGAAAACTTTCGTGATTGATTTCAATCATACGGGATTCATACATTTCATACATTTCATTTCAAATACGGGATTTATCACGTACCGTCTTATCGGTGTTTCGACCGCCAATGTTTCGGTTCAATTCGTGAACCTTCATCAGGGTGAGTGCGATCCGCTCCGAATAACGTCTCGCCTCGCACGAATTGAACCGAAATATTGTCGGTCGAAACACCGATAAGACGGTACGTGATAAATCCCGTATTTATAATAATGAATGAAAAATTACTTAACCCTAAATAGTTATATACATATGTACATAAAGGGTACTTAAATAATTTAAAAAAAATTAAAATCATTATAAAATAAATAAATATGACATTTTGAAAAGTATATTATATCAGAAGATATCTTATTCTTTGGTAGAACTAAGATTTAATTTAATAGTTTTGAAATGGTGACACTAAGAACTGAAAATGTATTCAAGCCGCAAGTAAACATAAGACCAGTGGCTCCACTTACATAGAAAAAACATTTTTTTAAATAATTTTCTTATATTTGTCTTGTCTTTTTTTTCTTTATAGACAGCTTGTCTTCAGGCAGCGATATCGGTGGATGACATAGTTAAATCGGCTGTCGATGGATGAGATAATAAAAGTACAGGATCATGGTGGATGGCATAAACTTGGGAAGGCCTATAGTAGTAGGTGAAGTCGTTGGTTAAAAAAATAAATATTGCTGGACATTTTACACATCGCTATCTAGCCATAAACTAAGCAGAGCTTGTACTATGGGAACCAGATAACTGATAGAGTACTTATATACTTTTTTTTGTAAATACATACTTTATAATATATAGAAATACAGCCAGACCCAGAACAAATATCTGTAGATCATGCAAACATTTGTTCCGCGGCGGGAATCGAACCCGCTGCCACCTGCGTCTCAGCCGGCTATTCGCCCACTGCGCCACGGAGGTTTTCAAACGAGGTTGCTGACGATGATGAAACAGCTTGCTAGGGCTTCCGATCTCTAGAGGTTAAAGTTACAGTAGGTACACACGGCTACACATCAAACTATACAATTCTAGTATAAGTTGACCACGTATTGTGTAAGCTTTTTGTAGAATGAGAGGTCAGCTTATACTAGAAATTTATAGCTTGATGTGTAGCCGTGTGTACGTATTTTTTGTGTTGTAAAATAAGCAGAGCCTATTCTGAATAATCCAGAAGAATTATCGTTCAGAATCTTTAAAAATCTTTTAAAATATTGTCTCAAGAATGAGCGAGTTCTAAGCAGATGCGCGTGAGACCCCAAACTTGCTCTAAGCAGATGCGCGTAAGACCCCAAACTTGCTTAGTTTGTGTTATAATGCTTTATTATCACATAAGAATTTACAATTCACTTACTAAGATAAACATAAACTAAATATACATTTAATAATGCCACAGAACGTAGTGATACAAACTAATAATATTAAATTTAGACAATATAAAAAAAACTTACGAAAATCACAATAAATTATTATGGGGGTAGTTGCACAATAGCGGTGCAGTCGCTTATCGTTGACCGCGAGTTTGGGGTTGCATATCTTGTACTATAGCATCCATATTAGTGATAGACAACTTATAAATAAATAAATATTGCTGGACATTTCACACAGCGCTATCTAGCCCCAAACTAAACAGAGCTTTTATTATGGGAACCAGATAACTGATAGAATACTTATGTACATTTTTTTTGTAAATGCATACTTATAATACATAGGGAAACATCCAGACCCGGAACAAATATTTCTAGATCATGCAAACATTTGTTCCGCATTTTTTTTATAAATCTTTTATATATAATTAAAATTTATGCATAAATCAGTGAATATGCTGAAGTTGTGTCAGAAAATACCCGTGGGCTACGTGTGCAAGTATAAATTGCACTCGACGCGGCCAATAATTAATCGGAGATGAAAGGTTTTAAAGCGATTCCTCGTATTTGTATCGGTAAGTGACAATTGCCACTTTATTGTGATTACTGAATAAATAACAGTCACATAAATGCCACCAAGTTTTATTTTCATACATTTTCAGATCAACTATTTCTTTCGCAGTGAACATCGAACCCGCACCTCTCGCGAGATCTTCCAGTACTAGATAGCGTGCATTACTCAGTTTCAGATTCATTTATTCGCAAACAATACATATTGTGTCGGAGCATTTGGTACGGTAAAAAAAATATGTAGTTTTGTTCTTAAAGATAATAATATTAATTATGGTAACAATAGAACGTTATTATTTACATGAAAACTAATTATAATGTTAGATTATATGATAATTGATATTTCATAAGGTCAAATTAAAAGACTACACAACAAAACAATCATTGTTCATTGCATTTATCTATATCTATACATAATATAAAGAGGAAAGATTTGTTTGCTTTTTTTTGTGTCATATAAATAATAAATAAATATTGCTGGACATTTCACACTGCGCTATCCAGCCCCAAACTAAGCAGAGCTTGTACTATGGAAACCAGATAACTGATAGAATACTTATATACTTTTTTTTTGTAAATACATACTTATAATATATAGAGAAACAACTCGACCCGGAGCAAATATCTGTAGATCGTGCAAACATTTGTTTCGCGGCGGGAATCGAACTCGCAACCTCCTGCGTCACAGCCTATTCGCCCACTGCGCCACGGAGGTCGAAGGTTTGATTGTGTTGAATAGGCTCCGATACTATTGGACCGATTTAAAAAAATCTTTCACTTTTGGGAAGCTACACTATCCCCGGGTGATATAGGCTACTATTTACCCAACTGCGCAGAAGGAGGGTAATGATTTTATTGAAAAACTACGCGTGCGAAGCTGCGGATTTGTCGGCTAGTATGAACTATTTTGAAAGCTATTAGTGTGATAAACTTCTAGTAGAGGCGGTGGAGGAGCGTGCAATTTTAGACAAAAAAATTGCGAGATAGTAGAGAGAATAGAATCTGCTGTCCGCTATCCGCGGTCTCTGCCAGCTCATCGCCCGTTGTTCATAATGATCCTCTTAGTTATTAAACGGTATTTAATATATCCAAAGGTTTTCCAGAAGGTACCATTTATTAAGCGATAAAATTGTTATGTCGTTGCTTCTAATAAGATAAAAAAAGATAATGAGTTTATATTCATTCATACAGAAATTTAGGCAGATATTTAATTTATTAGCTTGTACTAGGGCAGACAATTGCTGGAACCATTTTTTTTAACATAATACATTGAAAAACACCCATACCCAATTAAATTCAAATCAAAATCGCAACATCTATAATGAAATTTTACCTCCAACTGCAGCAAATAAAGATATTTCGAGATAAAAGTAAATTAAAACTAGCACATAACAGTATATCATAGGAAATACCGAGTTCACTAACTCTGAGACTTCAATAACAAGTCTGGAGGTGAAATACACACAAAAAGGTCAGCAAACGACGACCTAAATACTGACTGAGACGAAGAGAGTTTAAGGAAAGTTTTCAGACGTTCATAGAGACGACCAAATGGCAAATTGTGAACATTTGGTTGATAACCATGGTAGACATCATTTCATTCCAAAGACGTTCACTGCTAAACGTCAGTATACTGGATTTAAAGACGCCGCTGCGCAAAGAGAGGACCTAATGGCAAATTGCGAACATTAAATTAACCATTGTCGAGGTTATTTCATACGTAGTTCATTAGGGGGCAATGCTAAACCAATGCCACCAGCCCGGCTTATTTTAAGACATTCACGCGGGCGGGTTGCACTCCACTCATTTGCCCACAAGCTTTCATCGAGCTGAACTGCAAACGGCACAGGCAGATGCCGCGGGTTCGTGCCGCCGGAATATTTCCGGCTTACAACATTCTGAAACCGCCGGGCTAACCCACCGGCACTAACTCGGTGGTTTGAACTCGGGCCTGTGGATTTAGTACGTAGATGCCATTAGGTAATATGACGTAATAAAGGTCTGCAATAAACTAAGTTTCTATCTATCCATCTATTTTTAGGGTTCCGTACCCAAAGGGTAAAACGGCACCCTATTACTAAGGCTCTGCTGTCTGTCTGTCTGTCACCAGGCTGTATCTCATGAACCGTGATAGTTAGACAGTTGAAATTTTAACAAATGATGTATTTCTATTGCCGCTATTACATAAAATACTAAAAACAGAATAAAATAAATATTTAAGGGGGGCATCCATACAACATCATGATTTTTTGCTCGTTCTTGCTCGACAACGGCAACAGGTAGGTGCTTGAAATATTCACAGAATATTTAGTTAAAGATAAATAGATAAAAGAGATTTATTTTGCTTAACATGTGTAGTTATATGGTCACTTTAAAAATAAATAAGTAAATTAAAATAAAACAAATATTTAAGGGGGGCTCCCATACAATAAACTTGATTTTTTTGCTGTTTTTATGGATAACTAGCTGACCAATTCGCAGCTTCGCACATATAGTTTTTCAATAAAAACATTACCCTCCTTTGCGCAGTTGAGTAAAAAGTAGCCTGTGTTACTCAGGGTGAGAGTAGCTTTCCAATAGTGAAAGAATTTTTGATATCGGACCAGTAGTTTATGAGTTTATTCATTACAAACATACACACAAAATTACAAATCTTTCATTTTTATAATATTAGTATAGATAGTATAGAAGTATAGATGGTACAGAACCCTTTGTGCGTGAGTGCGTCTCGCATTTGGCCGGTTTTATTTTTTTATGTTATCGCTCTCTATGGTGGAATTTTCATTACGCGCTTTGCTCTCTGGGCAAGAGTAATCCAATTATCACAAATACTCGGGGTGGTATGGGGCGCAATGAAAATGAGCCATTAGTTTACGAGCAAGCCAGATATATAAAGAAAAGGATGGTTTATTGTCCACTACGTTTCATTTTGGGGATATTAATGAGATGATTTCGAGGGATGCAAAAGGGTGCTTGTCAATTTCATACCCACAAAGTTTAATGCTAGAAAAACTATATTATCTATACTTCTATACTATCACTATAAAGAGGAAAGATTTGTTTGTTTGTTTGTATTGAATAGGCTCTGAAACTACTGGTCCGATTTAAAAAAATTTTTCAATGTTAGGAAGCTACACTATCCCCGGATAACATAGGCTACTTTTTACCCAACTGCGCAGAAAGAGGGTACTGTTTTATTGAAAAACTACGCGTGCAAAGCTGCGGATTGGTCAGCTAGTTACTTATAATTTAATGTGCGCCGTTTACTTTAGCAGTTTTTCCACGCGATTTATTTGAAATAGTTGCCAGTGCAGTGCAGTGGTAGAAGTTCGACCGTAATTATTTTTAGGGTTCCGTACCCAAAGGGTCAAACGAGACCACATTACTAAGACTCCGCTGTCTGTCTGTCTGTATGTCTGTCCGTCTGTCACCAGGCTGTATCTCATAAACCGTGATAGTTCAACCGTAGACAGTTTAAATTTTCACAAATGACGTATTTCTGTTGCCGCTATAACAACATATACTAAGAACAGAATAAAATAAATATTTAAGGGGGCTCCCAACAAGTAATACATAAAGCACTGTAAAACCCTAAAGGTCTGTCTCAGTGCTTAGAGATACTCATGCCGCTACACATAAATTAGACACCTACTTAAACAACCCGTCACCTTTACCTAAACATAATGTTATAGTTATACTGACACTATTATAACCGATCTACCAACCCAAATTACCGTCTACAGTTTAAAAAGGCACAAAAGTATTGTTTCACCTTATCTGTCCTTCATTTTCCACACCAAAGGTCACAACGTCTCAGTCATTTAAACAGTATACCAGTGAAACCTTTGCCTTGACATAGCTCATTGGTAACCAAACGTGTCAAGTGCAAGTTTTGGTAGTAGGTACTGGGTATCAGAAATGAGGAGATCTGTACACAGACAGTATCTGAGCCCAGAGGATAAGAAAGTAGAAGTGGCAGAAGGCAGGAACTATTTTCTAAACTATTTTTCAAACGATATCTACAGAATTTTGGAGACCACGCACAAAGAAAAACAAGGCGTCACCCAACTAGATGGAAAAATGATTTAATAAAGGTGGCTGAAATCAGGTCGTTTTAGAAAATTATGGGGGATGTCTACGTTTAGCAAAGGAGATCCTATAACCGATACGGTGAAGATGATCGAGCAACTAATGTAGATCAATAAATAAAAGGTCACGGGAATAATAAACTTTAAAAAGCCAATGTCGTAGTTTCGATAAGTCTGTCGGGGTTTGCAAGAACGCAGGTAACCTTCCGAAAAATGCAGACTAGCAGATTTTTTTTTATATTAAACTTGTAGACACACAAGCTGACGGGTCTCCTGATGTTAAGTCGTCACCGCCGCCTATAAACTCCTGCAGCACTCGTAGTACTACAGTCGCGTTGCCTAGCACTTAATACCCTATTTACACCTGTCTTGAAGGCGTTCATTTTGAAGCCCACCGGAAAAACCTCCGGAGGAAGGTCATTCGACATGTTGCTGGTGCGTGGAAGAAACGAACGGGTGAAACGCACCGCGTCAGACTTCCACGCATCTACAATATGTGGGTGAGCTCGTTGCCGGTTGCGGGAGGTTCGATGGTAGAAGTGGGAAGCGGGAATAAATTGAACAGCTCCAGTAGATTCCAGTGTGTTTTCTCACTTATAGATATACATAAGATTAGGTAGCTTGCATTAGTGCTATTCTTCCCACCCCACCCCCAGCGTTCGGTGTATGAAGCTCCTAAAAACCTAACCTAGATGAGTCCACTGCTGAACATAGGTCTCTCACATAGGTTTTCATAGCCTTTGCCAAGTCGTTCTTCCATCCAGTTCAAGCGTTGCGCTTTTCAGTGCGTGGTCTCCATAAGTCAGTATTTTGAGAGTAGTAGATATTGATTGCAAAAGGGCTCGTCCGGGGAAGTACTACCATCACAGCTATTTCTACTGACAAGCAGCATTGCTGTTTTCGATTGAAGAGTATAATTACTGGTGAAATTGTATGTCTCAATTGATGGACGCAGGACAGTGCGTTGTAGGGCACATTTCTAAGGTTCGTGACCTACGAGATAGTAATTTGTTATAGGGGCTGGTGGCCACATATCATCAGGTGGGCCATTTGCGTATTCCATCTCATGGTGGGTCATCATTATGATCATCATCCACAGCCTGACTTCACCCATTGTTGGGTATAGGCCTCCCCATGTTTGTGTCATCCACCACGATCCTGCGCTAGTCTCTCCCACCTTAGGCGACCTTCACGATGTCATCCACCCATCTCGCTGCTGGACGTCCTATCTTTCTATACCCGCTCCTCGGCCACCATTCAGTCACTGTCCTGCTCTATCTGTCATTACCACGTCTAGCCAAGTGTCCCGCTCAAGACCATTTGAGCTCCATAACTCGAATCCCAACGTCATGAACCTTCGTTCGTCTACGGGGAGTACAAATAAATAATAAAAAAATAGTATGCAGTGTCTAACATATTGCTATATCTCTACGACTTATCTGTAAAGCGAAGAGTAAACAATAGACTTGAAATTGCTTTGGTGGTAGTAAAATCTTCTCAGTTCACGGGCAAGTAAGCCGGTAACTCCCATCGGTCCTCAGTTACTGCTGATACATCTATGGACTTACTATTTCGAAGAGCTCGTGCACGTTTAGAACTGCAACTTCGTAACTATTGTTCGTACACCTAGTTTATTAATCAGTTAAGCACCACAATCATAAAAAATGTATTAGCATGATCACTGATATTTTGTACACCAGGTTGAGAGTAATTGCGAAGGACTTTGTAATTAAAAATAATAACTGTAGAATCTATGTAGGTATTCTTTCAGAAGAAGATCGTTGCTCAATTATATAAAGTAGACGATCATAACATGCTATCTACCTTAGCCACACGTTTTTAAACGTGCACTTGTTCAGCACTTTCTAAGACACAAAAGAAATTGAACAGCACTTAGCGAGAACATCTGGTAGGCAATTTCAAAATAGGGTTAACTTTCTATTCACGGAATATTTTCTTCAGCGATGAGAACGCGACCAACAGGGTGCAGTCATACAAGCAAACCCATCAGCGCCCGTGCTGCGAGAGAGCGGTGTGGAAAGGCGCGCGGGGTGCAGCATGGCAGTTATGACCGAGCCTCTCATCCAACGTTTTCAAAACGACGGTAGTCGTAGAAAAGGTGAATGGCAAACAAAATTAATCTATTCTATATTTACACTGAGCAAAGATCCAAAAAAATGTGTCAATATTATGATTACAGCTAGATTATCTCATGATGGAGATCAGAGAGATCATAGATAGAAGAGAGACAACGGAATTCTTAGTTGGTTATTGGTAGACTGAGTGTGTTTATGCTTGTTTTGTGTTTGGGTGTTTGCTGGTTCCATTTAATGATTTCCAAGCTGATAACTAATAGACTTACGACGTTCCTATAGTGGAAATCCTCGAATATTCGGCTCAGTACCCAGATCCGTGAAGATATCCATCTATAGGTAAAAAGCCCATGGCAAACCTTTCATCTTTTTGGTTCTAGGACATGTCGATTTCCTCACGATGTTTTCCATAATGGTAGCTCATAGGCTTCCGCTGTCAAACTAGAAACATTTATTGTTTCGCCATGTCCGTCTGTCTGTCTGTCTGACCAGTTACAAACCTTTTACACGCAGACTATAAGTGATTTAAAACTATTGGTATGATGATTTATGTATGTTTTAAACATTTTTGAACACTAAGAAGTCCGTATATGTCATACTGTATGGAAATCCCGAAACGCAGCAAAATGACCTCAAAATGGCGGCGCTTCCCTCTCCACGGACTATGCGTCACAGTCCTCACTTATCGTAACAAATTCTTTGATACTTAAGCTATCCAGTGGTGTAATCAAATTTTAGATGGAGATGATAGATATGTAGCTGCAACACAAAACAGTATCCCCCGATTTTGTTATCATTCGATTTTTGAATTGCCTCCTCCACTATCGAAGAAATTTTATAAACATAAAACTTAAAATTTTTATAAATTTATAAACCCCTAAAAATGTATGTGGATTTTCATAAATTTTATAAACATAAAACTTAAAATTTTTATAAATTTATAAACCCCTAAAAATGTATGTGGATTTTCATAACAGTGCTGTTAGACCAATTTCTTTTTTTTTGTTTAATATAATCTATTGGGGTTCAAGTCTGTCACCCCCGAATCGGAAGTCAGGTTAGGTACATCCTACTCCCCATAATAAAGGCTTGGGTGACGACACTGTGGAGTGTCCATTGCCTGATAATACAAAGCCTAGAGGTGGCGTGCGTGGAGGTTCCGCGCACTTCTCACATCAGAGATAAGGCGACGAAATTGGAACCAGATGGGACTCCCAAGGAGCCAACGCCGTTGAAGCCATGGATGAATGCAAAGCGTACCCACAGCCTCGACCAAAGGTGTTCAGAAGGAACCCCGTGATGTTTTAGTCAGTAAGAGTCTGACATAACCTTCCGCCACCACCACCCTAAGGCGGAAGGTATGACGGATTGCCTCACGTAAAAAAAAAGGTACATCCTACTACTAGGGTTCACACGATTTCTAGTTCTAACCATCTAGTAAGAAAAATCCAGGGATTCCGGTTCAGTGTACCAATGCCATATCTATTTTGTTTCAGGTCTGCCGCTTGCAAGGACGGCCCGCCTTCAAATATTCATACTAAGATCGATAGCGCTATGCGCTTGCCTGGGACCGCGGTTAATCAAAACGTAAATCTAGCCTAATATTGTATTCAACCTCTACTTTGATTTTACTAGAATTCAGTCAGTTATGAACAGAATTTGCTGATATTTTAAAGGTGAAAGTTTTAGTCTTAATGCTAAGATGTTTGGTTTACAAAGTCGTAGTGGTTGAACTTACCGTTGCATTGATCAAGGGTTGACAAAACACAATATTGTAGTGAATTTACGAACCACAATCGATACGATAAAAAAGTGGTTGAATTGCTTAAGGGGGCACCGGAGGGACAATCGCCCATACAACACGTACTACCAAGATCATTTCTAATTGGAGCATATTTCTACCTTAATAAGGTATTATTTTAATTTGCATAGTATTTATCTAGGTTCCCAACCATATATTAGATCAAAATACTTACCTAAAATAAAATAGAAGCATATCGAATTCTGCAGGTTTTTACGTCATAAAAGACCTGTTTTCAATCTAATTGTTTCGTATTAAAAACAACAACATCTTACGTATCCTAGTCATGGGAACATAGATTATATTGTCTAGTTACAGAATAACAACACAATGAGAAAAATACAACAAGTTTTCAGTCATCATTTTTGGTATTACGGAACACGGTCAAAATCTAATCAAATTTAGAATCGTTCTATTGCTATCACTGTCGAACTGCGTGGCTAAACTTCGTCACTAAACAGGGATAGCGATATTCAGGCCGAAGTTTTTGACGTGGCCGAATTGAAGTTGCGCTCAGTGTTCGGCGGCGCGTTAAGAATCGAAGAATTAATTTATTTGTAACTAGCTGTTGCCCGCAACTTCGTATACGTTTCGCTACTAAATGTGTATGTAACCTAGAAATAAAGCTGAACTCGCTGTTGCAACTTGACTTGGCACCCCATTTTTTTCTCATAGGACCTGATTTATGGGATAAAAATTTGATTATGTGTTAATCCAGGTTATAATCTACGTACAACTAAATTTCATCGATCAGTCGATAAACAAACAAATAAATAAACAAACATTAAAACCTCGCATTTATAATATTAGTGTGTGTAATACAGACTAACGAATGTAATGTAATTTAGAAATACGGACCACCATTCCGTCACCATCTTACTCAATCACTCGTTGTCGCTTCAAGCCAAATGTCTTGCCTTTAAATGAGACTTACGATCGGCATATCAACTTACGTTTACTTTCAGTATTTCAGGCCACAACAAAATTCTTTTTGTGTTTCTAAACAATTACCAATTCATGATGTTGACCTCAACACATCAAATGTACTTGAAAGTTCAAGGGTTCATTCTAAGCATTAAGATTTGGGTATGAATTTAGTAAAATCTCTTTTCACTTGCACTGCTAATGTGGTGAAAAGCTGCCTTGAAAACGTAGTGGTTTTCATACACGTTGTACAGTAGTTTAGGGTCGTACTCTACGTTATGATTTTTTGGTAAGAAATCGTATTGATTTTGATGTTTTATTGTAGATATTAATTATATTTTATCTAAATCCAACAGTAATTTATTAAATTATGTGGCTGTAGGCCGCATACGATCTGTGACTGAAAATCTATGAAGGAAGCCTATGTTTAGCAGAGGAGTAGCATTTTAGCATTTTCATAACATTTGTAAAAAAAATACCCATAGCGAAAATGTTTTTCTTTTCAAAATTAATTTATCAGTCGCGCCTATACTTGTACGTAAAAAACATAATAATGATATCAAAGCATCGTCTTTATCTTCTTAATATTGTATAAAATGAAGTCGCTTCCGCTGTCTCTTCGCTTAGATCTTTTAAACTACTCAACGGATTTTAATACAGTTTTCAGTAATAGATAGAGTGATTCATGAGAAAAATCTATATGTATAATACAAACATAGTAACTGCGAAAGTAACTCTTTGTTTTTTAGTTTGTTTGTTACCTTTTCTTAGCTAAACGGCTGAACGGATCGTAATGAAAGGCAAGGAGATAGTTTATATAAGGGCATAGGGTACTTTTTACCCGACTGCGCAAAAAGGGAGTAATGTTTTTTATTGAAATACCATGCAGACGAAGCCGCGGGCGGGTCAGCTAGTATAAAATATATACCTATAATAGTACTTGCTCGATACAAAGTATCTAGACTTTGTATATCTTTTTGATTGAAGTATGTTTTTATTACATAACTACTATCCTATATTAAAAGAGGTGATAAAAGAAGGGTAATTTTTAATTCGTTTCCTTTTCAGGTTTATTTCCCACAGATTATACCAGCAAAAACTTCGCAACCATCACAATAATATCAGAACATTAAACGAGTAAGGTAAGCCTATGCTGCAGTCGGGACTCGGGCCGTAGGATGGCGCCTCGCTTCCAGAATTAATAACTTTCTGCCCCTCTCATCCCTAGCCGGCTAGTCCCACCCTCCCCACACTCTAGCGAGGTACTCCTGGTAAACTTGTCGATTAAGTGCGGAATGATCATTTCTTTGGAACGTTGACGGGTGCGGCCTACTTTACCGAGAATTCTACTAATTTTCTTCAATATTCTTATACCATGTTATCGTTAATCTTGTGCAACAAAAAGCAAACGAAACAAACCTTGGTAGGTTTCATATTAAGTAACATGTTTAAACCAATAAATACAAATACAAAGTAGAATGAGGCATTTTCTTTTTTAATCACTCATTTCAGGTTGTTCTTGAAATGAAATAAAAACATATATTTGACACGACAAAATAGTGGTTAATACAGATACTAATAACAGATACTGGGATACCTTGACTTCTGGCTAATTACGTTAATTTGTACATAAAATAAGACAAAAAGGCCAGAAGTCAAGAAATTCAAATAGTGCAAACGCTTAGATAAGCTTTTAACTAGGTACCAAATTAAAAATAGTCGCGCCAAAATGGCGCCAGCTCAGCATTTGCTAAGTAGGAAGGTTCTTCTCTTCTAAGCCTCGGGTGTCTTCAAGATGTCGTTCATACGGATTAATGCTTACTAATCAGAAATGATGGTAAGGACCTAAGCCATCCTTCCACGGATAAGTTGGCTCGCCCAGCACATACACTGTGGTGTCGTACTTGGCATTACAGCGGTTGTGTGCTTCCTGTACCTATAGATCGTGTAAACCAGCATGTATTTGTCATCAAGTGCTATAAATAATGCATTACTGATGGTAAAGCTTTTGTGAACGAGCTCTAGGAAGTGGACACCACTGCCTTACCTTTATCTGCTGCCAAATAGCAGTACTTGTGCTGCTGTGTTCCGGTTAGATGGTAATGGTAAGTTCCTGTAATTACTGGCACATAGGCATAACAGCTAAGTCCTATAGTATGGCAACGTATCCACATAGAGATCAAGACAACATAATAGCTTGTTTTGAATTCTATGTGGATATTCATGGACTGCAGTAGCCACTTAACATCAGGTGGACTGCATGCTCGTTTGCCATATAAGTAGTATAAAAAAATATATATTTGATAGAAATGTAAAGGCGTTCGTAGTAGTAAATATGCTTCAGCAATGATCCATTATCCACAGCCCGACTTCACCCACCGTTGGGTAAAGGCCTCCCCAAGTTTGTGTCATCCACCACGATCCTGCTCTAGTCATCCATCGACGGCTCACGACTTTAAATAAGTCGTCTAGCCATCTGGCTGCCGGACATTCTAATACTCTTCTAGGATCACCCTTCTATATCCGTACAATTATTATTAATTCAAAAGAAACTCTACCTGTCTGTCGATCTGTCTGTTTTTCACGACTAGACGACCAGACCGATACCTATGAAATTTTGTGTATAAATTACGACCAGGATTTTTACTGCAGCCCATGGATATCCACATAGAATTCAAAACAAGGTATTATGTTGTCTTGATCTCTATGTGGATACGTTGCCATACTATAGAACTTAGTTGTTATGCCTATGTGCCAGTAATTACAGGAATATACCATAACCATCTAACCGGAACACAGCAGCACAAGTACTGCTATTTGGCGGCAGATAAAGGTAAGGCGGTGGTGCCCACTTCCTCCAGTCCGTTCACAAAATCTCTACCACCAGTAATTTGGTACATAGGCTACATTTAACCGACTGCGAAGAAGGAGGGTCATGTTTTTGGTGACAACCACGCGTGCGAAGCCGCGAACGGGTCAGCTAGTAATATATATATATATATATACGAGTATATATTCTTCTATTCTATGCAATGATCCATTTATCCCAAAAGACTACTAAATTGTTACCTGCGCCTTTTTAAATAGATAACTGTGCGTTACTCGATATTTCTTATTCGAATCGGAAACTCGAAATTCGAGTTTTCCATCCCCTTTTCGAGTTCGCGTGGTAAGCTTTCGAGTATTCCGTCTCTTTCTCTCCCCGGAAGCCATTCGGAAGTTTCAGCACAGATGAAACATTACTACTATCGTTTAAAGGTTTCACTCTACATATTTCTAAAACAGATACTTTAATATGAATTATTTTAGTAAAAGACAATGCCTATTTCATGAATGATCAGTATTGGGATCCTAATATTTTGGAACTGAAAACAGTTCAAGCCATGTTGAGTATTAAATAAGTGTGGTAAGGTTCATTTTTCTTTGATAGCTTGTTTGGTAAGATGCAGGCCTACCGTTCGGAAGTTTCAGGAGTGTTTCGGTTTGCCTCTTTGACTCTGTTTGTGTGTGTAATGATTCGGCGCGTGAAATTCGCAAAAATGTCGCTGACTGCTCACAAGATGCTTATGTGATTGCGGCGTTAGGTTTGTTCGAGTGTTGTAATAATATTCGGTAATGGATAAAGAATGAGTATGAAATGGAAGGAATTTCATGATCTGCTTTTGTGGTACATTTCCTAAGTCCAGATGGTGTGAGGAGAAGTGCAGTGTAAATTAGATCATCATCATCGTCGTAGCAGTTATAGAACGTCCACTGCTGAACATAGGGCTACCCCATAGACTTCCGAAGAAACCGATCTTATGCGGCCTGCACCCAACGGCCACCAGCAACCTTTATAAGCGCTATCTAGCCCCAAACTAAGCAGAGCTTGTACTATGGGAACCCGGAACAAATATCTGTAGATCATGCAAACATTTGTTCCGTGGTGGGAATCGAACCCGCTACCTCCTGCGTCTCAGCCGGCTATTATTTGCCCACTGCGCCACGGAGGTCGTCAAAGATAGATAGGTATGTCAATATAGACAGAAATTTCTTTATTAAATTACCACACACACTGAAACAATGCAAATCAGAACTAAGCTAGAATGAAAATGGCATTACAATGGGTGGCCTTACCGCTGAAAGCGATCTCTTACAGGCAACATTACATGAAGTGAAATTAGCAAAAGCTATAATAGAGTGCGGTGTACTATATGACGGATATATATAATACTTTTGTACGTGTGTTTGTCACCTAACTCCTCCTGAACGGCTGGATTGATTTTGATGAAATTTTGTGTGTATATTTCACTGGGCTCTTGGATGGTTTGAAAATACAATTGGAGCCGGTAGCTGGCGCTGTTGTAGTGATCCAGAAAATTGCGGACAATGTCACGGGCACACAACTAGTGATGGACAAGTTCTTATATAAATAAAAACGGGACATTTTACAAGATTTGTCAGTTTTTGTGGGTCGCGATATTTCGGCATGGTAGCATGCGCGAGTAAACATATATTTTTTTATATATCGACAGGCGAGCGACAGCAACTGGCATACGTACTAGGGATAAAGATTTCTCACCTAATTTTTTTTTCATGTGTACTATAATATTCTACTGTATTTTAATATAAGAGTTGTGTTGCGGGTGGCCAGTTTTTCCAGGAAAGTAGTTAAGTCATATAATGTAAGCAGATTATGCACATAAGTGGTATACATATAATTTTAAGTTATGATTAATATTTTAATTTTTATATATTAATTAATAAGCTGAAGTGGGATTTGGCGGGTCACGTCAGTCGTATGGTCACACACAAATGAGCAACAGTCGTCACACAATAGGTGCCTGCAGATGGGCGTCGAAGCCGGGGCAGGCCGAGGAAGCGTTGGCGTGACGACCTCGATGCATTCCAAGATGGCTGGTGGGACGTGGTGAGTGGTCGTGAGATGTGGAGAAACATGGGGGAGATCTTTGCTCAGAAGTGGGAAAGTATAGGTTAAAAAAAAATATTAATTATTTGGGGTGAACAAACAGGGACACAATAAAAAAAAATAACCAAGTTATATATAGAAGGATAATTGCAACACTAGCACCGTTTACCACGGGCTAATTATATGTACTATGTTTTAGGCTATGTAATAAACGGTAGGTACACAGTTAAGTACTTATTACAAGTTTTTTATTATCTTACAATGTATTTTTGTCCGGGTGGAACCGTTCAACTGAATTTTAAACCTGTTCCCCTCAACTGATTAAGCTGAAATTTCGAATACATATGTAACTTTGGTGACAATGCAATAATATGGTGACTAGGAGGTGGTATGGACATGGACAACGGAACTTCTGAATGGATTATAGTAGGCTACTAGTGTTTGGGCTCATTTGAATCGACTTGCGGTTCCGATTATGAATTTTATAAAAAACCTGTTTTGACTAAGAAATTTTTAAACCAAAATAATTTATGTTCTATACTAATGTATACTAAAAGTTCACGTAATGATTTTTAAACTCACCAGCTCGCGTGATAGAATAATACAACTAGAATAAACGTTTATAATCAATTATTCTACGTTTAAATAGATTGACTCGTAGCAGAAATATCCTGTGGGAGTCACCTACGTGCTCTGATTCAAAGGTCAGGCTTGAGACCGAGTGGGAGGTGTTCACCGGACAAATAATATTATTTAATTATCATACTTATGGAAAGCTTATGGATTGCAAATTATAAATACTCATTGATCTATTTACGTTAATTTAATAAATTTGCGAAATTTATATTCTATGTTGTAAAGAGATTCTTTACAACATAGAATATAATTTCGCATCTCTGCATTTCGCAATTTCGAATATAAAATGCGAAAGTTTGGATGTTTGTTTGTAACTCAATCACGCCGCAACGGCTGAACCGAATACGATGAAATTTTGTATATAGAGAGAAAGAAACAAAACGTATTTATTCAGACCACCACAAATGGACACAGAAACATATGACACGAAAAATATAAACTTACTAAAAATTTTAAGTGTGATGGCGAAAGGGTCCTCAGCTCAGCATTTGCTACAGCATGTTGCCATACTGCAGCGCTGGTCTTCTGCTGAGACCAGTGTTGACCTCACGGGCACCCAGACATATTTATACAACTATAAGATTAGAAACATTTACATTATACATAACCAACATTAAATCTAGCACCTTCTACAGATCACTATCTCAAAAGTCATACAAACCATGACTGACAATTGATTAATAGTTCGTGCCAAGCGTATATACGTAGATTATAACCTGGATCACCAATTAGTTTACCATTTATCCCATAAATCAGTTCCCATGGGATAAAAATGGGATGTCAAAGTTTATTAAATATGAATTTTGCACCCCAGAACAAAGCGACGAAGCCGCTGGCAACAACTAGTATTATAAATACGAAAGTTTGGATGTTTTTGTTACTCAATCAAGTCGTAACGGCTGAACCGATTTTGATGCAATTTAATGTGTTCGTAGATTATAACTTGGAATACGACATAGGCAACTTTTTGTCCCATAAATCAGGTTCCTTGAGATAAAAATGGGGTGTCATGTCAAGTTGCAACAGCGAGTTTAGCTTTATTTCTAGGTTACCTACACATTTAGTAGTGTACGCCACAAAAATAACATGCTTGGTTTTTAGGGTTCCATACCCAAAGGGTAAAACGAGACCCTATTACTAAGACTCCGCTGTCTGTCTGTCCGTCTGACACCAGGCTGTATCTCATGAACCGTGATATTTAGGCAGTTTAAATTTTCACAGATGATGTACTTCTGTTGCCGCTATAACAACATATACTAAAAACAGAATAAAATAAATATTTAAGAGGGGCTCCCATACAACAAACGTGATGTTTTCGCTCGTTTTTATAGATAATGGTACGGAACCCTCCGTGCGCGAGTCTGACTCGCACTTCGCCTGTACATGCAAGAAGCATATGACCCACCAGATGTAAAAGTGGTAACCAACGCCTATAATAAAGTATTGCCTCGTAGGTCACTTACACACGGCTACACAACAAGCTATAAATTTCCAGTATAAGCTGACCTGTCATTCTACGAAAAGCCTACACAATGCGTGGTCAGCTTATACTGAAACTGTATAGCTTGATATGTAGCCGTGTGTACCTTAGAGACGTGTACTGAAAAACTGATTTGCGTCTATCAACTTGAGACATACAGGTGTAAACCTGTACCTGTAATTTCACCGGCAACCGTACCCTCCAATTCTTAACACATCTGCTGGTGACAGGAATAGCTATGATGGTAGTACTTCCCTTTCACTTTTCACTTGGTACTCTACTACTCTCAACTAAAGTAGATTATTCTACATCATGTTGCATCATACCTCATACCTCACGTGGACGTCCTACGGCTGATATGATGATGATGATGTTGCAACATGGCACATAACCAAGTGATATAATTTAACTAGATTGTCGGCACGCATGCCTTCTTTCAGTCCGACTTCGACTTTATGATCATTGCTATATTAAGGGATGTAACAAGATCCCTTGAAATTATATGCGTAATCCGACCTTATGTTACGAAGCTCCCAAAATTGAATTTACACAGAAAAGTATCTGTAATTGGACCATATCTATATAAACATCTGTAAGTGACATGTTTTAACATAAAATATGTATGTGTATATATTTCTAGAAATCAAATTTATACAGGTTATAAAGAAATAATTTTTAGCAATAATTAATGAGAGACATTTTTATATATTTAGACACACAAGCTGACGGGCCTCCTGATGTTAAGTGGTATTTATTTGTTTACCTACAAAACAAATAATTACACATAATCACACTAGTATTATAAATGCGAAAGTTTAGATGTTTGTTTGTTTGTTACTCAATTACGTCGTAACGAATTAACCAATTTCGATGAAATTTGGTATGTACCTACGTAGAATAAAACCTGGATACTTATGCTACTTTTTGTTGATTAACAACGCGTGCGAAACCGCGGGCGGAAGCTAGTCTGTCTATAAATCAAATTTCATCAAAATCAGTCCTGCCGTTTAGTCATGAATGAAAACGTAACGAACAAAAAGACAAAGAGACAAAGTAACTTTTAAATTTATAAGATTAACAATATTATTAATTTATTAAAATTATTATGCTTAGGTTATTACTAATATTAGGTACAAAATATTAAATTAAAAAAAAAAGCGTAATGAAAAATTGGTGACAAGATTTTTGCAAACTGCAAAAAAGTCAACGGTAGCATTTTGGCGTCTTTACTAAACCAGTAAAACATTCAAAACTAATAAAAGTTTTTAAAGCGAGATATCCGTGTATGCTTGCGAGAGGGCTCAAGGATTTGCCTGAAACTTTGCGTACAATGCGATCGCTTTTATGCGCTTTGGGAAAGCCTTAAAGAACATACTTATGTATGATAAAATGAGCATTCATTAAGATTACCAGTCAAATAAAAAAAAACTGATCCTGTATTCCAAAAATTAAGATTATCATCACATTAATATTATAAATGTGAAAGTTCGGATGTTTGTAATTATTGATTAAAACGGGTATTTATCGCGTATGTACCTGTTTTATTTGTTTTTTTTATTGAGTCAACCCGAGACCACGACTGTTGCAACACAGCCGAAAAGTCGGGATAACAAATTAATAAGCTACATACGCGATAAATACCCGTTTTAATCAATAATTATGCACAGTGATCGCAAAAGTTTGAAAAATACTTTCGGATGTTTGTCTATTTATTTGTTTGTTTGTTACTCAACTACGTCGTAACAGCTCAACCGATTTCGATAAAATTATGTATATACGTAAATTATAACCTGGATTACCACATAGGCTATCTTTTATCCCTTATTACCTTAAATCAGTTCCCATTGGATAAAAATCGGGTATCAAATCAAGTTGCAACAGCGAGTTCAGCATTATTTCTACCTATACATTTAGTAGTGTAACGCGTACGAAGTCGCGGGCAACAGCTAGTTGTCAATAAAGAGTCTGTTGCTTATAATATATGTCATTTGTTAATTTTCTTTCTATTCTATCATTGATCCTTACATTGCCTAGCTCTACGCGTCTTAGACAGTTCATTACAAACATACGTAAATAAACTAAAAATGTAGAAATAACGTGTGTGTGTATGCACGTAAGAAGTTAGACTTCTTTGGCGTAACAGAATAAAAATAGCTAAAGAATTCATCCCGTATCCCACAACTCATTGTTTGTTAAAGGAATGATAAATTAATAAAATATAGTTATGAGTTTTCACGGAAACTTGAGAGACAGTTATAAGCTAACTTCATCATGTCGCTTTTTGGCTGTCGGTGTGCACGCGCATGAGACAGTTATTAACTAGCTTCATTGTGTCGCTTTTTGGCTGTCGGTGTGCGCGCGCATGAGACAGTCATTATCTAACTCCATTGTGTCGCTTTTGGGCTGTCAGTGTGCGCGCGCATGAGACAGTTATTAACTAACTTCATCGTATCGCTTTTTGGCCGTCGGTGTGCGCGCGCATGAGACAGTAATTAAGTAACTCCATTGTGTCGCTTTTAGGCTGTCAGTGTGCGCGCTCATGAGACAGTTATTAACTAACTTTATCGTGTCGCTTTTTGGCCGTCGGTGTGCGCGCGCATGAGACAGTTATTAACTAGCTTCATCGTGTCGCTTTTTGGCTACCGGTGTGCACGCGCATGAGACAGTCGTTAACTAACTCCATTGTGTGGCTTTTGGGCTGTCAGTGTGCGCGCGCATGAGCCAGTTATTAGCTAACTTCATCATGTTGCTTTTTGGCTATCGGTGTACGCGCGAATGAGACAGTAATTAACTAACTTCGTCGTGTCGCTTTATGGCTGTCGGTGTGCGCGCGCATGAGACAGTCATTAACTTACTCCATTGTGTCGCTTTTGGGCTGTCAGTGTGCGCGCGCATGAGACAGTTATTAGCTAACTTCATCATGTCGCTTTTTGGCTATCGGTGTACGCGCGCATGAGATAGTAATTAACTAACTTCGTCGTGTCGCTTTTTGGCTGTCGGTGTGCGCGCGCATGAGACAGTTATTAACTAGCTTCGTCGTGTCGCTTTTTGGCTGTCGGTGTGCACGCGCATGAGACAGTCATTAAATAACTTCATCGTGTCGCTTTTTGGCTGTCGGTGTGCGCGCGCATGATACAGTTATTACTAAACTTTATAATGTTGCTTATTGGCTGTCGCTGTGTGAGAGCATGAAACAGTTATCAGCTAACTTCATCATGTCGCTTTTTGGTTGTCAGTGTGCGCGCACATGAGACAGTTATCAGCTAACGTCATCATGTTACTTTTTGGCTGTCGGTGTGCGCGCATCGTAATAAGTTTATTTTCGTATTTTTTTCCAAACGCGTCAAAAAAGTATAACTTTAAAAAAACGAGTGTACTTAAGACCACACGACTGAATTAAAACTACTTTTTCAAAATATTAGTTTATAAAATTGTTCAATTACAAAATTGTCCACACGTCTGTAGGTCGATCAGTCTATGTTCATTCTGGACAGACGCAACTCGCACTCGCACATTAACGTTTAAAAATATACGAAACGTAACTCTCTCTCCTTCTATATTCACTAACTTATATATCCCTCTCAACTCCCGTTCGCACTTTTCGTAATGCATTCACCGGTCAAGCGTGCGTAAAGAAGTTTTACCTACTTCAAAACAATAATGTAAAATAGTACGAAAACCACTCACTTATAATGTATGTATCTTATAAGTATGGATTAGGTACTTATTTGATTTTCTATTATTAAGTAATCAAACCACTTGCTAATCTTTTCAACCAAGTACTCTCACAAGCTATTTCACCAAAAGAGTGGACAAACGCTACTGTTACCATCTTACATAAGGAGGGGGATTTATCGTCATTGTCTAACTCTAAACCCATTAGCCTACTGTCCCAGGTCTATAAATTGTTCGCCAAAGTCTTATGCAACCGATTATCACACCAGTTCGACGCATATCATAAGGTTAGCTGGAAGAAAATGCTAATTAGCATTTAGTTCGCCTATATATCATTTTATATGTGCAATAAAGAATTTTCTAATCTAATCTAATCTAATATCAACCAGTCGAACAAGCTAGCTTCCGGAGCAGATATTCCACTATAGACCACATACACGCAGTAAATCAAGTGATTGAAAAATGCAGGGAATATAATCGACCTCTCTACTTTGCATTTGTCGATTACGAGAAGGCGTTTGACAGCGTAGAGCACTGGGCTGTCTTTCAATCTCTCTGTCGCTGTAATATTGACAAGCGTTATGTAGATATCCCCCGGGAGCTCTACTCGGCCGCCACGCTGCAAGTGCGCATGCACTCTTTGACTAATTTTCTGCCTATTAAACGAGGTGTACGTCAAGGTGATACCCTATCCACCAAACTCTTTACAACATTATTAGAAGAACTCATGAAAGTGTTGGACTGGAGCGAGAGAGGTACAAACATAAATGGACAACACTTGTCGTACTTGCGGTTTGCCGACGATCTTATCCTTTTAACTGACAATGCCACCGATCTCCAGCGTATGCTTAAAGAACTTAACGACGCATCAGTGAGGGTCGGGTTACGTATGAACATGTTCAAGACTAAAATCATGACAAACGTCTCCAGGAGAATACCTAATATCAATATGGGTATTCAACAACTACAACTGGTTAAAGAGTACGTTTATCTTGGACATTGTTTATCATTTGGCCCGGGATCTCAGGTGAAAGAAATATCCAGGCGAGTGCAGTTAGGATGGACTGCCTTTGGCAATCTTGATTCCGTTTTCAGGTCTAAGATTCCGCAATGCCTTAAGACAAAGGTTTTCAACCAATGTGTCCTGCCTATCCTCACATACGGTGCTGAAACATGGCCGCTCACGAACGAACTTGTTCACACGAACTTCTCCATTGCTCTCTGAGCAACTCTTATGCTCAAGCAATGGAGCGTGCCATGTTAGGCATCTCGCTATTGGACCACATACCCAACATCGAAATACGACGCAGAACCAAAGTCATGGATGTGGGTAGAAGGATCAACCAGCTGAAGTGGAGATGGGCTGTACAAGGAGGAAATACGGAAGAAGGACGAGAGCAGCAACCGAGTGGTGGCCACAAGAAGGACACATACCAGTTGGCAGACGACCAGCCAGATGGTCAGACGACATCGCGAGAGTTGCGGGAAGGCAATGGATGCACTTGGCACAGGATCGGAGAGAATGGCGTGATAGCAAGGAGACCTATGCCCAGCTGTGGGTGGATGTGAGCTGAGATGATGATGATGATGAAGAATATTCTTTTTAAACCTAGGCCAATCTTCCATTGATTCTTTCAATCCAAAGGTTGTCTGGAAGAGATCGCTTTGTTTAGCTTTAAGCATTATGCTTACATTTATTTGTTTTTATTTCTTTTTTACTGTTATGTCTAACTTGTAAAGTTTATTAAAGAATTATCATTCATTAATTCATTAAAACATACTAAAAAGAACTACATTTTATTCATAAAGCAGTAGGTACTGAACACAAGTTCCCGAATGATCACAGTAAATTTCCCACAGTTTACCCCCACATTAATAATAATTCTTACTAATAACGAAACAACGCCATTCTGTAACATCAGCCAAACTTTCTTACCGAAAAACATGGACGTAAAAAATCTCTGGATGGAGTACAACTAACTAGAAAATTACACACTCCGAGTGCGCCAATTTATCACGCATACATATGCAGCTGATCGGCGCCATTGCGTAGCGTAAGAGTACATCGAACGACGTGCGCGAGCCTCAGTGAACATTTTTTATTCCAACAAGTCAACACGCGCGTTGTCACCCTGAAATACACAGGTAAAAAGTTTTATGTGCCCGCCCATAATATTATACCTAATCTGTACTAATATTACTTATAAAGAAAATATATATGTTTATTTTTATTAAACAGGCTCCGAAACTAATGGACCGATTTAAAAAATTCTTTCACTGTTGGGAAGCTACACTATCTCCGGGTGATATAAGCTACTTTTTACCCAACTGCGGAAAAAGAGGGTAATGTTTTTATAGAAAAAACTACACGTGCAAAGCTGCGGATTGGTCAGCTAGTTAATAATGAAAAAATATTGGCTGGACATTTCACACAGCTATCTAGCCCCAAACTAGCTTATACTTTGGGAACCAGATAACTGATAGAATACTTATATACTTATTTTTTGTAAAAACATTCTCATAATATAGAGAAAAATCACCAGACCCGGAACAAATACCTGTAGGTCATGCTAACATTTGTTCTACGGCGGGAATCAAACCCGCTACCTCCTGCGTCTCAGCCGGGTATACGCACACTGCACCACGGAGGTCGTAATGTTTCTAAATAATCCTAATTTTCAATTATTTCTATCCGTGTAGAATCCAAATTGGTTTAGAAAGAAATAAGAAAAAAGAAAGAATACATTTATTAACATAAACTGTACCTACACAAGAAGCAGACGCAACACATAAACGAACATATTTATACACGACTAACTGACCAATCCGCAGCTTCGCACGCGTAGTTTTCAATAAAAACATTACCCTTCTTTTGCGCAGTCGGGTAAAAAGTAGCCTATGTCACTCGGGGATAGTGTAGCTTCCCGACAGTGAAATAATTGTTTAAATCGGCCCATTAGTTTCGGAGCCTATTCAACACAACAATCAAATCTTTCCTTTTTATAATATTAGTATTAATATAGATAAAAAAATACATACACACAGGAGGAAAACAACACATATGTGTTTACCTATGAAATTGCCATTTTGTATGGAATAAGTGAAAGTACTTATACTTTTAAACATGTCTGTTATGTGGAAAATTTTCTATGGCTACGCTCCGAGATTTTGTACGTCCCGGAGAAGCGACCCAAGGACCCCTGTGTACCCTCACCCTAATAAATCTAAAGGTATCCTACTCGCGGCCAAAATTTGGGAGCAGATCAATGCCTGTGTTGTTTCAGTAAGTTCGGCATTCTTGAACACCTCTCATGGAGATTAGATAGGGACGTGATACGCCATCTGGCGCTTGACTGATACTCCGTACGTTTATTAAATATACTAAAAACGTAAATAGAAAAATTAACTCAATAAAACATCCTGCATGGCCTACGTGGCCATAGCTTGTTATAGGTTACCACTTTACATCAGGTGGGCCATATGTCTGGTCCATCTCCAGATAGTATACAAATAACCATAGCGAAACAGAAAACATAAGAATAAAAATAAGCACAACTTAAATGGACTACTATAATACTTAAATATATGCTAGTCTCCGATTAAAACAAAAAAAAAATATTAGTTATAATCTTTGACTATCAAAATAGTGCCCCGAAATAAAAACCAAAATACTTGACCTACAGTTTCATTCAAATTACAGGTAACGGGAGTTCATGTAAATATGGTTATACTTTTTTGAGGTACAAATTGCAGTTATTCTGGATTTCAGACTTTTGCCTAAATTTGTGTCACTTATGCTACACGCATACCAAATTACAGTACTGTGGGGTACAGGTGCACCCTGTAAATTTTGTCTAAGTTCAGTTTTTATTATGGCTAATAACTCAAAAACTGTAAGAACGTTACTAAAACTAAAAACAGAGCCTGAATGTACTAATAAAGGCCTAGCTTTTTTTACCCCTCTTGAACCCCAATACCTCAAAAACCCCCTACATTTTTAGCTCATTTAGTCACACCAAAATTGCGCCATCACTACCTACCTATGTATGAAATTTAACGATGATCGGATCAACGCTACGAAAGTTATCCTCAGACAAACAAACATACAACGCCGATTGCCCAATGTTTACTATCGCTAAGTACCGATCTGTACCAAACAAATGTATCATTTTATTTTGAATTCTTTTTCATGTGCTACGACCCGTAGCTCTTTGTAGCACTCGTAGCACTTGCTACGAATTCCAACCAACACACTTGTTAGGGTGCGACACCCAAAACTGCACCAGTACATTATTACGCCATTAAACTAAAGAAACCTGAAACAAAAAATACAAAAATTACGGTAGACATTTAACTATTAACCGCGTCACTGATAAATTCACGTTATAGTCCGTTTCGTTAAAGTAGTCTCGCGGCCGTTTAATAAACTAACAGTTCTCAGTTATATATAAGGTAAAATAAAGTAAAAAGTATTAACTTTCACAGAAAAATATACACTTGCAATCAACTTAAGCTATACATATATATGAGAGGATAGTTAAGTATAACGTTAAAAATTATCATCACTACATAGAATAAAACAAAGTCGTTTCCCGCTGTCTGTCTGTCCCTTCGAGTATGTATGCTTAAATCTTTAAAATTACTCAACGGATTTTGATGCAATGTTTTTAATAGATAGAGTGATTCAAGGGAAAGGTTTGTATGCATAATATAGTAAAGAGACACTGATTTAGTGATTTATAATGTAATGTCGTAAAAAACCCCATTTTTTTTGCGCTTACAGTACAAACTCTGGCTGAACGCTACGAGATAGATCAAAATAATGTACTACAGTATTGTACACCTTAAAAAGGTCTACAAAAAAGTCAGAAATGGTATATGTCTACCTCTTAGGAATAACCCACAATAACCATTTTTTATACTTTACTTTTTATGAGAAATAATGGCTTATTTACGAAGCAATTCTAAGCAGTACAGCATTAATCCTTATCCAATTAAGTACCTTAAATACATTGTGCATTTAATATACATATATACAAACATACAATTAATATATAAAGAAATTCTGTAGTATGTATATTTAGTATCAGCATAACACCAGGGCGAAGCCGGGGCGGGTCGCTAGTTGTTAATAATCCTTGAAGCATAAACCCTAGCGCCCAAGCCAGATTGTTTCGTGATAAAGACTATGTCCGAAATAGTTACATCTGAAATGGTACACATCAAGCTATATTTTTCCAGTATAAGCTGACCTCGCATTGTGTATGCTTTTCGTAGAATGAGAGGTCAGCTTATACTGGAAATGTATAGCTTGATGCGTAGCCGTGTGTACTAACCATGTGCACCCCACGTGAGTGCATGCTCGATGTTTTTGCGTACTATAGACCAAAAACGAACCGATAAAACTTAAGACAACCGAAATGTTTTTTTTATGTGAATTGATTTCGGGTAGGTAAAGGTAGTATTCGATTCTTAGCGACCGCGACGCGCGACCGCGACCCGCAACCAAGTACGGGTCGCGCGACCCACTGCTTAGTATGGATTTATATGGAACACTAAACAAACACGGTGACCGCGTCGCACGACCGGTGGGCGTGGCTAGAGAGCAGCGTGGCGACCGCGACCCGGTCGCATCGGAGGCAGTGCAGTCACGCGACGCAGGTGTGAAAAACATCGAAATGGCGCCGTTTTCACCAAACGAGGATGAGAAGTTGATAAAACTAGTGAATAAAAACCCACCTTTATATGATTGTAAGGCTCGCATCTTATAAATATGTAAGAAATAAATATTATATTTGGGAAATAATTGGCAATGCAAGAAATAATAACACAATCATAATATTATCATCTTCTTCATCCTCCAATAGCTGCAGAATAAGTTTTTACCTAGCTGCGGGTAAATTGTTCGACATATTGTGCAGCAATAGAATACAACAGTCACCTATAAAAATTGCGGGAAGAGTGATGATGTCGCCACCGCGGTCTCTGACATCAGAAGGGTAGGGGTCGCCCTGTGACAGCCGTCCATGGTCGCGTCGTTCAATGGTTGCAGTCGCGCGTCGCGGTCGCTAAGAACCGAATGCTACTTTAAAGGCCATTGTTTAAATGAAATCTCCATAAATTCAAATCTCGAATTTCGAATTCCTCAACTTACTGCATTTTCTAATGTAGAGTCTTATATTGTTCATTTTTAAACCGGGATTCCTATTTTGAAAACATAAAGGAGCTGGTTAGAAACAAAAGGCTCTTGAAGCTAGTGACGTGTAATCAAGAATCTTTTGTGCAATGTACCCGTTTCTTTTTAATTCCACCGCAAGCACGAGCTTTTAAATGAGTTTTTATTTATTTTTGTGCATTTATGGGCACAATCATGACACAGTGGATCGATAGACACAAAAATAAAATAATTAGGTGATACAGTAATTTTTTTATAGGGTGGTCAAGCGCTCATATACTAGCTTCAATATATATGAAAATGGTGGGCAATTAACATGTTATGTTTTGACTTGCTTTTAACTACGTCTTGGGGTATAATTTAATGGGGTATATGTAAGAGATTCGAAGATTATCAAGCCAAAAAGTAACCTTGTTACTACAAAGTAGTTAAACAACTGTTCAACGTATGTATAAAACATTCCCATTCCTCCCAATTTTTGTTTAGTTTTTTTTTTAAATACGCGCTAAACAGTGTCTACTTTTGTTGAGACCCTAGACGTCTTATATTTATCTAAGCTAAATAAATTTTAGTAGCGTACATTATTTGTTTATTTCTGTAACTAGAACAGCCATGGCAAATTATACTAATTGCAATACATGTCATAATTATACATAGGTCACACTAATAGTTTCCGGAATTGGCCACTTACATAAAAAATATTTAAAAAGTTATTACTACATTTTAAAATGGAACTCTTTAGCCGTAGAATAAAATTTAATTCATCTGATTGTCAATTGTTTTCACATCGTGGCGTCATTTTAAAAATGGCGTGATTACAATAAAATCAATTTAACTCGGTAAAGGTCACCCGTGCACCGCTGTGAACAACAAACACATTGATGCTGTGCGCCGTATGATCGAAACAGACATGCATGTGACCTACCATGAGATCCGGACATCTTTGGACATAGGCATGACTCAAATACAGTCAATCCTACGCAAACATTTGTATGTGAGATCCCACACATTTTGAATGATGTTCAAAAAACGGACCGCATCACTTGGTGCCATTACTATGCTTGCCAGATACAACGAAGGGGGTTCCAATTTGGTGTGAGACATAGTAACAGGCGACGAAACATGAATTTATAGCTATTATTCTAGCTATTAATGAAGCAGCACTAAGCGTATGGGTCTTTCGAGATGAGCCGAAACCAACCAAAGTGGCACGCATGAAAAGTGCCTCAAAGTGGATGATTACTTCTTTTTTTAATAAACGGAACACATGACTACTGTTGCTTTAGAAAATCGTCGTACCGCGAATATTGACTGGTACACAACCATTTCTTTACCGAAAATTATGGACAATCTCTGTGAAAATAACGGTAAACGCCGTATCATCTTGAATAAAAATAGGTGCACAACTTTATTATTGATTAAAATAGGTATTTATCGCGTATGTACCTTTTTATTTGCTATCCTGACGTTTTGGCTGTGTTGCAACAATCGTGTAGCTTCAAGTACTCCAGTTAACCCGTGAGATTGACTGGAGTACTTGGAGCTACCGTCGAGAAGTGATGGCAGCTGCAGCAACTACCTTCACTTGGTCTTCAGAATTAGAAATGTCCTCGTTCATATTACGAGACATTACACTAACCGTATGCACTGAGATGACCGATCACGACGCACACACCTAGCAATCACAGGGTTCTAGGATTGTGAGAGTCTATAGCCATCTTCCCGATTTAAATTTGGAAATTTCTTGATTTCAATCGCTTCACAAACCATCCACTTGTAATAATAGCGTTCACTAGAGAGAACATTAGGACCATGAAGTTCAATCCAATGATTCGGTTTCGAGTCTACTGATGCTTTGCTATCGCTGACTTGTTTACCTGGCGATTTTTGAGATCTGCAATAGCTCTTTGACACGGTCGGCTATGGTTTGCCTGATGTTAGAACGGCCACAGTTACAGTCTATCTTATAAACACCAGGCATCTGCAAAGATATAACGTCCTTCGGAGTCTATAAATGCTTGGCCATCTTTGAGAGAAGAGTGAAGACCGACTTAACGACTTAATTGAAAACCTCTTCAACACATTTCCAATTTTATCCGTCACCCCCTTCAAGTAAGGCTTAAACGTTGGCATTCCACAGGCCTCCGTTGGTTTTTCTCTGTTCGTGCGTCTTGGTTGCCGTCTACTTACATATCCATTGGATTCCAGAACCTCCTGAACATGGGCCAGATCACTCTCCAGATAATCAGGGTCACAGAGCTCTGTTTGTTAACGACGAAACAACAGATTACAAATGGCGAGGATGGTGGTGTGACGCAGCGACCAAATAGCGGTCAGTGTGTGTTGGCGTTCTGTACAACCTGTTCTGTTGGTACGTACGCAATAAATATCCGTTTTAATCAATATTTATGTACAATGGTCGCAAAAGTTAAAAAAATACTAAAAATAGGTGCATCAGGTCAAATAATATAGGGTGTATGTCGTCTACTGCTGAAGATAAACCTACCTCGTAGATTCAAACGCTCACAACAGTTAGGCTGACTTTCCAATGGCGGCTTTTTCTCTCAAAAAGCTTTTTTTATACAACAATCTTTTGGTATTTATTAAGTTCTATTATAACCTACCTTGAACTTCTATGACTCGAGCTGTACCGCTATTGAGCGACATTAAAGTCAAGTTCTCGTTAGAGCCTGAGCATTGACCGTTGATTGATGCGCCTGCGCGTGCGAACCCGCCGGCGTATTACTTAATGGTACCACATTTTCCATCTTTAGTTGTGAGCGTCAGGTCCTTAACACTTTTGTTAGACGTAAAAGTAGTATAATATGTATAGACTTGTGTTTAGTGACTGTAAACAAAACTAGATGGCGCGACTACATTTGTACATTTGTACAATCGCGCTATCGAAGCGTTCTGGGTATAATACCACATCGAGTTCAATAATATAAGTATATGCTTACTTCTACCAAGTCTGACTGTTTTATTTACAAGCATTTAAAGCCAATTTGGTTTGAATTCGTACACTTTTTAGTGTTCCGTGCCTCAAACAAAAGGTAAAAAAGAACTCTTGTCAGTCTCTTCGTCTGCCTGTCCGTCTGTCACCACCGATTTTCTCAAGAACGGGTAGACCTAGCAAGTTGAAATTTATACTAGATACTGAGGTCTATAGTCCCTATCAGGTATATAAAATCAAGGTCCTGAGTCAACACGATAAAAAGATATGGGCAAATTTAGATTATCGCGAAAACTTGTAAATACCAAAATTTACCTTAATTTTCAAAAAAAAAAGTGTTTTTATTTTTCGAAATTTTCCATTTACTTGTGCTCTACCTTGATTTTTACCAAAATTGACAATTCTAGGTCAACCGGAAGTACCGGAAGGTTTTGGGTCGAAAACCTATATGGTAGTTCCCGTTGATCTAGAATCACCAAATTTGGCAAAAACCAAAAACAGCACTAATAAAGGAAAAATTCAAAAAAAAAATAAGTTGAAAATTAAAGGGTGTCCCCATACATACATAGTTGACGCCAAAAGTAGTGAGTTGTATGGGCGCTCATATAATTTATAGGACTAGCTTAATCGGCACCAACCTCAAATAAGGTAACTAAATTAAATTGTGCTATTGAATAAAATTAATATTTAAGTGGGGCTCCCATACAGAAGACATGATTATTTGCGGTTTTTTAGGTAATGGGTACGGAACCTTTCGTGCGCGAGTCCGACTCGCACTTGGCCGGTTTTTATTGGATATTTTTGGTATCTTCTATCGTAGAAAGCAAATATAGCATATAATGGGAATGGGGATGTGGAATCAAACAGATAGATGAGTTACACTGAAAAAAATGTGGAATCAAATCTATCACTGGATTTGTTCACTGGATTAGAGTGGAACAAGGCTTAATGTCCACTAGATAGAAATACGACTTGATAAAGACTGAAGGGAGTCATAAGGTACAGCCGAATATTACATGTATGTCTCAGGCTCACAGGCGCAATGTAATGCTATGTAGGCCAAGTCTTTGTTGGACGTGACCACAAATATTAGTTTGCGGTACATGAATATACACATTTAATTTTATTTTATCAATGAACACTATCATCTTTGTATACATTTATGTCTATCCATTTATTTGTACCATATAAATGGTCCAGATATATCCAGTCTCTTTTACAATACCTATCGAATATATCAAAAAAAAACAAGTAACGTTTTAACACAAATATAACAAACCTAACCAAACTACTGAAAAAATACAGTTGCTATGAGACCAAGATGAAAGTATATTCTTTCGAATAAAAAAAAAATTTCTAAATCGGTTGATAAATGATGGAGTTCTGAGGTAAAAATATAAAACAATTATGCGTCCCTATAAAATTAAAAGGTTGCCCTCGATTTTTTTGGGATCCCATCATCAGATCCTGACATGGTGCCATTGAAACTACCATGTAAAAAAAGAATTGGTCGAATCGGTCCAGGCATCTTCGAGTAATTGGGGAACATGTGTACATAAATAAAACCGGCCAAGTGCGAGTCGGACTCGCTCACAAATGGTTCCGTAGATGTCTAACTATCACGGTTCATGAGATACAGCCTAGTGACAGACGGACAGACAGACATCGGAGCCTTAGTAATAGGGTGCGGTTTTACCCTTTGGGTACGGAACCCTAAAAATAGGTTACTTTTAACAAAAATATAACCAACTTAAACAAACTACTGAACTGATTTTGATAAAATTGCTTTGAGACTAATATATATGAAAGTATAGGCTTTCAAATAAAAAAGGATAATACAAATCGGATGATAAATGATGGAGTTCGGAGGTCAAAACGTAAGGCAATTACGCGTCCGTATAAAATAAGAGGGTTGTCCTCGATTTTTTGGGATCCCATCATCAGATCCTCACTTGGTGCCAAAGAAACTACCCTTTAAAAAAAAGAATTTTTCGAATCGGTCCAGGCGTCTGCTAATAAGCGGGGAACTGATGTACACACGTATAACTGAAATTTCAGTATAAGCTGACCTCGCATTGTGTAGGCATTTCGTAGAATGAGAGGTCAGCTTATACTGGAAATGTATAGCTTGATGTGTAGCCGTGTGTACATAAAAAAAGATTTGACGAATTGAGAACCTCCTCCTTTTTTCGAAGTCGGTTAATTAAATCGTATGAACCAAGATAGAAAACAAATTGTACCATCTCTCCCCCAAGTTATTCCTCAGACAGTAGGTACTTACTTCGTTGTTTCCAAACAAAGAAGATGCATTAGCAAATCATACGAATATGTATGGAGAGGAGTAAACAAACCCCGACTCCCTTGAAATGTTCACTAACCAAGCTACATATATTATTACCTGATACATTTTCCCTCGTAGAAAAGCTCCCTTTAATTTTACTCACACAAGAACAATACCGAGCAATAAAACGACTTATGCAACTGTTTCTTCAAGCCAATTCCAAATCTATTCATGAAGATGTAGATCTGAATTCTAAACGTCAAAAATTGTAATGTATGTTTGTTACAGACTGCTACAGATCTCGATGCAGACCATATAGTGATTTCTTTCTTTTATATACGCTTTTGAGATTATAGAATAGAATTGCGAATAGTCTTTTAAGCTGTGATACAAAATAAAAATAAAAATAAATAAATACGGCTGGACATTTCACACAGCGCTATCTAGCCCCAAACTAAGCAGAGCTTGTACTACGGGAACCAGATAACTGATAGAATACTTATATACTATTTTTTTTGTATTTCATTTCATTTAATTTATTTATTCATAAACAATTATATAATTGTGTTTGAAATCACATCCTAAATACAAGTTACAATATTTTAAAATTATCACATAGGTACATGTCAAAAATAATAAAATAAAACAAAAGAAATGTCTACTTGCCTATATATAAAAATGTCAAAAATGTCAAGAAAAGTCAAATGAAAAATAGACATCAAAGAATATAAAATAAAAATGATTTAGAATAATATTACTAAGGAATTAATAATACAAACATGTCACAAATTAATTAAATTGACCATTAACTTAAAATCTATATAAAAAAAGAAAACGACTATTCAATATTATTACATGTCATAAAATCATTAACTAAATAAAAACACCCTTCAACAAAATCTCCTTTAGTCTTGATTTGAATTTAAAAGGACTGTCGATAATTTTCATGTCAGTAGGCAGTGCGTTAAAAAGTCTTACAGCTTGATACCGCGAGCCATGTTTGGCAACATTCAACCTTGGACATACTTAAAATATATAGAATATCCAGACCCGGAACAAAAATATCTGTAGATCATACGAACATTTGTTCCGCAGCGGGAATCGAACCCGCTACTTCCTGCGTCTCAGCCGGCTATTCGCCCACTGTACCACTGAGGTCGTCAAAAATATAATATATTAATTCTGTGTGTGATTGCTAATAGTTCAATTTGAATTATTAGCTAACACATGCTGATGATAACATATAGGTAGTCAAGATAATAATTATGACGCTGAGATTAGTGGAAATACCGAAAAGCCCACTGACTAACGAGGCCATCCTGATCGATCCTCGACATAAGAAGTGGGATTGAATCTTGTGCGGCCCAACAGCTCCCAGCCCAATCGCTATTGGAAAGGAACTTACCTATTAACAAGTAACTTTTTAAGAAAAATATAAAAGACATTAGAATAGTTTTTTTTTATAGAAAATATATAAAACACATGCTCGCTATAAAATTTGAGGGTTGCCTCGATGGTTTTGGGATATCATCATCAGACCCTGACTTGGTGCCCATGGGACCATCTGGGAAGTATACCCTTTTAAACAAAACAAGACGTTTTCGAATCGGTCAAGGCGTTTTCGAGTAATCGGGGAAAATTAATAAAATAAAATATTCCGATGAATTAAGAACCTCCTCCTTTTTTTAAATCGGTTAAAAATAATGCACATATATGTAATAATGTCTGTGATTTTTTTATAATTTACCTGCGGGCAAAAGAACTGCCACTTCTTAAGTTTAAACATAAATTAAAATTATACCTTGTTACCACAAAAAAGTTAACCGCGAAAAAGTAAAAAAGTTTAACAACTGTTTACCGAGTATTTAAAAATATCCTGAACAATTTTTGTGACTGAATTTTTTAAACACGAGTTAAACAGTGTTTATTTTTTGTAAGACCCATTGTTTTAAGTTATGACATTTATAGTTTATAAAAGTATTTGAATCACACTAATATTATAAACTAGAAATTATATCTACGCTCATTTTACACTTATCTTTTTGTTTTGTACCGCACGCAATAGTTAAAACATAAAAATACATATTACTCGTGCGCGATAACTTGGGACCTGCTAGGAATTCGACTCTCCGACCGCTTCCCCTGCATTTCCCCGATGGCGCCCGTATTGTACCGTTCGCATCACTATTTTTTACTAGGGTTTTTAGTCTCGTACTGGCCTACGTCACGTAACGACGCGCTCTGGAATTCTTTTAGTTTTCGTTTGTGTTATTGTTTTGTTGTCTGGAAATAAGAAGTCAACCATGTGGACAGGCTTCGACAAAAGTATTGGGACGATGACCTCTTACAAGAGACGAATGAATCGCAAATAATTATAAATTTATCGGATACCTCTTCGTCAAGTGATTATAGTGAGACTGAGGACGAAGAACAACCTCTAGAAGGCATAAATCCACTAAGTAGTGACGAAGATGAGATAATGTAAATAATAGATAAAATAAATGTATAAGCTTAAACATTGTATTTTTATTTTATTCAAATAGTGTAAAAAAGATTAGATAAAAAGCAGCGTCCTCCCTGAGTAACATAATAAATTAGGTTAAAAAAAACAAAGACGAAGCCGCGCGCGGCTGCTTGTTATGTTCGCTTTTTTGCGGGCGGTACAAACACGCCAATATGACGTCACCGCGCTCAGGTCCCAACTTATCGCGCATGGGTAATACTAACCAAGTTGTTGTTTTATTTCTTAGTTCATATACTTATGCAGTTGAGATAAGTTACACCGCCTCTGGGCAAGGTACATAAAGTGGGGCAAATGCGTTACCTTCGTCAATCAGTTTGGATTTAAATAAATATGGATTAATTAGATTTATCGCGTATGTACGTTTTTTATTGAGTCTACCCGCGACGAAAAGTAGTCTATGTGTTAATCTAGGTTATGATCTACGTACATACCAAATTTCATCGCAATCGGTTCAGCTGTTCCGGCGTGAAAGAGTAACAAACATCCATACATACAAACTTTCACGTTTATAATGTTATTAGGATGCGAAAGTTTGGATTTTTGTTTATTTATTTATTTGTTTGTTTGTTTGTGACTTAATCACGTTAAAACGGCCGAATTGATTACGATGAAATTTGGTATGTACGTAGATTATAACCTGGGTTACCACATAGGCTACTTTTAATCACAAAAATCAGTTCCCATGAGAAAGACATGGGATGTCAAAGTTTATATATGTATTTTTGCACCCTAGAACAACTGGTGTTGCTAGTAAATATATAAAATGATTAATTTGACAAAGAATAATTATATTTGAATACTAAATGTTTGATATACATCAATAGTGTAGGAAATCTTATTTTGTACCCCCAATAGTTGGAAAGATGACCTGATAAAGGTTGCTGGGAGCCGTTGGGTGCAGGCCACACAAGATCCGCCGCTCCGTAAATCTATGGAGAGGCATAATTCTGCAGTAGGCGTCCTGAGGCTTATAAGATAACGATGTTAAATGTTTAAAGAAAGTTTGTTGAAGTTACGTTGACTAATTGAATTATTTAAAAAGATTTAAGAATTTACCGAACTAAGATCATCATAACAAAGAAATCTATACAAATAATTGAAAATGTCCATTTTAGTATGCAACGCGCGCGTTGAAATCTTTCATACGGAACCCTGAAATGACTCATATGAAAACATCCAATAAAGATTGACCTTAAAAATGCGCGCTATACAAAGTGCTCATATCAACTTTTTTAATAAGTACTTTTGGAAAAATTTTGGCTACATAAAATTAAGAAAACTGATTTAAAAAATGTTACTCTCATAAACACATCCACTAAAGATGTCTATTGTTATTACCCCCACGCAAAAAGAGAGGTGTTTTGAGTTTAAAGCTTTTTGTATGTATATTTTTTTGTATACTACATTGAGATGGGACCAGCTTATGGCTTACCTGATGTTAAGGGGAACCAACAGAGAATTGCCTCTTGCCTTCAACTTGAGGCATACAGGTGTAATTTCATGTGCCTGTAATTTCACCGGCAACCATACCCTTTTAACTGAAACACGGTAATGCTGCTTGACAGCAGAAATAGCTATGGTTGTAGTACTTCTCCAGGCAAGCCTTTTCACAAGAAACTCTACTACTCATTTTCATATACATGTCTGTCTGTAATATTTTACTTCCCCATTGGATAAACTAATTTTATACAGTTTTTGTTTGAAAGTTGATAGCAGTTGAGCCGTGGTAGCCTAGTGAAAGCTGTCCTAACTTCTTATTCGGAGGTTATGGGTTCGAACAGATAGAACTTCTATAAACAAAAATAACGCAATTGCGGCCATATAGTACGTGGGCCTAATTATTCGGGCCACAACGTAAACAATCCCAACTTGTCACTTATAAGATTGCATGTATCAAACGTCTTCTTGTATTCACAAGTCTAAGTACTGAGTTGAAGATCCTGAGCGTCCATCATGGAGAAAAATTTAGTCTCAGAAAATGTTTTACAATATTCTGTCAAGGGTGAACAATTTCACAGTTAAGGGGTCTGGTTCTCACGTTCTTAGATGCCAATCTTCTAGAAGACGGTCTAAAGAGTTTCCCAATTTCATAAATTTTATCTCCTTTTTAAGGTTCCGTACCCAAAGGGTAAAACGGCATTATATTACTAAGGCTCTGTCTGTCTGTCTGTGCGTCTGTCACCAGGCTGTATCTCATGAATCGTGATAGTTAGACAGTTGAAATTTTCACAGATGATGTATTTTTGTTGCCGCTATAACAAGAAATACTAAATAAAAACAGAATAAAATTAATATTTAAGGGGGGCTCCCATACAACAAACGTGATTTTTTTACTCTTTTTAGCTCGATATTGATAACGGCAATAGGTAGACGCTTGAAATATTTACAGAATATTTAATTATATTTTCCCTTTTAATATAAATAATTTACTTAAAATAAAACAAATATTTAAGGGGGGCTCCCATACAACAAACGTGATTTTTTTACTCGTTTTAGCTCGATATTGATAACGGCAATAGGTAGACGCTTGAAATATTTACAGAATATTTAGTTATATGTTCCCTTTTAAAATAAATAATTTAATTAAAATAAAACAAATATTTAAGGGGGGCTCCCATACAAAAAACGTGATTTTTTGGCGTTTTTATAGATAGTACGGAAATCTTCATGCGCGAGTCCGACTCGCACTTTAGTACGGTACGGTTTAGTAGTACGCGTTTAGTACGCACTAGTAGTCGGTTTTTAAATATAAATAACAAAGGTAAGTAGATTCAGAGGCATTAAGCTTCTTTATGGCAAATAGCCGTTGTTTTCTGAGAACGGCCTATTTCAACAATCTCCGACGATCATTAGCAAGACTCATGTAAACCTACGCGTTTTGCTAAAAAAGTCCCCGTGCTTTTCAAACTAAAGCGTATTTTTCAGGCCAGGGATCTTAGCACGAATCGTAAACGTTAGCGACACGATACCAAACATTATTAATAAAAAACTAATGAACGTTAGCAAGACGATCTTCGTAGTCGTAGCACTCTTGGCGGAGTGATCGTGGTCGTAATGTCAGGGTTGTGGCGCGCTTAACTACCCTTCGCCACTCTTCTCGCACCGCTGCTCTTCTGGCACATTCGTTCAAAGGAACATCTATGGCAGCCCTTATTTGATCCGTCCATCTCATAGGCGATCTGCCACATGCTCTTTTGCCGTCAACCTTCCCCTGCACCACCAAGCGTTCAATGGAGAGCTCCCCGCGCCGCGACACGTGTCCAAAGAAGGTAAGGATGCGAGATTGTACCGTGGAAGAGATACGCTGATTGATGCCAAGTTCTTGAAGTATGGACTGATTGGTACGGAATTTGGTCCATGATACCCCAAGCATTCTTCTCCAGCACAACATCTCGAGAGCGTCTACCTTCTTTTTCTCACTTTCCCGGAGAGTCCATGTCTCTGAAGCGTACAAGAATATGGGAAACACTAGTGCTCTTACAAGACGAGTCTTGGTGGCTTTTGTAATGTTCCTGTTTCTCCATATCTTCTTCAGTTTGTCCATTGCTGATCTAGTAATCGCCATACGTCTCTTGATTTCATCAACTCACCCTCCATTGTTTGAAATCATTGCTCCAAGATAAACATATGATTTGACAACATCACAGTTCGCAATTTCTGTGACTTCCGGCGAGTGTCATTGACGCGGTCCACAATCATCATCTTGATTTTGCTTCTATTTATCTTGAGTCCGAACTCGAGGCTGATTGTTTTCATCTTACGAAGTAGGTCTTCCATGTGGCGAATACTAGTTGCAAACAAGGTGGTGACGTCTGCGTACCGTAAGTTCGCGTTAGTAAGCCGTAAGTAAGCGAGACGATACTACATGTTAAAATTCAACGACATAGAGATGGGCCGTGATATTTTACGTTAGCGAGATGATTGCCAGTGTCAAAGTTTAAGTAATGACAACAGCGTCTGTGACATAAATCGTTTATTTTTTAGTATAACGCTAGCGATACAAAGAAAAATGTCGAATGTTAGATGATCTCTGTGGCACAGTCGAATGGTGTGGGTTTGATGCCCGCCGTGGAGCTTTTGTATCATCAGCAAATATTGGTATTGCCAACCCCCATAATTTAACTTTTTTTATACTACATATATGGCAAACGAGCATGCAGTCCACCAGATGTTAAGTGGCTACTGCAGCCCATGGCTATCCACATAGAATTCAAAACAAGGTATTATGTTGTCTTGATCTCTATATGGATACGTTGTCATACTATAGGACTTAGCTGGTATGCCTATGTGCCAGTAATTACAGGAACATACCATTACCATCTAAACGGAACACAGCAGCACAAGTACTGCTATTTGGCTTTACTGTCATATTAGTAGAGACTTGTTATTAATTTCAAATATTTTAAATGTTTTATTGTTGCAATTGGATGATTGAATACGGTTCAAGATATTTATTTATCTTAAAAATTAGTCATTCACTTTTTTTTTATTCATCAAAATCACAAGCAGTAAAATTGGCATTTGAAAGTGATCACTTTGAAATGCCAATTTTACTGCCTGTTTCTTCGCGAGCAAGCCAGGAAAGAAAGGCAAGAAACAAGCTGGTTGTTTTTTTAAAGATCCTTGTAGAATACTTAGTCTGTGTATTGTCACACAGTAAAAACTTTTCTTTTAGAATGCTGGCCACAAAAAAGTTTATAGAATTCGAATTTCGAATTATTCATGAAAATAAACATGTATACTTTTTAGAATTTTACTCATTTTTAAATATGGAGTAGACGCTTAAAGAAGACCGTGTTGCAGTTATTGCGTTGCATCGTTGCGGTTACGCGCCAATTTAAATTTTTGACATACTGAATAATTTGAATATAACCAAAAGATTCGTTTATCGCACCATCAAACGATACAATGAAGACTCTAGTGTAGATGACAGGTCAAGAAGTGGTCGCCCTCGGTCTGTTAGGACTCCAGCAGTGATAAAAGCTGTGAAGGCGCGAATTCAAAGAAATCCCAAACGTAAGCAGGCTAACTGTTGCCCCTTCAGATGGGGTTAAGCAGAACCACGGTGAAAAGGGTGTTAAATGAAAACTTAGGGCTTCGGGCAAATCGAAGAAAAACAGGACATCGTTTGAATGCTCGTCTAATGGACCTGAGACTGAAGAGATGCCGCGCTTTGTTGAAGTGGTACGCGGGAAAAAAATATCGGGAAATTCTTTTTTCGGACGAAAAAAATTTTACCGTAGAAGAGAGCTACAACAAACAAAATGATAAGGTGTACGCAAACAGTAATGAAGAAGCGAGGAACTGTATTTCGCGTGTCCAACGAGGTCATTTTCCATCCTCGCTCATGGTATGGTTGGGAGTTTCTTATTGGGGCTTAACAGAGGTACATTTTTGTGAGAAAGGTGTAAAAACGAATGCAGTTGTGTATCAAAATACAGTCCTGACGAACCTTGTGGAACCTGTTCTCATACCATGTTCAATAACAGGTACTGGGTATTCCAACAAAATTCGGCGCCAGCTCATAGAGCGAAGAGCACACAAGACTGGCTGGCGGCGCGTGAAATCAACTTCATCCGGCACGAAGACTGGCCCTCCTCCAGTCCAGATTTGAATCCGTTAGATTACAAGATATGGCAACACTTGGAGGAAAAGGCGTGCTCAAAGCCTCATCCCAATTTGGAGTCACTCAAGACATCCTTGATTAAGGCAGCCGCCGATATTGACATGGACCTCGTTCGTGCTGCGATAGACGACTGGCCGCGCAGATTGAAGGCCTGTATTCAAAATCACGGAGATCATTTTGAATAAACTTTAGTGTCATAAGAATCTATGTTTTGTTAAGTTAATTTCGGTATATTAAGTTCATTACGGTTACGTAATGAATAAACTTGTTTCAATTATTTTATATTAAACATGTGACAGAATTGACCTGACTAGGTACATATCAATACAGGAAATAAATTACGTCTAAATTGTAACATTTTGAACGAGTTGGTGGAATTTCAACCCCAGGCTTCTCTTTCATTTAAATAATCCGATAATAGTAGGCTTTTTATAAAGATCTTGTTTAATTGCGTTTTTAAATTTGATAATTGTCAATTTTTGTACATCACTTGGTAGAAATCACTTACTTAAAATAACGTAAAACTATTGTGCTTTACAGCGTGATTTAAATATATTTGTATTGTGTATGTAAAAAGGTATATTAAAATAACAGAATCATACACAACATAAGGGATCTTAGTGAGGAGTTAGAACTAAGTAAACGTATTTAGTGCCTAAATATGTTTAAGAGAGTTTTCAAATCATACGAATACGTCAAATTTAAATATGTTTAGTCCCTAATTACATTTGGGGATAATTATATAATTGTTATCATGCTGTGATTGTTATGTGATTGTTTTCAGTATTAGTCATCAAATCCAAAACATCAATATCAAAACGCCGTCACAAATTATTCGTACCAGACCCAGCAACTTACTTGGGCATTATTCTACCAGGTACTTTTAAATTTGTACTTAGGCATAATGAACGAAGACAAAGACGGCAGGTGGGGGGTATGGGGAGAGAGGGGGACGCATATGCACCATACGTACAACGATATGCATCACTGCAGTCGCAGGGCTGCATTCCTTCTGCTGGCGAACGGCGAGATATTATGGATACGACTTACTTTCTTTGATTCTCTTAATTCTATCAACTTTCGGTCGAATAATTAGAGGCTCCATTAACTCATAATTATATCAATAGGTGAATTGACCGTCACACATAGGAGTATTTACACTAAAAAACTGGCCAAAATTATTTTGTAAAAAATATCATGCGGATATTGTTTAAATAACACAGTCATTTTTCCAATGTTTAATTGTTTTTTAAAATATTAAAATAGTCATCTTCATCATCATCATTTATTAAATAAGTGCTTAATTATAAAATAAATCAGTCATCAAAGTATTATTCATCGTTGTTTTCATCATTGACAATTTGTTCTTTCTCACTTTCAGAGAGCAGAAGACTTAATTTTTTTTTTAATTACGGAACTTTCTTTTTTTATAATTTACAGATGTCCATTTTTGCTTATAATCATACTTACAATTACTTATGGCGGGTTCCTATATCCGTCGGTAACGGACTACGACTCGTCTCTCCTTGAGAAAGTGTCAAATTAGTGTCATACTTTTGACAGGTTTTCAAGGCGAAACAAGTCGTAGCTGGTTACCGATGGATATAAGAACCCGCCATTAAGGTATGTTTTAGTTTTTCAAGGTCACTATCAGAACATTTAGTTAACTCTGTAATTTTTCTCTCCAAAAGTGACATCTTTGCATCTATTTTCTTATCTGGGCATTCTTGCATGATATCGAATAGCTGTTTTTTTAGTTATTTCCTCAAAGGTCTCAGTAGAACCTGCAAATAAAAGAGACTTTATTAAAAAATCTCATAAAACCTAAATAAAAACATAATAAAAAATATCAGGTTTTTAACTCTATCACGGGAAGCTGGCCGTTTGTTTTGATGTACCTACAGTTTTTGACAGCATTCAAATTAAGCCTTGAAGAAAGCATATTTTTCAATCTCTGTTTGATGTAATACCTTCGGAGGCGAATGTAACGAACTGTGTAGATACTGGGCATACAAAACGATGGATAATTATATCCATTTTCAGGTTTTAATTTTGTTTTTGACTGTCAGATCCTTTTGAATCAACGCCTAACTCAATCCTCTCCTTTGAAATGACCATGTGTAAGTACTACCCATTAATGCAAAAAATAAAAAATGGTGTTACTATTCAACGGATTCTATGAATTTATTAGTTTTGCGATAAGGGCGTTTGTCCGCCGCCAAAGTAACTACTGCACACCGTCACCTTGACGCGTGACGTCATCGTCCGGTTCGAATAATCTCGTTTCTCGATGACAGCTGTGGAAAAACGCCCGAGTAGTTAAGATATATATTGTGTACTTACTTCCGCCAGCGGCTTCGCACGCGTTTTTTGTCAACAAAAATTAACCTTTATTTGAATCCAGGTCATAATCTATCAACACACCAAATTTCATCAAAATCGGGTCAGCCATTACGACGTGATTGATTAACAAACCAACGAACAAATAAACAAACATCCAAACTTTTACATTCATAATATTAGTGTGATAGAAATACATATAATATACTTATTAGCTGACCCGCTGGTTGCGCACGCATTTATTCCTAAACTAGTTACCATCGGCGGCTTCGTACGCGATGTTTGTCAATAAAAACATTATAATGCGCGCAGCCAAAGATGAGACCTGTCATACCTGTCACCCACCTGAACTTGGGACCACAGTAGCATATGCGCGGACTGCGGGGAACGACACACGACTGAAAACGCATGCGTGACGCCATACCTCGCCGTCCCTCCCCGCTTGCCTCGCATACCGCCAAAACCGCCAAGAACTATCTACTGCGCAAGTATGACCACGTGACCCGTCAAGTCTCATCTTTGGCTGCGTGCATTTTACTTTCCTTCTACGCAGTTGGATAAAAAGTAGCCTATGTCCTAATACCGGTCACAATTTATCTGTATGTCAAATTTCATAGAGATTGGTCCAGCTGTTTAGTCGTGACAACGTAACTAGCAGACAGACAAAGCAACTTTCGAAATTATAATATTAGTATGGATAAAATATACGCTACAGCCCTGAATGATAGTGTAACTTGATACCAGAGAAAGTTCAGAACCAAATCCGTAGTTAAAAAAAACACTTTCAAATAACAAACTTTACCTCTTATATATTATAATGGTATATAGTATATACCACTATATTAGGTCCTTACATATGAAATTGGCGTTTTGTACGGGAGGAATAAGTTGATTTTTTTCCTTGTAAGTAGTTGTTCAAATTCCGGAAAAAATGGTAATCTGTTGGAGCAAGGTCCGGGGAGTACGGTGGATGTCGCAGACATTCCAATTGTAGCTCATCTAACTTATTGGTTGTTTGTTGTGCAGTCTTGCGTTGTCGTGAAACAGCAGTGGCCTAGAGAGATTGATCTCGGTTGTTTAGCAGCTAGTTCTTCCTTAATGGTTTGCAGTTGCTGACAATAGATATCTGCCGTAATCATTTGGCCAGATTTTAGAAAGCTGTAGTGAACAACACCGGCGCTAGTCCACGAAACACTCACAAGTAAGTTTTTCTGAGTCAATTTTCGTTTGGGGCAGGATTTGGCTGGGTTCCAGGGTTCAGCCATTGCAACGAGTGCTTCCGGCTATCGTACAGTATCCTCTTTTCATCACAAGTAATGATTCGATTTAAAATCCGTTCATTATTGTGTCGGTTGAGCAAAGTAACACAGCAGTCGACGCGCGTTTGCAAGTTCGATTCACTCAATTCATGAGGTACCCATCGTTCAAGTTTTTTTACTTTCCCGATTTAATTCAAGTGGATTAATACAGTTTTATCACTTACCCCGAAGCCTTTTGCTAGCCTTTGCAGCTATCTATGAAGTGGTTTGTGATGGATCCACTTCCACAATAGCCTTTAATTCTTCAATTTTCACTTTGGTCTCCGGCCGTCCACGGGGTTGGTTCTGAAGGTCGAAATTTCCAGAACAAAAACGTTGAAACCAGAAACGTACCGTGCTCTCTTTTGCGACACCAGCGCCGTACACATCATTAATCCTTCGAGCTGTTTCTGCAGCACTGGTGCCACGGTGAAACTCGTTCTCGTAAATATACCGATATTTCATGTTTTCAATTGTAGGGTAATAACTAATAAGCGACGCCAAAAAAAAAGAGGAATAAACGAATGAATGACTGTTTTCAAAACTCAAATGTACCAGATAAATGAATTTATAAATTTGAATTTGGAATTCTTAACCAAAGAGGAGATATTTCAGATCAAAGTGGTCAGTACGACAAAACGTTAATTTCATATGTAAGGACCTAATATAAAAGTAAAGTTTGTCAACAATTTTGATCTGTCTATATAGATAAATAAAATTAGGTCCTAAAATTTTAGTCCTAAAAATAAATCCTACTGGTGGTAGAGCTTTTGTGAACGGGCTCGAGGAAGTGGGCACCACCGCCTTACCTTTATCTGCCGCCAAATAGCAGTACCTATTTGTGCTGCTGTGTTCCGGTTAGATGGTAATGGTATGTTCCTGTAATTACTGGCATATAGGCATAACAGCTAAGTCCTATAGTATGACAACGTATCCACATAGAGATCAAGACAACATAATAGCTTGTTTTGAATTCTATGTGGATATCCATGGGCTACAGTAGCCACTTAACATCTGGTGCACTGCATGCTCGTTTGCCATATAAGTAGTATAAAAAAGTTATAGAGACGTCCATACTATCCTTTCCCCGGTAGCGTCAGTTCAACTCTTAGTTATAGTCCGGTCGCTCTCTAATTTACTTGCCCGCCAGTGGACTCGATACCACAATAACACCGCTGCACACTTTAGTCGCATGAACTTTCGAGATGGATACTTCGAGAATCATTCGAATAAAAAGCGCGAGGATCGATTCCGAGGCCGTGACTTTACCGAGATTAGAGGACATCTGAAAGCTTAATTTTAAGAAGATTATTTTGTCAACGGTTAGTTGTTAGCTTGGAGATTTGTGATAGTTTTTAAATTGATAAAAAAAGTATTCACTAAAGATTTGTTTTTATTATTTTAATCATTATTGATCCTTTTAATTAATTAGTAACCTATAACATTTATCTTTTACCTATGTATAACCAAAATCCAATTTTTATTATCTAAGCCAATAATTAAATTTTATACAAAATTGCTTTGTTCTAATTTCACCTCAAGTTCTACCTTTACTTAACCTCAACAAAAAAACAACTAAAACTCAAATAATTTAGTGACCAGTAACTAAAAATCAATTTAGTTATAAAATCGTCAGTTGGAAAGCCATATCGCGACCCACTCCAAATTGTGATTAAACCAACCTAATACACACAATAACAGGTCACGCGTTTACCGACACCCGTACTTTATGCTACACACAAAACAACACAAGGCACCAGTTTTAGTCATGCGAATTTCAACTCTAACTTTAGAGTTATGTAGTTGCGAGTGTAATAGGCGGTGTTGATGAAAGATCACGCTACGCTTGTGTGCTGCGAAAGCTACACATTTCATTTATAATACTAGGTACAATACGCGACGTCTGTATACAACACTACTACTGTGCTCATAAATGTTTCGTGTGTGTGAAGCCAATACATATACAAAAGAACGTAAGCGCTCAATCTCAAATCCGGTCTTATAACCACTGGTGTATGATTTAAATTTGTATCTGAGTTCTGTATCGAGGCAATAAAAATACGGTGTTCCAAAGTGTGTGCCAGCTCAAGCGGTGTATCGAAGAATGCGAGCGTGAATTACCATGTTTAGGGAGTTGTCATTTTGACAATTTGCTCTTATAAGGTTTCACGTCGCTTGCGTAGATTAATTGAGGATTAGCAACTTTGTAATTCTTTTTTCATTTTTCGAAAAAAATAATCGGTAACGTTAGTTGTGATGTGTCAATATTGATTCGGTAGTAGAGTTATTTTAGATCCTAAGACATAACAATATAAATTTAAATACTTTAATTAATTAGTGTATAAATTTTGCTATACTGGCTTACTCATAAACCAAACAACAGTAATTCAATCATATGTATTGCCCCTGTAAAACCATAAATGTCATAAAAATCATAATCGCTAAAGCCGACCAACAAAATGTATCAATTACAAAATTGAATTAAACGCTATAACCCGCGTGAGTGCGCTCGGCGCTCGCCACAATAGCGATCACGGCGCATCGCATTAGCTACTGACAGCTCACGTACGTGTGTATACCACGCTCGTTACGTTTACGTGACGCTCACATACAAACACCAACTTACACCAAACACAATACCACCAAAAATAACTCATGAGTCAATCCAATAAGGTTTATTATACCCGCAAAGGTTCAGTTGGCCGCTTATAACCTGCGCCCGCCACCACACCGGGTGGCGAAGTCCGGCAACGTCGCACCCAAATTATTGTGACATTTATTCCGTAAGCTCCGCAAAATAGAACAGCTAACGCCATCTAGCGCCTCTCCAAAAACTAAGCGCTCGGCTTTTCGAAAGAGACGGAAACACTTGACAATATCACTTTCACGGTCTCGTACTTAAAGCTAAGCGGTTTGCTGTACTGTTTGTTTGTGTCTGTAAACAGCGGGCCGCCGAGGTACACCGCGCATGAATGAAATGGATGACCGAACGAAAGGGACGGACGGCTGTGCTTAGGCTGCGTGGAAGGGAGAGAGTGCGGGAGCGCGAAGCGTGCAGAATACATCGTTTATCAGATTACATGCGAAGTATCGCGAGCGTGGCGATGTTTTGACACGCGATAATCACGAGATAATGCGGGCGATCTCGGCGGCGTTTAGGTTTATATTGGCTTTTTATAGCAGCAACTTGAATGTGGTAAGGAATATTTTTATAGACGGCATATATTTGCGAGCGGTGTCGAAATATGACGCGTGCACGATGCTACCAGGTGACATTAATAGACACGCAACCAAGACCTGTCAGGCGGCTGGCGGGTGTCTCGCAGCTCTCGTTCGATCAACAGCTGATTGTCATTCTAGATATTTATTTGCATTTGTTTCAAGATGCCTGCAATGAATATTAATTTGGTTAATTGAATTTGCATAGGCTTTAATAGTTTATTAGAATGGAATAATTGTTTTATTTACATAATTGGGCTATATACAAGGTAATATAAACTTTAAGTGCACATAATGCAGCTGTTTACAAGATACCTACTTAGGTAAAATTATCATCTTAATTCTAGCTATCGACTATAGGTGGTGACTTTCCATATTACCAAAAGAAATATTAATAAGACCATACATTTATTATTTGATATAATAAATGTATGGTCTTATTAATATCATAATGAGTAGGTACAGTACTTGTTCTACGTGTACATTCAAAATTATATTAAATGGTTAAATAAGTAAATAAACAAACCACAGCCTATGCCAATGCACACGAAATTGGCACCGATTCACAAAAAACTAAAACCCACGGAAGCAATCCGCCTTAAACTCAATTAGCTAGTGGAAAGTGTAGCTCTTGCAGCGAATCCGAGCTTTCCAACCCATCAGGGGCAACTTGCCAAGCGAATGTTGTGCTAAAACTTGTAACAACTTGTGAACCGGGGCCGGGGGTGGGGTGCACAGCGCTTTTGTGGTTACCACTGGCGCCATCTCTTAGCGAGTAGCGTAAGCTTACAATTTATTGCATACTCTGTAAAAATGCTTAGAAGTTATCACGAATACACACACGATTTATTAAATGACTTAAAAATTTATAAAATAAAATAGATGAATTACAGATTTTATTTATTCACTATCTGAACCGCCCGGACTTTGCACGGATTAAAAAAGAACATGTAGCCTATAATGACCATAATATTGTAAGTGCATATAAAAATCCTGTAGAAACAAGTAACTTTTTAACAAAAATATAACTGACTTCATATAACAGAAAATTTTGAAAATCGGTCAACAATTGACGGAAAAATCGGTGAACATAAATAAAAAAAAATATACAGTCGAACATGGAACCTCCTCCTGTTTTGAAGTGGTTAAAAAGCACTTTCAGTTTTTTCATAATTTGCCATTTTTTTCATAAAACTCTGAATTAAAAATTCGATCATTTAAAATATATATTAGCCAAATCTGTCCAGCCACTCTGAAGTGATGCGCTTACCAACGAACACTATTTCATTTTTGTTTATGTAGATTTGCTCGGACATCAGTCACTTTTCAGGTTATCATACATTTTCTAAAGCAACCTGTACAAAAGTATTAAATATTGTCTTTACGCATCAAAACAGCCAGCTGTGGAGTTCGTTTCATGTAACAGGAATTTAAACAGCTAGTATAACCGCAATAAAATTATTACGGTTAGCTTTGGGTATCTCAGAAACGGTAATAAACAGAAATATGTAGACAAAGTGTGTACATTCTGAATTCCTCTTCGAGACTATAAATATTTTAAGGCTCGGCCACATAGGTGCGTTTGTCTACTGCGTTATTTTAAAGCTCGTTTTAGACGATGCGCGTTAGCTCGCGTTGCAGTAGATGACATCTCTCCTTAGGTACGTATGAGACATTTAGAACAAAAACGCCTGGCCCATTTGAAACATTGACTGATGGCTGATGGTTATTGAAATAATTTATTATTAAAGAAAACCGTTTATTTCCTTATCTTAAGCAATATAAATTACGTCGTGTTTCTACCAAGTGTGGGCCTTACTACGCTGCGTTTTTAAACCTAATTTTAAAATGGCGGGTTATTATATCCGTCGGTAACCAACTACGACTCGTATCTCCTTGAAAAAATGTTAAACTATAGTGTGACCATTAGTGCTGTGCACTCCCTGAGGTATGCGCGCGGCGAGACGGGGGGGAGAATCGGCTGCTGCGCTCTGTCAGTACGCCGTCAACGCTCGTGGCGGCAGGTAGTGTTATTTGTATCGGACTGTCTATGTTAGACGCACATGACTCCCTGAGGTATGCGCGCGGCGAGACGGGGGGGAGAATCGGCTGCTGCGCTCTGTCAGTACGCCGTCAACGCTCGTGGCGGCAGGTAGTGTTATTTGTATCGAACTGTCTATGTCATGTGCGTCTGACATAGGCAGTCCGATACAAATAACACTACCTGCCGCCACGAGCGTTGACGGCGTACTGACAGAGCGCAGCAGCCGATTCTCCCCCCCGTCTCGCCGCGCGCATACCTCAGGGAGTGCACAGCACCAATGGTCACACTATAGTGTCAAGCTTTTGACAGGTTTTCAAGGAGAAAAGAGTCGTAGCTGGTTACCGGCAGATATACGAGCCACTAAATACGTTTAAGCGTTGTTTCGTAAGTCACCCTACATTATAGATTAAACTCTAGTTAGTGAAACAGCCGTGTGCCGCGTCTGAGAAGTGATTTGTATGGCCAAGCCCTTACAATGAGTTACTTCAGCGAAACGTTATTTTGGGTGAGCAATGTTTATCTTAAACCAAGCGTAATTCGTGAGTTATTCTAGTTTTCGATTTGTTGCTTTTATTTCAGTAAGTAATCCTTGGTGATTTTTCTAATACATTTTTGATCGGATTAGGAATCCCGCCGTGTCTGTTTATATTGAAAACATTTTAATGTGAAGGCCTGATTCCTGAAAATACATCTGGTCGGATTGAAGTTCTGGTCTTATTTCAATGCTTGTCAACACAACGTTCAATGTAACTGAAAGGTAATGCTTAATTGTCATTAATTAGTCATGCGACCGAAAGTTGAACTTAAAGTGACGAGCTCAGGATAACAAAATCAATATTTATAAATAAATCAAGCTGAAAATTTCACTATTCATTCAATACAAATTCTAGCCCAAAAAATAGCCAAGCTTGTGCCAGATAACTGATAGAATAGGTAGATATATATTTATACTTATATTACTTATTATTATATATTATTCTTTTACTTATATTATATATTGTATATCGTACTTTTCATATATAGAGAAACATCCAGAACCGGACCTGTAGAATATGCAAGATTTTGTTCCGCTGCGGGAATCGAACCCATAAACAGGAATCTCGCAGCGGAACAAAATCTTGCATATTCTACAGTTCCGGTTCTGGATGATATGTTTCTCTATATATGAAAACTGGCTATTCGTACATTGCGCTACGAAGGTAGTCATTTATATAAGATGAGGCCTAAGAAAAAAATTATATTCTAGTTTTCGTAGGGTGGATACTGGGCCCGCGGGCCAGTGCCGAAATCACTCCCGATTCCACAGGCCGACTTCACCTGTGTATTAAATATATTTATTGTATAACTGTGTATAAAAATGATATTGGATAACAAACATTCGGATGCTTAATATTTTATGTTTACATACGAGTAGTAAACATATAATTTAATTAAATGGCTGACATTATAATGATGTTACCTTTGTCTAGATTACGAAACTGTTCATTAAGAGTTACTCTAAATTGTATAATTCAGATAGAAGGTATTTTGGTGATAATCATCAAGACATTATCACACGTTCCTTGATCCAAAAGATCTACGCAAGAGCACGAGCTAGGATTTGAGGTAATGATATTTCTTGCACAAGATAGATAAGATAAAATGGTGATAAGGAATTTATCTTTCTAGTTAGCCAACATCTCATTATCATGATACTCCAGGTCTATTCCAAACGCTTCCATGACCTTCCAACTACTCGCGCGATGTCATCTGATCATCTAGCTGGTGGTCTGCCCACTGGACTGCGCCCACACACGGCCACCACTCGGTCACTGCTTTCGTTGATCTTTCATCTTCTTCTTGCAAAATAGATAGAAAAAAGAGTGTTATTTACATCTGCCATTTTTTACATGGAGGAATCTTCAGGGATACCGCCCGAATCCAGGGAGCGGTATATCGGACTCCTAGCAGCTAAACCTCCAGGCGTTCCTCCTCTCGCTTTATACCGGGCACACGGGTTCAGAGAACATTTTTCCGCGACCCCGGCGGCGTTGGTCCGCTTTTGCGGGCCCCATCTCTCAGGGTTTAGCCCAGCTTTCTCATTTGAGAGACGCGCCGATATTCGTGGACTTTGACTTGCCTAATACAACGCAAAAACCAACCGACCAGCATATTGGCTCTGATAGGTAATGCCCTGCGCTTCCTCTCCATGACCATATCATCTAGGTCCAGTATCACTTGTGGGACAATGCTGCCTTGTTAAAAGAATTACACATTTTAACTTTATTAAAACCCAGGTTTTTAGGTTACATTTGATTTGCAACCTTTTTCACTTTGAGATCAAACTCCATGTTGCTTACTTTGTGGCAATAAATATGAAAATTCTAAAACGAAACCATAGCTTGAATTTTTCCACCAACGCATACCAATTCTTTAGGTCAGTAATAAACTCCAGAATACAGAAAATCGGTAAGCAGTAAAAGAATAGAGGTGAAAACGAAAAAAATGTTAAGTTTATCGCAGGTATAATATACTACAGCGCGAATCTTTAAGTGAAATATATTAGACGAGAAGTGTTATAAGTTTGACGCCTTTGACTGTCACCTGTGCTGTGGCGTTTTTTAACCCCCACGGCAAAAAATGGAGGACAGGGTTTTATAAAATTTGTGTCTACAAAAAATGTACTTGTTTAAACATTGAAACATAATCATTTTTATAAATACGGGATATCACGTACCGTTTAAGTAAATTTAAACACAATTATTTTTATTTCCTGACCCCTAATGTTTGGGAATAACTTTTCCACAAGAAAACAAAATCTAACAAAACGCAGACATTTTTATATATAACATCTACTGTACTATAAGTTAATGCACAAACCATGCTTACAGAAATAGTCAAGAGGATTAGGAAGCTGAAGTGGTAGTGAACTGGGCACATAGCTCGAAGGTCATTGGGGCAGAAAGGTTCTTGGCTGGAGACCACGCACTGGAAAGCGCAGCGTAGGACGACCCCCCCCCCCCCCCCCCCCACTATAAAGAAAGACGACCTGATTAAGGTTCCTGGGAGCCATTGGGTGCAGACAGCATATGATGGGCGTGGCTTATGTTCAGCAGTGGACGTCTTGTGGCTGATGTGGCTGGACGACTCTTTTTAGCTGTCACCGTCTGTTTCTCGACCGGGGTTAGGTAGTAGAGTCTTCTTCGTCTTCTGAATAAAAAATTTTAAAAAACAAAATTCAAATAAAAACGTTTTATTTTTTAGAAAAATGTGGTGTTTCAAACCATAGTCAGAGAAGTGAGCGCTACAAATTGTTACAGTAAGAGAAAAAAATATTTTGAAGTAGGTACTCATGATATTTCTGTGAAGATTTAACTTCTTTCAAAGTTAAATTCTTCCTCAGCACGCTGCACATACGGTCGAATTATCCCCGAAGAGCGGGACTGAGTTTATCCCGCGCGGGACATTTAATTTTGATTTAAAAATCGGGACGCCCCGCAAAAATCGGCAACGCTAATACGAATACCTCGCTCAACTAGCCCTTTTCCACCAGAGCTGTGTTAAACGAGGCTAGGAAAATGAAGTGATACCATTGGTGATGTCTTTATTGCTAATCGCTTAGCTTTCTCGCACAACTCTGATGGAAAAGCAGCCTAACGCTTCTGTAGTGGTATTCAGTGACGCCTTAGGCCTTAATACCGACTGCTAATTCCAATTATCTTTCCTAGGAATATTCAGAATAAACATGGTCACACTATAGTCGTTATGACTGCTCTATGAACTAAGCCCACACTGTCCTACTTCGACAGTTCGTTAATGTGTGTCGATATTCTACGGATTGATTTATTGGTGGTATAAAATCGGCATCTGGGTGATCTTGTGTGAAACCGTAAAAATTGTAGCAGCTGACTTACTGCAGACAACAGCCCTAGGAGCATGACCGAATTAGTCCCATAATCCATATTAGGAATTCTCTTCAAGAGGTTTTGATACTTTTGATCTCATATTCCACCTTGCAGCCGAAAATCTGATGTAGGGAGATTTTGAATCAAAAAGTTCCATAACCCCTTTCTTGAGTTTATTTGGATTTAAATCTATTTTCTCCTCATGACCGACATAGTTTCTGTCTACAGTAGAATAGAGAAAAATTACATTTTAGCGTAGAGAGTTGAAACACGACCGTACAAATGGTTCTCTCTCTACGCTAAACTGTCATTTTACTCCTTCCGTAAAAAGAAACTTTACCAGTGCAGTCTAACATGACTGCTGGGCTGGAGGACAAAACAAATTTTACGAATTAATTTTTAATCGTGGTAGGTTACTGTGAAAATTCTATTCAATGAGAACTAATTCGAAAAAAACTCTAAAGCTTTACATTTTCATCGTGAAACCTGAACATTTCATGCACTACGTCAACTCATAAACCAAAAGAATTCTTGACGTTTCACCTTGATACAGTGACACACATAGTCTGACTATGCTAAGTCTGCGTAACCCTAGAAATGATAAATTTTCAGTTATTGTTAAAACATTAAAAAAATAATACAAGTACTAATTTTGCAAAATATTACAGGTAAGGGGGCCTGGCAAGAATATTTACGTTAGATACTAATAAAATTTGCTAAAATGTTGACGTCCATTGTGTTTGGAGATACAACACTGACGTCAATGACTAATATTTTAATTTTTTTTCAATTCAGTACAATTTAATAAATTTATTTCAGCCGCATTTTGTCCATATATGATTAGTATACTTATGCTTATATGGTTAGTACTACATTTGTTTATGTTTAGGTTAGTAATAAAAAATTAAAATCAATACAGATAAATTACATACAAGTAAATTATAATAATATGGTATTGGCTATGACTATATCATATATTTGTACTAGGCCGTCAAGTCGTTGATATTTTGACCTAGAACTTATGTGATAAGGTTAAAAAATTCACCTACGAATTTTCAGTTTATAAATGATGTGATAAATTACCTAAATCACTCCCTTTGTGATTAACTCGATTTGTCTGCGACGCTTCAGTAGTAGCGCCAAAAGGTGTTTCCAACATCTCCAATTGTCATATAAAATTCTAACTTCTTTGCAGACTTAACGTGTTTTATATCCACATAAAAACCTAAAATATTCAGATATACATAGGTGACCTCGTAATAAGTTATAACGCAAGTACAAGTACGTACACAAATATCGGGAACCATACATGGCACGGGGGCTCGCGGTATGTAGGGGAATCGAAAAATTGTAAAACACACCTCGGTGGAGTTGCTAGATGACGTTAACATTCCATGGCTAGAATTACTTCAGCTGAGTTTCAGCCACATAACTTCAAAAAAATTCTGGAATAACTTTTAAAGTTGTTTGTAGAAAATTTTGATTTATAGAATTTGTTGAATTTTTAAACTCTCATTTTAAAGACTGCAGTTATTTATCCGGTCATGGCGCATGCAAGTTGTGAAAATAGTGTATTTATTATATTTTTAGCTTGAGTGCAAAAAGGATAGATGCGGGATGAATAAAATCGCGACAGGTTACAGGAACAACGTACGATCTTCGAATGCCCCTTAAACTACAAGACGATCATAAGACCTGTCGTAATGTGTAGTTCTGAATGTTGGGACACGAAAGGGACGGATGAAAGAAGAGTGTCCGCGGCGGAAATGCGAATGTTGAGATGGATGTGTGATTTGACGACCTCCGTGGTGCAGTGGGCGAATAGCCGGCTGAGACGCAGGAGGTAGCGGGTTTGATTTCCGCTGCGGAACAAATGTTTGCATGTTCTACAGATATTTGTTCCGGGTCTGGTTGTTTCTCTATATATTATAAGTATGTATTTACAAAAAAAAGTATATAAGTATTCTATCAGTTATCTGATTCCCATAGTACAAGCTCTGCTTAGCTTGGGGCTAGATAGCGCTGTGTGAAATGTTCAGATATATTTATTATTTATTTATGTGTGGGGTAACGAGAATGGATAATTCCAAGATTTTTTAAAATCATCTCAAAAATTTTTTTAAGCCTAGACGGGACTTGAAACCGCGACCTTCCTCTTGATACGAGGATGCACTACCACCTGTGCTACAAGGCAATTCACGTCTAGGTCGAAATTAATGAGATCATTCAGAATTACGACTAAAGCGCCTAGACCTAGACGTCCCGTCTAGATTGAAATTTTTGAGATGATTTTAAAAAATCTTGGAATTTTCTGCATGTGTTCGGATAACACTATAAATAAAAATACTGTTTGAGAATGGATAAGTTAAGAAATGCGTTTAAAAGACAAGAAGTTTAAAAGTAGCGCCAGTGATAGAAACATTTAGGAGTAAGAGGCTAGCGTGATATGGGCATGTAATGCGGGAAGAAAATCATGTTACTAAAAGAGTGTTAGATATGAGTGTGGATGGATATAGAAGTAGAGGAAGACCGAAGAAGAGATGGATGGACTGTGTGAAGAATGATATGGGTAGGAAGGAAGTGACAACGAAGATGTCGGCTGATAGAGAGATGTGGAGAAGGAATACATGTTGTGCCGACCCCGCGTAATGTGGGGTAGGGAAGAACTTAAGGCAAGAAGAAGAAGAACCTAAGTACAATTGTATTATTTTTTTCTATGATTTTTTTGCAATAACATTAAGCTAAGTGGAAAGTATTGAATCTAGAAATGGAATTAAGTATGTGGGCTGTAGATGATAAATAATGATAAATAGTTGAATTGAAGCACTAAGTTTGTTGTACACAAGTAACTTTTTAACAAAAATATAACCGAATTCAGATACCATTAAAAAACCAAACTACTGTACCAATTTTGATAAAATTTTCATGGGATCAATCTAAAACAAATAATAAATAAATAAATCTTAGCTAAATATTGCTAAGATTAACATTAGGGATTAATATCTACTTATAGGTTAGATTTTATACATTGCCTGAACTAGGAAAACCTGTATCTCAGGCGAAAAAGGACTGGCGTAACTTATGAATACTCAAATTAACAAAACTTAGAATCTATTTACATAATGAAGAAAAATAAAAATAACTAAATAAACTAAGTGCAAACATGGAAGGTATGGGTTTACGTACTATCTTTAAAATCTTACTTTATTACGGTTAGTAATTCCTCAGTTACCTCGTACGATAGTTTGGATATAGCAGTCAGTAAGGCTCTTTACAGTTTGAAAAGTTCATTGAGTGGATGCTCAATTTACGATTTAGCCTGCTGTACAGCAATGGTACTAGGAACATTATAAATCTGGATGCAAAAGCATGCTTAACTGGGGTGTTGTTAGTGCTTTTCGTCTTTTGTTTAGTACTTTCAGTGCTATAGGGAAGTGCTCTGTGTTGTCTTAAAACTATGTTTAGTATAAATAGCTGCTTAACTGTTAGAACTTTACACGACTTATATAACAAGTTGGTTTGATAGAGAAACGAACGAAAAGTCGATACCTTAAGGATTGCTCTTTGTGCCCTTTCTGCGGCTAATAAAAAGGTTTTACACGCTCCTCCCCAAGACGTTATACAGTAAAAAATTATTCTTTCAAATAAAAAAATATTTTTTTGTATTTTTTTAAATCAGTTTGATATATAACGGAGGTCTGGGCTAATAAACATAACATAACATAAAAATGAAACAAATTTAAGACTTATATGGTTTTCTCATGGATGAAATTGTTAGAACTAGACCAAATGGAAATGGAACCACACGGAAAGTACCAGCTTTCAAATAAAAAAAGAATCATCAAAATCGGTTCAACCAATCGAAGGTTCTGAGGTAACAAACATAAAAAATAAAGTTGAATTGAGAACCTCCTTCTTTTTTAAAGTCGGTTAAAAATGGTTGAGGTTTGTTACAAATAATTTAGATACGTTGCTGGTTTAGAAGCAAAAGTAGAGTGATCTGGCCAAACGTGGTGGAGTTGGCAACATTGAGGCATTGTGCTTTGAATAAATTATAATCGCGCACCAGGTCCTAAGCACCAATGTAACTCGAGCTTCCTACCTCTCTTTCCATCCGGAAAATCGTTTGGGACTGAGGAAAATCGTACATTTTGAGAGTTCATGGTACGTTGGTCTAGCTGCGACCCACTTTCTCGGTCTCTATATTGTTGTATCAGATTTAGTAAGCATAACTATACTTTAGTTTTAGTAATATTAACTTACTAATGAAAGTATATTATCACTACTACTGAAGAAAATAAACATTTATCAATGTAGTTAATTTTACAACATTAGAGTCCATAGCAAAGTTCATGACGCTCGCTTTCAAGCGACACTATGAAATTGCCACCGGAATTATCTCGTCAATACTATGATGAAAAGCTATGTGTTATAAAATTAAGTCCCTTTATGAAACCACTAGCTGACCAATCCGCAACTTCCCACGCGTAGTTTTTCAATAAAAACATTACTCTCCTTCTGCGCTGTTTGGTAAGAAGTAGCCTATGTCTTAATCCACGTCATATCCAATTTATATACCAAATTTCAACAAAATCGGTCTAGCCGTTTGGTCGTAAAAAGGTAACAAACAGACAAAGAGACAGAGTTACTTTTGAATTTATAATATTACTAGCTGTTGCCCGTGACTTCGTACGCGTTACACTACTAAATGTGTAGGTAAAGAAATAAATCTAAACTCGCTATTGCAACTTGACTTGACACCACATTTTTATCACATGGGACCTGATTTATAGGTTAAAATGTAGCCTATGTAGTATTTCAGGTTATATTCTACGTACATAGTACATTTCATCAAAATCGGTTAAATCATTACGACGTGATTTAGTAACAAACAAACAAACATCCGTAGAAGAACTAAAGTCACCAACATAGCCCAACGGATTAGCACGTTGAAGTGGCAATGGGCAGGCCATATAGCGCGCAGAACAGATGGCCGATGGGGCCGGAAAGTTCTCGAATGGAGGCCACGGACCGGCAAGCGCAGCGTAGGACGTCCACCTACAAGATGGGCAGACGACTTGGCAAGAACCGCAGGTCGGCGTTGGATGCAGGCCGCTTCCAACCGCAGTTCCTGGAGTTCAATGAGAGAGGCCTTTGTCCAGCAATGGACGACAGATGTTGAAACAAACATCCAAACTTTCGCATTTTTAATATTAGTGTGATAACAAAATGTAGCATTCCAATAACCTAAGAAACAATTATTTAAGATCTCTAAGGACACGGTTTCTTGCACAGAATACGTTATTAAAATTCTACGAAATCCAATTACTATATTTCAAGAAACCGACTGATTTAGTTACTACATAACCGTTTCCATTACGTCAACGTTGTAGGTAATATCGGGGTCGAAAATGACGTCACTGAGTAAATAAAGGTTAATAAGACTGCTTTAATTCTGCGCTGTTCATTTTCTTGCGTCCATTTGCTTGGAGACTCGAGTAAACATAGTACATTTGCGAGTAAACCCGGGAAGCGAAGGGTTTGGCATTTCGGAACAGCCGACTGGGATGGATTACGCGAATTCTACGCATCCTACCAGTGGAGGAAGCTATGTTTCTCAACAGACGATCCAAACACTTGCGCTGACTCCGTCGCTGATGTCATACTTCAGGGTATGGAATGTTTCATCCCCAACTCTGTAGTGCGTGTTGGAGGCCGGAGTCAACCCTGGTTCAACCAGGCTTGTGCCGATACAGTCAGCAGCAAATTGGCTGCCTTTAAGAACTGGACTGTAGCGGGTGAGTGCCAGGATGCCGAAGTTTCCCGTTTGAGGAAAAAATTCAATACTGCCTCCAGACAGAGCAAAAAGGTCATAGCTATAGCGAGGAAGCAGCACATCAGCAGAATTGGCGACCAGTTGGTGGGGTATCCTTCTGGAAGTAAAGCCTTCTGGTCTCTTGCCAAAGCTGCTGAGGGTAACTTCTGCCAGTCCCGCTTACCATCTTTACTCAAGTCGGACGGATCTCTGACCCATAGTGCAAAAGAGAAAGCCGATCTTCTTGGATCTCTTTTTGCCTCCAACTCGACCCTTCTCGACGGAAATGCTTCAGCACCGGTTATACCTCGGTGTCCGAGTTCCATGCCAGAGGTACGTTTTCATCAGAAAGCGGTACGGAAGGAACTCCTTTCCCTTGATGTGAGAAAGTCCAGTGGGACGGATGGCATTCCAGCCATTGTGCTCAAAAAGTGTGCTCCTGAGTTGTGTTCTGTCTTTACGTCCTTCTTTGAACCACTGGTATCGTGCCGTCTTCTTGGAAAGTGACCCATGTCCACCCAATCCCTAAAAAAGGGGATCGAACCAATCCGTCTAACTATCGGCCTATAGCAATTACCTCCCTACTCTGTAAAGTGATGGAGCGAGTAATTAATACTCAGCTTCTTAGGTATCTTGAGGAACACCAGCTGATCAGTGACCGCCAATACGGCTTTCGTCATGGGCGATCAGCTGGTGATCTTCTAGTTTACCTCACTCACCGCTGGGCGGAAGCCGTTGAGAGTAGGGAAGAAGCTCTAGCTGTTAGTCTAGACATCGCGAAGGCGTTCGATCGGGTGTGGCACAAGGCGCTTCTCTCGAAGCTTCCCTCATACGGCCTCCTCGGGGGACTTTGCAGTTGGGTCGCCAGTTTCTTATCCGGGCGGAGCATAAGAGCCGTTGTAGATGGTTCTTGCTCGGACTCAATGCCCATTAACTCTGGTGTACCCCAAGGGTCAGTGCTATCGCCCACACTGTTTATTCTTCACATCAATGATATGCTGCACATAAGCGGCCTTCATTGTTATGCGGATGACAGTACGGGTGATACTTTCTACACTGGTCGCCCTAATGTCTCTCGGTCGGAAGTGGAAGACAACAGACAAAGACTTGTGTCTGAGGTTGAAGGCTCTTTGGAGCGTGTGTCAGATTGGGGTAACCTTAATCTGGTCACCTTTAACCCAACCAAGAAACAAGTCTGTGCGTTCACCACAAAGAAGGCCCTTTTCACAATAGTTCCACGGTTCCAGGGCATTCCTCTCCCCGTCTCGGCGAGTATAGGGATTCTGGGAGTCGAAATTTCTAATGAGGTCCAGTATGGGAGTCACTTAGAAGCAAAAGCTGTGCTCACCTCCAAAAAACTTGGAGTCCTTAACCGTGCCAAACAGTATTTTACGGCACAACAACGGCTATTGCTGTACAAAGCGCAAGTTCGGCCGCACGTGGAATACTGTTCCCATCTTTGGCACGTAGCTCCAAAGTACCAATTGCTTTGTTTTGACTCCCTTCAGAGAAGAGCCATTAGAATCCTCGGTGATCCCAAACTCACCGACAGGCTGGAACCGCTGAGTCAACGCCGTGACATCGGATCGCTCAGTGTATTCTACCGCCTGTATAATGGGGAATGTTCTGAGGAGCTATTTGATCTCACCCCGTCGTCGAGATTTTACCACCGCACTTCTCGACAACGTAATAAAGCTCATCCACATATAATCGACAATAGGATATCGCGCACCACACGCTTCACGCGATCTTTTCTACCCCATACTTGCAAGATGTGGAATGAGCTACCATCTGAGGTTTTCCCATTAGACTACGACATGGCACGCTTCAAGAGAAATGTATAGAGGTTTCTTCAGTGTAGGGAACGCATCGACAATATCCCGGGTGTTGCCGGTGTCAATAGGCGACGGTGACCACTTACCATCAGGTGGGCCGTAAGCCTGTTTCCCCACAAATCACTTTAAAAAAAAGACTTGTGATTTTGGTCATATACGGCCAACGATGGTAAAAAGTTACCGAAGTATTCGGACGTTTGCAACAACAAAGGTCAAATTTTATCTACCCTTTAAATTTTAAAACACTTTTATCTATGTTTCAAATTATCAACTAGTGGTTCGCCCCGAACTGAGATCTCGCGAGTCTCCCATAAAAACAAAAATATATTATTTGTAATAATTGACTAAAAACTCAAAATAGTGCCACGAAATGCATAGGTAACTAACTAACTTGACGTACAGTTTCATTCAAATTACAGGTAACGGGAGTCCATGTATTTTCGTTACTTTTTTGGGGTAGAAATTGAAGTTATTCTGGATTTCATACTTTTCCATATAGTTTTGTCACTAAAGCTACACGCATACCAAATTTCGGCACTGTGGAGTCACTGGTGTAGCTTTGTGAATTTTTTCAATGTTTAGTTTTTATTACGGTTTTTAAGTTATTAGCATAACTTAAAAACCACAAAAATTGAAAATAAAAACGGGGTCGAAACTTACTCATAAAGACGTTTTATTAGCACGTAATAAAAGGTTTTATGAGTAAATTTGACATTTGACTGGATAGTCCCATTTTGATTTTTTTACCCCTATTAAACCCCTATATCTCAACCCCCCCCCCCCCCCCCCATATTTTCAGCTCATTTAGTCGCACCAAAATTGTGCCATCACTACCTACCTATATACCAAATTCATTTATTCATTTGCAAACATGGGTAAATATGTATAAAAACAGGTGACAAATACAATATATAGGTTCCAGACATGTTTTACCATTTTAGTTGGCATGCAAATGCCGTTAATATAATATAACTTAGTCTATTAGAAACATTTCTAGAATTTAATTCAATCAAAGTCAAAGTTTAAAAACAATAATGAAGATCAGGAAATTAGATTTAAAAAAAGTATGTTTATAAAAATAAATGCAATGTCAAAAAAAAATCAGTCGAATCTCTTAAAATTCAATAAATTACGCTATTATCTGGTTTGCATGTCTTTGTCCACAAGAAACTCATCCACAGTATAATAACATCTAATTCTCTAAAATTTAAACAATCCATGCTTGAATCCCGTCAAATTTAATTGTTTTATTCTATTTGGTACTTTATTATATATTTTTGGAGCCACCGCATACACTTTTATTAAGCAGAGCAGTGTTGCTTTTAACTAGGCACAGGTGGTATATGTCGCGTCTGCTGCGTGTATGGGTAGGCTCTTTAAATAAGTCGGGATTCATTTTGACAAAAATTGATATTTCGTAAATGTATTGTGAGGGTAAAGTTAAAATATTAAGTGATAGAAAGTAAGGTTTGCAGCTATCAGTTGTTTTCAGACCATACATTTCCCTGATACACCTTTTTTGCGATTTAAATATATTTTCTCTCTCTGTACAATTTCCCCAGATAACACCGTAACGAAGCTTAGAGGGTACGTAACTATGGTAAACTGTTTTAAGAACATCCAAACTGACTACTTTAAGCAACTTATAGAGCAAATACGCATATTTACTGAGTGCCTTACGTAAATCGACCAGTCCTAAAAACTTTGCACTCTTAGCATTCTCTACGCGCTGGCTTCTGTAGGTTATATTCAAATTCGGTATTCGACAGCGTTGTGTAAAATGCATAATTTTAGTTTTTTCTAAATTAACCTTTAGGTAATTACAATCAAGCCAGTTAATTATTTGAGATATGGCGTTATTTATATCATTTTCGTATATGTCACTGCTATTACATTTATATTTACATTTATATATAACATATATCATGGCAGTGCTGTCGTCAGCAAAAAGGACCATTGGATACTGGACATTTGAAGGAAGATCATTAATATAAATGAGAAATAATAAGGGGGCCAACACACTGCCCTGGGGGACGCCAGGTATTTAATCTCTTCTTTTGCTGTTGTACATATATTACTTATTTCGGTATACTGTTGTCTTTTGCTGATTTTAAGAGTTTTAAAACATTTCATCTTACGCCATATTGAAAAAGTTTTTCTATCAAAATTTCATGATTAACATAGTGGAAAGCCTTTGTCATGTCCATATAGACTGCACAAATTGGCGTCCTTTCATCCATACTTTTAATAATTTTATTAATGAGGTCATATATGGCTATTTTTATAGACTTGTTTTTTCTAAAACCATTTTGTTCTAGTGGTGTAGGTGCAAAGTTTAAACCCTTCGATAGCACTAATTTCATATCTTCAGTGATCGTTTGAGAAGACAAATTAACCACTGTTCTATCGTTCGCACTTAGACAACCCCTGGGTGACTGCTCAGCATTACCAGTAAGGCGCTTTTGTTTTGATTCGTGAGTTCTGGATGTTTTATTACTCACAATTTCTGATCTGCTAAATGTCATAGCATCAAGTGTATTCCACAAATCCGGTCCCAAAGTACGAGATAACTGCAAGTGAAGATGGAAAAGTTCCTGCGACACAATTGCTGGGTTTCGATAATAATTTTCGAACTACCCACACACACAATTTATTATTTACATTTTCAAAGAACTTTTCGTATCCCCGAATGCACTTAATAGGCTTAACACGCATGAATTTCGGCACAACTTTATTTTCACTGCACTGTTTCACATAGTTAAGACCGCACTCGAGTTTTTTACGTTTTATTCTGAGAAACACGAATCGTCTTACACTTTTTAGCCATACCTCCCCGTGGAGGTTTGCAATTTTACTTAGAAAACTTTCGTGATTAAATTCAATCATTATTATAAATACGGGATTTATTATACGGGGTATATACGGGATATATATTTATTATTATCGTTGTAATTCCATCATAGCCTGTACTCATTTTATTTTTTAGCTATTTAATAACTCTTTCTACTTCAAGACGTACTACAGGTGGCATAAATAAAGAGTTGGCTGGCGAATTCTTAATTTTCTTTTGAGTGTTAGACTCTGCACAAGGTTGAATTTGATCGATAAAATAGTAATTCAATGCCGTAGCTATATCTAGAGGTTTAATCAATTCTTTTCCTTTACTAATTATGTTTGTGATATTTTCTTTTGGTAAGTTTGATTTAGTTTTATTGATTATTTGCCAGATGGCCTTAGATTTATTAGTTGAGGTATTGATTTTATGATTGTTCTGAGATAACTGAGTCAATTTTATAAATTTTTTAAGTCGTCTTGAATACTTTTCAAGGTTTAATTTATTAACCACGTTTGAACGATGTCGATATCTCCAAAGAAGTTCTTTTTGTTTTTTGCTACATTATTTGATGCCCCGAGATATCCATTTCTGTTTTTTATTTAAGCAAATTTTGATTTTAATTATAGGGAAACATAGATTGTATATCAGCTTAAAAGTGTCAACAAATAGGTTTTATGCTCCATTTAGATTCACGCATTCATAAATTTCAGAGAAAGAAAGACATTCCAAGTGTGATCTAAACTTAAATATATTTTCATCGCAAAAATCCCTTTTACTTATTTTATAGTTACATATTGTTACATATTTTAAAGGTTTTATTAATATGGTATTTTAGTATTTGAGCTGTATGATCTGACAACCCCAAGTCTAAAACTTGACCTACACATTTTCTCTTTAGACTGTGGGCAAAATTGTCTATACAAGTTTTACTTACTAAACGAGTAGGTTGTCTAATTTCTAACGTTAAACTGTAACCTCTTAAAAAGTGTTCGAATTCAATGGATGTTTTATTATTTTTCAATATGTCAATGTTAAAATCTCCACACAACACAATATGCTTTCCGGTGTCACAAACCTTCAAAAGTATTTTTCCAATAATATTATAATACATTTGAAGATTATTATGGTAAGGTAGTCTGTACATACACATTAGGATAATATTATATTGCTTGAGTTTGATCGCACATAATTCAAACACACTCTCAACACAGTATTCAACTATATCACGCAGTTCGTAATACATTATTCCATTTTTGACTAATATGCATACACCTCCGCGATTTTTTAATCTTGAATAACTGGATACTAAATTATAATTTGGTATACTAAGCTAGTCTTCATGTCCTGATGTAATAAAGTGTTCTGTAATACAGAGAATATCTATATCTATTTTCTGTTTTGCACAGATTTCGTCTAAATGCAAAGTCAAAAGGTCGGATTTATTAAGAAGTTCTGCAATATTTTGGTGTAAGATGTATAAATAGTTATCCGAGAAAAAGCTGCCGATCATTACTGGCATTAACTTGAACTTCATTTGTCATTTCATCTAGGCTTTCTGAGCAACGTTCTGAGTCGTTATTTGACTTAATAAAATTCAGTAGTTCTTGTAAGTCGAGGATAATGGTTCGTTGACCTTTTCAGATTATTGAATATCTCTACTCACCAATTGAACATTGTGGCATAGTTGTGACATCTGAATGTGGGTAAGCATAGTATAATATTGGTGAACTGTAGGGGTTGTAGTTTTTCCCTAATATATAAAACCATTTCCAAGTTGTTGCATGTCTTCTTCTCCAAGAAATATTTCACAGAAGTCATTTTCTGTATAATTTTCTAATTTTTGATTAATTCCCTTAAGAAGAATCTTGATTCCACAATGTGGTTTTCGGTAGTGACACATACCTAGTCAGGTCATAAGTATTGTCACACAGTAAAAACTTTTCTTTTAGAATGCTGGCCACAAAAAAGTTTATAGAAGTCGAATTTCGAATTGTTCATGAAAATAAAAATGTATACTTTTTAGAATTTTACTCATTTTTAAATATGGAGTGGACGCTTAAAGAAGAACGTGTTGCAGTTATTGCGTTGCATCGTTGCGGTTACGCGCCAATTCAAATTTTTGACATACTGAAAAATTTTAATATAACCAAAAGATTCGTTTATCGCACCATCAAACAATACAATGAAGACTTTAGTGTAGATGACAGATCAAGAAGTGGTCGCCCTCGGTCTGTTAGGACTCCAGCAGTGATAAAAGCTGTGAAGGCTCGAATTCAAAGAAATCCCAAACGTAAGCAGAAACTGTTGGCCCTTCAGATGGGGTTAAGCAGAACCACGGTGAAAAGGGTGTTAAATGAAGACTTAGGGCTTCGGGCATATCGAAGAAAAACAGGACATCGTTTGAATGCTCGTCTAATGGACCTGAGACTGAAGAGATGCCGCGCTTTGTTGAAGCGGTACGCGGGAAAAAAATATCGGGAAATTCTTTTATCGGATGAAAAAAATTTTACCGTAGAAGAGAGTTACAATAAACAAAATGATAAGGTGTACGCACACAGTAGTGAAGAAGCAAGCAACCATATTCCGCGTGTCCAACGAGGTCATTTTCCATCCTCGCTCATGGTATGGTTGGGAGTTTCTTATTGGGGCTTAACAGAGGTACATTTTTGTGAGAAAGGTGTAAAAAAGAATGCAGTTGTGTATCAAAATACAGTCCTGACGAACCTTGTGGAACCTGTTTTTCATACCATGTTCAATAACAGGCACTAGGTATTCCAACAAGATTCGGCGCCAGCTCATAGAGCGAAGAGCACACAAGACTGGCTGGCGGCGCGTAAAATCGACTTCATCCGGCACGAAGACTGGCCCTCCTCTAGTCCAGATTTGAATCCGTTAGATTACAAGATATGGCAACACTTGGAGGAAAAGGCGTGCTCAAAGCCTCATCCCAATTTGGAGTCACTCAAGACATCCTTGATTAAGGCCGCCGCCGATATTGACATGGACTTCGTTCGTGCTGCACTAGACGACTGGCCGCGCAGATTGAAGGCCTGTATTCAAAATCACGGAGGTCATTTTAAATAAACTTTAGTGTCATAAGAATCTATGTTTTGTTAAGTTCATTTTTGTATATAAATGGTTACATAATGAATAAACTTGTTTCAATTATTTTATATTAAACATGTGACAGAATTTATGACCTGACTAGGTACTATAATTACTCATATAGTTGTTACACAATTTGCTATATTGATAGTTACTATTTTTCTGGCTGCTTATTACACAAATTTTACTTTTTGTGAATGTGTTTCTAGGCGTGACTTGCGTATTTTTTCTTACTGGCACGCACATTTTATCATCGTTAGGTTTTTGGAGTATGTTAGCAGGCGATTTCATTTGCGAATTTTCGGGAGATCCCAGTTTTTGGGGTAATTTTTGCCTGCACACCGTCTTCTTCGACTGTGTTTTTGGGTATCTTTCTGCGTTTTCACCATCAAGTTCTGTATTGTTTATTGTGTATTGTTTAGTGAGGTTTAAATTTTTTTGTCGCAAATCGGCGATTTCTCGCTGCGCAGCTTGTAACTCTGATTGAAGTTTTTTTAATATTCATTTTCAAGCTTGTGATGTTGTTCCTCGTGTTTATTATTCATTGAATTGTCTGGAAAACTACTTGTGGAGCCAAATATACTGTTATTACTGCTCATGCATGAATTCGGGCTCGTAACCGATAGGCTACGCCTTCGTCGAATGGTAACATTTTCTTGTGCCGTGTAGTCGAATACGGAATCCATCTTCAGACAATTACAATATATTATTTTCGCCAAGATAAAAAATAGTAGCCAAAATAAAAAAAGAAAAGTGCAAAAAGTTACAATTGCTTTGTAGGAATCGAACTATCATCGGAGGAAGCATCGTCTATATACGAAGCGAGCAGTGTGGTCTCCCGTCCAAACGGATACACTGGTATCGGTCGAAAATATAGTATCGGTTTCTTGTGTTACCGACAATTTAGATTGATGGTAGATGATGGTAGGTTTCATTAATTTTTATCAAGCCACCCTCATTAATTAACCAGTCAGTGTGTATAATTTATTGAATCGTGTTTATTGATCATGCCTCTTTATCGTAGTTCTTTATACATAGTGTTTCGTGAAGTGTTTTGTATACATACAGTTTTCGATGTGTTGTGATTTGTGTTATCACTGGTTACAAATTTCCAAGAATGGTAGGTAGGTATGTGTTGCTGCCTCACTTGTTCGTGTTGATCAAACTTTGTTCACTTTGATCCGATGTGTAAGATAACAATTTCACTTGATATTTGGACACTATAAGTCAGATTATGAATGTTTTTATTTGAGTTTTTACTGCTTATTAATTTAAAATTCGAAAATTTACATTGAAAAGTTTCAACTCGAGTAGGGGCGGGACGCCATTTTTCACGATGATCGGATAAACGCGTCGAAAGTTATTCTCGGACAAACAACACACATACATACATACAACTCCGATTTGCCCAAGTTGATTTGGAGATCTCGGTTTGCTCGATCAATTATTATAATTATTTTATCGAGGATGTCTAGAATGAGAATTAATGCAATCGTGAGTTATATTATTATTTTATCGTCTAGGCTACTATTATAAATATCGATTAAATTACACCTGTCAATTCTATCAATCTTCAGCGCATGCTTGAAGAACTTAACGACGAGGGTCAGGCTATTAATGAACACCAGAAGATTTTTAATTACATTTAGAACCGATTTCAAGAAAAAGAAGAATTCCATCATTTATAAACCCGATTTGAAAAATTATTTTAATATTTGAACGGGTAAATTTTCAAATTGGTCTCTTAAAAATTTCATCAATATCGGTTGAGTAGTTTGGTGTTTAAAACCAATTGACTGGAACGGACGTTCTGTGTAATCCAAGAAAACAAAATTGCGTATTAAATTACAAGTTATAGCTTGATCATCATCGTCATGAGTCTGAACATATTCCTCAAAATGTCTTACGTGTTACATATTCTTGAGTTCTTTTCAATTCACTATATATAGTGTATATAGGTAGTGTACACCTTATAGGTTGTTTGATAATATACACACAAAAAAGAAATGGGTTATCTTGATGAGCATAATAAATAAAGTTGTGAAATGTTTACCATAGAAATGTGAAATTTATTTGCATGTAAAAACAAGCACATAATTAAACTTATGTTGTGCTATTGCATTATGCTTGCCATCTAACCACAGATACTGTATTGTTGACGTCTCGTGATATCTCTTGTTGTCCCTTTCTAACCTAAAACCCGCAGCCATTTCCGAAAGAGATATCAAATCGGCCTTTGTTTTTGGATGTCGATTGCAAGAGTAGGCAGTAAGTTTTATATCGAATTAATGACCTAAACTTAGTCGATTTTCATTAAAATGTGATAATATAGCTAGTAATTTTTTTTCGAGAAGTATTTTTTCATGTTTTGAGAAACCGTCACTTGAATATCGTCAGTATATTACCAAACATTCTGTATATTCGTAGTTTGATATTAAACAATATTATAAGCATATTTCAACTCGGAGAACTTGGGTTTCCGAGATGACTATGATATAAGCATGTTATTAGGCTTTAATAATTCATAAAAATGGGCACGTCTCGAACACATTCTTAGGGTACAAGGGTCGAAGATACAGGAAATCCCCTGGGTGTAGTGCCTTAAACTTGTCTAGTTAGTGTAAGATCCAGTTAGTGTGTGTATATAATTCACTACTGTTATAAACATTATTAATAGATTATGCTGGACATTTCATACAGCGCTATCTAGCCTCAAACTAAGTATAGCTTGTACTATGGAAAGAACATAACGGAATCATATACCTAATATTTGATTTTCTTGCGATGTTTAAACACACGCAAAAAAATGCACACTAGATGACCGCACTCTGTAAATAAGTGGTACATAAGTTGATCGAGCGAAGCGAGATCTTAAAATCAACTTGTGCAAATCGGCGTTGTATGTATGTGTGTATGTTTGTTTGTCCGAGGATAACTTACGAAGCGTTTATCCGATCATCGTGAATTTTGGTATAGGTAAGTAGTGATGGCACAATTTTGGTATGACTAAATGAGGTAAAAATGTTGAGGGGTTGTTGAGATATTGGGATTTTTTCCCCTCTTGAGAGAGGGGGAAAAAACCAAATTGGACTATACGGTCAAGTGGCATGTCTAATAAAAGGTCTTGGTGTGTTCATTTCGATCATATTTTTATTTTTAGTTTAAACTTTGTAGTTTTAAGCCATAATAAAAACTGATTTTTGCCAAAATTCACAGGATACACCAGTGAACACACAGTGCTAAAATTTGGTACGCGTGTAGCTTTAGTAACACAAATATAGGCAAAGTTCTGAAATCCAGAATAACTGCAATTTGTACCCCAAAAAAATATTCAAATTACATGAACTCCCGTTACGTGTATTTTGAATGAAACTGTAGGTCAAGTTATTTGGATCCTCATTTCGTGGCACTATTTTATTAGTCAAAGATTAAGGCCGGCTTGCACAACGATCCCTAAATGTATTTAGTGACTAAACATGTTAAAATTGTACGTATTTGTATGATTTGACAACTCCTTAAATCCTATTTAGCCACTAAATACGTTTAGTCATCGTTGCGAGTCGCCCTAAGAATATTGTTTTTTGTTTTGGGAGACTTGCGAGATCTCAGTTCGGGTCGAACCACTAGTAAGGTTTTAAGTTGTATGTATGTACTATTGATTTTATTTTTTAAGTATGTATATTGTTTGTGAACCTATTTTGTTCTGTGAATGTGGTTATGCACAATGAAGTGTTCATCTATCTATTGATAATAATTTTATCCATAGTATTACAAAACCCACAAAACATATACTGGAAAACGCAGCGTAGGATGGCCCCCACTGGACGGAAAGACGACCTGTTAAAGGTTGCTGGGAGCCGTTGGGTATAGGCTGCACAAGATCTGGAAGTCTATGGGGGAGGATGTACAGCAGTGGACGTCCTGTGGCCGATGTGATGATGATGATTAAAAAACCTGTAACCGGAAATCAAATTTGCAACTTCTTGCGTCTCAGTCAACTCAGGGTGAGTTGACTGAGACGCAAGAAGTTGCGAGTAGTATTCTTGTAGCAGCAAAGTCTTTCTCAAAGCTTTTCGGTAATCAAATTCCTATGGGAATTCCTACGGTGAAGGGTCAAAGGGCAAACCGCGTTCACTAATCCCATACACACCATTAAAGTTTTAAGACGTTTGCCCATCGGGTCGAGTATGTCAGCCGAAATTGGGTCCCAAATTACCCCGGCGTTAGAATTATGGCGTTCTTCTCTAATGTACTACTACCATGAAGTATGTAGTGGTACCATGAAACTCTAATCACAAGAAGAAATTTTTCTAACTATTTAATGATCTTGAGCTAATCGGCGTTGTTTGTATGTACATATGTATATTTGTTTGTCCGAGGATAACTTTCGAACCGTTTATCCGATCAGTGTGAAATTTGGTATACAGGTAGATAGTGATAGCACAATTTTGGTGTGACTAAATGAGATAAAAATTTGAGGGGGTTTTTGAGATATTGGGGTTCAAGAGGGGTAATAAAAACCAAAATGGGACTATCCGGCCCCAGTAGCACGTATAATAAAAGGTGTTAATGAGTACATTTCGACCCCGTTTTTATTTTTACTACTAACTTTGTAGTTTCTAAGTTATTAGCCATAATAAAAACTGAACTTTGATATAATTCATAGTGTACACCAGTGACCCCACAGTGCTGTAATTTAGTATGAGTGTAGCTTAAGTGAGACAACTATAGGCAAAAGTCTGAAATCCAGAATAACTGCAATTTGTACCCCAATAAAACCATACCTACATGAACTCCCGTTACCTGTAATTTGAACGAAACAGTAGGTCAAGTAAATTTGTTTAGTTTTTCGTGGCACTATTTTGATAGTCAAAGATTACAAATAATATTTTTTCTGTTTTAATCGGAGACTCGCGAGATCTCAGTTTGGGGCAAACCACTAGTTATACAGGGTTTTATTAATGAAATTATTCATTTGTTTGGGCACTGTCAGCTATCAGCTGGTAAGTGGCGATATTAATGGAGCAAGCTTGCCTAGAACAAACCGGTTCACTCTAGACTTGAAAACTGCAAGATAATTATGGACCTCAAAAACGACGCCAGTAGAGTTGCACTCTTTACTTGTACGACAAAAAAATCACTTTTGAAACTATCATGGTTATGAACACTATTTGTACTAAAAACGCAATATTTACCATGATTTGTCAGTTATTGAGTATCCCGATATTTCAACTTAGTTGCATGCGCCATGATCACGGATAAACTGATAATCGGGATACTCAAAAAATCACTCATCATCGTAAAAATCCAATACCAAATACTACGTACAATCGGTTTTTCGGTGTTTCCAGCGACAATATGTTTAATTTAATTCTATTTATTTAAAAACTAGACTACACACATAATAGAACACTTAGTTACATCCGCCAGCTAATAATAAGCATAATAAGTACTTAAGTAGGGTAGGTATAGTATAGGAACATAGTATAATTACATAGGCATCTATGGCCTAGAGCACAATGAACAACTTTTGGAGGTGCTACAAACAGACTATACCTACTATCAATCTATGTTGAAGTAAATCGTTCACGTAAAACCATTTACCTTTCAAAAATAATCTAAGGTTTGATTAATGCTAGTATCTGAAGTCAGTTTATCAAGTCAGTCATGGCAGTTTTGCAATACTTAACTCTGCTATTTAAGTTGAATATAATGAAAATTGTCAAAACATGTTTATAAACTACTTATGTCCATAGACTAAACAATAAGTGTAATTCTGTGAATTAATTAATGCAATAAATACTCTTAAGACTGAGTGATCATTTGTGCTTATTATATTAAGCCATAATTCGTCTGTTCATTTACGAAAATGCCTAATAATGCTTATTTTCCTCGGATGGTTGGCAGCAATACGCTGAGGCGGAGCCTGTTTGGCCCACACAGCACGGAAGACCATATTGTCTATACCTACCTATGTATACCTATGTACTAAATACTGTAAGTGGTTCGCCTTGAACTAAGATCTCGCGAGTCTCCGATAAAAATAAAAATATTATTATTCGTTATCTTTGACCATCAAAATAATGCTACGAAAAAAATAACCCAGAACTTGACCTAAAGTTTCATTAAAATTACAGGTAACGGGAGGTCATGAAATTTGGTTATACTTTTTTGGGGTACAAAATGCAGTTATTCGGGATTTCAGACGTTTGCGTATATTTGTGTTACTAAAACTACACAAATACTAAATTTCATCATTGTGGAGTCACTGGTGTACCCTGTGAATTATGTCAAAGTTTTGTATTTTATGGCTAATAACTCAAAAACTACAAGAATTTAACTAAAAAATAAAAACAGGGTTGAAATATACTAATAAAGACCTTTCATTTAACGTCCCATTTGACCCAATAGCCTCATTTTTTTTACCCCACTTGAACCGCAATATTTCAACAACCCCCCAACATTGTTAGCTCATTTAGTCACACCAAAATTGTGCCAATTGTTTGTTTGCAAAATTGTGCAAACCATCACTAACTACGTATATACCAAATTTCACGATGATCGGATCAACGCTTCGAAAGTTATCCTCGGACAAACAAACATACATACACGCATACATACAACGCCAATTTGCCCAAGTTGACTTATGGCGGGTTCCTATATCCATCGGTAACCAGCTACGACTCATTTCTCCTTGAAAACCTGTCAAAAGTTTGACACTAGTGTGACACTTTTTCAAGGAGATACGAGTCGTAGTCGGTTACCGACGGATATAGGAACCCGCCATTAGAGATCTCGTTTCGATCGATCAATATTTTTCTATTGTTTTTAATAATTCATAATCTATATGTGAGTAGGTATGTTTGTTCATTTTGTTCTGTTCTGTATGGTATGTCCTATGTGTGTGACAAATAAATCTATTTTCCTTCTTTCTTTCTACTAAACAACCATACTGAAATCACTTAAATCATTGTCAATCATGTAATAAAGCCATGATTATGAATTCGTTGTTCTTTCAAAACTTTCCCGGTAGTACCGCTGGGCAACCTTATTCACATGTGGTGTAATTGAGTAGGTGGCTGAACCGCTTTGTTTCTGATGCCGCTACCCGACGCTAGATGTCGCTATTTGCTTGTACAGAGCTTGAGAGCTTTTAAACCAATGGAAGTGATTTATTATTTATAGTAGCATTGAAAAATTATTATGTTGGTTTTGAAACAGAAAATATATTCTAAGCATGTTTTTAAATGTATTTTTGGTCACATTTTGTGAACATCAACAAATTGAGACCTTTAGTATTTAAATCTTTATGCCTTTAGAAAATTTAACCGAACCACCCGAAATAAATTCATACCTGTAATACGTTCCCAAATAAATTTTACTTACCCGAAAAAAGGCCTCTTCAGATACTAAATAATGGTCATCTCTAGCGCCGAGTAATTCTTATCTCCCTAAACTTGGGAGAAGGTTGGTGGGCGCCACCTACGCGCTAGAATGTAGGTCAAACTTTGTTTCGTTAAAATTTTCAGGATTCGATTATTTATTACTACCAATTTTTACAATTTAGAAAGGCAAGTTTAATTATAATTAGGTTCATCCGTAATAAATATTTATTTAAAGGCTAATAGCGACATCTAGTGACTACGCAAAGACTTAACAACAAAGAAAGTTTTCGAGTTTTTTTACACTATGTATTTTAAACTACACAATGGGGAGTTCTGTTGGAGCAAGGGCTTGACATCACTTAAACAATTGGCATTTTTTTTGTTTTTTTTTTGCAGACAGAGAGTCATTTTAATGCAGTGAAACGTATAAACTACAGATATATATTGAATAAAAGCTTTATTCGCTCGTTTAATAATCTAGTATTAGTTTTGCAGAAACAGATGCGTCCATTGATCTTTTTGTTGATATTTAATATTAGGAAAACTTACAGCTAAGACACACAGAAAAACTAATTATATCTATATATATATACATATAGAGAACGGCTGGACCGATTTTGATGATCTTTGATTTGTTGGATTTGTATCCGCTCCGAATAGCAGAATAACTATTAAAATATCGGAAAAGGCAAAAAAAAATAATGAAGAAAAGTAGATTATTAACCAAGGGGATAAAGCAGTGTCTTCTGTCGCGGGTGACGATTTAAATCGCGAGCGTAACGAAGGACTCGCGGTTTACTCCCGAGCGTAGCTAGGGTGTTAAAAACTTAAATCACGAGCGAAGCGAGGGATTTAAAACGAGTCCTGAGTGTAGCGAGGGATTTAAGTTCACCCAAGACTAAGACAGCTTTATCAACGAGGAAAATACTCTACTTTTCGTACCATTTGCGAAAAAACTAACACAATAATAAATGAGATAAGCATTTATTAAAAATAATGACAATTATAAGTAAAAGTTAACATTCGAAACATTGGCCCAATTATTGATAGAGAGAGTTACATTTTTGTTTGGTACATTTATTGTTGATGAGTTGATGTGAGTATGTTAGAGAATTAACTTATTTATAAAAATAAATTAAAATAAACTTAACGTTTATGTATTTGAAGAAAACAAAAACGCGGCAAATTCCTAGACTAATATTTTTTTGTCGGAAAAGCAAAGGCATCAAGCTCATACGGCCTCGTCGGTTTTCGTAATTTTATTTAATCATCATAACTGCATAATAAATGCGTATTCCTTTTTCAAAAAGATGTATAATGCTTTATATACAAACTCAATGGTGTAAACACAGATGTAGTTCAGTATAAATTTCGGTAAGTATTCCAAATTTAAATCACATTCTCCCCCTAGAGGATGAATGAAATTCAGTACAATTTTCTTTCCCTGTTTTAACAGATTAAAAATGACTATTGTTATGTTCGCTTTTTGTGGCATAGAATGTCACTTTTTTGAGCAAGTGGTACGAAAAATTCATTTTCTCATACATAGATGCAGCTAATGATGGCCGCTTGACAATTTAACCTGGGGGACGTACATTGGCAACCCGCGTCATATGCATGTCAGCTTTATATATAAAACAACGCCGGTCTAATTACACCATTTATATCACAAGAACGGCTTGACTGATTTTCATGATCTTTGATTTGTTGGATTTGTCTCCGCCCCGAACAGCAGATTAACTATTAAAATATCGGAAAAGGCATGCAAAACGATTATGAAGAAAAATCATTTAGATGCATCTAATGATGGCCGATTGACAATTTTACCGGGGGACGTACATTGGCAGCCCGCGTTATATATAGAATGTCAAGGCGGTACGAAGTTCGACGGGAATGCTGGTTATAATTAAAGAGAAAATCACCTGTGGAGGAGGTCACGATTAAGGAGATTATTAAGGATTACGTCTCGAAGAGAGAGCATGGAACAACATTATCAATGTCGCGGGCACCACTATAATCAGAAAAGTCAAAGATTGAGCGCAGTATCAGAAGCGAAATGTGGAAAGAAAGAAAGAAGAAATTTATTTACATAAACTGTACACAAGAAGCCGACGCAACACTTAAGGGCACACTATACCTGGGGAGACGTTAAATCGCATAATGAAAAACAATGTTTTGTTTAACAAATTTTGCTATTTCAATTTGTTATTCATATATGTTATGGTTAAGGATACGTACTAGAACGCCTGTGTTGTGAAAACGCGATTCCGTAAAATTTTCTAGATAGAAAAAAAATCCAAATATGGCTCTAAATTTACCTTAAAACCGTTCTTATGCGATAAATACTTCAATTTAGATCTTAAAACTTTATACAGTAATTCTACTCAGCATAAATAAGGGCACCTGTGTTTTGAATTTTCAAAATACCTTTTGATTTTACCATAAAATGAAAATACCTAAGTTTTGCACTAATGAAACCATTCGCTTCGGACGCCTGGTCCACGGTTCAGTCTGGCCTCGGCTTTCAGACGGGGTACCCGTGATGTTTGTCGCTCCAAACGATCACGTAAATCATAAGTAGAATTTAATATTATGTTGGTTTTTGTAAAGACGCAGTAATGATAAATAAGCACAACAAGAATATGAAGGGACTGAATGATAAAAAAAACCGGCAAACATATGAACCACCGCGAGATGGGATGTGCAGCGGCACGCGGAGAAGCGGGGGTGAAATTCGAGCTTAGGTATAGTCAACTCTTAAACGAAAATAATTAGGCATGAGGCTTATATACTGTTTTGTATCCGTGATGATGATTTTGACATTTGCGATAGACTTTACAGCAATGGTTCTAACAGCAATGTAACCTACGGGAGTAGGGTGTAAGCGTGGATTTAGCTGTACACTGTCGAAGCGAGTGCGGAAATTTACATATTATTAATTTACACGGCAACATCCCCCGACTGCTCGCAATCTGTGTAATTTGGGTGTTTAGTATATGTTTCTAAGTGTACTTCTATAGATCGAGACGTAAAGGGAGGTGAAGGGAGATGGATACAGTGGCGCCAGGGCTCCTACTGCGAATCACAGGAGACAGTCAAAACAAAGAACGGGTATATTTTTCGATTAAAAAATTATAAACACTTAAACAAGTACTTATAATCAGCTAAATGTATAACTATTTTATTCTCATTTTATTTTATTTATTTAGGACGTCCAACAAAGAAATCACTTGACATTCGTGTTAATTCGTTCCTCCAATTATTATTAGGACACCACAGCGTGCAAAACAAATATGACTCAACTTAAACTTACAATATACACCTCGGTAATTAAAAAATAATTTATGTACTGACGTACCCTCGTTTAAAACTTTACGCTTTCTGTTTACGAATATTGGGCCTAAGCTGCGCCTGAAAACTGTGGATACTGTTGCCATTGATACTAAACATAGACCCAAGAACCCAAAACCAAATATAATTACAGTTTAGGTACATTTGTCCCGCAGCGAGAAGCGAGCCCTCAACCTGAGTTTCAGTCGACTATTTTCCACTACGTAGAGGTTGTTAATAATTATCAATTATTTCCTGAAAACTATTATTTGTTATTAAACTGAAGTAAAATAACAGCTTTTGGATTCGTACTCCTCTACAATAAATGTGTAAAATTCTCATGCAATCATTATCAGGGAATTGTTAAGGTCGTAGCGAATAGGGACCACCTAGATATTCGTGCTTTAGGCACTTGTCTTACCGCCGGCGATGAGCAAGAAACGAGTAGATCTAGAAACTACAAACGAGTTGGCGCGCAGCGAGAAGCGAGTGTGTAGTTCCGTACATTGCGCCGTGTCTCGCGTATCTCTGAGCGAGTGTCGCTGAGCGAGTGTTAGCGTCGCTGCGACAAAATAGTGGAGAGCGAGTTCTCGCCGGCAGTGTGAACGGCCAGCGATCAACTATTAATATACGTGTCTCTTTTACTGAAACAGAATCTATATATTTTGTTCGTTTCCTGAACGAGAAAATATTTGTTAGCTAATGCGCACCACCAAAGAGTGGAACGCCTTGCCAGAGTCTGTGTTTCCTGATAGCTACAGCCTCGGTATCTTTAAATCGCGAGTGAATAGGTTTCTTCAAGGCAAGCATGTACCATCGTAGACTGCATCATCGCTTACCATCAGGCGAGATCGTGGTCAAACGCAAGCATAAAAAAATGAAGCAAATTAAAAAAATCTCTTATTCGCCGGCGGTGAGACAAGTGCCTTAACTAATACCACATCATCGCTTACCATCTTGTGAGGTTATGGTCAAATGAAGATATATCCAAGTTAAATAAAAACTTTTTCCACCTACCTATAAAGTAGTGAAAACTAAACCAAAAAATATGTCTCTAAAAACAAATACTACCTCCCTGCCACTGTCATCAGTCCACAAGGGTGAAAGTCATCCCCATTGATTCGTCCTCATCGGGCCGGAATGAAAAGTAGTGGGAGATATCTTACATTTGCATATTTTAATTGTTATGGGGAGCTCCCGCAGTGCGAATATGTAGTAAGCAGCCGATTTACATACGTCGTCGCGACGGTACGAAACAAATTGCGCTATCTGTAAATATACTGCTAGTAATTGAAATGTAAAGTGTTTTGGAGTTGGTTGGATTATACGAACTGTAGGGAGGCTAAGTAAAAGGCTTTTTGTATCCTACTACTATCCCTTTTGTGTTTTGCCTATCTGTTGTTTAGTGTTGTTCATCTTGTTGTAATTTTTTTTGTATAAATTTTAGTTTATATTACCTATTTAAACTTAGTTTAGTACATGTATGCTCACCGGTTTCTTAACAAATTTTATTAAGTTAGCATTAAGTTGTCTTGTTAGTGAAATTGATTATTGCTTAAGGCAATAAACATTCTCTAAATCGAAGTTATAAGTTATAAGTTAATTGGGATTATTACACCCTTCTTCTAAAATCAAAAAACAACATCTAAGTTCAGTCTTTATACATACGAGATTTATCACATACCGTGTTTTCGACTAACATTAATCCCGTATTTTTATTGATGATTGATGTATCAATATTAAGTTATACAATATTCTAATAAGTTTTACAAAAAACTCATAATATTATTTTTTTAATGTGTGTTTTACCAGTGATGACATATGGAACCGAGACGTGGTCCTTCACTATTGGCCTTATGAATAAGCTCAGAGTCGCTCAACGAGCTATGGAGAGGGCTATGCTCGGGGTTTCTCTACGGGATCGAATCAGAAATGAGGAGATACGTAGGAGAACTCAAGTCACCGACATAGCCCGACGGATTAGCACGTTGAAATGGCAATGGGCAGGCCATATAGCGCGCAGAACAGATGGCCGATGGGGCCGAAAGGTTCTCGAGTGGAGGCCACGGACCGGCAAGCGCAGCGTAGGACGTCCACCCACAAGATGGGCAGACGACTTGGTAAGAAACGCAGGTCGGCGTTGGATGCAGGCCGCTTCCAACCGCAGTTCCTGGAGATCAATGAGGGAGGCCTTTGTCCAGCAGTGGACGTTCTACGGCTGACATGATGATGATGATGATTATTATTTTTTAGAAACCGAAGGAATATATAAAAAGGCTTGTTTTGTGAGTACCACTAGTGTTATTAGCGACAGTGATCAGTGATCACTTGATGAGGCCCGCCAGTTTGTTACTTCATCATCTGAATCGATATATAATAAACAATACTGTAATAATAAATGTCTTTAGTTTTAGTTTCAATAACAATCCAATTTCAAAAAATCAATCTAATTAATTAATGTTTTTACGTGATAACGTCGTATAATTCGATGAACGCCGGCTGCACGCATGATAAAGCATGACTCATTTCACGTTCCGCCTGAGTCGACCGTGCAAGCGAGAGCGCGGAACAAGCGAGAGTTCGGAACAAGCGATAGGGAGGCACGATCGGCCTGAGCGTTCGGCTTGTGACGCATCTATCTCTCTCGTTATCACGTAAAATTATTGTTCGTGAACCGAATTTACAGACAACCAATTTTTTTTAGCTTAAATTTATCTTTCACCTCTCCTTCTCCCAATTAACTTTAGCTATGCCAAATCTCACACTACTCAGTGCGCGCAATAAGCTTAAAAAAAGGGGTGATAAGTTATTTATTACAGACTAGCTGACCAATCCGCAGCTGCCCACGCGTAGTTTTTCAATAAAAACATTACCCTCCTTCTGCGCAGTTGGGTAAAACGTAGCCTATGTCAGCCTGTGATAGTGTAACTTCCCAACAGTGAAAGGATTTTTTAAATTGGTCCAGTAGTTTTGGAGCCTATTCAATACAAACACACAAATCTTTCCTCGTTATAATATTAGTTTAGACAACGTAGTTATCTCATATATTGGATCGGGCCATTTAGATTTCCTATCTGTTTTCAGCTTTCTAATAAAACGAAAACAGATCTAACTCGAAACTGAACATTTATTCAAATAATCATAATGTAAGCATACACTAGGTGCTTCGATGTCACCATCGAAACCCCGAGGCGATCAATTACTGCAAATCGACTATGAATCAACTTTCATCTGCCACCCTCCAATGTCAAATATTGCGCACTTGGATGCGTGTTCAACACACATCGCAAAATCAATCTTAGCCACTGAAAGTACAGCTCAGTTTCCAACAAAGAATTGATTCGCTACAGCGTATTAGTGTGTCTGTCTACTGATTAATTCTTGGATAGCATAGGATTGGACATGAAAATTGGATGAATTTTTCATAGTTACATTAATCATAACTTAAATAACTAGTGGTTCGCCCCGAACTGAGATCTCGCGAGTCTCCGATTAAAACAGAATAATATTATTTGCAATCTTTGACTATCAAAATAGTGCCACGAAATAGAAACCAACAAGTACTTGACGTACAGTTTCATTCAAATTACAGGTAACGGGAGTTGTGTACTTTGGTTAAATTTTTTTGGGGTACAAATTGCAGTTATTCTGAATTTCAGGCTTTTGTTAATATTTGTGTCACTTAAGCTACACGCATATCAAATTACCACACTGTGGGGTCACTGGTGTACCCTGTAAATTGTGTCAAAGTATTTATAATTTATAAAAATAAAACGGAGTCTAAATGTACTAATGAATACCTTTCATTTGACGTCATACTTGACCTGATAGCTTCATTTTCATTTTTTTACCCCTCTTGGACCCCAATATCTTAACAACCCCCCAACATTTTTAGCTCATTTAGTCACACCAAAATTGTGCCGTCACTATATGTATCACCTATGTATTAAATTTCACGATAATCGGATTAACGTTACGAAAGTTGTCCTCGGACAAACATACATACATACAACGCCGATTTGTCCAAGTTGATTTAGAGATCTCGCTTCGCTCTGTCAATAATTTATCAGAAAATGGGGGTAAGTACGCACACTGGCTTTGCTCAGCAACATTGCTAAGAAAGTTATTTCGTACCTGGACATTTATTTTTAACCTAAAATGGTTCGCGTATCTGTCAAAATGTAACAAATCAGTTTACATCCTGAATAAAAATATTACGTAATAGTACCAGATTAAAGAAAGATTAATTGCAAATGAAAATTAATATAACTTAAGTGTACAAAGGGCAATCCAATTTAGATTTTGCTATCTTAAATAACCCGAAAGAAGGGAATAATCCAAGCAGAATGTAACAAGGCTTGTTACAATTTCGCGGAGACAACACTTAATTACTCCAGCCTGGAATGGACAGGGGAAGGTTATTATTAATAATTTACCTCTCCAACGGAGCCTTAGAGACAGAGCCTTCGTGGAATCTTCAAAAAGCTCCCGTAACATCCTAGTTATAACTTAAAACAGCTCAATAACAACACGGTACGGTACAATAAGAACACGGTTAGACTTTTTAACGCACTGCCTACTGACATGAAAATTATTGACAGTCCTTATAAATTCAAATCAAGACTAAAGAAGCTTTTGTTGAAAGGGTGTTTCTATCCAGTTAATGATTTTATGACCTGTAATAATATTGAATAGTCGTTTTTTTATATAGATTTTGAGTTAATGGTCAAATTTATTAATTTGTGACATGTTTGTATTATTAATTCCTTAGTAATATTATTCCAAATCATTTTTATTTTATATTCTTTGATGACTATTTTTCATTTGACTTTTCTTGACATTTTTGACATTTTTATATATAGGCAAGTAGACATTTGTCTTGTTTTATTTTATTATTTTTGACATGTATGTGATAATTTTAAAATATTGTAACTTGTATTTAGGATGTGATTTCAAACACAATTATATAATTGTTTATGAATAAATAAATGAAATGAAAAAAATGGTACATACCTCCCACAAGATTCTCGGCTTTCATCAATTTTAAGAGAATAATTCTCTTAAAATCATTATTACTGATATTTAGAACAAAAATTGTTCTAACGTTACAGAATAAATAAGAACTTTGACTTATTAATTTTCGTAGGATATGCAAAAACCAGATTGGCACAAGATTGGGACGAATTACATAATTGATCCTAAATTCTTTTTAGGGTTCCGTACCAAAGGGTAAAACGGGATCCTATTACTAAGACTCCGCTGTCTGTCTGTCTGTCCGTCTGTCACCAGGCTGTATCTCATGAACCGACAGACAGACAGTTGAAATTTTCACAGATGATGTATTTCTGCTGCCGCTATAACAAAAATACTAAAAACAGCATAAAATATATATTTAAGGGTGGCACCTTTACAACAAACGTGATTTTTTTGCTCGTTTATGCTCTATATTGATAACGGCAACAGGTAGACGCTTGAAATATTCACAGAATATTTAGTTATATATTCATTTTAAAAATAAATAATTAAATTAAAATAAACCAAATATTTAAGGGCTCCCCATATAATTCATTCCCATAGAACAAACGTGATTTTTTTGCCGTTTTATTGATAATGACACGGAACCCTTCGTGCGCGAATCCGACTCGAACTTGGCCGGTTTTAAAACTTTTGCGATTAC